>OU026116.1:1255000-2505000 GCA_907269095.1 Blastobasis adustella | reverse complement strand
TATTTTACGTACCTACGCTTCCGTTGACGGTAGTTAACGGTCTCTCCCAATAAAACAGCCTAAGTCGAAACACTCGGCGGTCTCCCTCCGCCGACAGATTTTAAAATGGATGACAGCATGCGCTTTGCTTTGCGGCGTTCCATGTGAGTGACTATGCAATTTGCGCAGCTCGTCTGTCCGTTTGTAGGCATCGCTCCGAACTGATGGAGTCCCCTTGGAGTTGGACTGCTTCAGCCGTCTTCAGTATGGGTTTCGCTTGTGATTATGATGGATGTAGCGCTCCAGTGGAGATTGAGTGGGAGATGGATATCGTTAGGTTTTGTATAATGTGGTCGCCATGTAGGGACACTTGTAAGTAGAAGGGGTATACTTATAGTAGGTACCAAATAGATTGGCAATAGCGGTCGATGACCTCTCAGTAAGAAATTCATTCGTACATATGTGGTCAGAGAAAATTAAATAAAAAATTATAAATGTCTTCTTGGGGCCTAAGGGACAGCTAAAAGTTCCTTCCAGCCAATAAATTCCAATAAACAATAGGTTTTATCGTTACGCACTACAGTAGTGCGTGTTGTGTTGTTTATATTTTTTATTCATTTATTTTTAGTATGTCATTTATGGGAACTCAATAGACACCTCTTTTTATTTTACTGGCTATATTTCTTAGAACGTGTTGATGTCAGTTCATTAGTAGTTGGCAAAATCGCTACATAGCGGAAGCCACAACCTAAAACGAAGAAGAACCAACTTAGTTGGAGATGAAATTAAAGATCAAAAATGTAAACACAACTGTCAATGTCAAAGAGACTATCCAGGGGTATAAAACCTTTTGTTTGCATAACCAAATGGTTTTGCATCATGCACACTTTTCAGTGTGCTTTACAGTGGCTGGAAAACTTCCGAAAACGAAACACATCGATTTACTCCCATTTATTCAATTAATTAAAAACGTAATAAGTAACTCGGAAACTATTAGTCCAAGAACACTAGTTAGAAAACTTAAATATTAGAAAGAAGTGGCCGCCATTTTAAATCTTATATTATTTTAAGTATTATTATTTGAGAAATTAATTATATATGTCTCGGCGTCGGTCAGTCCCTTACTTTCCTAGCCTTTGCAATAATGTACTGTAACAAAGAACCAAATGTTTAGAATTTCTCACTATTACCAGTAGCATAAATGAAAACTACCCATATTTTATAGAAACAGCTCAAATATGTAACAAAAAAGACATTGTTCCCTATTTCAATCAGTAAAATATATTAAAAAATTCAAATGCCTTTATTTCATTCTCAATGTAATAATTTTAATCAATATTTCAAAGATTTTAATTAATTTACCGTTTGGGTTATTTCTTTATAGTGACAACCTTTTTTAAAAAGATTTCATTTTTTATCTTTAATTCGACCTTAGACAGTATGTTGCTGGAAATAATAATTTGTTTGACGTCGTAATGGACTTATGCAGAGTTATACTCAGAGTTTTTAATATTAAGGAACATGAGTAGGTACAAGGTACACCAAATTGTTGAGACAGTGCAATCAACATAGAAAAGAAGGCTTAACCTTTTCTGTTGTTGTAGTTGCCCTGTATGTCGTTGAATTCAGAGTTTTAAATGTCTTATCTTTACGTTTCCTACCAATAAGGTACATGAGTAGGTACAAGCTACACCAAATTGTTGAGACGGTACAATCAACATATAAAAGAGGGCTTACCTTTCCTCCCAGACAACTATCTTCACGACGAAAATATTTACGAAAGCAGCATTCAATTGTTGTGCTCAGCGGAGCGACGAGGAATTAATAAATATTTAAAGAGGGAGGTTTTAGTTTTTGCATAGGTATTTAGCCTGGAAACCAACAATTGCAAAGGCGACTTAACATCAGTTTTTAATACCTTGGCTTCCGTAAGCCGAGCTTGGAGGGCAGAGGCGTACTAAGCAATTTTTTGGTTTTTTCACTGATCAGATCAGTAATGTTCTCAAAACTTGGGTCCGAAGTGGTAAGAATAAAAGGAGATGTATGAAAAGGGTTGTGGATATATGCGAGACTAGGGAGTTGTGTCAGGACAGAGCAAAGTGGCGGTTCGTAGTGTCTGCCTACCCCACCTGTGGGACACAGGCGTGAGCTTTACGTATGCGTATATATGTACTGTGCCCCGCGTGAGTTCCTGTCCATTGGGCACGACCGCTCAAATAATTCAAGTACAAATATTGAAGGGTCTATACATCGCCATCTCACTCGGTTGCGGTTCGAGCGAGTGAGATGGCGATGTATATTGTATAATCCGATCGAGTTAGACGGTCGGGCCCGACGGACATGAACTTGCGCGCGCTCTGTAGACACCTACACTGCTATGAGCAACGAACAGTCTTACTTATGGTAAGTAGGTAGTTATCACACACGTGTAACAAAACTGCATCATCGCTTTGCCATCATCTCCACGCTTGGCTGGCGGGTTGGATATCGCAATCCAACTATAATAGTAATCCAAGTATACAAATATAATAGTAAGCGCCGCGATTTTCTGATCTACGGGTCCTAGCTGGTCTGCCTCTAAAACAATGGTCGCCATATAGCAACACCCATGAGTTGAAAGGGTACTTGTAGTCATTAATTTACGAAGACTCTTAATGATAATAATAATACATAATTATCTTGACATCAATATCCCGGTTGTGTTCTCGCGTGAGGGAACAGGGTCCATCTTGATCACGATCCACGATTAGGTAAATTAGTGCAGGTATTGCAGTACGGTGAGGGAAAACATCGTGATGAAACCTGCACATTCAGGCGACTGAATGTGTAACCGTGATCCAATCTGATCAGGTTCCCCTGGTAGCAGGGTCATGGAGGTCAGATGGCAGTCGCTCCACTGCAATTACCTGACCTGCCAAATCCTGGATCGTGGTCAAGGCGAACCCTGGGCTCTCGTTCTCGAGAGCACAACCAGGACATTAATGCTAAGATGATGATGATGATGATTGCAGTGGAGTGAGTGGAACGGGGGAAAATGAGTAAGGGGGAAGAGGATTGGATCATGGTTACATATTCAGTCACCCGTTGATGTTTTCCCTCGCCATTATAGAATCTGATCTGTTCTGGGGTTTGATTCTAGTCAAGGCCACCGACGCTCTTGATAGTATTGAGCTTTATTCTTTTATTATGAATTTTACCCTTATTTTAGGAGATGATGATGATGATTATTTGTGCCTCTTCTGAGGGTCAATTATTAGCTGATTCAAGAATGAAATAGACTGCTCTGCAGAGAAAACAAACTAACCGTTTTCGCGCACTAACGTCCTATCAAACTTATCTGACTCGAAGACAGCGTCGCCAGCAGCGTCAGTTAAAAGACAACTGACGCCTCGGTCACGGTCGTAACGGTCGTCAGGTCGTTTTATATAATATAAAGTGTCCCTATTGGCGGTACGTTAGATTCTTTTTACGCCACATTCAGTATTGTCATGCTCACTTTTGGCTTCTTTTCCATTGAAAAGAACTACAATCCCAAATCCGTCCCTGGCGCACTAAGTCGCGCTGGCTGCTGGAACAAGACGTAAAATCTGGAGATTAACAGCGCTCCGGTCTTTATCTCAAGGGCGGCCATCGCGGCATCCGACAGGGATTTCTTAGATTAATCGCTAGTAGTCATACGGATGGCGTACTTCACAGTAAAAATGAAAATGAAAAAAGTATTTATTGAATTAGGATTAAGTTAACGAAACTCTTTTCAAATGTCAAAAAACGTGTAAAACAAAGGGAAAGTTAAGCGAGCTTATCCAGGTAGAGGGCGACGCATGCAGACCGATCAGCGCGTACTAGTGCTTACTCCAGCGTAACACCGAGAACCGATACACGTCACGCACATAACCGCCTAGGCTTACAGAACTTTTTAATACCAGTTTTATGTTTTCATTCCTATTAGTAGCGACCCATTGCATGGGTTTTCTCGGCTTTTCTTAGCCATAATGTGCATGTATTGTGCTGATAAACCTTCCGGAAGAAATTCTACACCCGGTGGTGTAAACCTTATCAAAATCCGTTGTATGATTTAGGAGGAGTTAGCGGAGGACCTGATCACCCTTAGCGACGAATCAATTAAATGGCTGGCTTCGCTTGATTTGTGGATTGATTTAAATTTATAGCTGAATATGTTTCTCATGTATTGTACGTCACACGAATAAATACATAAGTTAGCAGAAATACAGACAGACACACATATTACTTTATACTATGTATAGAAGATATAGACAGCACAATGGGCGTTCCTTACGATGGGCAATCTTAGCGGTAATGCCCCAGTTGTGCTCCCGCGCAGGGGCATAGGCTCCGCCTTGACCATGATCTAGGATTTGGCAGATCAGGTAATTATAGTAGAGCGATTGCCTCCTTGACCCTGTTAACAGGAGAACCTGACCAGATTGGATCATGGTTACACATTCAGTCGCCTGAATGTGTAGATTTCATCACGATGTTAGTAAACATCAGTAAAGAGTCATTGGTACATGGCGATATTGTGGTTCGAAACGGGACCTTGGCTTATGCGTCGGACCCCTTAACCATTAGGCTACCGAAGCAATAAATGAAAAAAAAAACTTTTAACAAAATGTTGTGAACTATCACGGTTCCGGGTTTCCTACCGCGTACCTTTGTTGATGAGTAGCCCTAGTAGTAGTAGTCATGGTCACGGGACGACGGATCCCCTGACTCAGTCGTCCCGTGACCATGATGCATGCAACTGCGTCGAAATATCGGGCTACTCGTCAACAAAGGTACGCGGTACGAAACCCGGAACCGTGATAGTTTACAACTTTTAAAAATACTTTTAATATAGATAGCACGATAAAGTTCATTATCGCATTGATCTGATGGGGCTCTTTCCTGATACCGGCAAGTTCAGGCACCTATTTCCCACGTATCCCTGAGGCTTACGCAACACGTTACCAAACCAGCGCAGGGGAGCCTCCTCGATCTTGTCCTATATCCTTCACGCCAAGACTGCCACGGATATATTCATTGCGTACTCGATCGAGCCGTGTAACTCCGCACATCCAGCGCAGCATTTTTATTTCGTTGGCGTGGAGTTCGTAAACGTGTTTCGTCAGCGCTGGCCATATCTCGCAACCATAGAGCATCACAGGTCTAATTATACTCTTGTATATAAGCCCTTTGAGCTTGACAGGGATTTTAGGGTCACAGATGACTGCCGTGAGCTCCGGCATTTGGCTCAAGCTGCAGAGATTCGGGACTTGACATCGTGGCCGATATCGCCGGACTCGTGCATCACGGATCCGAGGTATTTGGATTTATCTGTTCTATTGACAGCTTCGTTAGCGATACAGATGGTGTCGGGATCCGCGCTGCAGCTGGCCATATACTCTGTTTTGGCGATATTCAGCTACAAACCACCGTTTTCTAGCACATCCTTCCACATATTTACCCTGGTCTCAAGGTCCTGCCTATGCTTGCTCACCAGTACAATGTCGTCAGCGTACTTCATATAAATACTTCTGTATATCAATTTTTTTCTCTATGTTTGAAAGTTGGGTCATCAAGATAAGAAATTCCTTACAGACTTTGAACATATTCTGTGACAATCAAATCCCTTGTCTCTGACAACTACAATGCGTGGACAATGCTTCGATAATATAACCTAAATATTCCAAAAACCTTGAAATTGCTAAAATAAACCAAAATATAAAACATGCATATTAACAGTATTATGAAACTATCTATTATGAAATCTAAGTGATCACCCAAATACTTATTTTTGACAAATTTTTTATGATGAAATTTTTACGATGAGAATACCGAAGATCAGATTCAAGTATGGCAAGAGATCAGCCATGCCAGGTGCTGCCGGGCCACCTTCCTCTGGTACATCTATTGTCGGCTGCCCATTGTTCAAGGTATCTAATATTAATATAAGCTGGATATTCAAGAATGTCAATTCAACGACGAAATCCATAGTTCTCAATGATATTACAAATAAACAAGAAGTGTCATTGATACATCCATATATCCCTACATCTCTTGCCGACTGCCCATTTTTCACGGTATCTAATATTAACATAGGCTGGATATTCAAGAATGTAAACTCGACCACGAAACCCATACACCCATACATTCTTACTTCTTTTGCCGGCTGTCCATTGCTCGATGTATCTGATGATAACCTAAGCTGGATATTCAAGAATGTCAACCCATCGACGAAATCCGTACACCCGTATATCCCAACATCTATTGATGGTTGCCCATTGTTTAAAATATCTACTATAGACATAAGCTGGATATTCAAGAATGTCAACTCAACGATGAAATCAGATGAAGGCAGACCATAGCAAACGGGTTGGAAGTCATAGCGTTGAAAAACACAGCAAGAAACGTTGGTAGGTGCCCATTTCCTGGGTAACAAATTTTCTAAGCGATATTTGTAAAACAAAATATTCTGGCTTGAATGATAAGGTAGCCAGCGAAATTACTACTAAACTAGGACTGCATTTATGTTAGAAACATAAGTCGTAGACGTCATGAGCGACAGTGATCACTTATCATTAGGGGCTGGGCTGCTAATGGGTAGTATGAAAAAGCATCTAAAAGGGTCTGCAGATTTGTTGTGGGATTCACATACGTAGATATTTACATACTATACCTATTTTACGGCTTTTTCCCGCGTACCTTGGATATCGAGTAGTCTGATAAATATCCTATAATAACCACGATATATTGAATATTATGTTGTAGGCATACGCCATCACCACTCTTCGCCCTTCAGTCGTCACCCATGATTATTTCTCTTTCTGATGCTGACAAATTCATTTCAGATGCCTAAGGCCGCAGCATCGGGTCCAGCTTCCTCTTTACCCCCTGATTTGGACCTGCCGCTACGTTACACACGTAGACCAGTGGGAGCGGATGAAGTGGACATAATCACCAATGGCGGAGTACTCGATCCTCCGCCTAAGAAGAAGAAGAAGTAGGGTCCACTCCGGTTATAGGCGGTGGCCAAGGACCTGAAAAAGTACGGTGCTATTCTACACTAAAAAGAAGTAAAACATAAAAGGTACGACAATTTCTTGACAATTTATTTTGTTATACGTGACCTACACACTCACACAGATACATAAGGTCTGACAATACCCCGCCATTTTGTGTGATGCAGTGTCAAAGCACGCACACACTTAAATAGGCGGCCATTTTAATGCTTCACTCATGATTTTGGAGAGTATCCGTCCGTATTTTTTTCAGGTCATTGGCGGAGGCCATGATTTCTCAGGCTCATTCGATGACTAATCTGGTCTATCTCATGGAGCGCTGTCCTACGCTATGCGGTGTTCCCGGTATGCTTTCGCCCCTCGAGAACCTTGCTACAATATCGGCCATCGATTCGGTGAATCTAGATTTCCCGTTGTATTTAACTTACTTTAGTATTTAAATTCTAAGCCACATAGCAATGTATCGTATTCGTATGTCTGTGTATCCGTGTATCGTCCGATGTTGAAGCCAATCTCAGCAGTCTGTCAATCAAAAAACTTACTGTCCCAGTAATGACTTGTTGGATTGATAGCTGAAATTCATCACGTTTTACCATAAGCATTAGGATTGTAGACTGTAGGGTGCTGAACAGGCAGACAATACGCAGTCAGACAATTTAGTTTATTACATTTGTTGTGTTCGCTTTCGAGTTATTTTGAATGTGACGAAAATCATGAAGTTTTAAAGTTACATACTTATGTCTTACTCATTTTAGGGCTTTGAATACATTTGTGATAACGTCAGTGTCATTGCACGTATTACGGATTTTACCTTGGTTGGAGAGAGAGAAGCTCACAATATACATATCAGTCGTAACATAAATATCGGTCGTTCTCGACACCGACTGAGGACCGGCTACTCGTCTATTTCTAAAATGCATATTTCTAATCAGGTTTCTTGGTAGTTAATATTTATATTGTCGTAAACACAAGTATATATAGAACGAATTAAAGATTTTTAAGACGACAGACGAAAACAGCTAAGGGCTGAAGCTACATAGAAAGAAATATGTGTATTTGGAGAATATCTTACTTACGTAATAAACTATACAGCAATGTTCGCTAGGATAATATTAAGTAATAACTGTAAAATGTATCAATAAACATGTACCACTCCTATAAGTATTTCTATCTGGAATCAACTGTACGTAGCTACATCATATCTAGATGCAAAGTACGTCAAGGCAGTCTGGGACAACTACCATTATCTCTAAGTACAATATTATCACGTGTGGTTTTCACGGAACTCCTCCTAAACGTATGAACCGATTTTGTTGAATTTCTTGCAATATGTTTGAGTGGGATGTTAGATTAGGACCTGGTAGGTAGCATAATGTATGCAGGTACATTGTGACTGTCATCATCATCATCATCACAGCCCATCACAGTCCACTGCAGGACTTAAAGCCTCTCTCACGAAAGGGTTTTATTGTTGAGGTTATTGCCCTAATCGCCACGCTTGGCAGGCGGGTTGGAAATCGCAGTATTATAGATTATAGATATAGATATTATATTATAAAGAGGAAAGGTTTGATTTGTTGTTTGTTTGTTTGTATTGAATAGGCTTCGAAACTACTGGACCGATTTCAAAAATTCTTTCACCGTTGGGAAGCTACACTATCCCCGGGTGATATAGGCTATATTATATTTTCTAAAAAGTTACGGATCTTTAATAAAACTCCAATAATGTAACCCAAGGTTTAAAAAAATACCCAAAAAATTCCTTACATCGCGTGTGCTGCGAAAACTATTAATGATTAAACAAAATAATGTACTACGACTTTGCAGAACACATCATTATCTACAAAAAGTGTCGCGACAGTATATCTCTAACTATTATAGTTATGTCACAATAAGTGTTCTTTTATTTTCAAAATTTAATTGAAATACCGCCGCTAAAAGACGCTCTTTATTTGTACCTTGGTATTAATCCTTATCAAAATCAATTACTTCATATTCACGACTGCCTCAATACCTTAATATAACTTTTTGAATTATTCAATTCAGACATTCCATTCGAAAGATATCACGAGTTTAAAAATGTGAATATTAGAAAAAAGTCGCGTGTTCGCCGCTCAGTCCGCTCGGCTATCTAGGCAGCACGGGGTACGGGAGGGGAGTCAATGTCAAGAAATAAAGTGCACGTACCCGTGCGAAGCCGGGGCGGCTGCTAGTTATAGATATAACAATGGAAAACGGTGCTGCCCATTTTGAGACTCTAGATATTTTGCCATAAAAACATTAGTCGCCTTGTACGGCAGCCACGAGTGTGAGTTGGTGCTATTCTACTCTGCCGGACACCACACGGCATTGTGACTGTGTAGGTATTTATATATTTTCTCTTTCCTAACGACAAAAGCATTACATTTCCAGCTAAATAAGAAAAGAAAAACACTATTTCAAACGCCGGCGCAGTTGTTGGAATGAAAAAAGTTCATTCATACTCGAGATGAGATGAGTTTTGTTTGTTGGCGGGTAGAGGTCAAGGTACTGGTCGGCTGGCAAGATGTTACTCGTCACGATGGAGTTTGAGCCAATGTTTCTACTTTTGTAGCTCTATGAATGAGGTCGTCTCCTATTTTTTTGCTAAGTAAGTGTTTCAGTAGCTTATGATGTCACATGAATCTTAATAAATCGAATAAACTTGGATCGACATCAGAGTAACTATCATAATGATTGGAATATTATTGTATTTTGTTGACATTTGAGTATCTAATTATTTTATTAATGTCATGCATGATCATAATACTATTTTTGTGTAAAACTGACGTTATAAATGTATTAATATTTTACAATGTGTAAAATGATGCCTGGACTTGTAACGAATGTCTAACTATATGAATAACTGCGAGGAAATGTTCACGATATCTCGAAGATATATGCGCTAGATCTTTGTAATTTTACATAAACGATGACGTCATTCGTCACTCTTGTAAACCTTATCACATACGAAATAAAACACATATTTCATAGCTTTTGACACTTCATTCAAGCCCTAATAACTTCGGCATTTCAAAACGGATTTCAAAAAGTCTTGCACTGAGTTTGCATTCACATTTTATTGAGAAACCTATAGAATTCTATCACAGGAGATGTCCACGTTTTATGATATAGCTTTGGTTCCAAACGGGTAGTTATCAAGGTACGTTCGTTGGCAACGTTTTGCTTTTACCTAATACCTATCTACTTTTGGGCAGCATTCGGGAAGCTACGCCATATATTTTCGTCCCAATTACCGCAG
The DNA here is from genome assembly GCA_907269095.1 of Blastobasis adustella. Taxonomy (NCBI): domain Eukaryota; kingdom Metazoa; phylum Arthropoda; class Insecta; order Lepidoptera; family Blastobasidae; genus Blastobasis; species Blastobasis adustella. The sequence continues at coordinate 2,494,722 of OU026116.1, read as the reverse complement.
TGTCTCAAAACGAAGGTCTTTGACCAATGTGTGTTGCCAGTGATGACATACGGAACTGAAACGTGGCCGCTCACTGTGGGCCTTATAAGAAAGCTCACTGTTACCCAAAGGGCAATGGAAAGAGCTATGCTCGGAGTCTCTTTGCGCGATCGAATCAGAAATGAGGAGATCCGCAAGCGAACCAAGGTCACCGACATAGCTCTAAGGATTGCCAGACTGAAGTGGCAGTGGGCAGGGCTTAAAGCTCGAAGAACAGATGGCCGATGGGGCAGTAAAGTTCTCGAGTGGCGGCCACGTGCCGCAAGACGCAGCGTGGGTAGGCCTTCCACAAGGTGGACTGACGATCTGGTAAGGATCGCAGGTACCAGCTGGATGCGAAAAGCACAGGACCGGCCTTTGTGGAGATCTCTGGGGGAGGCCTATGCCCAGCAGTGGGCGTCTTCTGGCTGATATGATGATGATGATGATATCTACTTTTGTAGTTTTATGATATAGCTGCTGCCTGCCTGTGACTTCCTCGGCGTAGTCTGAGGTTTGGGTAAATAAATAAACCGTATAAATCCTCGCTTTTGTAATATAAGAACGAGAGAAATGGGTAAGCAGGTCACCTCATGGTAAGATACTGACGCTTATGGACATGCGCGACACCTGAACATTCCGACACCAGGAGATTCAGTACACCAGGGGTGATGCAAATGCATTGTCTACCTATAAGAAAAGTATCCACGGGCTTGTCCCATTGATCAGACGACGAAGATTTTTATTTACTGCTGGTTCGATTGACCTAACTCAAAATTTCTCTGCCTAACATATTTCCTTGTATGTAGTCCGATCGATTTGGTGGGGTGCTGTATTGATATTATCGTCATCATCATCATCACATCAGTCAGTAGACGCCCACTGGTAGGCATAGGCCTCCCTCAGACATCTCCACAAAGGCCGGTCTTGTGCCTTCCGCATCCAGCCGGTACCTGCGATCTTTACCAGATCGTCGGTCCACCAAGTGGGAGGCCTACCCATGCTACGTCTTCTGGTACATGATCGCCACTTAAGAACTTTCCTGCCTCATCGGCCATCTGCTCTGCGAGCTATGTGCCCTGCTCACTGCCACTAAAGCTTAGCAATCTATCGGGCACGTACAAATGAAATGAAGACAAGTACCGCACACACCTTTCTATTTTTTTTAAACTAGCCAGGCGTTGAGGGCCATCTCACCTGGTAAGTGACGATGCGACCAAAGATACAGCCCAGATGTCTAGGACCAGTCTATTCACTTTGACCTTGACGGTGTCCAGATTATAATGATCAGGGAACACACTAGCAGGCAATGAGTTCCATTCCAAGTTACAACCAAAGTGATTTATGCTAGAAGATCCACGATCTACATTTTAGATGAACTCCAATACCCGTTCATAGATCGTATCTGGACAGGGTTTCTGCCGAAAGATGGTAATAGCATAACTCGATTATGCATGGTCTCATGGACTGATCCGTCGGCAAACAAATAAACTCGATTCAAACCAAAACAATTGTTTGGAGCAAAGCCGTGTGTCCGGAGGCATTCGGCCCGCTAACGCTTCGGTATTCAATTAAACTAGTGTAAAAGGATCGTATTAATATTCAGCGAAGCGTAGGGTCGTCAAGCGTATTTTAAAGATTTTTTTTTTGGTTCCATTTACTTAATCCACATTTTTATAGTTTTTCATAGTACTCGCAGACAGCCCTTCTGATCATCATAATTTAAGAGTATTACTCTTGTCGGTGGAGCAATCGCAACTCTTCTTTCCTATCTGCTAACATCTTCATGTCTTTAGGGATTATAAAGAGCCCTCCTGAAAATAAATAAAAATAATCCTCTAGGCGTTAATGCCGCGCACGGGGGCCCGGGGTCCGCCTTGATTCAGGATTTGCCAGATCAGATAATTACAGTGGAGCGACTGCCATTTGACCTCCATGACCTTGCTACCAGGGAAACTTGACTAAATTGGATCGTGGTTGGAGTGGAGACAGCCCACCTGATGTACAGCGGTAACTGTCGCACATTATATTTACAATTTATGCGGCCCTACATTTTTAACCCCTGACGAAAATAGAGGGATGTTATAAATTTGACGTGTGTCTCTGTGTATCTGTGATTCTGTGTATGTGTGTCTGTCTATGGCATCGAAACTTCCGAATGGGTGGATCTATTTCGATGCAGTTTTCTTCATTTGAAAGGCAGTTTAATCGAGTTCGTTTTTAGCTTTGTTTCATCAACCTGGTCCTGGCAACCCTACGCCTAGGCGGGTATCGCTAAGGATTACAGGATTACGCTTTTATGTCATGTGGCATGTACAGCGTAATGTGGACCTAACCGAGGCTCAGGGCGGTTGTTTTCTTAAGTAAACGCTTTGGGAGGCCGTAAAAGGGTTCCGAAGGGTATTTCTAATTAAATTTTAATAATGTATGTATTTTCTTTTAATTGCTATCGGCCTCTCGCCAATCTAGGTAGTTATAGCCAAGTAACTACTTTTAGAGTTTTAGAGTTACTTGAGCAGTTCTAGTGGTGTCCACGCGAAGGTTCGAAAGAACGTTTCTCGCTCGTACGATTCTCTGTTGTGCTCTCACGCCCGAGGATCCGGTCTCGTGGTCCGCCTTGAGCATGATCGAAGATTTGGCACATCAGATAATTACAATAGAGCAACTCGCGCCTCCTTGGCACTGTCAACAAGGGAACCTGACCAGATTGGATCATGGTTACACATTCAGTCGCCTACATGTGCACGTTTCATCACGATGTTTTCCCTCACCGTAAGAGCATCGATTTGTGTTCAACTAACATACAATAACTCAGAAAAGTCATTGGTAGGTATAAGAGCAATGGGTTCGAACGCGTTACCTCACTTGTTAGATGTTTCCAATCTACTTTGAGACGTGGGTGCGATTCAAATTCCGCTGCAATGTTGCAGAGAAGTGATTTGTTTAAGAGATAAACTTTAGGTGCGCGATATATCTTACAAGTCTAAGGGTTTACTCGGAATAGAAGATCGCAATCAGGACAATAATAGGTGTTGCTTGAAAGTTTGCTTTATAGTGGCGTTTGCGCACAAAAGCGAGGCCAATCACCCCATGCAAGTATTGCTACAAGATGGTATATTTTCATTCTTTTTGTTTGCAATTTATACGACGATCTTTATGAAAAGAACTCCACTTTCCCCGTAAAAGGTATTATTACTTTATTTCGCTTAAAGGTATATTTATACTAATACGAGCTATGAGAACTAAGTGGTAACTGTCGACCACTGTTCTCATAGCTCTAATATTTGTTGTTTGGGTTTCCGCTCCCCTTTGGCTGCAGATGTCCTGGACGACGGTGACCACTTTCCATCAGGTGGACCGTCTGTCTGTGCCTCCCTAGGCAATAATAAAAACAAAGTAGGTAACAAGAATGTAGTGTACTCTCTCTGGGACCACAAAGCTGGCATATCCCTGCCTGTAATTACATTGGCTACCTTATCCGTCAAAGCGCCCCGCTCTGGAGCACAACCGGGATTGGATAATCCGGGACTGGTAGTCGTGTGGGGCCTAATGTTTTGAGGTCCGACTCGTATCCCAAGGTACTTGTACTGTCAAGGTAGGTGCGGCCCTGGAATTTGAACCCCGATGCCGCCATGTACCAATGATTATTTTCTGAGTTATTCCGGTAGAACACTAAACGATGCTATTACAGTGAGGCAAAACATCGTGATGACACCTGCACATTCAGGTCGCGGAGGTCAGATGGTCGCAGTCTCTCCACTGCAAACCGGACCACAACTAAGACATTAACGCCAAGATTCATTACTGTATTAATTGCTTAGAACTAACCTTTTACAACGCAAAACAAAAGTAAGTTGAATAGATATTTTTGTTTCCCATAAAGCCCATTCCACAAAGGCATCCGGTCTAAACAGCGCCACGAGACGGCTGCACCTTAACACATGTTGCGAATGTGCAAGTGTCCTAAAACTCCCGTCCACGCTCAAAATATGGGCAGCTCGAGCACGTTTTGCAACTTCGCTCCTCACACACAACAGTGAGCCTGCTTATTTGACCGTAGGGCTACAGATGCGATAGATACGGCTTGGCAGCGGAGAGAAAAAAATATTTAAAAAAATATATAAAAAAGAACTAGTAGATACTTAAATCACTTTTGTGATGTTACTTGAGGGATTTATTTGGAATTGCGAAAAAACTATACAAAAAGACATCCTGCCTAAACCTATCAGAACTCTGGCTCCCTAGCCCAAATAAAGCCTATCTATAATGACCCTACCTACCTAACAATAATCTAGTAAAGCGCCTCACTGTTGGAACAAGACCCTATTCTAAACGCCTACGTCGCCTAACGTCCTGTTTTTGAAGGATAATGATCTATATTAGGATTTGCCTATCTTATCTCTTTGCCCTCGTTGATGGCCACCTAAAATATGCAATGCGATAAAAAGTCGCAAAGTTTATTGCCATTTAGTAGATAGACTAGCGCCCGTTTTCACCATCATCTAAGTTTTAGGGGAAAAAGCACTTTAAATGACAGATTCTCATGAAAAATCCGTCACTTGAAAGTGATAGGCGAAAAGTGATAGCAACTTTTTAAAACTTAGGGGGTGATGGTGAAATCAGGCATTTTTAAAACGACCTTTTAGCAGAGAATTAAAAACTATGTCGATGCCGGCTGATCTACTGAAATTCTATTGCATATACTAATATTCCATATAAATTGTGGAATATAATCCATCAGGTAAGTTGAGGTCAAATGCAAGACTATTGACAATAAAAAAAAAATTGAAAGTGGTTCGAAAGTTGAACCTATGGTTCACTGGTTGCGATGATATTACGCGAAACCGAAAGTCTGGATGCTTTGCGCCTATTTAAATTGAAAGACACCTCTAACCCATTCCCAACTCCCCATCCAGTACAAATGAGGCAAGGCACACGGCAGCTTGAAACAGCGAGCGTCGCACTAGAGCACATATTTCTGTAAAAATAGCCGCGAAGTACCGCCCGCAGTTTGCTAACTTCCACATCTGCAGGACTGTGATTTGTTTGAGATACGAACTCTGGATCATAAAAAATCTGGATTAAAAAATTGAAAGTAATGCAGCCTTTTGAAACTAAGAGGGTTATGGTAATATCAGGCATAGGTACCTACAGGCCATTTACACCGAAACTTAGACTTTTTATCGAAGTTTCAAGATTAGAAATAAAGACTATGTCGATACCGACTACATTACGGAAATTATTTTTATTCCATTTAAATTACGGAATATAATCCATCAGGTGAGTTGAGGTCAAATGCAAGACTATTGAAATAAATACAATAAAATTCTAATGTGATCCAAAAGTGGAACCCATGGCTTTGATGACCTTACACAAAACCGAAGGCCTGAATACTTTGTACCTATTTAAACTGAAAGACACCTCTAATCCATTCCCAACTCCCCACCCAGTACAAATGAGGCAAGGCACACGGCAGCATGAAACAGCGAGCGTCGCACTAGAGCAGATATTTCTGTAAAAATAGCCGCGAAGCACCGCCCGCTGTTTGCTAACTTCCACATCTGCAGGACTGTGATTTGTTTGAGTTACGAACCCTCGTAGTGCGCGATAAATTGGCCTTTAGGAACGGATAAGAGAGGTGTTCTGTTCTAAACTTTCATTTGTCTATGCGAGATTTTAGAATTTCTACACAGTTTTGTCTAGATGGTGGATGCAATGCAGCCAACTTTCATAATTTTTTGTATTAGTGTATATAATTTCGTATGTAGGTATTTGTGTATAATTATGTTTACTGTAGGTAACTGTAAATATTTTGTGTGCAATATAATTAAATAATGTTTCATATTTTATTTGACAGTCCTTTTGAAATCAAATGAATTCGTCTCCATTATACTTAAGTACTTAGGGCTTCACACAATATTCTTAAAATTGTATTAATTTCTATGTTACGAATTATATTAAGCGACCGCGTAGACGCACGCTCTCGCGTTTTCCAATGTGGTGTCCGAGGAAGTTGTATACCTACTGATGTACTAAATAAACATAGTTGATATAAATTTTAGTATAATTAGTACATGCCGAGATAATGTACCAAGTCACGCCTTTTCGTCAATTTTGTCTGTTCTAAAAACACATCTAAAAGATAATCCTGAATTAGGAATAACCTAAAGGTTATTCCACATTAGAGTGATGTGATGTGACGTACGTGATGCGACATCAGCTCTCATAGTAAATGTATGAATAATTAAAGTTTCGCAACACTCAGGCTTACGTCACGTCGCTGATGCGACCAAGTAACACGGCGTGTAGGTACGTCAGAGCGCATGTGTGGCGTGTAATGACATGAACAGCCGCGTCACGCATCATTCGATCCCTTGAAATATACACAAACATTTTTATTATGCTCGTATACGCGTATGATAAAATTCTTTACAGGTCAATTTAATTTTCAAACGTACATCGCGTCACTCCCGTCACATGACATCACGCACCGTAAGTCCAGTGTGGCTCTAATATAACATCATGTAACATCACATCACATCACATCACTCTAACATGGCGGCACCTTAACAGCAAGTGTTACAGCACATGCGATACGTAGTTTTCCGCAGCATTACGCTGGCCTCGTCCATATAATGGCCACAACATTTCTCTGGCAAATAAAATAAAGGGAATCGCTCTACTCCCAGTGATGTTGAAAAATGGGTAGTTTCTTTAAACACTAGTTTTTTCTTTAGTTGCTGTGGGTTTTCAGAGTTGTAGGACAAAGTTACAAATGCAGTTAACTAAATTTTTGTTCCACAATAGTCCATAAGGCTGTGATAGTTTCGCTTTTAACTTCGTTATATTACTTTACACGTAGAGCGCCCCCCTCTACGAGTTTCTAATAAAAATGTCCACTTTGAAGCTTAATATACCTATCGGAAACGGAAAACTGGAGTCGAAAACATTCTTCCCCCTATCCAAATTAACAAACTTTACAACTTTGTCAGCGTGAGCTTTGTCTCTAATAGCAATAGTTTTCGAGATAAAGAGCGGACGGACAGACGGACATGGCGAAAAACAATAAGGGTGCTTTAGTTTCCTACGGAACCCTAAAAAGGGGTAAGTATTTCAATAGCTAGGTATGTGTAGCAACCTTGTGCTACTAAACGGATCTTAATGCAGTAGGATGAAGGTATTGTACAAGGACTATAATTCTTGACATTCGAGCAAAGCCGTCTCCAGTTACGGGATAAGCCATACTCATTCTCGCCGCTGCAACTCCTGGTTAGCTAGGATCTACGACGGTGACCCACACACCGGTGACAACAAGTTTTGACACTCACCGGCTCTTGTTTAGATACTGATTTTCATATAAATTCCTTTCTATAAGTGTCGTTTACGTGAATAACACATTTTCTATATTAAATATATTATTTATAAAGAGAAAAGATTTGTTTGTTTGTAATGGATAAACTCAAAAACTGCTCAACCGATTTTGAAAATTCTTTCATTGATAGAAAGCACTAATATTCCCGAGTAAAATAGGCTACTTTTTATCTCGGTAAAATAATAGATTTGTTAATTAAATAAAAAATATATTACAGAGATCCGAACAGCTCGCGGATGAAATCCGTAAAGAACGGCTAGTTACAGATAAACTGCTAGACTCGGTGAAAGTATGTACTACATACATACAATCCTACCAGTATTACATAAATCTTACTAACGTAAGTCGATCATAACATGTATGTTACCTATAATTGTCTCTTTATACATAATTATTTTTAATAGGTTGTGCCCTGAGAAACAAAGTAATAAAGATTAATAATTTATTATTTATTTATCTACCAAATACTAATTGGTATTACCGTGTGAGATCTAGGAAAGACGGTAGTAAACAGTAAACTCGACTAAAATCCCGTTTCAACAACCCCTACCCGTAGTAGGACACTTTTTCCCTACTGACAATTTTTCCAGTGTAAAATTCTATCCGATAAAGATATCGGAATAGGACATGTACGTTGTGACAGAACGATTGGAGAGTCGCCCGAGACTCCAGTTCCTAACGTCTCCGCCAATCTCATGCGTGAAAAGCACGAATTATAAGGAGCCGTTGGCTTGGAGTACAAGGCATAAGTTGTCAGCACGGGTCATGATCGTATGAAACATAGTAGGAGTTTTACACCCGCATTTAGAAACGTTATTGTGAGGTCGCACAGTGCGCGAACGCACAGGGCACCAACTGACAATACTTGAGAGGCGATAGGCACTATGAATGAGATTAATAAGTCAAAGAGCCGTATCCTAAAGTCTTTTATAATTTTGAAAATGGTATATTATTCTATTATTTATGCATAATCGCTTATCTCACAAGAATTTTTAATTTCTCACCGACTTGTAACGTGTCATTAATAATTTCATTTTATTTCACAGAGCCGTATTGTACGTGTTCACTTAGCAGACGAGCACTGTAAGCACGCATAATAACGCTTCTTTACGTAGACAAGTATTGTTTGTTGAATACACCCCTATTCGGTGTAAAATAATATGGTATTCATTCATTAAGGGACAAACTATAGTCTATGTGATATTTTGGATTTTGAGCTACTTTTCTGCCAAATTTAATCATAATTTGTTCAGTAGTTTCTGCGTTTCGGAGTAACAAATATCCGAACATCCTCATAAACCTATAATACCAAATACTTTTTTTTTATGTAATACGGCAGACGAACCTTATGGAAAGTGGTTACCGTCCCTTATGGACATCAGTAACATCAGGGGCGCTACCAATGCGTTGCCCGCGGGAGGCAGGAGCTTTAATTTTGACCACATACAAAAATTCAACTAAATAAATTCATTCATTTCGTATTTTATACGACGAGGTTCGCATCAAAAACCTATCTATCTTAGCGTCGCCTTCTCGCGAAAAATATTTATTTATACACAACCACGGTACTTAGCGGCAGTTTTCACTAAGTTTTCTTCCAGGTGTTTCCCTCACTCCAGCACAGACACAAACGTGACCCCCGTTTCTTTACAATTAGATACTTGTCACACAGTGCATAACGGCCTCAAAGTCCGAGTCGCATCCATGTCAAATTAATATTTAACATAGGCTCCTCCGCTCGATCCTCTTGTATTCCTCCCACGGCTGGTCCGGGATCCCGGCATGTATTCCGGATTCCGGTCACAGATCCCGGGTCCCGGGGGCCCGGCGGCCAAGCCGGCTATCGTTTGTCAGGGTTTGAGTTATGCTCTCCGTCTGGTCTCAGGTGGTTCAACTTCTTTCCCGGAACGTTGTTTAGATTTGGAACGGTATTTTCTATCGGACTCGTGTTTGTGTGTCTGTGAATCGTAGCTACGAAACCGGCTGAATGTTAAAAGAACTTTCAAAAGTACATAACGATTAAACGATCATACGTAACAAGTAACTACCATTGATAACAATGACGTGCTTGTGCCCTAAATGCTGAGACTAATTCTATTTAATTTGTAAATATTCCTATTCCTTTTCTTGAGTTTTTCCAGGTAATATTTAAGCAAGATTGCAGCAATACTCTACATAGTTTAATCGAAATCAAAATAAAATTTCCATTGGGTAAGGCATGAAATCCAATCGTCAAATAGGACAGAGATGGGAATGTGGAGAGGAAACACATCGATACATAGGGTCCCCTATAACAATAATCAACGTTTATTTCAGAAGTTTTACACAAGCTTCTGCTATATTTTAAGCTATATTAAAACTAAGTGTTAGTACTTATTTTGTTGCTTCTTTAGCTATCATGGTGGAATAGTAACCACAATAATCCATGGTGGCGGCATCCAGGCAACGCTGCGTCGGTGTCACGACAACCAAAACACCGAACATCGAAAGCACAGCCACCAATCAGCAACGCAGCAACCGAACATCGAACCCCGCCATTAGCATCACTACGTCTTCTGTCATCTGTAGGTGGCTGCGGATTCGCGGCAACAAGGCGGTAGATTGCCACCAACTTATCTGACCCGGTGGCCAAAACTGGAACAGTAAAAAATGGCGGCACATCATTTTGAAATGTATTTTAAATGACAAGTCAACGCCAACGATAGCCATCGGGTCCTTTTTACTAATAATTAGTACATAGGACCTAGTATATAGGATATATCTAAGACTGGGTCAAATAATGTTGCGTCACTGTAGCTGCGTTTACTTTGAGAGGTTACATTATATTATGAGCCGGTCATATTTTGAATATACAATCTCTGGTATTCAGAAAAGAGTCATTGGTACCCGTCGGAAGTGGGATTCGGACTCGGTCCCTCTTGCATTGCGAGTCAGATACCGTTACCACTAGGCCACCGACGCTCCGAATATACATACTCTATGCTGATATAAATAAGAAATTTGAATAGATCGCCAACTAAAACATTCCTATATTAGGCTGATTCTTGTAGATAGTTTTATAAAGAGTTTTTACTTACTTACACAAAACACAAGACTCCAGACACCTCACGAGCATTTAAATACGGCGGTCCAAACGAAACCCCCCTCGGTACTCGAACAAAAACCATCTGCAAGTTCTGAAGGATCTCTCTCGAATGTTCCCGAATGTTCCAGAATTATTCGTCCGTCGCGGAGTTTTGAACGGTCGTATTTGCAAGGTGTCGGCACGGCACGGCTCCGTATTGGTGACATGCTGAGACCAACCAACCGTTATTTCTGTTCTCGAGTTTAAAAATTGAAGTCTTTATTGGGATTTAAGAATGGAAACTTTAGACTTAAGGAAAGAGATTTTCTATTCGATCGGTAGTAACCTTACCGATAGAAACAGTCGGATATCCCCGAAAAAGTTTATCTAAGCTTAAACATTTGAGTTTAAGTGAACTAAACTACAAAACTGATTTTTATTCACCTTGCAACTAGACTCCTTCACGTCTGCACAAGTTCTGCAGCATCTATCAATGCAAATGTGCGACTGTTTCGAATCTGCATCGCGGTGGAAAATTATCATTCATCATGACACCCCATAACAGTCTACGTACACTCTAGATCTTTCGCTCGAAAATATTAGTCGTCTTGTACGACACCCTCGAGTGTAAGGGGTTGGCGCTATTCTACTCTGCCGGACACCACAGGGCCAAATTATCATTACAACAACTTTAAATGTTCACAAAACTGCGCGACTACCAAACTGGAGTTGCTATAAACAAGTGTGTACGTAACGTGAATCCTGGCTTGACTGACCCGATTACGAAATGTGCTGACCCAGTACTCTTAAATGAAGATGAAGAACTCAGATTGTCCAGGTGTACAACTGTGCCATACAGGGTGAAAACAGTAAAGAAAATATTAAAGTTACAGCGATATTTCTTAATTATTACACATAGCGATATTCCACTTAGTGAGTCTCTACACAAGTCCTAGCCGTTCCTCTAAAGCAACCTCATAAGACACTTCTGACAGCGGATCTTTGCTAAGTGAACGCACCGCGGTCAATACGGTGCGATTATGTTCATTTTGATGGACGCATTGTGCCGTAGAGAGAAAGCGTCGGTGGCCTAAATGGTTTAGAGGCCCGACTCGTACCCCGAGGTACCGGGTACAAACCCCAGTACCGGCATGTACCAATGACTCTTTTCTGAGTTATGTACTTTATTGAACACTAACCGATGCTCTTACTTTTAAGGAAAACATCGTGATGAAACCTGCACATTCAGGAGACTAAATGTGTAACCATGATCCATTCTGGTGAGGTTCCCGTGGTCTGTCAACATGGTGACGGAGGTCGGATGGCAGTCGCTGCACTGTAAGTACCTGATATACCAAATCCTGGATCATGGTCAAGGCGAACCCTGGACTCTCGCGAGATCACAAGTGTGACATTAACGTCAAAATGACCATTGTGCCATAGAGAAAGAATCATAATGTCGATCGCCACTTACGTCAGTTAGATGTTTAAACCCTGCGCCGCTAGTACATGCGGGTGCTCCGTGAGATCTCACAGTAACGTTTCTGACTTCAGGTGTAAAGCCACATTAGATTCAAACCCATAAGAAGAAGGACTTGTTGTTACTCTGCTGAATACTATAAGAAAGAAATTGCAGTATAATATATTGATCGGTACAAAGAAGCACACTAGGGTACTATGACCCGTGACTAGCCACATCCTGTGTCACCGCACATAAACAAGGCACGGCCCATAATCCAAATCCCAAAAGCTTATAGAGACGCATTTCTAGAGAACAATAAATACTTTTAAGTGAAGTGAAACAGCCAACTCCGGCTGTGCAACACTGCTGCAGCGTGCTCGCGCTGTTTTGCACTACTTATTGTTTGGAACTCGACGAGTTCTCGAATTGCTGCAACTTAAGGTGCTCGAAGTCGTAATTATATTCTAATTAGTGACCCGTCCCGGCTTAGTATGGGTTTTCTCGGCTTTTCTTAACTATAATATGCATGTATTATATATCTCTCTTCTAATTCATCCTTTCTACATGACCAAACCAACTAATCATTCTAATAGTAACTACATATTCTTTCACTCCACGCTCTCCAAGCACGTTATATAAGGGAATTTATTTATTTACCAGTTTTTTGCACATAATAAATACCTTACAAATACTTTATGTACTTCAACTCTTTTTAACATTAACTACTTTCATTAATGTTGAAACAAAAACCCTTTTATGAACAACAGCCATTTGGAACGCTAAGATATTATATCGTACGCCCCTGAATGTGTAGACAGAATTGGAAAATGTAACAAGAAGACCAAAGCACAGGACATCACATTCAAAAGTAAAATACTCAAATGGCGGTTGGTAGGCCACACAATAAGAGGAAAGGAAGCAAATCAGTGACAGAGTCGTACCCGAGAGAAGGCAAAAGAAAGTGAGATAGACCACATGCACGCTGGAATGATGATTCCTATCAAGAATATAGCTGGAACAACCTGAAATAGTGTGACCAAAGACAGATTGAAATGAAAGAAATTAGAGGAGATCTTAGCCGATTGGCAAACGGACCTGCAAGGAACGAGCAAAGCTCAATTTTCAGAAATACCAATGTCAGTTATATTTGATGTAAATCCGAATAAAGGTTTATTTACTTTATTTATGTCCCTTTAGGATCGGACAAATTCTTACACTTTCACTACACATATCGGGCTTGTTACCACGGATATTTCAACGCAGTTGGATGCGTCGTGGTCACGAGTAGGACAGGTTCTCCATAACATCCTATAGGGACCCGCTTTCATTTTCTTTTTCATAATGCATAACTAGAAAATGAGCTCCAAATCCAATGGTAGCTCCGTATATTTCGGTGCATTAGCCGCACGAACAAGTTTAATGTTCGTCGCAATAAACATTCGCCGGCGACTGGTCCGCTGATAAATTCGCGCAGCAAACTGCACTAGAGGTAATCCAAACAAATTACTTTGGTCATTGTGGCGATGTATGATGATTGTTTTGCATTGTGCTTGCGGGGTGTCGCGATCAACGGAATTCGGGGGTCTAATGTTTAGTGGGGTCTAAATTCTAAACAATAGTAAATGTGGTGTGATGTCCGTTATAGTGGATTAAAGCACCAATCGATTCGATTTCCTATAAGCGCAAAGGTTGTATGCCTTTCGGTTCATAAGAATGTCCACGGGATCTGAATGTCCACCGATCCATGGACATAGATAGGTCCATCTGGTTTAACTTGGCGTTGCAGTGGCGGTACTTATGTCTACTACTACTATGTACGAAACAAAAAATGGGGCAAACTGAACAATTGAAAACAAATTTTGGTTTTGTATCCAAATTTTTTACTAACAAACTAACTAACAGTTAATTTTAAACCTCGATGAAAAGGGGTAGGCATGGATTTATTAGTGTAGGTTTACAAGTTTGACGTTGTTTGAGGTACTCATATCTATGCAAATTCATTTGCAAATTCATTGACAAGTTTTCCTAATTCATACTCATATTTTCAATTCATTTACATTGAACATTATATCCTATTGATAAATTACCTATGGTAATATTTTGTGTATCGACATTTTATTTTATATTATTGTATTTGACATTAACATTACCACTGTGTAATTTTGTATTGTATTTTATTATAATCTCATGACATTATTATTATTGTTCCTAATATTAATTATTAACGTTAATATTCTTTCCACGATGAAAGTAAATGTAGATACGCTTGTTCTGATTAAATACATATTGAAAATAAATTACTATTTATATAAATCTATAAAAGAGATCGTAATTTTTGTTATAAAAACATTGATTTTATTTACAGTGCTAGTGATAATTAAATATAGGATGTAAAATGAGATAATAAATAAATCTAAATCTAAATCTATGGATCTGTTTGTCTGTCTGTAGCATCGTAGCTCCAGAACGCATGGACCGATTTCGATATGGTTCTTAGAATTGTCTCATTAAAATCCGTTCAGTATTATTGGGAATAGGTATTTGAGTGAGTACTTGTGTGTGTACTTGTTAGTGGTGTCCTGAAGATTTAGAGTCGGTTAGGCTATCTGAACAAAATAACTTTTCGTATAAGCATAATTTGCGCTAACATCCGGAGGCAACATTAGAAGGTCCTATTAACATAGACCTAGAAGTTCTGGGTCTGTAACGACCCTCAGGAGGTGGCAGGTCTGCCAAACTAACACCATACGGATGTGGCTAAGGTTGGAAACTTCATCATTGGACCCCAGTGACGAGTTCCCTACACGGAGTACGGAGAGCCTAAATGGATTTTGTTTCACTGTAAGTGGTATGTTTGAATTCTTTCGGTTTTGTAGGTACGCGTAGTGAAAAAGAATACCCTATTTTTAGGATTTAAAATATAATTAGAATTGACTAGTGGATCCGGCGCGACTTTGTTCGTGTACGCCTACTTTACCGCTACCTACCCTTTTTTTCTTGCGTACTTGTATATCATTCTCTTGAATCACTCTATCTATTGTTGAAAACCGCATTTAATTCCGTTGCGTAGTTTGCGTTGCGTTGCGTTGCGTAGTTAAAAGATTTACCTAAGCGTATGTATGTATGTAAACTCTTTATTGCAACAACATAGTACATTTCAATAGGAAACAGTTACAAAGATACCTACATACATAGATATATAGGGGCAGACGGCGGAAAGCGACTTTGTGTTATATCTACTACGAGTATATATACTCATAGATAGTATTAAAAAATATGTATTAGTAACGGAGTCTGAAAACCAAAAATTTTGAATTTTTTTTCAGTTACTAATAATCTGGTTACGTAGTTTTAGCATCAAAAATGTACGCTACACCATGTACATTTTGTTTTTAAATATGAACAAATTAAAAATAAAAATAACTAAATGCAACCGCAAGATTATAAAATTTCTAGAATTAAATAATCATTAAGGTAATTCGATTATTCGTTCTGTAGTTATTTTATTACATACTTTCATTATATTCGTTTATTTATTTTATTTAGTTATTCGTTTAGTAAGCAATTCGATAATTCCGTTATTCGTTAAATAGACCTATGAATAATCAATACTCAAATATTCATTGCGTCATAGATAGACATAGACATAGACATGATTTATTTTGACATCACAAAAATCCATAAGCGTTTACATATTAAGAAAATGTTAAAACACTTCAATACTAAACAAAAGCAAAGTAGGTACGCACAAATACAATAAATCATGGACCAATACGATGCCAAAAAAAGACCCCAGCTCAGCATTAGCTACAACAAGTGCTGCAGCGCTGATTTTCAGTGGAATCTTGACTGTAAGGAAACCACGATGTGCATACTGCACGTACCACCCAATTCTACGCAGATACAGCGCAGTATCAGCTATTCCGCATGCCCAGGGATGAGGAATTAGGCGAAAATGTCCGTGTATTTTTACGTAAACCCCTAAACAAAACGAATTCGTCAATCAAACGCAGGCATTCGATAGTGAACTGCATAACACATTCTGGTTTGAGTGCTGCTGTGTTTTGGCCTAAGTCAGAAGATTTGACCTGTCTTAATTGCACAGACAGTTAACGAAATTAGGCTTAACTGAATCGTTTAATGTATATTCATGGTAAGTTTTCCTCTGATTTTTATTTATTTTTATACCACAAAGGTGGCAAACAAGCTTACAGTCTGCTTAATAGTAAGCAGTCACCGCAGCCTATGGAAGTTTGCAATACCAGGGGCATCACCCACGCTTTGCCGACCCCGTAAAAACCTTTTCACCCCTGTCTTGAGGCGGGAAGTCGGAACCAATATCTTTTCTACTCCTACCTGTTACTTCTTAATTAAATTTGTTGCAGATTCTAAGGCAGTATTAGCTTGTCCTAGGGCGTACCTGAGTAGCTCTTTGGGATAATTGCTGTACCTCAGGAATTGCAGTGGTGAGAACGAATGGTGGGGCCCTAGATATCCGAATTCTGACCGAGTTTTTTACAGTTCGTGAGTCGGGTGACAAAAAAACCATCAAGATAATCAAGGAGAAATTAGATAATTATATCTTCCAAAGTATCCAGCCCGATAACCGCTCCCGACTAGTGACTTGCTTAACCGGCAGTCGTAGTTCCGGCGTAACGCACAGTCGCGCCGGCCTCGCATAACGAATGTCCAAACACTGAATAGCTGATGAACAATTTGCATATGTGAACCGGGTAATGTAGGCTGACCATGGTTGGTGCGTTTAGAGGGTTTGGAAGCTGGCTTTGGCAGAGAGGCCTAGCTTGTTTGCGGCCAGAGCAAAGTGGCCCGCGGTTTTGGAGGTGGGTAATGCATTGGTGATACCGCTGGTGATGCTAATATCCATGACCACTTTCCATCAGATCCGCTTGCCTGTGTTTCTTTTTATATTATTTATTGTTATTGCAGGATGCAACTTTGATTTGTATTGCATTTTGGATTACCTAAAACAAATTAGACATCAGCAATTTAAATATAAATCTTTTACAATATTTCCTGTGCAAATAATCTATTCTGCGATCCTGAAAAATTGAAAATATATCGTTCAATATTACTTTTAAAATATATTTTACAATACAACAATAATTCAAGAACCATGGTCACCCTGATCCCTATCGAACTCCAATACTACGATTTCATTGATTGAAATGTCCAGATTTGAATATATCCAACCGACATGTAAAGCAACTATGTATAGTAAAATGCAAATCGGGTCTTCTGAACTAATGTATTAAAGAGGAAATGGTGTGTTGGTTTGTTTATACAATTTTGATTTCACCTTACTAATGCGTATAGAATTGAAATTACTGCCATTTTAATCAGACGAGAAAATGCTTCGAACTATTTTCTAAAACTTAACAAAGCTTTTTTAACGGCCACAGTCTGGCCAAAGGCCGTGAAATTCAAAATATTTGAAATGTTTTATAAAGCGATGGAAATATTTTAAATAATTTATTTTGTACCTTTAAAATTATTAAAACGACGAACTTAAACACATTCCATTAGCCGAACTTGAGAAACCATATTGTCCCACTCTCGCCCTCACAAGTTTATAGCAAACCTCTGAACCTCAAACAGTCCCATCAGAGCTGTAGTTCAAACGCCCAATTGAGGCGTATTCAATGTAGTCGCAAAGAAAATTGGACGTAATCTGTAACAGGCAGTTCCCGCTGAAATACGGCCCAGAAGGATCGTAAGCGACGCAATCGACGCATCCACTTGCCACAGTGTTTTTGCTGAGAGACCAGACGAGGCAGACGGGGCAGAAGTCAAAGATACGGAAATGAGAGGGGAACATTGCGATGTATTTTTAAAACTTTTTAGAGGTGCAAAACTATGGTTTTTTGTATTGTTGTCTAGTGGTAGGACTTAACTAAAGCGTTCTTTCGAATATGTTTGGCGGCTGTTAAAATTATGTTCAATCATACTGTCTAGCAAATGAGCTCAAATCAAAGCTTCCGCTTATTATATGTATACAAGCTTAAAATCATGGTTCAAATGCTTTTATTTTAATGCGAAAGTGGGTTTTCCGAAATTCATAAAACGGAGATAATTTTACAGTTGGCATTCACTCGTATTCAGTCCAGTCTAGTTTGGTTTGATAAAATTATAGCATAATATTTAGTTTAGAAAATATTTGCATGTAACTTACACTTACTAACTTACTTCCATTGCGTGTTGTGTATTTGCACAACGATCACATCTCAACTTAAAAATAGCAACAATAAACAAATATTCTCATCTCATCTATGCAGTTTTGATCAGCGTGTTCATACATGCTACTCAAAAGTGAAAATTGCACAGGGAACCCCTCTCAATCTGCTCACGTCTTCAAAATGGCAACAATAAAGTAGATGACACTACCAAACTACGAACACGCCACTGTACTTTCTAAAGCACCAAAGATTCTGAACTCAAAAATTCCTGCATATTTTCTCAGCCACTCGCAACTACCTCAACCGCTCCGTAAACCCTCTGCCAGTAAACAAGGAGAGTCTATGGCGTCGGTGCGAAATGGTTAATATTCATGACAGTCTGCGGGCGTAGAGTGAAATTGGTTCACATTTTTTATGTCCCGCGCCACGGCACTGGGAGGCGGGACTCTCGGGGTGCTCCGGGATTCAGGACAAAAGTTCGGTGGAACACTGAACGGGCGTCTCTTTGGTATATTTTGCTGCGTTTTCGGGTTCGTGTAAAATTGAAATTGCTAAGGTCTCCGGAAGAAAGACTCGTTTGGCTTATAGATCGATACATGGATCTTCTATATGTTGTCATGTAGAGTACATGATCATTAGTGCATTATCATTTCAATATAATTTTACAGTTAGATACAGCAGTAGCGGCGAAGGAACATTCACGGTATTTGGTGCATCTTTAGCCATAATAAGTTGAAAAGAAGGGAACAGTAGCTGTTTATCATATTTCATTTATTCGCTGTTAAATGGTACAATATGGTTGTTATAAATAGGAATTCGTTTCACATTTAACACCTTATAAAAGGCACTAGGAATTTCAGGTAGTAGAAAACAATTAATAATGAGACATGTCTTAGGATAACAAACCACTCAATTAGTAGATATAAAATTAATCAAACCAAATTGTCAAAACATTACATTATGTCAAAGTTTAAATACATTCAAATATAAATTTAAAATGCCCATAGATAATAATCATAATCATAATAAAATTAATTAAACAACATAAGTACATAGGGCAAAATTTTTAATTCCAAGTTGAAGCTGGTTAATTAAATTACATGTTATTTAAAAATTCATCAATTGTGTAATATGCAAAAGGTATTATTTTAAACATTTTTTCATTTCTTAAGTTTTCCGGTATTTTATTGTATATTTTAATAGCTGATGCATAGGGACCTTTTCGAAATAATTGCATTGTCGAGTCAGGCTGGAGTAATTGATTTCTATGTCTAAGTTTCGATAAGGCGGGAAGGTCGGATTTATTAGTGAAAAGTTGGATATTATTTCTAACAAATAAGGCCGTTTCCAAAATAAAGAATGAGAGAGGGCAGTCAATATGCGTTTCTCAATGAATTGTGGTCTACAGCTGTCCCTCTGGCGGATCTTATGCCCAAAAGCCCCCTTTAAACCCACCCAAAAAAATATGTTCACTTATAGCGTAATTTTCCAATTACATATTCGAAAACAGTCGTTTAAGGATACACTTTTTTCACGCCAGTCTATAAAAATGTGTAAAAATTACTTTTTGGTACAGCATTTCCCATACTATTTTCATTACAGCTGTATCGAAAAATAACTTTTTAATCATTATGCAACACTTTTCTTTTTTAAATTTTTGTCGAGCGCCGTGACACGGCGAAATGTAGACCTAAGTGTCTTTAACAAATTCAAAATTCAAATTCAAAATTTAAATTTTCCTGTTTATATTTTTATGTAATTATTTTCCCGATAAACAGAATATTTTTTCTAATTGTTGTAATTTGTGTTTGTGAATGTTTTTTCTAATTTGAAGCAAATAAATAGATAAATGTGAAAGTAGTAAAGTGAATTTCCAGCCTCTTGATATCCTCGACGCGAAGATACAACAGAACTGACTCGCTGCTTACTTCCAGCAAAGTTGAGAAAATTATAGGCACGATATTTTAACATAAAAATATGAGTTTAGATAAAATAGTGTATGCAACTGCATACAATAAGGGACTAAAACACTCGTGTCAAACTATTATCATACTCGGCTACGACTACGACTAGGCTAACAACTGCGCTGCTGTTATACTTCGTTTAGTATTATAATTTTAGTATTTTTTTATTATAGCGTTCAATATACGTATCGTATGAACCTTAGGATACACACCACATATCTAAGGCATGGGGATGCCAGATGTGGTGGCGGGGGGGCCACGCCTGCCACACCGATAGACTAATCAGTGGACTCGGCCGGTGATCTGCTCATTGCCACTTCAATTCTGCGGCTCTGGAAACTACGCCGGGACTCATAATTCTGCTACGGATATCTTCATTTCTGATCCTATCACGTAGAAGGACTTCGAGTATTACTCCCTCCAATGTATGCTCCTGAGACTTCTTGCGATGTTTTTGATTACGTCATTGTCAGTCACACTGGTCAAACACTGGTCAAATAGTTTCATCTTGAGATATAAAAGGTGTATAATATTCCTTAAGACAAAAGCTTTACCACGCTTATTAATGAGTGTGAACTTTAAAAATGACGATTTGCGAAACATATGTTCTGCTACATCTGAACAGATCATCTGATAGTTGGACGTTTTGCTATATGGCCATTTGCTTACTGTTTATTAGACGTTTCTCCCAGTTGGACGTATTGCTACTTATTACCTGATCGCTTTGGGAAATCAAAGTGCTAAATTATCACACCCAAATTAACACCACGTCCAAAAGTCAGCTTGTGACAGAGCCACGAGCAATTTTATCGATTGTCATTAGTGATGAGCCGCGGACAGAAGTGGACCTTTGGCAAACGGCGTGCCCCAGTGACCGGCTAGAAAAACACGATCTCCCGTCTACAATCGGCGATCAGCCATTTGAATGAATGACCGCGCGGCCGCCTGACCCGTCCGGCCGGCGCAATATCCGCTCCGTGAGCGGGTCGCACGGCACCGGAAATTTCATCAAATCTGCCAAGCGTCACCGTGATAACAGCTTATTGGCTAATGGTGTTCGCTGCAGGCTCTGCTTTGCGATGAGATATCAGTCTATCGGTGTTAGGATCGAGCAACATATTGATTAGTTAGGGGATTCAATGTGGGTATTCCGATTTAGTTTCCAGTGTTGGCACATCAATCTGCGGAAAGAATCTCGGATAGCAATATTGTAAATGCGTATTTCATGTTGAAGCCCCAGATGAAAAAGATAAACAAGAAAAAACTGAAGACGTTATTATTTTATGGACTCTTCACAAAAGACAATATAAGCCTATAAAATGCTAGGGATCCCCTCGAAATTGACAAGTATTAGGGGAAGCCGACACTTCCAAGACCTTAGTCGAAGCTATTTATATAAATAGTAATAACCGTCCGGCTAAATCTCGCAATACCAATTACTATTCATGGAGTCGTGTCACTTCGGCAAGTGGGATGAAGATATCAACACTTGCCCCCGACTCGAGGCCAGAGGATAGCTAAGATAGGACCTATAATACTGAAACAAAGCGCACGAACCCACTAATCTGAAATTATAAGTGGAATGGCGAAATGGATTTTTATTTCATGGCCATAATCCCCGGGATCCGTTCGCGGAATTGCGATGTGCTCCCGGAATTTATTTAGTTGCTCAGTTTCAAGATATTCTAGTGATTTGTGGTGTTTTTCTTTCTGGAGAAAAAGTTTTGTTTCTTTCCGTAGCTTGGTCAAAGCTATGGCTTGAGTTTTGTATTGTTCAACTATCAAACAATCAAACAAAAGAGGTAAGTAACTATTATTTCTTGTTTGGTAAATGCTATTATATTCAGAATGTATCATTTACCACAGACAGGTAGTTACTTTGAGGACTAAGCTGATAGCAACAAAATTCAGTCACAAAACGGAAATGCCTATAGATACTGCCAAGCCCTAAGATGATGACAAACCTAGTCTGGGGGAGTGCTCATATCCAATGGTGTGTGTGCTATTGTGGATAATGACCAATATGCTCAATATAGTAGTACAAAAATATAGTGTCTTTATAGTATGATAAATACAGAAGTACCATGATAAATATACTTAGTAGTTCTTCTAGAAAGGAATAAAAATTATTCAATACGTACAAGAGTACCAAAGTGCCTGTACCCCTCCGAAATACATACATTCCTTAACCTACCATCGACACCGACCGATACATTTGACCTTACTCAACCGTGTAGTTTAAAGGAAAACTAATCGCCTAAAAGCCGAGGTCGACCATAAACAAACCGTGCGGGTCGCAATATATCTAGCCGCCTCAGCTAGCTCGCCAGTTAATTTTTAATTCGAGCTCTCGGCAGGTCCGCACGCTACGATGGTCGAAGCGAGACTGATGTCTTTTGGCTGCGACGTCGACCGCGCCGCTTAGTTACGTGGACTACCCTCATTTGTTGGTGTAGGTTTTAAATTAGAGGCCGGTGTTGGCGAA
Source organism: Blastobasis adustella (assembly GCA_907269095.1). Classification (NCBI taxonomy): domain Eukaryota; kingdom Metazoa; phylum Arthropoda; class Insecta; order Lepidoptera; family Blastobasidae; genus Blastobasis; species Blastobasis adustella. The sequence continues at coordinate 2,472,163 of OU026116.1, read as the reverse complement.
ATTGTTTTCTTCAATGTGTTGTACGCGGTTTGTGGCGGCTATCGGCTTCCGTAAGATCACTCAATTCAATCGAACGCTGGTTTTTGGGTCGGAGTGTCTGGTCGTTTGTACTCAGGATTGGTTGCGTTAGCCCTCACATTAATTTGGCTTTGTCGTCGTTGATTTTAACTTCATTGAGGTGATCATCATTTTCGTTCAGTTTCATTTTGAAAGTTTTCAGGTGAGGATCTTTCCGCCCCATAGCCATGGGTTCTGCGAGCTATGTGGTCTGCCCGATGCCACTTCTATTTTGAGTTTCTTAAACCTATGTCGGTTGGGCTAGTTCTTCCCTGAATGTCACATAAGGAAACTCCGAGCGTAGTTGTACCATGTCACATTGCCACATTCCAGTGTTTCTTCTATGTGAGTTCTGTACACTCTACATGTGAAATAACGCTTATTGCAGCATGTAGGGGCCTAAACGCTGTATCCAGTGTCTACCCTACTTAAATTTAAACACAATTTCCACTCCCAAATATTTACCGCAACAAACATTCCAAAGAGGTCAAATATCAAATGCCTCCGGATCCTGGCATTAGAGCGTCGGCAATTCGTATAATTACTAGCATTTGTATGCAAATGGGGGAATACCGCAAAATTAAGACGTAATGCCGACACTTAACGCTGTGCGGTATAACATGGCAATAACATTTTACAGTATTATAATGTGTTATTATTCGGCTGAAGCTATTGTTTACGGTAATTTTCGTAATGGCCACATTCATATACGGTTATTGTTTACGGGGCTTGGAATCTTAGACAGCTTTGTTTAGGTTCTATAGGTACAGCATGCATGTACAAATATTATCATTTCAAGAACAGCACTTTGGCGTGAATATCCCGGTTGTGTTCGGGCGCGCGAGGGCTCAGGGTCCGCCTTGACCATGATCCAAGATTTATCAGATGAAATAATTACATCGGACCGACTGCCATCTGACCTCTCGACCCTGTGTCAGCAGGGAGACCTGGCTAAATTACGTAATGGTTACACATCAGTCTCCTCAAGATCCTTCATCGTAAGAGCATCGGTTAGGGTTTAAGTAATGTACCTAAACTCAGAAAGTATCATCGGTACATGGCGGAACTGGGGATTGAGCTCGATACCTTTCGCTTACGAGTTGGACCCGCTAGCCATAGCGCAACTGTAATACCTAGAAATGGTTCTAATTCCGAAGCCATTAAAAAACAACTTAGTGGCCAGTAAGTAAGCAAGCAGGCTTGAATGATGATTGTAAAATCATCAAACACATAAAGAATCACGCACGCAGGAGACACTTATGACCGCCGATAGCACTATTATTGTGGCTAAGTTTTGAGCCACAACAATATCATGTTTGCCCTTGACACACCAAGAAAAAGACTTAAAGCAAACCTTACTGAGGGAAGTAGGGGCTAAACTCCAACATTGTTCGCTTTAAAAACAACGCAAAAATCGACAGCGAAACGTGACCCTTTCGCCCAGTAAAGCACCCTAACGCCATAACGTCATAACTCGGAAGCCCTCAAAACGGCACAGCATTAGCATTCACGGGCCGCTCTTAATTCGCGGTGTAAACCCAGCGTTTCCTAGGCGTCGCGCCGCCGCAGGGGCGTAAGTAAAAAACCCATGATTTCTCAAAGGGATGTTTGTCAGCGCGGCCGGAGCGCACGAGTTAACTTTTTGACCGGGATACCTTCGCGGACGTGACGGGAATGATTGGCCGATGGTGCAAACCATGGGGGACAAGACGCAGAAGCTAGGTTTTCGTGGCTAAGTGTCTGTAACAGACAGTTATTTAGGTTTAAGACTTTCGTGGTTCACTACACACACATTGTCACTATAGTTGCATGCCTCATGGTCACCAGTTGACTGGTTGCGCTTCGAAATATCGAGGTAAAAATAATCCGTGGTGACGATACCGTCGTGTATGACAATATGTGTGTATTTGACTGACATGCGCCATCACGCCTGATCATGGAACCGATTGCCATTCATTTTGGTTCTAATTCGTAATTTTTATGTTTGACAATGATTGCATATACGTATATACGGTAACAAGTTACACCTATGGGAATGCGTTATAACGCGAGCGGCGCGTTGCATTTCACCGTACGGAACAATGACAGTTTTCAAGGCTCGCTTCCTGCAAATTCGCATAGATGGCGCGCTCTAACGACTAACGACATTATCATAATCTCTTGGCTGTATTTTATTTATATTTGTCTTGATTTATATGCAATTAATTTAACGATTAAATAACTTGGGGATCAACTTTGTAAAACTTTATGTCCACCGTCCTGAAGTTTAAATAACTAAATAAACTTTAGGTTAGCATGGTAGCACTTAAGCAAATATTAAATAATAAGTAGTGTTTTTTACGTTATACGGCAGACAAGCGGGCCACCTGATGAAACGTGATCATCACCGCCTATGGACATCAGCAACACCGTGTTTTAATGCGGTTTAATTTGTCTGGGGCAACGAATGATGACAGTACACACATATGATTTGCCATACAACTATAACAGTAGCCTCTTAAGGTCAAAAGATTATTATAATGTTTGAGACTTTAGAGCGCGCCATCTACATTCATTTTTAAGAAGCTATTCTTAGAAACGGCTCATTAAAGATGTGCGCTGCGCATTCGCGGCGCGTTCGCGAGATTTGAATGCTCTCTAATGAGTGATGTTCAAATTATATTCCCGACCTCACTATAGCGAGTACTTGCGTGTAGTGTACAGACCGACCACATGATTGCCTTCGCGCTTCGAAGGCACGTGCAACCGTTTGTCTCGTATTGATCGTCGATTGATATAAGCCGACAAGCCGTCATCCTGTGATGTCCTTCATTTATATTTATAGCTCTAGAAATGAGACGTGATGTTAATGATGATTCATGTTACATAATTCCCTATCGTCGCACAATGTCATTAAATGGTATCAAAAGGTCCCTTTCTCATAATGGCTTTTTCTTCACTGAAGTACTTATTTATTTATGTATGTATTTCGATATCTTAATTTTCAATTCTAAGGCATTCCAGCTTTAAATATGTTGCGTTAATGAGTTATGTAATCAATTATATAGTCTCCTTTTGGTGTGCAAGGAATACTATCTGAGCTGACTTTATTATAGTTTCGTTTAGCTACTTCTAATCCTCGCGTGCATTGAATGTTGTGCCACTTGCAAACAAACAGCGAATAGTTTTTAATTTAGGTTTCATTGCATCATCAGTACACCATATTTCAACTTGTGAAATAGGGGTGTGTACGTTAAATCACTGACGTTACGGCACATCATGAAAGTTGCATTGGTTTTTAAGCCAAAAGACACAAAAAAGGTACAAAATCACCCAAAACCGCTTCCACCGATCGCCAGTCTTGTAAATTGAACCGGTTTCAGCCGGCGGAATCCGGTGTGTTTTTTCGGTTCGATGATTTTCAGCGAGATCTCTTGTTGATCTGAGAACGCCAAATTTTTGCCCCTACGTGCTGGAGTTTTGTAATATTTTCGGGTTACCCCATTTTCTCTGCGCGTTTATTATTCGCCTCTATGATATTCGATATGTACAGACGTATAAAATGTCTTGGAAAGTAAATTTTCTCACTGTCGGCTCTGTTTGTTCGGGATCGGAACGCGGATTTGGGTCCGGCATTTGTAGGAGTTCGCTCCCCGGGCAATGCGAATGTGATACTTTACGGGGCGGAAAGATTTTTCCTCGTAATACCGACGATCATCGTGGTAAACTTTTAAGTACCAGACCAGTGTTATAAATTAAACGCGCGTTCAATAAATTATTTTTTTATTTAACAAGAGAGGGGTTTACCATTTCGTGCGTGACCTCCTTCTGATACATTTTAGGGAAAGGCCTTATTCTCCCAAATTTCGAGGTCCCCTAAAAAGTTCCCATCCCACTTCCCACAAAAGCGAAAGGGAATTAGGCGTAACTCCAGCCTTCACGCACATCCTCGGAAGTCTAAAAAGTTCATGCCTTTTTTTTTATTTGACAGCGCATATGTATTTATATAGCATATCAGAGTGAAATATATTGCGCATTATTCAAGGTCAATTTTTGTATCACGCCTTTCGAAAACCGGAGCGACGCGAACGTAAAATAAGCGATACAAACATTTACCTTATTTTATGGGCTACATTCCACTTTGATTTGCTTTCACGCTGTTTGCAACTGAATTTAGTCGACTGAATTGAGCCAAGTGTAATGTCACAATCTCCTCTTCACCACAACCTCTAACCAAACCTAACCCGCTAACAACAATTTTGAAAGTACTCATCCCAAGTCTTTTTTCGAAACACGAGCAATATTCCTAGAAATTGCTACTAAAATTTCTCAGCAAAAATTAGCCGCAACACCGCCTGCAAGCATCGCGGTTGACGTCATAATTTTATTCATGACTTCCAAAATTCAACTGCGAAGCTACGGCCCCGGCGAGGCCCCAGCGAGGCCCCGTTTTGAGGTCCAAAGCCAAACTCAGTGCCGTAGCCAATGGGCCCCTAGGGAAGGAACGTATGAGTTTGTCTTGACGAGTGAGATTATGACTTTATGCCACCGTTGTTGGAACGGGCACGTACGTGGCGTAGGTTTCCCGGTGGCGTGCTCATCTGACAATTAGGACATTAGGACGTAGAGAGACTAGCTTTGTGTTCGAGATTTCGTCAGTTACGACCGAGTGCCGGTGAGTCACGTCGTTTAAGTCGGAATCTACACATTTACATATTAGTTACTTCTGATTTAATATTTGAACGCAATACATATACAAACGCCGTTGTAATTGGTCATTCAGTTGCCGGTGAGACTCAAACGTAGGAGCACGCGTCGTACGATTGAGCAGTCGACGCTCCCACACAGATGAAGTGTCGTTATTAATATTTGCACTCACACATCGAAATCAACTAATTAAGTAGTGGGGCGCGTCATTTCAGCTTAGACAAGCTCTAACACAAACCGATTTTAATGATGCAAAGCTAAAAACTATATTGATTTAACTAGGTTTCAAATGGAGTAAACAGCATACAAATCGGTCCATCCGTTCGGAGATACGATGCCAAAGAAAAAAAAAAAAAAAGAAAATTATTTCTTAAATCTTCACAGAGAGATATATAAAGCTACAGATACACACGTCAAACTTAGAGGGCCGTTCCATAAGCACAAAATGTGCTTATAACCCCTCTTTTTTCGTCTGCCCTTAAAAAGGAACTGACATGCCGCCAAAAGGGAAACTGTAAATTATAACGCACAACTCGATTTTCGAACTTTATTTCGAAAATTTGTAAGTACCTACCTATACATAGAACAACATAGAACACTCTCTGTTTCATATCCTAAGCCCGCGTCCATCACCACGCACCAGAACGGCCCCCGTAAACCATCCCTTAATAATAAACCGCCTGTATTTACGCAAAAAGGTGTTATTTACAACAACCACCGTCCATTCCGACCTTATTACACCTGGATATAGCCACGGACGCGTTCATGCGGAAAAATGCTCCCAAACGGAATTCAAATTGAGGCTTTTTTGCTACACGACCGAAGAAGAATTTTTCTTTACTGCCTAAGTATGCGAAATAGGGGTTTTCACCTGACTGCCCTAAGGCTCTATTCAGTGCGCTCATGCAGACCCGTGTCAATCAAAAGATGTGAGTGACGCAGCTATACATAAATCGTCACATTTTATCTGGTTTGTCACCACGATTTTGTTACACGGTGACAAACCAATTGTGGTGACAAACCCTGGTATGTGTGACGTTTTATGTGCAGTAAATACCCGCTTATATTGACGTATCGATCTATAGCTGCGTAGCGAGCTTCAGCTTTAACAGATAGCTGCTCATACATTGTAATAAATAAATAAAAATAATCATCTTGGCGTTAATGTCCTGGTTGTCCTCTCGAGGGCCCGGGGTCCGCCATGACTATGATCCAGGATTCGGCGGTCAGGTTATTACAGTGGAGCGACTACCATCTGACCTCCGTGACCCTGCTACCAGGGGAACCTGACCAGATTGGATTATGGTTACAAATTCAGTTGCCTGAATTTGGAGGTTTCATCACGATGTTTTCCCTCATCGTAAGAGCATCGGTTAGACTTCTACTAATGTACATGTACGAGTATAACTTAGAAAAGAGTCATTGGTACCCGGTACCTCTCGCTTAAGAGTCGGATACTCAACCGCTCGGCCACCGACGCTCCCACATTGTAATTAATTTATCTATTTTTCGTTTTGGAAATTATTTCCCTCTCTGGCGACAAGTTATAAAGAAATTTCGCGCCATTTACAAAAAAAACGACGCTACACCCGATGTTAAACAGGTTCCGTATGTGTCGTAACACAGACGTAAAACCATCGCGGGCCGTGATCTTGAAGCATTTGATGAGGTTGTTCAGGAACCCTAATAAAGTGGGTCGTGTTATGCGAATGACCATTCCGTTAGGCTGGGCCCTTCGCTTTTTATGGACAGGACAAGGTAATGGAATTTAGGGTAAAGGTACTAGTCACAGGTGAAATAAAATTAATCTTCACGAGGAAACAGCTATAACCTTCAGTTGCAGTCGATACTAATCCTTACGCAGTCTAAAATAAAATCACTTTTGGGTGCGGGGGACGTGGCCGGACGTCCGACCAATGTTGGCTCGTCGCGCATTTGAATGAATCCAAAAGAGACTTTATTTTGTACATGGTAAGAATTACTATCGACTGCAACAGACTGTTGGTCAGTTCCAGCCAATTCGGAGTGTCTTTTACTAGTAATAATCCTTCCTTATCCTTCCATAGTATAAAGTCGCGTCTGTTTGTAGGTGTATCCGCTAATACTCTTCCTATACCACGCAAAACGGATTTCACTATATGAAGTTAGAAAATGCATATTAAAGTAGAGAAAAGCCAAGAAAACCCGAGGGTCACTAGTCGATTATCGATCGAACTGCCTGTCTGTATGTTATACTGTTGTTGCATAAAAAGTAGATGGCATAAATGAATCTAAAGTCAATGAAATGTGGGATTAAAGTTTGTATGGGGAAATTATAATTTCTCAGGTTAGGCGCATGAAATTGGTCTACGTCAACTAAGTACAAAAGCTGATGTACTTCGTTATAGTTAGGTACAGCAAAATATTATACCTATGCCACAATGTGGAGTAGGTCCGAAGATTAACCACCTACTTATATAAATCTGCCGCCAATCAACAATGCTTGCATTTTATGTGTATTTTGCTTAAATAAATTATTTATTTATTTATTGTTGTGTTCGGGTAGCCAGCGCAATTACAGGTATGAGGCATTTCATCTTAATCCTCACAGTGACAATTAATTGCATGAATATTAAATGTTATGGGCAACAGTTACCGCTTACCATCAGGGGGCTGTCTGCTCGTTTGCCACTGCGTACAATAAAAAAAATGTAAGTTATGAAGTGTAACGAAATAACCTACCGACGAAAAAAAGTGGGTTAACCCCCGACCAATATTTCCTAAACTACTGAACTGATTTTAATACAACAAAGCTAAAAACCCTATCGATTGAACAGCATTCAAATAATGGAAACCGCATCGATATCGGTCCCTCAGGTCGGGAGCTACGATGCCACAGACACACACGTCAAACTTAAATTAAAGTGTGTGTCTATGGGTGTCTGTGTATCTGCGTATCTGTGTATCTGTCTGTACTACTAACTTTAGACAACAAACTGAATTGGAACAGCCACATTGCAACGAGGCTCAAAAAAGCAACTATTACATTCTGGCAATGTCGTAGAATGGTAGGCAAATCTTGGGGACTAAACCCAAAAATAACAATGTGGCTCTATAAAGCGGTAATATGACCTATGTTCTGCTATGGGGCCGTAGTATGGTGGACTAAAACTAAACAAACAACAACAGTAAGTAAGCTTCAAAAACTGCAAAGATTAGCGTGCATGGCTACAACGGGCTGCATGAGGACGACACCAACTACAGCCATGGAGGCCATGCTAAATCTTACACCACTACATCTGCACATAAGGCAGGAGGCAACTACAACTATGGTACGTCTAAAACATTCTAACTTATGTGGGCAAAACCTTATCCCGCACGCTGAACTTCTGCAGGAAGTGGTAAAAGAAGCACCCATGCTAGAGGCAGTAAGTGACAAGATACTCAAACTAACAGTTTTTGATAAAAAATACAAGATACAACTTCATGAGGACCCACAGGAAGGTCAGAACTTGCGTGAGTTAAGGATCTTCATGGACGGGTTAAAAACCGACTTAGGTACAGGTTGCGGAGTGTTTTCGGAAGATCTAAACATTCATATAAGCACTCCACTTGGTAAGTATAACACGGTTTTCCAGACTGAATGTATGGGCATAATTTTGGCCTGTCACGCTATACGTGATAGGAAAGTAACAGACCAACCAATCCGCATACTAACGGATAGCAAAGCAGTACTGTTGGCGCTGAAAAACAACAACATCACTTCGGGACTCATTCTCGACTGCCGTCAGTGCCTAAACGAGGTATGTAAAAGCAATTCCATTACACTGCAATGGATAAAGGGACACAGCGGCTCTCGGGGAAATGACGCGGCTGACGAACTGGCTAGACGAGGATTCGACAAAATACCGATGGGTCCGGAACCGATTGTGCCTATACCATTAGCGTGGACCCGTCAACACCTACGGGAGAAAACCAAGGTAATACACAATCAAACATGGTCTTCACAGAAAGACTGCAAACAATCAAGGGAGGCCCTTCCTATGATACTCCCCTCTCTATCCAACAAACTAATAAACCTAACAAAAAAACAACTCCGAATGGTAACCGGGGCACTAACAGGACACGGCCCGTATAATAAACACCTTTTCACCATAGGTCTGACGGACAGCCCAGTATGCAGAGCATGCTTGGAGGAGGAGGCCCATGTTCTGCTAAAATGCTGCGGCGTGGCTTCTTATAGGTCAAAGTATTTAGGACAACCAACCGCACTCTCGGGGATCTTCCGGAGACCGAAGGGTCTCCTAAGTTTTCTTGAGCTAATTGGGTTGGCAGGAACATTAGTGTTACCCAAACAAAAATTTTCACCCTAACGTAAAAAAGGCGCAAGGTCGTCGAGTTACAGTAAACGCACGTGTATATCTATCTATCTATCTATATATCTGTCTGTACACTGACGCTGGATAAAAAACACTTTAAAAGTATTAATATACTTACAATTGCGTCACAATTCATATATTATAATATTGTTCATATTTGTAAGCATAGAACATCTTATCAAAAACATTCCGATAATCACAGCTACAATACTCGGAATAGGGACAGGCTTGTGACTGAACGCTTCAGATTGACAAAGGTAAAATCCTCTTTTGTGGCTCATGGTGTATCTTTTTTTAATAAAATTCCTGAAGAGATACAAAACTTACCTCTTAATAAATTTAAAAAAACCACTAAGACAAACTTAATAATCAAAGCATACTATAAAGTAAAGGACTACATGGAAGATAAAAATCCCTGGATATAACTTATTTTAATACCTTAGTCACATTGATTGAATAATTTTGTGACATGTTTAATTGTGTATTTAATATTTGATGTTTGTAAGTGAATTGACATTTTAAACAATTGAATTGGAATAATTAACTAGGTGATATTTTTTTATTTTTTTTGTTTTTAATATTTATTAATTGTATTTTATTTATATGTATTTGACATTTATCTATATTTGACAAACCATTTTTTCAATATTTAAAACATACCTGAAATAGGTTTTACCATTATTGTAATGTACATTTTAATTTATTTGTTTGACATTCATAAGTGCTATGTATAGCCTAATCTGAATAAATTATTTTGACTTTGACTTTGACTTTGATTTTGTACGAAAGAAGTTTTTCATCGAGGGCTTAAAAGGCCAGCAACCTAGCAATGAAGTTTGCTTAGCAACCGTTTAAATCCCTCTAGCAACAACCGTCTCACTAAAGTAGTAATTAAATTTAGTTGTAGCATGCAAGGATTTTGACATACTGTGATTGCGTGCAACATTTTACACAAAAAAAAATCCAATTAACGCGGCCGCAAACTTGCAATAACTGGAGTTAAAAACGTAGTACTTGACCGGGTCAGAGTGAGGGCCCAGATAGTGAAATATTCCCGGAATCCGGATATGTCACGGTTTCACTGTTGGATGAACCTGTGAAATTATGACCAGTTGTACCTAGTGGGTAGTTTTTAAAATTTGAGTAAGTAATAATTTCTGGGCAATTATTATTTAGCTGTTCTTGGTAAGTATTAGCAGGAACTTAATTGAACTTGGACCAATGTACCTAAGTTGGAGAAACTGCTCAATTAATTCTCAAACTAGTGGCAGAGGATCACTACTAGAGGTAGATCCAATAACCAATGGCAGGACAATATTTGGGTTTAATTTGCAAAGCCACTTACTTGTGGTTTAGGGTTTAGGTAAGTAACTATATTATTAGATCATGGTGTAAGTAAAATCACTACCTATCTGAATATACATAAAAAAATGCTTGGACAATTCACACAAGTAGTTTATCAGTTATCTGCTAGATAACTGATAAACTTCTTATTTAATATTAAATACATACAACAGCAACAAACCAAAAATTAAAAATCATCATTTCAATTTCTGCTCGGTTGGGAATCGAACCCGGGACCTCTGCGTGGCAGAGTGATGTTAGCCAACTGAAACACCTCAGGTCGTCAAATTAATTATAATTATAAAATATAATTATATCATGGCGTTAGTAATGTCACTTCTTTCGACTGTCTGAATATTATTTGGAGCCAAGTCACCGACTTTACCGTGACGTCGTATTTTCGTTCGCATTTCAAAAAACTGTACACCTTGCATCAAAAGAGGCTTTCATTTCAAAAAGACATCTAGTTACAATAACAAAACCAAGCCGGATAGAACCCAGGCGGTCAAAGAGCGCGGTTTTCATATCCGGTTTCTCGTCCGGTGGGTTTGAATGGTCTTTTTCTTCGTAGATACTGGTTCGCCTACCTATTGAGGTAGGAAGAGCTATGATGGCCGATTCTGAGTGATAAAGGAGTTTATTAGGACTTAGCTATATAAACATAAGTATGTACATACAACCTTACTTCCTTATGCCAATAAAACTGTTGGTATTTTTATTATACTGGCCAAGCTATTTTTATTTGACTGTCATCTCACCTGGTGGTAAGTAACGCTGCGGCCGGTCTTGAGATTCGGTCAACTTGGGATTCAGTTTAAAAAAAGGTTTGATTTCAATTGTATATGGTTATATTGTTATGTCAGCAGGGATTAATAAAACAGCGATGTCTATTAGGTTGATTTTTTTAAATGTTATATGGCAGACAAACAGGCAAGCGAGTCACCTGATGGAAAGTGGTCACCGCCGCCAATGGAAATCAGCAACACCAGGGAAGTTACCAATTATTTTAAAAGTATCGCCGTAGTTGTGGTACCAAAGCACTCTCACTAGTGCACATTTGTAGCAAACCGCCATCTATGTTATATTAGCGTAACTACATACTAAGCTGCCTTCCACGTAATTCAACAATGTCACCCCACTGTAACGCAGGAGTTCTACGTTGAATGTATAGATGGCGGTGTTGTTAATTATACATACCTTCAGAAGCCGTTCTGAATTTCTGAACTATTTCCGTACATTGATTTTACGCTAGTTTACAAAAATTTCTGACCTACAGTAGGTAGTTGACCGACACTCATTCAGATGGTAGGTACAGATAGAACTTTAATTATGGCGGGTAGTACGGTAGTGAAACTCTGCAGCAAGTGCGAGCATTGATTACCTACGTGATATACCTAGTCGGTATGTCTCTACAGATCTAGGTAAGTAGGTACATCATGGTAATATTATCTATAGATAATTTTACCAAATGTTTGAATGGCCAAGTTACGATGCATCCACCGTGCTCTCATCTGCACTATGTAAGGCTCTGTTACTGGATTGTAACACATACTTAAATGATATTTAAAAAATTATAATCATCTTGGCGTTAATGTCCCGGTTATGCTTTCGCAAAGAAAAAAGCTCCGAATGGTCACTGGAGTGCAAATAGGACACGTAACACGGCCCTTACCATAAACATCTTTTTACTATAGGTCTGATGGACAGCTCCGTGTGTAGAGCATGCCTAGAGGAAGAAGAAACAGCAGCCCACGTCCTGCTGATATGCAGCGGCATGGCTACATGTAAGTCAAACTATCTAGGACAGCCAAGTACCCTCCCGGAGATCTTCTGGAGGCTGAGTTTTCTGGGGGAGCTGGGTTGGCAGGTGCATTAGTTGTACCTTTAAACAAAACAATTATCTCCGCCCTCACGTAGAAGAGGCGCTAGACGTCGAGTTACAGAAAAAGCTCGTGTACATTTCTCTATCTAATCATCTTGGCGTTCCCGCTGCGGCCATGTACCAATGACTCTTTTCTGAGTTATGTACATTAGTTGAATGCTAACCGATGCTCTTACGGTGAGGGAAAACATCGTGATGAAACCTGCAAATGCAGGCAACTGAATTTGTAACCATGATCCTCTCTGGTTAGGTTCCCCTGGTAGCAAGGTCACGGAGGTCAGATGGTAGTCGCTCCACTGTAATAACGTGATCGCCAAATGCTGGATCATGGACAAGGCGGACCCCGCGCCCTCGTTCTCGAGAGCACAACCGAGACATTAACGCCAAGATGATTATTATTAATTTTTTAAGGCAACCTGACCAGAGTGGATCATGGTTACAAATTCAGTCGCCTGAATGTGAAGATTTCATCACGATGTTTTCCCTCACCGTAAAAGTGGTAGTGGGATTTGAACCCGATACCTCTCGCTTGGGAGTAGGATACCGTAACCACTCGGCCGCCGCCCCTCTCAATGCCTAAGTACATATTTTTTATAGAAAGCGAGGCAAACAAGCAAGAAGGTCACCTAATGGTACAGTCAGCCGCAGACATACATACATAACTACATACATTTAATGTATTCTGGGGGTGAGTACATTCTGCAGCTGACTGTACCTATTAGATACAATACGCATTTTTGTACTTTATGCGGTAGGACGTTTTTCTACTAGGTTGGTGATTTGGTTAGTCTGACATGAAACCTGACTCCCACAAATAAAAAAACTGATGCATCAACATAAGCGACAGTCAATAGCAAAATTAAGTTTGTATTCTATATAGTTTGTATGAAAAACCAATTTAATAAAAATTCCTATCAATTGTTTTAAAACCCTAATAATTGTTTTCTAAGCTTATTAATAAATATTTTTTGCTAATGCTTTAATTCAATATTTTCAAAGCCACTGACTGTTAAATACAAAATAGCAAACCATTTATTTTTTCGTCAACATTTTATTATTTTCTAGAAAACGGTACCTTAAATGTCTTTAAAATAAATTTCTCATACCAGATTTATTCAAAAATAAGACCCCACTTGAGGTGATTTTTTATCTGAAGCTTGTCGGCATGTAACTTTAAATGCCCCCCTCCCTTCCCCCAGTGGGTGGCGGATGGCTACCTGGCTAAATCAGGTCAAATCAGGCCAAATATTAAAAAAAAAAACTTGACGTGGAATATAACTGTACCAAGTGAATTCATCGTAAACCAAATTTTGACCATTCCATACATTGGGTGCCACGAAATTTTAACATGGTTTAAACTATCGCGGTTATTATCACACATTTTAAAGGTATGTTCCGAGTTCCCAAACGCGTACCTTTGTGTACGAGAAGCCCAAAATTTCGTCGCTCGTCCCGTGTCCCAAGCATCATGCATGCAACTGTGTCGAAATATAGGCCTACTTGTAAATAAAGGTACGCGGTAGGAAACCCGGAATATTAATATTAACAACGGAATAATAATATTCCTTTAAAATGTGCCACTAAATTTTGACCTTTCCATACATTGAGTGCTACTACCTACAGACCGGACTACTACGTATAAGTTGATGAAGATGATGAATTACTTACTCGAATCACAGCTGGATATTCAACGTTACACCCGAGAGTAAATAATACCTATATTAATTTATAACCTAGAGTAACAGGAACAGCTAAACAGTTTTAAAGTTCTCAAATGAAAAAATGATTTTCATAACAAGCTTTTATTACGCGGTATATTACCTACTCATCAAGACCATTCCAAAGAGCCCAAACACGATGGGGTTATTTTATAGCGTTCATTAGTTCCTATGACCACCTCACGACTCCATCAGCAGACCAGCTCTATGGTACCATATCAATGCATTGTCATCCAAGTTACATAGGTATACCAAATTTTAGCTCAATCGGATACCAACAAATGGTCGAAAAATGGTTTGAAAGTTTTGCCGCACAACTTACATACGAACAGTACAGAAGTAACCTTGTAAAAACAAAACACGACACAAAATATCTAATCTAACACATAAAACTCTTTGACACAACTAGACCATTGGTATTGAAACAGATATTCTGGAGCACAGCGGCATTTTAGTAGGTACATCCCCAATTTCTATATTATCTCCCAACCGATACAATATTGAAATAATCAAGCAACCTCACAGGTGCGGGCTTTAATAATATTAAAACAGTGGCTTTTAGTGGCTTATAAAAATATCTTCGTATTTAAATCCTAACACAATAGTTTTAGACTAAAATAAAAAAAAGATATTTTTCGACCGTGACAGGACTCGAACCTGCAATCTTCGGATCCGAAGTCCGACGCCTTATCCATTAGGCCACACGGTCCTTGTGTTGCAAGTGCGAAATTAATGTATACATTCACATTTCCATCGATCGGTTCGTGATTCTTACATTTTTGATCTGCTTTTAATCAAAATACTTTTAATCAAAATCCATATGTTTGAATAAAAATAAAATAAGTCATTTAGTACATTTTGATTTCTATATTTTTATCATGTTATGGCACTTTTTAGTGAATTGATTCTAAAATATAGGAAAAATCTTATTCTAAAAGTGTAGGAATCCCTAATTTAGAATAAATAAACTATTCTAAATGATATACAAATGTTATAACTTTTCCTCATAATAATTAGTCAAAATATTTTCAATACAACGCCATCTATGATCATTTACTGTAACTTTGGACTGCAATTGTAAGCTTTGCACTACAGCGCCATCTATGATTTCTTAGTATAATTACATAGTAAGCTTCATGTTGCGTGCGAGGAGTTGACTTCACATTGCAGTATTTGATACAGTTAACAGATGGCGTACAGAGAAAAAGTTCTATGTTGAATACCTAGATGGCAGTAATAGTCTCATATTTTTTCATCCCGACTGATAATGTCCATTTCATCAAGTACCTATTACTTACTTAGTTTTCGTAGTTTTAATAATGTCTGCAAGGTAGGTATGACTATTGATTTAATTTGTAATATATTTTTACATTAATACAGCGCGAGAATCGCTCTCCACCTAGTTTTGCAGTGGTGGGTATAAGGTTACTGTCTGGCCTGAGGGCGCTTGCTACCCTATCTAGACCCCACCCCAACAAGAGATTTAACACTTATTTAATGTTTTTAAACGTAACTTCATCAATGTGGAAATAGAAAACTATTAAATAATGACAGTTTTGCTTTTGCCCGCACGACCATCTCAAATATCCCTCCATTAGTGGGGTCAATGTGGGATCAGTGGATCAAGTGGGCACACTGAATCAGCGCCTTATTATAAACAGAAAGAATAGGGCAATAGCTGTGCTTTTTACACAGAAGCGCACTGCTCGGGACTGAAGTTTACGTAACAAAGTTGAAATTGTATTTTGAGACGTTATATTGTTTTATTTTTCCACTGTTATTTATTTTATAGTCTCGGCTATCATTTCTTTGTGAAAAGTAGTTAAGGTTTTATTTGACACTAAAAGAAGAATTGCCACAGTAAAAGTTACTGAACTGCGTCTTGCGTCGCGAATGCGCTGCCGGCGTCTTTTTTATGAAATATAGAAATTACGGTATTTTCAATTACTTATCATGTTTCAAGCGGAACCTTAAAATATACTTGTTTGACAATATACTTGTCTTTTTATATTAAATTACCTTGCTTACTCACTGATCCCCCGGGGCTGTTCCACTGTATCTATGCACCGTGCGTGGATAAAAACCCATTTTATTTTAAACTGATATTTCAAAATCCAATAGATATATTTAAATAATTGCTTAGAATAACTAAATATCTTTCTTTCACTAATGTTTAACGTCATTAGCTATACAGTTTCCGAGTTACGTGACCCTGAATAAATTATGATCCCACAATGGGGTCTACTGATTATTTTGCCAATACTCTTGACAAATTTCACTGAATTAAGTGCTAGAGATAGGAGCTAAGTATCACCACGCGAAATATCTGCTAAATATCAGTGCCACAGTAGTATCACTGTGACTTTTCACGAAGGAACTATGTTACAAAATTACGTCATAACGTTAGGACACACGTTAATATGGACCGTGAGGGGTCAGTATCTTTCTTTATTCTTTATTCTTTATTGTACACAAATATGACATCATTATACAGTACAGTAACAGAGATGTACAAAGGCGAGCTTAACTCATTAATTGAGTTTTCTACCAGCAAACCTTGGAGTCATAGGAACAGGTTTAACTTAAATGGCAGGTACTAAAAGTGTACACTTAAACTTACTACGGTAGATATTGATAAACACAGTTACTTACTTACATAAACATATACTAAAAATACATACATATTATATATAAACACATATTATACATACATAATATTATATACATACATATATATTACTATACATACCTATACATTATAGATATATATACCTACTATGAAAAACTAAAGGGAGAGATAATGCTCTTTTACTCTTTTTTTAAAAACATTCAAAGATGGACTATTCCGAATGCTATGAGGAAGGGAGTTCCATAAACGCGCGATCTTTTCATCATTCGTTTCCCAATGTGGCGTAAAAATGTACTAATATACTAGTAGTTACGTTATTTATCACCCAACTCTAGCACTTATTTGAGTGGAGTTAGTCAAGAGGTCGATCGATTAGCAAAATAATCAGGTAGTAGGTATGAGCGTCGGTGGCCGAGCGGAGCGGGCCGAGAGGTACCGAGTTCGAATCCCGCTCCGGCCATTTACCAATGACTGTTTTCTGAGTTATGTACATTAGTTGAATACTAACCAATGCTTTTACGGTTAATGAAAACATCGTGATGAAACCTGCACAGGCGACTGGATGTGTAACCATGATCCAATCTGGTCAGGTTCCCCTGGTAGCGCCCATGGAGGTCAGATGGCAGTCGTTCCACTGTAATTACCTGACCTGCAAAATCCTGGATCATGGTCAAGGCGGACCCCGGGCCCTCGTTCTCGAGAGCACAACCGGGACATTAACGCCAAGATTATGAGATGAGCCTACTACGGAGAGCTCCGGCTGTACATATCCCAGGTTCCACGGCTATCCACCCGTATGAGATGAAACATGGCTTAGATTTTATATTGGACCCCAACAGACAAAAGTTGGCAACAAAATTTTTTTTTCATACTCAAATTACGTCTCTGTACCTTTCCCGACAGTTTTTCTGGCCCTGGTCTCCACACCACTTTATGATCTTCTACTGCGTGCAGTGCAATGGTACCTATAACAGTTTTTCATAGAATCTGTGGCCCGACTAACTACCTAACACAAAATTAAAGCGATAACAAATCCATTCGCGTTTGTTTAGCGAACGAGTGAGATAACAAGTCATAAGCGGTAGTAATCACATTCTTTTTAACCACTGACAAAAAAAAGGGGTATTATAAGTCTGACGTGTGTATCTGTGTATCGGTGGCTTTGTGTATCTGTATGTAGCATCGTAGCTCCCGAACGGATGGACCGATTTGGATGCGGTTTTCTGTGTTTGAAAGCCAGTTTAACCGCGATGGTAATAAGCTTTGTTTCATCTGTCTAATAGTTTAGAAATTATTTGAGTATATGTGAACTTGTAATGTTAGTATGTAAGACCTGTTACATTTTTTATTTTTTTTTGTAATTGTGTGATGATGATTGGTTATCCGGACTTTTTCTGTCGGTTAGGATATTGAGTTAGGCGGTCGACCCCCTGATGCACTAATGCCCACACATCTAGCCCCCGAGAGCCAAGACGGAGGTCTTGATTCGAGTGTCGGCCGCTGTCGAGTGGCAATTTGGCCCCCACTCGCCAATTTTGCCATTCTCGAGTGCTTATTTGGGGGCTACGGCATTTCGCGGACATTTAAGGACATTTAAGGTTAAACTGCCTAATAGTGAGCCGCTAACGTCAGAGCACTTCAGTATTTCATGTTTCTACGGAGGGCACTCCGACGTGGACAGAAGTTGTGGTCAGAGCTTGGCTACGTAGCGTAGGTACCTACTTAAATATACATTGGTAAAGTTAGTTTTAAGTGTATTTTCTCGAAAAGGAAAATGTTTTAGTTTGTCTGTGGTTAAGTTGGCCGTTTATTAGGTACTTTCAATTTGATGAACTAATGCTCGGTTTCACCATCACTCGCTAAGTTTTAGGGAACCCTTATAGAACTTTAAGTGACGGATTCATCAAAAATAGATCACTTTCAAGGAGTCCTATAAGATTTAGGGGGTGATGGTGAAAACGGGCATAAGACTAATACGTAGGAATGAATTCGATTACATAAGGCAAGGATTAAACTTATGTGGAGTAGATGGAGCTTAAATAATTAGGAGTTGCATAGGTAGAAAGAAGCTGTTGCTAGCCTATTTTACAGAGGTCGTAGACCTGCCTTAAAGATACGTAGCCAAGGCGCCGTCACCCGCTGGTATCTAAGACTTTCTTTTACTCTGTGATTGCATTACGCACGATACCCTCCGTGGGGGGGGGGGGGGGGGAAGGGGGGGGGGGAAGGCCTGTATAGGCCTCCTAACAGTCGTCGGTGTACCCACTAAACCTCGCGGCGCTCCTGCATCGCCTCAAAGGAGGTGTTATGAGAGTAGCCGAAGCCTTGTCATCCACAACCCACCTAAGTATACTTACGCCAACCCACTGAGATATCGTAAGCAGGAATCACAGGCGTACTTAGATGAATAGCTTATCGAAAAACCGACCCAATCATTCAAGCTTTATTATCCCATCAAACCCTGCTACATAGGCACTTACATTGGATTGTCCAACTAGGTATTCATGATCGAACCACGCGACAATACGGCTTAAAATCCTCCACAACGCCGCCACAAAACGTTCAAAAAGGCTATTTATAGTGAGCTGTCAATTTAATTCAGATCAAAGTCCTGCCGGTCGATTATAACCATCTGCTTTCCTTCCCTTTCGCCCGATACAGTTCTAAATGAGAGATAAAAACTTAAGTGGGTAGGTTAGGTAGCCGGTAGATGGTATCGGTTGTTTTTTCCGTGCATTCCGCTCGCAGCGGGTGGTCATGTGTAACGTTCACTAGCTTGGTCACCCACTGGTTGAGACACGCGTCTCGGCCAATGGCAGCCGCGCGGCTGAGATGAAACAAAGCCCCCTTTGTTGGGGGCGGGGCCTCCATTGTGCGGTACAATGGGAAGACAGGGGCACCCTTTGTGCCTATTGTGGGGGCCCATTGTTGGACTATTGTTGTGTGTGGGTGGTTTCCTTGAAGCGAGTAATCGCGCTCGCTGATCGCGGGGCGGGTGTACGCTGAAAATACTTTTTGCCTATAATTCTCGGGGTTTTGATTGGTGGGTTGGTGGCGCTAGGTGTGTTCGGGGGTTTCTGCGGTTGTTTCAGTGCTGGTTTTTTAGGCTTTAGGGGTTTTAGAGTTCATGTTGTTACGTTATCGTTAGGAAGAGTTTTATTGTAGGTAGGTAGTTATAAGTAATGATACCATACTATGGTACTAAATAGTAATGATTAGATATTGTCCAATATGAAGCGTTGAGGCTTTGTTCGTAAGTAGGTAGGTCACGGTCATAAAGCGGCTCTCGACCACCAGACTACTGAGACGCAAGACTAGTTTTTCAGACTAGATTTTAAAGGGGCCAATCACGGCACTAACAAAAATTCGGACGGATACTCTCTAAAATTATGAGTGAAGAATAAAAATGGCCGCCAATTTACGCGTGTGCGTGCTTTGACACTGTCACTGGCTTGACAGCGCGGTACAAAATCTAACAAAATGGCGGCGAGTTGTCAGATCTGGTGTATCTATGTGAAAGTGTAGGCCTTATACAACAAAATAAGTTGTCAACAAATTGTCGTACCTTGCTTGCTTCACTTTTTTTTAGTTTAGAATGGCGTCCGTATTTTTTTTTAGGTCCGTGGGGCCAATATAATTCGTCCCGCTCCCACATTCCAATATTAGTAACAACAGTTACTAAGAACTTCTTTTCGTTTTAAGCAATTTATTGTGATTTGGGTAGGTACTGTCTTTAGATGAATGCTCTCGATTGGTAGGTTAAGTAGTTACCTACCTACCTATTAACTGGTAGTACTAGATTCAAATAATAGATACAAGTAGGTAGATTACTAGGTGAATAAACTAGGTAAATAGAGCGATGAACTCGTCCCGCGGGTCGAAATTCCAGCGGGCCCAGTTGACTCCCGACTCAAAGCTTATATCGTACCTAATGCAAAGAACGCAACACACGTATGCATCGTTAACAAAGCAGACCCACAATAAAATGTTTAGGTATATCACTTCGGTATAGTATAAAGCAATGTACAGTATGGACGGCTCAAATACAAAAGCTTTTTTTTCATACATCCATAGCGATACTTGTACCTTGAGGTCTTCAAGGCAACGGTAAACAATAGGTAGGTATTTTCGATTCCATCTTCGAATTCGTCGTCGCTGCGTGTCGACTAGAAAAACAAACCTTACTTAATCAGTCAGTAGATACTTACGTGTTCCTTTCATATTAAGTAGATACCTAAGTGCACAACATTTCCTCTTTATATTATCCAGGATTTGAGACCTCAACCTAGCTAAGTCTAGCATTCGATCAGTGTCAGATTTCACGTACCACCATCCCTTCTTCTTTCTCTACGTCATGATCAAATAGACTTTATCAAGCCAAACTTACTCCGCACATCGTCATGCGGTTTGACGTTTTTCCAAAATTTCCTCACACACGGTCATCATCATCCCAGCCCGTAACAGTGCAGGAGTTAGGGCCTCTCCCACGAAAGGGGAGGTTATTGCCATAATCTCCACGCTTGGCAGCCGGGTTGGAGATCAATGACACGGTCATCTTGACCTAATTAAGCGTTACAATTACAGGCATGAGGCATTCCATCTTAGTCCTCACAGTGAGAACGCACCTGCGGTTCTGCATTTATATTACCCGCGACCAAAATGCATGAATCGTAAATTCAATTAACGACAGATACCGCTTACCATCAAGCGGGCTGCATGCTCGATTGCCACTGCATAGCACAAAAATAAATCACAATGGCCCCAGTCTTGTAAAATAGATCTGTAGCCCTAATAAAAAAAAATAATCATCTTGGCGTTAATGTCCTGGTTGTGCTTTCGAGAACGAGAGCCCGGGGTCCGCCGTGACCATGATCCAGGATTTGGCAGGTCAAGTAATTACAGTGGAGCGACTGCCATCTGACCTCCATGCTACCAGGGGAACCTGACCAGATTAGATCGCCTGAATGTGCAGGTTTCATCACGTTTTCCCTCACCTTAAGAGCATCGGTTAGTATTTAACTAATGTACATAACTCAGAAAACAGTCATTGGTACATGGCCGGAGCGGGATTCGAACCCGGGACCTCTGGCTTACGAGTCGGATACTGTAACTCGGCCACCGACGCTCCTAGATCTGTAGCCTTAATTGTGCCTAATATACCTAGCTCTTTTGTCATATTAATACGCCATACGAATAAATAAATAAGTCACCCATCTGCCCTCCCATACATGCCTCCACCGTCTCTGCCGGCCAGACAATGCTATCGATCGCCGCGCACCCGGCACTCCGCGCGCCGTTTTGTTGCTTCGGAGATCCGCGAGCTACTGGTTAGCGGATACTGGTTAGAGGGCTGTGCTGGATACTGGCTGATACCGGGCTGTGTGAATAGTTTACTAGCTGATACTGGGCGGTGGCACATACAAATACAATACAATACAAATACAAAAAACATTGATTTCTCTCAAAAAGGCATCAGGTTACATTGTTATATATATACTTTTTACATTGTTCATAGCATTCGAATCCTTATTGAGAGCTGGAGTCTGTTGTAGGTTAATGAAAACCTGTGTTACAGATCTCCAGGCTCCCAACCTCCTGCATCCCTTACAAATAAATATTTAGATTATGCACTTAAAGCAATATTTCAGCAAAGAATTTTATTATGACATGAAGTGTGGCAGAGAGTAGGTACCTACGCTAATCTTAATGAAAGCTATAGCAATGTTACATAATATATGTATGAAGCCGTGAACTGATGGAGTGCTAAATGTATTAAAACGATAGGTACAATTATTTCTGTCGTAGTGGAATAGTCTCTATCGTTTTAATACGTCAAGCACTTTATCCAGTTCATGGCTTCTTACATATATGATATAACACCCTGTACCTATATGGGATTGTTCAAAAGTATATAAGAGGTCTCTTCAGAGGCGGGCAAAGCATTGGTAGCTCCCCTGGTGTTGTTAGTGTCCATAGGCGGCGTGACCGCTTTCCATCAGGTGGCCATCAGGTATTCCTAACATAAAAAAAATGGTTTTCCATGTTACTGGGTAAAATTCATAGGATTTGTGCACAGGCATGAGGTCAATCGGTACGAGCTGCTACTCGACGTCCATGAGGCTTTTCATAAAAACGCGTAAAAAACCAGTAGTTTTCAAGATATGTATTGACAAATTATAGATTGTTCATAATGTTACTTACCTCTAAGCCACAGACCACATAGCTCACAGAACCGATGGCCGATAGGCTGGACAGGGGCTATTTTTAAATCGCTCGCCTTGAGTCGAACAGTTTTCAATATTGATTTTCGGCATGAAAAATTCAATGTTCTTAGCGACACTGAAAGCCATCGGTTCAAAAATAGGAAAAATCAGCGCCATACATCAAAATATGTCCACATTTGGCCAACCGATCTGGTTGGAGATCGCAGTGTAGTAAAAACAGAATTAAAATCCTTATGTCGTGGATGTTCCAGCTATCCGCACGAGCCGCTTTGGCGACCACCTTTATAATGCGTACGGCTAAGGAGTGGAACGCGTTGCCTGCGAGTGTGTTCCCTGATCAATATAATCTGGATGCCTTCAAGGCTGGAGTGAATAGGCTGTTCCAAGACGGGCATGCTCCATCTTCGACCGCATCGTCACTTACCAACAGGTGAGATGGCGGTCAAATGCTTGCCTTGTAAAATATAAAAAAAAAAAAAAAAAAAAAAATGCTGCTGCCCATTTTCAAGCCTACGGACACTCAAGAACTTTTGCCTCGAAAACATTAGTCACCTTATACGACACTACAAGCCAATATATCGTACTAATATTATAAATACGAAAGTAAGGAAGTATGTTTTGATGTTAGTTACTCCTTTATGCAAAAACTACTAAACAGATTTTGATAAAAGGCAGCAACAACTTATATTAGCCCAGAACAGCACATAGGCTTCATTTATCCCGAAAGTAGTTCCCGCGGGAACGGGTCTGGGAGGTTATAACCAAATTTGCGGGCAAAAATTAGTACGTCAAATATAATGCTTGTCTATGCGTCGGTGACCACGTGGTTCAAGTACCCGACTCGTAAGCGAGAGGAACCGGGTTCGAATGCTTCTGCGGCCATATACCAACGACCCTTTTCTGAGTTACGTAATTGGTTAAATGTTAACCGAGGCGCTTACAGTGTGGGAAAACATCGTGATGATACCTTCACATTCAGGCGACTGGATGTGTAACCATTATCCAATCTCATCAGGTTCCTAGTAGCAAGGTCACGGAGGTCAGAAGGCATTCGCTCCACTATCTGTAGCATACACATACAGCGTACCTATTGCGTAGATGTCCCCGAAATTAATACGTCGAATAAAGCACGCTCGACAAGTTCTAGTTCCCACTGCATGGGGTAGAATGGGGTAGTATGGACCCCATTGTGCCGCTCTGAATAGGTAATACCCTATACAATGCTACACCTGTGTGTGGTAGAGGGAAATATCGATTCGGTGACAGTGTTCGGTTGAAAAATTTGGTGAGTGAATATTTTCTTGCCTCTCAGAGATCTGGGTATGCGAACGTTGTCAATACACGATTCTAAATTTCGGAATGTAAAGCTTTGCAGCTTTAAGTGAGTGACGTGCATTGTTAAGTGTCTTTCGCTTTATTAAGTAGGCTGGGAAGACGATAGAAGCGTTATTTTGGCCAATTGAATATCACTACAACATTAAAAAAAAAAAAAAAAGTAAAAATTAGATTTGGTAGCACCCCTGGTGATGCTGATGTCCATAGGCGGCGGTGACCACTTGCCATCAGGTGGCCCACATGCCTATTTGTCTGCCGGATAACATTAAAAAAAAAATACTAGCCAGTCATTTGACCGCTACCTCACCTGTTCGAAACCAGCAATGCAGCCGATGATTGAGCATGCCTGTCACAGCCTATTCACTCTTGAAGGCGTCTAGATTATAATAATCAGGGAACCCACTCCCCCTCTTACTGCGAGTAAGCTCCCAGCCTCCAAGCAAGGGCTCTATACACCAAAGTCGGGCTCGAATGCCCGCGGAAGCGATCCAAAACAATACCCGCGCAGCCATCGAGCCATCGAGAACAAGCACCGTGCAAAATCGATCCGATTGGCAATTAGATGACGGGCCATTGTCGCCAAAAACTTTGATTGGCCCGGCCCGGTCTCGGCCCGCGTTCTCCAGAATGCGGGCCAATTATATTGAATATAGGCGGGCAATTATTTGTCGCTACGAAGTTTTATTGTGCTACGGAACCCGGCGTCAGCGCCAGGCTAGAGTTCAATGGGGCAATAATTAAAACCACCAGCCCGTCGAGATGGTTTTTAATTAATTGAATTGTTTTAGGTTTAGTGCGGAGTTTTGTAGTAGGACGCTGGAGGGATATATAAGGTGGGTGCTTGGGTTTCTTTGCGACGCTTTGTGCGCTGGCGGGCGTAATTAACTATTTGTTTCGCTTTGAAATTGATTGGTTGCTTAGCTACGTTTTGGATAATGGTCTCGATATTTGTTAGTGTTACGTAGTTAAAGGTGAAATGAAAATGTTTTTTTTTCTAAATATTTCATTATTAGACAGATCTATTAATAAATTAAATATCAAAGGTAATAAAACTAACTATAAACATATTAGTAAGATAAGGGTGAAAATAAAGCCCAAACTAATGGCCTTTCAGTTGATCTCAAAAAACATTTTCGTTTCGTTCAGTGTCAGACATGTTGGAGATATAAAGTCTCTTCCGACTACCTACTCCATATCATCAAAGCATTATCCCTTTATGCTGCATAATGCCGTCTCTCCCCATCTTCCCCTCGAGCCGGCTTGACCTCGAGTTCGCGAAGGGATTAGGTCAAAAGGCAAGTGGACAGTTGCCTTTAGATGTTAGTAGTGTATAGGGTGCTATATAGATATCTAGGTACTTATTATTTTTTTCTATTCTGGGAAATTCGCTACCAAATTATCGCGCAGAGAGACAGCATTCGTTTTAATTTATGTCATATACTAACGCTACCAGTTTCGAAACGCGAGAGCTGTTTAATTAAAATAAACATTCAGCATAGATTGCTTCGACTTTAATAAATTCCAAAGCAACATTTCATTATTCAAATATCTCCCAATGAAATTACTTTAACATTCTCCTCTAATGGCTATCTATTTACTAAAATGGGAGCTACAAACGAAAGAGCTGGCCACTTTTATTACATTAATCAATCTTGCACCTAAAAAAATATTACTACCAATCGCGTTTACGTGAATGGCCATAAAATATTTATGAAAAAAACACGGCGGTCTGTCATAAAGAGGCCCATTGACAACAAAACTTGACTAACAACCCACCGTTTGCCTAATCATTGGATGCAACTTTATAATGTACCTCACACCTGCCCATTTATTATCGCAATGCATTCTTCAAACAGAAAAAGAAATAAAAGAGAGGAAGTGATAAAAAACCTCATCGGTAACCCTGCAACTATAAAACACCTTCTGATATTCTGACCATCCTTACTTTTTTATTTCATTGACAAAATCCGAATTCGAAGTTTGCGTTCGAATTTGAACTTTAAAATTTCAGTGTTTTATTCCTTTTCACACATTTTGTTGCTGGCAGGTTGTAAAGTGATCTTTGAACGGAGGAGGGCTTAACAAAAAAGGTCATTGACGACAATGGGATGGTGGCAAGGAATTTTCGGCTCCCATGGCTTTTTTGGTGTTTTACGCGTCCGTAACTAAACTGTCCTTGTTGAAAGAATTTATGGTGACTCGGCGAAAATAGGTCACTGAGGGAGAGAGGAAGATTATAACTACCTTCTTTTAAAATTCTTGAAGGTACTTGTAGGTAGGCTAATAGATCCTAGCTACATCTACCCATCCAAGGGGAGTACAGTCCACAAGTCAGTTTGTTATCGGTTGACAGTTTGACAGCTGTCATTTGTTTGACAAGAGGTCAATAATGGCTCATCTATGGTAGTAGGTATTTTTTATTGAGAAGGCGAGGCCGACCGGTGTTTCGATTTAGCGCTGTTTAATAATGTGCGATGTTCAGACATTTCAAATGAAACATAATTTTATAGGATAATTTGCACACGACGTTTCGATTACTTTTAAGTTATTATGGCCACGACTTCATCTTTACAAATAACCTAACCGTCAGAAAAATTTGAATATCTAACGCCGACCAAGTTTATTTCAACTCAAATATTTTTGAAACTACCGGACCCATTTTAATGAAACAAAGCTAAGAACCAACGATTAAACTGGCTGTCGAATAGAGTAAACCGCATCAAAGTCGGTTCATCCGTTCGGGAGCTATGATGCCACAGACAGATACACAAAACCACCGATACACAGATAATATATAACACTTTTTTCGTTGGGGGTTAAAAAGTAACAATGTACCTATGGGTAGGTTGACTACCGCACATTTACATTTTATGAAAGAACGAAAAACCTCTTCGCAAACTCCTACCAACTATGAATTTGGCAATATCCTACAACAAAACAAAAAAAAAACACATAAAACAAAGTTAAAACAATTCTACCCGCACAAAGGCACAATCGCGTCTTCGCAACAAGAGCGACACAATATGGCGCCGAATGTGGCGGGGCAATGAAAATTTTAAATTTAATTAATGGCAAGTGGCGTCGGCCCGATTATATTATTGCGCTGAGCCATTGTGCAGCGCGGCCCACCCTCCCCCGTGAGTTGGGGTGGCCATGATTTACGGGGGATATTGGATAACTATCTCTTTGTAATTAAAAAGGACCTAATCCTGCCTTGAGAATGGAACAAAATTGATACCAAGAAAAACTGGTTTTCGGAAATTGTAGGCCATATTTCTATAAGGTGCTCATCTTCAGGGAGCTCGTTCCACAACATTAGTGAGCGTTACCCTCTACCACGTTTTTTATATTTAGGGTTTTCTGACACAGCCTATTAAGCTTAAAAGACCACTCAGGGTAGCCAGAAAGATTAGCTAGTATAATAAATTACTGCTTTTTCCATGAAGAGATTTTCATTCCATCATAGCGTACTGGCTTTTATTTGTTTCTCTAATATATCAATTGTGCTTCTTATAGACAATAATTATCGTTTCCCATTAGGTTTCATGTCCGTTTGTCACTGAAATAATTGAGAACTGCGTTTCTGTTATTGTTTTTAGGGGTTTGGTAAACATAACTTTTACTATTATTAGTGCTAAATACTCCACAACCTATTCTAGCACTAACTTAACATGACTTCAGCGCGTACAATATACAATTCAAATGACAACTAAAAAGTAAAACGAACGCGATACTCCCATCTCGCGTTCCCCAATCCGTCTTTCACCACCACACATGGTCGCCCTACAGCGCCCCGTCTCAGACGATGCGTCAGGCGTCGCTTTGTTAGGCAAATCCCCATCGCCTTGGTTACCTATACGCGATCTGGTGCGACTGTGTTCATAATGATTATGTTAACCACCGCTACTGGCTCACACGTATTGCCAAATGGCTCTATGTGGCCTTACAGGGCCTTAAAGGCTGAGTTAAGGTCCTGTGAGGCCTTACATATCTCTTAATAGTGTGAAACAAGGTGCGTCTAGCGTCTATGCTAGCGGTTAAACCTCGTAAGTGAGAGATACCGAGTGCAATCCTAAGTACCGCCATGTACCTACCTTTTTTTGAGTGATGCATCGAATAAGTTGTACACTAACCGATGATCGGGAGGAAATCTGCATATTCAGGCGGCTGAATGTGTAACCGTGATTCCAATTTGGTCAGGTTTCCCTATTAACAGGGTCACGGAGGTCAGATAGCAGTTGGTTTACCAACTGTATATAGTTATAGTTGACTTGCCATATCCAGGCTCCTGGTTAAGGCGGTCCCTGGGTCCTCGCATGCGTGAGCACATTGGGATATTAACGCTAAGATGATGATGTTTTTATGGATGATCGACGAGCGACAGTTTAGAATCATTACAGTACAACTTCTTTATGCATTAGGATGTATCTATGTTTTTGAACTTTTCAATTAGTAGTTAAAAGCGGGGTAAATCCATACTTAATACTTACCTAAGGAAGATTTCTTTGAGATTTGAGAGATTTATTTCTAGAAATAAGTAGTACAGATTGACGGAGTTGCTTTTAGGTATATTAGTACGAGTACCTACATAGCATAAAAGGTGGGTCGGAAATTGACTAAGAAAATATGATATGTTATCATCCGACCCGATTTCCACCAAAATTCATGATTAAGTAAACATGTATAAAACATACCTGATTATTATAGAACGAATGAAAGAAAACAAATAAGAATAGCTACATTTCCATCATCGGAATATCTCTTGGTCTCTTTTGGCCCAAGATTCGTATCCCCAAACACATCAGCGTAAACAATACCAAGTACACGCATTGTACAGTATGTACAGTATAAACAATGTGTAGATATAATAATGGCACAATGCTACAATGCCTCCATTACAGATATGGCCGTTTTCAGAGCGCTCGCGACAAACGCTTTACATCGCAATTTAATATAATGTCACGTGGACTTAGTACACTGGATAAGATATGTCGGTTGATATTGCTGAGGCGACAATCAGATCATATGTATTATGATTTGTATTCATTTGATATGATTAAGGAGCGTCGGTGGCCGAGCGGTTACAGATCCGACTCGTAAGCCAGAGGTCCCGGGTTCGAATCCCGCTCCGGCCATGTACCAATAACTGTTTTCTGAGTTATGTACATTAGTTGAATACTAACCGATGCTCTTACGGTGAGGGAAAACATCGTTATGAAACCTGCACATTCAGGCGACTGGATGTGTAACCATGATCCAATCTGGTCAGGTTCCCCTGGTAGCAGGGTCATGGAGGTCAGATGGCAGTCGCTCCACTGTAACTACCTGATCTGCCAAATCCTGGATCATGGTCAAGGCGGACCCCGGGCCCTCGTTCTCGAGAGCACAACCGAGACATTAACGCCAAAATGATTATTTTATTTTTTTATTCATATTCATTCAACCTCCGTAAACTAAAAGTTGGCACCAGCGTTTCTGCTGAAGCTGTAACTCCCCCATCAAGCGTGCAGATTAAGGCAATGCTCCCCGTTTCTGTGGAGGAGGCAATTAAACTTATTTGTTTATTCGTATGGCGTCAATAGCCGAGTCGTCAATTTTAACCTAAGCTATGGTCTGTTGTGATGATGTGTGACCAACAAGTATTATTCAACCCTTAAGCTGCATTTATATTGCCATAGCTGGCCTGCCGCGACTTCATTGGCGTGTTGTTCTACCCCGCGAACCTTCCTCTTGAATCACTCTATCTATTGTTGTATACCGCATTGAAATCCGTTGCGTTGTTTAAAAGATGTAAGCGTACGTGTATCGACTTTGTTTATACTGTGTAAGTATAAATATCCATGGGACACATCTTATTACCTCAACGATCCATGGGTCGACAGTCTGTCTGCAGTCTGTCGGTAGTCGTGGAAGCATTCAGTAATAAATAATTGAACATTCTAATTGTTCTTTTACGTATGATAAAAGTAAACCGCCAATGTCTAATAGGAAAGAAAGTTAGTAGTGTAGTGAGCGACCGATTATCTTCCTTCTAAAAGCCTGACCAGGAATAGACGAGTGTCAAGAGGGAACTACTGTTGGTATTACTTGCTGTTGCCTGTGTAAAAAATTAGTTCTAAAAAAATCCGCACTATGGCGGCATCTCATATTCCTACGGGATTTTCTTATTTCAGCCGTTTCCGCAAGCTGAGTCAATGGTATCGCCGTAAAGTTTCGATCACAACTTTGCCATGTCAAAGCCATGTATGTTAAAGGATTTGGTTCACTCATTTATGTGTGTGTCTGAGTCACAAAGGTGGAAGTGCGAGTATGTCGCTCGTGATCGGGCTCCGAGGGATCAATGCTGTCCGTGATCAATTCCAAGCGCTGCAAAAGTTCAAAAGTTCTCTAACGAGAGGGACGAACAACCTGCAGTCTTCCTGATGGATACAAGCACAAAGCCGAACGATCGAGTAACATTTGCATACGTAAAATGAAGCTGTTGTCATATTCGTCTGCTGGCACATCCAGCCGCGCTACCTCCAGCCACCACCCTCATACATCAAACTCGTATAACATCACAAAACTGACAAAGCGTGTGTAGCCAACAATACAGCCTCGCGGGCTCGAAAACGTATCGCAGAACCGTTCACTCACTATGTCTCTTTAATATGCTTTCGCTCTAATAAGAATGTTATTAAAGCTATTTATAAATGTTGTTTACGCAAACACATAAGACTGTCTGATATGTAAAATCTGCGGGAAAAACGTGCACAGAGTACACCTGTTGGGAAGCTGCTGGTTGCCCATTGGATATCATATAGGTTTGACATTCGTATACACAAACAATACTTCTATACATCGTATAAAACTAAGTTGCTTCCCGTCGTCTGTCCCTGTGTATCTAAGCATGTAAATGTATGCTTATATCTTTTAAACTACGCAACGGATTTAGTACGGTTTTCAACAATAGATGGAGTGATTCAAGAATAAGGGACAGGAAAGAAAAAAAGAGTCGGTAGGGGTAAAAAGGTGTAGGGTAGGCGTAGAGTAGATGTAGGGTAAGTGTAGGGTAGGTATGAGGTAGGTGTAGGGGAGGTGTTCGATAGGTATGTCTATGAAGAATAAGTTGCCCAATATAATTAAGGATTTCAGGCATATTAGCATTTTATGTCAAGTAAACTGCAGTACATTAGCAGAACTAGGTGTATCACCTTCTAAGCCCCGTGGCAGTAGGCTCGTCATAGGAACAAGTGTACGAGTGTATTACTTTTCTTTTTCCTTCAAATTGACTGCATGCTCGTTCAAGTATCCTAAAATATTCAAAATATATAACAACCCTCACGTCTTCTATATACTTATAGACTATAGCTATGTAGGAGTAGGTAATGTTTAGTAAACCCATTTACGTAACAACAACAATAATTGTATCACTAAAGCCGCGTATCAGACGCAACGTTTTCATACAATAATGGTGTGGGTGTATCAAATATTCAATTACATTATTTCTATTGTGCATTGTGAGTAGCGTTGTTGTACAGTAGGCGACTTTCTAAGGTCCTGTTTTGTTACCCTTGGATTAGTTAAATTCGGTCGATAGTTGTCTGTCGTGGGTGATAAAAGTTGGAAGTTATGTTTTCTCGGGTCAAAAAGTGCGTTGTAGATATGAATTTTAAGCCAATGTTGGTGCTATCAGTCTTTAAGGAGTCCATGTGGGAGCTTAATCTGACAATCAGAAGTTTCAGGAACTCTTTTTTATAACTACTAGTGAAATTCGAGGGAGATGAAATAAGAAAAATTAAAAGAGTTGTGGATATATGCGAGGATTGGGAGAGTCCTACCCCACTTGTGGGACACAGACGTGAGCTTTATGTATGTATGAAACAAGGCTAGTAGTTATAACTTCTATCGACAGGGGATTTATTGTCAGACCTTGGGACGCGAACTCTGTCTGACCTTGAAGTTAGAAGGCAACATATACCTGTGTCCATTATTAAATAGAAAGAGCTAAAATAGTATCTTGGGAACTCCTCCGCATAACTATATATATATATTTTATTTTTCCGAATATATTAATTCCGAATTAATCAACTTTCACAGTTTTACAATTATTAATTTATTCCAATGTTTCGACCACTTTTACGTCATCCCATGACAAATGAGCCAACTGCGTCGAAAACAACCACGGAATGATAAGTAGGCAATAAGGTTTTAAATAAGTAAAACACTTTTTATTAAAAAAAGCGCAAAGGCGAATTTATCACTTTAAGCGATATCTTCCAGACAACCTTTGGGAAGGGGTAATCCCAAAGGTTGTCTATAGGATACATATATCATGTAATATTTTCACGCGATTTTTACAGCTTAGGTACATCCCAGGTCAATCGAACCACCATAAAGATTGATGCCAAAGAGGGACGCGGAAAAATAGGCGCCAATAAGATGCGGCGTGATCTTCTCTTGGAGACCAACACCCACTACGGTCGTTGAGACAAAAGAGTAAGTTAGTTGGATATTAATTATGATGATGATGTCAGGAAGTATCTGTAACCTACGTATCTAGTTATTAAAACTTAAGTAAGTCTTAACCTAACACAGCTACATGTGCTATACAACACACTTTAAAACCCAACACACAAAGGCAAACGCGCGCCATACGCACCCTGTACAAAAGCGATGCAACGGCAAACAGTAGGCGTTATAAAAACCAGTTAGTAATTAAATCTGAACGCGTGGCCGATACCATCGCACATAATGGGATGGGCGTCCGTCTGTCTGTCCCGACGCGATACGGGGATCTAATTTAGTCCAAGATGAACCATTGTTTGATGTAGTTCTCGTACTGAATTATTCAATGGCTCTTGCCTCCGCTTGGGTGGGTCGGGCGAGGAAGTGAGCTTTGGTTTCTTGGTGTAGTGTTGGCATTGTTTGGAAATACTTAGGACTTACTGGAGGACTGAATTTTGATTCAGATATTACCATCATCATTGTATCTCTAGATCTCTTTGGGGAGATATCATCTAGAGATCTCCCCAAAGGCCGGCGCTCACTGCTGGGCTTAGGCGAGATCCAGAGATCTCCATAAAGGTCGGTCCTGTGCCTTCCGCATCCAGCTTGTACTTGAGATCTTTACCAGTTCGTCGAACCACCTAATGGGAAGCCTACCCACGCCGTCTTCCGGTAGTTACCATGACTTAGCCATAATGACCTAACGCCAGACCAGTCGATTGTCTCGATATTGATCCTTGGTCGATTCCAAGGCGTGTCAAATTAAAAAGAAATCGGCTCAAACTCTAGGTACATGGCAATAAATCCCGGATCTCGGACAAAACTTCAACGCGGCGAGTTTCGCCCGAGTTTCTTGGGAAAACACATAATTTACCCGAGCTGTCACTTACCCCGACGTGTATTGTCGAGGGGAACACCCTGTTTATATGAAAAACAGCTATTGTCCCCTTACCCTCCCGTGAGGAGTTTTAAAATCCTCCCCCGTTATATTTCTTCAAGATTATCCCTCCTCGATTGTGATATTGATTATGGCAGATATTATTTGCTATTGACGTGTTCTTTCTTTTCTTTTTTTTTACTTCTAAGACAGGGGACAATGGCAATCGCAGGATGGATGAATTCATTGTGCCTCCCCTTATTTGTTTTTAACAGGTATTTGTAATTTCGAGAGCTCCGAGCTGATATTTCTATCGGATGTTTTCAACTTTTGATAATGAAAGTTAGACGTCATAAGAGGTCGAATTATCAGAATCGTAATCAGAGTCATCAAGCAACAATGCTTGCATTGTTGATGGCATGAGGCATTTCATCTTAGTCCTTACAGTGACAACGCACCTGCGGTTCTGCATTTTGGTACCTGTAACGTAAATGTATAAATTGTAGATGTTATGGGCGACAGTTACCACTTAGCATCAGGTGGGCTACCTGCTCGTTTGTCACTGAATAGCATAAAAATATCTATATCTACAGTATACCAGAGCTAGATCAAATCTCTCCGCACATTTAAAAAATAGAAAACTCACCTGATGGACTGTGGTTACAGGCGCCCATTATAAGGGAGCGCGTGGTAACTATAGGGGGCAGCACAATAGCTGACAGCAGCGACACGGTGCGGATGAAAAACACACCTTTCCAGACCTGTCATCTGCATCTGTCATTATAATAACATTTATTTTTATTTAGTTTCAAAAAAGTAGGTACCTAATAATATTCAAAATTGTAAAATTTGCATTTCAAAATACCTAAATTGAACGGCCAGCTCTTCGTGCCTAGGCACATTTTAGTAGTTCTGGAACTAGGTAGTTTACCAAGAAAAATAATGATAACTGGCAATAATATTGCACAAACAAAAAATTTCTAAGTGTAGGTATGTGTGTATGCTGTACCTATGCGTGTATGACGTTCATATAATAGTAAAGTATTTTGTATTGTACCTGTTTAAATTAGGTCCATAGTTCTAAAGGCCTCTGCCATCTTCGAATCGCAAAGCCGCGAACCACCGCGAAATTGAGGCATAAGTGGAGGTAGTACCGTTACGCGTATTGTTCACCGCTTCGCGCCGCGTTCATGATCCCCGATGGTATGATAAAATAAGTCGCAGAAACTTACGTCCTAAGTTTCTGCGGTATAAGAGATTTTCAGTTCTTTCTATGTTTGCTGAAAGAAAAATTATACGTTATGTACAAAGATAGGTATATACTTACTTAATATATTGGTTATGTATAAGTAATACAGAAAATGAGTTTCAACATAACTTAATCAAATTCAAATTAAATATTCTCCACACACCTTCTACCTGAGAAGTTATTAAATACCATCTGGGAATAACACGAACTGTGTGTATGGTTTTCAGGATATTAAACGTCTAATACAACTTTTATCCAATATTTGTATTTTATAACAGACAGCGAGCAGAGAGAAGACGAGCCGGGGCGTCGAAAATTACGTATGGTCATTTACTGCGTTTATCCATTTTTTTACGTTTCTTACAAATACACAGCTTAAAAGTCCCATTCGTTGGAAAGTAATGGAATTTCACATCATCGGATTTATGTGTATTTTCTTTGGTGTTAGATTAGAGCTTTCTTAAATGTAGCAATGCTATGTATAAACATACATGGCGGCAGTGGGATTCGAACCCGGTACTTCTCGCTTGCTAGTCGGATACCGTTACCACTCCGCCACCGACGCCCCCTAACTTTATTACTATTTAATACAAAAAAAATACTATGTAGCTATGTGTGGCTGAACATGTGTGAGCCACAGTGTGATGATTATTTTAAGACCTATCATTGTAACCATGATTTAAATAAAAAAAAAAAAAAAATAATAATAATATTTCAGACCTTTTTGTCCATATTGTGTTAGTATTAAAGGCATTTTGAGGAATTTTGAGCAAATAAATATTCTATTTGATTCTATGACAAAATTCTCACGAAAATCGCAACCCAAATTATCCAGCCAGTGTTCGAGGAATTAAAAATTCAAATCTCCGCCCGCGAATCAGGTTCACACCGCATTTTGACAGCGCTGTCAAAATCTGCGATAGCGGCGCACGCGGCGGCCACGCGGCCGTTTGACAGTTGACAGTTGACACGTCCCGGTGTCAAATGGGGTGAAGGCGTTCTGCCCCACTAATTGACTCTTGGTCATTGCATTGTTGACAGAGAAATTACACTTGATTTCGCTGACCAGTTGTCGGATGCAATGTTGGGTTAAATGTATATTGGATTTTAGTGAAAGACGGAATATTGTTCACGCACGACACGTTGTTGTGTATTGAAGCTTCTTGGTGTATGTTTTTCTTACTGACATAGACATATAAATACACATTTTTGTTATAATTGGACTAGCCAGGCATTTGACCGCCATCTCACCTGGTAGTAAGTGACGATGCCGCCGATGATGGAGCATCATTATTCGGTGTCTGACGAATAATGATGATTCCTTTGAACAAAAACACTTTTTTCCCATGAAACGCATAAGCATATCACCTTATGGTAAGTGGTCAACGCCACCCAAGGCCACTTGTGAAAAAATGCATTTGTGTTTCGCGGCTATCTCAGAATTTTTTTTTTTTTTTTTTTTTAAGAATCCTAGCATTGGCCGTTGGGAAGTGACGATGTGGCCGAAGATGGAGCTAGCCTATCTAGAAACAGCCTATCTAAGGAATCTAGTTTATAGAGATCAGGGAACGCACCCGCAGGCAATAATGGAATCCATTATAACTGTTTAATTTGGAATTGATTTTGTACTACGTCAGTATTAGTATTATGTGGCTGTAGTGTAATGTTAGGAGCTTATTGGTTTCTTTAGTCAATAAAATACTAATGTATCTCGGCGTCGTATTATCTTAAACTTCCACGTAAGTGATTAAGTATTATCTGTATACAATCTGAACTAAGAATCTAAGAAAACATCCAGGATTAAATTATACAATGCGCACCGCATTCTTGGGCGCGGGTTCTCAGATACGTGACTTCAATATGTACAAGCAAAGCAGTACTTAGAAATGCTACAATATAATGAAATCGGGACAACAATAAAGTTCTTTGCTAATAAATCTTTTGATCTAACCAATAGCATTTATGAATTATTGAATCACTGATCCGATGTTGTTGTTTCTATGGATGGAGACAATGCTAATGCTTGTGACATTCTTCTGGAAACCTTTTAATTACCTTCAGCAAGATGACATCAAGTCCCGTGCATGAACTATGCCAATTATTACTTCTTGCGCCTAACCTCGAATAATGTTTTCTTTAATAGAATAGAAAGTTAAGTTTTAATTCCCATAGAAATGTTAAATAGTGGCGTAAATTTCACAATGATTTTTGTCTCTTCTCTTTGTAGGGAGTCTTCTCTAAACCTTAATACTATGCTTAGTATAATAGTGAGACTTGTAGAAATTTGTTCGTATCCGTGTTTTTCGAATGGATCTTATTAGGTTGAATATTTTATAGTATTCGTTTCTGTGTTTATAGGTAGAGTGCACAGATAAAATGTGAAATGGCGTAACAGATTTTGTATTAATGTGTTGTATGGATTCAAGTGTGCTCATATGCACAGTGATAGATCATTAGCGTATTTTGTTCTTCAAATTTCCCCATTCGTTATCCATACGCTGCTGTTGCATTCCCTTGGACTTTCCAAAAATCCATTCTTAGTCCCACTTAGGAAGATCTTCACATGAATTATTATGTTCAAAAGGCCAGAAGCTTTTGAAAGCCGGACACTTGGTCATATGATGCATAGTATTTATTATTTCTTAACTTTGCAAATACAACGCATTTTTTTCCACTTAAATGCGTATCAACTATCCCATACAGACAGTCACGTCAGCAACACAGTGCGGCACTCTCATTGGTCCTGATTTTGTTTGCATTGAAAACAATCGCATTGCATGCGTCTGCGTCGATTATTTACTCTGCCCCGTTTTGTCATATCATAACAGCGTAATGAGTGGATGGGGGAGGTTCGCTTGCACAGGGTGTGCTGGATTGTACACTAAGTTCTGTCTCAAACCAATTTTTCTTACATTACATAATTATAACAATGCACAAATGAAAAAATTAAAAATTATGATTATTGGTAATTTGTAGATCGTTTTGTTCTTTTGCTTACAAAACTGAAGCAAAATGGGTAACCTTTGTCATACGAGATTAGTGGTTTGTTTACATCGATAGAAAATTGGTTTGAGACGAAGATTAGATACCGTTTGTGGGCCTGGGAGTAAGATATCAGGTGGTTGGTCTCTCAAGCGTAAGGAGTCTGCCTTGATGAGTAATATCCAAGTGCAAAATTTGTTTACATTGTTGTGGAGGATACCTATGATAGTCAGCGCAATTACAGTCGTAGATGTCGTACAAGGCGACAAATGTATTCGAGGCAAACATCAGAAGTCTCCGTAGGTTTGAAAATGGGCAGCAGCGTTTTCCATTGTTATATTTATAACACTGCAATTTCCAACCCGCCTGCCAAGCGTGGAGATTATGGCAAAAACCTCCCCTATCGTGGGACAGGCCCTTAGTCCTGCAATGGACTGTTATAATCTGTAATGATGATAGGCGACAGTCACCGCTTTTCATCGTTCGTCACTGAGTAGTAGGTGTGTATTAAAAATGCAGTCCTACGAATTAACCCTTAAAATTATCGATCACAGCTGATCTGTCGTCATCAGTTTCAAAGTTTGCAAATAAAAAATACTCAGCCTGTAGACGTCGCGCACCTTTTCCCGAGCGTCTGGCATTGGCATTGTTTATGTTATTCCAACGCATTTTGCCATACAAAGGGCTCCACGGTGTTTATTTTATGCCGAATCACCACCCTGCTGCTCAATGATACCTATCGAACTTGCATATTTCATTAAAAAACGTAGAGGGGAACTCAGGGGAACTCATTGAGTCGATAGGCGGGTACCAACTTAAGTTTGCGGTCCGGAAAACGAGCTCGTCTACGGAATTGTTCCTGCATCGAAACGCAAAATAGGTTTGTAAAATCGAATGTGTTTTTAGTAATTTGTGATTGAAGCGTGCTATAAATTTTTGTTATTTTTAAGGGTTAGAAGTGAAGGCGCGAGTGATAATTATTGCGAACGGGATTTTGTTATTTTTAAAATGATATGTTGTCTCTTTTTGGGTGATAAAAAATGGTAATTGTTTGTTTAGGGTGGCGTTAATATGTTTTCCAGGTCGCAAGTGCCACAGCTGTGGTTGGTTCGGGAAAATTAGGGTCAGAGGGTGTATTGTATACCTGTCCTTTTTAATTATAAATTGCGAAAGTTTGCAAGGATGGATGGATGTTTTGATAGCCTATAAGTTAAGAAATTTAAAGTGTTCCCGCGGGAATGGAACCGGAATTTTAAATCGAATAATACGTGGCAGAAATCGCGGGCATAATATTACAACTTCGGCAGACATTATTGCTGCAATAAAGTGGTGGGTATACTCAAATCTGGGCCGCAAGTAGCCAAAGAGCATATTATTATAATATTGTGTTGTATTTGTTATTCTACGTAATAGTGTTTCGTTTCTAATCCCCGACGAAAAAGAGGGATATCATAAGTTGATTTGTGTATCTTTGGCTTTATGTAAACATATGTCTGTATCATCGTAGCTCCTGAATTGATGGACCCATTTGCATGCGGTTTTCTCTATTTGTAAGCCAGTTTTATCGATATGGTTAAAATCGATTCTGTAGTTTAGAAAATATTTGAGTTTAAATAAACTTCGTCGGGGGTTATGCGACTCTTTCAGTCGGTTAGGTTATTAGCCCCTACGCAAAAAGAGGGGTGTTATAAGATGTTGTTTTGTGGCATTAAAGCTCCCTAATGGATGGACCGATTTCGATCGATGAATTGGTGCAGTTTTCCAGATTAGATAACTAGGTCTAGGTTAGGTTAGGTTAGGTTAGGTTAGGTTAGGTTAGGTTTACTTACATAAAATCGGTTCAATAGTTTGAGTAATCTTTGAGTATGGACTTCGTCTGTCGGTTATGTTACTACTAGATAAGTATTTTAAGTATTTCTATAAATAAATTTGGTATTGCGAGAAACTGTGTGTAAATTATATAAATAAAACCAGGTGAACATACTTTTAATTATTTTATTTACGATCATTTATGATACTTAAGAATCATGACACAAAAGTCACTTTACCAAACTTTACTTACAACGGAATTCATCATTTATACAGATATATTTAAGTTCTAACTTTACAATATTTACTTTTACTTAGGTATACTGGAATGGTAGAAAATAAAATTCAGATCGAGCACAGGTTTGTTTTCTAACATACTCAACAGTACATAGAGTAGAATACTAACAGTAAAACAACATGTAGGTTGTGCCTGGAAACACAAAAACTATGGGCACAATTTGGTGACGTCCCAAGCAAAAATTGACTTAATCTCACTACGGAGTGCAACTATTTTTCAATTATATTATAAATATAAAATACAGTGGCAGACACTTTTATCTTAATTAAAATTGTAAATCGAAATTATTCTGTTGTAACATCGTGAAGTATTAGTATAATAGGCCGATATGATCATCAAATTGTTATAATGGATACTGTTTTATACATAACAACAATTTATTTTCTTTGCAACAATTTTCCAGTCGACTAATACATTTTAAACTGAAATCACTTAATACATCACATCCATCAAAACAATAATATGGCAACGAAATAAATGCAATGGAATGGCTTATTTAAGTTGGATAAAAAAACTTGGTACTTTTAACATCATATGAAACAATTTTGTTCTTAATCAGAAAGTATCTTATCCTATATTTACAATAACTTAAAAATATGTATCGTTGTAGCTTTAAGTGGACTTTATAATATCCGTCTATTAAAAGTTATTTTGAAATTACATTTTTTTTTCTAAGTTAAAGGGATAGTAAATCTACATAAAACGAATTGTCATACGACAAACTTAGATTTGCAGTGTACTCATATGATATAAACCCAATAAAATGTTATGGATGCATCGTAATACATTTGGTTAGTTTTAACTGTACAGCTTAACTGTGTTCGCTAAGTTTTTGACTTTTGTCTAGAACATATATGGTATATAGCGCAACAACATTGTTGCTGAGAGCGACTGCTGAGTGTCACAGCAACTGTATATGCCAGAAATACCTAAGTCAAATAAACTGCTCAGTTTTAAATTGTACAGTTAAAACTAACGTAGGACGAATGTTTGTAACACGCATCAGGTATCTACGTAACATGTGAACGCTATGTTTTAGATAAGTGAATTTCAACGTAACTTTTAACACATGTCATATGTAATATTTTGACTTATCATATTTATAGGTACTATTTACAATATACACATAAAATTTCATCAAGTACGTCAT
This sequence comes from Blastobasis adustella, assembly GCA_907269095.1. Lineage (NCBI taxonomy): Eukaryota > Metazoa > Arthropoda > Insecta > Lepidoptera > Blastobasidae > Blastobasis > Blastobasis adustella. The sequence continues at coordinate 2,431,078 of OU026116.1, read as the reverse complement.
TCGAATATTTATTTTTTATAATACCATAAAATATTTTAATTTAATTTACCTTAAATATCTATAAGAGGAAAATTAAAGAGGAACTTTGGGGAATTCACGAAAATCGCGGTCAAAGAAATAAAAACACATCACTAGGCTTGCAGGCCCATATTAAAATTATACAAAAAGTTTTTGCAAAACCTTTAGCGGGCTTCCAAAAACAACTCTTAGAGTACAGACTCCTTACAGTCGAAGAAACTGCAACCAAATGAACAACAGCGAAAACAAAAATCAACAACTTACTGCGCATCAGGTCAAAATATGACAGTCAGAGGCCGCCTGAACTCCCCGCCCTGGGCACTTTGTGCGTACTGACCCGGATATTGTGGCATGAGGATGCTTGATGATCCCTGATAATAGGGCAGAGATGGAGACGGATTCGACCCTGAGGAGGAGCTGCCTTCAGCCCTCTCATGGGCCTTCGAGGCCATATCAGGAGACTCGGCCGGAGACCTTGGCGAAAGACTGGATGGAGCTGAGACGGCACTGTTAAGCCCTGCCATGGCTGCGGCTGAGGCTTCAGAGTACATCTTGCTGATGTCCATTGGATAAGACCTTTGCTGCTGTTGGTCCATATACATATAGGCCTTGGACAAGGCAGCGGAGTCAAGGTAACCGCGGGAGGGATCAGGGTACATCCCGTAGCTGCGGTACTTCTCGGCTTCTAACGAGTACTTGGACATGTCCATTGTGGAGCCCACCTGCAACAACAATTTAACTTTTAAGGTGATAGAAATGTAGCTGATAATTGTGTAATGGATATTGGACTTTCATGTGAACACGTTTATTTTGTAAACGATTAAAAATACACCGATTTATGTATCGGTGGGCAATCGCTGCTGGACAAAAAATTGACTAAAATTGAACATATCGGTTTCGAACATACACTCTAGAGTGCATTTGGGCAATTTTCTGAGGCTAGACCGGTATTTTTTGCTTAAATGATGTTGTTATTCTCATAACAAATAGCATTTACTTTCACTTGTATTTATTTGAATAGAATTTATTTAGTTACAGACAGCTTAGTTAACATATTTAACCAAATAGCTCATTTGGTTAAATATGTAAAATCAACAAATGAATAAATTCAGCAACAAAGGGGGACAATGTGTCCAATCTAATGATGAGATATTGAAATAAATTCACAAGTCAATAGAATACATTAGCTACGAAGAATGTTGTGTGAAAATGGATAATAGGTATGAATAAGGAAACCTCACATATAACAATATTTGACAAATCAACACTGTGGTCAATTAATTTCTTAATCCGATTACCGCCATAGAACCGTAATCTCTTATAAATAACGATTCAAAAGCAACATAACTCACTGTAAATTGAATACATTTCTTATATCAATGCCTATTACGACAGGACGTAAACAGAGAAAATCCTACTTTATTACAGGGCAGTATGAATTGAAATACTTTATGGCGTTTTTTATCCATGAAAACGCAATGTCGCATTGTATTTCACACGCTCTGGCGCACAAATCAATGTGGACAAAAGAGTCGAATAATGCTTCGAAATTTAAAATTTTTAATGAAGTGAGTCGCACACAATATTGTGAGGAAAATATAGCTGGATGATACATACGGGCGTTTTGGTTATCGACATATACCGATTGTGGATCCGAAATATCGATATACCTACATTTTGATGATTTTGTTGTGTGAGTATGTGAGTTTTTCATGAATTAGAGATCATCATAAGAAACTTGTATTATAAAATAGTCCTGTTCTTTTCATTTAATGACATCATCATTTTATTTAGCTTATTTGAATTGAATATTTTGTTTTGGGAATCCGGTGGCTTTCTGGGGAGGCAACATCCAATACAATTATGAAATAAGTACAATTCGTTTTCGAAAAACAAAAAAATATTCGATTTTCGGAAGCTGTTATAAAGAAACATTATTAAAAACATAGGAACAAGCTGTGTAAAAGAAATGGAACTTCAATGCTTCAATGCACAATTATTTGATTGGGTTTAGGTAACTCGTATATTCGATGACATAAAAGAAAATGGAACCTATTCAGTGCATTTTTTGTGGATCATTTTAAATTCTCAATCTGTATCTAACAATTAATTTATTGTATTTAGGTTACGAACGAAAATACCAAGTATCACAAACTGGTACAGGATTGGATTGAATTTTCATAAATATTTTTCAAATTAGATCACCTACCCATGGGTGACGTCAGAATGTGTCAAAATAGTGCCATTGTTTTTGGTGTATACTTTTGTATGCATTTAAACATAATATTATTTCAAGTGTTAGAATGTGGGTAGTTGTTAATACAGATTTCTACGGACACCGTCCAATAAATACCAGTCTCATAAATACATAGTTTTAATTTCGCTTCATTACCTTTAGAAATGATTAAATACGGACAATTTTTTTGACAAGTATAAGCTCTTATAAAAAAAAACTAAAACGTTACCACTGTCCTCCCGAGCCGTGTGTAGGCTGCGTTTGCGCATAACATACAGCCTCGGTCACAGCTAGCGCGCTAAATCAGGATTAGTCCGACGCAACGACTCTGGCCGCGGGTTTACTGCCGCCCTTATAGCTCTACGATATTTTATTGTGGACACAGCCGTAGAGCCTGCGACGTTGGCTTTTAGCGTTTTTATTGCACCAATTTGTGCTTCATTTCTATTTTTTTATCTTATAAAAAGGGTTTGGAAGGTTTTTGTTCCTAACGTTAGGAATAGTTGTGTCTGGAACGAATTTCTTTTCCTGTTGTATTTCAGGTACGGCCGGCCAAAGAAGTAGTCTTTTAGTTTTGACAAAAGACCGTGTTACCAAAATGTCGCTAAAAATTAACCTAGAATATTATAGCAAGGGAAAATCAACCTTCTTGTTATATGCCATAGCTATGTGCAACATAATTTTAATATTAGGGTGGTAGACTACATTTTTGACCGCCTGTAGCTACCTACAAGTACAATTGTGAACTGTATACTTGTCGTGATGACGGCTTTAACTATTAGGACTATAGTCGTATCTAAAACTCGATAAATTGGCGAAAATTCAAATATTTATTCAAGGAAACTTATGAGTTAGTTTGAATAATTTCAAGGGCCCGATCAGGCACACCAACTTTGTGCTTACAGTTGTCACATCCCCGACACGCATAACACGATGTCACGCACCTGTGGTTCGATCTGGGATCTGGCTATCTGTAGCCACAAATACGTAGGTACTAAAATGGTCACTGAAAACTATCTTCGACATGAATTATCTTGTCGTAAATCCTGGCAACACACGAGGAGTTGCAGCGGTGAAAACGAGTGGTGGGGTAAAGCCCGTAAAAATGTGTATGAATAAAATGTTTTCTAGTTGCAAGAGCTTTCCGTGACCTGTTAAATAAAAATGTAATGTAGAATTCGAGATGTTGTTACGCGAGAATATTCCCCTGTTAGTATATTACATTCGATAGGAATAATGAGAATTGTAAATGTAGAATTTAAATATAACTTAAAGATGTTAATTATTCCTGCACTTACCTACTGCCTAGATCCCAATAAACTACACGAAGAAAGACGGGCATTTAAAAAGCGAGACCCCAATTTAAAAATCGCAACGCATCCGCCGCTGATTTCACGCCGTATTAGAGAAATTTTCACCAACCTAATGAGTCTACGCGCAGACATACCGTATAATACCGATCACCCCTACCGGTGTTATAGTGTATAAATCATCTATCACAATAATCAAATCCGAAAATCACAATGGTTCGTTAAAGCCGATATTTTTCGTTACCTGGCCTGCCGTACGAAACTGCACCATCACCGTTTTTAATACCACCAGGTAAAACCAGTGTTGCCATACGCGAAGCTCAATAGTGGCTGATTATATTGTTTCCTACCGAGTTTAGGGAGCGATTCGATGCGTTAATCGAAAAAAATGCGTTTTCATCCGATAGTTCGGGGCCTATTAAGGTTGCAACAATGGGGCTGATGGATCGCTGCAGAGGGGCCACATCCCTGGACGATTCGGTAGCCATAGGCGGAACTTTCCCCGGATTAATACAAGGCTTCAAGAAAGCGAAAGTCGATCTCTCGATAAGTGACCATTGTCTGTAGCTCGCATTCAATTAGTTGATTGAATTTAATGATAATCGTGTTTGGGTAGTGGGCTTAAATGCTTTTAGATTGGCCATTGAGAGGCTCGTTTCGTAACTGCGGATAAAGGCAGAAATAATGAGGACTCATTTTATTTTATCACCGGCTCTGCTTGTCGAATCAGTGAGGTTGTTATGTGGCTTGACACATTGAGAAATGGCCGCCGGTTCAATGGCTTTGTGCCGTTTCTGCTGCAATTAAACGTTTCAGCCTCAAATGCAATTGTTGGTCTCATTATTGACGAATAAACATCTATTGATCACTATCGTGGAGCCTCCGTTATCTATCGAATGTTTTATTTTCAAGTGTTGCCTTTACAGTTACTTATCAAAAAAGTTGCAACTTCTTTGATAATAATGTCTTTGAAAGATGTAAATTGCGCTTGTTTCTTGACTGTGTAAATCGATATCTAATTGACTACAATTTTTTTAACCAATAGAAAGTTGCATTATCTCTGACTTGTTACTCTGTACTATATTAAGGAAAGGGCAAAAGCTGATAAATAAAACTACTTACTTTAATAAATATTACTAAAACCCTACCACTTTACCGCTCCAACAAACATTGCATTACATCTCACTCAAATTGGCGTAACTAAATATCAGAAAACGCCTCTAAATCGCGGTTTGTATCAACGAGTACTCTTCCCTCCTATCCATTCAAACTTAAACTCTACTACATTGACATTAGTTTCGAATTCGCTCGTCAGTGCCCTGGCGTCGCCAAGGGTTGTCCCCTTACGATTTTCGCTAATTATTTCGTGACGATTCATCGCTCTTGAACGCAAACAAAGGTAAACAAGGGGCTGTGCGCGTATCGGTCTGATGTGCAGAATGCTTCTGCATTAATGAAGATATTAATCTGGCTGGAGGTACCTGTTATTGCGTTTTGAAGCTTTCGGGTTAGTTCTATTCCAGTGAAGAGCTTTCGGGTTATCACTTATTGTGCTGTGTGAGCGTGTGTTGTGCTTTGTTGGGTATATTTGTCTGTTTTAAGTATTTGTTCGGTGATAAATTATCGTGGTTTGGGGTAGGTATTGTAGTGAAGTTGTACGAGTTTTAAAAGGTTTGTTTGGTTATGATAAGCATAATCAGTTGAGTTATGATATGCATTTGAAACTGACAAATAATAAAGTATAGTCGCACAGTAATATTGCATTAACTATCGCATTCTGTCATTTCAACACACACAATCAATGTTGTGGAATAATTTCTATTTGGTGTCTTAATATTACAATGATAAAGGTAGATATACATCCGGCAAAGCAGACAAAACTCAACAACTTCAAAATAGAAAAATGCTTAAGAACCTCATTACTCGGATCTTCGCCGCTATAAAAGTCTAACACAGCCCTGAGGAGCTTATGCAAATATTTCCTGATCCACTCCAAATTCCCAATTAACTTGCCATATTTATTTTTTCTATTCCCCCCCCACATGGATATAATCCAATATGGCGGAAACATAATCTCTCAATCCTGTACCCCGGCGATGTTTAACACGTCTGACGTCACATCCACGAGATTAAATGTCAAATAGAGGGTAGGAGGAAAGATCGAGGAGTTTTAAATCGGAGGGAGAGGGCGCTGGGTTTAATTGTCCAAGTTTCCGTGTCAAGTTCGCTTTTAATGCGTTATGAGTATGGTAGATATGGAGATAATGGTAGTTTTGGAAGTTCGAATGTGGGGAATTAGACGGGTTGTGGGATAGTTTTTTTTTTATCAATTAGGTAGTTAATGATGGTGACGTTTCTTTATCAGAAAAGCGAGTTTAGTATGCAGAGTTTTTGTATCAAAATGTTGTATGTGTTTTGTGATATATTCAAGACGTGGTATTTTCACAGTATTTCGCGAATGAATAAATATGCTTGGACAATTAACACAGCGCCATGTAGCCCCCAAATATGCAAAGCTTGTGTTATGTAAATATTCATCAAATTAGAGATACGGTTCGAGTTCCAAATTCAAATTTTTGTTTGTTAAAAATTGTCTTACAATATACATAACTATTTCGAAATAAAGAAGCCATCGCGTACCGAAATATTCCGTTATCTAAATTATTTAGTTAAACTAAATAAAAACGAAATCTCTAAAAACGGAAATCTATATTTCCTACCTACACTTCATCAAGTAAATTACATAGACTACACTCGTTTAGCCATACTTAACAGGCCGTAAAAATTAACAAAATTAGATCAAATCTTTCACACATATAACAGCATGTGTCAGCAAAATTTCAAGTTACCCCGCAAAAAAGATCACACCCACCTAATCATTTCAAAATTAGTACTGAATTGTGATCTCTAGAAGATTTACCGCTCGTAGCACCTTTTTCATGGCATTTTAAACGTTAAATTTCGTAATGCGGCGCGATGAAATTTCACGGATCTTCCGCATTGGTGTTAATAATTCTTTGATAGAATAATTATAAAGCTGTTCTGATAACTCCGGCTGGGTGCTGTTTTTGCTCCACTAGTTCATTTGGCCTTTGAAAGCAAATCATTTCGGAGAAAATTGGAGAGAATGTTGGTAAATTGCTTGAGTTTTTACTTTGCTCAATTCGGGAGGTACTTGTATTTAAGAATTAGATTAATTAAGTTACGTTTTACGGTATTGTGGCCTTCATTTTCACAATTTGTGATCAAAAACATAGACAAAAGTCCTATGTGTATGCTGTTGATGATATTTATAACGCTTTGTCTAGTTATGTTTCAGCTGAGTAGAACTGCACTAGCACTTTTCCAACCTGAAGGTAGAGTCGACTCTGTTTTAAACCTGTACCTGAACTCTGTACCTCTTTCGATAACGATACATCATGTAGCATATCGGAAAACGAACAAGAGAGCAGAATCTCACAAATACGTAAATAGAGTAATTTTACCATTTACGAATTCGCCAATTAGAACCTTGGCACTTCGTGTATTTAGAGTCTACGCTGTTGTAAGGGTATCTTTACCATAAACTTGATTACATGGACCACGGAACCAATAAAATAATTTTTCCATTCCAACTACAAATTAGTCAGTTAGAACCTTGGCATTCGACCAACCTGTGCGTTAGGGGTCAACGCGGCGGATATAGCGTTCTGATGGACCAAGTACCCAATAAAATGGTTTCTCCATTCCAACTACAAATTAGTCAGTTAGAACCTTGGCATTCTACCAACCTGTGCGTTAGGGGTCAACGCGGCGGATAAGGCGTTCTGATGAACGAAGCACCCAATAAAATGGTTTATCCATACCATACAAATTAGTCAGTTAGAACCTTGGCACTCTACCAACCTGTGCGTTAGGGGTCAAAGCAGCGTTTATGGCGTTCTGCTGCGCCGCGGCCGCCGCAGCCGCCGCCATGCTGGCACCCAGTTGGCCGTATGCCGCCCCGTAGTACCCTCCCATGGCCTGTCCCATGCCGCCTCCAGCCATGCCTGTGGACAAGGGATTATGGATGTTTAGATTACGATATTTTCACTAGTATACGTTTCATTCTAATATATGAAAAAATATCAGGATTTGTCTCGTTAAGGTCGTTTTTCATGCCAATTTTATGTACATTATTTCAAAGCTTTGACGTTTTTAAAGTATATTTGTGCAATTGGCCGTTAGTACCTAAATGTATCCAATTGAGCTTAAAATTAATTTTTACGTATTAATAATATAAAACAAAAAAAATCACAAAACTAAGTCATCTAGCGACAAATTGTGGTTTTTCCAATTTAACTGCTTTATTTTTTATTATTAAGCTATAGAAAGTCATTTGTCGCACCATTAGATACATTTACAAAGAGTATTAACCATAACACAATCATAAACATTCAAACGAATGAAAGAATGGTAAGAGAAATTTGTATGTGTGACGAACCACCTCTAGGCTCCAGGCTCCAGAATACATGCCAAGACTCCTATGTAGATGATAATTGCAAGTCAAAATTATAACGATAATTTCATTAAGATGAAAACACTGAAATACTGTTAATGTGTGAAAAGATTGATTAATGGGGAATAAGCTAGAGAGAGCTGTCAGGACCGTAGCAAGTTGAACGAAGTTGGTCTCTACCTATTTCTATGGGAAAAATACGTGATGTTATATATCTATGTATGTGTGTATAAGTACTGAACTAAATGCGCAGAGAGTTCAGCTGTGACCACGAGCAGTTTCTGTAATGTTTAAAAAATTACGATCTCAATAGAACTCAAAAGGAGGATTCGACTCCGAGAGACATGACACATCCAATGGGACACACAGCAGAAGGATGACACAGAACTAAATTCCGAACCAAAGCCTGCATCAGAGATACAAAAAAGAACGAATTCAGGTGCCTCATCTTTACCAAAAAATGAAAACCCTCCTCACTCCTCTTCTCAAACAATCCTAACACCTAATATCCCGCAAGTGGTGAAGTGGCCGTCGTTAATGGACAGAACTTGCGTCGAAACACCACTACAGCCACTACAGGGCTCATAATGGCCCGGGACTGCGTTCTGAGCACCAATTAATTATTTCATTGTGCCCCGCATAATCCTGACTATTCCTGACCCTCGAGCACTATTAACCGCCGGTCAGTTCCTTAGAGCTGTGTATTAAACGCGGAATGCTCAGGGCGTGAATTAGTGAGTGTTGACCGGGGATGGGACAATCTGTTTGCGGAGATATTGTTCTACAGGATTTGGGTCAGAGCATTCCGATCCTCGGGCCGATTGAAACGGTGTTTTCTCGTCACGTTTTCTTAAGAATTTAACTGCTAAAAGAGATTATAAATTATCGTAAATTTGCATTTGCTAATTTGTACCATCACGAGAACAAAAAATGTTAAACATTTAAAGTGAAGTGATTCTTAGATACCTATATTAGGTATCTAGGTTAATAATTTCTCTTTGAAACAAGACAAAAGGAAAATTTTAAATTTCTAGAACTCAATCACTACAAAAAAGTGTTTGAACTAGAAATACTGAATCGATTCTAACTAAAATCGTAATCGTGCTCTACTGCAGCCTATGTTTGCCGTTATTATGGAAATATATGGACAAAGTCGCGGCCAAAAGCCTATAAAATTAATTAGGTGTCAAAATTAGAATGGTGATATCGGGCCGCAAATAGCACTTAATGTCATATGTAAATCCAGAGCCGGCTCTTCCGCATTTCAAAATATTTAATAAATAGAACATTATTATTGTGAGACACCCCTATTGAGGTGACGTCAATCGAATCTACAATATATTATAAACCGCGGCAAAATCACATCTACTTTCTGATGGTCGCAAAAACCACCCTTTGCGGATGGAATAAGGTCCACAATGATAAGCAATTTGCTTTTCAAAACGCCAATACTTGGTTTTAGAAAGGGACGTTCGAGATTTTTTTATTATATTTTATAATTAAATTCGCTGTCATCTCTTGTGGGTATTTCCCGAAGTCGCTCTGGTATTGGCGTGAAATAGATGGAAATTTCTCTTCGGACGCTTTCAAGAGTTTTGTTAATTTAGAACTGTGATGGACGAGTCTGATATCGTAAAATCTGCGAATCGTTTTTTTTCCTCCAGGATATGGGATACGCGCGGTTGTCAAGTAAAACTTTTATGAACCTAGTCGTACAACACTAGACGAGTACTAGGTGTCCTTAGGTAGTGTTGTGAACTACATTTTAATAAAGGTATTTTTAAATTTTTAGAATACACGTTTAATTTTTTTAATTTATACGTCTCTCCTATCAATAATACGTTTTAATACAGCAATATAATGAATACCATAGAGACAATTATTTGTCACAAAGACTATTTTTCAAACCTCATCTGACATAAAAAATTCTGAATCGCAAATAAGGTAGCATTATTCAATGATGAATAACATAGGGAATAATCCCTTTTTCCTGTACAATATTCAGAAAATCTAATATCGCGCTGGATTCACCCCAACCCGAGCATACAATGGGTCCATTTTCGTCCGTCCATTCCCTGACCATCCGTAATGACTGGCTTCCTGATATACAGTGTGCTTATATTACTGGTATATTTTATAATATAACTTAATTGACATACCTATGTCCTACTACCTAAATTAGAAAAAACTTGACATAACTGTCTGATACAGAAACTCACAACTATCTCAATGAAACTAGCTTTCAATGAAAATTCTTACCACGTATGGTCATACTATGGTATTTTGTTTATCTGTACTACTTGATGCTAGGAGTAGGCAAAGACTCTCGAGTGCTACAAGCTAAGATTCTGAAACACTTATTTTGCCTCTTTCACACTTATACTATTAATCTGTACTATTTTTAAATTAAATCACAATTTTTTTACTTTTAAATAATTGTAATCTGTAACCGACTACGACTACTTTCGCCGGTGGTTTTGTCCAAAAACTTATTTGCGTCGCCGCGTCTCTTAGCTACCTTTTAGGACAGAAGTAAGTTATTTTTTTAAAACAGCCTGTATGCTTTCTTGGCAGTATTGTGCACAGTCGAATTCAAAAGAGGTCGGACATGGGGTGCAAATGGGATTTCCATCGGGTTTCCTTGCCCGGTGGCTGGGCATTGAATGTGTTAAATATCTCGGAAAATGGCAATTTTCCGACACGTCAGGTGTTTTTAAATAGAAGCTTTTGGGTGATTTATATTGCGATGCCCGAGTGCTGCCCTGTCTTGCGGATTAGGGTGCTACAGAGACCTAACTATGCAGTTAGACGTCTAGTTTAGTTTTGAATGTAGTATGGCGAAAGATGTAATTAAATTAGTATATAGGTAGGTACTATTCTTACAACTAAATACTGCGGGCAGAGTAACATCGATCCTTTATGTGTTGTATGGGGACAAAACTTCAAAGTACTCCATGGGGTGGGGAGCAGTTTGTGGCTTTGGCAGTGAAGAAGCCTAGCATTTCAACGTTTACATTTGCGCAATATTAATATAAAGTTATTTGCATATGAAAGCTTGTATCGAAATCTTAAATTCCTTGTAATTTTGAAACGATATATTTTAACGAAAATCTGATAAACCACAAGCATAGACATTGGTTTCCAGATCACGTCTACAAAATTTCATTGGTTTTAATAGCATCTTATTGAAAGTATGACCAAACTTTTGTATGGACGCTCGGAAACACTCCTCATAAACGGGGTAACCAAAAATGTACACAGAAGCATCCAAATTCAAAACAGAACTTTTTCACTCATACAAACATTTCAATACCCCCAAAGCCCCTAACATTTCTTTTAATTTTTAGAAAGTTACCTGTATCCGAAACAAACTCCAACCAACGGAATGGCAACGCAAAACTCTTCGAAAAAACAAAGACAAAGAACCCCAAAGAACACGAGTCAAAAGTATAATTTAAAAACATGGATAAACAAACTTTTCCCTTGAAAGTTGTTTCGGTCCACGTTTTCTATTACTTTAATTTAGCCACTGTGAATGGCCGATGTTTGTCGGTGGAGTTGTGTATTTTTGCAGCTTCCTTGGTAGTAAATTAACCCTTTACTTGAATTAATTGGCCTTTTGTTGACATTCTGGCGGTTGGTTTGCTATTTTAAGGGTTAAATGCCAACTGCAGTTGACCTTTAATGTTGACTACTAAGGTTTATGAAACCTTAGTAGTACATAGGTACTGTTTCGATACATTTTGATGTTTGTGAACGGTGTTTAATTTGCTACAAGCTTCAGGTACACGAGTTTACCCTGCTACAGCAGGGTTTCACAAGTCAATAATAAATGCTAATGTGAATGATGATGATGATGCTAGGTGATAGTAGTGGTGAAAGTAGTCTCGGCAAATAAAAAAGGTATATTTTTTTAGGGGAAACTGAAATAAGCGATATAGGGCTATACCTAACAGAGGCTCATGAAAAGCGAAGCGACGCGTAACACATTATAAGTTTTATAAAAACTGGCCATATTCTGTGAGTAATACTTTCCACTTTGACTCGCTCTCGCTCTTTTTGCTTCTAAATTTAGTCGATTGAATTTTACTAAATGTAATAAGCGAATAAAGCAAAATACCATCAGTTGTTTTACAACATAACCTTTCTTGTGGTTCGTTCACGCTAAGCAATCAGGACCATACAAAAAGTGCTCTGGCCTATTATCTAAGCATTTCTCAAAATGCTAGCTTGCGGTTTCGCAGATTCGCTACACCGAAATCGATACAGACGAAATGACAAGCCGAAAATTCTGCCATTTCATAAACACTAGACACAAGCCCTCGGCTTGTCTGTCCGTACGTACCTAACTAAGCGTGGTTAAGTTGATGGATTAGTTACAGTTTTTGCAAATCATTCGGTGTGAGATTTTTATTGGTAAAATCGTTTTTTACAATGAGGTGTAGACAGAGAATAAAATAATTGTGTTTCTGCGTATTATGTAGGTACTATACTTATGTATCAATGAGAAAAATAAAAACTGTAAGTTATGCCTTCACTCTTTATTATTAGTTTCATGTCCAATGATTTACATTACGTTTACATACTTAGAGTCTAGGTAGATGTTGATTACGCCTCGTTTCGGGAAATAAAAGTACTCTAAATCATTCATACTTAAATAAATTGCGACACAGTCCTAATATTGCCAATTCACGGAACCCCAAACCCCGAAAGCTCAAGAAAAATATACAGAAACAAAAACTGCATATCATTTCCTGTGCCAATAAACAAAATACTCGTTCGGCACGTACTCTCTCCCCGACGGCCGGCGAGCGACTGTCATGTAAATGGCATCACGTGACCGGAAGCAGTTTGGCGGGGGGGAGGGGCTTCCGGCGGCGCACGCGATTGGTCACTTCCGTTTGGTAACAAACTGCTTGTAAGTATAATATGCTAATCGTGATGAGGCAATTTATTGGATTATTGTAAGTATTAGCACGGCATGATCCAGGGTGTTTGGATCGTTTGCTCGCTGATGGTTGTTGTTCCGTTTCTTTTATTGGGCGGGTGTTTTGTTAGGGCACAACACCCTAACAAAACAATAGGTAAAAAAATATTTTTTTCTTAGAGTTATATTATTTCTTCAATAACAATAGGTAAAGATACCTAACGCTGTAGGCACAAAGAGAGGCATCCAGATGTAAAGCATCAAGAACGACTGGCTCAGACAAGAAAGCAAAGTCACGGAAGCCATTCAACGTACTACTCATACAACACAACGTAATACTAGTAGGCATGGTGAAGTGCAACTGCAGTAGGAAGCGGTATCCATATCCCAAGAAAGCAAGAATAAGAGTGTAATGGCCGTGCAGTGAGCGGCCAAAATGTATGTGTCGTAAAGGGCGACTGACGTTATAGAGGCAAACTATCATTACAAAATAATTTTGCCTCTAATTTTTAATCAAGGTTTGTAGCCAAAATCATCTAGATTTTCGAAGGGTTTAACCAACCAGTAGACTCATAGACCGTTGTGGGATAAGCTCGCCTTTGCATTATAAACTGTATTTTTATTTCCTGTAATGTTATAAATTGATGCAATACTTGTGTGAGCAGCTACTTGTGTGAGCGTCGGTGGCCGAGCGGTTACAGTATCCGACCCGTAAGCCAGAGGTCCCGGGTTCGAATCCCGCTCCGGCCATGTACCAATGACTGTTTTCTGAGTTATGTACATTAGTTGAATACTAACCGATGCTCTTACGGTGAGGGAAAAACATCGTGATGAAACCTGCACATACAGGCGACTGGATGTGTAACCATGATTCAATCTGGTCAGGTTCCCCTGGAAGCAGGGTCATGGAGGTCAGATGGCAGTCGCTCCACTGTAATTACCTGACCTGCCAAATTCTGGATCATGGTCAAGGCGGACCCCGGGCCCTCGTGCGCGAGAGCATAACCGGGACATTAACGCCAAGATGATGATGATGTTATAAATTGATGCAATAAAGAGATTACATACATACATACTCTTTTGTGGATCGCACTTTTCTACTCTTTCGTTCTCTGGACTAGTTATACCTAGCACCATTTGGTGCTAGGTCTAACACGGCTATTTAGCCGTGTCTAGACGTTAGAGTATTATTTTCAATATGTATTTATGAATAATAAGACAATGGATCTTTAATTCATACACCTGTGTCCATAAACACAACTCATAAAAGGCTTAAGCGATTGCAGTATACTGTGACTAAAGACTAAGCTGTATTGTTCCAGAACCTTAGTGTTCTCAAATTGAGCAACCGTGGAAAAGCAGAAAAATGTGAATTAAAAAAAAGTTTTATTTTATTATAATTTTCCAAATCATTTCAAAATTTTATTTTTATGTTAACACGCAAATGTCGTGAAGTGATACTGATTTGACACTGCAATTGGCTTATTTATTGTCTCGCCGATGGTGTGAAATGTAGAATATTCCCCTCTGGGAATGTCTGTGATCGATGTCGTAGTCTTGGGCGGCTTGAATACCTTGCTTCACTCAGGACTCCATATAACTCCCTCGCTTCGCCCAGGAGTTTAGTGTTATCTTCTCGCTACGCTTGGTAGCGAGAAGTTAACAGGTAGCTTTAGAGTCCTTCGCTACGCTCACGATCCAACAAGCCGGGAGACACTGCTTTATCCCCTTGGTGTATAATCTACTATGATTCATCCCAACTGATTCCAAAATGGCTTCTTGCGCGTGATATTAGTGTAATTAATTAATAATATAAATTATAAAAATTAAAATATTGTGATAGATGCCTGTTTAGAGTCAAAAACATAATAATTTATTTACATCGTACTAGAAACGAGCTGCGCAACAAAGTCTTACATATAAGACGCAAGACAACATAGCAGTAAGAACTATTTTCGTACAGCTCTGTACTCGTAATATTGCGATCATTTCACTGCAAACACATGAATGTAATTGGAAATAGAACATTGTTTTAACTGGTTCGAATTTAGAATCCGAACAAATTGGTACCCATTGTCCCTTACGGCAGAATGTTTGCTCAGCCCTTTTGAAATATGTGGAACAAAAACGGTCAAACATCCGCTTTGTTTCAGTCGCTCGGCGTGACAAGTGTTTTAGTGTATTTGATTATAGGCACGGTTTGAGTAGATATGACATATCTACTTGTGTATTTGGCCAGGTCGCCATCGCCAGGATCATCTCAGTCCCGTGACGTCCACTGCTGAACATAGGCTTCCCCCCACGTCTTTCACACCAATCATCTAAGTGCCTCTTGCATCCATGGTTAGGTCGCCATTATCATCATCATTTTAGCGGTCAATCCCGTCTTTTTTTTCAAAATGTATGGACGTATTGAATGTATTGTAATACAAATTGAATTCTATATTTACTTTCTAAATGACATGTAACTAACATTATGAATAAATTAATCTAAATTTGAATCTTTACGTTTGGCAGATGAGTTACAGACTGCTGTGTTGATAATACATGACAAAAAATGCTGCCCGTTTTCTGGTTTATAGAGGTAATTTACGATACGATATCTGACATATGATACTGCATACGATCTAGGAGGCAGCTAGACTGTTGACACTATAAGTCTCTTTCGGATGCGGAGGACGTGGTCATACTTCCGACTAAGGACAGCTGGCCCTTGCATTGAACTATTTAGCTGCCTCCTAGAGTGCCTAATACATTCTACTTTGCCGGTTAGCATGGGCCACCCTTCGCCATACTGTGAGTTTTCCGCAGAAGACGATATGGTCGAACATAGTGCGCAACACATAGGTATATAGGTATTGTGGGAGTGCGAATTCTACCTCAAATCTAAATGTAACATATTATATTTTAATCATTTCGGGCGTCGTATATAAGAATCTTGTGGCGAAGACATTAAATAATAATCAAACCCACATACCAGACCAATCCTTTGATGTTGTGGCAAAAGATATATAAAGACAGTTTTTTTCCATTACACAATTACCTACAATGGGCTGTATCACATCACCACAAAATACCAACATTTGACACACTTTCATTATCACATCCAAACTAACAAACGAGTGCCACAACCAAATGTCACGACACAAACACCAAGGTCAACTAACCGCCAGGATTTCGTCACAAGCCTATTAATTTTGGTCAAATTACCCTCAAAATTTGACGGTAGGCGGTGCCGGCGCGTGTGCACTCGCCCTTATTCCCCTAGTGTTATTGGGTCGGTGGTGTGCATGCCGCCTTAGGCACGTGGACGTCGCGTGCGTAGTAGACCTTTTTATTGGGCTTTTAGGGATATTTACATGTAGATGGAGTTTGCTAAGAGTAGTTTTGGCTGGCTATATGGAAGCTATAAGGAAAGTTATATGGCGTGGGTATAATAAATATTAATAATTCTCTAATACCAAAATAGGCACAAGAAAATTAGAGTTTCCGTCAGATTTATTTATTTATATAAAAGGTATGTTTCTTATATCCCAATCTGCGTGGCAAGCCTTAAAATACCTCCATGTTAAAATGGTCACGGAGCTGCGGAGGTCAGATGGCAGTCGCTCTACCGAATCTACTTGATCTGCCAAATTCTGCAAAATGGTCAAAGGCGGACCCCGGGTTCTTGACTCTGCAACAGTACAACTAGGTATTTATGCTTCGTGTGTAGGAGGAGTTCACTTTAATTTGACGTATTATTTTTACAAACTTGGATCGGATGCCATGTATAAACGATCTAAAGAGGTAATTTTTTAAAGTTGATAGTCATTATAATTTTGATCACATCACAATTACAGCCCCAAAGTATCTAATCAAAGCAAAGTGTCTCCGGAGAACTAATAGAATTACCTAGAATTGTTTTAAAATCCTAATTGCACTAGTGCTAGGTAATTATTTTGCCCCACGAGTTTTATTAACGGCATAAATTCGCGGCCGCAATCAACTTGAAAGCTTGGTGAGTGTCGCGACCCTTAAATAAGGGTCGGCGCACACGTGTCGACCACGCCCACGTTTAATTTTACAAACCGAGGTTCGCGCTGCTGGATTTATGTTCACCTACATTTTGTAATTTTATTTCAGTTGGAAGAATAAAGAGCAATTAACTTTCTATTGTTACATTTGTAAGTAATGTTAACAGTGACTTTGATTCGAATTTAAAGAGTATAGTGCGCTATACAGAGACTAATGATATGTCAAAATCTTTGCCGCTATAGAATGTATTATTACATTGTTACGTAGTAATATTAGTAGTAGTAGGTACAATCTTTCACATTTCAGAGTGGAATAAGCAATTTTGATCATCGTCATTACAATCCACTACCGGACTTGGGCCTCTTGGGACTAGGGGAGGTTATTGTCATAATTTCTACTCTTGTTTGGAGATCGCAGTGTTATAAATATAACCATAGAAAACGCTGCTTCCCGTTATCCAGCCTAGGAGGCCTAGATCATTTACCTCGAAAACATTAGTCGCCTTGTACGACACCCACGAGCGTGGGGTTAGTGCTTTATACTCTTTCGGACACCACAAGGCTAATCACATTTTTATTATCACCTATGATAAAATCACACAACTAAATATTGATAGACGTAAATAAACTAGTTCTTTCTTTTCTGTTCCAAAGAAGACATAAAAGATTTAATTTGACAGATCAATCAACAAATTTAATTCCCTATCGTCTTTCAATCGCATCTACGCAGAAACCTGTAAACTTCTACAACGGGCCCCGAGAAGCAACACAACCCTTTTAAAATTCAATAACATCCCCCAAAACATCTTTTCAATAATTTTAATCGCATGTCAATGGCCCAACCCTGGGGCAGGGGCTCTCCCCAACTAACCCCCAAGCCCCATTGTCGGTCGAAACTGTCAACTGTCAAAAGCAGTAAGAC
Source organism: Blastobasis adustella (assembly GCA_907269095.1). NCBI lineage: Eukaryota > Metazoa > Arthropoda > Insecta > Lepidoptera > Blastobasidae > Blastobasis > Blastobasis adustella. The sequence continues at coordinate 2,413,172 of OU026116.1, read as the reverse complement.
GGTTTAAACTATGCGTTCGATTTTCAAACGCTTTTCATATTGCGGCGGCCATTGTCGCCTGTCGGGAGATGGTTTCCGTGTGTGACGGGCTCATTGTGCACAGGGCTTTAGGACGAATTTTGGGATGGGAGTTTTAAGGAATAATTTGGACGTTGGTTCTGGCTGAGTAGTTTGGTAAGGTATAACATAAATAGTCAGAAAATTGGGAGTATTTTTTTAAACAATGTCATCACAACATTTATAAAATTATGGTGTGTACATTTTGTAAATCTCTATTTAAGGAGTGTCGCTAGTATAGTAACAGTTATATGGCTAGCGCCAGGCATTTTACCGCCATCTCACCTGGTTATAAGGATGATGTTAAAAAGCTAAAATAGCTAACTTTGAGATCTCTAAGAAAATTACAATAATATAACCCATGGTATCAAAACGTTGCACGTTAGCGAATAATTTCAGAACGACTGCAGCTCTCTACCAGTTTTTTTTGTTGGGTTTGTAATTTTCTGGAAAAGGTTTGTATGCAAAAAAAATAGGGTAGATAGGTGTAGGGGTAGAGAATGGTAGGGTTGGTGTAGGGTAGAGTAGGTTAGGGGTAGGACGCCACGCGAACGAAGTCGCATCGGGATCAGAAGTAGACTTATATTTCTTGAATATAGTTGTCAGTTTATTAAGAAGTTCTTGAAAAAATCTCAATAGTAGTAAGTTTAACGATGTGGTCTCAAATCTACCCCTACAGGAAAAAGGCGTGACGTCATGAACGAGTATGTATGTACATTTTAAAAGAAGAAACTTGTACCACGAAACTAAAGCAAATCTATATGACTCCACCTAAATGGTTTTCCAAATGTAAATCTACGAGTATTGGAACGGGAAGTTAATATTGGTATAATCATACTAATTTGTGATAGCAATTTTTATAAACATATATTTTTTAATAGTTCCTCTATAGGAGACACTTTTTGAATGTATACAGAGAAGTTGCATTCGATAGGTTTGGGAGTCACGGTCAAAAAACGTGACTGTTTTTGTTGGAAGAGGCGAGTGACTGTTCTATGGTCTCTTTACTACGAAACAGTACTTGCAGTGTAATAGTTGGATGATGTAAATTAATGTTATATTATTGATTGATCTGATGGACAGTGGCCTGAAGTAATGCGGGTGGGTAGAAACCCAGTCAATAGTATTCATTAAGTGAATTTATAATTTGTTCAAACCACTACGTTAAAAAGTGACCGTCTCAAGAAGAGATAGTTTGACGTCGTTAAGACATGTGAGTTCACAAACTCATCACCAAGGGTGCCGAAGACCGAGCGAAGTGGACCAGGAGAAGTGGGAAGATGATGTTGATGATGGTGATGATGTTGACATATTTAGTGGAAAGACTAAGAGACACTAGCATAGTTCTCAGATAGTTAGTGATGTTACAATGTAAACTGTTAGTCCACAAACAGTTTTCATTGCTTCGTCATCGGTGTTACCGTCATCTTACAATTTCTACTACGCCTTAACATATTATAACTTGCCCGCAAACTCGCCTGCTATCTCGCGTGTCCCCACAAACAGGCCATTACAGTTTCGTAATCCCAATACGCCTATAGACTGTCCGATGACAGCCAATGAATAGGCTATCGAATGATAGTGAAGGGCGGCTTTGTGTTGGTTCCTATTTTTGTACAAGCCTATTTTATTATTTATACTCCGGTATGGCAACTTGCTTAAGGCTTGATGGATATCTAACGAGGCTGCATGCTAATATAGGGCTTATAGGCTGGCCTCATGGATAGCTTAGTAGTAGCAAGTTTGCTCGCTGTGTTTTTATTGTGGAGGAATATAATATGAGATGCCACCATATTGCGGAACTCATTTCTTACACTGGCAAGATCAAGTACTTAACAGCAACAGTAGCTCCCTCTTGATCTGTCAATCTATTCTCATATATTCCTGGGGGTCTAAAAAGGGAACTACTACGAACTTAGAAAGTAACATTCTTTCCGAGTAACATTAGGTACTTTCTACTACCGGAAAAATATTATCGCTAAATAAGGATTCCATGATTATAGAGTACGTACTGATCGCGGGTGAAAATCGCGGGGATCACAGAATATTTCGACCCTTATCGTTTACGACCTGAATGATTAGTTTTCCTTGTGCTGACTGCTTAGGAAACGTCTTATACCAACTTTCAACACAAATAGCCCTTTATAAAAAGAAATTACATTACATTCGTAACACACCACCGTACGTATACTGTTAATGAAACGACATAATTACCAGCAAACAATATTCTGCAATAAAAGCCAGCGATCAACGACCATACGAAAGTGCCATTCAAAGATAAGGATTGACATGATTAAAAACTCCAGTGGAACCATCCAGATTGGATTCAAGCAGATAAACAACAGTTTGACCGTTTTAATACTATTAACCACAATAAACAGTACCATTTTTATGACGCATAATGACAGGTTTCCAAGTGTACTAGAAACGAAATAAAAATGGTTGACGATTTTCTTTTTTTTTCAACTTTGTCCACAATGGCGGGTTAGTTTGGAACAAGCCACGCGTAAACTGAACTCTGTAAAAACAGCTTGCAATGGTGTTGTAACTTTTTTTCTAAATGTGTTATGTAAAAGAAATCTGAAATTTGAAACAGATGACTTCAGTAGCTATTATGTCATTTAAACTTGCCGCCATGCCAGCGAGGTTGACCAAGGTCTTCCGCTAGGGATCCCGTGATCTGGATATCATTTTTGCAGCCTTCTTGAAAAAATACATCAGATAATTGTGCTGAAGCCACTGTAAAAATTGGCTTCGCCTACGTCACAGGGGAACGATTCTCGCGCTGTGACATCACAAATCTCGACATTTTCTCTAGCCAAAAAACTGTATTGCAACGTCACTGAAATTGATCTTCGACAATATATGACTGTCGAAGATAGTTGTGAAAATATTTTTAGCTGCAATAGACATCTGAATGTCATTATTAATGGATATATGTAGCTAGAAAAAATGTCAAAGTCGAGTGGTCACGTCGCGAGAATTAGGCCCCAGGTCGCAATCATAAGGTGGGTTTATGAGCTTACGTTCAAGTGAATCTCACACTTGTATTCAGAAACTATGAGGTGTTGCAGAACAGCTTCGCTCTCTAGATCTACACATCTAAAAAACTGCCAAAGCAAAAACTCTTACCAGCTCTTAACGCGTCCATCGGCACGCTGGGGTACGGTATCGAGTAGGGATACCCCTCTTTCCTCAAGGTCTTTGGTTTCCTTCGAGGCCGGTACTTGTAGTCAGGGTGTTCCTTCATGTGCATAGCTCTCAGTCTCTTGGCCTCGTCGATGAAGGGTCGCTTCTCGTCTTCCGTTAGCAGCTTCCACTCTGCCCCTGGAAAAGAAGAGGTGAGGTTGGTGATACAGATTTTTGGGTGAAATGTGGAGATACTTTGATCTTGAGGTGTCTAGGTTAGTAGAATAGATAATATAGCGCCAACTGGTTTAGCAGCAGTCACGGAATTTTAAATGATCCTATTCTTAATTCCGTTTCCGTCTACCAATGGGTCTATCATTGGTAGATACAAGGAGTTCCTACACAGGTTTCTCCAACTGTTGCAAATAGTTGCCTTATGTTTTGTTTCCAGCAAATGCAAACTGTTGCCCTCGTGCACGAGGGCCCGGGGTCCGCCTTGACCATGATCCAGGATTTACCAGATCAAATAATTACAGTGGAGCGACTGCCATCTGACCTCTGTGACCTGCTATCAGGGGACTCTGACCAGATTGGATCATGGTTACATTTGACCATTAGACCTGTATTTTTAGTACGTTACAGTAGTTTGCTGCTTGGACTAAAAATGCTAAAGTTCGTAGCTCTCATGTCGTGTAATTATTACACTGGAAACAACTAATAAAATAAACACCAAACTCAAAATAATTTTTCAAGTGCCTCGTGGACTGTCTATCTAGGTATATAGTTATAAGTACATTTCTAGTTAATATTATCATGTCTTACGGTAACATTGTGGCTTCCATTTACACAGCTATGCTTGACAAATGACTTCTCGTATTATCATGAAAATAATAGATTGTAAATATATGTATGGCTACCATAATGACAATGCGACGACGTATAGAATAGACAATAAACGTAGATTGCGCGCTGATAAAGCTTATTTACACGGAAGTGGGCCATCAAACTACCGTCAAACAAAATTACACAGGACCTGTTAATGACGGTCCCATAGACGCACAGCCTCATTCAAAACAATACACACCGTTGTCATAAAGCACTATTACATCACAAAAACAGAAAAGTAATTTGCTCTAACCATCCCTCATTGCGGGGACAAAGCCTTTGAATCGATACAATATAATCGAACGACCTGTCTCCCCGATTCAAGAGACCAACCCTTTGTCCCCCCTTTTATGGGAGAGCGTATAGATAGCGTGGAGGGGCGCCACCGGCCATTCAAATAGACAAGACAATCCCGATTCAGCTGAGTATAAAAGCGAAAACAATGTCGCCAGCGCAGAAAGGAACAATCCGGCTCGAAGGACCATCAGCTATCCCGTTCCCGTTCATGAAGTCCGCCCGGCGAGCGAGCGGGACGACAACAACAATGGCGGAAAGCGCCGCCTAATGACGAATTTGCGCTTTTCATTCCGCTACAGAAGTTTTTCCCGGTTCCTCATTATTCTGTCAATACTAGGGAGGGTATTCGGTCTTTGTCGATGGGGTATTTTCGTCTTTTGTCGACCGGGATGATAAGGATCGTGTATTTAGCGACAATAATAAGTATAAAAGTGGAATGTGGGCGTGACGGTTGACAGTTTACAGAAAATGAAATTTCGGCTACCAATTTCCTGTTGGCGACGTTTTTGGACGTCTTTAAAAAGTTTTGTTCTGTTTGTTGTGTTGGCACGACGGTCTATCTACAGACGTAATTTACTATTGTAACTGTATTATTATTTAGAGAGACATTCTCCTAACTGTACAGACGTTGCAGTGGGAAATTAAATTAGCTCTCTCGAGACACAATGGCGTTGCAGGCGAGGCGATACACTCGTAAAGGAGAACACTCGAGCCAGTCGCAGCATATGCAAACTATTCATTACTGCATTAATTACCGGCACAGTGTTTGCGAGACAAAAGGCCGGCCATAAAACAAACATACCACTTTGCCGTGACAAAACGCGTGACAACGGCCGCACGTCTTGCGAATTGTATTATTTGTCCTGGTCGCGAAGCAATAGTGTCACTGTGGACGGCTGTCACTCCACTTAGGTTGCGTGGCATAGAACAAGACAGAACAGAAGCGAAGATTGTTCAACGGCACTTTTTCTCTAGAACCTTTGTCTCGGCACACAATGTAGGGATTGTGATGCAAATTGTGCAACGACATTGGATGCCATTAATGGCGACAGGTGTTTGTAGGTTTTGTACAAGGGATATGTAATTGGTGCGATCTACGTCTATTACGTTGACTTCGAAAGTTATTTGGAATTGTTATTGGACATGTAGCCTCCTTCATGAGAGAGAGCCTGTTAAAAAACAGAAAATGACAGAATTTTGCGGTTTTTGGAGGTCCTAAACCTTAATTATCCTACGTTATCCATTAATGAGAGAAAGCTGGTGCTAATTCTACTATACCGAATATTTTTTCTTGCTTAATATATCTCTTTAAAATGAAATTTAAAACGATCTTCGGCAATAAAGGATTAGCGAAAATCGTTGAGTATAAGTTTCTTGCTTGCAATGGAGATTCTATTAGCGAAAATGTCGAATTCTTATGTCGAAAGCGCGAGAATCGCCCCCCAACGGTCTGATGTAGACGTGATAATGTCAAATGTAACTTTTCAAAATAATTATGACGAAAACTGTTCAACGATTTAATTCAACTGGCACCACAAATTGGTTATAAGAACTTTCTATTAACCGAACGTTCGACACAAGCTAGAATCTTCGTACAAACCGTTACATAACACCGCTCCCTTTTAATTAACAATTTCTCAAAGGGCACGTGTCGCCACTAGTGTTGCCACTCCGCAATAATTATTTCCTACAACTCCGCTCTATTGCGCGGGGCGAGACAATGGCCCGATTGCTGGCAACATCGGTGCAATGATTGCTTACTGCAGACCCGGCATTGGGCAGAAAACGGCAATTACACTAAACGCTATGTTGGGGCGTTTGTTGTCTTCACACTGTACGTAATTGAACGTTTCTTGCATATTGAAACCTTAGAACGTGTCGGAACTACTGTATGTGGTGCTGTATGTAACAAATTGACGGTTGTATCCGATCGTTATGTTGCACGATATCGTATCAACTATTCTGTTTGATTTGTGGGTATTAAATGCAATTTGCTTCCGTGTTTCAACGATGAAACCTTTGTTTAACGAATTATTAATAGCGACGATCACTATGTGGAAAGCCTTGGATATGACATTATATTGTACGTAGATGTGTAACTCAAATTCAAATTCCTGTTAACTTCTCTTTAGCAAAGATTTTAGAGAGCTTTTGTATTTCAAAACTCACAATCATGATAGAAACTATCAAAATATCCCTACAACGAATTCATTAACCGTTCTAACAAGTGAAACGCCGAAAGCCTGAAACAATACACTCGTAGGTGCCCAGCGGCACTCAGTGAACCCGCTCGCTATCGCCCGTGCGTATCTGGCATCTCGCACCATTGTGCCCAACAATCTAAACAACAAACAAAAACAAAAAAACAACGGCACATGTAACATACACACGTTAGGCACAATACGGCGTCTCAACAAAGGAGTTTCCTCTCTGTGCGTTGTATTAAAGCTGCCATTGTAGTCGGAATCGGACGAAAATGCTCTTCATTACTCTGAAAGCTTGTGTGCCGCGCGACAATGCCGGAGCGGGGGGCGGGGTAGGGCTGCCGCGGTGCCGGCTATTGCAATTATATCATTTTCGATGGCAGGAGCTGGTGTTATACGTAAACTTGGAGTTGTCGTTTATTTGTGTATCTAACGTTTTATCAGTTCAGTTCCGTCTTTATTGAACATAATAAATAATATATAGGTACTTACAACAACAACAACACAATTAACGTTTCCATTATTTCATGTTATGTTTTACTTGTTTCATTAATACATGTTTGAGGGTCACAATGCGACTATAACCGTTTTTACTGTAACTATGTTAATACCTATGTATTAACACTTCTACTACAGGTGACGTTACAGTTACAGTTAGATATACATTTTTATTTTTTGTAACATGTTTGTCAAAAAAAGTTTTTTCTTCATGAAAATGTAATTGCTAATTGTAAGTTTTCTTTTGAAAAATTTAAAGCATGATTTTACTGCCTAACCCTACGCTAATTTACTAATGGCTCGATTAAATTGTAAATATATCGCAATAAAAGCTCAATGGCAGTTTTACGCGTTTTTGGTAGACGTAAGGCCCTATTTGTCTGCCGTATAACATAAAAAATAGAAAATACTAAAAACGCTAAAATATTTAGCATACACTCTCCTTCATTTCATTTTGAAGCAATTCGAGCAGGATTAAAAAAAATGCATAGGAATTGATATCATCTTATCGCAATGGAAAATGTCAATTTTGATGGTCAGATCTCCCACCTCCATACAAGCAAATACCGACATCTTCTCGAACGTGCCAGCCCTGTTCAGAAGGGGGTCTGAAAATAGGGGGAAGGGGTGCGGGGGGCGCACACAAAGACGCATGGCGAAGGCGCCCGCCACCCTTCCGCCCGTAAAATTGAAATGGTAAGAAACGTTATTTAGGTCATGATTTTATTAAATTGTAATACATTTTTTTCCCCAACAACGGTCCGTTTTTGTGGCCAGTGCTCGATATGTTTTTGGCTTTTTGTCAACGATGCCAGAGACTTAATATGTTTTTGGCTTTTTGTCATCGACTCGATTCGTGAGGTCGATACGAGGTTCGATGTAATACGGTAAATCTGGCGAAGATATTTTGTTGTGTCTATTGTTTGCTTAGAAGTATTGAGTTGGTATACATACGATAATATGATGAGTACGAACAATTGTGATTATGTTATTTTATTAGATACAATATTGCTCTAAACAGCAGAATTCGTTACGATAAGGTTAGACAGAGTTCAATTTAATTAAAAGGACATTAGCTTATATTATCAAAAACCTAATTCAAAGTTCTCTGACTTTAAACATTGCTAGTAACTATTATTTTTACTATAAATGGCATTTATTAAGCTGGCTCTATAATTTCATGCCATATCATCTTAAACCCCATATTGAAGCATTCGCAGTACTTATACATATTATTATATACATACACTCAAGCCGAATCCCATAGGAGTAGGCAGAGATTATCGACTGCTAGGATCCTGATATCTCTTGTGCCTCTCAACATTCATACATCTTCTCATACATTTACGCTGATGGGTGCTCCTAACCAGCCTTTTTTGGAGAAGGTAATTTATTTGATAAATATAAAGGGCGTTCAATAAGAAAATAATCCAGATTGGGCCATTTACGCGCCAGTCACGGCAGCCATATTGCAAAAATTATATTCAATTATAAATGCCATAAAAGCCTCTGTCTTTCCAATGAAGCTAGTTTTATTGATACTTTCTTTGTTTTATTTCAATTTAAAGTTATCCGCCCCTAATAAAAGCACCCTTTGGTATGTTCTTCTCGGTTTCTGCCGATTCATTCACATCTGCACGATAACTTTTTACTTCCATAAGCCGTCTTTCACATTTTACATCCTGACCGCATCCACATTCGCTATCGCAGTCTTTAATAAGTACATATAATTTATTTCCAACAATATTAAATATAGGTATGTGTCTAGTTACATAAATACCTATGTTAGAGCGTCGGTGGCCGAGCGGTTACAGTATCCGACTCGTAAGCCAGAGGTCCCAGGTTCGAATCCCGCTCCGGCCTTGTACCAATGACTGTTTTCTGAGTTATGTACTATAAGGACACGGATTTTTGCTGAGTGCCATCTCGTGTTCCAACGAGGAAGTCTGGCGTGTGGCCACCGTACTAACTACCTGTCATCGTGGCACCTCACTCATTGTGATACGTTTCATTCAATCATTCTTAAGATCTCGTTCATTTACAAAAGATCACATTCATTCTTAAGTCACTTCGCTCCTGACTGCTGATATTGTAACTTGTTGCATATCTAGTACCTAATAAAAAGTTATTTCTTTAAACCAATAACATCGTTTCTTCTGAGATCCCTTTTAGCTCAGAAGCGGGAAGTATACCTGTGCACCCACGTAAGTGACAAAAACAATACCTATCAATATTTTCAACAATGAAACTTAAAATTTGTGGACATTGAAAAAAATCTACCCTCAAAAAAAAAAGTGAAGAAAAAAATGTGACTACTATACTGATTTGGGACACTATTGCCATAGTAATAATTAATTTAGTGTCATATAATTATAATTATTACAACATTATTGTTAATTAATGTTTGGTTGTTGATAATTCTAAATTTCAGTTTTCATTGTAACCTACGCTTATGATTTTGTTACGTCTTTGTGTATTATAATAGTTTATAAGATAATCGTTACGAATTGTTCGATCGTTCGTGTGCATTATTGCTGTACCAAATTTTAGTGTAAACTGTTTAATTTGATAAAATTTTAAAATGGGTAAACATAAAGACAAAGACGGCGAAAAGCATCGACGTGATGGTAGTCGGTGTAGGTCAAGAAGTCGTAGGAAACGGTTGACAGATGCTGAGCATGACTATGTGATGGAACGGTTGCGATCCTTGGAAAAACAAGTATCACTTGTCAACTCAAATGTCAGAAAGCATCACGAAACGAATCGCGAGCCTGGTACTCCACCGTTACTATCGCATATGGTGTGTGTTGATAAGGGTCCCGAATGCGGTAATGCTGCGACTGTGTGTAGTGCCAGCGTTGCGTCAGCTCCGTTATTGCAAATTGAGAGACTACCAGCGCCTCCATCTGTTAGTAGTGCTGGTAATACGGTAACGATAAATAACTTGCATAATGGTGTAGCGAGCGCGCAGCCTCACCCCGGGATAACGCCTCCTGTAGTAGGCACATTAGATACTAGCAGCGCCATCAGCGCGCCGCCGATGAGTTCGACGCCACATTCATGGGGCGCGGCTGGTGCGAATCAAATGTCGTCAGTTAGATATGTAGGTCGAAGTGATCCCGTACCAGATTTTGACCCACAATCGTCAATTATCACAATGGAACAGTGGATTAGGAAACTAGACGGTATTTCCAGTATGTACGGTTGGGATGAAAAGACAATCCTATTTAATTGTTCTTCAAAATTGAAGGGTTATGCTCGTAAATGGTATGACCAGTTCAGTGACTTTAACTTCAGTTAGTCTGATTTTAAAGATAAGTTAATGATGGCTTTTCCTTCCAATCGTAGCAAACTGACTATGATGCGTGATTTAGTCAATGTGGTCCGTCGCCCGGACCAAGATTACATAGTCGTTAGGCAATGCATGTGGCATACCTGGACCCCTGGTCACAGAGGCCATCATAGGTACGATCGGAAATGAGCTAGTGGAGGTCGGAGCTGTTTCAGCTGGTTGTCGCGATTTGTCATCTCTGTTGAATATTCTATCGTTCTTAAAAAATCCGAAATCTTTATATGTCGATCGCACCAAAAGAACCGGTAACTTAAATGATAAAATGAACGTAAAGTGTCATTTTTGCAACAAATGGGGCCACGTTGCAGCTAAATGTTCGCGTAAAACATCTCAAAATATGTCTGATAAAGCAGAAAAGTCCAAGTTAACGTGCTCGTTTTGTAATAAACGCGGTCATATCGACACAGATTGTTTCTTGAAAAATAAACAGTGTAGCTACTGTAATAAAACAGGCCATATTAAAGACGATTGTTTTAAATTAAATAATAGAAAAACTGCTACTGACGAAAATTCTGTAAAAATTATCAAAGACGTTTTTGGTAGTTCAAAATACTATGTGACGATTAAGATCAATGACAGTCCCGTAAACGGTTTCATAGATTTTGGTAGTTCCTGTATCACAATCACACAGGCAACGGCGCAGAAATTTAATTTAGAAATTAATCCTACGGATAATAGTAGTTTTATAGGCGGGTTTGGCGGATCAAAGGTAACGCCTATTGGCCAGGCTTTTGTAAGCGTATGCGCTGACGAGGCCACTTGTGAAGCAAAAGCTTTTATTGTCCCTGATTATGCTCAGGATATTGACGTTATTGTCGGGCAACCTTTTACGGAGTATCCCAACGTGTATGTGGTGAAAACTCCCTCGTCTTTAAGAATATACAATTCGAATGAATTGAATGAGTTGCCTAGTCTATCTAGTGAGTTAGATCGTGTTAAATTGATTGCGCAAGATCAAATGTGTATTCAACCTGGAGTAAATAAAATTGTATTGGCCTGTAGTGAACCCATCTCAGGCTCTGTATTGATACATGGTACGGAACATATCAAACCTAAGACTGAGTGCGTCATTCGAGAGTCTGAGATTGATATTGTAGATGGAATGGCGATCGTAAATGCCATCAATATAGGTTGTGACGCGTATAATGTTTCGGCGGGTACTTGTGTGGCACTTGCTTCTATAACAGAAGGTAGTAAGAAGTATAATGTTGGAGACAATCTTGACGCAGATGTTAAAATTAGACTGGAAAATATTTTGCGCGAATATTCCGATTGTTTCTCTGATGATAACAATAAAAAAAATAGGGAAAAGTGCAGTTAAAATGCACATAGAGCTTATTAGTGACAAACCTATTTATTACCGTCCCTATCGTATGTCACACAGTGATAGAGAGAAGGTTAGAACAATTGTGACCGATTTACTAGAAAAAGGTATAGTGGAGGAGTCATCGTCTCCCTATGCTAGTCCTGTTCTACTGGTTCCTAAAAAGAATGGGGATGTGCGCATGTGCGTGGATTATCGCGCGCTTAACAAAATCACGAAGAAGGAGCGGTATCCATTACCCCTCATTCAGGACCAGTTGGACAGACTATCTACTCAACGTGTATTTTCTTGCCTAGACATTATGTCCGCGTACCATTGTATTCAAATCGATGACGATAGTAAACAGTATACGGCGTTTATAACACCTGATGGACATTTCCAATATACCCGTATGAGTTTTGGCTTAGCCAACGCCCCGTCAGTCTTCCAGAAGGCTATAGATGACGTTTTGGGGTCTCTTAGATTTATCTGCGCAACCGCGTATATTGATGACATTCTGGTTCACTCCGAATGTCAAAGTGAGGCATTGGAACACTTGGAAGCGGTCCTAAAGAAAATTAGGCAGGCTAATCTCACGCTTCGGCTAGATAAATGTTCATTTTTAGTGCCGAGTGTTGAATATTTAGGACATGACGTATGTAATGGTGAGATAAGACCAGCTCAACATAAGTTGCGTGCAGTACGCGACTTTGAAGTCCCAAAAAACGTGCACCATGTGCGTCAGTTCATAGGGCTCGCCAACTACTTCAGGAAATATGTTCAAAATTTTGCAATTCTGGCTCGTCCTATCACCATTCTTACTAAAAAGAATCAAACGTGGACTTGGGGCGAAGCGCAATCGTTAGCATTTAATGAAATATGTTCCATTCTAATCAAACGCCCGGTCTTAGCATTATTTAATCCGAATCTTGAGACGCAAATCCACACAGATGCTTCTAAGGTGGGTTTAGGCGGCATCTTAATGCAGAAACAGACCGATAACACATGGAGGCCTGTCGCGTATGCAAGTAGGCAGACTACTCCCGCGGAACAGAGTTTTGACGTAGAATATCGACCCGGCAAGTCGATGGCTCATGTGGACGCATTGAGCAGGAACCCTGTTCCTGAACCGGTTAGTGTGATTCGTCTTGCTGAGGTAGATTTAATTGAATCCATGCAACAGGATGATAGCTCAATACATTCTATTGTCTATCAGTTAAAAGATGAGATATCAAAAGATAATTATAAAAGATTAGCAAAAGATTATGTTTATGGAGACAATATTCTGTTACGGATTGTCGGTAATGCCAAGCGGGTTGTAGTACCTCGTATCTCACGTTGGTCTTTAGTGCAGTCTTTTCATGACGGTAACGGACATGTCAATTATAACAAGACTTATGACGCCATTAAGGCAAAATATTGGTTTGGTCGTATGCGACGCTTCATCCAGAAATATGTTCGTGGATGTCTATCATGTCAATACGCAAAAAAAACCTACAGGACGCAAAGTAGGTCTATTGCATCCCATTGAAAAGGTGTCTATACCGTTCCACACTGTTCATGTGGACCATCTGGGTCCGTTTTGTAAAAGCCCGTCTGGTCAAATGCATATACTTGCCATAGTAGATGGATTTACGAAATTCATTTGGATAGAGGCTGTACGTGATGTAAGTTGCAAATATATCATGTTAGCATTTGATCAGCTTATTAAAACATTCGGAGTCCCTAGTCGCATTGTAAGCGACCGCGGGAAGGCCTTTGATTGTAAAGATTTTAAAGAATATTGTGTTAAGCGTCAAATTAGACATGTAATGACGGCAGTTGCTAGTCCAAGAGCCAATGGACAAATAGAAAGGTACAATAGGACCATTTTGGATGCTTTGGTTGCTTATGTTGGTGACGATCAGGGTGACTGGGAGAGGCATTTGCCCAAGGTTCAATTGGGGATAAACTCTAACACAAATGCCACTACTAGAAAGTCTCCGTTGGAACTCTTATACGGGTTTCGTCCAAGAATTTTGGGTGATGTTATCAGTTCATCGCAGCTTAGCGATTTGCAAAACGTGAGAGAAACGGCAGCAACTCGATGCGCTGACCTTGCCAAGAAGGCAAAGGCTAGATTTGACAAGGGTCGCCGAAACTGTGCTCCCTTCAATGTCGGAGATATGGTCCTTGCTGAGAGGAAAATTGTACGTAAAGGTCTAAGGAGTGGCAAGCTCATGCCTCGGTTTGATGGGCCTTACAAGATTGTGAAGGTTCTTCCTCATGACCGTTACTTAATTAAAAGTACCCCAAAGCGTGGTCGTGGCTATGAAGGTGTCCTGGCTAGGGACAAGCTAAAGCCGTTTCTGCTGGGTGCTGCCTCACCCTGTTATTCAGATACTGAATAACGGTATCGTAGAATTATTACTGTAATACAGATGATTTAATTAAATGATTGCAATCGATTTTAAGTATTTTGTTAAAGCGCTTGCCTTAAGAGGCGTTCCCCATGGTACCTGGGCAGTTGGAATTGAAGGCATCAAAGCGGACCAATTCTGTATCTGTATAAAGTCTGGTGGTTAATTGCAGGCCTTATGGGCGGTCGAAAAACCCTGTCATGACTGGGTGTTCACCAAGCTTATGAAGTTAGTTGTAGGCTTTAATTGCGGTCCAACTAACGTGGTTGAATAATAAATATGCCTTAAGAGGCTGGCTTGGTTTTGAAGGCCTTAAGAGGCGGTCCAAGTATAGCTGGCCTTGAGAGGCTTTGCATTTAGTTGAAGGCCTTCAGAGGCGGTCCTAACATAACTAGCCTTAAGAGGCTATGTGAGTGTAAGCCTTCAGAGGCGGTTCACAAAACTGTAATGGGCTTTTAGAAGCTCCCAGATTGTTGTAGGCCTTCAAAGGCGGTCCAACTTGGCATTAAGAAGCCCTTGACGCAGACCTTTGGAGGTGGCGCGTCCGACCTTAGACTCAAGAATTAGCTGCCCGGGACGTGCAGCTTTGTCAGAATGGCCGACTATAAGGACACGGATTTTTGCTGAGTGCCATCTCGTGTTCCAACGAGGAAGTCTGGCGTGTGGCCACCGTACTAACTACCTGTCATCGTGGCACCTCACTCATTGTGATACGTTTCATTCAATCATTCTTAAGATCTCGTTCATTTACAAAAGATCACATTCATTCTTAAGTCACTTCGCTCCTGACTGCTGATATTGTAACTTGTTGCATATCTAGTACCTAATAAAAAGTTATTTCTTTAAACCAATAACATCGTTTCTTCTGAGATCCCTTTTAGTACATTAGTTGAATACTAACCGATGCTCTTACGGTCAGGGAAAACATCGTGATGATCCCTGCACATTCAGGCGACTGGATGTGTAACCATGATCCAATCTGGTCACGTTCCCCTGATAGCAGGGTCATGGAGGTCAGATGGCAGTAACTCCACTGTAATTACCTGACCTGCCAAATCCTGGATCATGGTCAAAGCGGACCCCCGGCCCACGTCCGCGAGAACACAACCGGGACATTAACGCCAAGATGACATAAATACCTATCTTAATAATATGCCTAAACACCCTTATCATCATTGTTGTGCTCTCGCACGCGAGTGACCGGGGTCCATTTATAACCGGACTCCGAATTTAGCAAGAATATTTTGGAAAATGTGTCCAAACACAATGCAAGCACAACGCGATAATCATTATCCAGGATTCCAGCAGATCATGTAAATGTAGAGGAGCCACTGCCTACCTTCGTGGCCCTGTTTACCAGAGACCCTGACCATATTGGATCATGGTGAGGTTACACATTCAGTCGCCTGAATGTTCAGGTTTCATCACGATGTGTCCCCTTACCGCCGAACATCGGTCAGTGTTCAATCTAACTTGACGTAAAATAAAGATTATGGTTTCATCTTCCTGACCCAAAAATAACAGCAATACTTTCATCTCTCTGCCACAAAACATCCTCTCTATCACCATCAAGATTACACATAGACGATGTAATGAAGACAACAAGAACCCTGAAACGATGTCGTCACATTCACGTCTCTTTTAATCACAAACTATGCATTGTGGCAGACGAACGCACAGACAAAGGTAAAGGGGAGTTCGTATCAGAACACTAAGCCCTTTGACTGAGGAATTTCGTTTGAAGACAGACAACTTCTGAAGGAATACTTTAAGTAACGTTGACTTTTGATATTGTTTTTGCAATTTTAGTACCACGTTTTAGTTCAAGATGTTCTGTAAGTAAGTACAATTTTGTGTGAGTGTAGTGTTTAACATTATTTTTAACTCTCGACCAAAAACGAGGGGTGATATAAAGTTTGACATGTGTTTCTGTGTGTCTGTCTGTGAATTTTAATGTACAATACAAGAATAAGTGCATACCACCATAAGAATCGTAATCCTGTGTAGTTGTTCAAAGTTATTTGGCATACAGCATTATCGTTAGAAAGAGGATACAGTAGCGAAATTTTAAAAATACAAAGTTAACTTATCAGTTTTAATTTAAAAAGTAATAATGGTGTTGTAAGTTGTTTTAAACAGGTTTACGTTACTCGCAAGTATTTTTAAAAATAAACGCCCTTCTTATTTCATAAATTTTTTCATCATAAAATTTATAGGGCATTACATTTTGAAAAAAATGTAATAGAAACAATTCAATTTGAATAATTATACACCATATGTTTAGGTAGCTGTAGTTGCAAAGGAAATCATTATCAAAACGCTATTGCACAAGCTATTGTATTGCTAAGCTAGCATAAGTCTGCCATCATTTCTGGTTGGGGCTATTATTCTACTCCATAAAATAGTACATAGACATTTGCGCTCTATATTTGCGAATGTGTTCCCTTATCATTATAATCTAGACGCCTTCAAGGCTAGAGTGAATAGGCTGTTCCTAGATAGACGTGTAGGTACTATCTTCGCTCGCATCGTCACTTACCACCAGGTGAGATGACGCTCAAATACCTGTCTAGTTATTTGAATAATAAAAAAGAATTCTGATGATATCACATTACTGTTTCCACTTAACAGACACATTCCATATACTTTTCCTTATACTTTCATAATTTTCTCATGTATTAGATACAGTAGAGCATCAATTATGCTTAAGTATAATTTATGTCTAACAAAATTCGTCAAACAACAACACACCGCTCCAGTTTCCTCAAACATAAAAATAAAATCTACACAATGGGAAAAAAGCTACTACAGAATGGAAATAAAAAAAATAGACTCGGAGTCGAATGTAAAAAACGCCAGCGTTAATAAAGGCCGACAGAACAGGGGCTAGTAATTAAACAAAACGTTAGCGAACAGGCCACAACAGTAAGAGAAGCATCCCTGTTTACCGTTTTACCCTCTGTTTCGGAACAATGAGGTAAAACAGTATTTTTGTTGCGTGCCCCTGACGGGCGGGAAGGCTGCGTAGTCGCGATAAGCCCTCCGTTTCAGGGGAGGCTAGAGTTAGTACATAATTACATAAGCTGCACCTACTCGTACGTCAAGCGATGTTTGTTGTGTGGCGTCGTATTGAACGGTTAAGTGTTTTTGTCTTAAATTATAGAATGATGGGTGGATGTTATATATAGGTAATATTACTTGTCATAAAGGACAAATTATATGCTTATTCTTTCACATAAGTTAAAAATGACAAAACGTCAATTTAATATCCACGAGTCAACGCTTTCGATTTACAAAAGTTAGTTTGGTTTATATTGCATTTTATAGAAAATTTGACATTATATCGTTCGTAATTAGTTTCAAACCCCATAATATTTATTTATTGGTTTATTCTATAAACTTTTCTGCATTGCAGTTTAAAAACTAATGCCCTGTAAAATAATATGTGTAAATGATAATTGATGCTAAATTTGACTCCTTTAGATAGTTAGATTTATAAATCTGCAATTGAAACTAGAAATAAGTAGATCTGTTGCTTTTTTATAGACATAATACTTATCGACGCCCAGATACCGTAAGAGAAGTTCATCGATCTACGACTCGATCCCAATTGTAACAAACGCCAGTGCACCGAATGCAGTGCCGCAAAAAAGCCCAACCAATAATTGATATTGTGTATCGGTTACCTAGATAATAGCTTTCCGACACACAGCTCCCGTTCTATAGCGAAAAATAGTAAGTCATTCTACCAGAATTTACCGCGCCACAGTCTCATTTAATAGATTCCTATCGCAACAATGCCTAGTTATTTGTGTCGGTTGAATACACGCTTTTCTTTGTCAGGGGAAAAATTCGACTTTTGTCGATCGACAACGGGGTTCTTTGTACGATTATTCACGGGTCCGCCATTGGCTGGGCCGCGTGGTATGCAGCGTCCATTGGCCTGCTTTGTGGCCGGTGTGCCTTAATTATTGCATCTGCCACAAAAACGTGGTACGAAACAAAAAACGGGTCGACAAAAACAGAGAGCGGTCTGAAAATAATTCGGCCTCCCTCCACTGTGTAGAGACATGGCCTATGTAGGAGTCCAAGCGAGGAGAATTGTTGTAAATTAGCTGGTCGATAGCAAACGACATATGGTTGTATTATGTAATAGAAAGCCATTTCGCTGGTCTCCGGTGCCGGTGGCGTGGATAATCTTGTAAATAATTGATTGTTAATGAATTCGTGTTAGGCGCGGTAGGTGGTGGGAAACAGTAGTCTGTTTTGAATTCGCTGGAATTGTTAATCAATCATTTCTTTATTGTGTTTATAGTTGTAGGTGCAGGTCAAAGTGTTGGAGCAATATGGCGACTTGAGTGTTTCAGTTTGTTAATACGCCACGCAGAGGTCCCGGGCTATATTTCCGGCCGAACGGAAATTGAAATTATGAACTTTAATTTAAAAGAAAGAAAGAAAGAAAATACATTTATTACACATAGCACACCAACACAATAACAGTTACAATTACAGATAACGAAAACATGAATACTTGAAATATAAAAACAATACGTAGTCTCCCATGCCCCCGTCGGTGCCGCGGCGGCCAGCGTAAATGGTACCCACTCAGCATTTGCTGTGAGTCGCAAGAAACGACTCACAGCGCTGGTAGTCTGTGGGCCCATTTCTGTTACGGGTCTGGCTGTTATATGTTTAATTAGTATTAAAAGTTTATAAGTAGTTTATCAGTTATCTAGCACCCGTAACACAAGCTTTGCTTAATTTTTAGGATAAATGACGCTGTGTGAATTGTCCAAGCATATTATATTTACTAATCTGCGATACCAAATGCGATAACAATCGGCGTACAAATGATAAAAATAATGAAGTGAATTATACAGTACAGTGTAGTATTAGAATTAGCATCAAATAACGTCTAATAAGTTATTGAAAATTCGCGCCAAATTTTTATTAGGGTAGGCGGGGTAAGTATCTCAAAGAATTTAAGAAGCTAAGGTTCTTTGTAGGGACTTACATTTCTCCCTGCGGGTTTTTTTTTAATAATATTTGAAGTTTCATGGAATAAACTGTGTGATTCTTTCTTTTATTGTGAATTTTCAGGACTGCAGTTTACAATCCGCCTACCACGTGGCAAAGTAGAGGGATAGTTCAAATATTCCAATTACGAGTACAATTATCGGATTATATTTAGGTCTTTGCCGATGAAATTGCCGTTTTGTATGGGAAAATGATGGAAAATGTCATTTTTAAACAAGCAATTCTTTTACTATCTTGGAACGGCTTTTCCGATTACAATGAAACTTTGTATGTATAATCAAACAACATTAAGCTAACTGGTGGATACCATTTTTTTTATCTAAATTGTAAAAATTACATCTGTTACAAAACTGACGACAAATTATTTTATTGTTGACGACAAGGTATTTTCCAACCTTAAAAACTGAAGAAAATATGATTTAGTTTAATTTTAAGGTCTTACTGGAATCTAAACATACCTAGTCTATCAACTCGGCATTAAGTACTTATTAATTTTGATGTTACTATCACTATGTATGTTTTATAATAAACAAACTCCCACGCCGCGCCGTGTAAATCCGTTACATAGGAAAAGACAGGCATGCTCCATCTTCGGCCGCATCGCCACTTACCACCAGGAGAGATGGCGGTCAAATACCTGGCTAGTAACTAAATTAAAAACCCAAAAACAAAAGCGCGTCTGCATATTAAGTGCTTCTAATTTCTTTTCCACTTTCAATACAA
Source organism: Blastobasis adustella (assembly GCA_907269095.1). Taxonomy (NCBI): domain Eukaryota; kingdom Metazoa; phylum Arthropoda; class Insecta; order Lepidoptera; family Blastobasidae; genus Blastobasis; species Blastobasis adustella. The sequence goes on along the minus strand of OU026116.1, from coordinate 2,393,288 downwards.
CCCATATTTTCCACAAGACAGTGCACGGGGAATCGAACCCCGTACTCCATTATTTATAGTGGCACTACATTGTACGAAGACGCATCAATCGTACCGGCAGCGCCTGTAAGGTTATTGTTAGGAGCCTATTACACTAGTACGCCCTCGCCTTAATTAATATTAAACTGCTTGTTTGCAAGAGCGACGCCCCCGCCAGTTGGCGTTCAGAAATTAAGGGATGGTGCATCCACTAGTGATGAAAACAAACATGCGACACACGGGCGGGCCGTTCGTCGAGGAAAGTTGCGAGCGTGTTGCCGGACTTATGTCTGTCAGTTCCCATCATGCGGCTTGTGATGTGGCATGACAAAAATAGGCTTGATTATGCCCATTTTAGGTTGGATCCCGCCTAATTTAGGGTCGATTTCGCCTATTTTACTCAACACACCGTCAAGCAAGTGGCTTGACGTCCGCCTTTTTGTCATGCTACTTGGTATGTGGTATGAAGGTAAGTCGGCAATATAGTTGCGAAAGTTTGTATGGTTCGGTGTATGAATATATTTTATTTATTAATAAAAATTTGATAAGGCTATTTCGAAAATTAATGAGTTCGTCAAGACATTTTATAACATTAGAATTTTTTATGTACCGCATAAGAGCACTTGACGATTAACGTCTTAAACTGACTTGGTTGTTTATCACGTTGCCATGTATTTTTATGGTGTTACCGTCATTTCAGCCACAGAACAGCAATAACTGGACATAGGCGTTCTTCAAAATCTACGTAGTCTTAATCTAAGGAGGTTAACTAATATGAGAAATAGTCGTGTAGGTACTTGTGAACATATGTAGTCAAAACATCACACGCAGTTCATTTAAATGTAAAATTATTATTCAATTACATTGCGGTTAATCATTTATTAGTTACTATAGTGGCTAAATAAAAGAATAAGAAACAATAGAGCTTAAGTATTGACTATTGACACAGCTGTATGCTTTTTCTATTAGCATTGTTTTAAACATAACTCTTGCGTCAATGGAATATAAAACAAAATACAGTTAATCTAATTTATTGTTGCGAACTACATGTTTTTCATTGGTTTGTTTATTCAGCTACATAAATAAGTAGAAAGGAGCCTTATCAGTAGGCTTCTTCTTTAAATACTGCATTATTAATTATGTACAGTTTACATTATTTGTCATGAGCGAATGTACACAGGTAATATACGTACTGTTGTTATATATCATCATGAGCAATATAATAACGATATTGATATCTCAATGTCGTATTCGTGGACGACAATGAGTGAATGATATACCTACTGCGTCTTTATAAAATGTTATCGACGGCGTACAGCATACCATGCCATGTTTCAAGAGCCTAGGGGGGGGGGCTATGCTGCCGTATGCTGGTTACGCCCATGAATGTTACCTTATTAAACGTAAAAATAAATAAATAAGCGTAAATTTTATGCGGCTTAAATTGCGCTGACTGAGAGGCTACAGAACTTAACTCCATTCCTGTCTTCATAGTGGGGTGTACCCCACGTCTTATATCTAAGTTGAAAGATTTTATAAAAGATAAACTAATACTTTTTATAAACTGGGCTCTTAGTGTTCATTATAACATTTTAATTAATAGAAAAAAAAGGAAAACAAAAGTAGCCTAAATATTAAATTGACATTTCTAGTTTTGCATTGCATTTACATTTATATTTCTGCCCTACATTCCATATCGACCGCTCCCCGTCCGCGCTCTCCATGTGTAGCAGCCCTGTATAAAGTTTCGATCGCGCATTGTGCGTCCATACCTTTGTTGTACACAACATTTGTCGCGCGACATTTCGATTGGTGCCGTAAACAAGCGCCTGTTTTGTACCAGCCTTTAGTGGCGTGATGGTAGACAATGCGGTGCTTCGTTATTGATTATTGACAGGTTAAACGCGCAGATGGTGTGGCATTGCAATGGATGACAATGGGTTGATTGGGGCGCAGATTAACTGGAATGAAGGGACTGGCTGGTAATAATTTGAATTTAGAAACAATACATTAAAAGAGTAAATGATGCCTTGTGGTATAGGCGACTTAGAATATCACCTGTATTCAACAATAACCCTCAGTAATAAGAATAGCTCTGGGTGTAATCTTGTCGAAGTAAATCAACCTACATTTCGATAAGTACATTAAAATTCCAGAGCTAGAATTTCACGATACTTCCACTTATTAGTGTTGCCAAAAGTCCAAAACCAACAAAGCTCTTCACTCGTACCATCCCATTCACCTCGCGTCCCTATCAAACAAACGATCTATCCAGAGCCCATATAGTGCCGAAAAGACGCAGTATGAATAATACATTACGCTGTTTGCACTGACTGAACATACTTTTACGTAAAAGTTTTGCATTTCCTTTTGCTAAAGAGTTAACGGATTCGATTGCATGTGCCATAATCGCAGATTATCCCGGCGTTAATATTCATATAATTTAATAAATTTCGTGTTGCAGGAGCGCCGGGCGCTTTTCGCGGCATGCAGAACTGAACGACACCATCCGTCGGGCCTTTACCACTGCTGGTTCTCCCGCCATCCTGGAGCCAAATGGACTGGCGAGAGACGACGGAAAAAGGCCTGACGGTATGACACTCGTGCCTTGGAAGCTGGGTCGGTCTTTCCTTTGGGACGCTACCTGCGTCGATACCCTTGCACCGTCACATATTCCATCCACGAGTGTCAATGCCGGTTCCGCTGCCGCTTCGGCAGAAAATTTCAAACGGCGCAAATATGCTGGTCTCAGCGGAGATCATCTATTTGCGCCGTTTGGCGTAGAAACCAGGCGCTCATACTCTCTTCAAAGAGTTGTGTAAGCGCCTGGTTAACGCTTTGCACGACCAAAAGGCTGGTCAATACCAAGCCTTAGCATTGCCTCGCGATACAGCGAGGCAATGCGGCCAGTCTTTTGGGGACGATTCCTTTAACAAGGGACTTGGGGCAAGTTTTTTATTTGTAAATATTATTTTATAATTTAGTATTAGCATTATTTAATTTATTTCTATCATTTAATAAACAATATTTCAATCTCAGTTATACAAAAGGTAAACAAAAATGTGCATAGACCTATATGCCGAAGCAGTAAGTGCCGTATAAAGACGTATACGATTTCTGCACGATTTATCCTAAATGTTCATGCAATTTTGGTGAGGACATACAGTTTATTTTATTATTTGTTAACAAACGCGCAGTGCCCGCATATGTTGAACTTTGGGTGATAGACTCCAGTTTTAATCTAAATATGCGAAAAAAATGTCAAGATACTACTTATTTCTAGAAAACATTACTATTTAATAGGTCAGAAATATAGAACCCTCTTCAAAATGCTATCTGAGCCACTACCCACACATTGCCTCAATATTTCATGACTGTTGTTCTTTTGTTTCAAAATCAACAAATACATTTAAGGGAGAAAGTATACTTGAATAGCATAGAATATAGAAATCTTACGGAGTAACTAAATAAAATAATAACCATCAATCCCAGATATTCGAGATTCGGTCGAAAAGAGGCGTCCCAAATAGAAAAGCGAGCCCGGCCAGTAGTCAAAGCCGAATAGCATTTACAACGGCAGCTGTATTCGCGACTGCAGCACCACAATGAGCCCTCCTATCTATCTTTCGAATACAGCATACAACACGCCGCCCAGAAACGACCAAAAAGGGGTTGGGAAAATAGAAAATGGCGCTTCCTCTCTGCGTCACCGGCAGAATGGAGTCCGCGGGTTTTTATGCCGTCGTCCTCTTCCGATGCTGCTTGGCATTTTTAGGGTTGCGAACCTCGAAAGGTTAAAATTCAAAACATAACTTTTAAAACTTCTATGGGATCAGTGTTGCCAGTCTGTGTTGGATGCTCAAGAACACTTATCTCAGAACCAGGTAGAGGCATCGAGTTCAAAGAAGTCAATAAGCAATACGAACGTTGATGTCCCTATTAAGCTGTTAAAAATTAAGTCTAATATAAACGACAATACCACTGTTCATCAGGTGGGCTTTTATACCTGGAATTATGAAAGATAATGCCTATTCTTATCCCATTCGTTTGGGGTCGGCACAGTATGTTTTCTTTCTCCATTCACACCTATCCGCTGTCATATCCACGCTTACCCATTACAAAAACTACCTATTATATCTACCAATAAACAAAAAAATAGCATTAAAAGCGGTTTATAGACTACGTTTTTCTTACGATGTCTTAGGAAAAATTATAGCAATCACGAAACAGTTTGCCTTTACAACGTTACCAACTTAAAATATATACGTTCAGAGCCCCAAAAATTGTGCAACAGAAAAGGGGGAAATGACCCGAAATTTTGTCCGGAGCCCCCAAGGCGCGGCTACTCGCATTCGTCGGCTTTTTAAAAAATCCGCGGACCAAGTCTCTGCTTGCTTTTGGGTTCGTTGATTAATTCGGTGGCCACCACCCGCTGCGGCTCTCCTGCCGGTTGATTGCTCACTAGCATTTTTTCCCTCGCTTTTTCAATGTTCCAAGTAAATGATTTCCTTTTGTGCTAGTGTGTTTGGCGGCAAAAAAAGGCGGCGATAATCTCGCGAGTCCATTGCCTCTATTTTTGGCTGGTACATTGTTTAGGCATTGTCGTTGCGATATACATAGAGTATATATAAGAAACACTACGAAATTTTCGTTTGCTGCGTGTGTCAATTCAGCGGTTTGCGCGAATGTTAAATAAGAAATATGTGTAATTCACAAACAAATGAAAATACTTGCGCTCCGAACTATTAGAAGAATAAAACTAGACGAATAGTCGCGATTTCATCATTTTATCTAAACGTATTGATAATTTAACACTTATAATGTTAACGGGAAGGTGAAATTTGTCTACAAAGAAAATATTGTATAAAACTATCTTACAGTATATTTTGTTGAATTAGAGATAGCGTTCCACCCCACCCCCAGAAGTAAAAGTTACTTTAATCACTCGTAAAACAACGGTATATAATGATAAAACCCTGAGCAAATAGATAGACGTAATACAACGATAGACGAAATCAAATAACTATGCTCTAAAATTTAACTATAGACGAAGGAGTCAATGACATTGAAATTCAAATTGAGGATTTGAATCCTACACCCGAAGTCAGGTGAGTTGAATGATCAATTTGCAATCAAGATGAGCTCATAGAAGCCAGAACTATGGGATGAGTATCACCACTTTGCATAACAAGATTGGTGCTTGAGGTATTCTCCAATTTACCAGTTTGAATGGCATTATAGTCTTGTGTGCATTATAGATAGGGCTTAAGACATAACAATCACTTCAGATTTCCATGTCTGTTTACAATGATAGTGCTGGCACTAATAAAATTCGTGTAACTCAGTGTGGATGCGTAAAATTTAAGCCGACAGTAAAAATAAGTCGTGATTTAGACACGTCGTAAAATGGATTCTATTTACAGTTGCTTATGTTTGGTTTTAGGACTATAAAATAGATATAATAACAAAAAAATCTCAGTCACGATCGTTTAAATTGCCGATTTTATGGATTTCGAAAAAAGATTTCGATAGCTTACCGTATTCAATTTGAATTTCTTAATTATCGTTAAACTAGGTACTGGTTTACTTGGCAGTGGTTTGTTTGGTATTTAATCTTTAACATACACATGTTTTTTTATAAAACAAGGTAGGTAATGTTAGGAATTTTAACTAAAAGTTATTATAAAGTAACATAAGACTCATGGGGGAGGTCCATGCATATGTTTAGATTTAGTTATCTTACATGGTAGCAACATGCATGTACTAACTAGCAACGGTCGTGCGACGGGCGGTTTTGAGGTCTCCTATGGGTAGGACGATATCGGTCGTACGATCGTTGTCGCACGACCGTTGCCAATTAGGACAGCGCCTTACCCTAGTGTTACAAAGAAAATAAAAATGACAACTTACCCAATCGCTTCGAGATCTCCGAATTGTGCATCTTTGGGTTGTCCTGCGCTATCTTCCGCCGCTGCAGCCTCGACCAGACCATGAACGCGTTCATTGGCCTCTTTATATGCTCCTCTTGCACCTTCTTGTGCTGGGAGCCGTTCATGGCCATGGAGCTCATGCTGCCAATGGCCCCCATGGACATGTGGCCCATCGGGAAGTGGCTGATTGAGCTCCCGAAGCTGGGGCGGTCGCACATCGCGCCAGCGGCACTGTGGGGCAAGGTAAACTGGTTAGGGATTTGATGGTTTGATAGTCAATTTTGAAATGTTAGAGAACATAATATATTGTGTTATTGCGCAACTAATGAGATTGACACTGAGAATAAAGTCTCATTAATTCTTTCAGTCATTTCTTCATAGAAATGAGTAGTTTCTTTTGTCATATACCTATACATTTGCCTTGTATTTATTGCCAATATTGTGAACACTGTTGTGAAACTATGAAACATTGTTGTGAAACTATTAAATAAATAAATAAAGTCAGGATTAAATAACAAATAAATAATCGGAATTCATCGGATAACAATGATTTTAATGGTAACGAGTCTGATAATTTTAATGAGCGAGGTGTAGGTATATCTAAAATATTTATTCAAGTAATAATAGTTAAACTAAATTGCTCAGAACGTGGTATCTAACATAGGATACAAGCATACATAAACTTACTACAGTACATATACCTACTAGGTTAACAAATTGGAAATAATTGGATAGGTCTTATTGGATTCTTGGTTCCAATTAGATAATGTTTCTTTCAGCCAATTCGCCACAGACATAGACTAATGTTTATTTGGCAATTTCTACAATATAAATAAACAAAATATGTCATACTAAATTAAATTAATTTATTACAAATTTTTTAAAGCTAACGATGCACCAAATACTGCTGCAAAGGAAAATTTTCTTTAAGTCGTAATGCGCTTATGCTCTTGTATTATTCAGATAGACTTTTCATATTCGTCAGGCTCATTACAGCCTAAAATCCAATACAGAATTATTTCCGTACCAACACAGCGTATGAAAAATGTATAAAAAGACATTCTGTTGTAAAAAAGACACATTGGCAACTTTTAATAACTTCCACCCTACCTTCCCTCATTGTAAAGCCCGATACGAGATCCAGACCACGTGGCCGTAACAATCGCGAGTTTTAATACTTTGGCGACAATTATAGCGCTCATAGGAGCGGAAAATATTAATATTAAGCAATAAGCACTTTGAGAATGAAGGGTGCCTAACAAATTGGGTGTTCGCTGTACGGTGGGCCCTTTTGATTGCCTCTAAACCCCGCTGACACACGTGATGCGAACCTGTTTTGTATAGGTAAGTGAGTATAGATAGAGTACAAGAACTGGTGTACCTAATTTGAAACAAGTTGAAATGAACAATATTTTTCATAGCAAGTTTTTTCGCGCGTTTTAATATGATCAGTCAGAGTATTTGTCAAGACTAATCAAATAGGTTTAGGTATGCGTAGTTTAGAAGTTCCTATGGCCACCTTCCGTCTCCATCATCAGATCAGCTCGATGGTATCATAATATTGCATTGTCACTGAACTCTGAGTGTGCATAATTTCAGCTCAATCGCATACCGGGAAATGGGTAAAATTTAACTTGCAAGATTTTACTACGAACCGACATGGGGACGTGTGAAAATAAGAAAAGCTTGTAACAAATATAGTTCTTATTGGAATGGTACTGTGTAAAATTTTGTGTTTCGTGGCGACCATTTAGCGACAAATATTGGTAGCTTTTAAGATGACTGTTGATATAAAACATTCCATAGGTAGTTCATGTTGATGTCACCAGATGGCGCTGCCTACCTGTTCTTGTTAGAAGATGCGATCACGGAATTATCCCTAAACTTGCCGTGGCGTGCCCAAAAGAGAGGGGAGATGTATATAAGTATAAATCCACAAATTATTCTTCTTTTTTCTATTACTTATTTGTTTTTACTGCTCTGTAGTACATATAATATACATGAACCGGAATAAATTCTCTAACTGATGGTTCCATTTCATGGTTTATTTTATACTACAAGTATGTAGGGATAAAGAAGGTGATTACTATGAAACAAACACACCCCGTATTAGTAATTTTGTCTCACTTGAAACTAGTTTATTCTTATAATTAGACACGACGAGCATGTAGGAAAAGGTAGGTGGTTCATTTAAACAAATGCTGAAATGGGGGACAACGGGAATGAACCGAAAGAAAAAGGTTGATGAATGCGGAAGAAAGTAGAGGCTTCACGTTCACCACACATCGGGTTTGTTACCACTGTCAGTATTGTTTTTACCTCGATATTTCTCGACTGTGTGGTGATAGTGTAGTGAGTGACCACGAAAGCCTTAAAACCTAAACTAGAGCATTTTCAGGACCGTAGGAAGTGGAACAATGTGGTCGCGTCCTAACCCAAAATTGGAGTAATTATGTAATTAAACATAGCAACTAACATAAAACATTTCAATTTATTATCTCCCCAGTAGCTTTATTCACAAATGATATACGATAGTACAAACCAATAAGTATTTACAGCCGGCAGCATAAGTTTCAACGACTACGACGTTAACTCGCATTTTTATTCGATCATCATTATAGGAGAGAACAACTAAACACACGCTCTCACTGCGCTGACTTTCGTACAGCGTGTGGGGCTGAATTATTAACGCTAACATTCAACGTCACCCTCCTAATTAAATTCAAATCGGAGATTAACAACCAAACTCCATGTTTTGATGTTAAGTAACTCCCCGGTCGGAAGTTTGACATGTCGCTCTGTTTCTTTGTAATCTCTTTTTGAGTTGCAGTTAATTATACGTAATGTGAGGGAACGTCGGTGGCCTGATGGTTAAGGGGTCTGACTTTGTACCCCGAGGTACCGGGTTCGAACGCCGCCATGTACCAATAACTCTTTTCTGATTTACATAAGAACATTAGTTGAATACTATCCGATGCGTTGACAGTGAGAGAAAACATCGTGTTGAAACCTGCACATTTAGGCGGATGGCAGTCGCTCCACTGTAATTATTTGATCTGTCAAATCCTGGGTCATGGTCAAGGCGGACCCCGGGCCCTAGTTGACGAGAGCACAACCGGGACATTAACGCAAATATGACATACCTTATTATAAATACCCAGACCCGTAACAGTAATTAAAATTCATGATTTCAAATCGAATCAGGGACATCCGCGTGGCAGACCGGCATGTTAACCAACTGAACCACTCAGGACGTCACCAGTCGTCCGTTCTACTCCATGTACCTAATGCCTACTGGATAGGAAATCAAATAGATACCTATATAGGAGGTCATCTACGATAGCTAAGTCACATTATTTGCAAATTCGATTACAAAATGTCAATCAACTCTTGGCCAAATGTTGACCGCAACTTGACAAAGCACAGGTCAAACTTTATATACATAATACATTGACCCGTTAATTATGTAAGTCTAATCCACAAACTTACGCAACAAATACAACTTATTTTGTTGTTAAACGGGGTTGACGTGTGGCTTATTCTAAATCGAATAATAAGGCTTCTGTCCCGATACAAAGTTCGATTTGATCATCGGAGTTTGCTTGGAGATTTGTTATGTGGTGCTTTACTTGAATAACTGAAGCCGTGAAGAATAGAAGTTATTGTATGAAGGAGGTATAAGTATAATCAAATAAAGGTCTCGATCTTATAATTTACAATTAAATTTAAACTACAGTAAAATTACTCATACCAGTTTGAAGAATTTTGTGAGACATTCTTATTAAAAACATATTATTAAAAGCAAATTATAGGCCTTTGCCTAGCAGTGGGATGATTTAGGCTAATATAATATATTAAGCCCAACATAAAAAAATCTTCTTGTCTTTTTTAACGACTTTCAAAATTGGTTTACAAGAATTTTGTAAACTTACTTATACTCTGCAATCGGCGACATGCTTGTTCCCATAGTGTATAAAAAATAAACGAATAATTTTAAGACCTGTGAGCCTGCTTGTTTTACAAATAAATGAATTTGAACTTCGAATAAATAGAGTATAGATAATGTTGCAAAATAATTCCAGGGACTTCAATTGAACATAATCTGACTGACCGGCGGCGTCTCTAAAATTAAAGCAGGAACTAACTTTAACCAACCTATTCGATAGAAAAACGCGGATAACCCGCGACCAAGTTTACAAATACTTATAAAAATATTTTCTAAACTACTAAACCAGTTTAAATAAAACAAAGCTAAGAACCATCTCGATTTAACTTGGTTTCAAACGAAGAAAACCGCATCGAAATCGGGCCATCCGTTCCGGAGTACGATGCCACGTCTGTGACACACACCGCCACATACACAGACTCCCTACCACCCCTCCTTTTTCGTCAGGAGTTAAACAGTCTTGAGTTAATCTACTCTCAACACAAGGACAAATCCTTAAACTCCACCGTGGCCGTCTTCCCCAACCGACTCTGTTGATCCAGTCCACTCTCCTTGCTTAAATAAGCTACTGTAACCCAAAGGTTGACCCATAAGGCATCGCCGACAAACCTCTTTGGCCAACCAATTAGCGTCGAGACGCCGAATGCCTTCGGAGTAGCTTCGGCAAAAGACAAGTGGAGATGTGTCAGAAAAACATACGTCGCTCAGAACATTTTAAGGGTCAGTTGTGTTTGCGAGTTATAAGTTAGTAATGACAAAGTAATCTTTATAAAAAGCTGATGCGAGTTTAAATACGTAGTTTTTATCAACGTAAGTGTTTAACTGTGGTATGACTGATGAGATTTTGTAAGTCGGGTGTCAACTCCTACAGTGTGTTCTGTGTGTAGTACCTAAGTGGAGTAGTTTAATATAATTCTTCTTATCGTGGTAATATTATAAAAAGGTATAGTTCCCGGGATAAAAGCCTTTGTCACTTGGGAATATAATAGCTTCCTGTTAATGAACGAATTTTTAAAATCTGGCCAAACAGTTTATTCAATACAATAAAAAAACAAAAACAAATGTTCTTTATAACTAGCAGTCCCCGCGGTATTTCTCCCGATATCCCGCGGGACACTATTATTTTTCCGAGTTAAAAAGTAACCTATGTCACTCGGAAGAAAGTATTTTCATTTCCGTTCAGTAGTTTCGCTGATTTCTTCCAACAAACTCCCTAACAGTTCTTCAAATAATACAAACATTTCTTCTTAATAATATTTCAATAAATAGAGACTAGACACGTCAAACCCTTGAAACCATAGAATACCACGCATATTTTTAAACACGCCAGGAGCCATCTTTGTCTCGTTGCGCCGACGGCACGGTAAAATCGCGCTAAATGGTTGCGCATACGCACATCATCCACTATTTACTGTCGGCGAGAACAGAGGGCACGTAACGATATTATTACTGGGAAAGTGGGTACTATACGTGTGTCAAAGGTAGGTATAGATGGTATGCACAATGTATGGAGTAAGGTAGTTGCTTTGGTACGTAATATTCGAGATAAATATCTTATACTTGCCTAAGATAGTTCATATTATCATATGGTGGTCAGCTACTTCTTTAGGCTTTCCTATAATTATAACTAGCTGGCCCGCCGTGACCCCGTTCGCGTGTTGTCCTATCCTATAAACCTTCCTCTTGAATCAGTATCTATTGTTGTAAACTACATTAAAATCCGTTGCGTAGTTTAGAAGATCTAAGCGTACATACATACATAGGTACAGAAGGACAGACGGCGGCAAGCGACTTTGCTTAACTCCCGACGAAAAAAGAGTGGTGTAGTAAGTTTGACGTGTGTATCTGTGTAACTGTGTATCTGTGTGTATAGCTCCCGAACAGATTGACTGATATAGATGCGGGTTTCGCTATTTAAAAGCCAGTTTCGTTAAGATGGTTCTTTGTTCATTACAATCGGTTTTTTAGTATAGAAAATATTTGAGTTTAAGTAAACTTCGGTTAGGTTATGTATACTATTAAATATACAGATATATTTGTGTTCCATATACTTTCAAACACCTTTGGGGGAGTCCCATGGGTCTGATAATAAATAAATAAATAAATATTCGTGGACAAATTCACACAGCGCCATCTAGCCCCAAACTAAGCAAAGCTTGTGCGATGGGTGCTAAATAACTGATAAACTACTTAAATACTTTTTTAAATACATACTTATTATACATAGAACACCGAGACCCGTAACAGAAATTAAAATTCATCATTTCAATTTCTGCCTGGCCGGGAATCGATCCCAGGACCTCTTGCGTGGCAGCTCTTGCTTGACCACTGAACCACTTAGGTCGTCAAATGATGATGATGACAATTTTTGTTTTTTCGTGTCTCTTATCTGCCAGCTGCCCATCGGCTCTAAAGTATGATTGCAGGTTCTTCGTTTTAAAGGTTGCACCTCCAATGATGTGGCTGCCCATACTCTACATTAGACGACTGTAACAGTGTTGCTAGCATTGTCCTCTTCAGGCGATGCACGGTGTTGCGGTCATCAGTTTGGTTGGTGGCCAATGCATTCACATGCTTCTCAAATTTAGTCTTATATCTTGTACAGAACCTTTCAAACTCATTCTTTACTGTGGGAACATTCAGGTGCTCACGCACTTGACGAGGACAATTAATATCTATAATTACAAAACTTTATAAAAAAATTATCATCATGGCGTTAATGTCCTCCCGTGATAGTGACCTCCGTGACCCTGCTACCAGGGGAACCTGACCAGATTAGATCATGGTTACATATTCAGTCGTCTGAATTACTTCGTTTTCACCGTAAGAGCATCGGTTAGCATTCAACTAATGTACGTAACTCAGAAAAGAGTTATTGCTACATGGCCGCAGTAGAATTCTGGATTACCCGGAACCTCTCGCTTACGAGTCGGATAATTTAACTACGCGGTTACCGACGCTCATATAACAAATCTTTAATATTAGTTAACAATAATGTGAAGCTATTTAGTTTGGAATGATGATATTTGGGAGTGCTTCGCGTTGATGACTTTTGTATGAAAAAAAATATCAAACAATTAGAACCCCAGTAGTTCCCTATTCCATAAATATAAACTAAATCAGGTCTGAAATATTTAAAATTGTGGAATGCCAAAGTTCTGCAGTGGATAACCACCGGCTGAGATGATGATGATGATGATGATGATGATGAATATTAAACGAATTTGAGACCGAACGAGTATGAGACGAATTCCCTAATATTTCTATCTTTTTATTTGCCTTTACCTCATGTAGGTAGGTAATTAGTACAAAAATCAAAATAAATGCGTGTTTTATACGTTTTTTGTTGTGTCTAATTGTACAGCTAAAGGTGTTAATTGCTAAAAGGAAACCAGAAATAGGTACGCATTGAGTTACTGTCAAATCCTTTTCATATTAATTGATTGATTTAATAAAAAAAACATCTTGGCGCCAATGTCCCAATTATGTACCAATAAGGCCCGGGATTCGCCTTGACCAGATCAGGTAATTAACAATCCAGCGAATACTATCTGACCTCCGTAATCCTGTGGACAGGAAACCTGAGATTCCATAATGGTTACACATACAGTCGCCTGAATGTGTGGTTTTATCACGATTTCCTTCACCGTAAGAGCATCTGTTAGTGTTCAACATAATGTACATAACTCAGTAAAAGTCATTGGTAATGGCAGCACTGGGGATCGAACTCGATATACCTACCTCCCGCTTACGAGCCCGCCCCGTTAGCCATTTATCCAGTGCCGCTCTCCAATCAATTTATTTTACTTATGACTGACAGAAAAAGTCAGATAACCGCCGAGAAATTTTAAACTTTTTCCTAATTTTTGGTAACTACTGAACCAATTTTAATGAAATAAAGCCGAGAACCATCACGATTAAACCGGCGTTAATCGAGGTGGTTAAGATTAATCGAAATAGGGGTGCAAAGGTTTTTATGGGGTCGGCAACGCGTGGGTGATGCCCCTGGCATTGCAAACGGCCATAGGCTGCGGTGACTGCTTACCATCAGGCGGGCCGGAAGCTTGTTTGCCTCCATAGTGGTATAAAAATTTTTTGGAAAAGCCGCGTTAAAATCGAATCATCCGTTCAAGAGGTATGATGCTACGACAGATACACACCGCCACAGATATAGGTACACGTCTAACTTATAACACCCTCTCTTTTCGTGAGGGGTTAAAATACAATAACATAGGTACGTAATCAATTCTTCCGTCCATAAGTTTTACCGTCGGCACATCAAAGGCTAACGACCATTGTAAAAGTGTAAAAACAATAAAAGGTATTTTATAGGGCCTCTATAAAAATGCATCGATTGTGCCTTCATTAGTCGACATGTAAAATACTTAATTGGCTTTATTAGGACATAGTATAGTATAAAGTTCTGACTTCCGTTTTGTTTTCGTTTTTGTTTGGTTTTTAATTTTGAAAGGTTATCTAGATGCGCTCTATAACCCTGGACTATAGAATGGCAACAAAAATGCCAACCTACAACTGTCCTATCCAAGTATTATAAGTGGTTACTTTAAGCATTAAAAAAAAAAGAATCTTCTCGTTAATGTCCCGGTTGTGCTCGCAAGAGGGCCCGGGGTCCAGCTTAACCATGATCTAGGATTTGACAGATTAGACATTTACAGTGGAGCGACTACTATTTTACGGTACAATTTTTTGACACCCTAAATAGAAATCTCTTATATTCTTATTGAAATTTTTCGGCAACTCTAGTTGGCACGCTTGTTTGTTTCCCTCCATTTAATAGGACCAAATCAACAGGATATCGGAAAACCTTCGCTATATAGCTATAGATTTATACTCAAATATTTCACGAAATACTTAACCGATTTTAATGAAACAAAGCTTGAAATCATCCTGATTAAATCGGTTTTCAAATAAAGTAAACCGCATCATTAATTATCCATCCGTTCAGGAGCTACGATGGCAGGAATGCACACGTAAAACGTATAAAATCCATATCTTTTTGCGTCGGTTCTAGCGTCGAGTCTAGATCTAGGTATTTAAAATATTATTGTCACAAGAATCCCAGATTACTTTGTTCGCCATACTTTTACTATACCCTTTATTTTACACCAGTTCATTTGATAATATCTTTGTTGCCCCATATAAAAGTAAAGGACGGTATTATGCCAAATGAGCTCATTATGTTGTTCAGTTTACAACATGATTGTAGTGTTCGGGATCAAACAGATTCTTATAAGAATGGCTTTTATCATTTTTAACAGTTTTTCTTCTTTTTAGGAATTTTGGAGTTTGGTAAGCGAAAACTTATAAATTGGTATTATAAATGACGCAAATTAAAACGCATAAGATAAAACGTATTTTTGTATTGTGTGCATGTACCTATTATTTTCTTCTATGCTACTCAGTAATTGGTAGGTATGTAGAAATTCTCGCGCTGATATGATCATTTATAGAATTAGCCGCAATAAATGATAACTTAATCATATTAAGTAAGTTATAGATAATTTATAAGTGTTATGAGTAGTTTACAAGCAGGGACCAATATTAGAAACTAAATAATGACCCCAGCTTGTTGTCTAGCTGGATGTGTTGAGGAGGTTAAGACTAAGATTTAAACTAAGTACCGTCTACAACTGTCTATGATAATTAAACTTATCAGTACTTAGAAAGAAACCAGGCTAACAATTTAAAACTTTTTGGCAACTACGCAAGTAAATACATCTTAAAACAACAAAGAAACAGTTTCAATATTTACCTCATAAAGTGACCGCTGGCACGTTGATGCAAATCAAGCTCCAGTATGTCGCCTTTACAACTCTTGGAAACACCGTGTCCGACGGCACTGCACGAGCACACCCGAAATCGAGTCTCAACAACGAAACAAATTAACGAACTAGTGTTTACAACACCGTGTCATTATCGCATCGATTCGGCGGGTTATCGTTATCGCGTGTCGCGAATCGGAGCGATCTTCGGTCACCGCGCGTCCGCTGCTCGCACGACAATAGTCACAATCGACAATCGTGCGGCGCGACTGCGGCGGCGGCGCGCGCGGCAAATCGCCCCGCGGTCCCGCGTTCCCCGGCCAATCAGAACGCGCCGATCCGCCCCCGAGCGCTCCCATTGGCCAAGCAGCTGCCATAGCCGCGCCGATGTCATTATGCAGAACGGGACCAAACGTTCGAAATTCGGCATGTAAGATTTTAAACGTTTCCCAGCGGGCGTACAATACAAATTGGTTGCGCGCACGGTGACTCGTGCTCTCTTTCCGTCCTGTTGTGCATTGTCTTCGCACTTTGTTTTTGTTTCTTTCGCTTACTCGGCGTGTTAAGTAAAAATTGTTTCGTATGCCGCGCTCGGTCGTTACCGTGCGAGATGGGCGATTGTTTCAGCCGTGCCACTCATTGGGGCACTTAGCTTACGATCGCTGTTATGCTTTCGTGGAATGGCCGGTGCTGAGGCTGCGTAGGGTCAGTACTGTGGTCTGTCGTACCGAGGAGGAAATAAAAAGAACTTACATGGGTAATCGACAGGCGAGCTTTATTAATAATGTAGAAATACTAAGTTACCTCAAACTGTTTTTATAAAATAGAACCTATTTCAGAATTCTACCTAGCCCGTGTTATGTGTGCTCTAAAAGGCAGTCTACAGACGTTCCGATGCTCAGCATGACCAAATCTACCTAACCGTAGCGTACTCAGGCTAGATGAGTGCGAGCACCTCAGCGAACGGACCCAGGAGCCAATCCTACGCCCTACCTAAACCTGAACGCGACTCCTAACCCAAATAAAGCCTAACGACCCAACCTGCTTCACATAAATCTGCTAAAGCCCCGGTCATACCCGGTTGGCACGATAACCCATCCTAAAAGCATGATAACCCACCCTAAGTTAAGGTCTGAGAGCACACATGCTACAGTAAGAATATTGTGGTAGGATCATTTTTAGTGCCAAGTAGGCGATCTGAATTATAACTAGTTTTTCGAAGACGACAAAATTTTTTATTTAATGCAAAATACACTATATTGATCGATGATCGACTGTAGGGACTTATTTCTTGCAAAGGGCCTAGTTATGACAAAACCGTAATTCACAACAACTCTAGGTACTATGATGGAAGCTCATGCCCAATAAGTATTGTGTAAAACTGGATGTTGATGCAAATAAATAACTATTTAACAAGTGTTTCATCAACAACCGATACAAATTCCTACACTAGCTTTGCTTTTCTCCTTAACTTGAGAAATTGTCTTATATAAGGTGCGTACCTATCAATGACAGATGGCGCTGCCAGGTGGAGGGAGAGGCTATCCATAAAGTTTCTCATACAAATTATCTTTTGCACTCCCTATTTCTCGTACCACCTAAGAATCGTAGGGTGATATAAGATATCCTATCCCTCCTCCTCAAAAATTGAATTGTGCTTTCAGAAATTTTATGAATGCCTAAAGGATTTTTTCAAATTAGTTAGCATATTCCAGCAAATAAAAAATCGGATCATTACTTCGATTTTTTATTACCACTGTGGCAAACAAGCTTACGGCCTGCGGTAAGGAGTTACCTCAGCCTATGGACGATTGCAATATCACCCACGCGTTGCCGACCCCATAAAACCTTTTCACCCCTTTCGGAACCCTACGAAAGGAGTACCTCCTTCATAAATCAGCCAGGCAGGATAGAAATCTTATTTTTTGCCTGACCATAAACTAAGCATACCTAGTAATGAGAAGATAAATCTCTATTATGAATAATTATTTTTTATCAATTTAGTATTTCGATTCTCTCAAGCAAATTTTAGGATACTTTCTGAAAACAAAATGCTAATGAGTAATTAAGATTGGAATTTGATAATACCTTGCTTAATGACCTCATTTTATAGGTCGTATTGACTATAATATCCTCATTCCCGTGGGTTTGTGGTAAAAGAAAATCAGTTAGTATACAATACAATGCCACCTTATCCACAGTTATATATGTATCTTTAGGTATGCATTATTCCTCCAGGAAACGAATATCAACAAAAAGATATCGATTTCTCAGTAAAAAAACCGTTAGAATATTTTAAAGTAAGTGCTACTCGAATAACTACCGCGTTCTCATATCAATGGATAAACGAGAGTTAAATTAAAGAATAACATTCCTTCAATAACACTCTTTATAGGGAATCTATAACTTCTTTCACTTGACTAGTAACGGTAGGAATTCTAACAAAAAATCAATAAGGAAAAATTAACATACGTCTATCATCTCAGATATGATCCAATAACGAACAATGCCAGTGACATGCAAATTTCTGAAACCGATACACGGAAAGACGTTACGGAATCGTCGAAAATCAGAAATATGTCATACAGCCAGTTCAAATTCAAATTAGGAACTAGGAAATCGGAATGGCCACTAAGAAAGCCATTTAAAAAAAATATGTATTTCGATTTCTTCTTTTGTTGTTCTAAAGGGACGATTGAATTGTAACATTTGCAAGTGACATGGGGCCAGTGAGTCGCGCCCCTGCAGCCTATACGCGTCGAACTGTTCCGAACATCACAATCACAATATGCGGTCTACAATGCAACGTACGCAAATTAAGTGACGCATACAATTTTTATAGGCGATAAAAAGCATAATGCGGCCATTCATCGATTCGGTACGTACTGTGCTTGTGCCCTTGATAAAGGAGTTTTAAACGGTCTGCAAATGATTTTTGCATATGACAATGTTCGTTTTGCATATAACAAATTTGGGCGACATGTGCATGCGCAGGTACCTCTGTGCCTTTATCGCTTCAGTTACGCAAATTGGATCCACAACGGGATCCGACAGACCGTTACAAATCCACACATTTGTGTATGGTGACGTAATAAATAAATTATCAACACCCAAATGGCTACATTTTATAGTAAACGCATTAAATGCTAATATTGCCAGATGAAGAATAAATTGCTCACTTAGTATAGTTGGTTGAGGATTACGTTTATTTATATTCAATCGTATAAAATTAGTAGCTATACTTATCTTGTTACATGTTGGTTGGTGTTATTTCGTGGATATTTTCGACGTTCGATTATTTTTGGGTTGAGATTGAGGTGAGTAATTAGTTTTGTTTGAAATGAGCCTAATACAAAAATGTACTTTTGTATAAGTATTACAAAGACGTACCTATACTCTTTAAAGAACTTCATTTTACTAGTAAGTTAGCCAAAAATATACTTTGCTGGCTTGTCAACAATGTTAAGTTTTGTAACCAATGCAATTTTGCTCTATTGATAGGCTACATACAAAACCGTGGTTTCGTAACTGGTTTCATACGAAGAAATCCTTTTCCATATCCTTGTAGGAAGTAAACACAAGTCTCCACACCTTACCTCTACCTTGGACAGTAGGTATTATTTACACTGTCTTTGAACATAGCATTATCAAAATATCGTTCCCTTTGAGGTTCTAACATTCGCAATATATCATTAGTTGATTTAAGTCTCTAAGGACAAAAGCACCAAAACATGGTCAGGAAATCCGAAAAATAGCAATTTCGATAAAAAAAAATTTTTAAATTAATGTCTTCTTACCATAAGGCAGGCCATAAGCTTGTTTGCCATTTGTGTGGTATAAAAAAATAAATTATACTGTTTCCGTAACTTTATGATAAATTGACCCCGGCTTCGCTTCTGCGAGGGTTCGCTCTCCTACTCTGTCTTCTCAATTACGTGTAGTCATCGTAAGCCTTACGTGAAGTCATCGTAAGCCGTTGGCTGTCGTATCCGACTAGGCGATATAGATATATCCATCTCTTTTTGGATCTTCTACGGGCCCTTTTTCCAGATACCGGCAAGTTTATGAACCTTTAAATTTCCCACGTGTTTCTGGGGCTTTACGTGGCCAAACCAGCGAAGGCGAGCCCCTACAATCTTACATTATTACGCAGCTTAAAAAGTTGAGGAAACCGTACAAAATTAATTTAAAACGAAAAGTTATTGGTATACCTACATTTCCTAGTCATAGTAACTTTATGCGAAAGACTTATTTTGTTGGCTCTCCAGAAAAAATATGTTGTGCTTACGTCCTTTGAGACTTGTATTTCCTAATTCGATTTTAAGAATTAGGTGTTCAAGGGAAGGTTAATTATATGTGGAGACTTGTGTTGAACTGTCTCTACATATAATTAACATTTTCGTACAAGGAATAATTTTTTTTTATTGAAATCAGATACAATTCTTCTACACTTCGATTGGCGAGTTGTGGTCCCCATTCTCACGTAGTCAGTACTTAAAAAGTACTTTTTTCAAATAAACAAGTCAAACATAAAAAAATCATAATCATATTGTCGTTAATGTCCCGGTTGTGTTCTCGCGCACGAGGGCCCCGAGTCCGCCTTGACCATGAATATTTCATTCCATGCGGCCATAGCGGCAACACCTTTTCCTTCTTTCTTTCTTTTTAATAAATGGAAAGAACAAAGTAGAATGATTAAAATTATTTTCTGGTCTGAAAAGTATACCTATTATTTTATGTCTGTAGAATCATCATCATCATCTCGGCGTTATGTCGCGGTTGCGCTCCCCCGAGGTACGTCAGGGCCCGGGGTCCGCCAAAAACCTTTAATTTTGTAGAGGGTATTACCATAGTCTCCTCGCTTGGCAGGCGCTTTGCAGATTAAAGTATTGAAAACATCCTAACTGAAAACGCTAATGCGCATTTACGGGCATATTATTTTTTACGAACTTACCCTATCGCTCATTTCCACCGCTCCAACTCCTGTGTAGCAAGTATCTATTGTCCACACACAGGACCTGAGTTTTGACACTCAGGCACACCCGAGGAAAGCCAATACTGTCTTGGAACCCGCAATCAATTTATTGAACAAGTAACAGGTAGGAGTAGCAAAGACGACCCCCTTAAAGAGCTGAGATAGCGCAAACGAATCAGTGCTAGGAATTAAGGGAAGCGCACCACGAACATACACTAGTTAATTTAGTTATGTCTAGCATTAAGTTGCTAATCGTTATTATAACAAAAGTTATATAAAGCTATAAAGTTGCCTATTGTTAAAACAAGGTCTTAATCATAAATCACCACAGAGTTACAGGAAATGTGATTTGCCATAGTTATGAGTATAAAAAGGCTCGCATATTCCGTATGTTAGTTGGATGCCAGGCATCTAAAAGGTGTGGATGAAATCTATCGCATCGTTGGAGGGTGCGGTGGAGTTAAATAAAAATATACCTAGATATGCTCATCGTACACTACAAGAAACTTTTGTATGTCCTTTCCTTGATCCATATAAATACGTAGGTACGCATCACTGCCCACCACTGTATAATCTTAGCAACCAAACACAAAATGCAAAGCAAATAGGCAAACGTATGACCACATTGTCATGACGAATTACGCAAAAATGGTTGTCAGAGAACCCACAAAAGCGTTGTGTATTTGTTTTTCTCACAAATGTGTTGTGTAGTGATGCGACCACTCGAGTATCGATTGTCGATAGACTCAATGAGTGAGTGAATGAGTGATTGGGAGCGTTGAATGGTTCTGTCGTTAAGTGGACGCGGGGATTATTGACAATGCAATTGATAGAACCATATTATTGATGTAAGCACGTATTGTTCTTTTTAGGGCTCTCTGGTTGTCGCATTATTTGCTGAGGAGGGACACAATACGTCTTATCGTCTAGTGCAGATTGTGTACAGCTACAGACAATATATTGCAGACGTTTCCCTGTTTCTTTGTTTAGATACGTAATTATGTTTTAACATAATTTTATTTTTATATAAAAATAAGTAATGAATACTTTTTTCAGTCATTTTATTTTATACTACTCAGTAACAAACGAGTTGACAGCCTACCTGATGGTAAGCGGTAACTGTAGACGATTGATGCATTTAGGTTGCAGGCAACAAAAATACGGAACCGCAGGTGCCTTGTCACTGTGAGAACTAAGATGTAATAACTCATGTCTGTAATTGCGATACAAAAATTTAAAACCATACTTTCCCATTAATATAAAATTGTTAGTAAATGGTTTTACTAAACATTTGAAGAGGAGGCAGGCAGCCTGTGGAGGTAGTGTTGACAATACACAAGCTAATCCTAAATAGTCTACGTTCAGGACATAGTCGCATTGTATGTAGTAGGGTTTGACTACTTATTTATTATTGGTTTTGGAAGTTTGTTCTCAATTTTTGCAGAGTGCTTAAACTCGGTAAGTTATCGCCATGATTGATCGCCATCTCAACAGGGGGGCGATTCTCGCGCTTTCGACATTAGAATTCGACATTTTCTCTAGCCACAAATAACTATTAAAAAGTAACTGAATCTCTATTGCAAGCAAAAAACTTGTTCTCAACGATTTTCTCTAGTCCTTTATTGTTGAAGATCGTTTTAAATTACATTTTTTAATAGAGATATTTAGCTAGGAAAAATGTCGAATTCAAGATGTCACAGCGCGAGAATTAGGCCCCTGGAGGCAAGTGGCGGTGCGGCCGAAGATGAAACATGCCCGTTTAAAAAACAGCCTATCCACCAGCCTCTTGAACGCGTCCAGATTTATTCATAAAAGCTTGAAGTATGAGTTTTATAAGGACCTATATATAAAAGCTATCTGCTCATTATTGCCATGAAAGCATGGAAGTAAAATTAGGCACGTAGCATTCAAAAACTCGATACCATAGCAACACTAGAGCAAAATAACTAACCGGCGTACACGGCAATCGCTAACTCAATTATTGTATAGCCAGTGAGTAAACACAATAGGCGACCAGAGAGAAGGTTTTCGCATCACTTTAAATTCATGCCGCATTGATGTCTCCCCTAAGTAGGATGCCTTTTTGGTTTCCGAATTAAACACCTTTTGATTTTCGATCGAGCGAGAGGCTTAATCCCTGTTGATCACTCGATGAAGCCCCATTGACGAGTTCAGGTGATGCTGCGACAACGGAGGTGGTACAAGTTGGGAGTCGGTGGGAGCTTTCTTGGTTCGTTGTTACTTTTTACTAGTGGTGAACGCGGTTTTCACACGCGTAGCTCTGCCAAAATTCCACTTTTCCGCGGTCCTGGTGGTATACTCCTCCTCATAATAGTCATACAGTCATAAAGGTCATAAAGTACCCTCTGATACTCGGGAAGAGTTTTCTATAATGACGTTTACATTTATTGAAAAAAGGACAACATACAAAATTAATAAACTTAATAAATATAAAAATTAAGTATCTAACTTATAAAGTTCTGAATAAAGTCAAATAAAATAAATAAATAAATAAATAATTAAATTAACCTTCAACCCTAATATGAAAATATATATGTACAAATATCCCCTACATCGCTAATAATTATCTCGGTGCCAATATCCTGACTGTGCTAAAGCGCGCGAGGACCCGGACCCTACCTTGAGCTTGAGAGTCCTATAAATTTTACAATCGATCTAGGCGTTTTGGAGACACAAAGTTTGTATGTTTGTATATTTAAACTTTTTAGTATAAAAAATGCATTCGTCTATAACTTGGACCACTATGAGGAAACCCACTGTGAAATGCAATAAAAGACATCAATCCAGAAACAGCATTTATAAATTGCATTTCGCTATTTCAACATAAACTTTAAGGGAATTGTTTTAAGAGCTATTTCTGAATAAACAACAGTGCTTTTTAGTGATACTATCTCGATCCAATTCGGTAGTCATTGACTGTGATATGCGGTTCACTTCACTGAAATTAATTGTTTACTCTAAACGAAACCTGTTAGTCGAATTACTTTTTTGGTTTTTCTGTCCTCGGCTTGGAAAAAGGTTTAAAAAATTGCAGTTTTTGTTTAGAGTAAACTGCTTTGATCAACGCACGATGATGTGGGAAAAAGCTAAAGAGATAATAAACACCATGGCGTGATATCCAGGTTTTGCTCTCGCGCGCGAAGGCCCGGGTCCGTCTTTACCATGATCCAGGATTTGGCAGATCAGGTAATTACAGTAAAGCGACTGCAACACACATGGGGCGGCCAATATGTCACTGTGTGTTTCATTTAATGTCCTACTTAAAAAAGAAATTTAGATAACAATAAAACATGACCTAAGAAGCTAAAGAGTAGGTAATTATTATTTTCACAGATTTCTGTTCGTATTAAATTGATTACTAATAAGTATTGCAAATTAAAATATTACAAAAAAAGGGATCTCTATTTACGAGTATTGCCCGAGTTCAATTAGTATGATTTTATTGAGTAGTTGTATAACTACTCAATAAAATCAAGAAATAATTGCAAACAATATCAAGAAATAATTGCAAACAAATTTTATAATAAGCTACTGCTACTGATCTAGTAGCTCTACAAGTAATATTCTACATTATGATCATTATAATTTAAATGAAGTTTCTCCGGTATATTTCGTTGGTAATAATAACGGAAATATTTTTTATACTTTCCATGTATACTTGCAGTGTCAGTGGTAGAGTATATGGACTGTCATTGCTAACACACTTCTCAATAATCCCAACCACTACCTACATTTTTAAATGTAATACGATAGACAAACAGGCAAGCGTGTCGCCTGATGGAAAGTGGTCACCGCCGCCTATAGGCATCAGCAACACCAGGGACGCTACCAATGCGTTGCCCGCCTGTAAGGAAACCTTTAATATACCTCTCGAACGATCCCATGTCATAGTCCAAAGGAAACACTGTGGCTGGGAGCTCATTCCATATCCGAAACGTACGGGAAACGTTAAATCCTTTACAAATAGAATTTCATCTGCTCATGTCCATCAATATAGAGCTACTCCATATTAATAATGGAATTAAGTACTTTCTATATAACAAACACGCGACTCTGCTTAAACTCTTTTACAATTTCTCCGAATGCGCCAAATAATTGCGAACAAAAACGAGCAGATGCACCGCAAAAGTACAAGGTTCTCGAAACGTTAAGCACTTCATTATTAACAACTTTCTTCCGGTTAAGTGGATGCTTATCACCACAATAAACATTGTATCATTGACTAAAAGCCCGCCGTTTTTGTCGTGTACGAGCAATGTTACAATTACAATCTGTAGCCGAAATCCGTTTCCTATCTTGTTCAGAGCGGTTCGAACCGGATATTGGAAACGTTGACCACATTTAAAAGTCGCATTAAGAAGATAACAATCTAATTCAGAATGCAGATTTGAGGGATTGCATTCTATTGAAACAAGGCTGCTTGCGTTCTCTTGTATTTGCGTTCATTGAAATACCTATAGTGCCTTAAGTATAGTGTGTTAAGACTCAAAATCCTTCGGGAACTTGACTTTTGAACACCCTATTCTAGTGGTCATTGTGTTATTTGGCGTAATCTGACAAAGTTGTATTTTCATTCGTAAGACTGTATTTTTCATACTCAACGGAACAGTTCCGGCCGCAAATAAAATTTGTAGTTTGTACTTACAAACGAATTTGTAGAGGATTATCGATGTCCGAATGTGCTGTTCCCATACGTTCAGCGGTAGTCAGGAGCTTTTGTAGCGACGCTGCGATTCAAGTATTGACAGTCACAAAGAAGAAATAGTTCATCTTACAATATCTACTGTGGGAAAAGAAATGATTAAAATTTAGCAATTAAAAAGTGTAAGCATCGTTTCTTATTGGGTCAATTTGAAGTAAGTTTCAAATATTCTTTGAAGTAAGTAATATGTACCTACTTACATAAAACTATAGTTCGAATGTAGACTGTGAGTTTGCGCGTACTATCAGAACTCTTAGTAATGAATGTTTGTGAATGCTAAGATTACAATGTCTTTATACTTGTTACTTATTCAGTGCAATACATTGTTCTATAATGCGCGTAAAAATATGAATTTGTAAAGTACGTTTCACTAGAAAATTACAATGACTTATTTATGAAATAAATTTTATACTTATTGACTAACTAAACTGAAAATTTATGTGGTTATTCATTATCCTTATTTGATACAAATATTCATAATTAAATTTATTCATAATAGTAATATTTACTTGTCATTTTCATCAAGTTCAGTAATATCAATTGGATAATTGACTAATAGCATTAATGGTAAATATGTCTACTATTATAATTAATTGCATTATTGTGATAATATATTATGTGGTAACTAATTAATTTATTTAGATATCTGTCTATTCTACTATTATAATACTTATCGATAAGGTGCTGTACGTTTGTTATTTCTATTGGACTTCGAGATACTCTTAAACTTATTATATTTCGAATTAAATAACTTTTTTACACTAGTTGTACTTCATTATACAATTTTTTATTAAATTGCTACCGTATTCGAATTACTCATCTTCAGGCAATTAATAATCCAGTAATTCGAAACTGGTAGCAATTTAAAAAAAAATTGTATAATAAAGTGGAACTAGTGCAAAATAGTAGTTTATCTACACTCATAGCGTAATGTTCCAATTACATATTCGAAAACAGTTGTTTAAGGATACACTTTTTTTACGCCAGACTATAAAAATTTAAAAAATTACTTTTCGATACAGCATTTCCCATACTATTTTCATTACAGCTGTATCGAAAAATAACTTTTTAATCATTATGCAACACTTTTCTTTTTTAAATTTTTGTCGGGCGCCGGGACACGGCTAAATGTAGGCTGAATACCTAAATGTCTTCAACAAATTCAAAATTCCTGTTTATATTTGTAATCAGTTCATAGTCTGTGGTTGCGATTGTGTACATTTGGAATTATTTTCCCGCTAAACAGAATATTTTTTCTAATTGTTGTAATTTGTGTTTGTGAATGTTTTTTCTTGTTTGAAGCAAATAAATAGATAAATGTGAAAGTAGTGAAGTGAATTTCGCTTGATATCCTCGACGGGTAGATACAACAGAACTGACTCGCAGTTACTTCCAGCAAAGTTGAAAAAATTATAGGTACGAAATTTTAACATGAAAATATGAGTGTAGATAAAGTAGTGTATGCAACTGCATATAGTTAGGTATTAAAACACTCGTGTCAAACTATTATCATACGAGGCTACGCCTCGTATGATAAACAGACTAATTAAATGTTTTAATACCAACTTTTATATGACAGTTGCATAATAGTAGTTTATGCAACTGTCATATAAAAGGGGGTATTAAAACATGATAATAGTTTGACACGAGTGTTTTAATACCTAATTATATGCAGTTGCATACACTACTTTATCTACACTCATATTTTTATGTTAAAATATCGTACCTATAATTTTCTCAACTTTGCTGGAAGTAAGCTGCGAGTCAGTTCTGTTGTATTTACGCATCGATGATATCAAGCGGCGGGAAATTCACTTTACTACTTTCACATTTATCTATTTACTTACTTCAAATAAGAAAAAACATTCACAAACAGAAATTCCAACAATTAGAAAAAATATTCTGTTTAGCGGGAAAATAATGACACAAATATAAACAGGAAAATTTAAATTTTGAATTTGAATTTTAGTTTGTTAAAGGCTACATTTCGTATTAGGTATTTCGTGTAGGTATTCAGCCTACATTTCGCCGTGTCACGGCGCCCGACAAAATTTTAAGAAAGAAAAGTGTTGCATAATGATTAAAAAGTTATTTTTCGATACAGCTGTAATGAAAATTGTATGGGAAATGCTGTATCGAAAAGTATTTTTTTAAAATTTTATAGACTGGCGTGAAAAAAGTCTACCCTTAAACGACTGTTTTCGAATATGTAATTGGAACATTACGCTATGAGTGTAGATAAAAGTGATTTAATTCATAATAATGGAGTTCCATCATGAAGTGACAACACAAAGTGTTAAATATGTATTATATTTCGTTGATTTAAACCCAATAAATCTTATTCCTTAGCAAAACTGAGGAACCCAACTTTCTCCGAGCTTTCACAGTTAATTATCGACGGGACACTCCGAGAATCCCAAAAGAGGTTTAGTATATATTAAGAGATGGTGCCGTAACCAGAAAAAGTCATTGTGCCACCGATTAGTACAATGTTGTGAGCGGAAATCCTACTTTGGATACTGTTTGACCATTATTTGTTGGTCCACGCCTTCCTATGTCGCAACTAAGCCGTGTTCCCAGCAGTCGTAGCTAGAATTCGGGAGACAGGGTCTCGATACAATAGTTCTGAATAAACTGGAAGTGGCACAATGGTGTTAAGAGGAGGCGTGTGCGTTTTCATTCATAAAAGCCGAAGGTTCTCAGTACGCAAGGTGTAAGTGGTCAAGTAGACATGGATTTGTCAATGGTGTAGTGATAGCGGCATAAAAGGCTTCCCTTTGATGTTTTTATGAATGATTATGAGCTTCGGGAGCCGTGTGCTGATGTAACTGTAATTCGCACTTTGTATCCAAATTTCGATTGTGTGTGTTCAGTATTTGAGTTCCGTACGTATTCAGTAGAGCTGAATAAGTCCTGAAGCGTGTGGTTTGATTGCCCAGTGGTTTGTGAATCCGCCTTGTAGTATGCGGATAATGCAAGTTCGATTCTTACTCGGCGTTCATATTCTTTTAAATGTACTTTCGGTTGATCAGCCAATTGACTACAGTAGCATGTTAAAAAAACAATACTAATAATCTTGGCGTTAATGTCAGGGTTGTGCTCTCGCGCACGAAGGCCCGGGGTCCGCCTTGACCATGATCCAGGATTTGGCTGATAATTACAGTAGCGACTACAATCTGACCTCCGTGACCCTGCTACCAGGGGAACCTGACCAGATTGGATCATGGTTACACATTTAGTCACCTGAATGGCAGGTTTCGTCACGATGTTTGCCCTCACCGTAAGAGCATCGGTTAGCATTCAACTAATGTACGAAACTCATAAAAGAGTCATTGGTACATGACCCCAGTGGGATTCAAACTCGGTACCTCTTACGCTTACCTTAACCACTCGGCCACCGATTCTACATTAGCATGATATGTAAAATATCACTCCAAAGTTGTTCTTTTTACTACTTAGCTTGTGCCGTCATGCTATGACGTCCGGATGATTTCCCTGCAATCAAGTTGTTTTGACTAGTTTCTTAGTCTAAACTGACTAGTCTAGTTACCGGCAGAGTATCAGAAAACGCCATCTTCAGTAAAATACGATGAGAGGGTGACCATATCTATACCTACCCCTTACATACCTCTGTAAACTAGAAAGTGGGTGGCATTTTCTGTCCAACCCGGCTGCTGAGTGTGGAGGTTATAGCAAGCAGCTTAAGTCTAGTATAGGATTATACATTGGAGATCAAACTCGATACCTCCCACTTATGAGGTCGATCAGCTAGCCATTAAATAGGTATGCTTCCTTCGACAATTCACACAGCGCCGTCGTTTAAATTTAGATAAGATATAGAACCCCAAAGAAAGCAAAGCTTGTGCTAGATAACTGATAAACTACTTACATACTTACTTAATATAAAAACCAGACCGGACAAAAACAGAATCCGGTACCTCTGCGTGGCAGAACTGAACCATTCAGGTCTTCACCACATTACCAACGCGAGAGCTGTCACTGATAGCTTATTAAAACTCCACTATTATTTCTAACTTAAAGAATTTTCGTCTTCAGTTTTTACGTCTTTTTCTTCACAGCTGCACTTCAAATGGCCTTCGAGACCCATCAGTCGGTCATGGTCGGTCACGGTGGTCGGACTCTGACTAATCGGTCATTGTTGCGGGATCCGCGGTCTGGGATTGCATTGTACTGGGCAGCGTTTATTGTTTTTAAGAAATCCCTCCCTCATCGCTCAGTTAAAAGCTGTACGTGGTTACAGTACTTGGTACTAAGACAATTTCAATACACATTTTAAAAGTATATATTCGAGGCTAGGGAGTTGTGTCAGGGCAGAGCAAAGTGTCGGTCCATTGTCTCTGCCTACACCACCTGTGGGATACAGGCGTAAGCTTTATATATGTATGTATTTTAAAGGTATGTTCCGGGTTTCCTATCGCGTACTTTAAAAAATTAACGACAAAAGTGAATTAAAAACGTTTTATTGGAAATTTAAATTTTAATACTGGTGCTGCCTTGGTGGAGTGGCTCACTCTTGCTGTTGTTTTTGGTACTTTTCTTAAGCATGCTTGGCATTGTCGGACACGGGGCCTGGCCGCTGTCGGCGTAGGGTGGGTGTGCTCCGGTCCTGGAGCGGCCAAGATGTCACTGTGTTTTCCTTCCTACTTTCCTACCCCCTGCAAGAGATATTTAATGTCCTACTCAATAAATTTTGATTTGATTTTATTTGAAATAATCCTCATAAATATTGATAATGACGGAAATATTACTTGTTGGCAGATTTCACACACATCTTGCTCAGACACAGATACTATTTAAGTAAAGATTTTTTTTATTGAGAACACATCCGTCAGATATTGCGTTTATAATTTTGTCTTAGATTTATAAATTTTAGTTTAATTTAATTTACTAAACGAAGTAACAGACTCATTTTAGTTAGTAAGACGTATACCTATGTTACCTGTGTTTTTGATGGGCTTATCAATATTTTATATTATTGTTAAATCACTTGGTATTCTAAATACTTAAATAGACCCATTGGAGGTCTTGGATGAGATTAGCCCCGGCCACACAATTTTCTGTACTAATACTAGTTTTATTATTAATTCTCTCAATCAAAGTATATTGCAAAACTACAAGAGCAATACTTATTTCTTTCTCACTAACATCATCACCTGCGACACAATCACCTAACAATACTCTGGCAATATTATTTTTCAATCAAGACGAACAAACAGCATTGTTATTATTTGCGCATTCTCTGTGATATAAAGGAAGGTTTAGTATTGATCTGTCAACAGTTCGTTTCGTATTGCAACGGGTAGCGGGGTTCGATTCCCGATTCTCACGGAACTGATTTCGGGACCCGTGACCTGTCGCGACGGTTGCACTGACAACCCTATTGCATAGTTGTGTGAAATATAATTACATTCAATTGAATTTGAACATTATTCCTTCTCTGTTATGGTTTATTTTTGAGGTACGGTTTTAGAGGATTTACGTGGCGCTCTATTTGGTCATTGTAAATCCTTTCAGGCAGCTAGGGTTGCCACAAATTTTATGAACTTGGTAAAAGCTCACATTCTAATTTTACCCACAAGCTGTAATTTGTTTACCTGAGAAAGTTAGTAAGAACATACGACTGAAAACAAAGTTTTATAATTCTAATTATAATTTTCCAGATAACGAACTGGGCAGGAATGGAACCAACGGCGAATTCTTGTGTACGAGGCCAAGATCCACTTCGGGTGGCTGAGATAGCGAAGTAAGTAAGTTAATAATTTTGAGTGTAGGCTCAAAATTAGAATTAGTTGGTGGAAGTAAGTTTACAAAAATTTATACCTACTTGTTCTTGCAATATACTCGAACTTTTATTCGAAGAACTTCCATTTTAATTCCAACATACGGTGACACCCCTGTAACCTTTAAACAGGAAGTACAGGGGTGTGAGTCGTCATGACCTCAAGTTACCCATCTCGCGCCCTCAATGCAATCTTCATATTTTTTATTACTCTTTCTTCCATTGTTGATATATCTGGAGCATTACACGGCAATGCCATGAATCGATTTAGCGCAAAAAACGCAATAAATATCACTCGATTGTATTTAAAAAGGGTTTTGAATTTAATAAAGGTTCGATTGGGGTATATCTTGAAAAAAAAAGTATTGAGAGAAAAGACAAGAACTGCAAATTCGTTACGATTGAGCGATTTTGTGCGGTTTTTTTTGAGAACGTGTTCGTGACAGTCTTCTTTACTAGTACACACAATGGATCTATCTGTTCTAATTTCGGGTGCATTCTTTGGAATCCTTTCACACCGACTTACATAGGCTAAACTCAATAATATAAATAACAATACTAAACTTCATTCTTCCGGGTTTCCGTAAAAAACCGAGACATAACGTTTGCAACTGGTTTTACCCCATTTTTGAAGACCAGTCTTATTAATGATTGAATGCATGTTTTTGTTAAGATAAAACTAGTTTTTGTACTAAACTAAGTGCAGTTTATTAGTTCTTTATATTACAAATTCATCATTGAAGCGATCAAACACCAAATAACGAATATTATACATACTAGGAGTAGGAAATTATATAAAATGTCTTCTATGTGCATTTTTTCATTATTAACTAGATTTTTCCCGGGATATTTTTCGCAAGATTTAATTTAAATTTCCCAGAGAATGGTCAACCTAATGGTCAGCCCGGCTCTTGACATTGCCGCTTTACTACCCTCCCGAAGAAAAAAAAATCTACAATACTTGAATTGATATGGTTTCGCAGATTTCGTTGGATTAGTAATTTATTTTTCAGAAAATAGAGCACTTGCGTAGGGGACTCTTAGGCCACGATTTTCTTTTAAGACAGGCATTTGAGCACCATCTCACCTGTTGGTGAGTGACGATGCAGCCGAAGATGGAGCATGCCAGTCTCGGAACAGCCTATTCACTCTAGCCTTGAAGGCATGCAGATTATATCGATCAGGGAACACACTCGCAGGCAACGCGTTCCATTCCTTAGCGGCTCATGCGGATCAAATGCGCCTAACTTGTTTATGAATACCGCAAGTTCAAATCATCCTGGAACGTGTGAAGACATCTGTGCAACTGTATATTCTAGAAGATCTTCACCGAAGTGGTAGGTTTTCTATACTGCATAGTGTTAAACGAGTAGACAGCCTGATGACAAGCAGTGACTGCGGACCAAGGGAGACAGAATTATTAGATATCGGTATACCGCATCTGAGCGGCTTTTTACGAGCGGCGACTGTCATATTCACACAATAAAGACTTGTTTACTGATTATGATTATTACAAAAATAGCTCGAAATATTTATTTAGGATGCCTAATTGAGTCAAATAAGTTATGCGGTGATGCTTTTGACAGCGCGCGGAGATGTTTCTCTGAAGATGTCGTCAAGCTTGAAAAAATTGTAGAATTTAGTGGAAAAGGCAATCATTATTCAGCAATAGATTTATTAATACGAAAATGATGTAATTATTACATATTATTTTATTCTTTTCGAGTACATGATTCGGATATGTATGCCCTTTCCTCATCGGACAGACGCCTTTTCTATAACGGCAACACACCAAACGACGTTATGTCACTATTCAGACAGACCGAGTTCTGATTTCACTCCCCTTTTAACTTTACGGAGCATGCTCCAACGGGCTCAAATTAAAATAAATCATAATATTCGATTTGCACCAACATTAATGCATAATTTTTCAATAGATACAAAATACGTACATTTATCGCTTTCTTTTTAGTGTTATTGATTTGTAAAAAATACGCAATATGTTCCATCTCTTTTGAAAACTAGTGATTAAAGAGAGAGGGCAAAAAGATAAATCGAAATTACCCCAATGTTAGGGCAAAGTGGGCGTAACACCGATGTCAAATTAAAATAAATTGTCTGCAAGATATTGTTCGGTGTTGCCTTTTTCACCCTTTGATATATATATTTATTTTCTCCGTGGCTATTTTCTTGTGAATAAATTGTGTCGTTCAAGATTGTTATTTGGATTTTTTATGCGCGTCGAGCTCCGCCTTTTATTTATATAAATAAGTAATGCGTTATTATGAATATTACTAAGGTCGACATTTTGCTGGATTAAAAACAAATAGTGTGGGTCGGATCGCTTGTTTTAATGTGTTTGTTTGAAAAGTACTTAAGAGGAGAGTTTCCCAAACGCGCTCCATACAAATGTAGTTTGGTCATATTTTCAATATTACCTACGCTACCAAAGCTAATTAAATTTTGTGAACATGATAAAAAACCGATATCTATGCTCGTGGGTAGACAAATTTTCGTTAAAACATAGATATCGTTTCAAAGTTGCACGGGATTTCTTTACAAATTTTAAATCCCGTCCATCTCTGAAATGACACATTTTAAAAAAAATCTGATAAACCACAAGTTATATTGGTTTTATATATTGGTAAAAAAAATATGCCTTAAATAACCATGAGGTAGCTAACTTTCCAACCTTTTGTTCTAAATATATTATTTTTACTGGATACCTATGTATAACAAAATTCAAACACATTATTTAAATTAAAAATATATGTATATTATATTTATTTTGGGTCACTTCTACCTAATTTCATTGGCTTTGATTTCGTAATATTGAAAATATTATCAAACTACGTTTGTATGGAGCGTGCTCGGGAAACACTAGCCTTAAATAAAAAAACATACTGCAATAAACTAGATACAAACAGTTGTCTTCACATAAAGTTATTGGACACAAAATATATCGTTACAACTACACGCCCAAAGTATGACCTTCCCTCAACCGCCAGACGTAAATCACTGACCCAATTTCACGACTAGGTGCCCAAAATCCGAACGGAATCCCGAGTGATTTAAACGACAAAACTGAACAGAACATAAACAATAACGAACGTACACACCCCCTTATTGGCGTAGTCGGTACAATAGTAGAAAGGTCGGTAAAGACGACTACAGAGACCGTGCCTAATTAAATCGTCCCTTACAATGTGGTAACAATAAATAATAAAGTAAACTTTATATTTATGGGCCGTGTTTTAAATCTTATTTTATGGGAACTGTGGTCAGCGGAGCTTAACGGTGATTTAGCAGGTGGTAACGCCGGATGGTAACGTATGACGGCAACTTAGGGGACGATGGTGACCCGGCCATAGATAAATCAAACGCCAACTGCGCTTTTGCTACGTCATACTGGGGAGTCGTGTAGCTAGTTAGAAAGACGACGATGAGAAGGAAATTTTGGATTGTACTTCTATCATTTTATACAGTACTAGTCGTAATTATGTTCATACAGAAGTCGACTCAGTGGTTCCTCAGGGTTAAAACTATATCGATACAAAAATATTTCAGAAGTCCATTAGTTTAACATTAGTAATTAACTCGGCTGATATATCACAGAAATAAATAAATAACAATAATAACTCTAAAAACAGTCAGATAATAATATGACCGCTTATGTATTGCATCCGACTCGAATACCATAAAATGCAGACGTACAATATATGTCAAGCGTTCCTGCATACTAAATAATTCGTTTGAATACGAAATATCAACAGCAGGTTCTATCAAAATTAGTCTGTTTTCTTTTCACGAGATACATAACTTAAATTTGTCAGATTATAGAAATCTTAATATTATACTCGTAAATAACCGAACTAACTAGGAAAGACTCGAATTCACAGGTATTCATATAATTTGATAAAATTAATAAAGATCAAAATCGTAAACTGCTAAATGTAGTTCACGACGATGGTCATAGCTTAAATGGTAACACAGAATCTCACTTGTTATATAATACAAACTTGTAATGAAGTAAGCAAACTGCTGTTTAGACAATACATAAAGCACACAAATCGTCAAAACAAACAATGTAGAGATCGAATAAACTTCAAATCCTCTAAAACTCTGAAACCCGCATATGAATCGTTGCACTGTTGGTAAAATACCTGACCTGCACAAACCATACAATTGAAAAGTCATTTAGATATATTCCCACGTCGAGTTCGAGAGCCCAGTGCAACGTTTGGATATAAAATGCATCAGCCTTGTCCCCACTCCAAGGTAAAATAGCCGAATATACAGCATGTATCTAAGAATCTGCATTATAGGCATGCATGATTTGGTATAACACAATGGGTAAACCATATGTAATTATATGTAGATATAATTACAAAAATTAGAGCTATTGTGACCGATTCAAACAATTCCTTGAGTTGAAGTACCCATTATCAATACAAATATCACAAAGAATACGGCTCGTGGTGTCCGGCAGAGTAGAATATCACTCGTATTCACAAACAATGTTAATTCTCTAAGTAAAGTAGCTTTATTATGCATTCTCACAGTGCTCGTCAGCAGTGAACGGTCTACTTTCATGTCAGCTCTATGGTTGGTCAATCTCGTTCATTTTGACGGACGCATAGTGACGATCGCCACTCAAGTATTGTCAGTTGGAACCCTGTGCGTACGCGCAATTATAAGACCTTATAGTAGAGTTTCTAAATACGGGTGTTCAGCACCACTGACGCCCGCCCTCTGACGAGTATCGTGTCGTACATCCTACCCAAATCCAGTATAAAAGGAGCTATCATTTCTTAACGCGTCTATAGAAATGCTAGCTCATCTTATTATTTTATGTTGGTAGGTCGATACGCTGTCGTCTGTATAAGGCGACTAAATGTGAGGCAGTCCATGGGCCTAAGTCTCGCGCTGTGACATCTAGACATCGTCATTTTTTCTAGACACATATTGCCATTAATATTGAAATATCTATTGCAGCCAAAAAGTATTTTATAAACTATCTATTGATTCGACAACTATATTTATTTATTTATTTATTTCACAAACATATTATCAAATATCAATATCAGTGACGTTTTTAAACTGTTTTTTAAAGAGAGAAATATCGCTCTCCTGCTAGAACCTTTGTAAATCTCCTCCAGGGACCTCAGGAAATGGCAAGCAGCGTTTTCCGCTGAAAATTGTATGGTTATGACAATACCCTCACTTATACATATACGTGGAAGAGACTCAAGTACAGTAGTGGACCGTTTCTGAGCTGTTATAGTCATTATAAAGAGGTAACTGAGTTAGAGTGAGTATTTATTTATTTCAGGATTTATAAGCTGTTACTAGACAGGCACGCTCGATCTTCAGCTGCATCGTCACTTACCACTAGCTGAGATGGCGGTCAAATAACCAGCAGATTATAAAAAACATTTGTTGGCATATTTGGAGCCAGATAAGAGTCAATCACCGAATGTACAGAACGGTTTCCTTGACTTCTTTGAAACAACCTACATAGATCAGTATTGCAAAATATGATTCATGAAAGTCATACGATTCTTTCACATTTATAAGTATTTTAATAAACACAACCTGTATTAGGAGTTTTAATACTGTTAATAAAAACGCGATCGGTCTTTGCGATGCGCAGGCGACGTTCTGAGTAGCGGTACGTAGTATATGAGAGCTCTGAGAAGCACAGCCAATTAATATTTTACCAGCTCACTTGCATTAACAGATTCTTTAAATAAATTATACGTAGGTATATTATCTTGCTAATTCGAGAACCAGCGCTCTAGCGCTTTGCTCAGTACAGATCTTTACCTCAATGGCATTTAGCATCACCGACTCTACTGCATCTCCTCCCGTGCCGAATTCATCCCTCAAAAACATACTGGCTTAAGTAGTAAATTCGATAACTTTTGAAGATAGGTACTCATAATATGTTTATATTGATGAAATAACTTTTTAAGCAATTACTGACAAATTGTCACAGAAATATTCAAGTAGTAGATGATTCCTTTTACCATTGCAATCATCACATATTATTTCTGTAAGCGAAGCCCACAAAACAAAGTGAAAGATCTCCTTTCCCTGAAGATACTGCGCAGTTGAACTCCCAACGTAACAAATATCATTCCTCACACTTTCAAAAACGACGGCGGAGGCATTAAAAATATAACCCTCATCGAAGATAACACATTATAATGACGTGGGTCAGTGCGGCGGCTAGAACAAACAAGAACGTACGCGCGCCATGTTTTTTCACCGTTTCATTCAAAGGGAAGGAATGAGGTTCTACCGTCCTTTTTACTCTTTCCTCCAACCCATATGAGTGACAAAGACAGCGCAGGGATTGGTCAGGTAGGTGCCGCCGTGTCTGCCGCGCCAGACGAGCAGGCACCACGATATGCTTTTGAATATGAAGATGGATATTTTTTGTTCAACTTCCATGAGAGAAATTCCTTTTGTCACAGCTTTATTGAGGTTAAAGTATTTTGATTTGTGATCTATTAGGAGATACGTGTATTTTTTTGGGAATTAGCCGCCAACAGAAGGAACGAATTAATCGTGAATGGCAATGCTTTTGTTTTTTAGAAGCACGGGAACGCATCGTTACGAGTTTGAGAATAAGTAAGTAATGTAATTAAAGTACAGAGCCACAAATTTATCTGACCCGGTGGCGGGTGTCGCTGTTGTTGGCATCGACAAGTCATTTAAAATATATTTCAAAATTAAGTGCCAGTTTTCCACAGTTCCAGTTTTGGCCACCGCAAAAAACATATCATTATTGAAATTTGAAATATGGCGTCAAAATTATTTAAATGAAATGAAAACGAAAATTGTTATTTCATAAACTGTGATTTTAAAATTTAAGTTTGATACACTTTTTTGTCACACCCTTATTACAACAGACTGTGTATAATCAAATAACAAATAAACGAAACGTTATTAGGGAAACGGTGACATCAGTAACCTCACATATGGTGTAGAGTGGCACAGACTAATCTGAACTGGTGACGACGTCGCTACTGTGAATAACAAAGTTACATTTCTAAATAACGACACGTAGTTCCGGATTTGGCCAACGGGGCAGATAAGTTTGTATCGCTACATTGAGTTTGAGGCGACCTCACAACTGTTTTGTTGACACTATAGTATCTACGCCGAATCAAATCGAAGTTGACTTTTTTATTAGAGAGAGGCTAAAGAGCAATCTGGTCACCTGATGGTGAATGGTCACCGCTGCCTGTATGCCTTGCCATGAATGCCTTGACAAACGAGCAGACAGCCTACCTGATGGTAAGCGGTAACTGTCGCCCATAACATCTACGATTCATGCATTTCGGTTTCAGGCAACAAAAAGGCAGAATCGCAGGTGTGTTGTCACTGTGAGGATAAGATAAAATGCCTCATGCTTGTAATTGTGTTTGCTACCTTATCCAGGCGGACTCCTTAGGCTTGACAGAGTCCTAACGCCTGATAAGCAAATGAATGTAGACAGACGTCCGCAACATCGGGGGAGTCATAAATGAGTTGCTGGTCTTAAAGATAGATGTTCTTCGTTTCTTGAAGGTTTCAATGTCGTCACGGTATGCAAATATGACGACAGAATGCTCGTTCTTTAACGTGGTCGTACGAGGTAAGAAGGTACGTAAAAATCGTACCCATGATGATTAAGCTAGAATAAGCTAGATAAGATAGATAATATAAAAACATAAAATACTAGAAACAACTGATTTCAATTAATATTCTCTTTTTCTTTTCTTCTTCTTACAAAGTCTACAAAGGT
The DNA here is from genome assembly GCA_907269095.1 of Blastobasis adustella. Taxonomy (NCBI): domain Eukaryota; kingdom Metazoa; phylum Arthropoda; class Insecta; order Lepidoptera; family Blastobasidae; genus Blastobasis; species Blastobasis adustella. Next base: position 2,354,318 of record OU026116.1, on the reverse strand, counting down.
TCTTTAGACAAAGGTTGCCTAGTAGAGATCGCTTGCAGCGATAAGGCCGCCTTTGAACACAACCAGTTATGGTTTTTGTCGGAACTTTTTTAGGTAGTGATCTTGTGTGAGCAATAAAGAATTTATCTATCTATCTATCAATCTAATATTCAACTCTCGTTAATGCTATTAACATCGTCGCTTTGTTTTAATTAAAAAATAATAAAAAACTATTAAAATTTTTTAATGTGAATCTAATAAGATTTTTCTAACTGCAAATCCAATAAGACATACAAAAATATTTAAGCTTTACGTATGTAGGTATGTAAAAAAATTCAACGACATGTATCTTACCACAAACGCACTTTATAAATGCCAATAACATAATAAAAACACTCCGAGTTTAAGCCAAAAACGTAATAATTCAATTCAATAAGCCTCATTCGAGAATCAAAGCCCATGTAAGAGTCATTACGAACCCAAGTGGCGTATACGCAAAATGGCTCGCTTTTGATATGTGATCCATGGAAAACCATGGTGTATTTTTCCCAAATACACTCTCCCTACGTCAGAATGGTCTTGGAGAGCCCTTGAATACATTTTTCCGGTGTTATGGACAACTTTGGTGACCAGAGCAGTCAAGAGCTATTGCTTTGCCTTCTGATTTTAAATTTTATCAAAACAGACTCTAATAGGACTGACCAGTCTAAGGTCTCATGTTTGGTGTCCACCAAAAATGGACTATGAACCAACGGCCAATTACTGCTTTTGCCACTGTCACGTAATTGCATCGATTTTACTTAACAGATTCTATGCATTATTCGTCTTCCCAGTGCAATAGAATAAACACCGAATCCAGTTCCTTTCCTTCCTTGGTGACCAACAATACTCTAACATAATAGGCACCCACGTCTTACGCAACCAGTTGGACAAGTAACATCGATAACCTGTTTGTACCCCATTATCCTGTATAGCGGTCCCTTTCATCCCAAATACTAAGGACAGAGACGTACGATTATTTCACTTTACTGGTTAATTTCGAACTTGTTATAATCCTAGCCGCAAGCAGTTAGTTTGGATGCGTCACGGTTCAACGCCTATAGAAAGGGCTTAGAATATTCTTGTTAAGGAATATTATATTGTGGGTAGTCTTGTCGTTGACTAATGACGATGTAGACAGACAAAAAAGTGTTTTTTATGCCTCTCACAAGCAGACAACTCACCTGATGTATAGCGGTAGCTGTCGCCCGTAATATTTAAAATTCAGTTGCACGTTAAGGACAGGTATTTAATAATTACACTCTTTTATCTATGATTCCGCGGTCTACGACCCTACTACCCACTACTGCAATGTCCGTGACTATCCGAGACGAGCCCAGTAGAGTAAAATATTGTACCAATCCTGAAGAATTGTCTTATCGTACAAGGTGACTAATGTCTGAGACTATTCGAGTAAGGACCTCCATCAAGCAAAAAGTGGGCATCAACAATAAATATTGCGTCTTAGATTATTGGTACTAATAGAGTCGGTATGGAATATTGTCTTGAGTCCTTTATTAAGCAAAATACCAATGCCTTTGTATTCGTTGCAGCACCGCGGACTGAACGCGTCAAATGCAACGAGAAATCTCAATGAACTACACAATAGCATAGTGAAAGTGCCACAAAGCTATGTGACGAATGCACATAGTCGTGAATGGAGCATATTGTTTGGACATTAATATCCAGACAAATATGGCCATCGGCGGCCATTCAGACTGAGTTGAGCTCACCAAAAAAATGCTCTGAGCATTATTTATCTGTCCCGATTTAGTAGTGTTCGCTGGCCGATATTAAACTACAAACATGAACAATGACATTTCGTTGTTGAAAGAAGAAAAAAGTGTAAGGGAATTTATATCCAGAGCCTCTGTCGTGGACAAAGACTTGCGGGGTGGAGCGGTGTTTCTAAAAAAGCATCAATGAGTTAGCCGTGACAATGGCCGCTCTGGTTCCGAGAAGTTTCGGTAAATCAAGAGAATCTCTGAATTATATTATGGGTTTTGTGTTTAAGCCACATTAACTTAGAGTATTAATTCAATCAAAGCTTCCTGTTTTAGGACCTAATTTTTGCGTTCAGCTTTGTTTGACCTACTCGTATTCCCAATCCATTTTATCGTTTGTTAGTATCTTTAAGAATTTATACTGATCGTTTTTAAAACTTAATAAAAAGTCAATAAAAATGTTTCCAAAAACACAAGTATTCCAGGAAAAAAATTACAAAGTGGCGTACACGTATGATTTCATTCAAAGTTGCTCATCTGTTCTATGTCGAATACGTCTTCAAGCCGGGCTGCCGCACCATGAACCCTAATATTTGTCCTCAGAATTCTTCAAGAAGCTTATTATTGAATTACACTGTGATGAGCCAAGTTACAAGACTTGCTGCTGACGCCGCACGGCGTAACCGATTTGAATACGCGGCAGCAGTAGCGTAAGGTATCACAAGATTCATGGAAATAAATACCTAAATAAACAGGTAGCAAACAGGCGGATCTTACGCCGTCGTCGCGAGGTTGCCTAAGACCAAGCGAAGTGTAGGTTGATGTACAGAAAGAGAGCCATAGCAGAATTAGAGGTACGACGATTCGATTACGTAAAGTATAAATATATTGGGAACATTTTTTTTCAATGTATTGACAAAAAGCATAACATCCAACCATAAACCTACTATCTAATCTATTGCCATTATTATGTGCAATCAATTATAAAATAAATAAATATTTTAGTATCTACTTAATCACTAGACATTTCACAAAGTAACGGACAAAATATTTTATGTGCGTGTAGGTAATAAACTAAAACATTTAAATAATTAGCTTTAACAGCCGATTATGTGGAAAAAACATAAAATATGTAGTATATAAAACAAGCCTCGTTTCCATGGAACATTACTAAGCCGAAGATGTTAGTTCTGATCGTTTTGTTCGCCTGTGCAGCGCTCGCGGTGCTTCCAGAGAAGCAAATATTCGACCTGGACGATAAAGCGCAGCTGGTCGAATTGTTTAACGACTTCAAGCAAGAGTACAAAAAGAACTATCATCCATTGGAGCACTCGAAACGGTATCAAATTTTCGTGGAGAACTTGGCCGAGATCAATGCACTGAACAAACGGGACACTTCTGCTATATATGGTATCTGCCCTTCCATATTATTTTAGTGACTTTGCTTATGTACCTAATTCAGATTGTACTGTATACTTTTGGAATTTTAGGTGTCCAAATGATTGAGATCCAAATTCGCAGTCATCTGGTGCACAAGTCAAAATGTCCTCTAAGAATATTTGTATAATTGGTAGAGCGAGACCATATTTGTAACTCCTATCTGGTACCTTACTGGCTCAGCATTGCACTTGTATAATGTCCCTGATCAGATCTACGTTATAATAGGTTGGGGAGAAAGTTTCTTCGCATTTTATATGAAAATTCAAAACATTTTTTAATATAGTTTATTTAAATTTAACTAAAGTATGTAGGTACCATTTTGTTCGATAACTTTTTGCCAACTTATAGGTAGGGACCATCCCATTGCTATAGAAATTTTGGGGCTTCTGATCAAAAAACTGCGTCAAGTAGTTTTGGCAATCCTCTCGTGATGTTAACCTGACACTGACTAAAGAATTCTGAGGAGACCGAAACAGGTGGAAATCTAAAGGTGCAAGGTCAGGACTATACGGCGGATGCATTAACACCTCCCAGCCAAACTCTCTTAATTTTTGCTGAGTGGTTAAAGATGTGTGAGGTCTAGCGTTATCATGATGAAAAACCACACCCCTTCTGTTGATTAATTCCGGCCGCTTAATCTCAACTTCTTGCTTTAATCTTATCAGTTGTTCGTAGTAGAGTTCTGAATCGATGGTCCTGCCTGGTGGTAACAGCTCATAATGAATAATGCCCTTCCAATCCCACCACACAAACAGCATCACCTTGTTGCGAGTTAACCCGGGTTTCGCCACAGTTTGTGAAGCCTGACCGGCCTTTGACCATGACCTTTTCGCACGCTCTTGTCGTACGTGATCCACTTTTCATCACCAGTTATCAATTTCTTCAAAAATGGTTCGGTTTCATTACGTCGTAATAAAGAATCACAAATGAGTACACGGTTCATTAGGTTTCTTTCAGAGAGCTCGTGAGGTACCCAAATATCGAGCTTTTTTGCGTACACATTTTTTTTTAAATGCGCCAAAACTGTTTTGTGGTCAATTTCCAGTTCTTCAGCTACGTCGTAACTACTGATATGCCGATCTTGCTTCACTTTTTCAAAACTAGCATCCATTTTATCCGTACCAGGGCGACCAGAGCGACGTGCATCTTTGACATCAAAATTTCCGGATTGAAAACGCTTAAACCAAATTTGTGCTACTCTCATAGACACTGCATTAGGTCCATAAACAACGCAAATTTTTTTCGCGGCTTGCGTTGCATTTTTACCTTTTTTGTAGTAAAATTTTAAAATGTATCTAATTTCTTCATTAGATTTACTCATCTTGACGGTAAGAAAAACAAATGAAAATCACGCATTTTCATAATTTGAATTTGGAATTATCTTCTTTAAAATTTAAACTTTTAAAATTATACCAAAACCAGCCAGGTACAAATAATATAGCCAAAGAGGTTTTATTAGAAGTTCATACATACTATATGCGAAAAGACTTTTTCCCCAACCTAATATAATTAGTCGCTTGAATATGCAGGTTTTATCACGACATTTTCCCTCAGCATAATCATGATATACAATGATGTACATATCTCAGAAAGAGTCATTGGTACTGAGGATGGAAATCAATACCACTCGTTTATGAGGCGGACCCCTCGCCACCGACGCTCAAATTGAAATAGACCTTATTGGTTCGATACAAAATATATCTGATTATCTTGAATACAGGTATAACCCAGTTCACGGATATGTCTTCGGAAGAGTTCTTGGCTGTACGAACTGGGTTTCTATCCGATCCCAACTTCATACCGACCCAACGGTCGAGAAGACGACTCTTGATCGACTCCAACATCCCAGATAGCAAAGCACCCAAAGCACCAAAGCAATTCGACTGGCGTGACCATAAGGCTGTCACAAGCGTCAAGGATCAAGGAGACTGTGCCTCCGACTGGGCATTCAGTGCTGTAGGTTAGCATCACAATTATGACTTTCGAGGATATTATACACTAGCTTTTGCCCTCAACATCGTCCCAGTGAAATATTTTTAGGGCAGTTTATCTTTTTCCTGAGCATCCATTGTAAATGACCTCCCTAATGTATGAAAGCTAGTACTACAGAGAGGTCAAGCTGTATTACAGCTTCTACCCAACCGGATTATACAAAACATGGCAAAGACTTTAAGTTGGATCTCAAACTACCAAGCTGTGAAATCCCCATCAAAATCCATTAGACGCCATTTCCATATTTTTTATAGTTTAGCTGGTCTATTATGATTCTACATCAGGTGTTCTAGTTTTCAAAATCAATTATACCATGTATGTTGCCCAGGTCTAAAAGCTACACAAAAATAAAGGTCCCTTCAAATCCGTCCAGTAGTTCCGGAGATAAGCGTGTACAAACAGACAAACTACTGCCAAAAATTATTTATATTCTTATTCTTAGACCACTAGTGTGGCAAACAAGCTTACGGCCTGCTAATGAATTTTTTGTAAATTTATTCAATTTACAGACATACTTTTTTTACTGTTTTATTATACGTATGTTTTTATACATTATATATTACATAAATACTGTTGACGACACGTCAACGTGGCAATCGCGGTATGAGATACACGCGGAAGGAGGGACGCCCCGCACACCCTCACAACCCCCCGATTAGTGCCCGACAGGTACCTTTTTTTTTTGTAAGTGGGGTAAATCCATTTACGGATATCTAAACGGAGAAGATTATGTGGGACTCGCCTGTCATTGCAAGTGACAGTCCTACCCACTAACAACCACCACTTTACCCCTCATATTCTCTTTCTCAACAATATTACAGGACCGCTTTTCACACTCCGCAATCTCGTTGATGAGTAGTTTGCTAGTATGGCAAACATCTCTTACTACCTCTACTCTCATCTTTCTTACTGGCTTACGTTAAGCCTTCATTGGCTCTTTGCCTGGCGCGCGCTCTCCGGATCGGTAGAGAGAGCGGATCCCGCCATGTCAACCTGTCTCAGGCAGTACTAGTACTGACTAAAGAAAGCTATTAATTTATATACGACGTTGTAAAATGTAGCTAAATAAAAACATTTTGGCGCATATTACAGGCAGTCTCGAAGGGGCATATGCATTGAAACACGGATAATTGCTGGATTTCTCTGCGCAGGAATTCGTTTCCTGTGTTAATTACAGCTGCCAGGGCTGCCAGGGCGGATACGTGAAAAGTGCTTTGTCGTAAGTGACATAAAGTAGTTGGTGTATATAGGTATGAATGATGGTCATGCATTTGACTGGGATCACACTTTATGGTATTGGCCGTGTGGTGTCCAGCAGAGTAGAATAGCACCAACCCGTACCTGGTGTCGTACCAGGCAACTAATGTTTTCTAGGCAAAAGTTCTGGCCTCTCCGTATTCCAAAATGGTCGGGTATCCATTTATATATTTACAACAATGCGATCTCTAACCCGCATACCAATCGTAAAGATTATGGCAATAACCTCCCTCTTTTGCGGGAGGCCCTAAGTCTTACAGTGGACTGTTATGTACTGTGATAATGATGATGACACTTGATGGTTAAGTAGGTAAATATAGACCAGGTACATGCAGGCAACCGAAGAGCAGTCCTGCCTATTTATGGAAGTTGGAACGAAAGAGGCACTTGGACGGAGACCGATACAATACCCAGGTGTGTTGATTGGTATTCTTTTGTAGAATATAAAAATATTATAGAACTAGCTGGCCCGCCGCGACATCATTCGCGTGTTGTCCTACCGCTACCCTACGCCTATCCTGCGCCTACCCTACGCCTACCCTTTTTTTTATTTATTTATTTATTTTGGTAACGTGGAGAAAACCTGCGATCCAGGTACCCAGCCCCTCGGCGGAAGAGCTGGATTATGAGGGACTTCCACCCACTAAAAACTCCACGGTGGTCCACCTCGGTGCAGCTCGATGGGCTCCGGGATCTCAAAAGAACGCAACCGGAGCCCTTCTCACACCGCGCCCGAAGGCCTATCGCGAGGCAGGTTGTGTACTCTCCAAACCTGCCCCTACACCGTTCCGGTTTGTATCGGCTTGATGACCACCCCAGGCCGACACCGTCCCCGGAGTCGTTTGGTCGGACATTGCAGCCCCCCCCACAAGTATCCGCAACTCCGATGACCCCCTTAAGTCGCCTCTTACGACAGGTGGGGAAGACCGTAGCTCTATTCTTAGCCGGAGCTACACGGCTGGAGCTTATACTTCAGTGTGCCCCCTCCCGTCAACAGAGGTAGCAAGCAACCCTGTCGTGGGCTGACGCTCACCAGAGACTCCGCTACTAGTCGAAGCTCTTCGTCGTCGTCGTCGTCTCGCGGGGTCCACGCGCTCACGTTCCCGCTCCGCTGACTCCTTCTGGACCATGACGGGTTCGCAGAAGGTGCTAACGTTCTCCCAGGCTACAGCACTTCCCAGCATTGCAGCGACCACTGCAGGCAGGGAGAGGTTTGGGCCGATTTCTTGGACTAGGTCGCTTCGCGCACAGAGCCAAGCAGGGCACTCCTCTAGCGTGTGCTGCGCCGAGTCCTGATCCGAACCGCAATGGTGACACTGTGGTGTCTGTTCCCTCCCTATTCGGTTGAGATATTCACCAAAACAGCCATGTCCGGTGAGTATCTGGGTCATGTGGAAAGTCACCCGAACTTTCCTATCCAGCCATGCTTGAAAACATGGTAAGACGGCTCCAATGACCCGCTGCCGAACACCACGCGGCTCATGGAGACACACGCGCCAGCGGTTTATTGCGCGTCTGTGGGCCCTCACCCTTATTTCTTCGCTAGTATCGGTTCCACCTCTTTGGCGAAGGATACGGTAGACTCTGTCATCCATAACGCCTACCCTACGCCTACCCTACGCCTACCCTAAGGATATGTTAGAACACAATGTGAACGAAGTCACGTCGGGTCAGCTAATTTTTAATATTAGTGCCTGTGTTTCAGATCACTGACGCACCTGGCGAAGGCTTTAGAAGGTATAGAGACTGAGCAAGATTATCCTTACACTTCCGGTAACGGTGAAAGTGGTACTTGTAAATTTGACAAAAGCAGAGGAAAAACGGCTGTAATGTGGGTCGCTTCATATGCATTTAAAGGCCACGAAGTTATATTACTAGAGTATCTAATAAGAAGAGGGCCGTTTTCCATAGGTCAGTTAAGCAAATATCTATACTGTGATTAGTATTTTACTTATTTTTGGACAGTCGTAGCGATTTCATCTTCAAATACTTTATTTATTGCAACAAATACACACTTAATATTTGTTAATTCTCTAGTTGTGCATGCTGGACCAGTGCAGCATTACAAAGGTGGAATAATTAGTGAGGCATGCAAAGATTCCAAACCCTACGGTCTCCATGCAGTTCTATTGGTTGGATACGGAGAAGGTAATTTAAACCTCGTGAGAAGCCTCGCTTTTAAATAATCAAATGAATATACTTACCTCTACTAACATAATGGGCTAAGACTGCATTAAAGTGGTGCAGCCATTTAGTTCATCATTTGAACCGCCTGCGCCACATTACCAATCCGGATTTTAAGAGCCAATATACCAACAATTCCAACCTCGCCCATTTATTATTCTATTATGTTATCTATTTTTATCAATACAGGTTTTTTCAAATGGCAATTTGGCAATATGCCAAAAAATCTCACCTCTGTTTTTTTCTATGTTCCTGTAAGAACCAGAGTTCTTTGAGCCAGAATTCCAGAATTCCGAACTCGGTACTCAATGCTCAATCTGCTCTTTCCTGAGGCAGGAAGACAAATAATTTTTGTTGGTCTTATTTTTTAAGAAGAACAAGTGTCCTATTTAAAATGTGTATAACTCTTGTACTCTTTCTTAGACTGTATTATTAATTACAGAAAATGGTATCCCATACTGGCTGGTTAAGAATTCATGGGGTATCCACAGCGGAGAACAAGGATACTTCCGCATGAAAAGAACCATTAACCAGACGGATGTCAACTGCTTGGACTTTTTAAGAAATGACGCTGTTTTTCCAATACTACATGATTGTTGGGATCGTGATATACATAACCTGTCTAATAAACGTATCTGAGTGATCATGGTTGACTGGTAGAAAAAGCTACTTAGCTTTAAGTCCGCCATTGTACTGTAATGTGCATGAAGTTTTAAATAAATCAATAAATGTTTTAAGACTCAATACCCTACTTTCTTTCTTTTTCTTTCAACCCTAGTTTCTTGCTTTCCGAAAGTTTGCCTTTCCTGTATTTGATCCTATAAAACATTTCTAACGAGCAATTAAGGAACCTAGGACCAGTAGCTGGCTACAGAAACTATTTACCCATTGCCTGAACTCTGCTCGGATCCCACGCCTTTGGTGAAAGGCAAAAGTGGTCGCACTGTTGAAATCTGGCCTAGTGATGATCCCAAAAACTTGTGGGAGCAGCGCTCATATCTGCTCCTATTGTAACGACTACTATTTTTTATTTGCTTAGTTCCAAATTTCGAGACACAAATTCTTAATCTCAATCTTACTTATAGTACATACACGCAAAACATTATTACCCTTTTTATTATTTTGATTGACTGAAAAATTTATTTTCGTTTTTGACACTAAAACCATAACTTTTGTCTTTTGTCTTGTCATGTTGATATCGCTGACAAACTGTACAGCGATATCGGATATTTAGGCTATCATCCCGGTTCTTCGGTAAAGCAAATCAATTACTTTTTGGATATTGAATTTACGTTATTATGCGTATTTAGCTAAACCTTACAAAGTAATAAAAGATTAGCGCGTTTAAACATACTACACAATCTTCCTATTAAAAAGTTATTATAGTTTGACATTTTACATGCGGCGACTACTCTATTTATGTTATCTACATACTTGTTATTTCATGAACGTGAGATACAAAACTTTATTTTTTCTATCTAAAGATAAACTCTCGAGGTGTGCCTCCTAATATATACCTTTGGTAAAGTGACTAGGGAGTGGGGCTGGGTAAACAGTATCGGGAGCCGATTGGCACCCTGTGACGGTATGTTGTTATTATTACTAATAAAAATAAAATTTGCTATGCATACAAAAATTTACGTACCAAACATACCTTCAAACAATTTTTGATATTCATTCACAAGGTAGATATTTCAATAATGTGGCATACGACATAATAAAATTTAATTCTTTTTAAAAGAAAGTAATAATTAATAAATACCTTTTGCACGGGTTATAAGTATATAAACAAACTTCCATCCTATCAACTGTACTACTAGCAGTCAAAACTGCCTTGAAGATGTTAGTTCTGACTCTTTTGTTCGCCAGCGCCTGCGCAGCGCTCGCGACTCCAGAGAAGCAAATTTTCGATATGGACGATGAAGCGCAGCTGATTCAATTGTTTAACGACTTCGAGCAACAGTACAAAAATAACTATCACCCAAATATGCGATCGAACCGATACGATATTCGTGGATAACTTGGCCAAAGTCAATGCGATGAACGAACGGGACCCTCTTGCTGTATATGGTATCTATTCTTAATTTTTGCCCTTTCAAATTATTTTTATGTATTTGCGTACGTAACCCAGATTTCACTTTGCTTGTTGCTGTGATTTGCGTCAAACTGAGTGAAGCTCTATTTCGCTTATCCACCTCAATATCAGTTTTCCCATTTGACCAAGGTCGGGCCGGGCGACGTATAAAGATTGGGGTCTACGGTGTTTTCCCTTATGGGCCATTGAGATAAGGAAACTAAGTTTGGTAGGTAGAACCTTTGTTCTCCCGAAGAACATTACACGTTTCTGTCACCCAAGCGGCTTCAAAAGTTACTGCTTTTTGAGACTAAGGTTGTCTTGGCACAATCGTTGCTTCTCCCTCTGCTTAATAATACAGACGTCTGCTATCTTGACGCCACGGAGGAGCTGTTGAACAAATTGGAGCGGCTGCAGAATGTGTGTATTCGGTTCATCTTTGGTCTGCGAAAATTTGTTCACGTGTCCGATATTTAGAACATGCACAGGGATGTGCATATTCGCAGCACATTGTATATTGTACTTCAAAACCCTTTAGCTCCTGAGTACCTCCGTGAGCGCTTTGAGTTTCTGGTGCTCAAGGATAAACCTACACGCTCCGTCAGATCCCTTCTCCTTAAGATCACGTTCCTTCACTGTACACTCTGCGTGTTTATGAAATTCCATGCCTCCTAACCTCCGTGCTAGTCCTTCTCTGACTACATTTAAAAAAACATTAAAAGAGCATTATATCTCTCTCTCTAATATACAGTTATAGTAAGTATATATTTATGGTCATCATCATCATCGTCCTAGCCTAATGCTTATCTCGGTCTGTGCCAGGGTCCGCTTTCCTATCCATTCTTCCCCACTTCACCCGGTCTTCGGCATCCTCGCGTCGTAATGGTCGTCGCATTCGACTCAGCGATGTCGATCCATCGCTTCTTGGGGCTCCCACGGGGCCCCTATCCTGATACCGGCAGGTTCAGACACCTATTTCATACGTATCCCTGAGGCTTACTCAACACGTGACCAAACCAGCACTTTACACTGTTAAGCTTGTGTGCACTTTCTATGCCTAATTGCTGACTTACTGTTTCTTTCACTCCGAGGTTTGCTGGTACTTAACTGTTGAATTAAGCTCGCCTTTGTACTTAAGTTACCTTCTGTCAAATTGTATTTATTATTTTTGTGTACAATAAAGAACAAATTATTAAGTAAATTATTATTATATTACTACCTTAATCTACCTGTAATAACTGAATAAATAATTATGATTATGATAACAACGCTTACATTATTTTTAAATTTAAGCAGTACTATATTTGTAGTGTATTACTAACTGTATTTTAGTTAGGAACCCTCGAGGCTAGACTCCTACTACCGGTTTATTATTTATACTTCATTATTGTCTCTAGTTATTAATTAGCCATTGCGACGTGGACAGACCCATACTGTGCATTAGACATAATATGTTTAATATAAGTCCTCGTGTTTCAGATCACAGATAGAGATAGGAGGTTTAGAGACTGAACAAGACTATCTTTACACTGCCGACGAACATGGTCAAGGTGCTTGCAAATACGACAAAACCAAAGCAAAAGCGCTTATAACTTCGTACAAAACATTTGATTTATCTGAAATGAGCGAAGATAAGGTGGCACAGTTACTAGTGGATAATGGGCCGCTTGCAATAGGTCAGTAATCTATGTGGTTTACAGTGCTTAGTATTTCATAGCAATCAGTTTTTTAGTTATTATCTTTTTCAGCCAGACAAAATGGGGTCTTCATATATTTTTCCTCCTAATCATCGCTCACTTTCTAATCGTAATCATAACTTATCATAACTAATCCCTATTACTACATATTATAAAATAAATGCCACGCTTCGTCTGTCTGTCTGTTCGCGATCAATTGAAAAACAACTGGACTGGTTTTCAAGCGGTATTCACCAATAGACAGTGATTCATGAGGACGGTTTAGGTGTAGGTATAATTTATTAAGGTCACTAGTTAATATTATAAATGCGAAAATAACTCTGTGTGTCAATCTGTTTGTAGCCGTTTCACGGCTAAACTACTGATGTCATTTTGACCAAACATGGGAGGGACAGTCTCGGGAACCCTGAGATGAACATTGACGACCACTGACGCAGTAGCCGACGGGCAGTTATTATAAAAAAAAAAAAAAACACTTTATAATGTTTGTTTAATCTCTAGGTCTTCATGGTCTTCCAGTCATCAACTACAAAGGTGGAATAATTAGGGAGCATTGCAAAAAAGAGGAACTCGGTGACGGTCATGCAGTTCTGTTAGAATACGGAGAAGGTAATTTAAATCTCGTCAGAAGACTGCTGGAAGTCGCATATTTGCCTTTTACGACACGAATCGATAATAGGAATCATATTTATAATATTTTACGATGACATACTTACTTCATTATTCTTAAGACATGGTTATTTTCATATAAGATGGAACAGAGATGTGCTTTATACAGAGTGCCCCGAAAATCAACGTCAAGTCTGAAACGGGTGATAGGCCAAGACGTGATAGTTATCACAAAAATTAAAAAAAATCTTGATCATGAACTTTTTAAATTACATGTCTTAGTAGTCGGGTAAAAATAACAATTCAATGCTTTAAACTCCTCAAAAGCATGAAATCGAATTTCGTTGTTTTTCCTCCATTACTAGCAGCAAATGTCATACTATTTTGGAAATCCCTAATCCGCGCCTAAACGCGCCAACAAACTAAGGCAGTAGTATCTCAATTTTAAATTGTTGTCTACAGATGGGTTATTCATGGTAACTTTACAAAAAAACTAAGAAAATATGATAGATTTAGATTTAGATTTATTTATTATCTCATTTTACATCCTATATTTAATTATCACTAGTATACTAATTTATATAAATCTATAAAAGAGATCGACATTTTTTGTTATAAAAACATTTACAATATGTATTTAATCAGAACAAGCGTACCTACATTTACTTTCATCGTTGAAAGCAAATTAACATTAATAATTAATATTAGGAACAATAATAATAATGTCATGAGATTATAATAAAATACAATACAAAATTACATAGTGGTAATGTCAGTGTCAAATACAATAATATAAAATAAAATGTCGGTACACAAAGTATTACCATAGGTAATTTATCAATAGGTATAGGAAATGTCAAGTATAATGTTTAATGTAAATGAATTGAAAATATGAATATGAATTAGGAAAACTTGTCAATGAATTTGCAATAGTTAAAATAATTAACAATTAATGTCAAACAGGTAATGTCAATATTTTTATTATAAATGAATGTCCAATCGTAATTGTTAATGTCCATATAGAAAGATGAGATCCAATTTTTGTATATAGTCGGCGTCTTCCGTGCAAATTAGGAGGTCTGGCTGTTTTTATGGTCTCACCTACGCATAGCCTAAACAGCTGTGCGCTGTGATCGCTTATTGCCGTGTCCACGGGCCGTGCGGTGATACATTTATCTCCGCGGCCCACGAGCCCGCAATCAATGGATGTACAACAACCAGTAATCCTAGTTGGGAAGTTGACACAGTTTCGTATGCAATAAAAGTTTAATAAGTCATCCATTCTTCCCCGTAGGTTATTGTTCGTAAGGTAATCCACGTTTGCGTCGCCGACGATGAGAAAGCTTTTATTTTCGTCTATAAGTTTCATAATTAACAATTCGAATGTATTTAAAAATAAATTAAAATCACACAGTCCCGTTCTGTATAACCCTATCAATATTAATTTGGATTCCAATAGCTCGATTACACTAAATTCGCATTGATATTTAACCGCTAGTTTCTGTAGATCATTCCGGACGCGATAGCGCACCCCGTCCCGCGCATACACTGCCACCCCCGCATGCAGCCTGCGCGACCGGCAATATGCACTAGCAAGTTCGTAACCGCTGAGAGCCACGCGCCGAATCTCATTGTTTTTACACCATGTTTCGGTGCAAACTAGTACATCGGGTTTGTGTTGTGCCAAGACGATATCCAAAATATTAGTTTTACCAGTTATAGATTTTGATGTAAAATTGTGTAATTGTATTTGCACTTGTGTGAATCGTGGAATGAGGTTACGTTGTTGTTCTTGTGTGGTGCGGCTATAAGTTTTTTCCATTAATAACATTAAATTTCCGGACAGAGACGCCGTCTGGCCAAATTTTTGGATTCGGACACGTTTTAAGTAATTATCAGAAATATCGAGTCTGAAAGAAGAATAATTTCCTCTTGTTTGTAAAATAGTGCACTGTGCTTCAATGCCGAGGGATGACTTTAGGTGTGATTTTATATCTTCTGCACTAGTGTGCTCGCTAAAGTTGAACAAATGGAGGCTTGCTACCCTCGGTGGGGCTGCACGAAGATCGCCGCACCCCGGTGCTGAGACTGTCGTCTTGATGCGAGCCGCTTTCAGCCGCGGCGCGACAGTAGGCGCGGGCGCAGCGCTCATCTCCCACGGTGGCCGCCGCGGAGACTGCCTGTGCAGGTGTCCCCTGATCTTTCGCCGGAGACGCCGATGGACTATAGTCCATACCAACGCCAGTACCTGCATCCTCTAAGCTCTGCTGTGGTGATATGCCCTGGGGCCCGGAGTCGTCCAGTAAAGTTGCCGAATGCACCATATGTTTATGTGGTAGTGTTGTTAATGACTGGGGCCGCCCTGTGCACTGAATACTTGGATGTGACAGCCCGCGAGACGGTATGTAACCTACGTTTGTCAAACCTTGAGTCAATAATTCGCTGATAGTCCTAGTGTTTTCTTAAATTTTTAGGTTTTGTTAATTTATTATGACATTTTGATCTGATATTATCTTCGCGCAGTTCTCTAATTTGGCTTTCATTTCATTAATGACTGCTTCAAGATTAGTCACGACATTCACAAATTTTTCGATCGCCGTAATTTTGGTTGGAGCCATAATTCGCACTTGATTTCAGTTACTGATGAAATTAGTAATATTTTATTCAGAATTTTATTATTATTAAACGTCAAACTTATAGATTAATTAAATATAAATAATAAATAACAGAAGATTTGATGTAATTAATACGAGGACCTACCCTCAATTATATGATGATATTTATAGTCACAGGACTAGAAAGAACATCACTGGATAACTGTTTTTCCGAATTCGGTTTTGATACTTATAATTTGAAAAGTACTTACTTAATTAAGATTTTTTATTTTTCTTATAACTGTCACTACTTGGCCTATCACCCGTATCAGGTTTGACATTGATATCCAGGACATCCTCATATGACCCATTAAAACAGTATGACCTATTTAGATACGGTTTTCTGTCCTGATTATGTATGAAATTTGTATTCTCAGATTATTTTATTAATTACAGACAATGGTGTACCATACAAGCTGGTTAAAAATTCTTGGGGTACAAAGAATGGAGAAAAAGGATACTTCCAAATGAAGAGAAACGTCAACTGCTTGGGATTTTTAGACATATATAACGCTTCATCTGCTGTTGTGGCATACATGATTGGATCAATGTGAATCTATTTTGACACTTAATCCTTACTCTATTTGGGAATAGTATGGGAATGTCTTTCTTTCTTTTAGTTCATATTTTGCTTCCTGAATGCTTGTACGTTATAATTATGCAAAATTAATCTGATTGTAATAGGGACTGAAGTATTTTTGCTTACCACTTTTATATGGCGCCACGGGTACTCACTCTGTCACTCACGTGCAGAAGGCTGGTAATCGGCACCGGTTTAGCAGCGCCTACTAGCGCTTATTGATACTGGTCCGCGCAACTATACCGGCGCAGGCAGATTTTACCGAGATTCTATACTTCTGCCAAACAAACGCCGATCGGCTCCGAAATCGATCGATCGGCTAGCTTCTTGTTTGAGCGGAGAGTACAAGTCGTTGCTAATGGGTCATACCCAGATTCTCTGCATATAAATACTGTAGTTCCGAAAGGTACTGTGCTGTGGCCCTAGTTGTTCAATCTGCATATTAATTATGTGCAGCTTATCAGCGGCATTCGTTGCGATGCAGATGACAGCACGGAAGACGCCGTAAGTGTCCCTTGGATGCTATGAAAAAGACCTACATTTAGGAATAAGCTTTGTCACCTTCTACTAATTGAATCTCGCCTGGGGCGCGATTCTCTAAGAAACTTCCTTAACTGCAACGATGAAATGTATCGATATATGTATGGATATTCTGTTGGATGATAACCAATCATCATCATCATCATCATCATCATGCGCGTTACGTGGCAACCTGGCCACGATCTATCACGTTTCATCGTTTCTCCCACAGATGTTATATTATAGAATAACATATCTGGATAGCAGGAAGAAACATTGCGGTCTTCCAAGACCCTCACAGTTGTTGACATGTATTTTGTACCCAGCTGCCATCGCTTCTATACAGTTGAGGGATGTAGGCTTTGGGCTGTTTGAGAGATTTTATTAGCTGAACAATTGAAGAATTTATAAAGAGAATTTACAAGAATAAAAATTTACAAATCTATAAGATAATTAAGCATTAAATACAGGTCATGTTAAATTAAAGTCAATAAATGTCAATTTCTTTAAATACTAATACAACCGTCAACAGAATGTAATTCACAATAATGATTTGTCCAAAATGTAGGTAGTCAAGTCAATGAGGGTATTTAAATAAACAAAAAAGTAATAAAAAAATGAGGGTAGTAAATAACTTAAAGTCAAAGAAATGGGACAAGAAAAACCAGCAACACAAATAATGACAATGACTAATTTTATGAGCTTACAAAGTGAATAGTTATTAGCATTACCATTTTTTTAATCAGAGTTTTAGTAATCTTGGCAATATTTTATTCTACCCTTTAGTAAGCATATCTTTTAGCTCCTTTTGATATTTATTTAAAGCCTTCTTATTAGTCGGATGTCTACTTTAATGCGAATTACGTCTTATTATAAGTGTCTTTTTAATAAGAGTTCTTCACCAGACCATATTGATACTTAATATTTGACTTAATAAACATCCTGTGGTCCACGCAAACACAGTCGCTGGCAAGCTAGTATAGAATAATCTTTCGTATTGAGGCATAAGATTTCGTATTCCTAACTGGAGTTGCCTTCCAGGATACAACTTGCAAAAGATTGGTAAAAGCTTTTGCAGCTTGTTCCAATTCGCTGCTTGTTTTCAGTGATATATTTAAATTTTAATGTGTGTCAATATATTCTCTAAAAAATCCCAATCGGTTCTTAAATTTTCTTCCTTTGTTCTAGCTAAATTACGGAAGTGCGTATTAAACAAGTTTATATAGGCTAGATGGTGAAACATACATTCAAACTATATTTGGTATTCATTCACTAGGTAGGTATTTCAATAATGTGGCATACGAAATATTTTTTAAAGGCTATCAAAGGCAAGTATTTATTAATAAATAACTTATGCACTGATTATTAGTCTATATAATAAAACTCCTTCCTATAATCTCGATTAATAGTAGTCACAGCTGAAATGAAGATGTTAGTTTTGCCCCTTTTGTTCGCCTGCGCCTGCGCAGCGCTTGCAGTACCCCTAGAGAAGCAGATATTCGACCTGAACAATGAAGCGCAGCTGGTCCAGTTGTTTAAGGACTTCGAGCAAAAGTACAAAAAGAACTACCACCTGTCTATGCGATCGAACCGATATGATATATTCGTGGAGAACTTGGCCAAGATCAATGCTATGAACAAACGGGACCCTACTGCTATATTTGGTATCTACTGATTATCTTTTACCGTTTAGTATTAATTTAGTGCTTTTATTTATGTAATCTAGGTTATATTTCGCTAGAACGGTTTGCGTCAAAATGTCACTTATCTGGGGCAATATTCCAGCACCAGATAAGCCCTAGCCCAATTCCATCTTCGGGGCTCCAGTTGTAGTGCCATCCCTATACGCTGTGTGTTTTTCTAATTATTTTCTGATGCTAACGGAAAGGGACTGGAAGTCACTGTCTGCACATGTTTTCCATGAGCGCTACAAGTTAGACCAAGTAGTAAGATAAAGCTAAATAGGTATTTAATAGACAGATATGCTCCACCGTAGACTGTATTGGCACTTAACATCAGGTGAGATGGCAGTGAAGTACCTAGAATATAGTAGACAATATTTTTGAGTTTCTCAATTTGACCACATACAAGATTGAGCGAAGTATCAACATTGAGGTATACGTTATTTCCCCATGGGCTATTGAGATAAGGAAACTTAGTTCGGTAGGTATAAAATGTATTCCTAATGCTTACATTATCTTGAATACAGGTATAAACAAATACACGGACATGACTACGGAAGAGTTCCTGGCTGCTAGGACTGGGTTATTACCCGATCCCAGCTCCATGTCGGCCGTTGTTGTGAACGCCTCCAACATCCCAGATATTGAAGTTCCAAAGCAATTCGACTGGCGTGACCAAAAAGTCGTGACGAGCGTTAAGGATCAAGGGCACTGTGGCTCCTGCTGGGCATTCAGTGCTGTAGGTTAGCAGTCACAATGTTGATACTATGAATTTCAAGGAAATGTGGGTGGAAGGTGGTGTGGGTAGAACATCCAAAGTTTCCAAATCATTTCACTAATTACTAGAATTGCATAGAGTCAGTCTCTTGCAATTGTGTTGGTAGAACTAGAGACCGCCAAGCACCATGGGATATAGTTGACAGCACGGTAATAAACTGGTTAAAGGTAAATCCATAGAAATTAAATTATCGTCCCAGATTTTAGCAAAGATCCGATTATATTTACGCTTAAGTTGATTAAAGATTGACTAGATATTTATAATATTACAGGCAACGTCGAAGGGCAATATGCTATGAAGCACGGAGCATTGGTAGATTTCTCCCCGCAAGAATTGGTTTCCTGCGTAACTGAAGATAAAGACTGCCATGGCAGTAGTACGGGTAAAGCTTTCCAGTAAGTGACATGATAAAATTTTTTATTTTCGGTAATGAACTCCATCCACTTTAGCCTTCTTTCTACTAAGACTTTAATTTTGTTGATTGACTTATATGACAATTATGTTTAATTTGCCTTGTGTTTTAGATCACTGATAGAGTTAGGTGGTATTGAGACTGATCAGGACTATCCTTACACTTCCGGCAGCAGTCATAAAAGTGGTACTTGCAAATTCGACAGCAGCAGAGTGAAAGCGGTTATAACTTCGTACAAAACATTTAAGTTATCTAGTATGAACGAAGATAAGGTGGCACAGCTATTAGTGGATACTGGGCCGCTTTCCATAGGTAAGCTTTAATATTTTATACTGTGTTATATTTTTGCAATTTGTTTTATTTGTTTTCTTTTTATACAGAAATAAGGAAGGTCTAGAAATATATTCTAAATAAAATAAATAAATTCTGACCTCGCAGACGCAGACGCAGACCCAGACTAATCTGTTGTAGCAGGGTATAAACACTTCATATTTTTTAAAATCTCTAGCTCTTCATGCTACAGCACTCAACTACTACGATGGTGGAATAATTATCGAGCACTGCATGGTTAGCCAACCCGGTGATCATCATGCAGTCCTATTAGTTGGATACGGCGAAGGTAATGTATATCTCGTTAGAATACATTCACTTTATGTTGCTAAAGTTTGAATTAGACTGAAATTATTTATTCGTTATTTATAATAAGCATAGTCCTACCAGGAACAAAAAAACCATACAAATAGGAACAAAACAACCCTTGTTCTTCAACTTCTTTTTCGGCCTTGCTATATTATTCCCATTTTATTTGGGGTCAGCACTCCAGGCTACATTTTACCAAGGTACAAGGAACATTTCCGCTACAAATCTTGTTTGGGTCATATCACATCACAGCCCGTAACAGTCCACTGCAGGACTTAGGGCCTCTCCTACGAAAGGGGAGGTTATTTTCATAATCTCCACGTTTGGCAGGCGGGTTGGAGATCGCAGTATTTAAATATAACAATGGAACATGCTGCCGCCCATTTTCCAGTATACGAAGACTCTTGATCTTTTGCTTGATTTTTCGAAAACATTAGTCACCCTGTGCGACATCCATACGTGTGAGGGGTTGGTGCTATTCTACTCTGCCGGACACCACACGGCCATTGATTTGGGTCATATCCGCATCAAAATTTGCCGCTCGCATATCATTTTGCAAATGATTTGTTTTGGTTCTCAGTGCAAAGCTTTGCTGAGACTATAGATCCAAGATTTTTAAAGAAATCCACGACCTTAAGAAAAGCTCAACAAATTTTGGGGCTATACTAACATCTAGAATTCGTTTCGAGAAGTACTCAGTACACAGCATGTACTCAATCTTCTGCTGAGTGACCTTTAATTCATGCCTCTCTACGGCCCCCACCTACTCATTAAGATCTTTTTGTACTTCCTAAACTGACTCGGAAAAGAGGATTCTATCATCTGCATATAAAAGTGACCATGGTGCAGGCTTCTGGAGACTAACATAGTCCATAACGATATTAAACAGCAAGAGGCTAAGAGTGGAACCTTGATGTACACCAACCAACCTTGACCTCGAACTCGTCGATTGATCCAGCAGGGCTAGTGACGCGTGTCGCAACGGTACATGTCTTGTATTAGCTCTATGTAATGCTCAGGAATTAGTTGAGACCTCAGCTTTTGCCAGATAAGTTCCCTAGGGTCTCGGTCAAAGGCCTTTTCTATGTCAATAAACACCAGATAAAGATCTAGCTTTCTTGACAATATTTCATTATCGAATTTACTTAATTACGCGATGCATTCACGATTAGGTTCTTTTATAATTGTAGGTCTAAAATCGCAAGGATATTCAATATTATTTTAAATGCCAATTGACTCAGATTTATACAGGAGCATTATTTTTTGACAAAACAAAGATTCACTATTTAAATAAATTTACGATTCTAATGTTTTTTATTATTACAGACAATGGTATTCCCTATTGGCTGGTTAAAAATTCCTGGGGAACTAATGGGCGACATAGTGGAGAACATGGATACTTCCGAATGAAGAGAGGCGTCAACTGTTTGGGATTTTTAGATGTACATGACTACGTCGCTACAACTGCTGTTGTGGCATAGATAATGAAGTCTAAATGAAATTATTTTGATACTTACTCTATGGAATATAATAAAGGAATAGCTTTCTTTCTTTTTGTCTCTATTTTCTTCCTGAAAGATTGCATGTGTCGTATCTGATCAGTAAAAATTAATTTGATTGGGCCTACGTATTTTACCCCGGCGCAGGCAGTCGATACCGAGTCTATACTTCTGCCAAACAGCGCCGATTAACTCCGATAAATTCTTGGCGATCACATTCGGTCAGCGCTAGTAGATTGTTCAGCCAGCTTCTTATCCGGGTGAAGTATTCAAGCAGTCGTTATCAGGGTCATGCTCAGATAGTCTGCCCAAAAATGCTGGAGTTCCCCAATGTTCATGGTGCATATAGTATTAATTCTGCTTATTAATAATAATAATAATATATATGTTGCATATAATATGCAAATGAAAACGCGGGAATATCTGTTGTGCAAATATGCCTCTTACACACGCGGTTGAGAGGAAATCGAGACTTCCTTGAGCCGATCTCCGAATCCAGTTCCAGGATGTTGCCGCTACTTTTGCGAAAAGTATTCTTAGTGTCGACATGTCAAACGAATTACGAAAGAATTTAGGAATCACTTGGACGGTAAAGCTAAACTGGCTTACAAAAACTTTGGTTACTTAATAAAGCCAAGAAGAGAATTACATCATGGCATCGACTTTTGGTAGACAAACCACAGGTTTGTTACCTATGGGCTAGGCTAGTCCAACCCAATATCACTGCTTGCCACTTGATTGCATAGAAGCCGGCCTATTCGAATTGTTGACGATCAACAATAGAGTAAACTTTCGTCTTAAGGCCCCTTTAATATCTGGAGTTGCCTTCCAGAATGCAACTTGCAAAAGATTGGTAAAAAAGTTGCAGCTTCCTCAAATTCGCTGCTTGTTTTCAGTGATCTATTTAAATTTAAATTTGTGTCAATATATTCTCTAAAAAATCCCAATCGGTTCCTTGATTATATAATTTCTCCCTTTGTTCTAGCTAAATTACGGAAGTGCGTCATAAACAAATTACAGTTGAATAACCATTATATAGGCTAGATGGTGAAACATCATAATATTCACTAGGTAGATATTTCAATAATGTGGCATACAAAATATTTTTATAAAGCTAACAAAGGAAAGTATTTATTAATAAATAACTTACGCACTGATTATTAGTATATATAATCAAACCTCCTTCCTGTAATCTCGATTAATAGTAGTCACAGCTGAAATGAAGATGATAGTTCTGCCCCTTTTGTTCGCCTGCGCTTGCACAGGGGTGCCCCCTGGAGAAGCAGATATTCGACCTGGACAATAAAGCGCAACTGGTCCAGTTGTTTAAGAACATCCAGCAAAAGTACAAAAAGAACTACCACCCGATCGAACCGATATGATATATTCGTGGAGAACTTGGCCGAGATCAATGCTATGAACGAACGGGACCCTACCGCTATATATGGTATTTAACCATTGTCTTTTACCGATTAGTATTATTTTAGTGCCTTTAATAATAATCTAGATTTCACTTTTTTTGGAGGACCATTAGAACAGTTTGCGTTAAAATGTGACATTCTATTTCACTTATTTATTTAAAACTCATGCACATTATAGTACAATGGCGGACTTATCTGGTGTAGTATTCCAAACTCAGAGAAGCTCTAGTCCCATTCTATCTTCGGGGCTTCAGGTGTAGGTTAGAATACCATCTCTATGTCGATTACATTCACATACAGCGTTTTTCTAGTTCTTTCTGATGCGAACGGGAAGAGACTGGAACTCACTGTCTGCACATGTCTCCATGAGCGCTACAAGTTGGGTCTCCTTAAGATAAAACTGAATAGGTATTTAATAGACAGGTATGCTCCACCGTAGACTGTATCGGCACTAAACATCAGGTGAGATAACAGTGAAATATCTGACTTTTGTCTATAAAAAATTATTAATACTCCAAGAGAGACAATAGTTGAGCGAAGTATAAACATTGATGTATACGTCATTTTCCCATGGGCCATTGAGATAAGGAAACTTAGTTCGGTATAAAATGTACATTATCTTGAATACAGGTATAAACAAGTACACGGACAGGACTATGGAAGAGTTTCTGGCTGCTAGAACTGGGTTATTACCCGATCCTAACTCCATGTCGGTCGTTGTTATGAACGCTTCCAACATACCAGATATTAAAGTCCCGAAGCAATTCGACAGGCGTGACCATAACGTCGTCACGAGCGTCAAGAATCAAGGGATTTGTGCCTCCTGCTGGGCATTCAGTGCTGTAGGTTAGCAATCACTATGTTGGTACAACAAATTTCAAAAAGCCATAAACTAGATAGATATGCTATAGTGTGGGTAGAAAATCAAAAGTTATCAAAAACATTTTACAAATTAAAAGGATTGCAAAGAGTCAGTCCTTTGCAATCGTGTTGGTGGAATTAGAGACCGCCAAGCACCTTGGGATATAGTTACGTTAGTATGCGTGAGTGATAAATCCAAATTAAGTTATCGTACCAGATTTTAGCAAAGTTTTAATTATATTTACGATAAAGTTGATTAATTATTGATTAGGTACTTATTATATTAAAGGCAACATCGAAGGGCATGATGCATGGAACATTGGTAGATTTCTCACCGCAAGAATTGGTTTCCTGCGCAACTGAAGATAAACACTGCCATGGCAATTTTACGAGTACAGCTTTCCAGTAAGTAACATAATAATAAGTTTTATTTTCGGTAATGAACTCCATCCACTTAAGCCTTCTTCCACTAAGACTTTTTAACTCGCAGACACAGTCAATCACATAATTTTTTTTTTCTCTAGCTCTTCATGCTGCAGCACTTAAAAGCTACAATGGTAAAGTACTCAGCCAGAATTGCATGGTGAGCCGTCCCAGAGACCATCATGCAGTACTAATAGTTGGATACTTAGAGTGAGCGTTTATTGATACTAGTCCGCGCATCTAGCCCGGCGCAGGTGGTAGATACCGAGATTCTATACTTCTGCCAAACAAGCGCCGATCGTCTCCGATAAATTCTTGGAGACCACGTTCGGTCAGCGCTGGTAGATTGTTCAGCCAGCTTATTATCCGGGTGAAGTATTCAAGCAGTCGTTGTCGGGTCATGCTCAGTTAGTTTGCCCAAAATGCTGGAATTCCCCAAGCTTCAAGGTGCACGTAGTATTCATTCTGCTTATTAATAATAATAGTATATATATGTTGCGTATATTATGCAGATGAATGTCGGGGATGTATGTTGTGCAAATATGCCTCTTACACATGCGGTTGAGTGGAAATCGAGACTTTCTTGAGCCGATCTCCGAAAGGGTCTGATGAATGTTGGTCAGTTCACTCGTGACAAAGACACAACAAAAACACAAGTTTGTGTTTCCGGCAAAAATGGAAACCCCATTTGATACACTTCCAGGATGTTGCCGCTACTTTTGCGAAAAGTATTCTCAGCGTCGACATTTCAAACGAATTACGATTGAATTTAGGGATATCTTGGAGGGTAAAGCTAAACTGGCTTGCAAAAACTTGGGTTACTTAATAAAGCCAAGAAGAGATTTAAATCATGGCATCGACTTTTGGTAGACAAAGTACAGGTTTGTTACCTATGGGCTTGTCCATCTCAATGTCACTGCTTGCCACTTTATTGCATAAAAGCCGGCCTACTCGAATTGTCGACAATCATCTATTAACAGGTGGTGTAGATATCAATGCTAACAACAGTGACGCCGTCACCGGATCGGATAAGTTTTGTTTGTGGCACACTAGTTTAATCCTTGTTTATTCACATTTTAGGCGCCAGCGTTACTATCTAGTAATTTTTCATTCATTAATTCATTCATTTTTTTTATAAAATGGCAACGGGTCGTTCAACAGCTTGACAACCATTATTGCCAGTGTCAACATGCAAGGAAAACACACTTCAAATGTGCCAAGAATTTTATATTTTTAAGGACAAATTTAATCTACTTTTTGAATGGCAAAGGGACCAAAACCCATGCAGCCCAGTCTTTTGAAGAGAATCTTAATAATCTACAAAATTCGAAATTCGCATGTTTCAAATGTGGAAAATGATGAGTGATATGAGTTTATCAAACAAAATATTATTTATTCGCTCCAAGTCGCTCCACAGAAATTTCAACTAAATTAATGTATTGCCCCTACTCGTTAACGTAACAAAAATGAGGAATTAAAATTTAAAGGATACCTAATTCAATTTCTGCAAGGCTGAGAATCTAAATCTTTACGTAGCAGATCAATATATAGTACTTAAACACTAAGGTTGTTTGACTTTACATGTCATCGTATTCCACTCATAATGGAATGACAAAATATGTCTATGAGCCTAATAAAACAAAGAATTTTTCAACCGATTAGGTAGCAATTATTAATATCGAGTAAGTATATAAATACGCCAGCTTCCTATATGAACTCTATTTAATGGCAGTAACAGCTGACGTGAACATGTTAGTTCTGACCTTTTTGTTCGCCTGCGCCTGCGCAGCGCTTGCGGCTCCTCCAGAAAGGCAAATATTCGATCTGGAACAAGAAGCGCAGCTGGCCCAGTTATTTAATGACTTCAAGCAAGAATACAAAAAGAACTATGATCTATTGGAACACTCAAAACAGTATCAAATTTTCATGGATAATTTGGCCAAAATTAATGCGATGAACGAACAGGACTCTACTGCTATTTATGGTATCTATCCATTCTGTTTCGCCCTTTCGTTTTATAACAGTGACTTCGTTGTATAATTTAGATTTCACGTACTTTGAGAAAATTTCGGCACTTTAATACCAATAGTATATTATTTGA
Organism: Blastobasis adustella; assembly: GCA_907269095.1. Lineage (NCBI taxonomy): Eukaryota > Metazoa > Arthropoda > Insecta > Lepidoptera > Blastobasidae > Blastobasis > Blastobasis adustella. The sequence goes on along the minus strand of OU026116.1, from coordinate 2,327,754 downwards.
TGTCCAATTTCGCATTAATCTGTATGTAATGCAACCCTAATTTGACTTGCGCTCTAAGATTCTAGGAGTCATTAGTAAAGTGAGACAGTTTACCGTTCTGGCTGGTAATTTTTTTAACGTGTCAGTTTTCGTTTCTTATTTTTTACCGTACTCAACATTGATGGACTCGAATTGTCGACGGCAAAACTATTAACCAATACCTTGACAATCTGACTACGTAGACCCGCTGTTGGTTAGAGTCTCGGTGGCCGAGCGGTTAGCGTATCCGACTCGTAAGCGAGAGGTACCGGGTTGGGATCTCGCTGCGGCCATGTACTAATGACTCTTTTCTGAGTTATGTACATTAGTTGAACACTAATCGATGCTCTTACAGTAAGAGAAAACATCGTGATGAAACCTGCAAATGAAGGCGACTGAATTTGTAACCATAATCCAATCTGATCAGGCTCCCTTGGTAGGTGGGTCACGGAGGTCAGATGCCAGTCGTTCCACTGTAATTACCAGATCTGCCAAATCCTGGAACCCCGGGCCCTCGTGCGCGAGAGCACAACCGGGACATTTACGCGAAGATGATTATTTTTAGACCCGCTGTTGGTTACCACGCGAAGGTTCGAAAGGACATTTCTCGCTCGTACGATTCGGATGTGGAATAAGCTCCCAGCCACAGTGTTTCCTTTGGACTATGACATGGGATCGTTCAAGAGGTAAATAAGAGGTTTCTTCAGAGACGAGCAACGCATTGGTAACTCCCTCGGTGTTGCTGATGTCCTTAGGCGGTGGTGACCACTTCTTATCGGGTGGCCCGCTTGCCTGTTTATCTGCCCTATAACATAATAAAAAATGCAGAACGTTGTCGAAGGTTCTTGCGGATCTTGATTTTCCTGAGTAATTCTTTGAGCATCGGTAGCATAGTTTAACCATCAATATTAACATATCGTTGCATACATTTTGTATGACCTAGATCGTCAACATTAAGTAGCGTGGTATCGTTTATCGCCATGGCTAATGACAGATTTTTCTAATTATGTTTCTTTAATATATGGCGTGCATCGAAGATTTTGAATGTCAAACGGCAGATGAGTATGGGTGAGACAACTTTTGGACAGCATTTCATTTCATTGCTTATCAGCGTAACTACAAACATTATTATAATAACAGCGCTGCTCTTCATAGGTACTAAATATTGAAACAGACTATACATGCCTTTATATCCCTGACTGACAGTGAAAGTGTTTAAGATAAATAAACTTTAGGTTCAAAAATATAACTTCTAAAAGTTTGACCTATAAATTACCTTGAATTCAGGTATAAACAAGTTCACGGACATGACTATGGAAGAGTTCCGAGCTACTCGAACTGGGGTATCACCTGAACACGACATCAGTCCGTCTGATATCTTGAACACACACAACATCCCAGACATATAAATCCCAAAGCAATTCGACTGGCGTGACCATAATGTCGTCACCAGCGTCAAGAACCAAGGGAATTGTAGCTCTTGTTGGGCATTCAGTATTGCAGGTTAGCCCATACCTAATATTTTTTTTACCATGAAATTCAGGAGCTTTGTGTAATATATTATAATCATCATCATCACCATCATCACAACCATTTAACAGTTCACTGCAGGACCTATGACTTCTCTCAGGACTTACGACTAATCTCTACGCTGGGCAGGCTGGTATTATACTAATTATGATTATAATAATCGGTTAAAAATCGAAAATTTGACATAACTACATGTAAGTATTGCAAAGTGACGTATCATTTGGTCCGGATTATCATATAGAACTAGGTACAGTCGCGCTTATAGGTTATATGTACATTACCACACCAGCAAAAAAAAAATTTGAAAGGAAAATTGTAGCTACTGCCACATATAGAATATAAGGTGCATTGTTAAACAAAATATGGAATTGGCTAAAAGGATGGCTATGAGCCGTTCCATAGGCACCAATAACTAATTCTTAAACTGCAGGTTTTTTATTTAATTTTCATACTTTGTCTTGTATACAATACAATACAGTCTCAAAATTTAATTTTTAATTTAGTAAGTATTAATATATGGTTACAATAAATTAAGAAATATTTGTACATTAAATTTACTTTTTTTAAGTCAAAAAATCAGTGTGGCTAAAAGGAAAACAACAAAGTGACAAAGTGATTTTGAATTGTAATTAAAAAATAATTTACAAGCGATTTCGATATTATTTTAATTTAAAAATGTTTTCTACACTATTTACCTTTCGAACAGTTATATGCTATAAACCTTTTAACAGATGCACAGGAATATGAATTTTAAGGTGGTAATGCATTTATGAGTGCGACCGTACATTCGCCTGCGGGTAACATACCCCATTTGAAACACGTAAAATCTCCATAACGGCATTAGTTATATTAATTATGAGTAACCAAATGGATAACCTTTTCGTAATTTGAGACTATTCAAACTGGTATGCCTTCTAATAACATTGGCGAAGCGAAATTAACCAAGGTCTTCTGCTGGGGACCCTGAGATTTGTTGAACATTCTCGGGGGCCGATCGGTAGAGATCTTAGTTTATTTAGTTAGTATCAATTTTAGTTTTAGGTTTCATTAATGATCCTCTACTTTAATATACAGAAATGAAGACTAAATCCCCATGATAGTATGTATATTATCTTTCTATTATTTTTAGTTAACAAATCAAGTTCTTCTCTATCGTACGTGAGATCCATCTGACCTACTATAATTGCTAGAGCTGTTAAAATCCTAGATAATGGTCAAGCGCGACGTGAAAGCGCATGGCCGAAAAGGTTACGAGTACCTACACAGAAACACACATCACTCCATAATTATCACAGGACAATGGGTATAGGATAGATAACTGGCAACAGAGAACCGTCTTGGATTTGTAGTCAGCTGTGATAATAATCTCCACGTCAGAAACAAGCAATGTCCTGGTAGGAGGCTTCATGAATGTAAACGTCAAAGTCGAAAAGCGACTATAGTCTTAAAGCAGGTCAACAGCTTCTCCGTATAGTATAAAATGGAAAGCAGCTATTTTACAGTGTATTTTCGATACTACTTTTAAGATTTGAAGTCTTAATTATAAAAGTTAACAATTCCAAGCTAATATTACGAACAGGTTTTCAATTGTAAAAATCTCTAATTTGCGATATTTGGCGCAAGCACAGTATTTTTTGGAGGAATATTTAAACAAAATTGCAAGTGAATCCATTGAAGAAATTTATGGCAGAACAGAAACATTATTTTTAGTACTCCTACTAAGAAGATTTTTTTTTGAAAATTCACTCCTTAAGGGGGTGGAATAGGGGATAAAAGTTTTAATGAAACTTTTTATTGCTTTAAGAGATTTCCTTGTAGCTTTGTCCAAATATTCTCAAAAACAAATAATTGAAAATGTTTAATTCAAGATTTTATGAATTCGGCCCTTAGGGGGTATAATTTTGTAATATTGACTAGCTGCTAACAACGTAGATCAACGTAGGCCAAACGCGCTAGATATAGGAGCTTAAAATGTTAAGCGTAAGAGCGGAAGCGGAACGTAAAGCGTCGATGGCCTAGTGGTTAAGGTATCCAACTCGTAAGCGAGAGGTACCGGGTTTGAATCTTACTGCCGCCATGTGCCTACTCTATTCTAAGATATTTTCAATAGTTGAATCTAATCGATGCTCAAACGGTGAGGGAAAACAGTGTGATAAAACCTGCACATTCAGGCGATTGAATATTTAACCATGATTGAATCTGGTCAGGTTTCCCTGGTAGCAGGGTCGCGGAGGTCCCATTTTCAGTCGCTCCATTGTAATTACCTGATCTGCCTAACCGGCCACCGGGCCTTCGAGCGGGACATTAACGCAAAGATGATAGGAGCTTAAAATATTACATAGAGGTTTCTTATATGACGTTAATATAGTACTAAGAACTGATTATTGGACATTTGCTGAATGGGTGAAATAGGGAGTGAAAGTTTGTATACAGGAAAAGTTTTATACCAATTCAATCCACGCCACATTTTTCTTGTGGTGAAGATTTAAATTTTTAAAGGCGTAATGTAAGAAAAAATGCAAAAAGTGGTCCACGCGAATAATGTCGCAGGCAAAAGCTACTTTCTTATAACAGCAAAGATATAAATTTATGGGTAGGAGCATAAAATTTTAAAGAAAAAGCAATTAAATACCCTTTAATTTATTACCACCACCAAAGAAAAGACAAAAATACGTGAATGAAAGCAGTTACAATTCCCTGTTTACGCTACCACAGAAGTTGCAGCATTATTACCATGACCAAAGAAAAAATAAACAAAAATACAAGGAATTAAAGGATTTCAATTTTTTAAGCTACCACTGCAGTTGCAGCTGAATCATTCAAGAAACCTAAGCAATTGACACCGCTCTTCATTCTGAAGTATCCTCTTTCTGCTTTCCCTGGTCCCCAAGAATTTTTAACCACCCAGTATTTCTCTCCATCTTCTGCAAATTAATGTATTGTTTAATAATTAAATATTTGAGTTTTTGAAGCTATGAAATATAATATCGCTCACATATAATTTATATGGCTATCACAAACTTCGTGCGAAAGAGAATGCCAAAGTCTTGCAGCAGAAATAGTAGGAACGGTATACCCAACGAGTATCTTACAGTGGGTTGACGGGGCTTGTTGTATAGATGGGGGAAATAGAAATAGTACAGAGAAGTGGAAAAAGAAGCAGAAGAGTTGTGAAAGATACATTGAAGTGTGTGTATAGGATATGGGCATTCTTTCGCAAGCAGATTGGTAGCTATTAAACCTGTGGTCGATAGCTAGATACGTGGTCATATTTACGCAAAAACTAGATGAAAATAATGCACAAATCTTGGAGACGCTCCAGTTCATTAAGTTCAGTAATATCCAAGATGGGGCGTGTGGGAATTTTGGTTTTTGTAGAAAGTATGGAGACCTTTGAGTGAGTGAAACGGGAAATGTCGATACATAACTTGCGATTTATTAGGTGTCAGAGGCCTAAGACGATTACATCTGAAATCAGGTACACACAGGCAAAAGCTTTCTCGTTATCCAAAAATTTAAAAAGCTGGTACACTTGCAAGTCATCTACGTAGATTTTTTGAAGTTGCCAGAATCATACTTCTAGATTGTAAGTGACAATACTAACGTATAACAAGATCATCATCATCACAGCCCATAACAGTCCGCTGCAGGACTTTTAGCCTCACCCACAAAAGGGGAGGTTATTGCCATAATCTCCACTTTTAGCAGGCGGGCTGGAGATCGCAGTGTTACAAATAAAACAATGGAAAAAGCTGCTGCCCGTTTTCCAGCCTACGGAGACTCTAGATCTTTCGCCTTGTACGACACCCATGAGTGTAAGGGGTTGGTGCTATTCTACTATGCCGGACACCACACGGCCAACAGCTAAAAATATACCTTAAAAAGGTTGAGAGAAATTATATTACCTTCTCCGTATCCAACTAACAGAACTGCATGGTTTAACTGCTTAGTTTCGCATTGAGTAATTATTCCGCTTGTATAATGTTGTACTGCTTCGGCATCAATAGCTAAGGACAAATAAACATTGTTCAGTTATTTCAGCGAATGTAATTAGGTACCAAATTTTCTTTTTACCCTAAATAAGTTTTCTAGATATCAATTCCTGTAGGATCGTAGTGTTTAAAATCTATACCAATACTATAAAGATAAAAGATTTGTATTTATTTTTGGTTTTGTTTTTTTTTTGTAAAAAAATATGGACTGATTTTGAATATTCTTTCAATTATTAGAAACTACGTTATTTCCCAAATGACAACGGCTTATTATTATCCTGGGAAAGTAATAGAGTTGATTATTTACAGAGATCCGAAATACGCGCAGGTAAAAGCCTCTGAGAACGGCTAGTTCACACTTTACAGAAAACGCTACTGTTGATTTCCAGCTTCCAGGGGTTTTAGCAATATTCTGCACTGCCCAACACCACATGACCTATGTATTGAAATATGGAAGAAGCCGTGTACCTATGGAAAGCGGCCCAGTGGCCACTAATAGCTTTTCAACCTGATCTTCGCTCATTGTCGATAATTGGAGTGTTTTAAATCCAGTTAAAACCGCCTTTACTTTGCTTTTGTCAAAAACGCAAGCAGGTACAGCACCACGTCCGGATTGATAAGGATAGTCCTGCTCAGTCTCGATACCTCCTAACTCTATCAATGACCTGAAACACAGGAAAATTAAATATGAATGTCATATTTGTCAATGTTAATAAAATGTAGTCAAACTATGGGGCAACTAACGTTATCAACTGCTAATATTGATACAAAACTAAAGCGTATCATTTATTAACTTACTGGAAAGCATTTTCCATAACACCACCGCGGCACGCACCGTCATTTTTGTCGCAGGAAACCAATTCTTGGGGAGAGAAATCCACCAATTGTTTATGTTTAATAGCGTATTGCCCTTCGATGTTCCCTGCAATAATTATTCGCCAATAAATAGGAGAATCAGAAACATGCAAGCACTCTTTCTTCTTTTTTTTCTTTGAAAAATAGGAATTGAATTATTTCCGCATTTTACTTCAGTATTAGAGTGCTTGGGATCTATCAAGGTAGTATATATTCACGTTTTGTATGTAAAGTGATTACAAAAACCTGATAATTTCATCTTTTGCAATCGTTGTAAGATCTTACTAATAAACATATGTTTAATTTAATGTGTCCCTTGAAGACATTTTAGTCCTAAAATAACACATTAATCTTCTAGGGCTTTATGATAAAATTAAGGTTATTTTACTTTCCTTATGTCACATATTGCATTGTTTGGATTATAATATAAAACTTATCTTCTTAAGCAAATACAAAACCCATTAAAAAAGTTGTAAGGATCTAACCTACAGAACTGAATGCCCAGCAAGAACCACAGTTGCCTTGGTCCTTGACGCTCGTGACAGCATTTTGAGTACGCCAGTCGAATTCTTTCGGAGCCTCAATATCTGGGATATCAGAGGCGTTTACAACTGATGTCGGAATGAAGCTGGGGTCTAACACGAACCCAGTTCGCGTAGACAAGATTTCTTCCGTAGACATATCGGCGAATTCGGTGATACCTGCCATAAAATTAATATTAGCATGAAACTTTAGATTAAGTACATTTTGTTTTTTAACCTAGGTCACTCTCTTTATTACTTACGCCCTCCAAAAATAATTCAATGCGCTATGGCTCATAAATATCATTAAAAGGTAGGTACTCCTTTCTGTATATCTTTATACCGTATTCTGATCTGACCATAGTCACAGAAAAGCTCAACATAATTTTCATAAGGTGAGTTGGCAGATACAAAAAAAGTATACCTATGCCTTAATGTTAAATATAAATTTTATAAAAATATAAATTCAATTTTGTTAGTTGTGACATTGCAGTCAGTGCAAACAGTTAATCAGAACTTTCAATATCGCAAAATAATGAAAATGAAAATAAACTGATACCATAAGTAGCAGTAGGATCCTGTTCGTTCATCGCATTGATCTTGGCCAAGTTCTTCACGAATATGTGATAGCGCGCTGAGTGCTCTAATGGGTGGTAGGTCCTTTGGTACTCTTTCTTGAAGTTGTTAAACAACTCGACCAGCTGCATTTCATCGTCCAGGTCGAATATCTGCTTCTCTGAAGGCGCTGCGAACGCTGCGCTGGCGCAGAGGAATATCAGGGATAACACAAACATCTTCAGAGCCTGTGACTGCTAACGATACAGTTCATTTAAGGAAGTAGCTTGTTTATATACTCATTCGATGTAATTTACCACGTGATCGGAAGAAAGCTATTTGCAAGTAAATATTTTGGTTTATTAGGCTAAGTACATAAAAATATTACGTTGTCAACATAATTTAAATAACTAGAAAGTGCATACCCAAAATTATTTGAATTATTTGAAGGTATGTTTGTTATGTAAACTTTTGCAGGTATGCGTACAAGATAATTATTATCGTACACGTGTGTCCTTATATTTATAATTACGATTAAAGTATGCGATTTAGGTATCCGATTTATTCCGAGTATTACAATTAAGTATGTTACGCTGAAACCAAAAATTCGCCGTAGGATTAATTGTCAAAAGACAAACAATATAAAAGTATATACGTAACCTAGCCGTAAGGTGTCCAGCACAGTAGAATAGCACCAACCCCTCACACTCGCGGGTGTCGTACAAAGCGACTTCAAATTCGTCGACTAAGCGTAGAGATTAAGTCCGGCAGTATAGGCTGTGATGATATACGTAACGTCACGCCTTTTTACCGCAGGGCTAGGCAGAGAACATTATTTAGCTATGGCTATGAGGCTACGGTGTGATAAACCTCTCTCGCTTCTTCGATCTGAGTGGTTCAGCTGGTTAACATGCCGGTCTGCCACGGAGAGCGTTCGATTAACAGCTGGGAAGAAATGGAAATGGTTTTTTTTTTTTTTTTTTTTTTGGTTATCAAACAGTGTTACTATTTGTATGATGACTTCATCATCGTCCTAGCCCTTTCTGACAGGGTCCGCTTTCCTACCCATTCTTCTACACTTCGCCCGGTCTTCGGCATGCTCGCGTCGTGCTCTTGACTGACTTTGACTCAGCGATGTCAATCCATCGCTTCTTAAATCGCCCACGGGACCTCTTTCCTGATACCGGCAGGTTCAGGCATCTATTTACACAACACGTGACCAAACCAGCGCAGGCGAGCCTCCTCAATCTTGTCTGCGATATCCGATAAGGGCAATAACGTGGAGTTCGCGAACATGTTTCGTCAGCGCTGGCCAAGTCTCACAGGTCTAATTATACTCTTATTGTATGATAATAAGTACATATTTAAAAATATATATTTTATCAGTGGTGCTCAAAACACAAGTTTTGCTTACTTTGTGGCTAGATGGCGCTGTGTGTCTAAGAATATTTATTAGGTATTTATTTAATTTTCATCAGTTTAGAGTAGTTAATTTAAGCTGACCTTTGTTTCAAATATCTTTGATTTGATCGTGATATATACATTTCGGTCTTCTCGTTCCAACGCTTCCAATATCTACTGTCTTGATTTTTTTAGATAATAAATAGTGTACTTTTATGATAATGAAGGAAATTTATCTTCCTACATATCACATACAGTACGCCACCACACAGGATATCACCTGAAAAGAACTTATTGCTGTCGAAAATGATAAAGCATTCCAGTTTCATTTAAAATTGGTAGCCGTAACCACTCGTTCTCGCTGGTCCCACAAGAAACATCGGCGTAGTCCTGTTCTGGTGGTAGGCCTCAAACGAGACATGTCACTATGCCGTACCGCCGTAGAAACGATCCATATACGTATACGCCATTTAAGCTGACCTTTAAAATTAGACCCATCGACACTGGTATCGCAGGGCTGCGCAGATTAAATCAGAAAGATTTCTAGAGTAACATTAAATTCTCAACTACATTATCAACTTTGTCACATAAGTTGTTGTAAGTTGCAGTTCGTTCAATGCTGCACCTGTCTGTTTACGCCTCATCGTCATCACGAGTCCACCATATGACAGTCCACTGTTCGACATTGGCCTTCCCCAAAGTGCGCTACTCAGATCGGTTCTACTAAGTTTTATGTATCTGGTTACTGCCAGCCGTTTCATGTAGATCTTCGCAACATCTTCACATAGAACGTTGCACGCTACGTTTGTTAAATCGATATAAATAAGAACACGTATGTCCCAATGGTTCTACAACAATGAATTAGTAGACAGCCTATTTTCTAATTTTCTGAGCTATGTCGATGTCCAAAGTTCTTTGCTTTATACGATCCCGATCATATCCCTTAGAGAAATATCGAACAAAGCTCGATACAGTGTCTGTTGAACTACCATATAATTGTAAACTGGTATCAATATCGGTGTCCACGTTTCAGCTCCTTTTAATATAATGGCTAGAAAGTACTTATTGAAAAACATTAGTTTTTAGGCTATGTGGTATAGGCGACGAAAATATATGATATAACTCTTAAAATGCTGCGCAGCTCGACTTAATCGGTCTATTTTAGGGAGGTGCTAGCCAATGTCTCGTGTGCAGTTCATCATCATCATCTCGGGTTTATGTCCCGGTTACGCTCAGACATTTTTTCCACACATATTTTGTCGGTCTGCGTAAGACGTGGCCATACTATTGAAGGCGGCACTCTTGCTAGTTATCTGCGATGTCATGGACGACAAAGGCTACCCCGAATGTGGGCGTTTCGAATGCAATCCTTTTATGAAACTCCACATATTCACTGTAGCGTCATAATTCCAGTGACGCGCAGTTCCTGCTTGGGTCACTCTACTAGAGGTCAAGTCTCGCTGTTGTTTAGCAGAGCAGGTCTAATAATGGTCTAATAGACCTGCCACATCCCGCCAATTGGCTCAAGCTGCGGATATTCGGACTTTGACTTCGCTGTCAATGTCACCAGTTACGCTAAGTACAGATCCCAGGTATCTGGCCTAATTTGTGCGCTTGACTTCATCTTCGCCTATGCGCAAAGGTTGGGGATCTGCAATATGCAGGCCATGTACTCTGTCTTCGCCACATTAATCTTCAGACCGCCGTTCTCAAGTGACTACTTCCACTTTTTTACACGTTGGACTAGTCACCCCTTGTCCGACTCTATCAGCGCCATGCCATGTCAGCATACATGTGCGGCCACGGAGGCACCCCATGGTAGTCTTGAACGCAGTCAGACAGTACATCTAATATCACGTTGAATAGAAGTAGGCTGAGCACAGAGCCCTGATGTATTCCAATGGTAAAAGGGAACGGGTTGGTGTCCTAACTTTTGAATCAGAATCGCGGTACTTATCTCGGATAATATCAATATAGACCTCGGGCACCGACTTGAACTGCAATGCTCACCAGACCACCTCCCGAGGAAAAGGGCACAGACAAAGGCCTTCTGCATAGCCAGAAACAGGAAATGCAGTGGCGTGTCCTTTGATCTGTATCCCTCCAAGATGAGAGTTCTCGGGGTACTGGGTCCACGGTCTTCCAAACCGGTAAAAACCCATACTGACACTCCGAGATTGTACACTTCCGTCGGATCCGCGTGTCAACAAAACCTTCATGGTGTGAGACATCGCTTTCGTTCATCACAATGTTATAAAGGTCGGTAAGGATACTCACACCACGAAAGCCCATTGCCAAGCCTTAATATATACTCCATCGGGTCGGATAGCTTTCCGGTTTTTTATGCAGCTTAGAGCGGTTTCGACTTTTTTAGGCGCTATCGGTGGCATAAGTCCTTTATTCCAAGGGAGGTCCGGTGGCGGCATCTCTTTGTGCTGCTTGTTGAGCAGCTCGTGGAAGTACGAGCGCCATCTCTCCTTTTCCACGCGGTCATCGTATAACAGGATACCGCTCGGGTAATTAACACAGCGGCACGTGGAGATGTCCTGTGCCGCTTAAACCCTCGATCGTGACAACTTGTAAATGAGTTTCTGTCCCTCAGACGATTCCAACAGTTGATGTGCTCTAAGTTTTGTTGCGGGGCTTTATTCAAACCTACCTAAAAGTGTCTATCACAAAGTTCTGTAATAAAATTATTGAAGAGACATTGAATTGATGCGTACTTACTTGTACAGCGGCTTAAGCCCAATAGTGGAAGCTCACAGTAATTACCTGTGATCTTAAGGGGCTAATATATAACGTCGTCCACAAACTTCACGCCAATGAAGTAAAATACGGTGAGTGCATCGTTTCACGGCGCGAAAGCACAACCAGGACATTAACGCCAAGATAATTGGAGCTTAAAATGTTGCTTGTAGGTTTCTTATATGACGTAAATGAAGACATTTTTTTTTTATTACGAATGTTGCAAAAAAAGCATGTAAGCAGTCACGAGTCAACAAGAAAATGTAAAAAGTGGTCTACGTGGATGAAGTCGTGGGCAAAAGCTACTTTCTTGTAAAATAAAATATATGAATAGAACTTGTTACTATATGCCCCTTGTTCATGAATACATAACTGGGGGTAAGCTAAGTTAATGAAAAGATAAGTTCCATAGTAGTGTCCTCTTCTACGTGCAACATTTAAATCATAACTGCCTGTATATGTGCCTAAAATGTGTGTGAGTGTGTGTGCGTGCTTAGAGTTTTTAATATTAAAATCTGTTTAATACTGCTTTCCATTGAATGGTATGTGCTCGTTTATCACTAAGTAGATCCATTTCGATAGCAACTATTTACGAAGAATTTGTTATAACATATCGGGTACATTATGGATTACTTGTAACAGGCTTAGGTAAGACAACAATGAAAGCCAAACCAAGTTCAAATAAAATATACTTTTATTATTCGTTTTTACGTTCGCGCATGTTTATTATAATGTCCAGAAAACTCAGTTTTATAAACAGTTTTCTTATACAAACTTACAATGACAAAGTTTCAGTGCAATGCAGTCGGATGAATCGTTATAAGCATAATGATAGGTCAGCATAAATTTTAAAATAAAAAACAATTAAAGATCCCTTACTTTATTACCACCACCAAAGAAAAACCAAAATACATGAATGACAGTAGTTACAATTACCTATTTACGCAACCACAGAAGTTGCAGCATTACTACCATTATCAAAGAAAAAATTGACAAAAATACATGAAATTATAGAATTTCAGTATCAGTCTTATTCTACCTCTGCAGTTGCAGCTATATCATTCAAAATACCCAGGCAATTGACGCCTCTTTCCATTCTGAAGTATCCTTCTTCTGCTCTTTCTGCTCCCCAGGAATTCTTAACAGACCAGTACTTCTCACCATTTTCTGCAAATTAATGTTATGTTTAATAATTAATATTAAATGTTAGTCTTTGAAGCTATGAAATTTCCTATTTATTAACTTATATGGCTATTACGCAATTCATGAAGAAAAGAATTCCAAAGTCTTGCAGCATAAAAACTGAGAAGTAGGAACTGAATAGCCAACGAGTATCTTACAGTGGATCGACGGGACTTATCGTATAGACGGGACACATAGAAATACAACAGAGAAGTGGAAAAGGAGCAGAAGGGTTGTGAAAGATTATATTGCAGAATTGGATAGGATATGGGTATTCCTTCGCAAGCGGATTGGTAGTTATTTAACCTTGGATCAACAGCTAGATACTCAAATTTTGAAATTATATTCCATAATATCCAATAAGGGGCAGAAGAGTGTGGAAATTTTAGTTTTTAATTGTAAGAAACTTTGGAGATATGAATGAAACGAAAAATAAGACTTGCGATTTTTTTGGGTTTCCGACCAGACCGAAGAACCTGGCCCAGGGGGCCCGCTTCCTCGAGATACGAACATTTAACTAGCCTGTAGGTAAACTTGCAAGTCGTCTGCTTAGATTATTTCAAATTATTTATCTATATATCGGTCTTCATTCTGCAATCGCTAATACTAAAGTTAAACAAGATCATCATCATCATCACAGGCCGTAACAGTCTACTGCAAGACTTGGGGCCTCTTACGAAAGGGGATGTTATTGCCATAATCACAACGATTCGCCGGCAGAATAGGGATTGCAGTGTTATAAATATAACAATAGATAAAAGCTGCTGCCCATTTTCTAGTCTACGGAGACTCTAGATCTTTCGCCATGTACGACACTCCTCACGACTCAGTCTCAACGAGTAAGGGGCTGGTGCTATTCGTCTGTGCCGGACGTCACATGGCCAACGGCCAAATGCTATAAAGATATCTATAATAAAAAAGTTGAGAGAGATTATATTACCTTCTCCGTATCCAACTAACAGAACTGCGTGGTTTATTTGACCAGATTCGCATTGCTTAATTATTCCGCCTTGGTAATGTTGTACTTGATCGGCATCAATACCTAAGGATAAACAAACATTGTTCAGTTATTTCAACGATTGTAATTAGGTACCATATTTTCATTTTACCCCAAATAAGTTTTCTAGAAATCAATTCCTGTTGGAGATTGCAGTGTTTAAAATCTATGCTAATTTTGCAAATGGGTATGGCAATGGGTTGTATTTTTGTTTTTTATAACTTACTGTTACTTGTACTGGAACGATTTTGAAAATTCTTAGTTGGAATTCTAAGTTCTTAGTTCACAAGTCGGAAACTACGTTATTCCAAAATGACAAATGCTACTCTTTATCCTGGAAAAAGAATAGGGTCCAGCGGGAAAGTTGATTGTTTTACGGAGACCTGAAATGCGCGCCGGAAACTAAGAACGGCTATTACACATTATACAGAAAACGCTACTGTTAATTTCCAGTTTCTAATATATTAGGCTCCATTAACGACACCCATAAATCAAATGGGATTCTTGCAATATTCTGCACTACCGAACACCACATGGCTCTAAAAAAATATAATTAACTGATGTATGAAATATAGAAGATATCGTGTACCAATGGAAAGCGGCCCAGTGGACACTAACAGCTGTGCCACCTGATCTTCGGTCATTCTCGATAATTCGAGTGTTTTAAATCCAGTTACAACCGCCTTTACTTTTTCTTTGTCGAATTCGCAGTTAGGTACATAACCTGATCCGGATTCATAAGGATAGTCCTGCTCAGTCTCAATACCTCCTGACTCTACCAGTGACCTGGAACACAGAAAAATTCAATATAAATGTCATATCTGTCCATGTTAACAAAATGTAATCTAAAGTGCATCAGCAGTACGTTACCGACTGTAAATTTGCTCATCTTGGCGTTAATGTTTCGGTTATTATCTCGCACGGATTTGGTATGTCGGGTAATTACAATGGAGCGACTTCCATTAGACCTCCGTGACCCTGTTCCAGGGGAACCTGCTATTCAGTCGCCTGAATATGCGTGCAGGTTTCATCACAATGTTTTTCCTTACCGTAAGAGCATCGATTAGTGTTCCATTAATGTACAAAACCCAGAAAAGAGTCATTGGGTTTGCGAACTCTGTACACAGGGGTACGAGTCGAGCCCATTAACTTTTAGGCCACTGACGCTTCGTTATCGACTGCTAATATTGATACTAAAATTAAACTTATCATGTATTAACTTACTGGAAAGCACTGGCCATAAAACCACCGCCGCACGCACCGTCATTTTTGTCACAAGAAACCAATTGTTGGGGAGAGAAATCTACCAATTGTTTATGTTTAATTGCGTATTGCCCTTCGATGTTCCCTGCAACAATAATTCGCCCATAAATAAGATAATCAGAATCATGTAATCATTCGGGTTCGAGAAACAGGAATTCAATTTGTTTGTTGATCCATCATGGTAGTATGTGTTGTATGTAACGTGATTGTAAGAACCTGATAATTTTGATCTTTTGCAATCGTTGTAAGATCTTAGCAATATATACATGTTTTCATTTATTGTGTTCCTTGAAGTTTAGTCCTCAAATATCACATAAATCTTCTAGGGCTTCATAATTAATTAAGGTTATTTTACTTTCCATATGTTACATATTGCATTGTTGTGATTAAAATATAATACTTATCTTCTTAAACAGATACAATATCCATTAAAATAGTTGTGAGGATCTAACCTACAGAACTGAATGCCCAGCAAGAACCACAGCCGCCTTGGTCCTTGACGGTCGTGACAGCATTTTGAGTACGCCAGTCGAATTCTTTCGGAGTCTTAATATCTGGGACATCAGAGGCGTTCACAACTGACGTCGGAATGAAGTTGGGGTCTAATACGAGTCCAGTTCGTGTTTCCCGGATTTCTTCCGAAGACATATCGGCGAATTCGGTGATACCTGCATTGAAATTCATATGAGCATGAAAGATTAGGTTAAGAACATTTTATTTTTTAAGCTAGGTCTGCCTCTTAGCTTACGGCCTCCGAAAAATATTTTATACACTATGGCTCATAAATGACATTAATGGGTACACCTTTCTGCATCTGTTTATACGCTCTAGTAGTATTCTGATGTGACCATAGTCACAGAAAAGCTCTACATAATTTTCCTAAGGTGAGTTGGCAAAACATATGATGCTAAAAATAAGTTGTATGAAAATATAAATTTAATTTTGTTAGTTGGGACACTAACTAGCCAGTGCAAACAGTCAATCAGAAATCAGAATCATAAAATGAAAATAAACTGATACCATAAGTAGCAGTAGGGTCCTGTTCGTTCATCACATTGATCTTGCCCAAGTTCTTCACGAATATGTGATAGCGCGCCGAGTGCTCGAATGGATGCAAGTAATTCTTTTGATACTCTATCTTGAAGTTGTTAAACAACTCGACCAGCTGCAGCTCATTGTCCAGGTCGAATATCTGCTTCTCTGAAAGCGCCGCGAGCGCTGCGCTGGCGCAGAGGAACAATAGGGATAGCACAAACATCTTCAGAGACTGTGACTGCTAGTAATACAATTCATCAAAGCTGGCTTGTTTATATACTCATTCGTTGTAATTTAACCACGTGATCGGAAGAAAGAATATTTACTTACCTATTTTAGTTTATTAGACTAAGCACATGAAAATTTCACGTCTTCAACATTATTGAAATAATTAGAAAGTGCATATCCAAAATTATTTGAATTATTCAAAAGTATGTTTGATAAGAAACTTTTATTAGTTACAATAAAAAAATTATTGTGTCTCACGTTTGTGAAATATCTACTATGTAGATAACACAAACATTTGAACGGCGTCTGGAATTTCAATCTATAATAAAAACATAACAATGACATTAAAAACATTATCATTAACAGACACGTGTGTACTTTTGTCGTATAATTACGGTTTTGGTGCCGGTATGTTAAGCTTTGACCAAAATTCCGGCGTAAGATTATAATTGTCAAGACAATTGCATAATAGACTGTAAAATAAATAATACACAGGATCGTAAAATATACGTATCATCACGCCTTTTTACCGTAGGGCTAGGCAGTGACCATTATTGTTACACATGCTACGGTGTGATAAACCTCTATCGCTTCTCTGATCTGAGTGGTTCAGTTGGTTAACATATCTGCCATGCAGAGGACACATTTTCTCACATTCATCAATATTTTCATACATAATCGTCGATTTAGGTTAGGTACTCTTGAACTGACCATTCTTTTAAATATCTCTGGTATGTACATCTCGATCTTCTCCTTCCGACGCGTCCATTCACTACCACCATGTAATTTTTTGTAGATAACAAGTAGGAGTTTTGTTAATGAAGAAAACCTTCCTTCATATCACGTATATGAAGTGAAATGTCACCACGTAGGATATCATCTGACAAGAAATTATTGCTGTCGTGCATAATAATGCATTCCAGTTTCCAGTGAGTGATATGTAGGAAGAAAAAATGTTTTCTTACACTACGTACACTACTTATTATCTAAAAAACATTGATGGCAGTAGTGAATAGAATCATTGGCTTAAGAAAACCGAGATGTATGTATCACGATCAAATTAGGATTATTTTTTAAAAGCCAGCTCCATTGCAGTTATCCTAATCCGACGACCATCGATCGGTTGAAACCAATGTGGGAAAATATGCTTGAACAATTCACACAGCGCCATCTAGCCACAAAGAAAGCAAAGCGTTTGTTATGGTTGTCAGAAAACTGATAAACCCCCGCTTTTAATACATACAGGTTACTATACATACAACACCCAAACCTGTAATGGAAATAAATTCATAATTTCAATTTCTTTCCTGCTGGGAATCGAACCCTCTGCGTGGCAGACCGTTAACCAACTGAACCACTCAGATCGGAGAAGCGAGATAGGTGTATCACACCGTAGCATGTGTGTAACAATAATGGTCTCTGCCTAGCCCTGCAGTAAAAAGGCATGACGTTACGTATATCATCACAGCCCATAACTGTCCACTGCAGGACTTAAGAGGCTCTCTCAAGAGAGAGGAGGTTATTGCCAAAATCTACACGATTGGCCGACGAGTTGGAGATCGCAGTGTCGTAAATATTCAAAAATTTGCCTCGAAAACATTAGCGCTTTCTACGATACACACGAGTGTCAGGGGTTGGTGCTCTTCTAGATACTGTGTAGAAAACCACACGCTTAGGTTACGTATATACCTATGTACTATTAGTCTTGACAATTAATCCAACGGCGGTGTTTTGGTCTCAGCTTATCTTGCGTACTTAAATCGTAATTATAAATAAAAGTATACACGTGTACGTTTATGATAATAAGTTTTATTCTATGCATACCTACCAAAGTTTACATCACAAACATACCTTCAAATAATTCACGTAATTTCGGGTATGCACTTTCTAGTTATTTTAATAATGTCGAAGGCGTAATAATTTTATGTACTTAGCCTAATAAACCAAAGCATTTACTTGTAAATAGTTTTGTTACGATCACGTGGTAAAATGACTTCGAATGAGTATATAAACAAGCCTCCTCCTTTAATTAAATGTATTACTAGCATTCACAGTCTTTGAAGATGTTTGTGTTATCCCTGTTGTTCCTCTGCGCCAGCGCAGCGCTCGCGGCGCCTTCAGAGAAGCAGATATTCGACCTGGAAGATGAACAGCAGCTGGTCGAGTTGTTTAACAATTTCAAGATAGAGTATCAAAAGAATTACCTGCACCCATTGGACCATTGGGCGCGTTATCACACTTTCGTGAAGAACTTGGCCAAGATCAATGCGATGAACGAACAGGACCCTACTGCGACTTATGGTATAAGTTTATATTCATTTTCAAAATTTTTGCAAAATTGATAGTTCATTTTTGTTTGCACTGGCTGCAGTTTCACAACTAACAAAGTTAAATTTCTATTTTCATAAAACTTATTTGCAAGTTTAAGGCGTATACTTTTCTTGTATCTGCTAACTCACCTTATGAACATTATGTAGGGCCTCTCTGTGACAATGGACTATATACATCAGAATTCTAATTCCTAGAAGGTATAAAGATATACAGAAAGGAGTACCTATTAATGATATATGTGAGCCAAAAAGACGGCGTCTTTACTGTGTAGAATTCGGGACAGCTCTAATAGTATCCTGAAATCTATAGGCGAAAGGTTTGATTCGCCCATCGTTAGACACTTCGTCAGGCGAGTAATTGGGCACTCAGCCTGACGGGATGTCTGACGATGAGGGTTTCAACCAGTACCACTATTACTACTCTCACTATTCATACTTATCTAATTTTATAAACTGTATTACTAACATAGTGGTGTAAGATAATATTATGTTACAAACATTGTGGATTTTTATGATCTGATAAATAAATATGTTTAATTTAATTAATAGTGCATTAAATATTTTTTAGTGGGCGTAAGTTAAGAAAGTGGCCTTGTTTAAAAAAGAAAATGTGCATAACATAAAGTCATGATCACATTAATTTCAATGCAGGTATCACCGAATTCGCCGATATGTCTACGGAAGAAATCCTGGCTACGCGAACTGGGCTCGTATTAGACCCCAGCTTCATTCCGACATCAGTTGTGAACGCCTCTAATGTCCCAGATATTAAGCTTCGGAAAGAATTCAACTGGCGTACTCGAAATGCTGTCACGAGCGTCAAGGACCAAGGCAGCTGTGGTTCCTGCTGGGCATTCAGCGCCGTAGGTTAGATCCTTACAATTTTTAACGGGTTTTATTTGTGTTTAAGTAGATAGGTATTATATTTTCTTACAAACGATACAACTTGTAACATAAGGAAAGTACACAAGTCTACAACTTCTTTTGGTACTCCATACCCTGCCGCATAACCACGGTAACGGCTTCAGCACAATTGGACGGATCGCCCGAAGAGAAGCATGCCTCCCGCCAAGGATAGGACGAAAAGAAGTGGCGCATCTCATCTCAATCCACTTACTTGTATCGCAACACCCGTCGGGGGTTGCATAAGGTATGCTCTGGTGGGGAATAAACGGATACAGATTTCATCAGACAGTGATCGGATGTACCCAGTGGTGCTGAAACCGATACTGAGTGCCTGTCCGGATCAGTTGCCAGCAAAAGGTCTAAGCAATTGGCAGTATGGGAGTCAACATCAGGTACCCTCGTGGCACAGTTTACCAGCTAGGTGAGATCTAGCGACAGAGCATGTGAGCTCTCCCAGCATGAGCCGTCACCAGGTATGGGAAAAGCCACTCTTTGTGGTGGGCATTGAAATCCCCCAGAATGACTAACTGCGCCGCGGTGCAACGTTCCCTCGCTTCATCCGCCACTTCTATGAGATGGTCACATAAGCGAGTTGTCTCCTGATCCCCGCTGTGTGAGCGGTAAATGCAGGCATACAGGATTGGCACTTGACCTGTATCCACCAGCAACCATAAAATATAGAAACTAAACCCCTCAAAGCTCCTTAGACGCCGTATGCAGATATCTTCGCGAACGTACACACAGACTCCGGCTCCTGGGTAGCTGGGGTACGCCGCGTCAGCCGGACATCTGATCTGCGTCTCAATGAGGAACAGCAGCTGCGCTTTTTTCAGTCTCAAGGTGGTAGTGGACTGCATCGAGATTTGAGTGCAGGCCTCGGATGTTAGTGAGGTGCACTTTGAGTGGGAGGGCATTGTGTATTATCATTTTGAGAGTGAAAAGGTTGTTTTAGGAGGATGGCAGTTAGACGAGGTGGCGCTCCGCCCACCAGCAAACATGCTCACCAATACCGCACGGGAAGGGGCCTGACACGGAGACCGCGGGGACGCCCGAACCCCCCCAGATTGGCTACCTGGCCCTACCATCCGGTCGCCAACTGGCAAGGTAGAGCAATCTGGGATTTTTCGTAAGATGGCGGGGCAGCCTTTCACTGGTGACTAACCAGCTACTTGAGCCCCCAACTATTTACGGTCGGCCAGCGGCGGCATCGTGCTTCGGATCCCGCTGTCCTCCGAAGCCAGGCACCCGGTACGGGAGTGGTGAGCATCAAGAAAAAGACGGCTACACAGAGCGACCACAACTGTCCAGACCCATCCTCCTAGATGGCTACTCCAGACATCGCAACGAAACACGGCTGGGCCGCTTGACGACGCGTTCTCCTGGAGGGTGGTGACCAGCCACGGCCGAAGCCTACCACCGGAGAGAGTGCTGTTCATTTTGCACTGCCCGGGGATCACGTGTAGGGTATCGAGAGTCATGAAGCCCAAAGTAGGCTTTGCCTACGGACGCGGACAGCATTGATCCCCAAACTGACATGTAATTAAATGAAAACATTTGTTTAGGCTAAGATCTTACAATTATAGCAAAAGGCTTGAAATTATCAGGTTTCTGCAATCGCCTCCACGTAACACGTATAGGTGTACCACCCATGATAAATACTGAGCACTCGAGTACTGACGGTAATTCCGAAACAAATTCAATTCCTAATTTTCAATGACCGGATTGATTGCATGTTTCTGATTCTCACATTTATTGGCAACTAATTGCTGCAGGGAACATCGAAGGGCAATATGCGATTAAACATGGAGAATTGGTGGATTTCTCTCCCCAGCAATTGGTTTCTTGTGACAAAAATGATGGTGCGTGCGGCGGTGGTCTTATGGCCAGTGCTTTCCAGTAAGTTAATACATCATAAGTTTTATTTTAGTATCAATATTAGCAGTCCATAACGAAGCGTCAGTGGCCTAATAGTCAAGGGCCTCGACTCGTACCCCTGGGTACAGAGTTCGAAAACCCAATGACTCTTTTCTGAGTCTTATGAGCGGTGCTTTCCAGAAAGTTAGTTTATGATAAGTTTTATTTTAGTATCAATATTAGCGGTCGCCTAATGGTTAAAGGGTCCGACTCGTACCCCGGGACACAGAGTTCGAACCTCAATTACTCTTTTCTGAGTTATGTCATCATCTTGGCGTTAATGTCCCGGTTGTGCTTTCGCGCTCGGGGTCCGCTTTGACCATGATCCAGGATTTGGCAGGTCAGGTAATTATAGTGGAGCGACTGCTATCTGATCTCCATGACCCTGCTACCAGGGGAACCTGACTAGATTGGATCATGGTTACACATCCAGTCGCCTGAATGTGCTGGTTTAATCTCGATGTTTTTCCTCACCGTAAGAGCATCGGTTAGTATTCAACTAATGTACATAACTCAGAAAACAGTCATTGGTACATGGCCGGAGCGGGATTCGAACCTGGGACCTCTGGCTTACGAGTCGGATACTGTAACCGCTCGGCCACCGACTCTCTCTTTTTTGAGTTACATACATTAATGGAACACTAACCGATGCACTTACTGTAAAGAAAAACGTCATGAAAAAATCTGCACATTTAGGGGACTGAATGTCTTACCATGATCCAATCTGGTCAGGTTGAACAGAGTTACGGAAGTAAAAAGGGAGTCGCTCCATTGTAATGAATGAACCTGGCAACGCCGTGCGAGATCACAACCGTAACATTAACGCCAAGATAAGCAAATTTACAGTCGGTAACGTACTGCTGCTGCACTATAGAGTGCATTTTATTGACATGGACAGATATGACAGTTATATTAAATTTTCCTGTGTTCCAGGTCACTGATAGAGTCAGGAGGTATCGAGACTGAGGAGGACTATCCTTATGAATCCGAATCAGGTGATGTACCTGACTGCGATTTCGACGAAGAAAAAGTAACGGCGGTCGTAACTGGATATAAAACACTCAAATTATCGACAATGACAGAACATCAGGTGGCACAGCTGTTAGTGTACATTGGGCCGCTCTCCATAGGTAAACGATATCTTTTGTATTTCAATATATATTAGTTCATGATATTTTTTATAGAGCCATGTGGTGTTCGGTAGTGCCGAATCTTGCAAGAACCCCTTCGACTTATGGCTGTCGTTAATGAAGCTTAATATATTAGAAACTGGAAATGAACAGTAGCATTTTCTGTATACTCGTATTGTGTACTAGCCGTTCTTAGTGACCTACGCGAATTTCAGATCTCCGTAAAACAATCAACTTAGTAAAGTTTGCGAGACCATTTTTTTCCAGGATAAAGAGTAGCCTTTGTCATTTTGGAATAAAGTACTTTCCAATTAGTAAAATAATTTTCAAAATCGGTCCAGTACCATTCATAACAAAAAAAATTCATAATAACAGTACTGAAATACAAACCTTTTATAATATCAGCATAGATTTTAAACATTGCAATCTCCAACAGGAATCGATTTCTAGAAAAGATTTCTAGTATTTAGGGTAAAAAGAAAATATACTGAACAATGATTGTTTGTCCTTAGCTATTGATGCCGGACAAGTACTACATTACCAAAGCGGAATAATTAAACAATGCGAATCTAGTGAGATAAACCATGCAGTTCTGTTAGTTGGATACGGAGAAGGTAATATAAACTCTCTCAACCTTTTTGTTTTGGGTATCTTGATAGTCGTTGGCCGTTGGCCGTGTGGTGTCCGGCAGAGAAAAATAGCACCAAACCCTTACACTCGTTGGTCTCCGTAGGCTGGAAAATAGGTAGCAGCTTTTTCCATTGCTATATTAATAACATTGCGATCTCTAACCTGCCGGCCAAGCGTGAAGATTGTGGCAATTACTTCCCTGTTATGTTATGGCAATAACATTTCGTGAAAGATGCCCCAACTCCTGCAGTAAACTGTTACGGCCTGTGATGATGATGATGATCTTGTTAAACTTTAGTATTAGCAATTATAATCTTGCATTATGAAGACTGATTATACGTATATGTATAAATAATTTTAAAATATCTGCTCAGACGACTAGCAAGTTTACCTACTGGCTCGTTACATTTTCTTATCTCGAGGAAGCTTTTGCCTGTGTGATCTCCGATTTGAAACGTAATCCTCGTAGGCCAAGTTCTTTGCACTTCTCTTCTTCATTAAGTGCGTGATAGCCATATAAGTTACTAAATAGGATATTAACAATTTTCAAAGACTCAACTATTTAATTATTAAACAATACATTAACTCGCAGAAAATGGTGAGAAATACTGGGTGGTTAAGAATTCCTGGGGAGAAGGGATAGCAGAAGAAGGATACTTCAGAATGGAGAGAGGCGTCAATTGCCTGGGTATTTTGAATGATATAGCTGCAACTGCAGTGGTAGAATAAACAACTAAAAATTTTTAATTCCATGTATTTTTGTCTATTTTTGCTTTGGTAGTGGTAATAATGCTGCAACTTCTGTAGTAGCATAAATAGGCAATTTCAAATACTTTAATTTATGTATTTTGTTTTTTCTTTGGTAGTGGTAATAAAGTAAGGGATCTTTAATTGTTTTTTTATTTCAAACTTTATGCTCACCTATAATTATGCTACATAACAATTCATCCGACTGCAATGCAATGAAGCTTTTCCATTGTATGTTTGTATAAAAAACTGTTCCTGAAATCGATATTTCTGGTTATTATAGCAACTGTTGCGTAAACATAAAAACGAACAATAAAAAGTATTATTTATTTGAACTAGATTGTCTTTCATTGTTTTTTACAAGTTGCTATCGTTGCGATGTTGTAAGAAATGCATCATTGCATGGATCTATTCAGTAATAAACAAACACATAGGAAAGCAGTATTAAGCAGAAATTCTAAAGCTTGTTACTGATATTACTAAATGTTGCACGTATATGTACTTTATGTTTTGCTGGTTACACAATCTGGACCCGTTTTAAGCAGACACCTTTAAAATGATATTGGTTGTATCGTATTGGTATAAAACTTTTCCTGTGTACAAACTTTCACTCACTATTTCACCCATTCAGGGCGCAAATGTTCTAAAATCAGTTCTTAGTTCTTCATTTACGTCATATAAGAAACCTACACGCAACATTGAGCTCTCGCACACGAGAGCACTTGGTCCGCCTTGACAATGATCCAGGGTTAGGGCAGGTCAGGTAATTACAGTGGGGCATCTGCCATCTGACCTCCGTGACCCTGCTGCCCAGTCGCCTGAATCATCATCATCTAGGCGTTAATGTCTCGGTTGTGATTTCGCGCACGAGGGCCCGGGGTCTGAATGACCATGATACAGGATTTGGCAGATCAGGTAATTACAGTGAAGCGACTGCCATCTGATCTCTGTGACCCTGCTACCTTGGAAGCCTGACCAGATTGGATCATGATTACACATTCAATCGCCTGGATGTGCAGGTTTCATCATGACGTTTTCCCTCGCCGAAAGAGCATCGGTTAGTGTTCAACTAATGTAAATATCTTTGAATAGAGTCAGTAGTATCCGGGGGCAGTGGGATTCGTACCCGGAACCTCTTCCTTACGAGTTGGGTACTGTAACCATGAGACCACTGACACTTTACGTTTTGCTTAATATTTAAAGCTCCTATTTCACCCACTTAACTAGTATTCAGTTTTGCCATAAATTCCTTTAGTAAATTCACTTAAAACTTAGAATAAATATTTGTCCAATGTTTTTGAAAATTTTTTCCCTAGGGAGGAGAATCAGGAGCCCAATCCCCAGAACTTTGTAGTCTCAGAGTGTCACAGTGGGTTTCGGCCCGTATTTGCGCTGAGAACTCTAATGGAGAGATACAGATCAAATAACACGCCTCTGCATTTCCTGTTTCTGGACATGCAGAAGGCCTTTGACTGTGTCCCTCGGGAGTTGTTCTGGTGGGCATTGCGGTCCAAGTCGGTATCCGAGGCCAATATTGATATTATGCGAGACATGTACTGCGATTCCAATTCAATAGTTAGGACTGCTGTTGGTGACACCAACCCGTTCCCTATTACAGTTGGTGTACGTCAAGGCTCTGTGGTCAGCCCACTTCTATTCAACGTGATATTAAACGTACTGTCAGACAGCATTCGAGACTACCACGGGGTGCCTCCGTGGCTGCTCATGTTAGCTGACGTTATCGCGCTGATAGACTCGGATAAACAGGCACTGTAGCGAGCTTTATTCGATATGTCTGTAAGAAAGCCAAGAGAATTAAGGACATCGACATAGCTCAGAGCGTAAATAGGATTTTCCGAGAAAGGACAGCTCAAGAGTAGGTATCTACGGTAAACCGACAACAATCGGTGGGAAGCGCCATCTACCCACGAAATAAAGCAAAGCTTGTGTAAAGTGTGCCAGAAAACACTTAAACTATTTTTTTTTCAAATACGTACTTCTTAAACATACAATATTCTGATCAATTTCTTAAAGTTTGGGACCTGCATAATATAATACAGACGAAAGTCTAGTTTAGGCTCCAGTCTCACGATCTTGAACTGTAAACTGAAAACTGCAACCTACAACACTGTACGTAAGAAAATAATTTTAATTATTATTATTATTTATTATTAACACCTAAACCTGTTACACAAATCAAAATTCATAATTACAATTTCTGCTCTTCATGGCAGACGTTAACTGAACCATTCAGATCGAAGAAGCGAGAGAAGTTTATGACACCGTAGCATGTGTAACAATAATGGCTAGGCAGAGGCTAGCCCTGCGCTAAAAAGGCGTCACGCGTGTATAATCACAACCCATATAACAACCCAAACAGTCCACTGCCAGACTTAGAGCCTCTCTCATGAGAGAGGAGGTTATTGTCTCTACGCTTGGCCGACGGGTTGGAGTTTAAAATTCCGACCCATCGACATTGGTATCGCAGAGCTTCGCAGATTAAAACAGAAAGATTCCTGGAGTAACATTAAATTCTCAACTACACTATCAACTTTGTCACATAAGTTGTAAGTTTCAGTTTGTTCAATGCTGCACCTGTCTGTTTACGCCTCATCGTCATCACGAGCCCACCATATGACAGTCCACTGTTCGACATTGGCTTTCCCCAAAGTGCGCTACTCAGATCGGTTCTAAGTTTTAGGTATCTGGTTACTGCCCGCCGTTTCATGTAGATCTTCGCAACATCTTGACATAGAATAGTATGTTAAATCGATATAAATATTAGAGAACACGTATGTCCCAATGGTTCTACAACAATAAATTAGTAGACAGCTTATTTTCTAATTTTCTGAGCTATGTCGATGTCCAAAGTTCTTTGCTTTATACGATCCCGATCATATCCCTTAGAGAAATATCGATCAAAGCTCGCTACAGTGTCTGTTGAGCTACCATTAACTTGTGAACTGGTATCAATATCGGTGTCAACGTTTCAGCTCCGTAGATTATAATGGGAAGAAAGTACGGATTGAAAAACTTTAGTTTTTAGGCTATGTGATATAGGCGACAAAAAGATATGATGTAACTTTCAAAAAGCCAATGTCTCGTGTGCAGTTCATCATCATCATCTTGGCGTTATGTCCCGGTTACGCTCAGACATTTGTTCCCCACACATTTTGCCGGTCTGCGTAAGACGTGGCCATACCATTGAAGGCGGCACTCTTGCAGGTTATCTGCGATGTCACGGACGATAAAGGCTACCCCGAATGTAGGTGTTTCGAATGCGATCCTTTTGTTAGACTTTACACATTCGCCGTAGCATCATCATTTCCGTGACGCGCAGTTCCTGCTTGTGTCACTCTACTAGAGGCCAAGTCTCGCTGTTGTAAAGCAGAGCAGGTCTAATGGTGGTCTTATAGACCTGCCTTTTAGCTATATCGGCATTTTAGGGTCACAAATAAAACCTGCCACATCCCGCCATTTGGCCCAAGCTGCGGATATTCGGACTTTGACGTCGCTGTCGATGTCACCAGTTACGCTAAGTACAGATCCCAGATATTTGGCCTAATTTGTGCGCTTGACTTCATCTTCGCCTATGCGCAAAGGTAGGGGATCTGCAATATTGCAGGCCATGTACTCTGTCTTCGCCACATTAATCTTCAGACCGCCGTTCTCAAGTGACTACTTTCACTTTTTTACACGTTGGACTAGTCGCCCCTTGTCCGAGTCTATCAGCACCATGCCATGTCAGCATACATGAGCGGCCACGGACGCACCCCATGGTAGTCTCGAACGCAGTCTGACAGTACATCTAATATCACGTTGAATAGAAGTGGGCTGAGCACAGAGCCCTGATGTATCCCAACGGGAAAGGGGAACGGGTTGGTGTCCTAACTATTGAATCTGAATCGCGGTACATATCTCGGATAATATCAATATAGGCTTCGGGCACCGACTTGAACCGCAATGCCCACCAGACCATCTCCCGAGAGACACAGACAAAGGCCTTCTGCATGTCCAGAAACAGGTGATGCAGTGGCGTGTCCTTTGATCTGTATCGCTCCAAGATGAGAGTTCTCGGGGCAAATACTGGGTCCACGGTCCCCCAAACCAGTCAAAACCCATACTGACACTCTGAGATTGCACACTTCCGTCGGATCCGCGCGTCAACAAAACCATCATGGTGTGAGACATCGCTTTCGTTCATCACCATGTTATAAAGATCGGAATGGATACTCACTCCACGAAAGCCCATAGACTGCCACGCCTTAATATAAACTCCATCGGGTCGGATAGCTTTCCGGTTTTTTTGCAGCTTAGAGTGGTTTCGACTTCTTTAGGCGTTATCGGTGGCATAAGTCCTTTATTGGAATAAAGGACCAGAGGGAGGTCCGGTGGCAGCATCTCTTTGGGCTGCTTGTTGAGCAGCTCGTGGAAGTACGAGCGCCATCTCTCCTTTTCCACGCGGTCATCGTCTAACAGGATACCGCTCGGGTAATTAACACAGCGGCACGTGGAGATGTCCTGTGCCGCTTAAACCCTCGATCGTGACAACTTGTAAATGAGATTCTGTCCCTCAGACGATTCCAACAGTTGATGTGCTCTAAGTTTTGTTGCGGGGCTTTATTCAAACCTACCTAGAAGTGTATTTCACAAAGTTGTGTAATTAAATTATTGAAGAGACATTGAATTGATGCGTGACCATGTGACTTACTTGTACAGCGGCTTAAGCCCAATAGTGGAAGCTCACAGTAGTTACCTGTGATCTTAAGGGGCTAATATATAACGTCGTCCACAAACTTCACGCCAATGAAGTATAATACGGTGAGTGCATCGTTCCACGGCGCGAAAGCACAACCGGGACATTAACGCCAAGATAATTGGAGCTTAAAATGTTGCTTGTAGGTTTCTTATATGACATAAACGAATTATTTTTTTATATTACTAATGTGGCAAACAAAGCAGGTAAGTAGTCACGAGTCAACTAGAAAATGTAAAAAGTGGTCTACGTGGATGAAGTCGCGGGCAAAAGCTACTTTCTTATAAAAGAAAATATATCAATAGATATAATAAATGAAAAGATAAGCTTAGTTCCATAGTAGTGTCCTCTTCTACGTGCAACATTTAAATCATGACTGCCTGTATATGTGCCTAGAATGTGTGCGAGTGTGTGTGCGTGCTTAGAGATTCTAATATTGAAATCTGTTTAATACTGATTTCCATTGATTGGTATGTGCTCGTTTATCACTAAGTAGATCCATTTCGATAGCAGCTATTTACGAAGAATTTGTTAAAACATATCGGGTACATTAATGATTAGTTGTAACAGGCTTAGGTAAGACAACAATGAAAGCCAAACCAAGTTCAAATAAAATATACTTTTATTATTCGTTTTAACGTTCACGCATGTTTATTATAATGTCCAGAAAACTTGATTTCATAAACAGTTTTTTTTATACAAACTTACAATGACAAAGTTTCAGTGCAATGCAGTCGGATGAATCGTTATAAGCATAATGATAGGTCAGCATAAAGTTTAAAAAAAAAAACAATTAAAGATCCCTTACTTTATTACCATCACCAAAGAAAAACCAAAATACATGAATGACAGTAGTTGCAATTACCTATTTACGCAACCACAGAAGTTGCAGCATTACCACCATTATCAAAGAAAAAATTGACAAAAATACATGAAATTATAGAATTTCAGTAGTTTATTCTACCTCTGCAGTTGCAGCTATATCATTCAAAATACCCAGGCAATTGACGCCTCTCTCCATTCTGAAGTATCCTTCTTCTGCTCTTTCTGCTCCCCAGGAATTCTTAACAGACCAGTACTTCTCACCATTTTCTGCAAATTAATGTTATGTTTAATAATTAATATTAAATGTTAGTCTTTGAAGCTATGAAATTTCCTATTTATTAACTTATATGGCTATTACGCAATTCATGAAGAAAAGAATTCCAAAGTCTTGCAGCATAAAAACTGAGTAGTAGGAACTGAATAACCAATGAGTATCTTACAGTGGATCGACGGGACTTATCGTACGTGGTCATATTTGCGCAAACATTTAATGAAAATGATGCTCAAATTTTGAAATTATATTCCATAATATCCAATAAGGGGCAGAAGAGTGTGGACATTTTAGTTTTTAATTATAAGAAACTTTGGAGGTATTTGAGTGAATGAAACGAAAAATAAGACTTGCGATTTTTTTGGGTATCCGACCAGACCGAAGAACCTGGCCTAGGGGGCCCGCTTATTCGAGATACGAACATTTAACTAGCCTGTAGGTAAACTTGCAAGTCGTCTGCTTA
Source organism: Blastobasis adustella (assembly GCA_907269095.1). Classification (NCBI taxonomy): domain Eukaryota; kingdom Metazoa; phylum Arthropoda; class Insecta; order Lepidoptera; family Blastobasidae; genus Blastobasis; species Blastobasis adustella. Next base: position 2,297,460 of record OU026116.1, on the reverse strand, counting down.
GATTATTTTAAATTATTTATCTATATATCGGTCTTCATTCTGCAATCGCTAATACTAAAGCTAAACAAGATCAACATCATCATCACATGTCGTAACAGTCTACTGCAAGACTTGGGGCCTCTTACGAAAGGGGATGTTATTGCCATAATCACCACGATTCGCCGGCAGAATAGGGATTGCAGTGTTATAAATATAACAATAGATAAAAGCTGCTGCCCATTTTCTAGCCTACGGATACTTTAGATCTTTCGCCTTGTACGACACTAACGACTCAGTCTCAACGAGTAAGGAGCTGGTGCTATTCGTCTCTGCCGGACGTCACATGGCCAACGGCCAAATGCTATAAAGATATCTATAATAAAAAGGTTGAGAGAGATTATATTACCTTCTCCGTATCCAACTAACAGAACTGCGTGGTTTATATGACTAGATTCGCATTGCTTAATTATTCCGCCTTGGTAATGGTGTACTTGATGGGCATCAATACCTAAGATAAACAAACATTGTTCAGTTATTTCAACGATTGTAATTAGGTACCAAATTTTCTTTTTACCCCAAATAAGTTTTCTAGAAATCGATTCCTGTTGGAGATTGCAGTGTTTAAAATCTATGCTAATTTTGCTAATGGGTATGGCAATGGGTTGTATTTTTGTATTTTTATAACTTACTGTTACTTGTACTGGAACGATTTTGAAAATTCTTTGTTGGAATTCTAGGTTCTTAGTTCACAAGTCGGAAACTACGTTATTCCAAAATGACAAATGCTACTCTTTATCCTGGAAAAATAATAGGGTCCAGCGGGAAAGTTGATTGTTTTACGGAGACCTGAAATGCGCACCGGCCACTAAGAACGGCTATTACACATTATACAGAAAACGCTACTGTTAATTTCCAGTTTCTAATATATTAGGCTCCATTAACAACACCCATAAATCGAAGAGATTCTTGCAATATTCTGCACTACCGAACACCACATGGCTCTAAAAAAATTGAATTAACTGATGTATGAAATATAGAAGATATCGTGTACCAATGGAAAGCGGCCCAGTGGACACTAATAGCTGTGCCACCTGATCTTCGGTCATTGTCGATAATTCGAGTGTTTTAAATCCAGTTACAACCGCCTTTACTTTTTCTTTGTCGAATTCGCAGTCAGGTACATCACCTGATCCGGATTGATAAGGATAGTCCTGCTCAGTCTCGATGCCTCCTGACTCTACCAGTGACCTGGAACACAGGAAAATTAAATATAAACGTCATATCTGTCCATGTTAACAAAATGTAATCTAAAGTGCATCAGCAGTACGTTACCGACTGTAAATTTGCTCGTCTTGGCGTTAATGTTTCGGTTGTGATCTCGCACGGATTTAGTAGGTCCGGTAATTATAATGGAGCGACTCCAATTAGACCTTTGTGACCCTGTTCCAGGGGAACCTGATATTCAGTCACCTGAATATGCGTGCCGGTTTCATCACAATGTTTTTCCTAACCGTAAGAGCATCGGTTAGTGTTCCATTAATGTACATAACTCAGAAAAGAGTCATTGGGTTTTCGAACTCTGTATCCCGGGGTACGAGTCGGACCCTTTAACCATTAGGCGACCGCTAATATTGATACTAAAATAAAACTTATCATAAACTAACTTACTGGATAGCACCGCTCATAAGACTCAGAAAAGAGTCATTGGGTTTTCGAACTCTGTACCGGGTACGAGTCGAGCCTCTTAACTATGAGGCCACTGACGCTTCGTTATCGATTGCTAATATTGATACTAAAATAAAACTTATCATGTATTAACTTACTGGAAAGCACTGGCCATAAGACCACCGCCGCACGCTTTATCATTTTTGTCACAAGAAACCAATTGTTGGGGAGAGAAATCTACCAATTGTTTATGTTTAATCGCGTATTGCCCTTCGATGTTCCCTGCAACAATTATTCGCCAATAAATAGGAGAATTAGAATCATGCAATCATTCAGGTCTTTGAGAAATAGGAAATGAATTTGTTTTTAGATCTATCATGGTAGTATGTGTTGTGTGTAACGTGATTGCAAAAACCTAATAATTTTGACCTTTTGCAATCTATGTAAGATCTTAGCAATATACACATGTTTTTATTTAATATGTCCCTTGAAGGCACTTTAGTCCTCAAATAACACATAAATCTCCTTCATGATTATTTAAGGTTCTTTTACTTTCCATATGTTACATATTGCATTGTTGTGATTAAAATATAATACTTATCTTGATACACAGATACAATATCTATTAAAATAGTTGTGAGGATCTAACCTACAGAACTGAATGCCCAGCAAGAACCACAGCCGCCTTGGTCCTTGACGGTCGTGACAGCATTTTGAGTACGCCAGTCGAATTCTTTCGGAGTCTTAATATCTGGGACATCAGAGGCGTTCACAACTGACGTCGGAATGAAGTTGGGGTCTAATACGAGTCCAGTTCGTGTTTCCCGGATTTCTTCCGAAGACATATCGGCGAATTCGGTGATACCTGCATTGAAATTCATGTGAGCATGAAAGATTAGGTTAAGAACATTTTATTTTCTAAGCTAGGTCACCCTCTTAGCTTACGGCCTCCAAAAAATATTCGATACACTATGGCTCATAAATGACATCAATAGGTACACTTTTCTGTATCTGTTTTTACGCTCTAGTTGTATTCTGAAGTGACTATAGTCACAGAAAAGCTCTACATAATTTTCCTAAGGAGAGTTGGCAAAACACATGATGCTAAAAATAAGTTGTATGAAATTATAAATTTAATTTTGTTAGTTGGGACACTAACTAGCCAGTGCAAACAGTCAATCAGAAGTTTAAATAACAGCAAAAATAACGAAAATGAAAATAAACTGATACCATAAGTAGCAGTAGGGTCCTGTTCGTTCATCACATTGATCTTGCCCAAGTTCTTCACGAATATGTGATAGCGCGCCGAGTGCTCGAATGGATGCAAGTAATTCTTTTGATACTCTATCTTGAAGTTGTTAAACAACTCGACCAGCTGCAGCTCATTGTCCAGGTCGAATATCTGCTTCTCTGAAAGCGCCGCGAGCGCTGCGCTGGCGCAGAGGAACAATAGGGATAGCACAAACATCTTCAGAGACTGTGACTGCTAGTAATACAATTCATCATAGCTGGCTTGTTTATATACTCATTCGTTGTAATTTAACCACGTGATCGGAAGAAAGAATATTTACTTACATATTTTAGTTTATTAGACTAAGCACATGAAAATTTCACGTCTTCAACATTATTGAAATAATTAGAATGTGCATACATAAAATTATTTGAATTATTCAAAAGTATGTTTGATAAGGAAACTTTTATTAGTTACAATAAAAATATTATTGTGTCTCACGTTTGTGAAATATCTACTATGTAGATAACACAAACATTTGAACGGTGTCTGGAATTTCACTCTATAATAAAGAGATAATTATGTAAATGACATTAAAAACATTATCATTAACAGACACGTGTGTACTTTTGTCGTATAATTACGGTTTAGGTACCGGTATGTTAAGCTTTGACCAAAATTCCGCCGTAAGATTATAATTGTCAAGACAATTGCATAATAAACTGTAAAATAAATAATACACAGGATCGTAAAATATACGTATCATCACGCCTTTTTACCGAAGGGCTAGGCAGTGACCATTATTGTTACACATGCTACGGCGTGATAAACCTCTATCGCTTCTCTGATCTGAGTGGTTCAGTTGGTTAACATATCTGCCATGCAGAGGACACATTTTCTCACGTTTATCAATATTTTCATTCATAATCGTCGATTTAGGTTAGGTATTCTTGAACTGACTATTCTTTAAAATATCTCTGGTATGTACATCTCGATCTGCTCCTTCCGACGCGTCCATTCACTACCACCATGAAATTTTTTGTAGATAACAAGTTGTAGGAGTATTGTAAAATAAAAGAAAACCTTCCTTCATATCACGTATAAAAAGTGAAATGACACCACATAGGATATCATCTGACAAGAAATTATTGCTGTCGTGCATAATAATGCATTCCAGTTTCCAGTGAGTGATATGTAGGAAGAAAAAATGTTTTCTTACACTACGTACACTACTTATTATCTAAAAACCTTGATGGCAGTAGTGAATAGAATCATTGGCTTAAGAAAACCGAGATGTATGTATCACGATCAAATTAGGATTATTTTTTTAAAGCCAGCTCCATTGCAGTTATCCTAATCCGACGACCATCGATCGGTTGAAACCAATGTGGGAAAATATGCTTGAACAATTCACACAGCGCCATCTAGCCACAAAGAAAGCAAAGCGTTTGTTATGGGTGTCAGAAAACTGATTAACTACCGCTTTTAATACATAGTTACTATACATACGACACCCAGACCTGTAATGGAAATAAATTCATAATTTCAATTTCTTTCCTGCTGGGAATCGAACCCTCTGCGTGGCAGACCGTTAACCAACTGAACCACTCAGCTCGAAAAAGCGAGATAGGTGTATCACACCGTAGCATGTGTGTAACAATAATGGTCTTTGCCTAGCGCTGCAGTAAAAAGGCATGACGTTACGTATATCATCACAGCCCATAACTGCCCACTGCAGGACTTAGACCCTATCTTAAGAGAGAGGAGGTTATTGCCATAATCTACACGATTGGCCGACGGGTCGGAGATCGCAGTGTCGTAAATATACAAATGGAAAATGATGCTTCCCATTTTCCAGCCTACGGAGACTATATCTTTTGCCACGAAAACATTAGTCGTCTTGTACGACAACTACGAGTGTAAAGGGTTAGTACTATTTTACTCTGCCCGACACGGCCTGTATTACATACAGATGTTATAATAATGATAAGAATTAAGTGGACCCGGATTGGGCACAGCAAATTGGTAGAGAGGACCCTACCGAAACTCCAGAACTTTTGCCTTGATAATATTAGCGCTTTCTACGATACACACGAGTGATAGGGGTTGTTGCTCTTCTAGATACTGTGTCGAAAACCACATGCTTAGTTTACGTATATACCTATGTACTATTAGTCTTGACAATTAATCCAACGGCGGTGTTTTGGTCTCAGCTTAACTTACCGTTACTTAAATCGTAATTATAAATAAAAGTATACACGTGTACGTTTATGATAATAAGTTTTATTCTACGCATACCTACCAAAGTTTACATCACAAACATACCTTCAAATAATTCACGTAATTTTGGGTATGCACTTTCTAGTTATTTTAATAATGTTGAAGACGTAATAATTTTATGTACTTAGCCTAATAAACCTAAATATTTACTTGTAAATAGTTTTGTTTCGATCACGTGGTAAAATGACTTCGAATGAGTATATAAACAAGCCTCCTCCTTTAATTAAATGTATTACTAGCAATTACAGTCTTTGAACATGTTTGTGTTATCCCTGTTGTTCCTCTGCGCCAGCGCAGCGCTGGCGGCGCCTTCAGAGAAGCAGATATTCGACCTGGAAGATGAACAGCAGTTGGTCGAGTTGTTTAACAATTTCAAGATAAAGTATCAAAAGAATTACCTGCACCCATTGGACCATTGGGCGCGTTATCACACTTTCGTGAAGAACTTGGCCAAGATCAATGCTATGAATGAACAGGACCCTACTGCGACTTATGGTATAAGTTTATATTCATTTTCAAAATTTTTGCAATACTGAGAGTTATTTTTTGTTTGCACTGGGTGCAGTTTCACAACTAACGAAATTATATTTCTATTTTTATAAAACTTATTTTCAAGATTAAGGCGTATACTTTTCTTGTATCTGCTAACTCACCTTATGAACATTATGTAGGGCCTCTTTGTGACTATGGTCACATCAGAATTCTAATTCCTAGAAGGTATAAAGATATACAGAAAGGAGTTACTATTAATGATATATGTGAGCCATAGTGCATTAAATATTTTTGGTTGGGCGTAAGTTAAGAAAGTGGCCTTGTTTAAAAAAGAAAATGTGCATAATATAAAGTCATGATCACATTAATTTCAATGCAGGTATCACCGAATTCGCCGATATGTCTACGGAAGAAATCCTGGCTACGCGAACTGGGCTCGTATTAGACCCCAGCTTCATTCCGACATCAGTTGTGAACACCTCTAATGTCCCAGATATTAAGCTTCGGAAAGAATTCAACTGGCGTACTCGAAATGCTGTCACGAGCGTCAAGGACCAAGGCAGCTGTGGTTCCTGCTGGGCATTCAGCGCCGTAGGTTAGATCCTTACAATTTTTAACGGGTTTTATTTGTGTTTAAGTAGATAGGTATTATATTTTCTTACAAACGATACAACTTGTAACATAAGGAAAGTACACAAGTCTACAACTTCTTTTGGTACTCCATACCCTGCCGCATAACCACGGTAACGGCTTCAGCACAATTGGACGGATCGCCCGAAAAGAAGCATGCCTCCCGCCAAGGATAGGACGAAAAGAAGTGGCGCATCTCATCTCAATCCACTGACTTGTATCGCCACACCCGTCGGGGGTTGCATGGGTTTGCTCTGGTGGGGAATAAGCGGATACAGATTTCATCAGACAGTGATCGGATGTACCCAGCGGTGCTGAAACCGATACTGAGTGTCTGTCCGGATCAGTTGCCAGCAGAAGGTCTAAGCAATTGGCAGTACGGGAGTCAACTTCAGGTACCCTCGTGGCACAGTTTACCAGCTAGGTGAGAGCTAGCGACAGCTAGTTTACGCGCCTCTCTCACAGCATGAGCCGTCACCAGATATGGGAAAAGCTACTCTTGGTGGTGGGCATTGAAATCCTCCAGATGACTAATTGCGCCGCGGGGTAACGTTCCCTCGCTTCATCCGCCACTTCTATGAGATGGTCACATAAGCGAGTTGTCTCCTGAACCCCGCTGTGCGAGCGGTAAATGCAGGCATACAGGATTTGCACTTGACCTGTATCCACCAGCAACCATAAAATAGAGAAACTAAACCCCTCAAAGCTCCTTAGACGCCGTATGCAGATATCTTCGAGAGCGTACACACAGACTCCGGCACGAGTTGCAAACCAGTGCTCGTGAGTATACCCTGGGTAGTTGAGGTACGCCGCGTCAGCCGGACATCTGATCTGCGTCTCAGTGAGGAACAGCAGCTGCGGTTTTTCAGTCTCAAGGTGGTAGTGGACTTCATCGAGATTCGAGTGCAGGCCTCGGATGTTAGTGAGGTGCACTTTGAGTGGGAGGGCGTGCAGCCGCTGTTTAAGGTTTCTCTTTTTTGGTGTGCATTATCATTTTAAGAGTGAAAAGGTTGTCTTAGGAGGATGGCAGTTGGACGAGGTGGTGCTCCTCCCACCAGCAAACATGCTCACCAATACCGCACGTGAAGGTGCCTGACGCGGAGACCGCGGGGACGCCCGAACCCCCCCAGATTGGCTACCTGGCCCTACCATCCTGTTGCCAACTGGCAAGGTAGAGCAATCTGGGAATTTTCGTTAGATGGCGGGGCAGCCTTTCACTGGTGGCTAACCAGCTACTTGAGCCCCCAACTATTTACGGTCGGCCAGCGGCGGCATCGTGCTTCAGATCCCGCTGCCCTCTGAAGCCAGGCACCCGGTACGGGAGTGGTGAGCATCAAGAAAAAGACGGCTATACAGAGCGACCACAACTGTCCAGACCCATCCTCCTAGATGGCTACTCCAGACATCGCAACGAAACACGGCTGGGCCGCATGACGACGCGTTCGCCTGGAGGGTGGTGACCAGCCACGGCCGAAGCCTACCACCGGAGAGAGTGCTGTCCATTTTGCACTACCCGGGGATCACGTGTAGGGTATCGAGAGTCATGAAGCCCAAAGTGGGCTTTGCCTACGGACGCGTGAAAACATTTGTTTAGGCTGAGATCTTACAATTATAGCAAAAGGCCTGAAATTATCAGGTTTCTGCAATCGCCTCCATGTAACACGTATAGCACCCATGATAAATACTCAGCACTCGAGTACTGACGGTAATTCCGAAACAAATTCAATTCCTAATTTTCATTGACCGCAATGATTGCATGTTTTTGGTTCTTACATTTATTGGCGAATAATTGCTGCAGGGAACATCGAAGGGCAATATGCGATTAAACATGGAGAATTGGTGGATTTCTCTCCCCAGCAATTGGTTTCTTGTGACAAAAATGATGGTGCGTGCGGCGGTGGTCTTATGGCCAGTGCTTTCCAGTAAGTTAATACATCATAAGTTTTATTTTAGTATCAATATTAGCAGTCGATAACGAAGCGTCAGTGGCCTAATAGTCAAGGGGCTCGACTCGTACCCCTGGGTACAGAGTTCGAAAACCCAATGACTCTTTTCTGAGTCTTATGAGCGGTGCTTTGCAGTAAGTTAGTTTATGATAAGTTTTATTTTAGTAACAATATTAGCGGTCGCCTAATGGTTAAAGGGTCCGACTCGTACCCCGGGATACAGAGTTCGAACCTCAATTACTCTTTTCTGAGTTATGTCATCATCTTGACGTTACATCTCTCGCGCTCGGGGTCAACTTTGACCATGATCCAGGATTTGGCAGGTCAGGTAATTATAGTGGAGCGACTGCTATCTGACCTCCATGACCCTGCTACCAGGGGAACCTGACTAGATTGGATTGACTACGTTTAATCACGATGTTTTCTCTCACCGTAAGAGCATCGGTTAGTATTCAACTAATGTACATAACTCAGAAATCAGTCATTGGTACATGGCCGGAGCGGGATTCAAACCTGGGACCTCTGACTTACGAGTCGGATACTGTAACCGCTCGGCCACCGACTCTCTCTTTTTTGAGTTACATACATTAATGGAACTCTAACCGATGCACTTACTGTAAAGAAAAACGTCATGAAAAAACCTGCACATTCAGGGGACTGAATGTCTTACCATGATCCAATCTGGTAAGGTTGAACAGGGTCACGGAAGTGAAAAGGGAGTCGCTCCATTGTAATTAAAGAACCTGGCAACGCCGTGCGAGATCACAACCGTAACATTAACGCTAAGATGAGCAAATTTACAGTCGGTAACGTACTGCTGCTGCACTTTAGACTGCATTTTATTGACATGGACAGATATGACAGTTATATTAAATTTTCCTGTGTTCCAGGTCACTGATAGAGTCAGGAGGTATCGAGACTGAGGAGGACTATCCTTATGAATCCGAATCAGGTGATGTACCTGACTGCGATTTCGACGAAGAAAAAGTAACGGCGGTCGTAACTGGATATAAAACACTCAAATTATCGACAATGACAGAACATCAGGTGGCACAGCTGTTAGTGTACATTGGGCCGCTCTCCATAGGTAAACGATATCTTTTGTATTTCAATATATATTAGTTCATGATATTTTTCATAGAGCCATGTGGTGTTCAGTAGTGCCGAATCTTGCAAGAACCCCTTCGACTTATGGGTGTCGTTAATGAAGCTTAATATTTCTAATATACTGGTACTCAACTGGAAATGAATAGTAGCATTTTCTGTATACTGGTATTGTGTACTAGCCGTTCTTAGTGACTTTCACCTACGCAAATTTCAGATCTCCATAAAACAATCTACTTTCCCACGGGACCATATCTTTTTCCAGGATAAAGAGTAGCCTTTGTCATTTTGGAATAAAGTGCTTTCCAATTAGTGAAAAATTTTCAAAATCGGTCCAGTACCATTCATAACAAAAAAAATCGTAATAACAGTACAAAAATACAAACCTTTTATAATATCAGCATATATTTTAAACATTGCAAACTCCAACAGGAATCGATTTCTAGAAAACTTATTTAGGGTAAAAAGAAAATATACTGAACAATGTTTGTTTGTCCTTAGCTATTGATGCCGGACAAGTACTACATTACCAAAGCGGAATAATTAAACAATGCGGATCTAGTGAGATAAACCATGCAGTTCTGTTAGTTGGATACGGAGAAGGTAATATAAACTCTCTAAACCTTTTTGTTTTGGGTATCTTGATAGTCGTTGGCCGTTGGCCGTGTGGTGTCCGGCAGAGGAAAATAGCACCAAACCCTTACACTCGTGGGTGTCGTACAAGGCGAAAGATCTAGAGTCTCCGTAGGCTGGAAAATAGGTAACAGCTTTTTCCATTGCTATATTAATAACATTGCGACCTCTAACCTGCCGGCCAAGCGTGAAGATTGTGGCAATTACTTCCCTGTTATGTTATGGCAATAACATTTCGTGAAAGATGCCCTAACTCCTGCAGTAAACTGTTACGGCCTGTGATGATGATGATGATCTTGTTAAACTTTAGTATTAGCAATTATAATCTTGCATTATGAAGACTGATTATATGTACATGTATAAATAATTTTAAAATATCTGATCAGACGACTAGCAAGTTTACCTACTGGCTCGTTACATTTTCTTATCTCGAGGAAGCTTTTGCCTGTGTGATCTCCGATTTGAAACGTAATCCTCGTAGGCCAAGTTCTTTGCACTTCTCTTCTTCATGAAGTGCGTGATAACCATATAAGTTACTAAATAGGATATTTACAATTTTCAAAGACTCAAATATTTAATTATTAAACAATACATTAACTCGCAGAAAATGGTGAGAAATACTGGGTGGTTAAGAATTCCTGGGGAGATGAGAGAGCAGAAGAAGGATACTTCAGAATGGAGAGAGGCGTCAATTGCCTGGGTATTTTGAATGATATAGCTGCAACTGCAGTGGTAGAATAAACAACTAAAAATTTTTAATTCCATGTATTTTTGTCTATTTTTGCTTTGGTAGTGGTAATAATGCTGCAACTTCTATAGTAGCATAAATAGGCAATTTTAAATACTTTAATTTATGTATTTTGTTTTTTCTTTGGTAGTGGTAATAAAGTAAGGGATCTTTAATTGTTTTTTTATTTCAAACTTTATGCTCTTCTATAATTATGCTACATAACAATTCATCCGACTGCAATGCAATGAAGCTTTTCCATTGTATGTTTCTATAAAAAACTGTTGCTGCAATCGATCTTTCTGAACATTATAACAACTGTAGCGTAAACATAAAAACTAACAATAAAAAGTATTATTTATTTGAACTAGATTGTCTTTCATTGTTTTTTACAAGTAAGCCTTAATATGGGTATATCATAACAAGTTTTGCATATATAGTTGCTATCGTTGCGATGTTGTAAGAAATGCATCTTTGCATGGATCTATTCAGTAATAAACGAACACATAGGAAAGCAGTATTAAGCAGAAATTCTAAAGCTTGTTACTGATATTACTAAATGTTGCACGTAGATGTACTTTATGTTTTGCTGGTTACACAATCTGGACCCGTTTTAAGCAGACACCTTTAAAATGATATTGGTTGGATTGGATTGGTATAAAACTTTTCCTGTGTACAAACTTTCACTCACTATTTCACCCATTCGGGGCGCAAATGTTCTAAAATCAGTCCTTAGTTCTTCATTTACGTCATATAAGAAACCTACACGCAACATTGAGCTCTCGCACACGAGAGCACTTAGTCCGCCTTGACAATGATCCAGGGTTAGGGCAGGTCAGGTAATTACAGTGGGGCATCTGCCATCTGACCTCGGTGACCCTGCTGCCAAAGAAACCTGGAAATATTGGATCATAGTTACATATTCAGTCGCATGAATTATCATAATCTAGGCGTTAATGTCTCGGTTGTGATCTCACGCACGAGGGCCCGGGGTCTGAATTGACCATGATACAGGATTTGGCAGATCAGGTAATTACAGTGAAGCAACTGCCATCTGACCTCCGTGACCCTGCTACCATGGAAGCCTGACCAGATTGGATCATGATTCAATCGCCTGGACGTGCAGGTTTCATCATGATGTTTTCCCTCGCCGTAAGAGCATCGGTTAGTGTTCAACTAATGTATTTGAATAGAGTCATTAGTATCCGGCGGCAGTGGGATTCGTACCCGGAACCTCTTCCTTACGAGTTGGGTACTGTAACCTCGAGACCACTGACACTTCACGTTCTGCTTAATATTTTAAGCTCCTATTTCACCCACTTAACTAGTATTCAGTTTTGCCATAAATTCCTTTAGTAAATTCACTTAAAACTTAGAATAAATATTTGTCCAATGTTTTTAAAAATTTGTTCCCTAGGGAGGAGAATCAGGAGCCCAATCCCCAGAACTTTGTAGTCTCAGAGTGTCACAGTGGGTTTCGGCCCGTATTTGCGCTGAGAACTCTAATGGAGAGATACAGATTAAATAACACGCCTCTGCATTTCCTGTTTCTGGACATGCAGAAGGCCTTTGACTGTGTCCCTCGGGAGTTGTTCTGGTGGGCATTGCGGTCCAAGTCGGTATCCGAGGCCAATATTGATATTATGCGAGACATGTACTGCGATTCCAATTCAATAGTTAGGACTGCTGTTGGTGACACCAACCCGTTCCCTATTACAGTTGGTGTACGTCAAGGCTCTGTGGTCAGACCACTTCTATTCAACGTGATATTAAACGTACTGTCAGACAGCATTCGAGCCTACCACGGGGTGCCTCCGTGGCTGCTCATGTTAGCTGACGTTATCGCGCTGATAGACTCGGATAAACAGGCACTGTAGCGAGCTTTATTCGATATTTCTGTAAGAAAGCCAAGAGAATTAAGGACATCGACATAGCTCAGAACGTAAATAGGATTTTCCGAGAAAGGACAGCTCAAGAGTAGGTATCTACGGTAAACCGACAACAATCGGTGGGAAGCGCCATCTACCCACGAAATAAAGCAAAGCTTGTGTAAAGGGTGCCAGAAAACACTTAAACTATTTTTTTTTCAAATACGTACTTCTTAAACATACAATATTCTAATCAATTTCTTAAAGTTTGGGACCTGCATAATATAATACAGACGAAAGTCTAGTTTAGGCTCCAGTCTCACAATCTTGAACTGTAAACTGAAAACTGCAACCTACAACACTGTACGTAAGAAAATAATTGTAATTATTATTATTATTTATTATTAACACCTAGACCTGTTACAAAAATCAAAATTCATAATTACAATTTCTGCTCTGCATGGCAGATGTTAACTGAACCACTCAGATCGAAGAAGCGAGAGAAGTTTATGACACCGTAGCATGTGTAACAATAATGGCTAGGCAGAGGCTAGCCCTGCGCTAAAAAGGCGTCACGCGTGTATAATCACAACCCATATAACAACCCAAACAGTCCACTGCCAGACTTAGAGCCTCTCTCATGAGAGAGGAGGTTATTGTCTCTACGCTTGGCCGACGGGTTGGAGTTTAAAATTCAGACCCATCGACATTGGTATCGCAGAGCTTCGCGGATTAAAACAGAAAGATTCCTGGAGTAACATTAAATTCTCAACTACACTATCAACTTTGTCACATAAGTTGTAAGTTTCAGTTTGTTCAATGCTGCACCTGTCTGTTTACGCCTCATCGTCATCACGAGCCCACCATATGACAGTCCACTGTTCGACATTGGCCTTCCCCAAAGTGCGCTACTCAGATCGGTTCTAAGTTTTAGGTATCTGGTTACTGCCCGCCGTTTCATGTAGATCTTCGCAACATCTTGACATGGAATAGTTTGTTAAATCGATATAAATATTAGAGAACACGTATGTCCCAATGGTTCTACAACAATAAATTAGTGAACAGCTTATTTTCTAATTTTCTGAGCTATTTCGATGTCCAAAGTTCTTTGCTTTATACGATCTTGATCATATCCCTCAGAGAAATATCGATCAAAGCTCGCTACAGTGTCTGTTGAGCTACCATTAACTTGTGAACTGGTATCAATATCGGTGTCAACGTTTCAGCTCCGTAGATTATAATGGGAAGAAAGTACGGATTGAAAAACTTTAGTTTTTAGGCTATGTGATATAGGCGACGAAAAGATATGATGTAACTTTCAAAAAGCCAATGTCTCGTGTGCAGTTCATCATCATCATCTTGGCGTTATGTCCCGGTTACGCTCAGACATTTGTTCCCCACACATTTTGCCGGTCTGCGTAAGACGTGGCCATACCATTGAAGGCGGCACTCTTGCAGGTTATCTGCGATGTCACGGACGATAAAGGCTACCCCGAATGTAGGTGTTTCGAATGCGATCCTTTTGTTAGACTTTACACATTCGCCGTAGCATCATCATTTCCGTGACGCGCAGTTCCTGCTTGTGTCACTCTACTAGAGGCCAAGTCTCGCTGTTGTATAGCAGAGCAGGTCTAATGGTGGTCTTATAGACCTGCCTTTTAGCTATATCGGCATTTTAGGGTCACAAATAAAACCTGCCACATCCCGCCATTTGGCCCAAGCTGCGGATATTTGGACGTTGACGTCGCTGTCGATGTCACCAGTTACGCTAAGTACAGATCCCAGGTATTTGGCCTAATTTGTGCGCTTGACTTCATCTTCGCCTATGCGCAAAGGTAGGTTATCTGCAATATTGCAGGCCATGTACTCTGTCTTCGCCACATTAATCTTCAGACCGCCGTTCTCAAGTGACTACTTTCACTTTTTTACACGTTGGACTAGTCGCCCCTTGTCCGAGTCTATCAGCACCATGCCATGTCAGCATACATGAGCGGCCACGGACGCACCCCATGGTAGTCTCGAACGCAGTCTGACAGTACATCTAATATCACGTTGAATAGAAGTGGGCTGAGCACAGAGCCCTGATGTATCCCAACGGTAAAGGGGAACGGGTTGGTGTCCTAACTATTGAATCTGAATCGCGGTACATATCTCGGATAATATCAATATAGGCTTCGGGCACCGACTTGAACCGCAATGCCCACCAGACCATCTCCCAAGAGACACAGACAAAGGCCTTCTGCATGTCCAGAAACAGGTAATGCAGTGGCGTGTCCTTTGATCTGTATCCCTCCAAGATGAGAGTTCTCGGGGCAAATACTGGGTCCACGGTCCCCCAAACCGGTCAAAACCCATACTGACACTCTGAGATTGTACACTTCCGTCGGATCCGCGCGTCAACAAAACCTTCATGGTGTGAGACATCGCTTTCGTTCATCACCATGTTATAAAGGTCGGTATGGATACTCACTCCACGAAAGCCCGTAGACTGCCACGCCTTAATATAAACTCCATCGGGTCAGATAGCTTTCCGGTTTTTTTGCAGCTTAGAGCGGTTTCGACTTCTTTAGGCGTTATCGGTGGCATAAGACCTTTATTGGAATAAAGGACCAGAGGGAGGTCCGGTGGCAGCATCTCTTTGGGCTGCTTGTTGAGCAGCTCGTGGAAGTACGAGCGCCATCTCTCCTTTTCCACGCGGTCATCGTCTAACAGGATACCGCTCGGGTAATTAACACAGCGGCACGTGGAGATGTCCTGTGCCGCTTAAACCCTCGATCGTGACAACTTGTAAATGAGTTTCTGTCCCTCAGACGATTCCAACAGTTGATGTGCTCTAAGTTTTGTTGCGGGGCTTTATTCAAACCTACCTAGAAGTGTATTTCACAAAGTTGTGTAATTAAATTATTGAAGAGACATTGAATTGATGCGTGACCATGTGACTTACTTGTACAGCGGCTTAAGCCCAATAGTGGAAGCTCACAGTAGTTACCTGTGATCTTAAGGGGCTAATATATAACGTCGTCCACAAACTTCACGCCAATGAAGTAAAATACGGTGAGTGCATCGTTTCACGGCGCGAAAGCACAACCAGGACATTAACGCCAAGATAATTGGAGCTTAAAATGTTGCTTGTAGGTTTCTTATAGGACGTAAATGAATATATTTTTTTTTTATTACGAATGTGGCAAACAAAGCATGTAAGCAGTCACGAGTCAATTAGAAAATGTAAAAAGTGGTCTACGTGGATGAAGTCGTGGGCAAAAGCAACTTTCTTGTAAAATAAAATATATCAATAGAACTTGTTACTATATGCCCCTTGTTCATGAATACATAACTGGGGGTAAGCTAAGTTAATGAAAAGATAAGTTCCGTAGTAGTGTCCTCTTCTACGTGCAACATTTAAATCATAACTGCCGGTATATGGGCCTAAAATGTGTGTGAGTGTGTGTGTGCGTGCTTAGAGTTTCTAATATTGAAATCTATTTAATACTGCTTTCCATTAATTGGTATGTGCTCGTTTATCACTAAGTAGATCCATTTCGATAGCAACTATTTACGAAGAATTTGTTATAACATATCGGGTACATTAAGGATTACTTGTAACAGGCTTAGGTAAGACAACAATGAAAGCCAAACCAAGTTCAAATAAAATATACTTTTATTATTCGTTTTAACGTTCACGCATGTTTATTATAATGTCCAGAAAACTTGATTTCATAAACAGTTTTTTTTATACAAACTTACAATGACAAAGTTTCAGTCTAATGCAGTTGGATGTATCGTTATAAGCATAATGATAGGTCAGCATAAACTTTGAAATAAAAAACAATTAAAGATCCCTTACTTTATTACCACCACCAAAGAAAAACCAAAATACATGAATGACAGTAGTTACAATTACCTATTTACGCAACCACAGAAGCATTACTACCAAAGAAAAAATAGACAAAAATACATGGAATTAAAACATTTCAGTTGTTTATTCTACCTCTGCAGTTGCAGCTATATCATTCAAAATACCCAGGCAATTGACGCCTCTCTCCATTCTGAAGTATCCTTCTTCTGCTCTTTCTGCTCCCCAGGAATTCTTAACAGACCAGTATTTCTCACCATTTTCTGCAAATTAATGTTATGTTTAATAATTAATATTAAATGTTAGTCTTTGAAGCTATGAAATTTCCTATTTATTAACTTATATGGCTATTACGCAATTCATGAAGAAAAGAATTCCAAAGTCTTGCAGCATAGAAACTGAGAAGTAGGAACTGAATAGCCAACTAGATACGTGGTCATATTTGTGCAAACATTAAATGAAAATAATGTTCAATTTTGAAATGATGTTCCATAATATCCAATAAGGGGCAGAAGAGTGTGGAAATTATAGTTTTTAATTGTAAGAAACTTTGGAGATATTTGAGTGAATGCAACGAAAAATAAGACTTGCGATTTTTTTGGGTATCCGACTAGACCGAAGAACCTGGCCTAGGGGGCCCGCTTCCTCGAGATACGAACATTTAACTAGCCTGTGGGTAAACTTGCAAGGCGTCTGCTTAGATTATTTCAAATTATTTATCTATATATCGGTCTTCATTCTGCAATCGCTAATACTAAAGTTAAACAAGATCATCATCATCATCACAGGCCGTAACAGTCTACTGCAAGACTTGGTGCCTCTTACGAACGGGGATGTTATTGCCATAATCACAACGATTAGCCGGCAGAATAGGGATTGCAGTGTTATAAATATAACAATTGATAAAAGCTGCTGCCCATTTTCTAGTCTACGGAGACTCTAGATCTTTCGCCATGTACGACACTCACGACTCAGTCTCAACGAGTAAGGGCCGGTGCTATTCGTCTCTGCCGGACGTCACATGGCCAACGGCCAAATGCTATAAAGATATCTATAATAAAAAAGTTGAGAGAGATTATATTACCTTCTCCGTATCCAACTAACAGAACTGCGTGGTTTATTTGACCAGATTCGCATTGCTTAATTATTCCGCCTTGGTAATGTTGTACTTGATCGGCATCAATACCTAAGGATAAACAAACATTGTTCAGTTATTTCAACGATTGTAATTAGGTACCATATTTTCATTTTACCCCAAATAAGTTTTCTAGAAATCAATTCCTGTTGGAGATTGCAGTGTTTAAAATCTATGCTAATTTTGCAAATGGGTATGGCAATGGGTTGTATTTTTGTTTTTTATAACTTACTGTTACTTGTACTGGAACGATTTTGAAAATTCTTAGTTGGAATTCTAAGTTGTTAGTTCACAAGTCGGAAACTACGTTATTCCAAAATGACAAAGGCTACTCTTTATCCTGGAAAAAGAATAGGGTCCAGCGGGAAAGTTGATTGTTTTACGGATACCTGAAATGCGCGCCGGCCACTAAGAACGGCTATTACACATTATACAGAAAACGCTACTGTTAATTTCCAGTTTCTAATATATTAGGCTCCATTAACGACACCCATAAATCAAATGGGATTCTTGCAATATTCTGCACTACCGAACACATGGCTCTAAAAAAATATAATTAACTGATGTATGAAATATAGAAGATATCGTGTACCAATGGAAAGCGGCCCAGTGGACACTAACAGCTGTGCCACCTGATCTTCGGTCATTCTCGATAATTCGAGTGTTTTAAATCCAGTTACAACCGCCTTTACTTTTTCTTTGTCGAATTCGCAGTTAGGTACATAACCTGATCCGGATTCATAAGGATAGTCCTGCTCAGTCTCAATACCTCCTGACTCTACCAGTGACCTGGAACACAGAAAAATTCAATATAAATGTCATATCTGTCCATGTTAACAAAATGTAATCTAAAGTGCATCAGCAGTACGTTACCGACTGTAAATTTCGGTTGTTATCTCGCACGGATTTGGTATGTCGGGTAATTACAATGGAGCGACTTCCATTAGACCTCCGTGACCCTGTTCCAGGGGAACCTGCTATTCAGTCGCCTGAATATGCGTGCAGGTTTCATCACAATGTTTTTCCTTACCGTAAGAGCATCGGTTAGTGTTCCATTAATGTACAAAACCCAGAAAAGAGTCATTGGGTTTGCGAACTCTGTACACAGGGGTACGAGTCGAGCCCATTAACTATTAGGCCACTGACGCTTCGTTATCGACTGCTAATATTGATACTAAAATTAAACTTATCATGTATTAACTTACTGGAAAGCACTGGCCATAAAACCACCGCCGCACGCACCGTCATTTTTGTCACAAGAAACCAATTGTTGGGGAGAGAAATCTACCAATTGTTTATGTTTAATCGCGTATTGCCCTTCGATGTTCCCTGCAACAATTATTCGCCAATAAATAGGAGAATTAGAATCATGCAATCATTCGGGTCTTTGAGAAATAGGAAATGAATTTGTTTTTAGATCTATCATGGTAGTATGTGTTGTGTGTAACGTGATTGCAAAAACCTGATAATTTTGACCTTTTGCAATCTATGTAAGATCTTAGCAATATACACATGTTTTTATTTAATATGTCCCTTGAAGGCACTTTAGTCTTTAGTCTTTAAATGACACATAAATCTCCTTCATGATTAATTAAGGTTCTTTTACTTTCCATATGTTACATATTGCATTGTTGTGATTCAAATATAATACTTTTCTTCTTAAACAGATACAATATCCATTAAAATAGTTGTGAGGATCTAACCTACAGAACTGAATGCCCAGCAAGAACCACAGCCGCCTTGGTCCTTGACGGTCGTGACAGCATTTTGAGTACGCCAGTCGAATTCTTTCGGAGTCTTAATATCTGGGACATCAGAGGCGTTCACAACTGACGTCGGAATGAAGTTGGGGTCTAATACGAGTCCAGTTCGTGTTTCCCGGATTTCTTCCGAAGACATATCGGCGAATTCGGTGATACCTGCATTGAAATTCATGTGAGCATGAAAGATTAGGTTAAGAACATTTTATTTTCTAAGCTAGGTCACCCTCTTAGCTTACGGCCTCCAAAAAATATTCTATACACTATGGCTCATAAATGACATTAATAGGTACGTACACCTTTTTGTATCTGTTGATACGCTCTAGTAGTATTCTGATGTGACCATAGTCACAGAAAAGCTCAACATAATTTTCCTAAGGTGAGTTGGCAAAACATATGATGCTAAAAATAAGTTGTATGAAAATATAAATTTAATTTTGTTAGTTGGGACACTAACTAGCCAGTGCAAACAGTCAATCAGAAATCAGAATCACAAAATGAAAATAAACTGATACCATAAGTAGCAGTAGGGTCCTGTTCGTTCATCACATTGATCTTGCCCAAGTTCTTCACGAATATGTGATAGCGCGCCGAGTGCTCGAATGGATGCAAGTAATTCTTTTGATACTCTATCTTGAAGTTGTTAAACAACTCGACCAGCTGCAGCTCATTGTCCAGGTCGAATATCTGCTTCTCTGAATGCGCCGCGAGCGCTGCGCTGGCGCAGAGGAACAATAGGGATAGCACAAACATCTTCAGAGACTGTGACTGCTAGTAATACAATTCATCATAGCTGGCTTGTTTATATACTCATTCGTTGTAATTTAACCACGTGATCGGAAGAAAGAATATTTACTTACATATTTTAGTTTATTAGACTAAGCACATGAAAATTTCACGTCTTCAACATTATTGAAATAATTAGAAAGTGCATACATAAAATTATTTGAATTATTCAAAAGTATGTTTGATAAGGAAACTTTTATTAGTTACAATAAAAATATTATTGTGTCTCACGTTTGTGAAATATCTACTATGTAGATAACACAAACATTTGAACGGTGTCTGGAATTTCACTCTATAATAAAGAGTAAATTATGTAAATGACATTAAAAACATTATCATTAACAGACACGTGTGTACTTTTGTCGTATAATTACGGTTTTGGTACCGGTATGTTAAGCTTTGACCAAAATTCCGCCGTAAGATTATAATTGTCAAGACAATTGCATAATAAACTGTAAAATAAATAATACACAGGATCGTAAAATATACGTATCATCACGCCTTTTTACCGTAGGGCTAGGCAGTGAAATTATTGTTACACATGCTACGGTGTGATAAACCTCTATCGCTTCTCTGATCTGAGTGGTTCAGTTGGTTAACATATCTGCCATGCAGAGGACACATTTTCTCACATTCATCAATATTTTCATACATAATCGTCGATTTAGGTTAGGTACTCTTGACCTAACCTAACCTAACCTGACCAGGAGCGTCGGTGGCCGAGCGGTTACAGTATCCGACTCGTAAGCCCGAGGTCCCAGGTTCGAATCCCGCTCCGGCCATGTACCAATGACTGTTTTCTGAGTTATGTACATTAGTTAAATACTAACCGATGCTCTCACGGTGAGGGAAAACATCGTGATGAAACCTGCACATTCAGGCGACTGGATGTGTAACCATGATTCAATCTGGTCAGGTTCCCCTGGTAGCAGGGTCATGGAGGTCAGATGGCAGTCGCTCCACTGTAATTACCTGACCTGCCAAATTCTGGATCATGGTCAAGGCGGACCCCGGGCCCTCGTGCGCGAGAGCATAACCGGGACATTAACGCCAAGATGATTATTTTTTTTTTTTTTTACTCTTGAACTGACCATTCTTTAAAATATCTCTGGTATGTACATCTCAAACTTCTCCTTTCGACGCGTCCATTCACAACCACCATGAAATTTTTTATAGATAACAAGTAGGAGTTTTGTTAATGAAGAAAACCTTCCTTCATATCACGTATATGAAGTGAAATGTCACCACGTAGGATATCATCTGACAAGAAATTATTGCTGTCGTGCATAATAATGCATTCCAGTTTCCAGTGAGTGATATGTAGAAAGAAAAATTTTTTTCTTACACTACGTACACTACTTATTATCTAAAAAACATTATGGCAGTAGTGTTTAAAATTAGGATTATTTTTAAAAGCCAGCTCTATTGCACCTATCCTAATCTGACGACCATCGGTTGAAACCAATGTGGGAAAATATGCTTGAACAATTCACACAGAGCCATCTAGCCACAAAGAAAGCAAAGCGTTTGTTATGGTTGTCAGAAAACTGATAAACCCCCGCTTTTAATACATACGGGTTACTATACATACAACACCCAAACCTGTAATGGAAATAAATTCATAATTTCAATTTCTTTCCTGCTGGGAATCGAACCCTCTGCGTGGCAGACCGTTAACCAACTGAACCACTCAGATCGGAGAAGCGAGATAGGTGTATCACACCGTAGCATGTGTGTAACAAAAATGGTCTCTGCCTAGCCCTGCAGTAAAAAGGCATGACGTTACGTATATCATCACAGCCCATAACTGTCCACTGCAGGACTTAGAGCCTCTCTCAAGAAAGTGGAGGTTATATTCATATTCATATTTCTTTATTAGTATTATTCATACATTGTCCAAAATTCAGTATCTAGGTTTACATTATGTCCTAACTAAGAATGCATATATATTGAGTATTTCCATCAATAATTAATAGTATCACAGTCAATAGAATTAATAACAGAAATGAAATTGTCACCTATAGATATTAATTGAGTATCAATAGTTATATTAACATGTCACATTACAAAATTAATAAAATGTATAATTAAAAATTATATTATTATCTATTAAAATTAGAATAAATCTATATATTTTAGTTCACTCGTCAAGGAACTCACTTACAGAATAATAGAATAGTAGTTATTGCCATAATCTACACGATTGGCCGACGAGTTAGAGATCGCAGTGTAGTAAATATTCAAAAATTTGCCTCGAAAACATTAGCGCTTTCTACGATACACACGAGTGTCAGGGGTTGGTGCTCTTCTAGATACTGTGTAGAAAACCACACGCTTAGGTTACGTATATATCTCTTCGTCTTGACAATTAATCCAACGGCGGTGTTTTGGTCTCAGCTTATCTTGCGTACTTAAATCGTAATTATAAATAAAAGTATACACGTGTACGTTTATGATAATAAGTTTTATTCTATGCATACCTACCAAAGTTTACATCACAAACATACCTTCAAATAATTCACGTAATTTCGGGTATGCACTTTCTAGTTATTTTAATAATGTCGAAGGCGTAATAATTTTATGTACTTAGCCTAATAAACCGAAGCATTTACTTGTAAATAGTTTTGTTTCGATCACGTGGTAAAATGACTTCGAATGAGTATATAAACAAGCCTCCTCCTTTAATTAAATGTATTACTAGCAATTACAGTCTTTGAAGATGTTTGTGTTATCCCTGTTGTTCCTCTGCGCCAGCGCAGCGCTCGCGGCGCCTTCAGAGAAGCAGATATTCGACCTGGAAGATGAACAGCAGCTGGTCGAGTTGTTTAACAATTTCAAGATAGAGTATCAAAAGAATTACCTGCACCCATTGGACCATTGGGCGCGTTATCACACTTTCGTGAAGAACTTGGCCAAGATCAATGCGATGAACGAACAGGACCCTACTGCGACTTATGGTATAAGTTTATATTCATTTTCAAAATTTTTGCAAAATTGATAGTTCATTTTTGTTTGCACTGGCTGCAGTTTCACAACTAACAAAGTTAAATTTTTATTTTCATAAAACTTATTTGCAAGTTTAAGGCGTATACTTTCCTTGTATCTGCTAACTCACCTTATGAACATTATGTAGGGCCTCTCTGTGACAATGGACTATATACATCAGAATTCTAATTCCTAGAAGGTATAAAGAAATACAGAAATGAGTGCCTATTAATGATATATGTGAGCCAAAAACACGGCGTCTTTTCTGTGTAGAATTCGGGACAGCTCTAATAGTATCCTGAAATCTATAGGCGAAAGGTTTGATTCGCCCATCGTTAGACACTTCGTCAGGCGAGTAATTGGGCACTCAGCCTGACGGGATGTCTGACGATGAGGGTTTCAACCAGTACCACTAATACTACTCTCACTACTCATACTTATCTAATTTTATAAACTGTATTACTAACATAGTGGTGTAAGATAATATTATGTTACTAACATTGTGGATTTTTATGATCTGATAAATAAATATGTTTAATTTAATTAATAGTGCATTAAATATCTTTTAGTGGGCGTAAGTTAAGAAAGTGGCCTTGTTTAAAAAAGAAAATGTGCATAACATAAAGTCATGATCACATTAATTTCAATGCAGGTATCACCGAATTCGCCGATATGTCTACGGAAGAAATCCTGGCTACGCGAACTGGGCTCGTATTAGACCCCAGCTTCATTCCGACATCAGTTGTGAACGCCTCTAATGTCCCAGATATTAAGCTTCGAAAAGAATTCAACTGGCGTACTCGAAATGCTGTCACGAGCGTCAAGGACCAAGGCAGCTGTGGTTCCTGCTGGGCATTCAGCGCCGTAGGTTAGATCCATACAATTTTTTAACGGGTTTTATTTCTGTTTAAGTAGATAGGTATTATATTTTCTTACAAACGATACAACTTGTAACATAAGGAAAGTACACAAGTCTACAACTTCTTTTGGTACTCCATACCCTGCCGCATAACCACGGTAACGGCTTCAGCACAATTGGACGGATCGCCCGAAGAGAAGCATGCCTCCCGCCAAGGATCGGACGAAAAGAAGTGGCGCATCTCATCTCAATCCACTTACTTATATCGCCACACCCGTCGGGGGTTGCATAAGGTTTGCTCTGGTGGGGAATAAACGGATACAGATTTCATCAGACAGTGATCGGATGTACCCAGTGGTGCTGAAACCGATACTGAGTGCCTGTCCGGATCAGTTGCCAGCAGAAGGTCTAAGCAATTGGCAGTATGGGAGTCAACATCAGGTACCCTCGTGGCACAGTTTACCAGCTAGGTGAGATCTAGCGACAGAGCTAGTTTACGCGCTTCTCTCCCAGCATGAGCCGTCACCAGGTATGGGAAAAGCCACTCTTTGTTATGGGCATTGAAATCCCCCAGAATGACTAACTGCGCCGCGGTGCAACGTTCCCTCGCTTCGTCCGCCACTTCTATGAGATGGTCACATAAGCGAGTTGTCTCCTGATCCCCGCTGTGCGAGCAGGCATACAGGATTGGCACTTGACCTGTATCCACCAGCAACCATAAAATATAGAAACTAAACCCCTCAAAGCTCCTTAGACGCCGTATGCAGATATCTTCGCGAACGTACACACAGACTCCGGCTCCTGGGTAGCTGGGGTACGCCGCGTCAGCCGGACATCTGATCTGCGTCTCAGTGAGGAACAGCAGCTGCGCTTTTTTCAGTCTCAAGGTGGTAGTGGACTGCATCGAGATTTGAGTGCAGGCCTCGGATGTTAGTGAGGTGCACTTTGAGTGGGAGGGCATTGTGTATTATCATTTTGAGAGTGAAAAGGTTGTTTTAGGAGGATGGCAGTTAGACGAGGTGGCGCTCCGCCCACCAGCAAACATGCTCACCAATACCGCACGGGAAGGTGCCTGACACGGAGACCGCGGGGACGCCCGACCCCCCCTAGATTGGCTACCTGGCCCTACCATCCGGTCGCCAACTGGCAAGGTAGAGCAATCTGGGATTTTTCGTATAATGGCGGGGCAGCCTCTCACTGGTGGCTAACCAGCTACTTGAGCCCCCAACTATTTACGGTCGGCCAGCGGCGGCATCGTGCTTCGGATCCCGCTGTCCTCCGAAGCCAGGCACCCGGTACGGGAGTGGTGAGCATCAAGAAAAAGACGGCTACACAGAGCGACCACAACTGTCCAGACCCATCCTCCTAGATGGCTACTCCAGACATCGCAACGAAACACGGCTGGGCCGCTTGACGACGCGTTCTCCTGGAGGGTGGTGGCCAGCCACGGCCGAAGCCTACCACCGGAGAGAGTGCTGTCCATTTTGCACTGCCCGGGGATCACGTGTAGGGTATCGAGAGTCCTGAAGCCCAAAGTGGGCTTTGCCTACGGACGCGGACAGCATTTATCCCCAAACTGACATGTAATTAAATGAAAACATTTGTTAAGGCTAAGATCTTACAATTATAGCAAAAGGCCTGAAATTATCAGGTTTCTGCAATTGCCTCCACGTAACACGTATAGGTGTACCACCCATGATAAATACTCAGCACTCGAGTACTGACGGTAATTCCGAAACAAATTCAATTCCTAATTTACAATAACCGGGATGATTGCATGTTTCTGATTCTCACATTTATTGGCGAATAATTGCTGCAGGGAACATCGAAGGGCAATATGCGATTAAACATGGAGAATTGGTGGATTTCTCTCCCCAGCAATTGGTTTCTTGTGACAAAAATGATGGTGCGTGCGGCGGTGGTCTTATGGCCAGTGCTTTCCAGTAAGTTAATACATCATAAGTTTTATTTTAGTATCAATATTAGCAGTCGATAACGAAGCGTCAGTGGCCTAATAGTCAAGGGCCTCGACTCGTACCCCTGGGTACAGAGTTCGAAAACCCAATGACTCTTTTCTGAGTCTTATGAGCGGTGCTTTCCAGAAAGTTAGTTTATAATAAGTTTTATTTTAGTAACAATATTAGCGGTCGCCTAATGGTTAAAGGGTCCGACTCGTACCCCGGGATACAGAGTTCGAACCTCAATTACTCTTTTCTGAGTTATGTCATCATCTTGACGTTACATCTCTCGCGCTCGGGGTCAGCTTTGACCATGATCCAGGATTTGGCAGGTCAGGTAATTATAGTGGAGCGACTGCTATCTGATCTCCATGACCCTGCTACCAGGGGAACCTGACTAGATTGGATCATGGTTACACATCCAGTCGCCTGAATGTGCTGGTTTAATCACGATGTTTTTCCTCACCGTAAGAGTATCGGTTAGTATTCAACTAATGTACATAACTCAGAAAACAGTCATTGGTACATGGCCGGAGCGGGATTCGAACCTGGGACCTCTGGCTTACGAGTCGGATACTGTAACCGCTCGGCCACCGACTCTCTCTTTTTTGAGTTACATACATTAATGGAACACTAACCGATGCACTTACTGTAAAGAAAAACGTCATGAAAAAACCTGAACATTCAGGGGACTGAATGTCTTACCATGATCCAATCTGGTCAGGTTGAACAGAGTTACGGAAGTAAAAAGGGAGTCGCTCCATTGTAATTAATGAACCTGGCAACGCCGTGCGAGATCACAACCGTAACATTAACGCCAAGATGAGCAAATTTACAGTCGGTAACGTACTGCTGCTGCACTATAGAGTGCATTTTATTAACATGGACAGATATGACAGTTATATTAAATTTTCCTGTGTTCCAGGTCACTGATAGAGTCAGGAGGTATCGAGACTGAGGAGGACTATCCTTATGAATCCGAATCAGGTGATGTACCTGACTGCGATTTCGACGAAGAAAAAGTAACGGCGGTCGTAACTGGATATAAAACACTCAAATTATCGACAATGACAGAACATCAGGTGGCACAGCTGTTAGTGTACATTGGGCCGCTCTCCATAGGTAAACGATATCTTTTGTATTTCAATATATATTAGTTCATGATATTTTTTATAGAGCCATGTAGTGTTCAGTAGTGCCGAATCTTGCAAGAACCCCTTCGACTTATGGGTGTCGTTAATGGAGCTTAATATATTAGAAACTGGAAATGAACAGTAGCATTTTCTGTATACTCGTATTGTGTACTAGCCGTTCTTAGTGACTTTCACCTACGCGAATTTCAGATCTCCGTAAAACAATCAACTTAGTAAAGTTTGCGAGACCCTTTTTTTCCAGGATAAAGAGTAGCCTTTGTCATTTTGGAATAAAGTACTTTCCAATTAGTAAAATAATTTTCAAAATCAGTCCAGTACCATTCATAACAAAAAAAATTCATAATAACAGTACTGAAATACAAACCTTTTATAATATCAGCATAGATTTTAAACATTGCAATCTCCAACAGGAATCGATTTCTAGAAAAGATTTCTAGTATTTAGGGTAAAAAGAAAATATACTGAACAATGTTTGTTTGTCCTTAGCTATTGATGCCGGGCAAGTACTACATTACCAAAGCGGAATAATTAAACAATGCGAATCTAGTGAGATAAACCATGCAGTTCTGTTAGTTGGATACGGAGAAGGTAATATAAACTCTCTCAACCTTTTTGTTTTGGGTATCTTGATAGTCGTTGGCCGTTGGCCGTGTGGTGTCCGGCAGAGAAAAATAGCACCAAACCCTTACACTCGTTGGTCTCCGTAGGCTGGAAAATAGGTAGCAGCTTTTTCCATTGCTATATTAATAACATTGCGATCTCTAACCTGCCGGCCAAGCGTGAAGATTGTGGCAATTACTTCCCTGTTATGTTATGGCAATATCATTTCGTGAAAGATGCCCTAACTCCTGCAGTAAACTGTTACGGCCTGTGATGATGATGATGATCTTGTTAAACTTTAGTATTAGCAATTATAATCTTGCATTATGAAGACTGATTATATGTACATGTATAAATAATTTTAAAATATCTGTTTAGACGACTAGCAAGTTTACCTACTGGCTCGTTACATTTTCTTATCTCGAGGAAGCTTTTGCCTGTGTGATCTCCGATTTGAAACGTAATCCTCGTAGGCCAAGTTCTTTGCACTTCTCTTCTTCATTAAGTGCGTGATAGCCATATAAGTTACTAAATAGGATATTTACAATTTTCAAAGACTCAAATATTTAATTATTAAACAATACATTACCTCGCAGAAAATGGTGAGAAATACTGGTTGGTTAAGAATTCCTGGGGAGATGAGAGAGCAGAAGAAGGATACTTCAGAATGGAGAGAGGCGTCAATTGCCTGGGTATTTTGAATGATATAGCTGCAACTGCAGTGGTAGAATAAACATCTAAAAATTTTTAATTCCATGTATTTTTGTCTATTTTTGCTTTGGTAGTGGTAATAATGCTGCAACTTCTGTAGTAGCATAAATAGGCAATTTTAAATACTTTAATTTATGTATTTTGTTTTTTCTTTGGTAGTGGTAATAAAGTAAGGGATCTTTAATTGTTTTTTTATTTCAAACTTTATGCTCTTCTATAATTATGCTACATAACAATTCATCCGACTGCAATGCAATGAAGCTTTTCCATTGTATGTTTGTATAAAAAACTGTTCCTGAAATCGATCTTTCTGGATATTATAGCAACTGTTGCGTAAACATAAAAACTAACAATAAAAAGTATTATTTATTTGAACTAGATTGTCTTTCATTGTTTTTTACAAGTAAGCCTTAATATATCATAACAAGTTTTACGTATATAGTTGCTATCGTTGCGATGTTGTAAGAAATGCATCATTGCATGGATCTATTCAGTAATAAACGAACACATAGGAAAGCAGTATTAAGAAGAAATTCTAAAGCTTGTTACTGATATTACTGAATGTTGCACGTAGATGTACTTTATGTTTTGCTGGTTACACGATCTGGATCCGTTTTAAGCAGACACCTTTAAAATGATATTGGTTGTATTGGATTGGTATAAAACTTTTCCTGTGTACAAACTTTCACTCACTATTTCACCCATTCAGGGCGCAAATGTTCTAAAATCAGTTCTTAGTTCTTCATTTACGTCATATAAGAAACCTACACGCAACATTGAGCTCTCGCACACGAGAGCACTTGGTCCGCCTTGACAATGATCCAGGGTTAGGGCAGGTCAGGTAATTACAGTGGGGCATCTGCCATCTGACCTCCGTGACCCTGCTGCCCAGTCGCCTGAATCATCATCATCTAGGCGTTAATGTCTCGGTTGTGATTTCGCGCACGAGGGCCCGGGGTCTGAATGACCATGATACAGGATTTGGCAGATCAGGTAATTACAGTGAAGCGACTGCCATCTGACCTCTGTGACCCTGCTACCTTGGAAGCCTGACCAGATTGGATCATGATTACACATTCAATCGCCTGGATGTGCAGGTTTCATCATGATGTTTTCCCTCGCCGAAAGAGCATCGGTTAGTGTTCAACTAATGTAAATATCTTTGAATAGAGTCAGTAGTATCCGGGGGCAGTGGGATTCGTACCCGGAACCTCTTCCTTACGAGTTGGGTACTGTAACCACGAGACCACTGACACTTTACGTTTTGCTTAATATTTAAAGCTCCTATTTCACCCACTTAACTAGTATTCAGTTTTGCCATAAATTCCTTTAGTAAATTCACTTAAAACTTAGAATAAATATTTGTCCAATGTTTTTGAAAATTTGTTCCCTAGGGAGGAGAATCAGGAGCCCAATCCCCAGAACTTTGTAGTCTCAGAGTGTCACAGTGGGTTTCGGCCCGTATTTGCGCTGAGAACTCTAATGGAGAGATACAGATCAAATAACACGCCTCTGCATTTCCTGTTTCTGGACATGCAGAAGGCCTTTGACTGTGTCCCTCGGGAGTTGTTCTGGTG
Organism: Blastobasis adustella; assembly: GCA_907269095.1. NCBI lineage: Eukaryota > Metazoa > Arthropoda > Insecta > Lepidoptera > Blastobasidae > Blastobasis > Blastobasis adustella. The sequence goes on along the minus strand of OU026116.1, from coordinate 2,267,527 downwards.
GGCATTGCGGTCCAAGTCGGTATCCGAGGCCAATATTGATATTATGCGAGACATGTACTGCGATTCCAATTCACTAGTTAGGACTGCTGTTGGTGACACCAACCCGTTCCCTATTACAGTTGGTGTACGTCAAGGCTCTGTGGTCAGCCCACTTCTATTCAACGTGATATTAAACGTACTGTCAGACAGCATTCGAGACTACCACGGGGTGCCTCCGTGGCTGCTCATGTTAGCTGACGTTATCGCGCTGATAGACTCGGATAAACAGGCACTGTAGCGAGCTTTATTCGATATTTCTGTAAGAAAGCCAAGAGAATTAAGGACATCGACATAGCTCAGAGCGTAAATAGGATTTTCCGAGAAAGGACAGCTCAAGAGTAGGTATCTACGGTAAACCGACAACAATCGGTGGGAAGCGCCATCTACCCACGAAATAAAGCAAAGCTTGTGTAAAGGGTGCCAGAAAACACTTAAACTATTTTTTTTTCAAATACGTACTTCTTAAACATACAATATTCTGATCAATTTCTTAAAGTTTGGGACCTGCATAATATAATACAGACGAAAGTCTAGTTTAGGCTCCAGTCTCACAATCTTGAACTGTAAACTGAAAACTGCAACCTACAACACTGTACGTAAGAAAATAATTTTAATTATTATTATTATTTATTATTAACACCTAGACCTGTTACAAAAATCAAAATTCATAATTACGATTTCTGCTCTGCATGGCAGATGTTAACTGAACCACTCAGATCGAAGAAGCGAGAGAAGTTTATGACACCGTAGCATGTGTAACAATAATGGCTAGGCAGAGGCTAGCCCTGCGCTAAAAAGGCGTCACGCGTGTATAATCACAACCCATATAACAACCCAAACAGTCCACTGCCAGACTTAGAGCCTCTCTCATGAGAGAGGAGGTTATTGTCTCTACGCTTGGCCTTTGGCCTACGCTTGGGTTGGAGTTTAAAATTCAGACCCATCGACATTGGTATCGCAGAGCTTCGCAGATTAAAACAGAAAGATTCCTGGAGTAACATTAAATTCTCAACTACAATATCAACTTTGTCACATAAGTTGTAAGTTTCAGTTTGTTCAATGCTGCACCTGTCTGTTTACGCCTCATCGTCATCACGAGCCCACCATATGACAGTCCACTGTTCGACATTGGCCTTCCCCAAAGTGCGCTACTCAGATCGGTCCTAAGTTTTAGGTATCTGGTTACTGCCCGCCGTTTTATGTAGATCTTCGCAACATCTTGACATAGAATAGTTTGTTAAATCGATATAAATATTAGAGAACACGTATGTCCCAATGGTTCTACAACAATAAATTAGTAGACAGCCTATTTTCTAATTTTCTGAGCTTTGTCGATGTCCAAAGTTCTTTGCTTTATACGATCCCGATCATATCCCTTAGAGAAATATCGATCAAAGCTCGCTACAGTGTCTGTTGAGCTACCATTAACTTGTGAACTGGTATCAATATCGGTGTCAATGTTTCAGCTCCGTAGATTATAATAGGAAGAAAGTACGGATTGAAAAACTTTAGTTTTTAGGCTATGTGATATAGGCGACGAAAAGATATGATGTAACTTTCAAAAAGCCAATGTCTCGTGTGCAGTTCATCATCATCATCTTGGGGTTATGTCCCGGTTACGCTCAGACATTTGTTCCCCACACATTTTGCCGGTCTGCGTAAGACGTGGCCATACCATTGAAGGCGGCACTCTTGCAGGTTATCTGCGATGTCACGGACGATAAAGGCTACCCCGAATGTAGGTGTTTCGAATGCGATCCTTTTGTTAGACTTTACACATTCGCCGTAGCATCATCATTTCCGTGACGCGCAGTTCCTGCTTGTGTCACTCTACTAGAGGCCAAGTCTCGCTGTTGTATAGCAGAGCAGGTCTAATGGTGGTCTTATAGACCTGCCTTTTAGCTATATCGGCATTTTAGGGTCACAAATAAAACCTGCCACATCCCGCCATTTGGCCCAAGCTGCGGATATTCGGACTTTGACGTCGCTGTCGATGTCACCAGTTACGCTATGTACAGATCCCAGGTATTTGGCCTAATTTGTGCGCTTGACTTCATCTTCGCCTATGCGCAAAGGTAGGGGATCTGCAATATTGCAGGCCATGTACTCTGTCTTCGCCACATTAATCTTCAGACCGCCGTTCTCAAGTGACTACTTTCACTTTTTTACACGTTGGACTAGTCGCCCCTTGTCCGAGTCTATCAGCACCATGCCATGTCAGCATACATGAGCGGCCACGGACGCACCCCATGGTAGTCTCGAACGCAGTCTGACAGTACATCTAATATCACGTTGAATAGAAGTGGGCTGAGCACAGAGCCCTGATGTATCCCAACGGTAAAGGGGAACGGGTTGGTGTCCTAACTATTGAATCTGAATCGCGGTACATATCTCGGATAATATCAATATAGGCTTCGGGCACCGACTTGAACCGCAATGCCCACCAGACCATCTCCCGAGAGACACAGGCAAAGGCCTTCTGCATGTCCAGAAACAGGTAATGCAGTGGCGTGTCCTTTGATCTGTATCCCTCCAAGATGAGAGTTCTCGGGGCAAATACTGAGTCCACGGTCCCCCAAACCGGTCAAAACCCATACTGACACTCTGAGATTGTACACTTCCGTCGGATCCGTGCGTCAACAAAACCTTCATGGTGTGAGACATCGCTTTCGTTCATCACCATGTTATAAAGGTCGGTATGGATACTCACTCCACGAAAGCCCATAGACTGCCACGCCTTAATATAAACTCCATCGGGTCGGATAGCTTTCCGGTTTTTTTGCAGCTTAGAGCGGTTTTGACTTCTTTAGGCGTTATCGGTGGCATAAGTCCTTTATTGGAATAAAGGACCAGAGGGAGGTCCGGTGGCAGCATCTCCTTGGGCTGCTTGTTGAGCAGCTCGTGGAAGTACGAGCGCCATCTCCTTTTCCACGCGGTCATCGTCTAACAGGATACCGCTCGGGTAATTAACACAGCGGCACGTGGAGATGTCCTGTGCCGCTTAAACCCTCGATCGTGACAACTTGTAAATGAGTTTCTGTCCCTCAGACGATTCCAACAGTTGATGTGCTCTAAGTTTTGTTGCGGGGCTTTATTCAAACCTACTTAGAAGTGTATTTCACAAAGTTGTGTAATTAAATTATTGAAGAGACATTGAATTGATGCGTGACCATGTGACTTACTTGTACAGCGGCTTAAGCCCAATAGTGGAAGCTCACAGTAGTTACCTGTGATCTTAAGGGGCTAATATATAACGTCGTCCACAAACTTCACGCCAATGAAGTATAATACGGTGAGTGCATCGTTTCACGGCGCGAAAGCACAACCGGGACATTAACGCCAAGATAATTGGAGCTTAAAATGTTGCTTGTAGGTTTCTTATATGACGTAAACGAATTTTTTTTTATATTACTAATGTGGCAAACAAAGCAGGTAAGCAGTCACGAGTCAACTAGAAAATGTAAAAAGTGGTCTACGTGGATGAAGTCGCGGGCAAAAGCTACTTTCTTATAAGAGAAAATATATCAATAGATATAATAAATGAAAAGATAAGCTTAGTTCCATAGTAGTGTCCTCTTCTACGTGCAACATTTAAATCATAACTGCCTGTATATGTGCCTAGAATGTGTGCGAGTGTGTGTGTGCGTGCTTAGAGATTCTAATATTGAAATCTGTTTAATACTGATTTCCATTGATTGGTATGTGCTCGTTTATCACTAAGTAGATCCATTTCGATAGCAGCTATTTACGAAGAATTTGTTAAAACATATCGGGTACATTAAGGATTACTTGTAACAGGCTTAGGTAAGACAACAATGAAGGCCAAACCAAGTTCAAATAAAATATACTTTTATTATTCGTTTTAACGTTCACGCATGTTTATTATAATGTCCAGAAAACTTGATTTCATAAACAGTTTTTTTTATACAAACTTTCAATGACAAAGTTTCAGTGCAATGCAGTCGGATGAATCGTTATAAGCATAATGATAGGTCAGCATAAAGTTTAAAATAAAAAACAATTAAAGATCCCTTACTTTATTACCATCACCAAAGAAAAACCAAAATACATGAATGACAGTAGTTGCAATTACCTATTTACGCAACCACAGAAGTTGCAGCATTACCACCATTATCAAAGAAAAAATTGACAAAAATACATGAAATTATAGAATTTCAGTAGTTTATTCTACCTCTGCAGTTGCAGCTATATCATTCAAAATACCCAGGCAATTGACGCCTCTCTCCATTCTGAAGTATCCTTCTTCTGCTCTTTCTGCTCCCCAGGAATTCTTAACAGACCAGTACTTCTCACCATTTTCTGCAAATTAATGTTATGTTTAATAATTAATATTAAATGTTAGTCTTTGAAGCTATGAAATTTCCTATTTATTAACTTATATGGCTATTACGCAATTCATGAAGAAAAGAATTACAAAGTCTTGCAGCATAAAAACTGAGTAGTAGGAACTGAATAACCAATGAGTATCTTACAGTGGATCGACGGGACTTATCGTACGTTGTCATATTTGCGCAAACATTTAATGAAAATGATGCTCAAATTTTGAAATTATATTCCATAATATCCAATAAGGGGCAGAAGAGTGTGGACATTTTAGTTTTTAATTATAAGAAACTTTGGAGGTATTTGAGTGAATGAAACGAAAAATAAGACGCGATTTTTTTGGGTATCCGACCAGACCGAAGAACCTGGCCTAGGGGGCCCGCTTATTCGAGATACGGACATTTAACTAGCCTGTAGGTAAACTTGCAAGTCGTCTGCTTAGATTATTTTAAATTATTTATCTATATATCGGTCTTCATTCTGCAATCGCTAATACTAAAGCTAAACAAGATCAACATCATCATCACATGTCGTAACAGTCTACTGCAAAACTTGGGGCCTCTTACGAAAGGGGATGTTATTGCCATAATCACCACGATTCGCCGGCAGAATAGGGATTGCAGTGTTATAAATATAACAATAGATAAAAGCTGCTGCCCATTTTCTAGCCTACGGACACATTAGATCTTTCGCCTTGTACGACACTCACGACTCAGTCTCAACGAGTAAGGAGCTGGTGCTATTCGTCTCTGCCGGACGTCACATGGCCAACGGCCAAATGCTATAAAGATATCTATAATAAAAAGGTTGAGAGAGATTATATTACCTTCTCCGTATCCAACTAACAGAACTGCGTGGTTTATATGACTAGATTCGCATTGCTTAATTATTCCGCCTTGGTAATGGTGTACTTGATGGGCATCAATACCTAAGATAAACAAACATTGTTCAGTTATTTCAACGATTGTAATTAGGTACCAAATTTTCTTTTTACCCCAAATAAGTTTTCTAGAAATCGATTCCTGTTGGAGATTGCAGTGTTTAAAATCTATGCTAATTTTGCTAATGGGTATGGCAATGGGTTGTATTTTTTTATTTTTATAACTTACTGTTACTTGTACTGGAACGATTTTGAAAATTCTTTGTTGGAATTCTAGGTTCTTAGTTCACAAGTCGGAAACTACGTTATTCCAAAATGACAAATGCTACTCTTTATCCTGGAAAAATAATAGGGTCCAGCGGGAAAGTTGATTGTTTTACGGAGACCTGAAATGCGCACCGGCCACTAAGAACGGCTATTACACATTATACAGAAAACGCTACTGTTAATTTCCAGTTTCTAATATATTAGGCTCCATTAACAACACCCATAAATCGAAGAGATTCTTGCAATATTCTGCACTACCGAACACCACATGGCTCTAAAAAAATTGAATTAACTGATGTATGAAATATAGAAGATATCGTGTACCAATGGAAAGCGGCCCAGTGGACACTAATAGCTGTGCCAGCTGATCTTCGGTCATTGTCGATAATTCGAGTGTTTTAAATCCAGTTACAACCGCCTTTACTTTTTCTTTGTCGAATTCGCAGTTAGGTACATCACCTGATCCGGATTGATAAGGATAGTCCTGCTCAGTCTCGATGCCTCCTGACTCTACCAGTGACCTGGAATACAGGAAAATAAAATATAATTGTCATATCTGTCCATGTTAATAAAATGTAATCTAAAGTGCATCAGCAGTACGTTACCGACTGTAAATTTGCTCGTCTTGGCGTTAATGTTTCGGTTGTGATCTCGCACGGATTTAGTAGGTCCGGTAATTACAATGGAGCGACTCCAATTAGACCTTTGTGACCCTGTTCCAGGGGAACCTGATATTCAGTCGCCTGAATATGCGTGCAGGTTTCATCACAATGTTTTTCCTAACCGTAAGAGCATCGGTTAGTGTTCCATTAATGTACATAACTCAGAAAAGAGTCATTGGGTTTTCGAACTCTGTATCCCGGGGTACGAGTCGGACCCTTTAACCATTAGGCGACCGCTAATATTGATACTAAAATAAAACTTATCATAAACTAACTTACTGGATAGCACCGCTCATAAGACTCACAAAAGAGTCATTGGGTTTTCGAACTCTGTACCCAGGGGTACGAGTCGAGCCCCTTAACTATGAGGCCACTGACGCTTCGTTATCGATTGCTAATATTGATACTAAAATAAAACTTATCATGTATTAACTTACTGGAAAGCACTGGCCATAAGACCACCGCCGCACGCTTTATCATTTTTGTCACAAGAAACCAATTGTTGGGGAGAGAAATCTACCAATTGTTTATGTTTAATCGCGTATTGCCCTTCGATGTTCCCTGCAACAATTATTCGCCAATAAATAGGAGAATTAGAATCATGCAATCATTCGGGTCTTTGAGAAATAGGAAATGAATTTGTTTTTAGATCTATCATGGTAGTATGTGTTGTGTGTAACGTGATTGCAAAAACCTGATAATTTTGACCTTTTGCAATCTATGTAAGATCTTAGCAATATACACATGTTTTTATTTAATATGTCCCTTGAAGGCACTTTAGTCCTCAAATAACACATAAATCTCCTTCATGATTAATTAAGGTTCTTTTACTTTCCATATGTTACATATTGCATTGTTGTGATTAAAATATAATACTTATCTTCTTAAACAGATACAATATCTATTAAAATAGTTGTGAGGATCTAACCTACAGAACTGAATGCCCAGCAAGAACCACAGCCGCCTTGGTCCTTGACGGTCGTGACAGCATTTTGAGTACGCCAGTCGAATTCTTTCGGAGTCTTAATATCTGGGACATCAGAGGCGTTCACAACTGACGTCGGAATGAAGTTGGGGTCTAATACGAGTCCAGTTCGTGTTTCCCGGATTTCTTCCGAAGACATATCGGCGAATTCGGTGATACCTGCATTGAAATTCATGTAAGCATGAAAGATTAGGTTAAGAACATTTTATTTTCTAAGCTAGGTCACCCTCTTAGCTTACGGCCTCCAAAAAATATTCGATACACTATGGCTCATAAATGACATCAATAGGTACACTTTTCTGTATCTGTTTTTACGCTCTAGTTGTATTCTGAAGTGACTATAGTCACAGAAAAGCTCTACATAATTTTCCTAAGGAGAGTTGGCAAAACACATGATGCTAAAAATAAGTTATATGAAATTATAAATTTAATTTTGTTAGTTGGGACACTAACTAGCTAGTGCAAACAGTCAATTAGAAGTTTAAATAACAGCAAAAATAACGAAAATGAAAATAAACTGATACCATAAGTAGCAGTAGGGTCCTGTTCGTTCATCACATTGATCTTGCCCAAGTTCTTCACGAATATGTGATAGCGCGCCGAGTGCTCGAATGGATGCAAGTAATTCTTTTGATACTCTATCTTGAAGTTGTTAAACAACTCGACCAGCTGCAGCTCATTGTCCAGGTCGAATATCTGCTTCTCTGAAAGCGCCGCGAGCGCTGCGCTGGCGCAGAGGAACAATAGGGATAGCACAAACATCTTCAGAGACTGTGACTGCTAGTAATACAATTCATCATACCTGGCTTGTTTATATACTCATTCGTTGTAATTTAACCACGTGATCGGAAGAAAGAATATTTACTTACATATTTTAGTTTATTAGACTAAGCACATGAAAATTTCACGTCTTCAACATTATTGAAATAATTAGAATGTGCATACATAAAATTATTTGAATTATTCAAAAGTATGTTTGATAAGGAAACTTTTATTAGTTACAATAAAAATATTATTGTGTCTCACGTTTGTGAAATATCTACTATGTAGATAACACAAACATTTGAACGGCGTCTGGAATTTCACTCTATAATAAAGAGATAATTATGTAAATGACATTAAAAACATTATCATTAACAGACACGTGTGTACTTTTGTCGTATAATTATGGTTTAGGTACCGGTATGTTAAGCTTTGACCAAAATTCCGCTGTAATTATAATTGTCAAGACAATTGCATAATAGACTGTAAAATAAATAATACACAGGATCGTAAAATATACGTATCATCACGCCTTTTTACCGAAGGGCTAGGCAGTGACCATTATTGTTACACATGCTACGGCGTGATAAACCTCTATCGCTTCTCTGATCTGAGTGGTTCAGTTGGTTAACATATCTGCCATGCAGAGGACACATTTTCTCACGTTTATCAATATTTTCGTTAATAAGCGTCGATTTAGGTTAGGTATTCTTGATCTGACTATTCTTTAAAATATCTCTGGTATGTACATCTCGATCTGCTCCTTCCGACGCGTCCATTCACTACCACCATGAAATTTTTTGTAGATAACAAGTTGTAGGAGTATTGTAAAATAAAAGAAAACCTTCCTTCATATCACGTATAAAAAGTGAAATGACACCACATAGGATATCATCTGACAAGAAATTATTGCTGTCGTGCATAATAATGCATTCCAGTTTCCAGTGAGTGATATGTAGGAAGAAAAAATGTTTTCTTACACTACGTACACTACTTATTATCTAAAAACCTTGATGGCAGTAGTGAATAGAATCATTGGCTTAAGAAAACCGAGATGTATGTATCACGATCAAATTAGGATTATTTTTTTAAAGCCAGCTCCATTGCAGTTATCCTAATCCGACGACCATCGATCGGTTGAAACCAATGTGGGAAAATATGCTTGAACAATTCACACAGCGCCATCTAGCCACAAAGAAAGCAAAGCGTTTGTTATGGGTGTCAGAAAACTGATTAACTACCGCTTTTAATACATAGTCAGTTCGGTCAAACAATTCCCTACGCGTGGACGTGTTTGTCGGATACGTATTTACCTACTGTTTACTCGATCGGAGCGATAACCGCGTGCGCGTAAATACCTGCGACCGGGCGCGAATCGGTCCCGTACCTATACACGTATTATGAGCTCTATAGGTAATGGCAGAGGACTTAAACTCGAATAACGAATTATGTGAAGAAGATATAATCCCAGCAGTTAAAATGGAGAGTGAGTTAAGAAGTTTAGAGGACTATACACAAATTATTGCGGAGGAAAATAGAAACATCGAGACAGAAAATAACATGGAAATAAGTGAAGACGGAATTTACACATTTAAACGAGGACGAGAAGATGTAGCTGAAAACGACGACAATTGGCAACCTGCTAAAAGAAAACCGAGAAAACTATATTTTGAGGATATACAAGTTAGTGTAACGAGTAAAGAAAAATTGCCCAAACAATTCGCCTTAGCTAGATTAATGAAGGAGAACAGTATTCTTGGTATTATGAGAATAAAATTTATAAACCCTTATAACATTTTCATAAATTTTCGGTCTGAAAAGTGTGCTGAAACATTTATGGACTGTGTACAGTTTAAAAATATGGGATGGAAAAGCCAAAAAACTTGGGAAGTAGGTATTTCCTATGGTCTTGTAAAAGATATAGATATCGAACTGAAGGAGGACGAACTAAGAAAGTATATCCAAAGTTCCGTAGCTATTGCATCTATATCGCGTCTGAACCGAAGGAATGAAGATGGATGGGTACCTTGTGAATCTATACGTATTGGCTTTGTCGGACCTACACTACCACAATTTATATACCTATGCGATCTCCGAGTTAAAGTGGATACCTACACATTTCCTGTCACACAATGCTCGAAATGTTGGCGATTTGGTCACATTAAAAAGCTTTGCCCAGCTAACAAGGCAGTATGTCCAAAATGCGCGGAACGGCATGAAAACTGTAACATTTTAACTTATAAATGCCCAAACTGCGGAGGTAAACACATGGCGCTGTCCAAATCGTGCCCAGTATTTATTAAGGAAAAGCGCTTAAGAGAGGTAATGTCGGAATTTAATATAACCTATCGTAAGGCGATATCGATGTATGTACCAGCCGGCCCGGCGCACGAGCCGGCGCGCAGCGAAACTCGCGATGCGTCTACACCAATACCTACCCCTACGAACAATGCATTCGAACGGCTAGCGGACAGCCACACGGAACCGGTTTCGACGCCGCAGTTCGTTACAACAACACCTACTCGTAGCTACGCAGAGGTATTATCTCGGCCGTCTTCGAACTCTAAAGCCCATATCAATAAGAAACGGAATGCCTCGCACGCTAAAGTGGACCAATGTACATCGAGTGTGCCTATTTCGGACTGTGAGGAACCCCCGGATTGGGCAGAACTAGACTGTGAAGAAACTCGTGACAAAATTATATCTTTTAAAGAATTAATAGATAAAATAAAAAACATTTTGTTTCTAAGAAATTGCAGCGTTAGTGAAAAAATTAAGTCAGTAGTGACTATCTCGAGAGATTGGATTTTAGCATATATTTTTGAGACTATTTCAGATTTCGCTTTTATTAAACAGTTACTTTCAATCTTTAATGGATAATAATTGTTTTCAAACTATTTCTAATATAAATATTTGTCAGTGGAATGCGCGCAGTATTAGAAATAAGCTAAGTATGTTTAGGCAGATGTTAATTCAGGAGAAAGTTCATATTTTTGTGATAACGGAAACTTGGCTAGAGTTGGAGTCTGAACTTAGGATTGGAAATTATTCGGTGTATAGGCAGGATAGGGAAGTGGCATTTGGCGGCGGCGTAGCAATTTTAATCCATAAATCAATAAAAGCAGAGCGAATACAAATCTTACATCAAAATGCTGGCTTCGAGATGGTGCGTGTAAAGATTTACAACTGTAATCAATTAAAAAATATTATCGGTATCTATTGCCCGAGCAATATACATACAACTCAATCAGATTGGGAAGATTTACTAAAACTATGCTCAACGCGGACCATGATTGTGGGTGATGTGAACGCACACCATTCTAGTTGGTCGTACAAGACGGATACAAGGGGTAGTCAAATATTTAATTCAGTATTAGAAAATAGTTATTTTATTTTAAACGACAACACTGCAACTCGATTTCAAATGGTGGATGGGTCATTACGCCAATCATCTCCGGATTTATCGTTGGTGTCATCAGATGTAGCTGTTCTGTTTAGTTGGTCCGTCACTAACGAGTCACTAGGCAGTGATCATTTTATCATTAAAATACACTCGCAGCTGGAAATTAATAATTCGTATCTGAAAAAACGAAATTTTAAAAATGCAGATTGGCCTGCATATTCCACATATTTAGAACAATGCTTTGCTATCGATGTGGATTTAAGTGATCTGCAAAAGGCATATAAATTTTTCCTGGACTCTATTAATCGCGCTGCAAATCTATTCATACCTACTATTAAAATTTGTCAAGCACCGGAACAAAAATTTTACCCGAAACCATACTGGAATGCAGATCTATCCAAATCAGTAGCCACACGTAGACTAGCACTATCAAAGTTTAGACGCAACCCTACCCCTGAAAACCACAATATCTTACTAGATAAAATCAGAGAATCTCAACGCCTTATCCGCATTGCTGAAAGAAAAAGTTGGCAACAGTTCTGTGATGAGACGGATAGCCGAACATCTGCAAAGGATATGTGGACAAAAATGAAATGGATTAAAGGTCGACATTCAATTTCCCATGATCAGATAAATAGAGTACAAGCCTATAAGCTTTTACAAAATTTATGCCCCGATTTTACTATTTTGCCAGATCCTGAATTTACCTCGAGTAATCCTAACCTAGAGTCGGAAATATCCCTTCATGAGCTAGATGGGTGCATAAAAAGCAAGGATACAGCACCTGGACATGATGGAATTTCTTATTCCATGCTTAAAAACCTACCAAAAAGTGGTAAATTATTTCTAGTCAAACTATTTAATTCATTTTTAGAAGCAGGGTTTGTCCCGTCTGCATGGCGAGATATTAGGGTGGTACCCATTCCAAAACCAGGTCGTGATCCTACGTCTATCTCATCACTTCGCCCAATATCATTGATTTCCTGCGTATGTAAGATCTTCCATGCAATTATTAATAGAAGGATCGAATGGTTTATAGAAAAACAGTCACTGTTTTCCGAATATACCTTTGGGTTCAGAAAATCCAAATCTTGTCTGGATAGTCTTAGTTTATTAATTACCCACATACAAACAGGATTTTGTAATGACAAAGTAACGCTTGGGTGTTTCGTAGACATTGACAATGCATATAATAATGTAGACCTGGCAGGTCTTTTGTCCATCTTGGATAAACTCGGCATTGGACACAAATTATGCAAATATATTTGGAGCTTTCTGAAAGAAAGACGTGTTCATATCATAACAGATAATACCGTTGTATCAAGACACTGTTATAAAGGTCTTGCCCAAGGAGATCCTCTGTCTCCATTATTGTTTAATATTGCTACCATTGAAATGTGCAAACTAATAAAAAATGTCCTAATATTGCAATACGCTGATGACATTGTGTTGTACATTACTTGTCAAAAGTTGGATAAAGGCCTTAGCGAGTTACAATCAGCATTGAATATGCTTTGTCAAATACTGTCAAATCTGGGTTTAGAGTTATCACCAACGAAAAGCAAATTATGTATTTTTAAAAAAGGTATATTTAGAGGAACAGCTGAACTTAAGATTAACAACACCCAGTTAGAGATAGTTGATTGCGTTAAATATTTAGGAATGTGGCTAGATCGCTCACTGAGATGGCGGAAACATATTAATGCAATTTCGGAAAAATGTTTAAAATATTTAAATACTCTCAAAGTCTTATCAGGGTCTGGATGGGGAGTCCATCCTAAACATTTGAGGAGGATATATCTGTCAATTATTCGCAGTCGTCTAGATTATGGGAGTTTTCTCTATGCTGATTCATGTGACTCGCACTTGAAAAAATTAACATCTATACAAAACATGGCTATGAGAGTCGTAGGAGGCTTTATAAAAAGTACCCCTATACATGTCATGGAAAGTGAACTTTCTATTCCGCCACTTCACATTCGTAGAAATTACCTAGGCTGTAAATTTTATTTTAAAAACAAATCAATTCATAATAATCAATTAATCAAATCGATCCAAGTTTTGGCCAACCATTGCGATAATAATAATAATCATTGGAAAAGAAAAAACAAACCCATATTAGTAATTATTCATAATAGCTTCCGTGACATACCTATGCACGCCAATACAATTTTAGAAATGTTCTCTTTGGATGTGTGGGTGAACTCAATTAATATGGCTGATATTACCAGAAATAGCATCAGTTTCATTGAAAAACCCAAACGTTTATACAATACCAGTTTTTTGGTTTGGGCAGTAGAAAATATATGTAAACTACAATATGAGTCCTTTCATATAGTTTTTACGGATGGCTCTAAGGATTCCGAGGGGTCTGGAGCAGCGATATATGATCCTCAATTCAATATTCATGTAAAATTCCAAATTACATCTAGATTATCTATAATGCACATTGAACTGATAGCCATAGCTGAAGCTTTATCATACATTTTGTCCGTTTCAGTAAATGGTAATAAGTTTGTAATACTTACGGATTCAAAGAGTGCTTTGCAACATTTGGCTCGGTCTACCTCGAATGTTCGATGTGTCCCGATAGCCTATCTTATTCTCAATCTTATATTAGAGATACAAAAACAATCAAAAACTATTTATTTACAATGGATCCCTGCTCATAGTGGAATACTAGGTAATGAGAGAGTTGACAACTTTGCTAGGGAAGCTGTTACGGATGGCATTCCTTTATCCTGTCTACCATTTTATACAGAATGTTTACACCTCCCAAAAAAGCACTGTTATGAATTGTGGAAAACACATTTTGATAAAAGGTCTACTGATGTAGGAATCTGGTATAAGACTATCCAACCTGAACCATTGAAATCCCCTTGGATTGACAACTGCTTAACTAGAAGGGATTTAGTAATAGCTTTAAGATGTCGTGCTGGACACATTCCACTTAATAAATTCTTATTTTTGATGGGAAAATCGGAAACACCTAACTGCGCTGAATGTAATGTGACCGAAGATGTCTATCATATATTAATGGAATGTGTACGCAATGAATCATTTAGAATTAATATGCATAACTTTTGTGATAAATTTAAAGAAGTTGGTGTATGTAACTGTGTTCTAGCATCCCCTTTATCAAGGGCTGCTAAAGCACTTTATAAATTAGTTAGGTTGGGTTTGAAACGGAGATAATTTCAATAAGGAGTCTCGGTTTGAAACCTGGCTAACTGTTATTGTATTAAATTAACTTTGAAGCTGTACAGAGCGACATAGTCGCAAATTGTGACCAAGCTCTCTAAATAAAGATTTAAAAAAAAAAAAAAAAAAAATACATAGTTACTATACATACGACACCCAGACCTGTAATGGAAATAAATTCATAATTTCAATTTCTTTCCTGCTGGGAATCGAACCCTCTGCGTGGCAGACCGTTAACCAACTGAACCACTCAGCTCGGAGAAGCGAGATAGGTGTATCACACCGTAGCATGTGTGTAACAATAATGGTCTTTGCCTAGCGCTGCAGTAAAAAGGCATGACGTTACGTATATCATCACAGCCCATAACTGCCCACTGCAGGACTTAGACCCTATCTTAAGAGAGAGGAGGTTATTGCCATAATCTACACGATTGGCCGACGGGTCGGAGATCGCAGTGTCGTAAATATACAAATGGAAAATGATGCTTCCCATTTTCCAGCCTACGGAGACTATATCTTTTGCCACGAAAACATTAGTCGTCTTGTACGACAACTACGAGTGTAAAGGGTTAGTACTATTTTACTCTGCCCGACACGGCCTGTATTACATACAGATGTTATAATAATGATAAGAATCAAGTGGACCCGGATTGGGCACAGCAAATTGGTAGAGAGGACCCTACCGAAACTCCAGAACTTTTGCCTTGATAATATTAGCGCTTTCTACGATACACACGAGTGATAGGGGTTGTTGCTCTTCTAGATACTGTGTCGAAAACCACATGCTTAGTTCACGTATATACCTATGTACTATTAGTCTTGACAATTAATCCAACGGCGGTGTTTTGGTCTCAGCTTAACTTACCAGTACTTAAATCGTAATTATAAATAAAAGTATACACGTGTACGTTTATGATAATAAGTTTTATTCTACGCATACCTACCAAAGTTTACATCACAAACATACCTTCAAATAATTCACGTAATTTTGGGTATGCACTTTCTAGTTATTTTAATAATGTTGAAGACGTAATAATTTTATGTACTTAGCCTAATAAACCTAAATATTTACTTGTAAATAGTTTTGTTTCGATCACGTGGTAAAATTACTTCGAATGAGTATATAAACAAGCCTCCTCCTTTAATTAAATGTATTACTAGCAATTACAGTCTTTGAAGATGTTTGTGTTATCCCTGTTGTTCCTCTGCGCCAGCGCAGCGCTCGCGGCGCCTTCAGAGAAGCAGATATTCGACCTGGAAGATGAACAGCAGTTGGTCGAGTTGTTTAACAATTTCAAGATAAAGTATCAAAAGAATTACCTGCACCCATTGGACCATTGGGCGCGTTATCACACTTTCGTGAAGAACTTGGCCAAGATCAATGCTATGAATGAACAGGACCCTACTGCGACTTATGGTATAAGTTTATATTCATTTTCAAAATTTTTGCAATACTGAGAGTTATTTTTTGTTTGCACTGGGTGCAGTTTCACAACTAACGAAATTATATTTCTATTTTTATAAAACTTATTTTCAAGATTAAGGCGTATACTTTTCTTGTATCTGCTAACTCACGTTATGAACATTATGTAGGGCCTCTTTGTGACTATGGTCACATCATAATTCTAATTCCTAGAAGGTATAAAGATATACAGAAAGGAGTTCCTATTAATGAAATATATGAGAGCAATAGTGCATTAAATATTTTTGGTTGGGCGTAAGTTAAGAAAGTGGCCTTGTTTAAAAAAGAAAATGTGCATAATATAAAGTCATGATCACATTAATTTCAATGCAGGTATCACCGAATTCGCCGATATGTCTACGGAAGAAATCCTGGCTACGCGAACTGGGCTCGTATTAGACCCCAGCTTCATTCCGACATCAGTTGTGAACGCCTCTAATGTCCCAGATATTAAGCTTCGGAAAGAATTCAACTGGCGTACTCGAAATGCTGTCACGAGCGTCAAGGACCAAGGCAGCTGTGGTTCCTGCTGGGCATTCAGCGCCGTAGGTTAGATCCTTACAATTTTTAACGGGTTTTATTTGTGTTAAAGTAGATAGGTATTATATTTTCTTACAAACGATACAACTTGTAACATAAGGAAAGTACACAAGTCTACAACTTCTTTTGGTACTCCATACCCTGCCGCATAACCACGGTAACGGCTTCAGCACAGTTGGACGGATCGCCCGAAGAGAAGCATGCCTCCCGCCAAGGATAGGACGAAAAGAAGTGGCGCATCTCATCTCAATCCACTGACTTGTATCGCCACACCCGTCGGGGGTTGCATGGGTTTGCTCTGGTGGGGAATAAGCGGATACTGATTTCATCAGACAGTGATCGGATGTAACCAGCGGTGTTGAAACCGATACTGAGTGTCTGTCCGGATCAGTTGCCAGCAGAAGGTCTAAGCAATTGGCAGTATGGGAGTCAACTTCAGGTACCCTCGTGGCACAGTTTACCAGCTAGGTGAGATCTAGCGACAGCTAGTTTACGCGTCTCTCTCCCAGCATGAGCCGTCACCAGATATGGGAAAAGCTACTCTTGGTGGTGGGCATTGAAATCCTCCAGAATGACTAATTGCGCCGCGGGGTAACGTTCCCTCGCTTCATCCGCCACTTCTATGAGATGGTCACATAAGCGAGTTGTCTCCTGAACCCCGCTGTGCGAGCGGTAAATGCAGGCATACAGGATTTGCACTTGACCTGTATCCACCAGCAACCATAAAATAAAGAAACTAAACCCCTCAAAGCTCCTTAGACGCCGTATGCAGATATCTTCGAGAGCGTACACACAGACTCCGGCACGAGTTGCAAACCAGTGCTCGTGAGTATACCCTGGGTAGTTGAGGTACGCCGCGTCAGCCGGACATCTGATCTGCGTCTCAGTGAGGAACAGCAGCTGCGGTTTTTCAGTCTCAAGGTGGTAGTGGACTTCATCGAGATTCGAGTGCAGGCCTCGGATGTTAGTGAGGTGCACTTTGAGTGGGAGGGCGTGCAGCCGCTGTTTAAGGTTTCTCTTTTTTGGTGTGCATTATCATTTTAAGAGTGAAAAGGTTGTCTTAGGAGGATGGCAGTTGGACGAGGTGGTGCTCCTCCCACCAGCAAACATGCTTACCAATACCGCACGTGAAGGTGCCTGACGCGGAGACCGCGGGGACGCCCGAACCCCCCCAGATTGGCTACCTGGCCCTACCATCCGGTTGCCAACTGGCAAGGTAGAGCAATCTGGGAATTTTCGTAAGATGGCGGGGCAGCCTTTCACTGGTGGCTAACCAGCTACTTGAGCCCCCAACTATTTACGGTCGGCCAGCGGCGGCATCGTGCTTCAGATCCCGCTGCCCTCTGAAGCCAGGCACCCGGTACGGGAGTGGTGAGCATCAAGAAAAAGACGGCTATGCAGAGCGACCACAACTGTCCAGACCCATCCTCCTAGATGGCTACTCCAGACATCGCAACGAAACACGGCTGGGCCGCATGACGACGCGTTCGCCTGGAGGGTGGTGACCAGCCACGGCCGAAGCCTACCACCGGAGAGAGTGCTGTCCATTTTGCACTACCCGGGGATCACGTGTAGGGTATCGAGAGTCATGAAGCCCATAGTGGGCTTTGCCTACGGACGCGTGAAAACATTTGTTTAGGCTGAGATCTTACAATTATAGCAAAAGGCCTGAAATTATCAGGTTTCTGCAATCGCCTCCATGTAACACGTATAGCACCCATGATAAATACTCAGCACTCGAGTACTGACGGTAATTCCGAAACAAATTCAATTCCTAATTTTCATTGACCGCAATGATTGCATGTTTTTGATTCTCACATTTATTGGCGAATAATTGCTGCAGGGAACATCGAAGGGCAATATGCGATTAAACATGGAGAATTGGTGGATTTCTCTCCCCAGCAATTGGTTTCTTGTGACAAAAATGATGGTGCGTGCGGCGGTGGTCTTATGGCCAGTGCTTTCCAGTAAGTTAATACATCATAAGTTTTATTTTAGTATCAATATTAGCAGTCGATAACGAAGCGTCAGTGACCTAATAGTCAAGGGGCTCGACTCGTACCCCTGGGTACAGAGTTCGAAAACCCAATGACTCTTTTCTGAGTCTTATGAGCGGTGCTTTCCAGAAAGTTAGTTTATAATAAGTTTTATTTTAGTAACAATATTAGCGGTCGCCTAATGGTTAAAGGGTCCGACTCGTACCCCGGGATACAGAGTTCGAACCTCAATTACTCTTTTCTGAGTTATGTCATCATCTTGACGTTACATCTCTCGCGCTCGGGGTCAGCTTTGACCATGATCCAGGATTTGGCAGGTCAGGTAATTATAGTGGAGCGACTGCTATCTGACCTTTATGACCCTGCTACCAGGGGAACCTGACTAGATTGGATTGACTACGCTTAATCACGATGTTTTCTCTCACCGTAAGAGCATCGGTTAGTATTCAACTAATGTACATAACTCAGAAATCAGTCATTGGTACATGGCCGGAGCGGGATTCAAACCTGGGACCTCTGACTTACGAGTCGGATACTGTAACCGCTCGGCCACCGACTCTCTCTTTTTTGAGTTACATACATTAATGGAACTCTAACCGATGCACTTACTGTAAAGAAAAACGTCATGAAAAAACCTGCACATTCAGGGGACTGAATGTCTTACCATGATCCAATCTGGTAAGGTTGAACAGGGTCAAGGAAGTGAAAAGGGAGTCGCTCCATTGTAATTAAAGAACTTGGCAACGCCGTGCGAGATCACAACCGTAACATTAACGCTAAGATGAGCAAATTTACAGTCGGTAACGTACTGCTGCTGCACTTTAGACTGCATTTTATTGACATGGACAGATATGACAGTTATATTAAATTTTCCTGTGTTCCAGGTCACTGATAGAGTCAGGAGGTATCGAGACTGAGGAGGACTATCCTTATGAATCCGAATCAGGTGATGTACCTGACTGCGATTTCGACGAAGAAAAAGTAACGGCGGTCGTAACTGGATATAAAACACTCAAATTATCGACAATGACAGAACATCAGGTGGCACAGCTGTTAGTGTACATTGGGCCGCTCTCCATAGGTAAACGATATCTTTTGTATTTCAATATATATTAGTTCATGATATTTTTTATAGAGCCATGTGGTGTTCAGTAGTGCCGAATCTTGCAAGAACCCCTTCGACTTATGGGTGTCGTTAATGGAGCTTAATATATTAGAAACTGGAAATGAACAGTAGCATTTTTTGTATACTCGTATTGTGTACTAGCCGTTCTTAGTGACTTTCACCTACGCGAATTTCAGATCTCCGCAAAACAATCAACTTAGTAAAGTTTGCGAGACCCTTTTTTTCCAGGATAAAGAGTAGCCTTTGTCATTTTGGAATAAAGTGCTTTCCAATTAATGAAATAATTTTCAAAATCGGTCCAGTACCATTCATAACAAAAAAAATCATAATAACAGTACAAAAATACAAACCTTTTATAATATCAGCATAGATTTTAAACATTGCAATCTCCAACAGGAATCGATTTCTAGAAAACTTATTTAGGGTAAAAAGAAAATATACTGAACAATGTTTGTTTGTCCTTAGCTATTGATGCCGGACAAGTACTACATTACCAAAGCGGAATAATTAAACAATGCGGATCTAGTGAGATAAACCATGCAGTTCTGTTAGTTGGATACGGAGAAGGTAATATAAACTCTCTAAACCTTTTTGTTTTGGGTATCTTGATAGTCGTTGGCCGTTGGCCGTGTGGTGTCCGGCAGAGAAAAATAGCACCAAACCCTTACACTCGTTGGTCTCCGTAGGCTGGAAAATAGGTAGCAGCTTTTTCCATTGCTATATTAATAACATTGCGATCTCTAACCTGCCGGTCAAGCGTGAAGATTATGGCAATGACTTCCCTGTTATGTTATGGCAATAACATTTCATGAAAGAGGCTCTAACTCCTGCAGTAAACTGTTACGGCCTGTGATGATGATGATGATCTTGTTAAACTTTAGTTCTTAGTAATATTTGTTAAATTATAATCTTGCATTATGAAGACTGATTATATGTATATGTATAAATAATTTTAAAATATCTGTTTAGACGACTAGCAAGTTTACCTACTGGCTCGTTACATTTTCTTATCTCGAGGAAGCTTTTGCCTGTGTGAACTCCGATTTGAAACGTAATCCTCGTAGGCCAAGTTCTTTGCACTTCTCTTCTTCATTAAGTGCGTGATAGCCATATAAGTTACTAAATAGGATATTTACAATTTTCAAAAACTCAAATATTTAATTATTAAACAATACATTAACTCGCAGAAAATGGTGAGAAATACTGGGTGGTTAAGAATTCCTGGGGAGAAGGGACAGCAGAAGAAGGATACTTCAGAATGGAGAGAGGCGTCAATTGCCTGGGTATTTTGAATGATATAGCTGCAACTGCAGTGGTAGAATAAACAACTAAAAATTTTTAATTCCATGTATTTTTGTCTATTTTTGCTTTGGTAGTGGTAATAATGCTGCAACTTCTGTAGTAGCATAAATAGGCAATTTTAAATACTTTAATTTATGTATTTTGTTTTTTCTTTGGTAGTGGTAATAAAGTAAGGGATCTTTAATTGTTTTTTTATTTCAAACTTTATGCTCACCTATAATTATGCTACATAACAATTCATCCGACTGCAATGCAATGAAGCTTTTCCATTGTATGTTTGTATAAAAACTGTTCCTAAAATCGATCTTTCTGGACATTATAACAACTGTTGCGTAAACATAAAAACTAACAATAAAAAGTATTATTTATTTGAACTAGATTGTCTTTCATTGTTTTTTACAAGTAAGCCTTAATATGGGTATATCATAACAAGTTTTGCGTATATAGTTGCTATCGTTGCGATGTTGTAAGAAATGCATCTTTGCATGGATCTATTCAGTAATAAACGAACACATAGGAAAGCAGTATTAAGCAGAAATTCTAAAGCTTGTTACTGATATTACTAAATGTTGCACGTAGATGTACTTTATGTTTTGCTGGTTACACAATCTGGACCCGTTTTAAGCAGACACCTTTAAAATGATATTGGTTGGATTGGATTGGTATAAAACTTTTCCTGTGTACAAACTTTCACTCACTATTTCACCCATTCAGGGCGCAAATGTTCTAAAATCAGTTCTTAGTTCTTCATTTACGTCATATAAGAAACCTACACGCAACATTGAGCAATCGCACACGAGAGCACTTGGTCCGCCTTGACAATGATCCAGGGTTAGGGCAGGTCAGGTAATTACAGTGGGGCATCTGCCATCTGACCTCCGTGACACTGCTGCCCAGTCGCCTGAATCATCATCATCTAGGCGTTAATGTCTCGGTTGTGATTTCGCGCACGAGGGCCCGGGGTCTGAATGACCATGATACAGGATTTGGCAGATCAGGTAATTACAGTGAAGCGACTGCCATCTGACCTCTGTGACCCTGCTACCTTGGAAGCCTGACCAGATTGGATCATGATTACACATTCAATCGCCTGGATGTGCAGGTTTCATCATGATGTTTTCCCTCGCCGAAAGAGCATCGGTTAGTGTTCAACTAATGTAAATATCTTTGAATAGAGTCAGTAGTATCCGGGGGCAGTGGGATTCGTACCCGGAACCTCTTCCTTACGAGTTGGGTACTGTAACCACGAGACCACTGACACTTTACGTTTTGCTTAATATTTAAAGCTCCTATTTCACCCACTTAACTAGTATTCAGTTTTGCCATAAATTCCTTTAGTAAATTCACTTAAAACTTAGAATAAATATTTGTCCAATGTTTTTGAAAATTTGTTCCCTAGGGAGCAGAATCAGGAGCCCAATCCCCAGAACTTTGTAGTCTCAGAGTGTCACAGTGGGTTTCGGCCCGTATTTGCGCTGAGAACTCTAATGGAGAGATACAGATCAAATAACACGCCTCTGCATTTCCTGTTTCTGGACATGCAGAAGGCCTTTGACTGTGTCCCTCGGGAGTTGTTCTGGTGGGCATTGCGGTCCAAGTCGGTATCCGAGGCCAATATTGATATTATGCGAGACATGTACTGCGATTCCAATTCAATAGTTAGGACTGCTGTTGGTGACACCAACCCGTTCCCTATTACAGTTGGTGTACGTCAAGGCTCTGTGGTCAGCCCACTTCTATTCAACGTGATATTAAACGTACTGTCAGACAGCATTCGAGACTACCACGGGGTGCCTCCGTGGCTGCTCATGTTAGCTGACGTTATCGCGCTGATAGACTCGGATAAACAGGCACTGTAGCGAGCTTTATTCGATATTTCTGTAAGAAAGCCAAGAGAATTAAGGACATCGACATAGCTCAGAGCGTAAAAGGACAGCTCAAGAGTAGGTATCTACGGTAAACCGACAACAATCGGTGGGAAGCGCCATCTACCCACGAAATAAAGCAAAGCTTGTGTAAAGGGTGCCAGAAAACACTTAAACTATTTTTTTTTCAAATACGTACTTCTTAAACATACAATATTCTGATCAATTTCTTAAAGTTTGGGACCTGCATAATATAATACAGACGAAAGTCTAGTTTAGGCTCCAGTCTCACAATCTTGAACTGTAAACTGAAAACTGCAACCTACAACACTGTACGTAAGAAAATAATTTTAATTATTATTATTATTTATTATTAACACCTAGACCTGTTACAAAAATCAAAATTCATAATTACAATTTCTGCTCTGCATGGCAGATGTTAACTGAACCACTCAGATCGAAGAAGCGAGAGAAGTTTATGACACCGTAGCATGTGTAACAATAATGGCTAGGCAGAGGCTAGCCCTGCGCTAAAATGGCGTCACGCGTGTATAATCACAACCCATATAACAACCCAAACAGTCCACTGCCAGACTTAAAGCCTCTCTCATGAGAGAGGAGGTTATTGTCTCTACGCTTGGCCGACGGGTTGGAGTTTAAAATTCAGACCCATCGACATTGGTATCGCAGAGCTTCGCAGATTAAAACAGAAAGATTCCTGGAGTAACATTAAATTCTCAACTACACTATCAACTTTGTCACATAAGTTGTAAGTTTCAGTTTGTTCAATGCTGCACCTGTCTGTTTACGCCTCATCGTCATCACGAGCCCACCATATGACAGTCCACTGTTCGACATTGGCCTTCCCCAAAGTGCGCTACTCAGATCGGTTCTAAGTTTTAGGTATCTGGTTACTGCCCGCCGTTTCATGTAGATCTTCGCAACATCTTGACATAGAATAGTTTGTTAAATCGATATAAATATTAGAGAACACGTATGTCCCAATGGTTCTACAACAATAAATTAGTAGACAGCTTATTTTCTAATTTTCTGAGCTATGTCGATGTCCAAAGTTCTTTGCTTTATACGATCCCGATCATATCCCTTAGAGAAATATCGATCAAAGCTCGCTACAGTGTCTGTTGAGCTACCATTAACTTGTGAACTGGTATCAATATCGGTGTCAACGTTTCAGCTCCGTAGATTATAATGGGAAGAAAGTACGGATTGAAAAACTTTAGTTTTTAGGCTATGTGATATAGGCGACAAAAATATATGATGTAACTTTCAAAAAGCCAATGTCTCGTGTGCAGTTCATCATCATCATCTTGGCGTTATGTCCCGGTTACGCTCAGACATTTGTTCCCCACACATTTTGCCGGTCTGCGTAAGACGTGGCCATACCATTGAAGGCGGCACTCTTGCAGGTTATCTGCGATGTCACGGACGATAAAGGCTACCCCGAATGTAGGTGTTTCGAATGCGATCCTTTTGTTAGACTTTACACATTCGCCGTAGCATCATCATTTCCGTGACGCGCAGTTCCTGCTTGTGTCACTCTACTAGAGGCCAAGTCTCGCTGTTGTATAGCAGAGCAGGTCTAATGGTGGTCTTATAGACCTGCCTTTTAGCTATATCGGCATTTTAGGATCACAAATAAAACCTGCCACATCCCGCCATTTGGCCCAAGCTGCGGATATTCGGACTTTGACGTCGCTGTCGATGTCACCAGTTACGTTAAGTACAGATCCCAGGTATTTGGCCTAATTTGTGCGCTTGACTTCATCTTCGCCTATGCGCAAAGGTAGGGGATCTGCAATATTGCAGGCCATGTACTCTGTCTTCGCCACATTAATCTTCAGACAGCCGTTCTCAAGTGACTACTTTCACTTTTTTACACGTTGGACTAGTCGCCCCTTGTCCGAGTCTATCAGCACCATGCCATGTCAGCATACATGAGCGGCCACGGACGCACCCCATGGTAGTCTCGAACGCAGTCTGACAGTACATCTAATATCACGTTGAATAGAAGTGGGCTGAGCACAGAGCCCTGATGTATCCCAACGGGAAAGGGGAACGGGTTGGTGTCCTAACTATTGAATCTGAATCGCGGTACATATCTCGGATAATATCAATATAGGCTTCGGGCACCGACTTGAACCGCAATGCCCACCAGACCATCTCCCGAGAGACACAGACAAAGGCCTTCTGCATGTCCAGAAACAGGTAATGCAGTGGCGTGTCCTTTGATCTGTATCGCTCCAAGATGAGAGTTCTCGGGGCAAATACTGGGTCCACGGTCCCCCAAACCAGTCAAAACCCATACTGACACTCTGAGATTGTACACTTCCGTCGGATCCGCGCGTCAACAAAACCATCATGGTGTGAGACATCGCTTTCGTTCATCACCATGTTATAAAGGTCGGAATGGATACTCACTCCACGAAAGCCCATAGACTGCCACGCCTTAATATAAACTCCATCGGGTCGGATAGCTTTCCGGTTTTTTTGCAGCTTAGAGCGGTTTCGACTTCTTTAGGCGTTATCGGTGGCATAAGTCCTTTATTGGAATAAAGGACCAGAGGGAGGTCCGGTGGCAGCATCTCTTTGGGCTGCTTGTTGAGCAGCTCGTGGAAGTACGAGCGCCATCTCTCCTTTTCCACGCGGTCATCGTCTAACAGGATACCGCTCGGGTAATTAACACAGCGGCACGTGGAGATGTCCTGTGCCGCTTAAACCCTCGATCGTGACAACTTGTAAATGAGTTTCTGTCCCTCAGACGATTCCAACAGTTGATGTGCTCTAAGTTTTGTTGCGGGGCTTTATTCAAACCTACCTAGAAGTGTATTTCACAAAGTTGTGTAATTAAATTATTGAAGAGACATTGAATTGATGCGTGACCATGTAACTTACTTGTACAGCGGCTTAAGCCCAATAGTGGAAGCTCACAGTAGTTACCTGTGATCTTAAGGGGCTAATATATAACGTCGTCCACAAACTTCACGCCAATGAAGTATAATACGGTGAGTGCATCGTTCCACGGCGCGAAAGCACAACCGGGACATTAACGCCAAGATAATTGGAGCTTAAAATGTTGCTTGTAGGTTTCTTATATGACGTAAACGATTTTTTTTTTATATTACTAATGTGGCAAACAAAGCAGGTAAGCAGTCACGAGTCAACTAGAAAATGTAAAAAGTGGTCTACGTGGATGAAGTCGCGGGCAAAAGCTACTTTCTTATAAAAGAAAATATATCAATAGATATAATTAATGAAAAGATAAGCTTAGTTCCATAGTAGTGTCCTCTTCTACGTGCAACATTTAAATCATGACTGCCTGTATATGTGCCTAGAATGTGTGCGAGTGTGTGTGTGCGTGCTTAGAGATTCTAATATTGAAATCTGTTTAATATTGATTTCCATTGATTGGTATGTGCTCGTTTATCACTAAGTAGATCCATTTCGATAGCAACTATTTACGAAGAATTTGTTAAAACATATCGGGTACATTAAGGATTACTTGTAACAGGCTTAGGTAAGACAACAATGAAAGCCAAACCAAGTTCAAATAAAATATACTTTTATTATTAGTTTTTACGTTCACGCATGTTTATTATAATGTCCAGAAAACTCAGTTTCATAAACAGTTTTCTTATACAAACTTACAATGACAAAGTTTCAGTGCAATGCAGTCGGATGAATCGTTATAAGCATAATGATAGGTCAGCATAAAGTTTAAAATAAAAAACAATTAAAGATCCCTTACTTTATTACCACCACCAAAGAAAAACCAAAATACATGAATGTCAGTAGTTACAATTACCTATTTACGCAACCACAGAAGTTGCAGCATTACTACCAAAGAAAAAATAGACAAAAATACATGGAATTAAAAAATTTCAGTTGTTTATTCTACCTCTGCAGTTGCAGCTATATCATTCAAAATACCCAGGCAATTGACGCCTCTCTCCATTCTGAAGTATCCTTCTTCTGCTCTTTCTGCTCCCCAGGAATTCTTAACAGACCAGTATTTCTCACCATTTTCTGCAAATTAATGTTATGTTTAATAATTAATATTAAATGTTAGTCTTTGAAGCTATGAAATTTCCTATTTATTAACTTATATCGCTATTACGCAATTCATGAAGAAAAGAATTCCAAAGTCTTGCAGCATAAAAACTGAGAAGTAGGAACTGAATAGCCAACTAGATACGTGGTCATATTTGCGCAAACATTAAATGAAAATAATGTTCAATTTTGAAATGATGTTCCATAATATCCAATAAGGGGCAGAAGAGTGTGGAAATTATAGTTTTTAATTGTAAGAAACTTTGGATATATTTGAGTGAATGCAACGAAAAATAAGACTTGCGATTTTATTGGGTATCCGACCAGACCGAAGAACCTGGCCTAGGGGTCCAGCTTCCTCGAGATACGAACATTTAACTAGCCTGTGGGTAAACTTGCAAGGCGTCTGCTTAGATTATTTCAAATTATTTATCTATATATCGGTCTTCATTCTGCAATCGCTAATACTAAAGTTAAACAAGATCATCATCATCATCATCACAGGCCGTAACAGTCTACTGCAAGACTTGGTGCCTCTTACGAAAGGGGATGTTATTGCCATAATCACAACGATTAGCCGGCAGAATAGGGATTGCAGTGTTTTAAATATAACAATAGATAAAAGCTGCTGCCCATTTTCTAGTCTACGGAGACTATAGATCTTTCGCCATGTACGACACTCACGACTCAGTCTCAACGAGTAAGGGCCGGTGCTATTCGTCTCTGCCGGACGTCACATGGCCAACGGCCAAATGCTATAAAGATATCTATAATAAAAAAGTTGAGAGAGATTATATTACCTTCTCCGTATCCAACTAACAGAACTGCGTGGTTTATTTGACCAGATTCGCATTGCTTAATTATTCCGCCTTGGTAATGTTGTACTTGATCGGCATCAATACCTAAGGATGAACAAACATTGTTCAGTTATTTCAACGATTGTAATTAGGTACCATATTTTCATTTTACCCCAAACAAGTTTTCTAGAAATCAATTCCTGTTGGAGATTGCAGTGTTTAAAATCTATGCTAATTTTGCAAATGGGTATGGCAATGGGTTGTATTTTTGTTTTTTATAACTTACTGTTACTTGTACTGGAACGATTTTGAAAATTCTTAGTTGGAATTCTAAGTTGTTAGTTCACAAGTCGGAAACTACGTTATTCCAAAATGACAAAGGCTACTCTTTATCCTGGAAAAAGAATAGGGTCCAGCGGGAAAGTTGATTGTTTTACGGAGACCTGAAATGCGCGCCGGCCACTAAGAACGGCTATTACACATTATACAGAAAACGCTACTGTTAATTTCCAGTTTCTAATATATTAGGCTCCATTAACGACACCCATAAATCAAATGGGATTCTTGCAATATTCTGCACTACCGAACACCACATGGCTCTAAAAAAATAGAATTAACTGATGTATGAAATATAGAAGATATCGTGTACCAATGGAAAGCGGCCCAGTGGACACTAACAGCTGTGCCACCTGATCTTCGGTCATTCTCGATAATTCGAGTGTTTTAAATCCAGTTACAACCGCCTTTACTTTTTCTTTGTCGAATTCGCAGTTAGGTACATAACCTGATCCGGATTCATAAGGATAGTCCTGCTCAGTCTCAATACCTCCTGACTCTACCAGTGACCTGGAACACAGGAAAATTAAATATAAATGTCATATCTGTCCATGTTAACAAAATGTAATCTAAAGTGCATCAGCAGTACGTTATCGACTGTAAATTTGCTCATCTTGGCGTTAATGTTTCGGTTGTTTCTCGCACGGATTTGGTATGTCCGGTAATTACAATGGAGCGACTTCCATTAGACCTCCGTGACCCTGTTCCAGGGGAACCTGCTATTCATTCGACTAAATATGCGTGCAAGTTTCATCACAATGTTTTTCCTCACCGTAAGAGCATCGGTTAGTGTTCCATTAATGTACATAACCCAGAAAAGAGTCATTGGGTTTGCGAACTCTGTACACAGGGGTACGAGTCGAGCCCATTAACTATTAGGCCACTGACGCTTCGTTATCGACTGCTAATATTGATACTAAAATAAAACTTTTTTTTTTTTTTTATGTTATCCGGCAGACAAACAGGCATGCGGGCCACCTGATGGAAAGTGGTCACCGCCGCCTATGGACATCAGCATCACCAGGGGTGCTACCAATGCGTTGCCAGCCTCTAAGGAGACCTCTAATATACCTCTTGAACGATCCCATGTCATAGACCAAAGGAAACACCGTTGCTGGGAGCTCATTCCACATCCGAATCGTACGAGCGAGAAACGTTCTTTCGAATATTCGCGTGGACACCACTAGAGGGTCCACGTAATGGGGATGAGTACCCAGCCCACGGCGGGTGGTGCGATTGCGGAATTGTGCTGTGGGCACCAGATCAAATAATTCCTCAGAACACTCCCCATTGTACAGCCGGTAGAACACACACAGGGAGCCAAAGTCCCTTCGATCAGCCAGTGGTTCCAACTTGCCTGTCAGTACGGTATCGTCGACAATTCGTACGGTGCGCCTCTGTATAGAATCCAAGTGATTAAGCAGTGCTTAACTTATCATGTATTAACTTACTGGAAAGCACTGGCCATAAAACCACCGCCGCAAGCACCGTCATTTTTGTCACAAGATACCAATTGTTGGGGAGAGAAATCTACCAATTGTTTATGTTTAATTGCGTATTGCCCTTCGATGTTCCCTGCAACAATTATTCGCCAATAAATAGGATAATTAGAATCATGTAATCATTCGGGTCTTTGAGAAATAGGAATTCAATTTGTTTGTTGATCCATCATGGTAGTATGTGTTGTATGTAACGTGATTGCAAAAACCTGGTATTTTTGACCTATTGCAATCGTTGTAAGATCTTAGCAATATACGCATGTTTTCATTTATTGTGTTCCTTGAAGACACTTTTGTCTTCAAATAACACATAAATCTTCTAGGGCTTCATGATTAATGTTATTTTACTTTCCATATGTTACATATTGCATTGTTGTGATTCAAATATAATACTTATCTTCTTAAACAAATACAATATCCATTAAAATAGTTGTGAGGATCTAACCTACAGAACTGAATGCCCAGCAAGAACCACAGCCGCCTTGGTCCTTGACGGTCGTGACAGCA
The DNA here is from genome assembly GCA_907269095.1 of Blastobasis adustella. Lineage (NCBI taxonomy): Eukaryota > Metazoa > Arthropoda > Insecta > Lepidoptera > Blastobasidae > Blastobasis > Blastobasis adustella. The sequence goes on along the minus strand of OU026116.1, from coordinate 2,237,485 downwards.
TTTTGAGTACGCCAGTCGAATTCTTTCGGAGTCTTAATATCTGGGACATCAGAGGCGTTCACAACTGACGTCGGAATGAAGTTGGGGTCTAATACGAGTCCAGTTCGTGTTTCCCGGATTTCTTCCGAAGACATATCGGCGAATTCGGTGATACCTGCATTGAAATTCATGTGAGCATGAAAGATTAGGTTAAGAACATTTTATTTTCTAAGCTAGGTCACCCTCTTAGCTTACGGCCTCCAAAAAATATTCTATACACTATGGCTCATAAATGACATTAATAGGTACGTACACCTTTTTGTATCTGTTGATACGCTCTAGTAGTATTCTGATGTGACCATAGTCACAGAAAAGCTCTACATAATTTTCCTAAGGTGAGTTGGCAAAACATATGATGCTAAAAATAAGTTGTATGAAAATATAAATTTAATTTTGTTAGTTGGGACACTAACTAGCCAGTGCAAACAGTCAATCAGAAATCAGAATCATAAAATGAAAATAAACTGATACCATAAGTAGCAGTAGGGTCCTGTTCGTTCATCACATTGATCTTGCCCAAGTTCTTCACGAATATGTGATAGCGTGCCGAGTGCTCGAATGGATGCAAGTAATTCTTTTGATACTCTATCTTGAAGTTGTTAAACAACTCGACCAGCTGCAGCTCATTGTCCAGGTCGAATATCTGCTTCTCTGAAGGCGCCGCGAGCGCTGCGCTGGCGCAGAGGAACAATAGGGATAGCACAAACATCTTCAGAGACTGTGACTGCTAGTAATACAATTCATCAAAGCTGGCTTGTTTATATACTCATTCGTTGTAATTTAACCACGTGATCGGAAGAAAGAATATTTACTTACATATTTTAGTTTATTAGACTACACATGAAACGACATGAAAATTTCACGTCTTCAACATTATTGAAATAATTAGAAAGTGCATACATAAAATTATTTGAATTATTCAAAAGTATGTTTGATAAGGAAACTTTTATTAGTTACAATAAAAATATTATTGTGTCTCACGTTTGTGAAATATCTACTATGTAGATAACACAAACATTTGAACGGCGTCTGGAATTTCACTCTATAATAAAGAGGTAATTATGTAAATGACATTAAAAACATTATCATTAACAGAAACGTGTGTACTTTTGTCGTATAATTATGGTTTAGGTACCGGTATGTTAAGCTTTGACCAAAATTCCGCCGTAAGATTATAATTGTCAAGACAATTGCATAATAGACTGTAAAATAAACAATACACAGGATCGTAAAATATACGTTTCATCACGCCTTTTTACCGTAGGGCTAGGCAGTGACCATTATTGTTACACATGCTACGGTGTGATAAACCTCTATCGCTTCTCTGATCTGAGTGGTTCAGTTGGTTAACATATCTGCCATGCAGAGGACACATTTTCTCACGTTTATCAATATTTTCATTAATAAGCGTCGATTTAGGTTAGGTATTCTTGAACTGACTATTCTTTAAAATATCTCTGGTATGTACATCTCGATCTGCTCCTTCCGACGCGTCCATTCACTACCACCATGAAATTTTTTGTAGATAACAAGTTGTAGGAGTATTGTAAAATAAAAGAAAACCTTCCTTCATATCACGTATAAAAAGTGAAATGACACCACATAGGATATCATCTGACAAGAAATTATTGCTGTCGTGCATAATAATGCGTTCCAGTTTCCAGTGAGTGATATGTAGGAAGAAAAAATGTTTTCTTACACTACGTACACTACTTATTATCTAAAAAACATTGATGGCAGTAGTGAATAGAATCATTGGCTTAAGAAAACCGAGATGTATGTAACACGATCAAATTAGGATTATTTTTTAAAAGCCAGCTCCATTGCAGTTATCCTAATCCGACGACCATCGATCGGTTGAAACCAATGTGGGAAAATATGCTTGAACAATTCACACAGCGCCATCTAGCCACAAAGAAAGCAAAGCGTTTGTTATGGGTGTCAGAAAACTGATTAACTACCGCTTTTAATACATAGTTACTATACATACGACACCCAGACCTGTAATGGAAATAAATTCATAATTTCAATTTATTTCCTGCTGGGAATCGAACCCTCTGCGTGGCAGACCGTTAACCAACTGAACCACTCAGCTCGGAGAAGCGAGATAGGTGTATCACACCGTAGCATGTGTGTAACAATAATGGTCTTTGCCTAGCCCTGCAGTAAAAAGGCATGACGTTACGTATATCATCACAGCCCATAACTGTCCACTGCAGGACTTAGACCCTCTCTTAAGAGAGAGGAGGTTATTGCCATAATCTACACGATTGGCCGACGGGTCGGAGATCGCAGTGTCGTAAATATACAAATGGAAAATGATGCTTCCCATTTTCCAGCCTACGGAGACTATATCTTTTGCCACGAAAACATTAGTCGTCTTGTACGACACCTACGAGTGTAAAGGGTTAGTACTTTTTTACTCTGCCGGACACGGCCTGTATTACATACAGATGTTATAATAATGATAAGAATCAAGTGGACCCGGATTGGGCACAGCAAATTGGTAGAGAGGACCCTACCGAAACTCCAGAACTTTTGCCTTGATAATATTAGCGCTTTCTACGATACACACGAGTGATAAGGGTTGTTGCTCTTCTAGATACTGTGTCGAAAACCACATGCTTAGTTTACGTATATACCTATGTACTATTAGTCTTGACAATTAATCCAACGGCGGTGTTTTGGTCTCAGCTTAACTTACCGGTACTTAAATCGTAATTATAAATAAAAGTATACACGTGTACGTTTATGATAATAAGTTTTATTCTACGCATACCTACCAAAGTTTACATCACAAACATACCTTCAAATAATTCACGTAATTTTGGGTATGCACTTTCTAGTTATTTTAATAATGTTGAAAACGTAATAATTTTATGTACTTAGCCTAATAAACCTAAATATTTACTTGTAAATAGTTTTGTTTCGATCATGTGGTAAAATTACTTCGAATGAGTATATAAACAAGCCTCCTCTTTTAATTAAATGTATTACTAGCAATTACAGTCTTTGAACATGTTTGTGTTATCCCTGTTGTTCCTCTGCGCCAGCGCAGCGCTCGCGGCGCCTTCAGAGAAGCAGATATTCGACCTGGAAGATGAACAGCAGTTGGTCGAGTTGTTTAACAATTTCAAGATAAAGTATCAAAAGAATTACCTGCACCCATTGGACCATTGGGCGCGTTATCACACTTTCGTGAAGAACTTGGCCAAGATCAATGCTATGAATGAACAGGACCCTACTGCGACTTATGGTATAAGTTTATTTTCATTTTCAAAATTTTTGCAATACTGAGAGTTATTTTTTGTTTGCACTGGGTGCAGTTTCACAACTAACGAAATTATATTTCTATTTTTATAAAACTTATTTTCAAGATTAAGGCGTATACTTTTCTTGTATCTGCTAACTCACCTTATGAACATTATGTAGGGCCTCTTTGTGACTATGGTCACATCAGAATTCTAATTCCTAGAAGGTATAAAGATATACAGAAAGGAGTTCCTATTAATGATATATGTGAGCCATAGTGCATTAAATATTTTTGGTTGGGCGTAAGTTAAGAAAGTGGCCTTGTTTAAAAAAGAAAATGTGCATAATATAAAGTCATGATCACATTAATTTCAATGCAGGTATCACCGAATTCGCCGATATGTCTACGGATGAAATCCTGGCTACGCGAACTGGGCTCGTATTAGACCCCAGCTTCATTCCGACATCAGTTGTGAACGCCTCTAATGTCCCAGATATTAAGCTTCGGAAAGAATTCAACTGGCGTACTCGAAATGCTGTCACGAGCGTCAAGGACCAAGGCAGCTGTGGTTCCTGCTGGGCATTCAGCGCCGTAGGTTAGATCCTTACAATTTTTAACGGGTTTTATTTGTGTTTAAGTAGATAGGTATTATATTTTCTTACAAACGATACAACTTGTAACATAAGAAAAGTACACAAGTCTACAACTTCTTTTGGTACTCCATACCCTGCCGCATAACCACGGTAACGGCTTCAGCACAATTGGACGGATCGCCCGAAGAGAAGCATGCCTCCCGCCAAGGATAGGACAAAAAGAAGTGGCGCATCTCATCTCAATCCACTGACTTGTATCGCCACACCCGTCGGGGGTTGCATGGGTTTGCTCTGGTGGGGAATAAGCGGATACAGATTTCATCAGACAGTGATCGGATGTACCCAGCGGTGCTGAAACCGATACTGAGTGTCTGTCCGGATCAGTTGCCAGCAGAAGGTCTAAGCAATTGGCAGTATGGGAGTCAACTTCAGGTACCCTCGTGGCACAGTTTACCAGCTAGGTGAGATCTAGCGACAGCTAGTTTACGCGCCTCTCTCCCAGCATGAGCCGTCACCAGATATGGGAAAAGCTACTCTTGATGGTGGGCATTGAAATCCTCCAGAATGACTAATTGCGCCGCGGGGTAACGTTCCCTCGCTTCATCCGCCACTTCTATGAGATGGTCACATAAGCGAGTTGTCTCCTGAACCCCGCTGTGCGAGCGGTAAATGCAGGCATACAGGATTTGCACTTGACCTGTATCCACCAGCAACCATAAAATAGAGAAACTAAACCCCTCAAAGCTCCTTAGACGCCGTATGCAGATATCTTCGAGAGCGTACACACAGACTCCGGCACGAGTTGCAAACCAGTGCTCGTGAGTATACCCTGGGTAGTTGAGGTACGCCGCGTCAGCCGGACATCTGATCTGCGTCTCAGTGAGGAACAGCAGCTGCGGTTTTTCAGTCTCAAGGTGTTAGTGGACTTCATCGAGATTCGAGTGCAGGCCTCGGATGTTAGTGAGGTGCACTTTGAGTGGGAGGGCGTGCAGCCGCTGTTTAAGGTTTCTCTTTTTTGGTGTGCATTATCATTTTAAGAGTGAAAAGGTTGTCTTAGGAGAATGGCAGTTGGACGAAGTGGTGCTCCTCCCACCAGCAAACATGCTCACCAATACCGCACGTGAAGGTGCCTGACGCGGAGACCGCGGGGACGCCCGAACCCCCCCAGATTGGCTACCTGGCCCTACCATCCGGTTGCCAACTGGCAAGGTAGAGCAATCTGGGAATTTTCGTAAGATGGCGGGGCAGCCTTTCACTGGTGGCTAACCAGCTACTTGAGCCCCCAACTATTTACGGTCGGCCAGCGGCGGCATCGTGCTTCAGATCCCGCTGCACTCTGAAGCCAGGCACCCGGTACGGGAGTGGTGAGCATCAAGAAAAAGACGGCTATACAGAGCGACCACAACTGTCCAGACCCATCCTCCTAGATGGCTACTCCAGACATCGCAACGAAACACGGCTGGGCCGCATGACGACGCGTTCGCCTGGAGGGTGGTGACCAGCCACGGCCGAAGCCTACCACCGGAGAGAGTGCTGTCCATTTTGCACTACCCGGGGATCACGTGTAGGGTATCGAGAGTCATGAAGCCCAAAGTGGGCTTTGCCTACGGACGCGTGAAAACATTTGTTTAGGCTGAGATCTTACAATTATAGCAAAAGGCCTGAAATTATCAGGTTTCTGCAATCGCCTCCATGCAACACGTATAGCACCCATGATAAATACTCAGCACTCGAGTACTGACGGTAATTCCGAAACAAATTCAATTCCTAATTTTCATTGACCGCAATGATTGCATGATTTTGATTCTCACATTTATTGGCGAATAATTGCTGCAGGGAACATCGAAGGGCAATATGCGATTAAACATGGAGAATTGGTGGATTTCTCTCCCCAGCAATTGGTTTCTTGTGACAAAAATGATAATGCGTGCGGCGGTGGTCTTATGGCCAGTGCTTTCCAGTAAGTTAATACATCATAAGTTTTATTTTAGTATCAATATTAGCAGTCGATAACGAAGCGTCAGTGGCCTAATAGTCAAGGGGCTCGACTCGTACCCCTGGGTACAGAGTTCGAAAACCCAATGACTCTTTTCTGAGTCTTATGAGCGGTGCTTTCCAGAAAGTTAGTTTATAATAAGTTTTATTTTAGTAACAATATTAGCGGTCGCCTAATGGTTAAAGGGTTCGACTCGTACCCCGGGATACAGAGTTCGAACCTCAATTACTCTTTTCTGAGTTATGTCATCATCTTGACGTTACATCTCGCGCGCTCGGGGTCAGCTTTGACCATGATCCAGGATTTGGCAGGTCAGGTAATTATAGTGGAGCGACTGCTATCTGACCTCCATGACCCTGCTACCAGGGGAACCTGACTAGATTGGATTGACTACGTTTAATCACGATGTTTTCTCTCACCGTAAGAGCATCGGTTAGTATTCAACTAATGTACATAACTCAGAAATCAGTCATTGGTACATGGCCGGAGCGGGATTCAAACCTGGGACCTCTGACTTACGAGTCGGATACTGTAACCGCTCGGCCACCGACTCTCTCTTTTTTGAGTTACATACATTAATGGAACTCTAACCGATGCACTTACTGTAAAGAAAAACGTCATGAAAAAACCTGCACATTCAGGGGACTGAATGTCTTACCATGATCCAATCTGGTAAGGTTGAACAGGGTCATGGAAGTGAAAAGGGAGTCGCTCCATTGTAATTAAAGAACCTGGCAACGCCGTGCGAGATCACAACCGTAACATTAACGCTAAGATGAGCAAATTTACAGTCGGTAACGTACTGCTGCTGCACTTTAGACTGCATTTTATTGACATGGACAGATATGACAGTTATATTAAATTTTCCTGTGTTCCAGGTCACTGATAGAGTCAGGAGGTATCGAGACTGAGGAGGACTATCCTTATGAATCCGAATCAGGTGATGTACCTGACTGCGAGTTCGACGAAGAAAAAGTAACGGCGGTCGTAACTGGATATAAAACACTCAAATTATCGACAATGACAGAACATCAGGTGGCACAGCTGTTAGTGTACATTGGGCCGCTCTCCATAGGTAAACGATATCTTTTGTATTTCAATATATATTAGTTCATGATATTTTTTATAGAGCCATGTGGTGTTCAGTAGTGCCGAATCTTGCAAGAACCCCTTCGACTTATGGGTGTCGTTAATGGAGCTTAATATATTAGAAACTGAAAATGAACAGTAGCATTTTCTGTATACTCGTATTGTGTACTAGCCGTTCTTAGTGACTTTCACCTACGCGAATTTCAGATCTCCGTAAAACAATTAACTTAGTAAAGTTTGCGAGACCCTTTTTTTCCAGGATAAAGAGTAGCCTTTGTCATTTTGGAATAAAGTACTTTCCAATTAGTAAAATAATTTTCAAAATCGGTCCAGTACCATTCATAACAAAAAAAATTCATAATAACAGCACTGAAATACAAACCTTTTATAATATCACCATAGATTTTAAACATTGCAATCTCCAACAGGAATCGATTTCTAGAAAAGATTTCTAGTATTTAGGGTAAAAAGAAAATATACTGAACAATGTTTGTTTGTCCTTAGCTATTGATGCCGGACAAGTACTACATTACCAAAGCGGAATAATTAAACAATGCGAATCTAGTGAGATAAACCATGCAGTTCTGTTAGTTGGATACGGAGAAGGTAATATAAACTCTCTCAACCTTTTTGTTTTGGGTATCTTGATAGTCGTTGACCCTTGGCCATGTGGTGTCCGGCAGATGAGAATGGCACCAAACCATTACACACGTGTGTGTCGTACAAGGCGAAAGATCTGGAGTCTCCGTAGGCTGGAAAATAGGTAGCAGCTTTTTCCATTGCTATATTTATAACATTGCGATCTCTAACCTGCCGGCCAAGCGTGAAGATTATGGAAATAACATTCACGTTATTTTATGGCAAAAACATTTCGTGAAAGAGTCCCCATTCCTGCAGTAGATTGTTAAATTTTAGTATTAGCAATTACAATCTTGCAGTATAAAGACCGATTATAGATAAATAATTTTAAAATATCTAATCAGACGACTAGCAAGTTTACCTACTGGCTTGTTAAATTTTCGTATCTCGAGGAAGGTTTTGCCGGTGTAAACTCCGATTTGAAACGTAATTCTCGTAGGCCCAGTTCTTCGGTCCGGTCGGACACCCAAAAAATCGCAAGTCCTTATACTACTGTATTTAATGAACTGAAGCATCTTCAAAATTCGTGCGTCATTTTCATCACAGGATCACAGGTTAAATAGCTATCAATCCGCTTGGGAATGCCCATATCCTATCCACATTCTACAATATATCTTTCACAACCCTACTGCTACTTTTTCCACTTCTCTGTTGTATTTCTGTCTCCCGTCTCCTGATCCACTGGAAGAAACTCGTTAGCTATTCAGTACCTACTTCTAAATTCTCATGCAAGACGTTGGAATTCTCTTCTTCATAAAGTGCGTGATAGCCATATAAGTTACTAAATAGGATATTTCAAATTTTCAAAGACTCAAATATTTAATTATTAAACAATTCATTAAATCGCAGAAAATGGTGAGAAATACTGGTTGGTTAAGAATTCCTGGGGAGATGAGAGAGCAGAAGATGGATACTTCAGAATGGAGAGAGGCGTCAATTGCCTGGGTATTTTGAATGATATAGCTGCAACTGCAGAGGTAGAATAAACAACTGAAATTTTTTAATTCCATGTATTTTTGTCTATTTTTTCTTTGGTAGTGGTGCAACTTCTGCAACTTCTGTGGTAGCATAAATAGGTAATTTTAACTACTTTAAATCATGTATTTTGTTTTTTCTTTGCTAGTTGTAATAAAGGAAGGGATCTTTAATTGTTTTTTTATTTCAAACTTTATGGTCACCTATAATTATGCTCCATAACAATTCATCCGCCTGCATTGCAATGAAGTTTTGCCATTGTATATTTGTATAAAAAATCTGTTCCTGAAATAGATCTTTCTGGATATTATAAAAACAACTGTTACGTGAACATAAAAACTAACAATAAATAGTATTTTTCATTTGATCTAGTTTGTCTTTCATTATTTTTTTAGAAGTTCTCCTTAATATGGGTATATCATAACAAGTTTTACGTAAATAGTTGCTATCGTTGCGATGTTGTAAGAAATGCGTCTATATTCAGTGATAAACATTCCAGAGACACACTGCTGTTAAGGAGAATGAATGTGAAAGGAAACCTGTACGGTGAATTGGTAGGTTTAAGCACCATGTATCAGTTAAGCGAAGGTTGCGCTCATGAGTGTCGCTGAGATACCGAAATTTGCATTTCAAGTAATCAGGAACAGCTGGGTCGTTTAGTATTGAAAAAAGAAGAAGTTATGTTCAAATTATCTTAAAATAAAGTCATTGGTACATAGCGGCAGTGGGATTCGTACCCGGCTCCTCTTGCTTACGAGTCGGATACCTTAACCATTAGTACACTGACGCTTAACGTTCCGCTTAACATTTTAAGCTCCTATACTTAGCGATTTTGGCTCTACGTTATTAGCAGCCAGTCTTATTTTTCCTTCTAAGGGCCGAATTGATATAATCTTGAATTACGTTTTCAATTATTTGTTTTGTAGAATATTTGGATACAGCTTCAAGAAAATCTCCTAAAAGTATAAAACGTATCATACAAAGTTTCATCCTCTATTTTACCCCCTTAAGGAAAGAATTTATACTTCTCGGAACGCATGCTAAATTACAAGGCAGAGCCAAAACCACTAACCCTAGAAGCTTGAAATTTTGAAGGGCGATATACTGCATAACGTAGGTGATCACTAAGAAGGGGTTTTTAGAAATTCGTCTCTTAATAGGGTGAAATAGGGGGTTAAAGTTTGCAATACGACCACTGCATGCTAACTGTCGAGTCACGATGCACTTCCACCACAGTTTTATTTCATTGGCGTGAAGTTTGTGGTTGCGCTTTTCAGCGCCGGCCAAGTCACACACCCATAGAGAATCGTTTTACTCATGCTCTTGTGAGCTTTCATTATTTAGCGTACAACGGTACAGGCTAACGACAGTACATACATTTTGCTACCGTTCGAGACCTACGTAAGTCACGTGGTCACGAGGCAATTCAATATTTCTTCAATAACTTTATTACACACAAACTTTATGATACCTCTAGGTATATTTTAAAAAAGCCCCGCAAATAAAATTGGAGCACATCAACTGTCGGAATCGTCTGAGGGACAGAAACTCGTTTACAGGTTGGCATGATCGAGGGTTAAAGCGGCAAAGAACATCTCCACATGCCGCTGTGTTAATGACCCTAGCGGTAGCGTGTTAATCAGAGATGGCGCTCGTACTTCCACGAGCTGCTCAACAAGTAGAACTAAGAATTACAGCCATACATCCTCCTCACCGGGACGATATACAACCCATGGAACTGGAAATACTCCAGTCTACAAGAGCTCGGTGCGGCAGTGCACTAACTACCGCGGTATAAAGCTGATGTTTCACACCATGTAGCTCCTTGAACGCATTGTTGACACAATGATCTAACGAAAGTGTGTAGTCTCAGAGTGTCAGTATGGGTTTCGGCCGAGATGTTGATGAGATGACAATGAATCCCGTATTTGCCCTGAGAGCTCTTATGGAGGTATACAGATCAAAGAACACGCCCCTGCATTTCCTGTTTCTGGACATGCAGAAGGCCTTTGACTGTGTCCCTCGGGAGTTGGTCTAGTGAGCATTGCGGTCTAAGTCGGTATCAAAGGCCCATATTGATATTCCGAGACATGTACTGCGATTCCGATTCAATAGTTAGGACTGCTGTTGGTGACACCAACCCGTTTCCTATTACCGTTGGGGTACATCAAGGCTCTGTGCTCAGCCCATTTCTATTCAACGTGATATTGAACGTACTGTCAGATAGCATCCGAAACTACCATTAGGTGCCTCCGTGGTTACTCATTTCAGCAGACGGTATCGCGCTGATAGACTCGGATAAACAGGCAGTGTAGCGAGGTTTATTCGATATTTCTGTAAGAAAGCCAAGAGAATTAAGAACATTAGCTCAGAGTGTAAATAGGATTTACCGAGAAAGGACAGCTCAAGAGTAGGTACCCACAGTAAACCGACAACAATTGGTGGGAAGCGCCATCTACCCACACAATAAAGCAAAGCTTGTGTAAAGGGTGCCAGACAACAGATAAGCAACTTTTTTTCTAATACATACTTATTAAACATACCATATTCTGATGGACTCTAATGTTATCTAGAACTGATCAATTTCTTGAGGTTTGGGTCCTGCATAAAATATAACACTGTATGTAAGAAAATAATTTTTATTATTATTATTTATTATTAACACCCAGACCTGTCACAGAAATCAAAATTCATAATTACAATTTCTGCTCTGCATGACAGATGTTAACTGAACCACTCAGATCGGAGAAGCGAGAGAAGTTTATGACACCGTAGCATGTGTAACAATAATGGCTAGGCAGAGGCTAGCCCTGCGCTAAAAAGGCGTCACGCGTGTATAATCACAACCCATATAACAACCCAAACAGTCCACTGCAAGACTTAGAGCCTCTCTCATGAGAGAGGAGGTTATTGTCTCTACGCTTGGCCGACGCGTTGGAGTTTAAAATTCAGACCCATCCACATTGGTATCGCAGAGCTGCGCAGATTAAATCAGAACGATTCCTAGAGTAACATTAAATTCTCAACTACATTATCAACTTTGTCACATAAGTTGTTGTAAGTTGCAGTTTGTTCAATGCTGCACCTGTCTGTTTACGCTTCATCGTTATCACGAGTCCACCATATGACAGTCCACTGTTCGACATTGGCCTTCCCACAAGTGCGCTACTCAGATCGGTCCTAAGTTTTAGGTATCTGGTTACTGCCCGCCGTTTTATGTAGATCTTCGCAACATCTTGACATAGAACGTTGCACGCTACGTTTGTTAAATCGATATAAATAAGAACACGTATGTCCCAATGGTTCTACAACAATAAATTAGTAGACAGCTTATTTTCTAATTTTCTGAGCTATGTCGATGTCCAAAGTTCTTTGCTTTATACGATCCCGATCATATCCCTTAGAGAAATATCGATCAAAGCTCGCTACAGTGTCTGTTGAGCTACCATTAACTTGTGAACTGGTATCAATATCGGTGTCAACGTTTCAGCTCCGTAGATTATAATGGGAAGAAAGTACGGATTGAAAAACTTTAGTTTTTAGGCTATGTGATATAGGCGACGAAAAGATATGATGTAACTTTCAAAAAGCCAATGTCTCGTGTGCAGTTCATCATCATCATCTTGGCGTTATGTCCCGGTTACGCTCAGACATTTGTTCCCCACACATTTTGCCGGTCTGCGTAAGACGTGGCCATACCATTGAAGGCGGCACTCTTGCAGGTTATCTGCGATGTCACGGACGATAAAGGCTACCCCGAATGTAGGTGTTTCGAATACGATCCTTTTGTTAGACTTTACACATTCATCGTAGCATCATCATTTCCGTGACGCGCAGTTCCTGCTTGTGTCACTCTACTAGAGGCCAAGTCTCGCTGTTGTATAGCAGAGCAGGTCTAATGATGGTCTTATAGACCTGCCTTTTAGCTATATCGGCATTTTAGGGTCACAAATAAAACCTGCCACATCCCGCCATTTGGCCCAAGCTGCGGACATTCGGACTTTGACGTCGCTGTCGATGTCACCAGTTACGCTAAGTACAGATCCCAGGTATTTGGCCTAATTTGTGCGCTTGACTTCATCTTCGCCTATGCGCAAAGGTAGGGGATCTGCAATATTGCAGGCCATGTACTCTGTCTTCGCCACATTAATCTTCAGACCGCCGTTCTCAAGTGACTACTTTCACTTTTTTACACGTTGGACTAGTCGCCCCTTGTCCGAGTCTATCAGCACCATGCCATGTCAGCATACATGAGCGGCCACGGACGCACCCCATGGTAGTCTCGAACGCAGTCTGACAGTACATCTAATATCACGTTGAATAGAAGTGGGCTGAGCACAGAGCCCTGATGTATCCCAACGGTAAAGGGGAACGGGTTGGTGTCCTAACTATTGAATCTGAATCGCGGTACCGACTTGAACCGCAATGCCCACCAGACCATCTCCCGAGAGACACAGACAAAGGCCTTCTGCATGTCCAGAAACAGGTAATGCAGTGGCGTATCCTTTGATCTGTATCCCTCCAAGATGAGAGTTTTCGGGGCAAATACTGGGTCCACGGTCTCCCAAACCGGTCAAAACCCATTATGACACTCTGAGATTGTACACATCCGTCGGATCCGCGCGTCAACAAAACCTTCATGGTGTGAGACATCGCTTTCGTTCATCACCATGTTATAAAGGTCGGTATGGATACTCACTCCACGAAAGCACATAGACTGCCACGCCTTAATATAAACTCCATCGGGTCGGATAGCTTTCCGGTTTTTTTGCAGCTTAGAGCGGTTTCGACTTCTTTAGGCGTTATCGGTGGCATAAGTCCTTTATTGGAATAAAGGACCAGAGGGAGGTCCGGTGGCAGCATCTCTTTGGGCTGCTTGTTGAGCAGCTCGTGGAAGTACGAGCGCCATCTCTCCTTTTCCACGCGGTCATCGTCTAACAGGATACCGCTCGGGTAATTAACACAGCGGCACGTGGAGATGTCCTTTGCCGCTTAAACCCTCGATCGTGACAACTTGTAAATGAGTTTCTGTCCCTCAGACGATTCCAACAGTTGATGTGCTCTAAGTTTTGTTGCGGGGCTTTATTCAAACCTACCTAGAAGTGTATTTCACAAAGTTGTGTAATTAAATTATTGAAGAGACATTGAATTGATGCGTGACCATGTGACTTACTTGTACAGCGGCTTAAGCCCAATAGTGGAAGCTCACAGTAGTTACCTGTGATCTTAAGGGGCTAATATATAACGTCGTCCACAAACTTCACGCCAATGAAGTATAATACGGTGAGTGCATCGTTGCACGGCGCGAAAGCACAACCGGGACATTAACGCCAAGATAATTGGAGCTTAAAATGTTGCTTGTAGGTTTCTTATATGACGTAAACGAATTTTTTTTTATATTACTAATGTGGCAAACAAAGCAGGTAAGCAGTCACGAGTCAACTAGAAAATGTAAAAAGTGGTCTACGTGGATGAAGTCGCGGGCAAAAGCTACTTTCTTATAAAAGAAAATATATCAATAGATATAATAAATGAAAAGATAAGCTTAGTTCCATAGTAGTGTCCTCTTCTACGTGCAACATTTAAATCATAACTGCCTGTATACAGGGTGTCCCGTAAGTCGACGTCAAGCCGGAATCGGGTGATAGTCCAAAACATAATAGTTACTAGAAAAATAAAAAATTAAATCTAAGTCTTGAATTTTTTAAATTATAGGCATTTCTTTTTTTTTCGAGAAAATGTACACCTGTGATGGTTTTTTAACTCCTGTTGCTTCAAATCTTAACTTTTTTTCAATTTTATTTTTCTTATGTAATCCCGAATAGTGCTAATCTAACCTATTACTTAGAATTCCAAGTCAACTGCTCCAGCTTGGAAGAAAGTGTCACATTATGCCGTACAATGAATAGACAATTAATATTTCGTCCAACTTTAACGGACCGTACTGAAAAAAAAAGAACTACGCCAGGTTGGCAAGTAGCACTAAAAGTTGACGCATTTAATAAGGATTCTAAAATGGTATAATACTTGCTACATTATTTCTTTGATTACGGGGAAAAAAAAATTCCTTCAAGAAACCCAGTTTCGAAAACTTTTTCTTTACCTACTAAAAATTATTCTAGTGCGTTCAAAGCTTGCCTAAGACCGAGTGAGACGGAGAGTCATTCATGAAATGTGAGTGAGACAGGTAGTGATGCTTTCAAGTCAGAGATGCTAACTTTTTGTTAAATTTAGGACAAATTTTCCTTAAGTTTAAAATTAAACACCAATTAGATGCAAAGATTTATTATTTACAAAAGATGTTCAAACAGCCTTCCTTCAACTGCAATACAAGCTCGACATCTTCTTAAAAAAGATCGGATTATCACACGGGCAAATCTTCCGTTGTTGACAAATTCAGCTGCTTCCGTAATTCTTTGCCGAAGCTCAGCTACATTTTCGATTGGCTTAAAATAAACTTTCTCTTTCACTGCTCCCCAGTAAAAAAAATCTAATGGATTTAAGTCCGGTGAACGGGCTGGCCACGAGATCGTACCAGACCGACCTATCCATCTGCCCGGATATTCTTCATTGAGAAATGCTCTAACTGAGCGGGCATAGTGCGCTGGGCAGCCATCTTGTTGATACCACATCTCTCTGTAAATACTGAGTGGCACGTCTTCCAGTAAACTAGGTAAACTGTTTTGTAAAAAATCTAAATAAACTTCAGCAGTCAAGATCTCTGGCAACTCAAAAGGTCCTATGACTCTTCCATTTAAAATTCCGGTCCACATGTTTATTTTAAAACGATACTGAGATCTATCTTGTCTCATTAAATTCGGATTCTCTACGTGCCACTCGTGTTAGTTGTGTAGGTTCATGTAACCGTCTTTTTTAAATGTCGATTCATCCGACCACAAAATTATTTCTAAGAATCGCGGATCTTCCCGGTGTCTTTGTAGCATCGTTTGACAAAACGCAACCCGAAGTTGTTAATCCTGAGGATGCAGGGTTTGTACTCGCTGTACATGATATGGGTGGAGCTCATGTTTTTGTAAAATTCGGTGAGCTATAGTTTTGGGCACTCCTGTGCTTTGCTGGATTGCACGTACCGAAATACTTGGATCTTCTTCAACTGCTTGAAGTACTACGTCCTCGTAAGGCAAAGAACTTCTTCCTTCACCATGTGGTCGGTTTGGAAGTATGCCTTCTGTGGAGAGTAGACGGTGCACATTTCTAAAAACTCCGTCTCACTCGGTCTTAGGCAAGCTTTGAACGCACTAGAATAATTTTTAGTAGGTAATGAAAAATTTTTCGAAACTGGGTTTCTTGAAGGATTTTTTTTCCCCCGTAATCAAAGAAACAATGTAGGAAGTATTATACCATTTTAGAATCGTTATTAAATGCGTCAACTTTTCGTGCTACTTGCCAACCTGGCGTAGTACTTTTTTTTTTCAGTACAGTCCGTTAAAGTTGGACGAAATATTAATTGTCTATTCATTGTACGGCATAATGTGACACTTTCTTCCAAGCTGGAGCAGTTGACTTAGAATTCTAAGTAGTTGGTTAGATTAGCACTATTCAGGATTACATAAAAAAAATAAAATTGAAAAAAAGTTAAGATTTGTAGCAACAGGAGCTAAAAAACCATCACAGGGTGTACATTTTCTCGAAAAAAAAAAAAATGCCTATAATTTAAAAAATTCAAGACTTAGATTTTATTTTTTATTTTTCTAGTAACTATTATGATTTGGACTATCACCCGATTCCGGCTTGACGTCGACTTACGGGACACCCTGTATGTGCCTAGAATGTGTGCGAGTGTGTGTGTGCGTGCTTAGAGATTCTAATATTGAAATCTGTTTAATACTGATTTCCATTGATTGGTATGTGCTCGTTTATCACTAAGTAGATCCATTTCGATAGCAGCTATTTACGAAGAATTTGTTAAAACATATCGGGTACATTAAGGATTACTTGTAACAGGCTTAGGTAAGACAACAATGAAGGCCAAACCAAGTTCAAATAAAATATACTTTTATTATTCGTTTTAACGTTCACGCATGTTTATTATAATGTCCAGAAAACTTGATTTCATAAACAGTTTTTTTTATACAAACTTACAATAACAAAGTTTCAGTGCAATGCAGTCGGATGAATCGTTATAAGCATAATGATAGGTCAGCATAAAGTTTAAAATAAAAAACAATTAAAGATCCCTTACTTTATTACCATCACCAAAGAAAAACCAAAATACATGAATGACAGTAGTTGCAATTACCTATTTACGCAACCACAGAAGCTGCAGCATTACCACCATTATCAAAGAAAAAATTGACAAAAATACATGAAATTATAGAATTTCAGTAGTTTATTCTACCTCTGCAGTTGCAGCTATATCATTCAAAATACCCAGGCAATTGACGCCTCTCTCCATTCTGAAGTATCCTTCTTCTGCTCTTTCTGCTCCCCAGGAATTCTTAACAGACCAGTACTTCTCGCCATTTTCTGCAAATTAATGTTATGTTTAATAATTAATATTAAATGTTAGTCTTTGAAGCTATGAAATTTCCTATTTATTAACTTATATGGCTATTACGCAATTCATGAAGAAAAGAATTCCAAAGTCTTGCAGCATAAAAACTGAGTAGTAGGAACTGAATAACCAATGAGTATCTTACAGTGGATCGACGGGACTTATCGTACGTGGTCATATTTGCGCAAACATTTAATGAAAATGATGCTCAAATTTTGAAATTATATTCCATAATATCCAATAAGGGGCAGTAGAGTGTGGACATTTTAGTTTTTAATTATAAGAAACTTTGGAGGTATTTGAGTGAATGAAACGAAAAATAAGACTTGCGATTTTTTTGGGTATCCGACCAGACCGAAGAACCTGGCCTAGGGGGCCCGCTTATTCGAGATACGAACATTTAACTAGCCTGTAGGTAAACTTGCAAGTCGTCTGCTTAGATTATTTTAAATTATTTATCTATATATCGGTCTTCATTCTGCAATCGCTAATACTAAAGCTAAACAAGATCAACATCATCATCACATGTCGTAACAGTCTACTGCAAGACTTGGGGCCTCTTACGAAAGGGGATGTTATTGCCATAATCACCACGATTCGCCGGCAGAATAGGGATTGCAGTGTTATAAATATAACAATAGATAAAAGCTGCTGCCCATTTTCTAGCCTACGGACACTTTAGATCTTTCGCCTTGTACGACACTCACGACTCAGTCTCAACGAGTAAGGAGCTGGTGCTCTTCGTCTCTGCCGGACGTCACATGGCCAACGGCCAAATGTTATGAAGATATCTATAATAAAAAGGTTGAGAGAGATTATATTACCTTCTCCGTATCCAACTAACAGAACTGCGTGGTTTATATGACTAGATTCGCATTGCTTAATTATTCCGCCTTGGTAATGGTGTACTTGATGGGCATCAATACCTAAGATAAACAAACATTGTTCAGTTATTTCAACGATTGTAATTAGGTACCAAATTTTCTTTTTACCCAAAATAAGTTTTCTAGAAATCGATTCCTGTTGGAGATTGCAGTGTTTAAAATCTATGCTAATTTTGCTAATGGGTATGGCAATGGGTTGTATTTTTGTATTTTTATAACTTACTGTTACTTGTACTGGAACGATTTTGAAAATTCTTTGTTGGAATTCTAGGTTCTTAGTTCGCAAGTCGGAAACTACGTTATTCCAAAATGACAAATGCTACTCTTTATCCTGGAAAAATAATAGGGTCCAGCGGGAAAGTTGATTGTTTTACGGAGACCTGAAATGCGCACCAGCCACTAAGAACGGCTATTACACATTATGCAGAAAACGCTACTGTTAATTTCCAGTTTCTAATATATTAGGCTCCATTAACAACACCCATAAATCGAAGAGATTCTTGCAATATTCTGCACTACCGAACACCACATGGCTCTAAAAAAATTGAATTAACTGATGTATGAAATATAGAAGATATCGTGTACCAATGGAAAGCGGCCCAGTGGACACTAATAGCTGTGCCACCTGATCTTCGGTCATTGTCGATAATTCGAGTGTTTTAAATCCAGTTACAACCGCCTTTACTTTTTCTTTGTCGAATTCGCAGTCAGGTACATCACCTGATCCGGATTGATAAGGATAGTCCTGCTCAGTCTCGATGCCTCCTGACTCTACCAGTGACCTGGAATACAGGAAAATAAAATATAATTGTCATATCTGTCCATGTTAATAAAATGTAATCTAAAGTGCATCAGCAGTACGTTACCGACTGTAAATTTGCTCGTCTTGGCGTTAATGTTTCGGTTGTGATCTCGCACGGATTTAGTAGGTCCGGTAATTACAATGGAGCGACTCCAATTAGACCTTTGTGACCCTGTTCCAGGGGAACCTGATATTCAGTCGCCTGAATATGCGTGCAGGTTTCATCACAATGTTTTTCCTAACCGTAAGAGCATCGGTTAGTGTTCCATTAATGTACATAACTCAGAAAAGAGTCATTGGGTTTTCGAACTCTGTATCCCGGGGTACGAGTCGGACCCTTTAACCATTAGGCGACCGCTAATATTGATACTAAAATAAAACTTATCATAAACTAACTTACTGGATAGCACCGCTCATAAGACTCAGAAAAGAGTCATTGGGTTTTCGAACTCTGTACCCAGGGGTACGAGTCGAGCCTCTTAACTATGAGGCCACTGACGCTTCGTTATCGATTGCTAATATTGATACTAAAATAAAACTTATCATGTATTAACTTACTGGAAAGCACTGGCCATAAGACCACCGCCGCACGCTTTATCATTTTTGTCACAAGAAACCAATTGTTGGGGAGAGAAATCTACCAATTGTTTATGTTTAATCGCGTATTGCCCTTCGATGTTCCCTGCAACAATTATTCGCCAATAAATAGGAGAATTAGAATCATGCAATCATTCAGGTCTTTGAGAAATAGGAAATGAATTTGTTTTTAGATCTATCATGGTAGTATGTGTTGTGTGTAACGTGATTGCAAAAACCTGATAATTTTGACCTTTTGCAATCTATGTAAGATCTTAGCAATATACACATGTTTTTATTTAATATGTCCCTTGAAGGCACTTTAGTCCTCAAATAACACATAAATCTCCTTCATGATTAATTAAGGTTCTTTTACTTTCCATATGTTACATATTGCATTGTTGTGATTAAAATATAATACTTATCTTGATACACAGATACAATATCTATTAAAATAGTTGTGAGGATCTAACCTACAGAACTGAATGCCCAGCAAGAACCACAGCCGCCTTGGTCCTTGACGGTCGTGACAGCATTTTGAGTACGCCAGTCGAATTCTTTCGGAGTCTTAATATCTGGGACATCAGAGGCGTTCACAACTGACGTCGGAATGAAGTTGGGGTCTAATACGAGTCCAGTTCGTGTTTCCCGGATTTCTTCCGAAGACATATCGGCGAATTCGGTGATACCTGCATTGAAATTCATGTGAGCATGAAAGATTAGGTTAAGAACATTTTATTTTCTAAGCTAGGTCACCCTCTTAGCTTACGGCCTCCAAAAAATATTCGATACACTATGGCTCATAAATGACATCAATAGGTACACTTTTCTGTATCTGTTTTTACGCTCTAGTTGTATTCTGAAGTGACTATAGTCACAGAAAAGCTCTACATAATTTTCCTAAGGAGAGTTGGCAAAACACATGATGCTAAAAATAAGTTGTATGAAATTATAAATTTAATTTTGTTAGTTGGGACACTAACTAGCCAGTGCAAACAGTCAATCAGAAGTTTAAATAACAGCAAAAATAACGAAAATGAAAATAAACTGATACCATAAGTAGCAGTAGGGTCCTGTTCGTTCATCACATTGATCTTGCCCAAGTTCTTCACGAATATGTGATAGCGCGCCGAGTGCTCGAATGGATGCAAGTAATTCTTTTGATACTCTATCTTGAAGTTGTTAAACAACTCGACCAGCTGCAGCTCATTGTCCAGGTCGAATATCTGCTTCTCTGAAAGCGCCGCGAGCGCTGCGCTGGCGCAGAGGAACAATAGGGATAGCACAAACATCTTCAGAGACTGTGACTGCTAGTAATACAATTCATCATACCTGGCTTGTTTATATACTCATTCGTTGTAATTTAACCACGTGATCGGAAGAAAGAATATTTACTTACATATTTTAGTTTATTAGACTAAGCACATGAAAATTTCACGTCTTCAACATTATTGAAATAATTAGAATGTGCATACATAAAATTATTTGAATTATTCAAAAGTATGTTTGATAAGGAAACTTTTATTAGTTACAATAAAAATATTATTGTGTCTCACGTTTGTGAAATATCTACTATGTAGATAACACAAACATTTGAACGGTGTCTGGAATTTCACTCTATAATAAAGAGATAATTATGTAAATGACATTAAAAACATTATCATTAACAGAAACGTGTGTACTTTTGTCGTATAATTATGGTTTAGGTACCGGTATGTTAAGCTTTGACCAAAATTCCGCCGTAAGATTATAATTGTCAAGACAATTGCATAATAGACTGTAAAATAAACAATACACAGGATCGTAAAATATACGTTTCATCACGCCTTTTTACCGTAGGGCTAGGCAGTGACCATTATTGTTACACATGCTACGGTGTGATAAACCTCTATCGCTTCTCTGATCTGAGTGGTTCAGTTGGTTAACATATCTGCCATGCAGAGGACACATTTTCTCACGTTTATCAATATTTTCATTAATAAGCGTCGATTTAGGTTAGGTATTCTTGAACTGACTATTCTTTAAAATATCTCTGGTATGTACATCTCGATCTGCTCCTTCCGACGCGTCCATTCACTACCACCATGAAATTTTTTGTAGATAACAAGTTGTAGGAGTATTGTAAAATAAAAGAAAACCTTCCTTCATATCACGTATAAAAAGTGAAATGACACCACATAGGATATCATCTGACAAGAAATTATTGCTGTCGTGCATAATAATGCATTCCAGTTTCCAGTGAGTGATATGTAGGAAGAAAAAATGTTTTCTTACACTACGTACACTACTTATTATCTAAAAAACATTGATGGCAGTAGTGAATAGAATCATTGGCTTAAGAAAACCGAGATGTATGTATCACGATCAAATTAGGATTATTTTTTAAAAGCCAGCTCCATTGCAGTTATCCTAATCCGACGACCATCGATCGGTTGAAACCAATGTGGGAAAATATGCTTGAACAATTCACACAGCGCCATCTAGCCACAAAGAAAGCAAACCGTTTGTTATGGGTGTCAGAAAACTGATTAACTACCGCTTTTAATACATAGTTACTATACATACGACACCCAGACCTGTAATGGAAATAAATTCATAATTTCAATTTCTTTCCTGCTGGGAATCGAACCCTCTGCGTGGCAGACCGTTAACCAACTGAACCACTCAGCTCGGAGAAGCGAGATAGGTGTATCACACCGTAGCATGTGTGTAACAATAATGGTCTTTGCCTAGCCCTGCAGTAAAAAGGCATGACGTTACGTATATCATCACAGCCCATAACTGTCCACTGCAGGACTTAGACCCTCTCTTAAGAGAGAGGAGGTTATTGCCATAATCTACACGATTGGCCGACGGGTCGGAGATCGCAGTGTCGTAAATATACAAATGGAAAATGATGCTTCCCATTTTCCAGCCTACGGAGACTATATCTTTTGCCACAAAAACATTAGTCGTCTTGTACGACACCTACGAGTGTAAAGGGTTAGTACTATTTTACTCTGCCGGACACGGCCTGTATTACATACAGATGTTATAATAATGATAAGAATCAAGTGGATCCGGATTGGGCACAGCAAATTGGTAGAGAGGACCGAAACTCCAGAACTTTTGCCTTGATAATATTAGCGCTTTCTACGATACACACGAGTGATAGGGGTTGTTGCTCTTCTAGATACTGTGTCGAAAACCACATGCTTAGTTTACGTATATACCTATGCACTATTAGTCTTGACAATTAATCCAACGGCGGTGTTTTGGTCACAGCTTAACTTACCAGTACTTAAATCGTAATTATAAATAAAAGTATACACGTGTACGTTTATGATAATAAGTTTTATTCTACGCATACCTACCAAAGTTTACATCACAAACATACCTTCAAATAATTCACGTAATTTTGGGTATGCACTTTCTAGTTATTTTAATAATGTTGAAGACGTAATAATTTTATGTACTTAGCCTAATAAACCTAAATATTTACTTGTAAATAGTTTTGTTTCGATCACTTGGTAAAATGACTTCGAATGAGTATATAAACAAGCCTCCTCCTTTAATTAAATGTATTACTAGCAATTACAGTCTTTGAACATGTTTGTGTTATCCCTGTTGTTCCTCTGCGCCAGCGCAGCGCTGGCGGCGCCTTCAGAGAAGCAGATATTCGACCTGGAAGATGAACAGCAGTTGGTCGAGTTGTTTAACAATTTCAAGATAAAGTATCAAAAGAATTACCTGCACCCATTGGACCATTGGGCGCGTTATCACACTTTCGTGAAGAACTTGGCCAAGATCAATGCTATGAATGAACAGGACCCTACTGCGACTTATGGTATAAGTTTATATTCATTTTCAAAATTTTTGCAATACTGAGAGTTATTTTTTGTTTGCACTGGGTGCAGTTTCACAACTAACGAAATTATATTTCTATTTTTATAAAACTTATTTTCAAGATTAAGGCGTATACTTTTCTTGTATCTGCTAACTCACCTTATGAACATTATGTAGGGCCTCTTTGTGACTATGGTCACATCAGAATTCTAATTCCTAGAAGGTATAAAGATATACAGAAAGGAGTTCCTATTAATGATATATGTGAGCCATAGTGCATTAAATATTTTTGGGTGGGCGTAAGTTAAGAAAGTGGCCTTGTTTAAAAAAGAAAATGTGCATAATATAAAGTCATGATCACATTAATTTCAATGCAGGTATCACCGAATTCGCCGATATGTCTACGGAAGAAATCCTGGCTACGCGAACTGGGCTCGTATTAGACCCCAGCTTCATTCCGACATCAGTTGTGAACGCCTCTAATGTCCCAGATATTAAGCTTCGGAAAGAATTCAACTGGCGTACTCGAAATGCTGTCACGAGCGTCAAGGACCAAGGCAGCTGTGGTTCCTGCTGGGCATTCAGCGCCGTAGGTTAGATCCTTACAATTTTTAACGGGTTTTATTTGTGTTTAAGTAGATAAGTATTATATTTTCTTACAAACGATACAACTTGTAACATAAGGAAAGTACACAAGTCTACAACTTATTTTGGTACTCCATACCCTGCCGCATAACCACGGTAACGGCTTCAGCACAATTGGACGGATCGCCCGAAGAGAAGCATGCCTCCCGCCAAGGATAGGACGAAAAGAAGTGGCGCATCTCATCTCAATCCACTGACTTGTATCGCCACACCCGTCTGGGGTTGCATGGGTTTGCTCTGGTGGGGAATAAGCAGATACAGATTTCATCAGACAGTGATCGGATGTACCCAGCGGTGCTGAAACCGATACTGAGTGTCTGTCCGGATCAGTTGCCAGCAGAAGGTCTAAGCAATTGGCAGTATGGGAGTCAACTTCAGGTACCCTCGTGGCACAGTTTACCAGCTAGGTGAGATCTAGCGACAGCTAGTTTACGCGCCTCTCTCCCAGCATGAGCCGTCACCAGATATGGGAAAAGCTACTCTTGGTGGTGGGCATTGAAATCCTCCAGAATGACTAATTGCGCCGCGGGGTAACGTTCCCTCGCTTCATCCGCCACTTCTATGAGATGGTCACATAAGCGAGTTGTCTCCTGAACCCCGCTGTGCGAGCGGTAAATGCAGGCATACAGGATTTGCACTTGACCTGTATCCACCAGCAACCATAAAATAGAGAAACTAAACCCCTCAAAGCTCCTTAGACGCCGTATGCAGATATCTTCGAGAGCGTACACACAGACTCCGGCACGAGTTGCAAACCAGTGCTCGTGAGTATACCCTGGGTAGTTGAGGTACGCCGCGTCAGCCGGACATCTGATCTGCGTCTCAGTGAGGAACAGCAGCTGCGGTTTTTCAGTCTCAAGGTGGTAGTGGACTTCATCGAGATTCGAGTGCAGGCCTCGGATGTTAGTGAGGTGCACTTTGAGTGGGAGGGCGTGCAGCCGCTGTTTAAGGTTTCTCTTTTTTGGTGTGCATTATCATTTTAAGAGTGAAAAGGTTGTCTTAGGAGGATGGCAGTTGGACGAGGTGGTGCTCCTCCCACCAGCAAACATGCTCACCAATACCGCACGTGAAGGTGCCTGACGCGGAGACCGCGGGGACGCCCGAACCCCCCCAGATTGGCTACCTGGCCCTACCATCCGGTTGCCAACTGGCAAGGTAGAGCAATCTGGGAATTTTCGTAAGATGGCGGGGCAGCCTTTTACTGGTGGCTAACCAGCTACTTGAGCCCCCAACTATTTACGGTCGGCCAGCGGCGGCATCGTGCTTCAGATCCCGCTGCCCTCTGAAGCCAGGCACCCGGTACGGGAGTGGTGAGCATCAAGAAAAAGACGGCTATACAGAGCGACCACAACTGTCCAGACCCATCCTCCTAGATGGCTACTCCAGACATCGCAACGAAACACGGCTGGGCCGCATGACGACGCGTTCGCCTGGAGGGTGGTGACCAGCCACGGCCGAAGCCTACCACCGGAGAGAGTGCTGTCCATTTTGCACTACCCGGGGATCACGTGTAGGGTATCGAGAGTCATGAAGCCCAAAGTGGGCTTTGCCTGCGGACGCGTGAAAACATTTGTTTAGGCTGAGATCTTACAATTATAGCAAAAGGCCTGAAATTATCAGGTTTCTGCAATCGCCTCCATGTAACACGTATAGCACCCATGATAAATACTCAGCACTCGAGTACTGACGGTAATTCCGAAACAAATTCAATTCCTAATTTTCATTGGCCGCAATGATTGCATGTTTTTGATTCTCACATTTATTGGCGAATAATTGCTGCAGGGAACATCGAAGGGCAATATGCGATTAAACATGGAGAATTGGTGGATTTCTCTCCCCAGCAATTGGTTTCTTGTGACAAAAATGATGGTGCGTGCGGCGGTGGTCTTATGGCCAGTGCTTTCCAGTAAGTTAATACATCATAAGTTTTATTTTAGTATCAATATTAGCAGTCGATAACGAAGCGTCAGTGGCCTAATAGTCAAGGGGCTCGACTCGTACCCCTGGGTACAGAGTTCGAAAACCCAATGACTCTTTTCTGAGTCTTATGAGCGGTGCTTTCCAGAAAGTTAGTTTATAATAAGTTTTATTTTAGTAACAATATTAGCGGTCGCCTAATGGTTAAAGGGTCCGACTCGTACCCCGGGATACAGAGTTCGAACCTCAATTACTCTTTTCTGAGTTATGTCATCATCTTGACGTTACATCTCTCGCGCTCGGGGTCAGCTTTGACTATGATCCAGGATTTGGCAGGTCAGGTAATTATAGTGGAGCGACTGCTATCTGACCTCCATGACCCTGCTACCAGGGGAACCTGACTAGATTGGATTGACTACGTTTAATCACGATGTTTTCTCTCACCGTAAGAGCATCGGTTAGTATTCAACTAATGTACATAACTCAGAAATCAGTCATTGGTACATGGCCGGAGCGGGATTCAAACCTGGGACCTCTGACTTACGAGTCGGATACTGTAACCGCTCGGCCACCGACTCTCTCTTTTTTGAGTTACATACATTAATGGAACTCTAACCGATGCACTTACTGTAAAGAAAAACGTCATGAAAAAACCTGCACATTCAGGGGACTGAATGTCTTACCATGATCCAATCTGGTAAGGTTGAACAGGGTCAAGGAAGTGAAAAGGGAGTCGCTCCATTGTAATTAAAGAACCTGGCAACGCCGTGCGAGATCACAACCGTAACATTAACGCTAAGATGAGCAAATTTACAGTCGGTAACGTACTGCTGCTGCACTTTAGACTGCATTTTATTGACATGGACAGATATGACAGTTATATTAAATTTTCCTGTGTTCCAGGTCACTGATAGAGTCAGGAGGTATCGAGACTGAGGAGGACTATCCTTATGAATCCGAATCAGGTGATGTACCTGACTGCGAGTTCGACGAAGAAAAAGTAACGGCGGTCGTAACTGGATATAAAACACTCAAATTATCGACAATGACAGAACATCAGGTGGCACAGCTGTTAGTGTACATTGGGCCGCTCTCCATAGGTAAACGATATCTTTTGTATTTCAATATATATTAGTTCATGATATTTTTTATAGAGCCATGTGGTGTTCAGTAGTGCCGAATCTTGCAAGAACCCCTTCGACTTATGGGTGTCGTTAATGGAGCTTAATATATTAGAAACTGGAAATGAACAATAGCATTTTCTGTATACTCGTATTGTGTACTAGCCGTACTTAGTGACTTTTACTTAGTAAAGTTTGCGAGACCATTTTATTCCAGGATAAAGAGTAGCCTTTGTCATTTTGGAATAAAGTACTTTCCAATTTGTAAAATAATTTTCAAAATCGGTCCAGTACCATTCATAACAAAAAAAATTCATAATAACAGTACTGAAATACAAACCTTTTATAATATCAGCATAGATTTTAAACATTGCGATCTCCAACAGGAATCGATTTCTAGAAAAGATTTCTAGTATTTAGGGTAAAAAGAAAATATACTGAACAATGTTTGTTTGTCCTTAGCTATTGATGCCGGACAAGTACTACATTACCAAAGCGGAATAATTAAACAATGCGAATCTAGTGAGATAAACCATGCAGTTCTGTTAGTTGGATACGGAGAAGGTAATATAAACTCTCTCAACCTTTTTGTTTTGGGTATCTTGATAGTCGTTGACCCTTGGCCATGTGGTGTCCGGCAGATGAGAATGGCACCAAACCATTACACACGTGTGTGTCGTACAAGGCGAAAGATCTGGAGTCTCCGTAGGCTGGAAAATAGGTAGCAGCTTTTTCCATTGCTATATTTATAACATTGCGATCTCTAACCTGCCGGCCAAGCGTGAAGATTATGGAAATAACATTCACGTTATTTTATGGCAAAAACATTTCGTGAAAGAGTCCCCATTCCTGCAGTAGATTGTTAAATTTTAGTATTAGCAATTACAATCTTGCAGTATAAAGACCGATTATAGATAAATAATTTTAAAATATCTAATCAGACGACTAGCAAGTTTACCTACTGGCTTGTTAAATTTTCGTATCTCGAGGAAGGTTTTGCCGGTGTAAACTCCGATTTGAAACGTAATTCTCGTAGGCCCAGTTCTTCGGTCCGGTCGGACACCCAAAAAATCGCAAGTCCTTATACTACTGTATTTAATGAACTGAAGCATCTTCAAAATTCGTGCGTCATTTTCATCACAGGATCACAGGTTAAATAGCTATCAATCCGCTTGGGAATGCCCATATCCTATCCACATTCTACAATATATCTTTCACAACCCTACTGCTACTTTTTCCACTTCTCTGTTGTATTTCTGTCTCCCGTCTCCTGATCCACTGGAAGAAACTCGTTAGCTATTCAGTACCTACTTCTAAATTCTCATGCAAGACGTTGGAATTCTCTTCTTCATAAAGTGCGTGATAGCCATATAAGTTACTAAATAGGATATTTCAAATTTTCAAAGACTCAAATATTTAATTATTAAACAATTCATTAAATCGCAGAAAATGGTGAGAAATACTGGTTGGTTAAGAATTCCTGGGGAGATGAGAGAGCAGAAGATGGATACTTCAGAATGGAGAGAGGCGTCAATTGCCTGGGTATTTTGAATGATATAGCTGCAACTGCAGAGGTAGAATAAACAACTGAAATTTTTTAATTCCATGTATTTTTGTCTATTTTTTCTTTGGTAGTGGTGCAACTTCTGCAACTTCTGTGGTAGCATAAATAGGTAATTTTAACTACTTTAAATCATGTATTTTGTTTTTTCTTTGCTAGTTGTAATAAAGGAAGGGATCTTTAATTGTTTTTTTATTTCAAACTTTATGGTCACCTATAATTATGCTCCATAACAATTCATCCGCCTGCATTGCAATGAAGTTTTGCCATTGTATATTTGTATAAAAAATCTGTTCCTGAAATAGATCAATAGGACAAGTACTACATTATCAAAGCGGAATAATTAAACAATGCGAATCTAGTGAGATAAACCATGCAGTTCTGTTAGTTGGATACGGAGAAGGTAATATAAACTCTCTCAACCTTTTTGTTTTGGGTATCTTGATAGTCGTTGGCCGTTGGCCGTGTGGTGTCCGGCAGAGAAAAATAGCACCAAACCCTTACACTCGTTGGTCTCCGTAGGCTGGAAAATAGGTAGCAGCTTTTTCCATTGCTATATTAATAACATTGCGATCTCTAACCTGCCGGCCAAGCGTGAAGATTGTGGCAATTACTTCCCTGTTATGTTATGGCAATAACATTTCGTGAAAGATGCCCTAACTCCTGCAGTAAACTGTTACGGCCTGTGATGATGATGATGATCTTGTTAAACTTTAGTATTAGCAATTATAATCTTGCATTATGAAGACTGATTATACGTATATGTATAAATAATTATAAAATATCTGATCAGACGACTAGCAAGTTTACCTACTGGCTCGTTACATTTTCTTATCTCGAGGAAGCTTTTGCCTGTGTGATCTCCGATTTGAAACGTAATCCTCGTAGGCCAAGTTCTTTGCACTTCTCTTCTTCATTAAGTGCGTGATAACCATATCAGTTACTAAATAGGATATTAACAATTTTCAAAGACTCAAATATTTAATTATTGAACAATACATTAACTCGCAGAAAATGGTGAGAAATACTGGGTGGTTAAGAATTCCTGGGGAGATGAGAGAGCAGAAGAAGGATACTTCAGAATGGAGAGAGGCGTCAATTGCCTGGGTATTTTGAATGATATAGCTGCAACTGCAGTGGTAGAATAAACAACTAAAAATTTTTAATTCCATGTATTTTTGTCTATTTTTGCTTTGGTAGTGGTAATAATGCTGCAACTTCTGTAGTAGCATAAATAGGCAATTTTAAATACTTTAATTTATGTACTTTGTTTTTTCTTTGGTAGTGGTAATAAAGTAAGGGATCTTTAATTGTTTTTTTATTTCAAACTTTATGCTCACCTATAATTATGCTACATAACAATTCATCCGACTGCAATGCAATGAAGCTTTTCCATTGTATGTTTGTATAAAAAACTGTTCCTAAAATCGATCTTTCTGGACATTATAACAACTGTTGCGTAAACATAAAAACTAACAATAAAAAGTATTATTTATTTGAACTAGATTGTCTTTCATTTTTTTTTACAAGTAAGCCTTAATATGGGTATATCATAACAAGTTTTACGTATATAGTTGCTATCGTTGCGATGTTGTAAGAAATGCATCATTGCATGGATCTATTCAGTAATAAACGAACACATGGGAAAGCAGTATTAAGCAGAAATTCTAAAGCTTGTTACTGATATTACTAAATGTTGCACGTAGATGTACTTTATGTTTTGCTGGTTACACAATCTGGACCCGTTTTAAGCAGACACCTTTAAAATGATATTGGTTGTATTGGATTGGTATAAAACTTTTCCTGTGTACAAACTTTTACTCACTATTTCACCCATTCAGGGCGCAAATGTTCTAAAATCAGTTCTTAGTTCTTCATTTACGTCATATAAGAAACCTACACGCAACATTGAGCTCTCGCACACGAGAGCACTTGGTCCGCCTTGACAATGATCCAGGGTTAGGGCAGGTCAGGTAATTACAGTGGGGCATCTGCCATCTGACCTGCGTGACCCTGCTGCTCAGTCGCCTGAATCATCATCATCTAGGCGTTAATGTCTCGGTTGTGATTTCGCGCACGAGGGCCCGGGGTCTGAATGACCATGATACAGGATTTGGCAGATCAGGTAATTACAGTGAAGCGACTGCCATCTGACCTCTGTGACCCTGCTACCTTGGAAGCCTGACCAGATTGGATCATGATTACACATTCAATCGCCTGGATGTGCAGGTTTCATCATGATGTTTTCCCTCGATTAAAGAGCATCGGTTAGTGTTCAACTAATGTAAATATCTTTGAATAGAGTCAGTAGTATCCGGGGGCAGTGGGATTCGTACCCGGAACCTCTTTCTTACGAGTTGGGTACTGTAACCACGAGACCACTGACACTTTACGTTCTGCTTAATATTTTAAGCTCCTATTTCACCCACTAAACTAGTATTCAGTTTTGCCATAAATTCCTTTAGTAAATTCACTTAAAACTTAGAATAAATATTTGTCCAATGTTTTTGAAAATTTGTTCCCTAGGGAGGAGAATCAGGAGCCCAATCCCCAGAACTTTGTAGTCTCAGAGTGTCAGGGTGGGTTTCGGCCCGTATTTGCGGTGAGAACTCTAATGAAGAGATACAGATCAAATAACACGCCTCTGCATTTCCTGTTTCTGGACATGCAGAAGGCCTTTGACTGTGTCCCTCGGGAGTTGTTCTGGTGGGCATTGCGGTCCAAGTCGGTATCCGAGGCCAATATTGATATTATGCGAGACATGTACTGCGATTCCAATTCAATAGTTAGGACTGCTGTTGGTGACACCAACCCGTTCCCTATTACAGTTGGTGTACGTCAAGGCTCTGTGGTCAGCCCACTTCTATTCAACGTGATATTAAACGTACTGTCAGACAGCATTCGAGACTACCACGGGGTGCCTCCGTGGCTGCTCATGTTAGCTGACGTTATCGCGCTGATAGACTCGGATAAACAGGCACTGTAGCGAGCTTGATTCGATATTTCTGTAAGAAAGCCAAGAGAATTAAGGACATCGACATAGCTCAGAGCGTAAATAGGATTTTCCGAGAAAGGACAGCTCAAGAGTAGGTATCTACGGAAAACCGACAACAATCGGTGGGAAGCGCCATCTACCCACGAAATAAAGCAAAGCTTGTGTAAAGGGTGCCAGAAAACACTTAAACTATTTTTTTTTTCAAATACGTACTTCTTAAACATACAATATTCTGATCAATTTCTTAAAGTTTGGGACCTGCATAATATAATACAGACGAAAGTCTAGTTTAGGCTCCAGTCTCACGATCTTGAACTGTAAATTGAAAACTGCAACCTACAACACTGTACGTAAGAAAATAATTTTAATTATTATTATTATTTATTATTAACACCTAGACCTGTTACACAAATCAAAATTCATAATTACAATTTCTGCTCTGCATGGCAGATGTTAACTGAACCACTCAGATCGAAGAAGCGAGAGAAGTTTATGACACCGTAGCATGTGTAACAATAATGGCTAGGCAGAGGCTAGCCCTGCGCTAAAAAGGCGTCACGCGTGTATAATCACAACCCATATAACAACCCAAACAGTCCACTGCCAGACTTAGAGCCTCTCTCATGAGAGAGGAGGTTATTGTCTCTACGCTTGGCCGACGGGTTGGAGTTTAAAATTCAGACCCATCGACATTGGTATCGCAGAGCTTCGCAGATTAAAACAGAAAGATTCCTGGAGTAACATTAAATTCTCAACTACACTATCAACTTTGTCACATAAGTTGTAAGTTTCAGTTTGTTCAATGCTGCACCTGTCTGTTTACGCCCCATCGTCATCACGAGCCCACCATATGACAGTCCACTGTTCGACATTGGCCTTCCCCAAAGTGCGCTACTCAGATCGGTTCTAAGTTTTAGGTATCTGGTTACTGCCCGCCGTTTCATGTCTTCAGATCTTCGCAACATCTTGACATAGAATAGTTTGTTAAATCGATATAAATATTAGAGAACACGTATGTCCCAATGGTTCTACAACAATAAATTAGTAGACAGCTTATTTTCTAATTTTCTGAGCTATGTCGATGTCCAAAGTTCTTTGCTTTATACGATCCCGATCATATCCCTTAGAGAAATATCGATCAAAGCTCGCTACAGTGTCTGTTGAGCTACCATTAACTTGTGAACTGGTATCAATATCGGTGTCAACGTTTCAGCTCCGTAGATTATAATGGGAAGAAAGTACGGATTGAAAAACTTTAGTTTTTAGGCTATGTGATATAGGCGACAAAAATATATGATGTAACTTTCAAAAAGCCAATGTCTCGTGTGCAGTTCATCATCATCATCTTGGCGTTATGTCCCGGTTACGCTCAGACATTTGTTCCCCACACATTTTGCCGGTCTGCGTAAGACGTGGCCATACCATTGAAGGCGGCACTCTTGCAGGTTATCTGCGATGTCACGGACGATAAAGGCTACCCCGAATGTAGGTGTTTCGAATGCGATCCTTTTGTTAGACTTTACACATTCGCCGTAGCATCATCATTTCCGTGACGCGCAGTTCCTGCTTGTGTCACTCTACTAGAGGCCAAGTCTCGCTGTTGTATAGCAGAGCAGGTCTAATGGTGGTCTTATAGACCTGCCTTTTAGCTATATCGGCATTTTAGGATCACAAATAAAACCTGCCACATCCCGCCATTTGGCCCAAGCTGCGGATATTCGGACTTTGACGTCGCTGTCGATGTCACCAGTTACGCTAAGTACAGATCCCAGGTATTTGGCCTAATTTGTGCGCTTGACTTCATCTTCGCCTATGCGCAAAGGTAGGGGATCTGCAATATTGCAGGCCATGTACTCTGTCTTCGCCACATTAATCTTCAGACCGCCGTTCTCAAGTGACTACTTTCACTTTTTTACACGTTGGACTAGTCGCCCCTTGTCCGAGTCTATCAGCACCATGCCATGTCAGCATACATGAGCGGCCACGGACGCACCCCATGGTAGTCTCGAACGCAGTCTGACAGTACATCTAATATCACGTTGAATAGAAGTGGGCTGAGCACAGAGCCCTGATGTATCCCAACGGTAAAGGGGAACGGGTTGGTGTCCTAACTATTGAATCTGAATCGCGGTACATATCTCGAATATCAATATTGGCTTCGGGCACCGACTTGAACCGCAATGCCCACCAGACCATCTCCCGAGAGACACAGACAAAGGCCTTCTGCATGTCCAGAAACAGGTAATGCAGTGGCGTGTCCTTTGATCTGTATCGCTCCAAGATGAGAGTTCTCGGGGCAAATACTGGGTCCACGGTCCCCCAAACCAGTCAAAACCCATACTGACACTCTGAGATTGTACACTTCCGTCGGATCCGCGCGTCAACAAAACCATCATGGTGTGAGACATCGCTTTCGTTCATCACCATGTTATAAAGGTCGGAATGGATACTCACTCCACGAAAGCCCATAGACTGCCACGCCTTAATATAAACTCCATCGGGTCGGATAGCTTTCCGGTTTTTTTGCAGCTTAGAGCGGTTTCGACTTCTTTAGGCGTTATCGGTGGCATAAGTCCTTTATTGGAATAAAGGACCAGAGGGAGGTCCGGTGGCAGCATCTCTTTGGGCTGCTTGTTGAGCAGCTCGTGGAAGTACGAGCGCCATCTCTCCTTTTCCACGCTGTCATTGTCTAACAGGATACCGCTCGGGTAATTAACACAGCGGCACGTGGAGATGTCCTGTGCCGCTTAAACCCTCGATCGTGACAACTTGTAAATGAGATTCTGTCCCTCAGACGATTCCAACAGTTGATGTGCTCTAAGTTTTGTTGCGGGGCTTTATTTAAACCTACCTAGAAGTGTATTTCACAAAGTTGTGTAATTAAATTATTGAAGAGACATTGAATTGATGCGTGACCATGTGACTTACTTGTACAGCGGCTTAAGCCCAATAGTGGAAGCTCACAGTAGTTACCTGTGATCTTAAGGGGCTAATATATAACGTCGTCCACAAACTTCACGCCAATGAAGTATAATACGGTGAGTGCATCGTTCCACGGCGCGAAAGCACAACCGGGACATTAACGCCAAGATAATTGGAGCTTAAAATGTTGCTTGTAGGTTTCTTATATGACGTAAACGAATTTTTTTTTTATATTACTAATGTGGCAAACAAAGCAGGTAAGCAGTCACGAGTCAACTAGAAAATGTAAAAAGTGGTCTACGTGGATGAAGTCGCGGGCAAAAGCTACTTTCTTATAAAAGAAAATATATCAATAGATATAATAAATGAAAAGATAAGCTTAGTTCCATAGTAGTGTCCTCTTCTACGTGCAACATTTAAATCATAACTGCCTGTATATGTGCCTAGAATGTGTGCGAGTGTGTGTGTGCGTGCTTAGAGATTCTAATATTGAAATCTGTTTAATACTGATTTCCATTGATTGGTATGTGCTCGTTTATCACTAAGTAGATCCATTTCGATAGCAGCTATTTACGAAGAATTTGTTAAAACATATCGGGTACATTAAGGATTACTTGTAACAGGCTTAGGTAAGACAACAATGAAAGCCAAACCAAGTTCAAATAAAATATACTTTAATTATTCGTTTTAACGTTCACGCATGTTTATTATAATGTCCAGAAAACTTGATTTCATAAACAGTTTTTTTTATACAAACTTACAATGACAAAGTTTCAGTGCAATGCAGTCGGATGAATCGTTATAAGCATAATGATAGGTCAGCATAAAGTTTAAAATAAAAAACAATTAAAGATCCCTTACTTTATTACCACCACCAAAGAAAAACCAAAATACATGAATGACAGTAGTTGCAATTACCTATTTACGCAACCACAGAAGTTGCAGCATTACTACCATTATCAAATACATGAAATTATAGAATTTCAGTAGTTTATTCTACCTCTGCAGTTGCAGCTATATCATTCAAAATACCCAGGCAATTGACGCCTCTCTCCATTCTGAAGTATCCTTCTTCTGCTCTTTCTGCTCCCCAGGAATTCTTAACAGACCAGTACTTCTCACCATTTTCTGCAAATTAATGTTATGTTTAATAATTAATATTAAATGTTAGTCTTTGAAGCTATGAAATTTCCTATTTATTAACTTATATGGCTATTACGCAATTCATAAAGAAAAGAATTCCAAAGTCTTGCAGCATAAAAACTGAGTAGTAGGAACTGAATAGCCAATGAGTATCGGGACGGGACTTATCGTACGTGGTCATATTTGCGCAAACATTTAATGAAAATGATGCTCAAATTTTGAAATTATATTCCATAATATCCAATAAGGGGCAGAAGAGTGTGGACATTTTAGTTTTTAATTATAAGAAACTTTGGAGGTATTTGAGTGAATGAAACGAAAAATAAGACTTGCGATTTTTTTGGGTATCCGACCAGACCGAAGAACCTGGCCTAGGGGGGCCGCTTATTCGAGATACGAACATTTAACTAGCCTGTAGGTAAACTTGCAAGTCGTCTGCTTAGATTATTTTAAATTATTTATCTATATATCGGTCTTCATTCTGCAATCGCTAATACTAAAGCTAAACAAGATCAACATCATCATCACATGTCGTAACAGTCTACTGCAAGACTTGGGGCCTCTTACGAAAGGGGATGTTATTGCCATAATCACCACGATTCGCCGGCAGAATAGGGATTGCAGTGTTATAAATATAACAATAGATAAAAGCTGCTGCCCATTTTCTAGCCTACGGACACTTTAGATCTTTCGCCTTGTACGACACTCACGACTCAGTCTCAACGAGTAAGGAGCTGGTGCTATTCGTCTCTGCCGGACGTCACATGGCCAACGGCCAAATGCTATAAAGATATCTATAATAAAAAGGTTGAGAGAGATTATATTACCTTCTCCGTATCCAACTAACAGAACTGCGTGGTTTATATGACTAGATTCGCATTGCTTAATTATTCCGCCTTGGTAATGGTGTACTTGATGGGCATCAATACCTAAGATAAACAAACATTGTTCAGTTATTTCAACGATTGTAATTAGGTACCAAATTTTCTTTTTACCCCAAATAAGTTTTCTAGAAATCGATTCCTGTTGGAGATTGCAGTGTTTAAAATCTATGCTAATTTTGCTAATGGGTATGGCAATGGGTTGTATTTTCGTATTTTTATAACTTACTGTTACTTGTACTGGAACGATTTTGAAAATTCTTTGTTGGAATTCTAGGTTCTTAGTTTACAAGTCGGAAACTACGTTATTCCAAAATGACAAATGCTACTCTTTATCCTGGAAAAATAATAGGGTCCAGCGGGAAAGTTGATTGTTTTACGGAGACCTGAAATGCGCACCGGCCACTAAGAACGGCTATTACACATTATACAGAAAACGCTACTGTTAATTTCCAGTTTCTAATATATTAGGCTCCATTAACAACACCCATAAATCGAAGAGATTCTTGCAATATTCTGCACTACCGAACACCACATGGCTCTAAAAAAATTGAATTAACTGATGTATGAAATATAGAAGATATCGTGTACCAATGGAAAGCGGCCCAGTGGACACTAATAGCTGTGCCACCTGATCTTCGGTCATTGTCGATAATTCGAGTGTTTTAAATCCAGTTACAACCGCCTTTACTTTTTCTTTGTCGAATTCGCAGTCAGGTACATCACCTGATCCGGATTGATAAGGATAGTCCTGCTCAGTCTCGATGCCTCCTGACTCTACCAGTGACCTGGAATACAGGAAAATAAAATATAATTGTCATATCTGTCCATGTTAATAAAATGTAATCTAAAGTGCATCAGCAGTACGTTACCGACTGTAAATTTGCTCGTCTTGGCGTTAATGTTTCGGTTGTGATCTCGCACGGATTTAGTAGGTCCGGTAATTACAATGGAGCGACTCCAATTAGACCTTTGTGACCCTGTTCCAGGGGAACCTGATATTCAGTCGCCTGAATATGCATGCAGGTTTCATCACAATGTTTTTCCTAACCGTAAGAGCATCGGTTAGTGTTCCATTAATGTACATAACTCAGAAAAGAGTCATTGGGTTTTCGAACTCTGTATCCCAGGGTACGAGTCGGACCCTTTAACCATTAGGCGACCGCTAATATTGATACTAAAATAAAACTTATCATAAACTAACTTACTGGATAGCACCGCTCATAAGACTCAGAAAAGAGTCATTGGGTTTTCGAACTCTGTACCCAGGGGTACGAGTCGAGCCCCTTAACTATGAGGCCACTGACGCTTCGTTATCGATTGCTAATATTGATACTAAAATAAAACTTATCATGTATTAACTTACTGGAAAGCACTGGCCATAAGACCACCGCCGCACGCTTTATCATTTTTGTCACAAGAAACCAATTGTTGGGGAGAGAAATCTACCAATTGTTTATGTTTAATCGCGTATTGCCCTTCGATGTTCCCTGCAACAATTATTCGCCAATAAATAGGAGAATTAGAATCATGCAATCATTCAGGTCTTTGAGAAATAGGAAATGAATTTGTTTTTAGATCTATCATGGTAGTATGTGTTGTGTGTAACGTGATTGCAAAAACCTGATAATTTTGACCTTTTGCAATCTATGTAAGATCTTAGCAATATACACATGTTTTTATTTAATATGTCCCTTGAAGGCACTTTAGTCCTCAAATAACACATAAATCTCCTTCATGATTAATTAAGGTTCTTTTACTTTCCATATGTTACATATTGCATTGTTGTGATTAAAATATAATACTTATCTTGATACACAGATACAATATCTATTAAAATAGTTGTGAGGATCTAACCTACAGAACTGAATGCCCAGCAAGAACCACAGCCGCCTTGGTCCTTGACGGTCGTGACAGCATTTTGAGTACGCCAGTCGAATTCTTTCGGAGTCTTAATATCTGGGACATCAGAGGCGTTCACAACTGACGTCGGAATGAAGTTGGGGTCTAATACGAGTCCAGTTCGTGTTTCCCGGATTTCTTCCGAAGACATATCGGCGAATTCGGTGATACCTGCATTGAAATTCATGTGAGCATGAAAGATTAGGTTAAGAACATTTTATTTTCTAAGCTAGGTCACCCTCTTAGCTTACGGCCTCCAAAAAATATTCGATACACTATGGCTCATAAATGACATCAATAGGTACACTTTTCTGTATCTGTTTTTACGCTCTAGTTGTATTCTGAAGTGACTATAGTCACAGAAAAGCTCTACATAATTTTCCTAAGGAGAGTTGGCAAAACACATGATGCTAAAAATAAGTTGTATGAAATTATAAATTTAATTTTGTTAGTTGGGACACTAACTAGCCAGTGCAAACAGTCAATCAGAAGTTTAAATAACAGCAAAAATAACGAAAATGAAAATAAACTGATACCATAAGTAGCAGTAGGGTCCTGTTCGTTCATCACATTGATCTTGCCCAAGTTCTTCACGAATATGTGATAGCGCGCCGAGTGCTCGAATGGATGCAAGTAATTCTTTTGATACTCTATCTTGAAGTTGTTAAACAACTCGACCAGCTGCAGCTCATTGTCCAGGTCGAATATCTGCTTCTCTGAAAGCGCCGCGAGCGCTGCGCTGGCGCAGAGGAACAATAGGGATAGCACAAACATCTTCAGAGACTGTGACTGCTAGTAATACAATTCATCATACCTGGCTTGTTTATATACTCATTCGTTGTAATTTAACCACGTGATCGGAAGAAAGAATATTTACTTACATATTTTAGTTTATTAGACTAAGCACATGAAAATTTCACGTCTTCAACATTATTGAAATAATTAGAATGTGCATACATAAAATTATTTGAATTATTCAAAAGTATGTTTGATAAGGAAACTTTTATTAGTTACAATAAAAATATTATTGTGTCTCACGTTTGTGAAATATCTACTATGTAGATAACACAAACATTTGAACGGTGTCTGGAATTTCACTCTATAATAAAGAGATAATTATGTAAATGACATTAAAAACATTATCATTAACAGAAACGTGTGTACTTTTGTCGTATAATTATGGTTTAGGTACCGGTATGTTAAGCTTTGACCAAAATTCCGCCGTAAGATTATAATTGTCAAGACAATTGCATAATAGACTGTAAAATAAACAATACACAGGATCGTAAAATATACGTTTCATCACGCCTTTTTACCGTAGGGCTAGGCAGTGACCATTATTGTTACACATGCTACGGTGTGATAAACCTCTATCGCTTCTCTGATCTGAGTGGTTCAGTTGGTTAACATATCTGCCATGCAGAGGACACATTTTCTCACGTTTATCAATATTTTCATTAATAAGCGTCGATTTAGGTTAGGTATTCTTGAACTGACTATTCTTTAAAATATCTCTGGTATGTACATCTCGATCTGCTCCTTCCGACGCGTCCATTCACTACCACCATGAAATTTTTTGTAGATAACAAGTTGTAGGAGTATTGTAAAATAAAAGAAAACCTTCCTTCATATCACGTATAAAAAGTGAAATGACACCACATAGGATATCATCTGACAAGAAATTATTGCTGTCGTGCATAATAATGCATTCCAGTTTCCAGTGAGTGATATGTAGGAAGAAAAAATGTTTTCTTACACTACGTACACTACTTATTATCTAAAAAACATTGATGGCAGTAGTGAATAGAATCATTGGCTTAAGAAAACCGAGATGTATGTATCACGATCAAATTAGGATTATTTTTTAAAAGCCAGCTCCATTGCAGTTATCCTAATCCGACGACCATCGATCGGTTGAAACCAATGTGGGAAAATATGCTTGAACAATTCACACAGCGCCATCTAGCCACAAAGAAAGCAAACCGTTTGTTATGGGTGTCAGAAAACTGATTAACTACCGCTTTTAATACATAGTTACTATACATACGACACCCAGACCTGTAATGGAAATAAATTCATAATTTCAATTTCTTTCCTGCTGGGAATCGAACCCTCTGCGTGGCAGACCGTTAACCAACTGAACCACTCAGCTCGGAGAAGCGAGATAGGTGTATCACACCGTAGCATGTGTGTAACAATAATGGTCTTTGCCTAGCCCTGCAGTAAAAAGGCATGACGTTACGTATATCATCACAGCCCATAACTGTCCACTGCAGGACTTAGACCCTCTCTTAAGAGAGAGGAGGTTATTGCCATAATCTACACGATTGGCCGACGGGTCGGAGATCGCAGTGTCGTAAATATACAAATGGAAAATGATGCTTCCCATTTTCCAGCCTACGGAGACTATATCTTTTGCCACAAAAACATTAGTCGTCTTGTACGACACCTACGAGTGTAAAGGGTTAGTACTATTTTACTCTGCCGGACACGGCCTGTATTACATACAGATGTTATAATAATGATAAGAATCAAGTGGATCCGGATTGGGCACAGCAAATTGGTAGAGAGGACCGAAACTCCAGAACTTTTGCCTTGATAATATTAGCGCTTTCTACGATACACACGAGTGATAGGGGTTGTTGCTCTTCTAGATACTGTGTCGAAAACCACATGCTTAGTTTACGTATATACCTATGCACTATTAGTCTTGACAATTAATCCAACGGCGGTGTTTTGGTCACAGCTTAACTTACCAGTACTTAAATCGTAATTATAAATAAAAGTATACACGTGTACGTTTATGATAATAAGTTTTATTCTACGCATACCTACCAAAGTTTACATCACAAACATACCTTCAAATAATTCACGTAATTTTGGGTATGCACTTTCTAGTTATTTTAATAATGTTGAAGACGTAATAATTTTATGTACTTAGCCTAATAAACCTAAATATTTACTTGTAAATAGTTTTGTTTCGATCACTTGGTAAAATGACTTCGAATGAGTATATAAACAAGCCTCCTCCTTTAATTAAATGTATTACTAGCAATTACAGTCTTTGAACATGTTTGTGTTATCCCTGTTGTTCCTCTGCGCCAGCGCAGCGCTGGCGGCGCCTTCAGAGAAGCAGATATTCGACCTGGAAGATGAACAGCAGTTGGTCGAGTTGTTTAACAATTTCAAGATAAAGTATCAAAAGAATTACCTGCACCCATTGGACCATTGGGCGCGTTATCACACTTTCGTGAAGAACTTGGCCAAGATCAATGCTATGAATGAACAGGACCCTACTGCGACTTATGGTATAAGTTTATATTCATTTTCAAAATTTTTGCAATACTGAGAGTTATTTTTTGTTTGCACTGGGTGCAGTTTCACAACTAACGAAATTATATTTCTATTTTTATAAAACTTATTTTCAAGATTAAGGCGTATACTTTTCTTGTATCTGCTAACTCACCTTATGAACATTATGTAGGGCCTCTTTGTGACTATGGTCACATCAGAATTCTAATTCCTAGAAGGTATAAAGATATACAGAAAGGAGTTCCTATTAATGATATATGTGAGCCATAGTGCATTAAATATTTTTGGGTGGGCGTAAGTTAAGAAAGTGGCCTTGTTTAAAAAAGAAAATGTGCATAATATAAAGTCATGATCACATTAATTTCAATGCAGGTATCACCGAATTCGCCGATATGTCTACGGAAGAAATCCTGGCTACGCGAACTGGGCTCGTATTAGACCCCAGCTTCATTCCGACATCAGTTGTGAACGCCTCTAATGTCCCAGATATTAAGCTTCGGAAAGAATTCAACTGGCGTACTCGAAATGCTGTCACGAGCGTCAAGGACCAAGGCAGCTGTGGTTCCTGCTGGGCATTCAGCGCCGTAGGTTAGATCCTTACAATTTTTAACGGGTTTTATTTGTGTTTAAGTAGATAAGTATTATATTTTCTTACAAACGATACAACTTGTAACATAAGGAAAGTACACAAGTCTACAACTTATTTTGGTACTCCATACCCTGCCGCATAACCACGGTAACGGCTTCAGCACAATTGGACGGATCGCCCGAAGAGAAGCATGCCTCCCGCCAAGGATAGGACGAAAAGAAGTGGCGCATCTCATCTCAATCCACTGACTTGTATCGCCACACCCGTCTGGGGTTGCATGGGTTTGCTCTGGTGGGGAATAAGCAGATACAGATTTCATCAGACAGTGATCGGATGTACCCAGCGGTGCTGAAACCGATACTGAGTGTCTGTCCGGATCAGTTGCCAGCAGAAGGTCTAAGCAATTGGCAGTATGGGAGTCAACTTCAGGTACCCTCGTGGCACAGTTTACCAGCTAGGTGAGATCTAGCGACAGCTAGTTTACGCGCCTCTCTCCCAGCATGAGCCGTCACCAGATATGGGAAAAGCTACTCTTGGTGGTGGGCATTGAAATCCTCCAGAATGACTAATTGCGCCGCGGGGTAACGTTCCCTCGCTTCATCCGCCACTTCTATGAGATGGTCACATAAGCGAGTTGTCTCCTGAACCCCGCTGTGCGAGCGGTAAATGCAGGCATACAGGATTTGCACTTGACCTGTATCCACCAGCAACCATAAAATAAAGAAACTAAACCCCTCAAAGCTCCTTAGACGCCGTATGCAGATATCTTCGAGAGCGTACACACAGACTCCGGCACGAGTTGCAAACCAGTGCTCGTGAGTATACCCTGGGTAGTTGAGGTACGCCGCGTCAGCCGGACATCTGATCTGCGTTTCAGTGAGGAACAGCAGCTGCGGTTTTTCAGTCTCAAGGTGGTAGTGGACTTCATCGAGATTCGAGTGCAGGCCTCGGATGTTAGTGAGGTGCACTTTGAGTGGGAGGGCGTGCAGCCGCTGTTTAAGGTTTCTCTTTTTTGGTGTGCATTATCATTTTAAGAGTGAAAAGGTTGTCTTAGGAGGATGGCAGTTGGACGAGGTGGTGCTCCTCCCACCAGCAAACATGCTCACCAATACCGCACGTGAAGGTGCCTGACGCGGAGACCGCGGGGACGCCCGAACCCCCCCAGATTGGCTACCTGGCCCTACCATCCGGTTGCCAACTGGCAAGGTAGAGCAATCTGGGAATTTTCGTAAGATGGCGGGGCAGCCTTTCACTGGTGGCTAACCAGCTACTTGAGCCCCCAACTATTTACGGTCGGCCAGCGGCGGCATCGTGCTTCAGATCCCGCTGCCCTCTGAAGCCAGGCACCCGGTACGGGAGTGGTGAGCATCAAGAAAAAGACGGCTATACAGAGCGACCACAACTGTCCAGACCCATCCTCCTAGATGGCTACTCCAGACATCGCAACGAAACACGGCTGGGCCGCATGACGACGCGTTCGCCTGGAGGGTGGTGACCAGCCACGGCCGAAGCCTACCACCGGAGAGAGTGCTGTCCATTTTGCACTACCCGGGGATCACGTGTAGGGTATCGAGAGTCATGAAGCCCAAAGTGGGCTTTGCCTACGGACGCGTGAAAACATTTGTTTAGGCTGAGATCT
Organism: Blastobasis adustella; assembly: GCA_907269095.1. Lineage (NCBI taxonomy): Eukaryota > Metazoa > Arthropoda > Insecta > Lepidoptera > Blastobasidae > Blastobasis > Blastobasis adustella. Next base: position 2,193,672 of record OU026116.1, on the reverse strand, counting down.
TACAATTATAGCAAAAGGCCTGAAATTATCAGGTTTCTGCAATCGTCTCCATGTAACACGTATAGCACCCATGATAAATACTCAGCACTCGAGTACTGACGGTAATTCCGAAACAAATTCAATTCCTAATTTTCATTGACCGCAATGATTGCATGTTTTTGATTCTCACATTTATTGGCGAATAATTGCTGCAGGGAACATCGAAGGGCAATATGCGATTAAACATGGAGAATTGGTGGATTTCTCTCCCCAGCAATTGGTTTCTTGTGACAAAAATGATGGTGCGTGCGGCGGTGGTCTTATGGCCAGTGCTTTCCAGTAAGTTAATACATCATAAGTTTTATTTTAGTATCAATATTAGCAGTCGATAACGAAGCGTCAGTGACCTAATAGTCAAGGGGCTCGACTCGTACCCCTGGGTACAGAGTTCGAAAACCCAATGACTCTTTTCTGAGTCTTATGAGCGGTGCTTTCCAGAAAGTTAGTTTATAATAAGTTTTATTTTAGTAACAATAATAGCGGTCGCCTAATGGTTAAAGGGTCCGACTCGTACCCCGGGATACAGAGTTCGAACCTCAATTACTCTTTTCTGAGTTATGTCATCATCTTGACGTTATATCTCTCGCGCTCGGGGTCAGCTTTGACCATGATCCAGGATTTGGCAGGTCAGGTAATTATAGTGGAGCGACTGCTATCTGACCTCCATGACCCTGCTACCAGGGGAACCTGACTAGATTGGATTGACTACGTTTAATCACGATGTTTTCTCTCACGGTAAGAGCATCGGTTAGTATTCAACTAATGTACATAATTTAGAAATCAGTCATTGGTACATGGCCGGAGCGGGATTCAAACCTGGGACCTCTGACTTACGAGTCGGATACTGTAACCGCTCGGCCACCGACTCTCTCTTTTTTGAGTTACATACATTAATGGAACTCTAACCGATGCACTTACTGTAAAGAAAAACGTCATGAAAAAACCTGCACATTCAGGGGACTGAATGTCTTACCATGATCCAATCTGGTAAGGTTGAACAGGGTCAAGGAAGTGAAAAGGGAGTCGCTCCATTGTAATTAAAGAACCTGGCAACGCCGTGCGAGATCACAACCGTAATATTAACGCTAAGATGAGCAAATTTACAGTCGGTAACGTACTGCTGCTGCACTTTAGACTGCATTTTATTGACATGGACAGATATGACAGTTATATTAAATTTTCCTGTGTTCCAGGTCACTGATAGAGTCAGGAGGTATCGAGACTGAGGAGGACTATCCTTATGAATCCGAATCAGGTGATGTACCTGACTGCGATTTCGACGAAGAAAAAGTAACGGCGGTCGTAACTGGATATAAAACACTCAAATTATCGACAATGACAGAACATCAGGTGGCACAGCTGTTAGTGTACATTGGGCCGATCTCCATAGGTAAACGATATCTTTTGTATTTCAATATATATTAGTTCATGATATTTTTTATAGAGCCATGTGGTGTTCAGTAGTGCCGAATCTTGCAAGAACCCCTTCGACTTATGGGTGTCGTTAATGGAGCTTAATATATTAGAAACTGGAAATGAACAGTAGCATTTTCTGTATACTCGTATTGTGTACTAGCCGTTCTTAGTGACTTTCACCTACGCGAATTTCAGATCTCCGTAAATCAATTAACTTAGTAAAGTTTGCGAGACCCTTTTTTTCCAGGATAAAGAGTAGCCTTTGTCATTTTGGAATAAAGTACTTTCCAATTAGTAAAATAATTTTCAAAATCGGTCCAGTACCATTCATAACAAAAAAAATTCATAATAACAGCACTGAAATACAAACCTTTTATAATATCAGCATAGATTTTAAACATTGCAATCTCCAACAGGAATCGATTTCTAGAAAAGATTTCTAGTATTTAGGGTAAAAAGAAAATATACTGAACAATGTTTGTTTGTCCTTAGCTATTGATGCCGGACAAGTACTACATTACCAAAGCGGAATAATTAAACAATGCGAATCTAGTGAGATAAACCATGCAGTTCTGTTAGTTGGATACGGAGAAGGTAATATAAACTCTCTCAACCTTTTTGTTTTGGGTATCTTGATAGTCGTTGACCCTTGGCCATGTGGTGTCCGGCAGATGAGAATGGCACCAAACCATTACACACGTGTGTGTCGTACAAGGCGAAAGATCTGGAGTCTCCGTAGGCTGGAAAATAGGTAGCAGCTTTTTCCATTGCTATATTTATAACATTGCGATCTCTAACCTGCCGGCCAAGCGTGAAGATTATGGAAATAACATTCACGTTATTTTATGGCAAAAACATTTCGTGAAAGAGTCCCCATTCCTGCAGTAGATTGTTAAATTTTAGTATTAGCAATTACAATCTTGCAGTATAAAGACCGATTATAGATAAATAATTTTAAAATATCTAATCAGACGACTAGCAAGTTTACCTACTAGCTTGTTAAATTTTCGTATCTCGAGGAAGGTTTTGCCGGTGTAAACTCCGATTTGAAACGTAATTCTCGTAGGCCCAGTTCTTCGGTCCGGTCGGACACCCAAAAAATCGCAAGTCCTTATACTACTGTATTTAATGAACTGAAGCATCTTCAAAATTCGTGCGTCGTTTTCATCACAGGATCACAGGTTAAATAGCTATCAATCCGCTTGGGAATGCCCATATCCTATCCACATTCTACAATATATCTTTCACAACCCTACTGCTACTTTTTCCACTTCTCTGTTGTATTTCTGTCTCCCGTCTCCTGATCCACTGGAAGAAACTCGTTAGCTATTCAGTACCTACTTCTAAATTCTCATGCAAGACGTTGGAATTCTCTTCTTCATAAAGTGCGTGATAGCCATATAAGTTACTAAATAGGATATTTCAAATTTTCAAAGACTCAAATATTTAATTATTAAACAATTCATTAAATCGCAGAAAATGGTGAGAAATACTGGTTGGTTAAGAATTCCTGGGGAGATGAGAGAGCAGAAGATGGATACTTCAGAATGGAGAGAGGCGTCAATTGCCTGGGTATTTTGAATGATATAGCTGCAACTGCAGAGGTAGAATAAACAACTGAAATTTTTTAATTCCATGTATTTTTGTCTATTTTTTCTTTGGTAGTGGTGCAACTTCTGCAACTTCTGTGGTAGCATAAATAGGTAATTTTAACTACTTTAAATCATGTATTTTGTTTTTTCTTTGCTAGTTGTAATAAAGGAAGGGATCTTTAATTGTTTTTTTATTTCAAACTTTATGGTCACCTATAATTATGCTCCATAACAATTCATCCGCCTGCATTGCAATGAAGTTTTGCCATTGTATGTTTGTATAAAAAATCTGTTCCTGAAATAGATCTTTCTGGATATTATAAAAACAACTGTTACGTGAACATAAAAACTAACAATAAATAGTATTTTTCATTTGATCTAGTTTGTCTTTCAGTGTTTTTTTAGAAGTTCTCCTTAATATGGGTATATCATAACAAGTTTTACGTAAATAGTTGCTATCGTTGCGATGTTGTAAGAAATGCGTCTATATTCAGTGATAAACATTCCAGAGACACACTGCTGTTAAGGAGAATGAATGTGAAAGGAAACCTGTACGGTGAATTGGTAGGTTTAAGCACCATGTATCAGTTAAGCGAAGGTTGCGCTCATGAGTGTCGCTGAGATACCGAAATTTGCATTTCAAGTAATCAGGAACAGCTGGGTCGTTTAGTATTGAAAAAAGAAGAAGTTATGTTCAAATTATCTTAAAATAAAGTCATTGGTACATAGCGGCAGTGGGATTCGTACCCGGCTCCTCTTGCTTACGAGTCGGATACCTTAACCATTAGTACACTGACGCTTAACGTTCCGCTTAACATTTTAAGCTCCTATACTTAGCGATTTTGGCTCTACGTTATTAGCAGCCAGTCTTATTTTTCCTTCTAAGGGCCGAATTGATATAATCTTGAATTACGTTTTCAATTATTTGTTTTGTAGAATATTTGGATACAGCTTCAAGAAAATCTCCTAAAAGTATAAAACGTATCATACAAAGTTTCATCCTCTATTTTACCCCCTTAAGGAAAGAATTTATACTTCTCGGAACGCATGCTAAATTACAAGGCAGAGCCAAAACCACTAACCCTAGAAGCTTGAAATTTTGAAGGGCGATATACTGCATAACGTAGGTGATCACTAAGAAGGGGTTTTTAGAAATTCGTCTCTTAATAGGGTGAAATAGGGGGTTAAAGTTTGCAATACGACCACTGCATGCTAACTGTCGAGTCACGATGCACTTCCACCACAGTTTTATTTCATTGGCGTGAAGTTTGTGGTTGCGCTTTTCAGCGCCGGCCAAGTCACACACCCATAGAGAATCGTTTTACTCATGCTCTTGTGAGCTTTCATTATTTAGCGTACAACGGTACAGGCTAACGACAGTACATACATTTTGCTACCGTTCGAGACCTACGTAAGTCACGTGGTCACGAGGCAATTCAATATTTCTTCAATAACTTTATTACACACAAACTTTATGATACCTCTAGGTATATTTTAAAAAAGCCCCGCAAATAAAATTGGAGCACATCAACTGTCGGAATCGTCTGAGGGACAGAAACTCGTTTACAGGTTGGCATGATCGAGGGTTAAAGCGGCAAAGAACATCTCCACATGCCGCTGTGTTAATGACCCTAGCGGTAGCGTGTTAATCAGAGATGGCGCTCGTACTTCCACGAGCTGCTCAACAAGTAGAACTAAGAATTACAGCCATACATCCTCCTCACCGGGACGATATACAACCCATGGAACTGGAAATACTCCAGTCTACAAGAGCTCGGTGCGGCAGTGCACTAACTACCGCGGTATAAAGCTGATGTTTCACACCATGTAGCTCCTTGAACGCATTGTTGACACAATGATCTAACGAAAGTGTGTAGTCTCAGAGTGTCAGTATGGGTTTCGGCCGAGATGTGGGACAATGAATCCCGTATTTGCCCTGAGAGCTCTTATGGAGGTATACAGATCAAAGAACACGCCCCTGCATTTCCTGTTTCTGGACATGCAGAAGGCCTTTGACTGTGTCCCTCGGGAGTTGGTCTAGTGAGCATTGCGGTCTAAGTCGGTATCAAAGGCCCATATTGATATTCCGAGACATGTACTGCGATTCCGATTCAATAGTTAGGACTGCTGTTGGTGACACCAACCCGTTTCCTATTACCGTTGGGGTACATCAAGGCTCTGTGCTCAGCCCATTTCTATTCAACGTGATATTGAACGTACTGTCAGATAGCATCCGAAACTACCATTAGGTGCCTCCGTGGTTACTCGTTTCAGCAGACGGTATCGCGCTGATAGACTCGGATAAACAGGCAGTGTAGCGAGGTTTATTCGATATTTCTGTAAGAAAGCCAAGAGAATTAAGAACATAAGCTCAGAGTGTAAATAGGATTTACCGAGAAAGGACAGCTCAAGAGTAGGTACCCACAGTAAACCGACAACAATTGGTGGGAAGCGCCATCTACCCACACAATAAAGCAAAGCTTGTGTAAAGGGTGCCAGACAACAGATAAGCAACTTTTTTTCTAATACATACTTATTAAACATACCATATTCTGATGGACTCTAATGTTATCTAGAACTGATCAATTTCTTGAGGTTTGGGTCCTGCATAAAATATAACACTGTATGTAAGAAAATAATTTTTATTATTATTATTTATTATTAACACCCAGACCTGTCACAGAAATCAAAATTCATAATTACAATTTCTGCTCTGCATGACAGATGTTAACTGAACCACTCAGATCGGAGAAGCGAGAGAAGTTTATGACACCGTAGCATGTGTAACAATAATGGCTAGGCAGAGGCTAGCCCTGCGCTAAAAAGGCGTCACGCGTGTATAATCACAACCCATATAACAACCCAAACAGTCCACTGCCAGACTTAGAGCCTCTCTCATGAGAGAGGAGGTTATTGTCTCTACGCTTGGCCGACGGGTTGGAGTTTAAAATTCAGACCCATCGACATTGGTATCGCAGGGCTGCGCAGATTAAATCAGAAAGATTTCTAGAGTAACATTAAATTCTCAACTACATTATCAACTTTGTCACATAAGTTGTTGTAAGTTGCAGTTTGTTCAATGCTGCACCTGTCTGTTTACGCCTCATCGTCATCACGAGTCCACCATATGACAGTCCACTGTTCGACATTGGCCTTCCCACAAGTGCGCTACTCAGATCGGTCCTAAGTAGGTATCTGGTTACTGCCAGCCGTTTTATGTAAATCTTCGCAACATCTTGACATAGAACGTTGCACGCTACATTTGTTAAATCGATATAAATACTAGAGAACACGTATGTCCCAATGGTTCTACAACAATAAATTAGTGAACAGCCTATTTTCTAATTTTCTGAGCTATGTCGATGTCCAAAGTTCTTTGCTTTATACGATCCCGATCATTTCCCTTAGAGAAATATCGAACAAAGCTCGATACAGTGTCTGTTGAACTACCATATAATTGTAAACTGGTATCAATATCGGTGTCCACGTTTCAGCTCCTTTGATTATAATGGCTAGAAAGTACTTATTGAAAAACATTAGTTTTTAGGCTATGTGGTATAGGCGACGAAAATATATGATATAACTCTTAAAATGCTGCGCAGCTCGACTTAATCGGTCTATTTTAGGGAGGTGCTAGCCAATGTCTCGTGTGCAGTTCATCATCATGATCTCGGCTTTATGTCCCGGTTACGCTCAGACATTTTTTCCCCACACATTTTGCCGGTCTGCGTAAGACGTGTCCATACGACATATAGATGTCATGGACGATAAAGGCTACCCCGAATGTGGGCGTTTCGAATGCAATCCTTTTATGAAACTCCAAATATTCGCTGTAGCATCATAATTCCAGTGGCGCGCAGTTCCTGCTTGGGTCACTCTACTAGAGGTCAAGTCTCGCTGTTGTTTAGCAGAGCAGGTCTAATAATGGTCTAATAGACCTGCCCTTCAGCTATATCGGTATTTTAGGGTCACAAATAAAACCTGCCACATCCCGCCAATTGGCCCAAGCTGCGGATATTCGGACTTTGACTTCGCTGTCAATGTCACCAGTTACGCTAAGTACAGATCCCAGGTATCTGGCCTAATTTGTGCGCTTGACTTCATCTTCGCCTATGCGCAAAGGTAGGGGATCTGCAATATGCAGGCCATGTACTCTGTCTTCGCCACATTAATCTTCAGACCGCCGTTCTCAAGTGACTACTTCCACTTTTTTACACGTTGGACTAGTCACCCCTTGTCCGACTCTATTAGCGCCATGCCATGTCAGCATACATGTGCGGCCACGGAGGCACCCCATGGTAGTCTCGAACGCAGTCAGACAGTATATCTAATATCACGTTGAATAGAAGTAGGCTGAGCACAGAGCCCTGATGTATCCCAACGGTAAAAGGGAACGGGTTGTTGTCCTAACTATTGAATCAGAATCGCGGTACATATCTCGGATAATATCAATATAGGCCTCGGGCACCGACTTGAACCGCAATGCCCACCAGACCATCTCCCGAGGGCACAAGGAAGGAAGACCTTTATCTGGTCTTCCGTCGGATCCGCGTGTCAACAATGCGTTCGAAAACCTTAATGGTGTGACACATCGCTTTCGTTCATCACCATGTTATAAAGGTCGGTAAGGATACTCACACAACGAAAGCCCATAGACTGCCACGCCTTAATATATACTCCATCGGGTCGGATAGCTTTCCGGTTTTTTTTGCAGCTTAGAGCGGTTTCGACTTCTTTAGGCGTTATCGGTGGCATAAGTCCTTTATTCCATGGGAGGTCCGGTGGCGCATCTCTTTGTGCTGCTTGTTGAGCAGCTCGTGGAAGTACGAGCGCCATCTCTCCTTTTCCACGCGGTCATCGTAAAACAGGATACCGCTCGGGTAATTAACACAGCGGCACGTGGAGATGTCCTGTGCCGCTTAAACCTTCGATCGTGACAACTTGTAAATGAGTTTCTGTCCCTCAGACGATTCCAATAGTTGATGTGCTCTAAGTTTTGTTGCGGGGCTTTATTCAAACCTACCTAGAAGTGTATTTCACAAAGTTGTGTAATACAATTATTGAAGAGACATTGAATTGATGCGTGACCACGTGACTTACTTGTACAGCGGCTTAAGTCAAATAGTGGAAGCTCACAGTAGTAACCTGTGATCTTAGGTTGTTTAAATCAATCTTAAGGGGCTAATATATAACAGCATGGAAAAGCACGTCCACAAACTTCACGCCAATGAAGTACAATACGGTGAGTGCATCGTTCCACAACAGTTAGCATGCAGTGGTCGCATTGCAAACTTTCACCCCCTTTTTCACCCCGTTAAGGGACGAATTTTCAAAAATCTTTTCTTGGTGCGCACTTACATTATGCAGTATATCGCCGTACACAATTAAACCTTCTAGTGTCGCAATTTAGCATGCATTCCGAAATGTCAGTATTCCAAACTTCCATCTCCTGTTTCAGCTGGGGAAATTTCCAAAAACGTTGAGTTACATTTTTCATGTATTTTTGATAAATACTTGTACAGTTTTAAGTGAACGTACTGAAGGAATTTATGGTAAAACTGAATAGCAGGAAGATTTCTTTTTAATTCTTTCCTTTAGTAGGTAAAATAGAGGATGAATCTTTGTATGGGACTTTTTGTTCCTTTAAGAGATTTATTGAAGCTGTTATTCTACAAAACAAATAATTAAAAATGTAATTCATAATTTTATAAATTCGGTTTTAGGGGGTAAAATAGTAGATAATTTTGTAATATTGACTAGCTGCTAACAACGTAGAGCCAAAATCGCTACATATAGGAGCTTAAAATGTTAAGCAAAACGTAAAGCGTCAGTGCCCTAGTGGTTAAAGTATTTAACTTGTAAGCAAGAGGTACCGAGTACGAACCCCACTGCCGCCATGTACCAATGACTCTATTCGAAGATATGTAGATTTGTTGAATAAACCGATGCTTTTACGATGAGGGAAAACATCGCAATAAAACCGGCACATTCAGGCGACTGAATGTGTAACTGTGATCCATTCTTTTCAGGTTTCCCTGGTAGCAGGGCCACGGAGGTCAGATGGCAGACGGACCACTATAATTACCTAACCTGGCAACCCTGAATCATGGTCAAGGCGAAGTACGGGCCCTCGTGCGCGAAAGCACAACCGGGACATTAACGCCAAGATAATTGGAGCTTAAAATGTTGCTTGTAGGGTTCTTATACGACGTAAATGAATAACTTTTTTTATATGTGGCAAACAAAGCAGGTAAGCAGTCACGAGTCAACTAGAAAATGTAAAAAGTGGTCTACGTGGATGAAGTCGCGGGCAAAAGCTTCTTTCTTGTAAAAGAAAATATATCAATAGAACTTGTTACTGTATGCCCCTTGTTCATGAATACATAACTGGGGGTAAGCTAAGTTAATGAAAAGATAAGCTTAGTTCCATAATAGTGTCCTATTCTACGTGCAACATTTAAATCATAACTGCCTGTATATGTGCCTAGAATGTGTGTGAGTGTGTGTGTGTGCGTGCTGAGAGTTTCTGATATTAAAATCTGTTTAATACTGCTTTCCATTTAATGGTATGTGCTCGTTTATCACTAAGTAGATCCATTTCAATAGCTACTATTTACGAAGAATTTGTTATAATATATTAACATATCGGGTACATTGAGGATTACTTGTAACAGGCTTAGGTAAGACAACAATGAAAGCCAAACCTAGTTCAAATAAAATATACTTTTATTATTCGTTTTTACGTTCACGCATGTTTATTATAATGTCCAGAAAACTCAGTTTCATAAACAGTTTTCTTATACAAACTTACAATGACAAAGTTTCAGTGCAATGCAGTCGTATGAATCGTTATAAGCATAATGATAGGTCAGCATAAAGTTTAAAATAAAAAACAATTAAAGATCCCTTACTTTATTACCACCACCAAAGAAAAACCAAAATACATGAATGACAGTAGTTACAATTACCTATTTACGCAACCACAGAAGTTGCAGCATTACTACCATTATCAAAGAAAAAATTGACAAAAATACATGAAATTATAGAAGTTCAGTAGTTTATTCTACCTCTGCAGTTGCAGCTATATCATTCAAAATACCCAGGCAATTGACGCCTCTCTCCATTCTGAAGTATCCTTCTTCTGCTCTTTCTGCTCCCCAGGAATTCTTAACAGACCAGTACTTCTCACCATTTTCTGCAAATTAATGTTATGTTTAATAATTAATATTAAATGTTAGTCTATGAAGCTATGAAATTTCCTATTTATTAACCTATATGGCTATTACGCAATTCATGAAGAAAAGAATTCCAAAGTCTTGCAGCATAAAAACTGAGAAGTAGGAACTGAATAGCCAACGAGTATCTTACAGTGGATCGACGGGACTTATCGTATAGACGGGACACAGAAATACAACAGAGAAGTGGAAAAGCAGCAGAAGGGTTGTGAAAGATTATATTGTAGAATTGGATAGGATATGGGTATTCCTTCGCAAGCGGATTGGTAGTTATTAAACCTTGGATCAACAGCTAGATACGTGGTCATATTTGCGCAAACATTTAATGAAAATGATGCTAAAATTTTGAAATTATTTTCCATAATATCCAATAAGGGGCAGAAGAGTGTGGAAATTTTAGTTTTTAATTGTAAGAAACTTTGGAGATATTTGAGTGAATGAAACGAAAAATAAGACTTGCGATTTTTTTGGGTATCCGACCAGACCGAAGAACCTGGCCTAGGGGGCCCGCTTCCTCGAGATACGAACATTTAACTAGCCTGTAGGTAAACTTGCAAGTCGTCTGCTTAGATTATTTCAAATTATTTATCTATATATCGGTCTTCATTCTGCAATCGCTAATACTAAAGTTAAACAAGATCATCATCATCATCACAGGCCGTAACAGTCTACTGCAAGACTTGGTGCCTCTTACGAAAGGGGATGTCATTGCCATAATCACAACGATTCGCCGGCAGAATAGGGATTGCAGTGTTATAAATATAACAATAGATAAAAGCTGCTGCCCATTTTCTAGTCTACGGAGACTCTAGATCTTTCGCCATGTACGACACCCATGACTCAGTCTCAACGAGTAAGGGGCTGGTGCTATTCGTCTCTGCCGGACGTCACATGGCCAACGGCCAAATGCTATAAAGATATCTATAATAAAAAAGTTGAGAGAGATTATATTACCTTCTCCGTATCCAACTAACAGAACTGCGTGGTTTATTTGACCAGATTCGCATTGCTTAATTATTCCGCCTTGGTAATGTTGTACTTGATCGGCATCAATACCTAAGGATAAACAAACATTGTTCAGATATTTCAACGATTGTAATTAGGTACAATATTTTCATTTTACCCCAAATAAGTTTTCTAGAAATCAATTCCTGTTGGAGATTGCAGTGTTTAAAATCTATGCTAATTTTGCAAATGGGTATGGCAATGGGTTGTATTTTTGTTTTTTATAACTTACTGTAACTTGTACTTCAACGATTTTGAAAATTCTTAGTTGGAATTTTAAGTTGTTAGTTCACAAGTCGGAAACTACGTTATTCCAAAATGACAAAGGCTACTCTTTATCCTGGAAAAATAATAGGGTCCAGCGGGAAAGTTGATTGTTTTACGGAGACCTGAAATGCGCGCCGGCCACTAAGAACGGCTATTACACATTATACAGAAAACGCTACTGTTCATTTCCAGTTTCTAATATATTAGGCTCCATTAACGACACCCATAAATCAAATGGGATTCTTGCAATATTCTGCACTACCGAACACCACATGGCTCTAAAAAAATATAATTAACTGATGTATGAAATATAGAAGATATCGTGTACCAATGGAAAGCGGCCCAGTGGAAACTAACAGCTGTGCCAGCTGATCTTCGGTCATTCTCGATAATTCGAGTGTTTTAAATCCAGTTACAACCGCCTTTACTTTTTCTTTGTCGAATTCGCAGTTAGGTACATAACCTGATCCGGATTCATAAGGATAGTCCTGCTCAGTCTCAATACCTCCTGACTCTACCAGTGACCTGGAACACAGAAAAATTCAATATAAATGTCATATCTGTCCATGTTAACAAAATGTAATCTAAAGTGCATCAGCAGTACGTTACCGACTGTAAATTTGCTCACCTTGGCGTTAATGTTTCGGTTGTTATCTCGCACGGATTTGGTATGTCGGGTAATTACAATGGAGCGACTTCCATTAGACCTCCGTGACCCTGTTCCAGGGGAACCTGCTATTCAGTCGCCTGAATATGCGTGCAGGTTTCATCACAATGTTTTTCTTTACCGTAAGAGCATCGGTTAGTGTTCCATTAATGTACATAACCCAGAAAAGAGTCATTGGGTTTGCGAACTCTGTACACAGGGGTACGAGTCAAGCCCAATAACTATTAGGCCACTGACGCTTCGTTATCGACTGCTAATATTGATACTAAAGTTAAACTTATCATGTATTAACTTACTGGAAAGCACTGGCCATAAAACCACCGCCGCACGCACCGTCATTTTTGTCACAAGAAACCAATTGTTGGGGAGAGAAATCTACCAATTGTTTATGTTTAATTGCGTATTGCCCTTCGATGTTCCCTGCAACAATTATTCGCCAATAAATAGGATTATTAGAATCATGCAATCATTCGGGTCTTTGAGAAATAGGAAATGAATTTTTTTTTGAGATCTGTCATGGTAGTATGTGTTGTGTGTAACGTGATTGCAAAAATCTGATAATTTTGACCTTCTGCAATCGTTGGAAGATCTTAGCAATATACACATGTTTTTATTTAATATGTCCCTTGAAGGCACTTTAGTCCTCAAATAACACATAAATCTCCTTCATGATTAATTAAGGTTCTTTTACTTTCCATATGTTACATATTGCATTGTTGTGATTCAAATATAATACTTATCTTCTTAAACAGATACAATATCCATTAAAATAGTTGTGAGGATCTAACCTACAGAACTGAATGCCCAGCAAGAACCACAGCCGCCTTGGTCCTTGACGGTCGTGACAGCATTTTGAGTACGCCAGTCGAATTCTTTCGGAGTCTTAATATCTGGGACATCAGAGGCGTTCACAACTGACGTCGGAATGAAGTTGGGGTCTAATACGAGTCCAGTTCGTGTTTCCCGGATTTCTTCCGAAGACATATCGGCGAATTCGGTGATACCTGCATTGAAATTCATGTGAGCATGAAAGATTAGGTTAAGAATATTTTATTTTCTAAGCTAGGTCACCCTCTTAGCTTACGGCCTCCAAAAAATATACGATACACTATGGCTCATAAATGACATCAATAGGTACACTTTTCTGTATCTGTTTTTACGCTCTAGTTGTATTCTGAAGTGACTATAGTCACAGAAAAGCTCTACATAATTTTCCTAAGGAGAGTTGGCAAAACACATGATGCTAAAAATAAGTTGAATGAAATTATAAATTTAATTTTGTTAGTTGGGACACTAACTAGCCAGTGCAAACAGTCAATCAGAAGTTTAAATAACAGCAAAAATAACGAAAATGAAAATAAACTGATACCATAAGTAGCAGTAGGGTCCTGTTCGTTCATCACATTGATCTTGCCCAAGTTCTTCACGAATATGTGATAGCGCGCCGAGTGCTCGAATGGATGCAAGTAATTCTTTTGATACTCTATCTTGAAGTTGTTAAACAACTCGACCAGCTGCAGCTCATTGTCCAGGTCGAATATCTGCTTCTCTGAAAGCGCCGCGAGCGCTGCGCTGGCGCAGAGGAACAATAGGGATAGCACAAACATCTTCAGAGACTGTGACTGCTAGTAATACAATTCATCATACCTGGCTTGTTTATATACTCATTCGTTATAATTTAACCACGTGATCGGAAGAAAGAATATTTACTTACATATTTTAGTTTATTAGACTAAGCACATGAAAATTTCACGTCTTCAACATTATTGAAATAATTAGAATGTGCATACATAAAATTATTTGAATTATTCAAAAGTATGTTTGATAAGGAAACTTTTATTAGTTACAATAAAAATGTTATTGTGTCTCACGTTTGTGAAATATCTTCTATGTAGATAACACAAACATTTGAACGGTGTCTGGAATTTCACTCTATAATAAAGAGATAATTATGTAAATGACATTAAAAACATTATCATTAACAGACACGTGTGTACTTTTGTCGTATAATTATGGTTTAGGTACCGGTATGTTAAGCTTTGACCAAAATTCTGCCGTAAGATTATAATTGTCAAGACAATTGCATAATAGACTGTAAAATAAACAATACACAGGATCGTAAAATATACGTATCATCACGCCTTTTTACCGAAGGGCTAGGCAGTGACCATTATTGTTACACATGCTACGGTGTGATAAACCTCTATCGCTTCTCTGATCTGAGTGGTTCAGTTGGTTAACATATCTGCCATGCAGAGGACACATTTTCTCATGTTTATCAATATTTTCATACATAATCGTCGATTTAGGTTAGGTACTCTTGAACTGACCATTCTTTTAAATATCTCTGGTATTTACATCTCGATCTTCTCCTTCCGACGCGTTCATTCACTACCACCATGAATTTTTTTGTAGATAACAAGTAGTAGGAGTTTTGTTAGTGAAGAAAACCTTCCTTCATATCACGTATAGAAAGTGAAATGTCGCCACATAGGATATCATCTGACAAGAAATTATTGCTGTCGTGCATAATAATGCATTCCAGTTTCCAGTGAGTGATATGTAGGAAGAAAAAAATTTTCTTACACTACGTACACTACTTATTATCTAAAAAACATTCATGGCAGTAGTGTTTAAAATTAAGATTATTTTTAAAAGCCAGCTCTATTGCACCTATCCTAATCTGACGACCATCGGTTGAAACCAATGTGGGAAAATATGCTTGAACAATTCACACAGCGCCATCTAGCCACAAAGAAAGCAAAGCGTTTGTTATGGGTGTCAGAAAACTGATTAACTACCGCTTTTAATACATAGTTACTATACATACGACACCCAGACCTGTAATGGAAATAAATTCATAATTTCAATTTCTTTCCTGCTGGGAATCGAACCCTCTGCGTGGCAGACCGTTAACCAACTGAACCACTCAGCTCGGAGAAGCGAGATAGGTGTATCACACCGTAGCATGTGTGTAACAATAATGGTCTTTGCCTAGCCCTGCAGTAAAAAGGCATGACGTTACGTATATCATCACAGCCCATAACTGTCCACTGCAGGACTTAGACCCTCTCTTAAGAGAGAGGAGGTTATTGCCATAATCTACACGATTGGCCGACGGGTCGGAGATCGCAGTGTCGTAAATATACAAATGGAAAATGATGCTTCCCATTTTCCAGCCTACGGAGACTATATCTTTTGCCACGAAAACATTAGTCGTCTTGTACGACACCTACGAGTGTAAAGGGTTAGTACTATTTTACTCTGCCGGACACGGCCTGTATTACATACAGATGTTATAATAATGATAAGAATCAAGTGGACCCGGATTGGGCACAGCAAATTGGTAGAGAGGACCCTACCGAAACTCCAGAACTTTTGCCTTGATAATATTAGCGCTTTCTACGATACACACGAGTGATAGGGGTTGTTGCTCTTCTAGATACTGTGTCGAAAACCACATGCTTAGTTTACGTATATACCTATGTACTATTAGTCTTGACAATTAATCCAACGGCGGTGTTTTGGTCTCAGCTTAACTTACCGTTACTTAAATCGTAATTATAAATAAAAGTATACACGTGTACGTTTATGATAATAAGTTTTATTCTACGCATACCTACCAAAGTTTACATCACAAACATACCTTCAAATAATTCACGTAATTTTGGGTATGCACTTTCTAGTTATTTTAATAATGTCGAAGGCGTAATAATTTTATGTACTTAGCCTAATAAACCAAAGCATTTACTTGTAAATAGTTTTGTTTCGATCACGTGGTCAAATGACTTCGAATGAGTATATAAACAAGCCTCCTCCTTTAATTAAATGTATTACTAGCATTCACAGTCTTTGAACATGTTTGTGTTATCCCTGTTGTTCCTCTGCGCCAGCGCAGCGCTCGCGGCGCCTTCAGAGAAGCAGATATTCGACCTGGAAGATGAACAGCAGTTGGTCGAGTTGTTTAACAATTTCAAGATAAAGTATCAAAAGAATTACCTGCACCCATTGGACCATTGGGCGCGTTATCACACTTTCGTGAAGAACTTGGCCAAGATCAATGCTATGAATGAACAGGACCCTACTGCGACTTATGGTATAAGTTTATATTCATTTTCAAAATTTTTGCAATACTGAGAGTTATTTTTTGTTTGCACTGGGTGCAGTTTCACAACTAACGAAATTATATTTCTCTTTTTTATAAAACTTATTTTCAAGATTAAGGCGTATACTTTTCTTGTAGGTATCTGCTAACTCACCTTATGAACATTATGTAGGGCCTCTTTGTGACTATGGTCACATCAGAATTCTAATTCCTAGAAGGTATAAAGATATACAGAAAGGAGTTCCTATTAATGATATATGTGAGCCATAGTGCATTAAATATTTTTGGTTGGGCGTAAGTTAAGAAAGTGGCCTTGTTTAAAAAAGAAAATGTGCATAATATAAAGTCATGATCACATTAATTTCAATGCAGGTATCACCGAATTCGCCGATATGTCTACGGAAGAAATCCTGGCTACGCGAACTGGGCTCGTATTAGACCCCAGCTTCATTCCGACATCAGTTGTGAACGCCTCTAATGTCCCAGATATTAAGCTTCGGAAAGAATTCAACTGGCGTACTCGAAATGCTGTCACGAGCGTCAAGGACCAAGGCAGCTGTGGTTCCTGCTGGGCATTCAGCGCCGTAGGTTAGATCCTTACAATTTTTAACGGGTTTTATTTGTGTTTAAGTAGATAGGTATTATATTTTCTTACAAACGATACAACTTGTAACATAAGGAAAGTACACAAGTCTACAACTTCTTTTGGTACTCCATACCCTGCCGCATAACCACGGTAACGGCTTCAGCACAATTGGACGGATCGCCCGAAGAGAAGCATGCCTCCCGCCAAGGATAGGACGAAAAGAAGTGGCGCATCTCATCTCAATTCACTGACTTGTATCGCCACACCCGTCGGGGGTTGCATGGGTTTGCTCTGGTGGGGAATAAGCGGATACACATTTCATCAGACAGTGATCGGATGTACCCAGCGGTGCTGAAACCGATACTGAGTGTCTGTGCGGATCAGTTGCCAGCAGAAGGTCTAAGCAATTGGCAGTATGGGAGTCAACTTCAGGTACCCTCGTGGCACAGTTTACCAGCTAGGTGAGATCTAGCGACAGCTAGTTTACGCGCCTCTCTCCCAGCATGAGCCGTCACCAGATATGGAAAAAGCTACTCTTGGTGGTGGGCATTGAAATCCTCCAGAATGACTAATTGCGCCGCGGGGTAACGTTCCCTCGCTTCATCCGCCACTTCTATGAGATGGTCACATAAGCGAGTTGTCTCCTGAACCCCGCTGTGCGAGCGGTAAATGCAGGCATACAGGATTTGCACTTGACCTGTATCCACCAGCAACCATAAAATAGAGAAACTTAACCCCTCAAAGCTTCTTAGACGCCGTATGCAGATATCTTCGAGAGCGTACACACAGACTCCGGCACGAGTTGCAAACCAGTGCTCGTGAGTATACCCTGGGTAGTTGAGGTACGCCGCGTCAGCCGGACATCTGATCTGCGTCTCAGTGAGGAACAGCAGCTGCGGTTTTTCAGTCTCAAGGTGGTAGTGGACTTCATCGAGATTCGAGTGCAGGCCTCGGATGTTAGTGAGGTGCACTTTGAGTGGGAGGGCGTGCAGCCGCTGTTTAAGGTTTCTCTTTTTTGGTGTGCATTATCATTTTAAGAGTGAAAAGGTTGTCTTAGGAGGATGGCAGTTGGACGAGGTGGTGCTCCTCCCACCAGCAAACATGCTCACCAATACCGCACGTGAAGGCGCCTGACGCGGAGACCGCGGGGACGCCCGAACCCCCCCAGATTGGCTACCTGGCCCTACCATCCGGTTGCCAACTGGCAAGGTAGAGCAATCTGGGAATTTTCGTAAGATGGCGGGGCAGCCTTTCACTGGTGGCTAACCAGCTACTTGAGCCCCCAACTATTTACGGTCGGCCAGCGGCGGCATCGTGCTTCAGATCCCGCTGCCCTCTGAAGCCAGGCACCCGGTACGGGAGTGGTGAGCATCAAGAAAAAGACGGCTATACAGAGCGACCACAACTGTCCAGACCCATCCTCCTAGATGGCTACTCCAGACATCGCAACGAAACACGGCTGGGCCGCATGACGACGCGTTCGCCTGGAGGGTGGTGACCAGCCACGGCCGAAGCCTACCACCGGAGAGAGTGCTGTCCATTTTGCACCACCCGGGGATCACGTGTAGGGTATCGAGAGTGATGAAGCCCAAAGTGGGCTTTGCCTACGGACGCGTGAAAACATTTGTTTAGGCTGAGATCTTACAATTATAGCAAAAGGCCTGAAATTATCAGGTTCCTGCAATCGCCTCCATGTAACACGTATAGCACCCATGATAAATACTCAGCACTCGAGTACTGACGATAATTCCGAAACAAATTCAATTCCTAATTTTCATTGACCGCAATGATTGCATGTTTTTGATTCTCACATTTATTGGCGAATAATTGCTGCAGGGAACATCGAAGGGCAATATGCGATTAAACATGGAGAATTGGTGGATTTCTCTCCCCAGCAATTGGTTTCTTGTGACAAAAATGATGGTGCGTGCGGCGGTGGTCTTATGGCCAGTGCTTTCCAGTAAGTTAATACATCATAAGTTTTATTTTAGTATCAATATTAGCAGTCGATAACGATGCGTCAGTGGCCTAATAGTCAAGGGGCTCGACTCGTACCCCTGGGTACAGAGTTCGAAAACCCAATGACTCTTTTCTGAGTCTTATGAGCGGTGCTTTCCAGAAAGTTAGTTTATAATAAGTTTTATTTTAGTAACAATATTAGCGGTCGCCTAATGGTTAAAGGATCCGACTCGTACCCCGGGATACAGAGTTCGAACCTCAATTACTCTTTTCTGAGTTATGTCATCATCTTGACGTTACATCTCTCGCGCTCGGGGTCAGCTTTGACCATGATCCAGGATTTGGCAGGTCAGGTAATTATAGTGGAGCGACTGCTATCTGACCTCCATGACCCTGCTACCAGGGGAACCTGACTAGATTGGATTGACTACGTTTAATCACGATGTTTTCTCTCACCGTAAGAGCATCGGTTAGTATTCAACTAATGTACATAACTCAGAAATCAGTCATTGGTACATGGCCGGAGCGGGATTCAAACCTGGGACCTCTGACTTACGAGTCGGATACTGTAACCGCTCGGCCACCGACTCTCTCTTTTTTGAGTTACATACATTAATGGAACTCTAACCGATGCACTTACTGTAAAGATAAACGTCATGAAAAAACCTGCACATTCAGGGGACTGAATGTCTTACCATGATCCAATCTGGTAAGGTTGAACAGGGTCAAGGAAGTGAAAAGGGAGTCGCTCCATTGTAATTAAAGAACCTGGCAACGCCGTGCGAGATCACAACCGTAACATTAACGCTAAGATGAGCAAATTTACAGTCGGTAACGTACTGCTGCTGCACTTTAGACTGCATTTTATTGACATGGACAGATATGACAGTTATATTAAATTTTCCTGTGTTCCAGGTCACTGATAGAGTAAGGAGGTATCGAGACTGAGGAGGACTATCCTTATGAATCCGAATCAGGTGATGTACCTGACTGCGATTTCGACGAAGAAAAAGTAACGGCGGTCGTAACTGGATATAAAACACTCAAATTATCGACAATGACAGAACATCAGGTGGCACAGCTGTTAGTGTACATTGGGCCGCTCTCCATAGGTAAACGATATCTTTTGTATTTCAATATATATTAGTTCATGATATTTTTTATAGAGCCATGTGGTGTTCAGTAGTGCCGAATCTTGCAAGAACCCCTTCGACTTATGGGTGTCGTTAATGGAGCTTAATATATTAGAAACTGGAAATGAACAGTAGCATTTTCTGTATACTCGTATTGTGTACTAGCCGTTCTTAGTGACTTTCACCTACGCGAATTTCAGATCTCCGTAAAACAATCAACTTAGTAAAGTTTGCGAGACCCTTTTCTTCCAGGATAAAGAGTAGCCTTTGTCATTTTGGAATAAAGTGCTTTCCAATTAGTGAAATAATTTTCAAAATCGGTCCAGTACCATTCATAACAAAAAAAATCATAATAACAGTACAAAAATACAAACCTTTTATAATATCAGCATAGATTTTAAACATTGCAATCTCCAACAGGAATCGATTTCTAGAAAAGATTTCTAGTATTTAGGGTAAAAAGAAAATATACTGAACAATGTTTGTTTGTCCTTAGCTATTGATGCCGGACAAGTACTACATTACCAAAGCGGAATAATTAAACAATGCGGATCTAGTGAGATAAACCATGCAGTTTTGTTAGTTGGATACGGAGAAGGTAATATAAACTATCTCAACCTTTTTGTAATGGGTATCTTGATAGTCGTTGGCCGTTGGCCATGTGGTGTCCGGCAGAGGAGAATGGCACCAAACCGTTACACTCGTGTGTGTCGTACAAGGCGAAAGATCTAGAGTCTCCGTAGGCTGGAAAATAGGTAGCAGCTTTTTCCATTGCTATATTTATAACATTGCGATCTCTAACCTGCCGGCCAAGCGTGAAGATTATGGAAATAATATTCACGTTATTTTATGGCAAAAACATTTCTTGAAAGAGGCCCCATTCCTGCAGTAGATTGTTACGGCCTGTGATGATGATGATGATCTTGTTAAATTTTAGTATTAGCAATTACAATCTTGCAGTATGAAGACCGATTATAGATAAATAATTTTAAAATATCTAATCAGACGACTAGCAAGTTTACCTACTGGCTTGTTAAATTTTCGTATCTCGAGGAAGGTTTTGCCGGTGTAAACTTCGATTTGAAACGTAATTCTCGTAGGCCCAGTTCTTCGGTCCGGTCGGACACCCATAAAATCGCAAGTCCTTATACTACTGTATTTAATGAACTGAAGCATCTTCAAAATTCGTGCTTCATTTTCATCACAGGATCACAGGTTAAATAATTATCAATCCGCTTGGGAATGCCCATATCCTATCCACATTCTAAAATATATCTTTCACAATCCTACTGCTACTTTTTCCACTTCTCTGTTGTATTTCTGTCTCCCGTCTCCTGATCCACTGGAAGAAACTCGTTAGCTATTCAGTACCTACTTCTAAATTCTCATGCAAGACGTTGGAATTCTCTTCTTCATAAAGTGCGTGATAGCCATATAAGTTACTAAATAGGATATTTCAAACTTTCAAAGACTCAAATATTTAATTATTAAACAATTCATTAAATCGCAGAAAATGGTGAGAAATACTGGTTGGTTAAGAATTCCTGGGGAGATGAGAGAGCAGAAGATGGATACTTCAGAATGGAGAGAGGCGTCAATTGCCTGGGTATTTTGAATGATATAGCTGCAACTGCAGAGGTAGAATAAACAACTGAAATTTTTTAATTCCATGTATTTTTGTCTATTTTTTCTTTGGTAGTGGTGCAACTTCTGCAACTTCTGTGGTAGCATAAATAGGTAATTTTAACTACTTTAAATCATGTATTTTGTTTTTTCTTTGGTAGTTGTAATAAAGGAAGGGATCTTTATTGTTTTTTTATTTCAAACTTTATGGTCACCTATAATTATGCTCCATAACAATTCATCCGCCTGCATTGCAATGAAGTTTTGCCATTGTATGTTTGTATAAAAAATCTGTTCCTGAAATAGATCTTTCTGGATATTATAAAAACAACTGTTACGTGAACATAAAAACTAACAATAAATAGTATTTTTCATTTGATCTAGTTTGTCTTTCAGTGTTTTTTTAGAAGTTCTCCTTAATATGGGTATATCATAACAAGTTTTACGTAAATAGTTGCTATCGTTGCGATGTTGTAAGAAATGCGTCTATATTCAGTGATAAACATTCCAGAGACACACTGCTGTTAAGGAGAATGAATGTGAAAGGAAACCTGTACGGTGAATTGGTAGGTTTAAGCACCATGTATCAGTTAAGCCAAGGTTGCGCTCATGAGTGTCGCTGAGATACCGAAATTTGCATTTCAAGTAATCAGGAACAGCTGGGTCGTTTAGTATTGAAAAAAGAAGAAGTTATGTACAAATTATCTTAAAATAGAGTCATTGGTACATAGCGGCAGTGGGATTCGTACCCGGCTCCTCTTGCTTACGAGTCGGATACCTTAACCATTAGTACACTGACGCTTAACGTTCCGCTTAACATTTTAAGCTCCTATACTTAGCGATTTTGGCTCTACGTTATTAGCAGCCAGTCTTATTTTTCCTTCTAAGGGCCGAATTGATATAATCTTGAATTACGTTTTCAATTATTTGTTTTGTAGAATATTTGGATACAGCTTCAAGAAAATCTCCTAAAAGTATAAAACGTATCATACAAAGTTTCATCCTCTATTTTACCCCCTTAAGGAAAAAATTTATACTTCTCGGAACGCATGCTAAATTACAAGGCAGAGCCAAAACCACTAACCCTAGAAGCTTGAAATTTTGAAGGGCGATATACTGCATAACGTAGGTGATCACTAAGAAGGGGTTTTTAGAAATTCGTCTCTTAATAGGGTGAAATAGGGGGTTAAAGTTTGCAATACGACCACTGCATGCTAACTGTCGAGTCACGATGCACTTCCACCACAGTTTTATTTCATTGGCGTGAAGTTTGTGGTTGCGCTTTTCAGCGCCGGCCAAGTCACACACCCATAGAGAATCGTTTTACTCATGCTCTTTTGAGCTTTCATTATTTAGCGTACAACGGTACAGGCTAACGACAGTACATACATTTTGCTACCGTTCGAGACCTACGTAAGTCACGTGGTCACGAGGCAATTCAATATTTCTTCAATAACTTTATTACACACAAACTTTATGATACCTCTAGGTATATTTTAAAAAAGCCCCGCAAATAAAATTGGAGCACATCAACTGTCGGAATCGTCTTAGGGACAGAAACTCGTTTACAGGTTGGCATGATCGAGGGTTAAAGCGGCAAAGAACATCTCCACATGCCGCTGTGTTAATGACCCTAGCGGTAGCGTGTTAATCAGAGATGGCGCTCGTACTTCCACGAGCTGCTCAACAAGTAGAACTAAGAATTACAGCCATACATCCTCCTCACCGGGACGATATACAACCCATGGAACTGGAAATACTCCAGTCTACAAGAGCTCGGTGCGGCAGTGCACTAACTACCGCGGTATAAAGCTGATGTTTCACACCATGTAGCTCCTTGAACGCATTGTTGACACAATGATCTAACGAAAGTGTGTAGTCTCAGAGTGTCAGTATGGGTTTCGGCCGAGATGTGGGACAATGAATCCCGTATTTGCCCTGAGAGCTCTTATGGAGGTATACAGATCAAAGAACACGCCCCTGCATTTCCTGTTTCTGGACATGCAGAAGGCCTTTGACTGTGTCCCTCGGGAGTTGGTCTAGTGAGCATTGCGGTCTAAGTCGGTATCAAAGGCCCATATTGATATTCCGAGACATGTACTGCGATTCCGATTCAATAGTTAGGACTGCTGTTGGTGACACCAACCCGTTTCCTATTACCGTTGGGGTACATCAAGGCTCTGTGCTCAGCCCATTTCTATTCAACGTGATATTGAACGTACTGTCAGATAGCATCCGAAACTACCATTAGGTGCCTCCGTGGTTACTCGTTTCAGCAGACGGTATCGCGCTGATAGACTCGGATAAACAGGCAGTGTAGCGAGGTTTATTCGATATTTCTGTAAGAAAGCCAAGAGAATTAAGAACATAAGCTCAGAGTGTAAATAGGATTTACCGAGAAAGGACAGCTCAAGAGTAGGTACCCACAGTAAACCGACAACAATTGGTGGGAAGCGCCATCTACCCACACAATAAAGCAAAGCTTGTGTAAAGGGTGCCAGACAACAGATAAGCAACTTTTTTTCTAATACATACTTATTAAACATACCATATTCTGATGGACTCTAATGTTATCTAGAACTGATCAATTTCTTGAGGTTTGGGTCCTGCATAGAATATAACACTGTATGTAAGAAAATAATTTTTATTATTATTATTTATTATTAACACCCAGACCTGTCACAGAAATCAAAATTCATAATTACAATTTCTGCTCTGCATGACAGATGTTAACTGAAACACTCAGATCGGAGAAGCGAGAGAAGTTTATGACACCGTAGCATGTGTAACAATAATGGCTAGGCAGAGGCTAGCCCTGCGCTAAAAAGGCGTCACGCGTGTATAATCACAACCCATATAACAACCCAAACAGTCCACTGCCAGACTTAGAGCCTCTCTCATGAGAGAGGAGGTTATTGTCTCTACGCTTGGCCGACGGGTTGGAGTTTAAAATTCAGACCCATCGACATTGGTATCGCAGGGCTGCGCAGATTAAATCAGAGAGATTTCTAGAGTAACATTAAATTCTCAACTACATTATCAACTTTGTCACATAAGTTGTTGTAAGTTGCAGTTTGTTCAATGCTGCACCTGTCTGTTTACGCTTCATCGTCATCACGAGCCCACCATATGACAGTCCACTGTTCGACATTGGCCTTCCCACAAGTGCGCTACTCAGATCTTTCCTAAGTTTTAGGTATCTGGTTACTGCCAGCCGTTTTATGAAGATCTTCGCAACATCTTGACATAGAATAGTTTGTTAAATCGATATGAATACTAGAGAACACGTATGTCCCAATGGTTCTACAACAATAAATTAGTGAACAGCCTATTTACTAATTTTCTGAGCTATGTCGATGTCCAAAGTTCTTTGCTTTATACGGACCCGATCATATCCCTTAGAGAAATATCGATCAAAACTCGCTACAGTGTCTGTTGAGCTACCATTAACTTGTGAACTGGTATCAATATCGGTGTCAACGTTTCAGCTCCGTAGATTATAATGGGTAGAAAGTACTGATTGAAAAACTTTAGTTTTTAGGCTATGTGATATAGGCGACGAAAAGATATGATGTAACTTTCAAAAAGCCGATGTCTCGTGTGCAATTCATCATCATCATCTCGGCGTTATGTCCCGGTTACGCTCAGACATTTGTTCCCCACACATTTTGCCGGTCTGCGTAAGACGTAGCCATACCATTGAAGGCGGGGCACTCTTGCAGGTTATCTGCGATATCACGGACGATAAAGGCTAACCCGAATGTGGGCGTTTCACTCTACTAGAGGATAAGTCTCGCTGTTGTATAGCAGAGCAGGTCTAATGCTGGTCTTATAGACCTGCCCTTTAGTTTTATCGGCATTTTAGGGTCACAAATAAAACCTGCCATATCCCGCCATTTGGCACAAGCTGCGGATATTTGGACTTTGACGTCGCTGTCGATATCACCAGTTACGCTAAGTACAGATCCCAGGTATTTGGCCTGATTTGTGCGTTTGACTTAATCTTAGCCTATGCGCAAAGGTCTCTGGGAAGGGGATCTGCAATATTGCAGGCCATGTACTCCGTCTTCGCCACATTAATCTTCAGACCACCGTTCTCAAGTGAGTACTTCCACTTTATTACACGTTGGACTAGTCGCCCCTTGTCCGAGTCTAGCAGCGCCATGCCATGTCAGCATACATGAGCTGCCGCGGAGGCACCCCATAGTAGTCTTGAACGCAGTCTGACAGTAAATCTAATATCACGTTGAATAGATGTGGGCTGAGCACAGAGCCCTAATTATTCCAACGGTAAAAGGGAACGGGTTGGTGTCCTAACTAATGAATCAGGATCACGGTACATATCTCGGATAATATCAATATAGGCCTCGGGCACCGACTGGAACTGCAATGCCCACCAGACCACCTGCCGAGGAAAAGGTCACAGACAAAGGCTTTCTACATATCCAGAAACAGGTAATGCAGTGGCGTGTCCTTTGATCTGTATCCCTCCAAGATGAGAGTTCTCGGGGCAAATACTGGGTCCACGGTCCCCCAAACCGGTCAAAACCCATACTGATACTCTGAGATTGTACACTTCCGTCGGATCCGCGCGTCAACAAAACCTTCATGGTGTGAGACATCGCTTTCGTTCATCACCATGTTATAAAGGTCGGTAAGGATACTCACACCATGAAAGCCCATAGATTGCCACGCCTTAATATATACTCCATTGGGTCGGATAGCTTTCCGGTTTTTT
Source organism: Blastobasis adustella (assembly GCA_907269095.1). Classification (NCBI taxonomy): domain Eukaryota; kingdom Metazoa; phylum Arthropoda; class Insecta; order Lepidoptera; family Blastobasidae; genus Blastobasis; species Blastobasis adustella. The sequence goes on along the minus strand of OU026116.1, from coordinate 2,167,307 downwards.
TGCAGCTTAGAGTGGTTTCGACTTCTTTAGGCGTTATCGGTGGCATAAGTCCTTTATTGGAATAAAGGACCAGAGGGAGGTCTGGTGGCAGCATCTCTTTGGGCTGCTTGTTGAGCAGCTCGTGGAAGTACGAGCGCCATCTCTCCTTTTCCACGCGGTCATCGTATAACCGGATACCGCTCGGGTAATTAACACAGCGGCACGTGGAGATGTCCTGTGCCGCTTAAACCCTCGATCGTGACAACTTGTAAATGAGTTTCTGTCCCTCAGACGATTCCAACAGTTGATGTGCTCTAAGTTTTGTTGCGGGGCTTTATTCAAACCTACCTAGAAGTGTATTTCACAAAGTTGTGTAATAAAATTATTGAAGAGACATTGAATTGATGCGTGACCACGTGACTTACTTGTACAGCTGCTTAAGTCAAATAGTGGAAGCTCACAGTAGTTACCTGTGATCTAAAGGGGCTAATATATAACGTCGTCCTCAAACTTCACGCCAATGAAGTAAAATACGGTGAGTGCATCGTTTCACGGCGCGAAAGCACAACCAGGACATTAACGCCAAGATAATTGGAGCTTAAAATGTTGTAAATGAATATATATTTTTTTTATTACGAATGTGGCAAACAAAGCATGTAAGCAGTCACGAGTCAATTAGAAAATGTAAAAAGTGGTCTACGTGGATGAAGTCGTGGGCAAAAGCAACTTTCTTGTAAAATAAAATATATGAATAGAACTTGTTACTGTATGCCCCTTGTTCATGAATACATAACTGGGGGTAAGCTAAGTTAATGAAAAGATAAGCTTAGTTCCATAATAGTGTCCTATTCTACGTGCAACATTTAAATCATGACTGCCTGTATATGTGCCTAGAATGTGTGCGAGTGTGTGTGTGCGTGCTTAGAGATTCTAATATTGAAATCTGTTTAATACTGATTTCCATTGATTGGTATGTGCTCGTTTATCACTAAGTAGATCCATTTCGATAGCAGCTATTTACGAAGAATTTGTTAAAACATATCGGGTACATTAAGGATTACTTGTAACAGGCTTAGGTAAGACAACAATGAAAGCCAAACCAAGTTCAAATAAAATATACTTTTATTATTCGTTTTAACGTTCACGCATGTTTATTATAATGTCCAGAAAACTTGATTTCATAAACAGTTTTTTTTATACAAACTTACAATGACAAAGTTTCAGTGCAATGCAGTCGGATGAATCGTTATAAGCATAATGATAGGTCAGCATAAAGTTTAAAATAAAAAACAATTAAAGATCCCTTACTTTATTACCATCACCAAAGAAAAACCAAAATACATGAATGACAGTAGTTGCAATTACCTATTTACGCAACCACAGAAGTTGCAGCATTACCACCATTATCAAAGAAAAAATTGACAAAAATACATGAAATTATAGAATTTCAGTAGTTTATTCTACCTCTGCAGTTGCAGCTATATCATTCAAAATACCCAGGCAATTGACGCCTCTCTCCATTCTGAAGTATCCTTCTTCTGCTCTTTCTGCTCCCCAGGAATTCTTAACAGACCAGTACTTCTCACCATTTTCTGCAAATTAATGTTATGTTTAATAATTAATATTAAATGTTAGTCTTTGAAGCTATGAAATTTCCTATTTATTAACTTATATGGCTATTACGCAATTCATGAAGAAAAGAATTCCAAAGTCTTGCAGCATAAAAACTGAGTAGTAGGAACTGAATAACCAATGAGTATCTTACAGTGGATCGACGGGACTTATCGTACGTGGTCATATTTGCGCAAACATTTAATGAAAATGATGCTCATATTTTGAAATTATATTCCATAATATCCAATAAGGGGCAGAAGAGTGTGGACATTTTAGTTTTTAATTATAAGAAACTTTGGAGGTATTTGAGTGAATGAAACGAAAAATAAGACTTGCGATTTTTTTGGGTATCCGACCAGACCGAAGAACCTGGCCTAGGGGGCCCGCTTATTCGAGATACGAACATTTAACTAGCCTGTAGGTAAACTTGCAAGTCGTCTGCTTAGATTATTTTAAATTATTTATCTATATATCGGTCTTCATTCTGCAATCGCTAATACTAAAGCTAAACAAGATCAACATCATCATCACATGTCGTAACAGTCTACTGCAAGACTTGGGGCCTCTTTCGAAAGGGGATGTTATTGCCATAATCACCACGATTCGCCGGCAGAATAGGGATTGCAGTGTTATAAATATAACAATAGATAAAAGCTGCTGCCCATTTTCTAGCCTACGGACACTCTAGATCTTTCGCCTTGTACGACACTCACGACTCAGTGTCAACGAGTAAGGAGCTGGTGCTATTCGTCTCTGCCGGACGTCACATGGCCAACGGCCAAATGCTATAAAGATATCTATAATAAAAAGGTTGAGAGAGATTATATTACCTTCTCCGTATCCAACTAACAGAACTGCGTGGTTTATATGACTAGATTCGCATTGCTTAATTATTCCGCCTTGGTAATGGTGTACTTGATGGGCATCAATACCTAAGATAAACAAACATTGTTCAGTTATTTCAACGATTGTAATTAGGTACCAAATTTTCTTTTTACCCCAAATAAGTTTTCTAGAAATCGATTCCTGTTGGAGATTGCAGTGTTTAAAATCTATGCTAATTTTGCTAATGGGTATGGCAATGGGTTGTATTTTTGAATTTTTATAACTTACTGTTACTTGTACTGGAACGATTTTGAAAATTCTTTGTTGGAATTCTAGGTTCTTAGTTCACAAGTCGGAAACTACGTTATTCCAAAATGACAAATGCTACTCTTTATCCTGGAAAAATAATAGGGTCCAGCGGGAAAGTTGATTGTTTTACGGAGACCTGAAATGCGCACCGGCCACTAAGAACGGCTATTACACATTATACAGAAAACGCTACTGTTAATTTCCAGTTTCTAATATATTAGGCTCCATTAACAACACCCATAAATCGAAGAGATTCTTGCAATATTCTGCACTACCGAACACCACATGGCTCTAAAAAAATTGAATTAACTGATGTATGAAATATAGAAGATATCGTGTACCAATGGAAAGCGGCCCAGTGGACACTAATAGCTGTGCCACCTGATCTTCGGTCATTGTCGATAATTCGAGTGTTTTAAATCCAGTTACAACCGCCTTTACTTTTTCTTTGTCGAATTCGCAGTCAGGTACATCACCTGATCCGGATTGATAAGGATAGTCCTGCTCAGTCTCGATGCCTCCTGACTCTACCAGTGACCTGGAATACAGGAAAATAAAATATAATTGTCATATCTGTCCATGTTAATAAAATGTAATCTAAAGTGCATCAGCAGTACGTTACCGACTGTAAATTTGCTCGTCTTGGCGTTAATGTTTCGGTTGTGATCTCGCACCGATTTAGTAGGTCCGGTAATTACAATGGAGCGACTCCAATTAGACCTTTGTGACCCTGTTCCAGGGGAACCTGATATTCAGTCGCCTAAATATGCGTGCAGGTTTCATCACAATGTTTTTCCTAACCGTAAGAGCATCGGTTAGTGTTCCATTAATGTACATAACTCAGAAAAGAGTCATTGGGTTTTCGAACTCTGTATCCCGGGGTACGAGTCGGACCCTTTAACCATTAGGCGACCGCTAATATTGATACCAAAATAAAACTTATCATAAACTAACTTACTGGATAGCACCGCTCATAAGACTCAGAAAAGAGTCATTGGGTTTTCGAACTCTGTACCCAGGGGTACGAGTCGAGCCCCTTAACTATGAGGCCACTGACGCTTCGTTATCGATTGCTAATATTGATACTAAAATAAAACTTATCATGTATTAACTTACTGGAAAGCACTGGCCATAAGACCACCGCCGCACGCTTTATCATTTTTGTCACAAGAAACCAATTGTTGGGGAGAGAAATCTACCAATTGTTTATGTTTAATCGCGTATTGCCCTTCGATGTTCCCTGCAACAATTATTCGCCAATAAATAGGAGAATTAGAATCATGCAATCATTCAGGTCTTTGAGAAATAGGAAATGAATTTGTTTTTAGATCTATCATGGTAGTATGTGTTGTGTGTAACGTGATTGCAAAAACCTGATAATTTTGACCTTTTGCAATCTATGTAAGATCTTAGCAATATACACATGTTTTTATTTAATATGTCCCTTGAAGGCACTTTAGTCCTCAAATAACACATAAATCTCCTTCATGATTAATTAAGGTTCTTTTACTTTCCATATGTTACATATTGCATTGTTGTGATTCAAATATAATACTTATCTTCTTAAACAGATACAATATCCATTAAAATAGTTGTGAGGATCTAACCTACAGAACTGAATGCCCAGCAAGAACCACAGCCGCCTTGGTCCTTGACGGTCGTGACAGCATTTTGAGTACGCCAGTCGAATTCTTTCGGAGTCTTAATATCTGGGACATCAGAGGCGTTCACAACTGACGTCGGAATGAAGTTGGGGTCTAATACGAGTCCAGTTCGTGTTTCCCGGATTTCTTCCGAAGACATATCGGCGAATTCGGTGATACCTGCATTGAAATTCATGTGAGCATGAAAGATTAGGTTAAGAACATTTTATTTTCTAAGCTAGGTCACCCTCTTAGCTTACGGCCTCCAAAAAATATACGATACACTATGGCTCATAAATGACATCAATAGGTACACTTTTCTGTATCTGTTTTTACGCTCTAGTTGTATTCTGAAGTGACTATAGTCACAGAAAAGCTCTACATAATTTTCCTAAGGAGAGTTGGCAAAACACATGATGCTAAAAATAAGTTGAATGAAATTATAAATTTAATTTTGTTAGTTGGGACACTAACTAGCCAGTGCAAACAGTCAATCAGAAGTTTAAATAACAGCAAAAATAACGAAAATTAAAATAAACTGATACCATAAGTAGCAGTAGGGTCCTGTTCGTTCATCACATTGATCTTGCCCAAGTTCTTCACGAATATGTGATAGCGCGCCGAGTGCTCGAATGGATGCAAGTAATTCTTTTGATACTCTATCTTGAAGTTGTTAAACAACTCGACCAGCTGCAGCTCATTGTCCAGGTCGAATATCTGCTTCTCTGAAAGCGCCGCGAGCGCTGCGCTGGCGCAGAGGAACAATAGGGATAGCACAAACATCTTCAGAGACTGTGACTGCTAGTAATACAATTCATCAAAGCTGGCTTGTTTATATACTCATTCGTTGTAATTTAACCACGTGATCGGAAGAAAGAATATTTACTTACATATTTTAGTTTATTAGACTAAGCACATGAAAATTTCACGTCTTCAACATTATTGAAATAATTAGAATGTGCATACATAAAATTATTTGAATTATTCAAAAGTATGTTTGATAAGGAAACTTTTATTAGTTACAATAAAAATATTATTGTGTCTCACGTTTGTGAAATATCTACTATGTAGATAACACAAACATTTGAACGGTGTCTGGAATTTCACTCTATAATAAAGAGATAATTATGTAAATGACATTAAAATCATTATCATTAACAGACACGTGTGTACTTTTGTCGTATAATTATGGTTTTGGTTGCGGTATGTTAAGCTTTGACCAAAATTCCGCCGTAAGATTATAATTGTCAAGACAATTGCATAATAGACTGTAAAATAAATAATACACAGGATCGTAAAATATACGTATCATCACGCCTTTTTACCGTAGGGCTAGGCAGTGACCATTATTGTTACACATGCTACGGTGTGATAAACCTCTATCGCTTCTCTGATCTGAGTGGTTCAGTTGGTTAACATATCTGCCATGCAGAGGACACATTTTCTCACGTTTATCAATATTTTCATTAATAAGCGTCGATTTAGGTTAGGTATTCTTGAACTGACTATGCTTTAAAATATCTCTGGTATGTACATCTCGATCTGCTCCTTCCGACGCGTCCATTCACTACCACCATGAAATTTTTTGTAGATAACAAGTTGTAGGAGTATTGTAAAAAAAAAGAAAACCTTCCTTCATATTTATTTATTTATTTATTTATTTATTTATTTAATTATTGGAGTACCAACAGCTTATAAAACAAATTACATATTATGAGTAGACACAGTCAAAATCACGTATAAAAAGTGAAATGACACCACATAGGATATCATCTGACAAGAAATTATTGCTGTCGTGCATAATAATGCATTCCAGTTTCCAGTGAGTGATATGTAGGAAGAAAAAATGTTTTCTTACTCTACGTACACTACTTATTATCTAAAAAACATTGATGGCAGTAGTGAATAGAATCATTGGCTTAAGAAAACCGAGATGTATGTATCACGATCAAATTAGGATTGTTTTTTAAAAGCCAGCTCCATTGCAGTTATCCTAATCCGACGACCATCGATCGGTTGAAACCAATGTGGGAAAATATGCTTGAACAATTCACACAGCGCCATCTAGCCACAAAGAAAGCAAAGCGTTTGTTATGGGTGTCAGAAAACTGATTAACTACCGCTTTTAATACATAGTTACTATACATACGACACCCAGACCTGTAATGGAAATAAATTCATAATTTCAATTTCTTTCCTGCTGGGAATCGAACCCTCTGCGTGGCAGACCGTTAACCAACTGAACCACTCAGCTCGGAGAAGCGAGATAGGTGTATCACACCGTAGCATGTGTGTAACAATAATGGTCTTTGCCTAGCCCTGCAGTAAAAAGGCATGACGTTACGTATATCATCACAGCCCATAACTGTCCACTGCAGGACTTAGACCCTCTCTTAAGAGAGAGGAGGTTATTGCCATAATCTACACGATTGGCCGACGGGTCGGAGATCGCAGTGTCGTAAATATACAAATGGAAAATGATGCTTCCCATTTTCCAGCCTACGGAGACTATATCTTTTGCCACGAAAACATTAGTCGTCTTGTACGACACCTACGAGTGTAAAGGGTTAGTACTATTTTACTCTGCCGGACACGGCCTGTATTACATACAGATGTTATAATAATGATAAGAATCAAGTGGACCCGGATTGGGCACAGCAAATTGGTAGAGAGGACCCTACCGAAACTCGAGAACTTTTGCCTTGATAATATTAGTGCTTTCTACGATACACACGAGTGATAGGGGTTGTTGCTCTTCTAGATACTGTGTCGAAAACCACATGCTTAGTTTACGTATATACCTATGTACTATTAGTCTTGACAATTAATCCAACGGCGGTGTTTTGGTCTCAGCTTAACTTACCGTTACTTAAATCGTAATTATAAATAAAAGTATACACGTGTACGTTTATGATAATAAGTTTTATTCTACGCATACCTACCAAAGTTTACATCACAAACATACCTTCAAATAATTCACGTAATTTTGGGTATGCACTTTCTAGTTATTTTAATAATGTCGAAGGCGTAATAATTTTATGTACTTAGCCTAATAAACCTAAATATTTACTTGTAAATAGTTTTGTTTCGATCACGTGGTAAAATTACTTCGAATGAGTATATAAACAAGCGTCCTCCTTTAATTAAATGTATTACTAGCAATTACAGTCTTTGAACATGTTTGTGTTATCCCTGTTGTTCCTCTGCGCCAGCGCAGCGCTGGCGGCGCCTTCAGAGAAGCAGATATTCGACCTGGAAGATGAACAGCAGTTGGTCGAGTTGTTTAACAATTTCAAGATACAGTATCAAAAGAATTACCTGCACCCATTGGACCATTGGGCGCGTTATCACACTTTCGTGAAGAACTTGGCCAAGATCAATGCTATGAATGAACAGGACCCTACTGCGACTTATGGTATAAGTTTATATTCATTTTCAAAATTTTTGCAATACTGAGAGTTATTTTTTGTTAGCACTGGGTGCAGTTTCACAACTAACGAAATTATATTTCTATTTTTATAAAACTTATTTTCAAGATTAAGGCGTATACTTTTCTTGTAGGTATCTGCTAACTCACCTTATGAACATTATGTAGGGCCTCTTTGTGACTATGGTCACATCAGAATTCTAATTCCTAGAAGGTATAAAGATATACAGAAAGGAGTTCCTATTAATGATATATGTGAGCCATAGTGCATTAAATATTTTTGGTTGGGCGTAAGTTAAGAAAGTGGCCTTGTTTAAAAAAGAAAATGTGCATAATATAAAGTCATGATCACATTAATTTCAATGCAGGTATCACCGAATTCGCCGATATGTCTACGGAAGAAATCCTGGCTACGCGAACTGGGCTCGTATTAGACCCCAGCTTCATTCCGACATCAGTTGTGAACGCCTCTAATGTCCCAGATATTAAGCTTCGGAAAGAATTCAACTGGCGTACTCGAAATGCTGTCACGAGCGTCAAGGACCAAGGCAGCTGTGGTTCCTGCTGGGCATTCAGCGCCGTAGGTTAGATCCTTACAATTTTTAACGGGTTTTATTTGTGTTTAAGTAGATAGGTATTATATTTTCTTACAAACGATACAACTTGTAACATAAGGAAAGTACACAAGTCTACAACTTCTTTTGGTACTCCATACCCTGCCGCATAACCACGGTAACGGCTTCAGCACAATTGGACGGATCGCCCGAAGAGAAGCATGCCTCCCGCCAAGGATAGGACGAAAAGAAGTGGCGCATCTCATCTCAATCCACTGACTTGTATCGCCACACCCGTCGGGGGTTGCATGGGTTTGCTCTGGTGGGGAATAAGCGGATACAGATTTCATCAGACAGTGATCGGATGTACCCAGCGGTGCTGAAACCGATACTGAGTGTCTGTCCGGATCAGTTGCCAGCAGAAGGTCTAAGCAATTGGCAGTATGGGAGTCAACTTCAGGTACCCTCGTGGCACAGTTTACCAGCTAGGTGAGATCTAGCGACAGCTAGTTTACGCGCCTCTCTCCCAGCATGAGCCGTCACCAGATATGGGAAAAGCTACTCTTGGTGGTGGGCATTGAAATCCTCCAGATGACTAATTGCGCCGCGGGGTAACGTTCCCTCGCTTCATCCGCCACTTCTATGAGATGGTCACATAAGCGAGTTGTCTCCTGAACCCCGCTGTGCGAGCGGTAAATGCAGGCATACAGGATTTGCACTTGACCTGTATCCACCAGCAACCATAAAATAGAGAAACTAAACCCCTCAAAGCTCCTTAGACGCCGTATGCAGATATCTTCGAGAGCGTACACACAGACTCCGGCACGAGTTGCAAACCAGTGCTCGTGAGTATACCCTGGGTAGTTGAGGTACGCCGCGTCAGCCGGACATCTGATCTGCGTCTCAGTGAGGAACAGCAGCTGCGGTTTTTCAGTCTCAAGGTGGTAGTGGACTTCATCGAGATTCGAGTGCAGGCCTCGGATGTTAGTGAGGTGCACTTTGAGTGGGAGGGCGTGCAGCCGCTGTTTAAGGTTTCTCTTTTTTGGTGTGCATTATCATTTTAAGAGTGAAAAGGTTGTCTTAGGAGGATGGCAGTTGGACGAGGTGGTGCTCCTCCCACCAGCAAACATGCTCACCAATACCGCACGTGAAGGTGCCTGACGCGGAGACCGCGGGGACGCCCGAACCCCCCCAGATTGGCTACCTGGCCCTACCATCCGGTTGCCAACTGGCAAGGTATAGCAATCTGGGAATTTTCGTTAGAAAGCGGGGCAGCCTTTCACTGGTGGATAACCAGCTACTTGAGACCCCAACTATTTACGGTCGGCCAGCGGCGGCATCGTGCTTCAGATCCCGCTGCCCTCTGAAGCCAGGCACCCGGTACGGGAGTGGTGAGCATCAAGAAAAAGACGGCTATACAGAGCGACCACAACTGTCCAGACCCATCCTCCTAGATGGCTACTCCAGACATCGCAACGAAACACGGCTGGGCCGCATGACGACGCGTTCGCCTGGAGGGTGGTGACCAGCCACGGCCGAAGCCTACCACCGGAGAGAGTGCTGTCCATTTTGCACTACCCGGGGATCACGTGTAGGGTATCGAGAGTCATGAAGCCCAAAGTGGGCTTTGCCTACGGACGCGTGAAAACATTTGTTTAGGCTGAGATCTTACAATTATAGCAAAAGACCTGAAATTATCAGGTTTCTGCAATCGCCTCCATGTAACACGTATAGCACCCATGATAAATACTCAGCACTCGAGTACTGACGGTAATTCCGAAACAATTTCAATTCCTAATTTTCATTGACCGCAATGATTGCATGTTTTTGATTCTTACATTTATTGGCGAATAATTGCTGCAGGGAACATCGAAGGGCAATATGCGATTAAACATGGAGAATTGGTGGATTTCTCTCCCCAGCAATTGGTTTCTTGTGACAAAAATGATGGTGCGTGCGGCGGTGGTCTTATGGCCAGTGCTTTCCAGTAAGTTAATACATCATAAGTTTTATTTTAGTATCAATATTAGCAGTCGATAACGAAGCGTCAGTGGCCTAATAGTCAAGGGGCTCGACTCGTACCCCGGGATACAGAGTTCGAACCTCAATTACTCTTTTCTGAGTTATGTCATCATCTTGACGTTACATCTCTCGCGCTCGGGGTCAGCTTTGACCATGATCCAGGATTTGGCAGGTCAGGTAATTATAGTGGAGCGACTGCTATCTGACCTCCATGACCCTGCTACCAGGGGAACCTGACTAGATTGGATTGACTACGTTTAATCAAGATGTTTTCTCTCACCGTAAGAGCATCGGTTAGTATTCAACTAATGTACATAACTCAGAAATCAGTCATTGGTACATGGCCGGAGCGGGATTCAAACCTGGGACCTCTGACTTACGAGTCGGATACTGTAACCGCTCGGCCACCGACTCTCTCTTTTTTGAGTTACATACATTAATGGAACTCTAACCGATGCACTTACTGTAAAGAAAAACGTCATGAAAAAACCTGCACATTCAGGGGACTGAATGTCTTACCATGATCCAATCTGGTAAGGTTGAACAGGGTCAAGGAAGTGAAAAGGGAGTCGCTCCATTGTAATTAAAGAACCTGGCAACGCCGTGCGAGATCACAACCGTAACATTAACGCTAAGATGAGCAAATTTACAGTCGGTAACGTACTGCTGCTGCACTTTAGACTGCATTTTATTGACATGGACAGATATGACAGTTATATTAAATTTTCCTGTGTTCCAGGTCACTGATAGAGTCAGGAGGTATCGAGACTGAGGAGGACTATCCTTATGAATCCGAATCAGGTGATGTACCTGACTGCGATTTCGACGAAGAAAAAGTAACGGCGGTCGTAACTGGATATAAAACACTCAAATTATCGACAATGACAGAACATCAGGTGGCACAGCTGTTAGTGTACATTGGGCCGCTCTCCATAGGTAAACGATATCTTTTGTATTTCAATATATATTAGTTCATGATATTTTTTATAGAGCCATGTGGTGTTCAGTAGTGCCGAATCTTGCAAGAACCCCTTCGACTTATGGGTGTCGTGAAACTGGAAATGAACAGTAGCATTTTCTGTATACTCGTATTGTGTACTAGCCGTTCTTAGTGACTTTCACCTACGCGAATTTCAGATCTCCGTAAAACAATCAACTTAGTAAAGTTTGCGAGACCCTTTTTTTCCAGGATAAAGAGTAGCCTTTGTCATTTTGGAATAAAGTGCTTTCCAATTAGTGAAATAATTTTCAAAATCGATCCTGTACCATTCATAACAAAAAAAATCATAATAACAGTACAAAAATACAAACCTTTTATAATATCAGCATATATTTTAAACATTGCAATCTCCAACAGGAATCGATTTCTAGAAAACTTATTTAGGGTAAAAAGAAAATATACTGAACAATGTTTGTTTGTCCTTAGCTATTGATGCCGGACAAGTACTACATTACCAAAGCGGAATAATTAAACAATGCGGATCTAGTGAGATAAACCATGCAGTGCTGTTAGTTGGATACGGAGAAGGTAATATCAACTCTCTAAACCTTTTTGTTTTGGGTATCTTGATAGTCGTTGGCCGTTGGCCGTGTGGTGTCCGGCAGAGGAAAATAGCACCAAACCCTTACACTCGTGGGTGTCGTATCTGGCGAAAGATCTAGAGTCTCCGTAGGCTGGAAAATAGGTAACAGCTTTTCCATTGCTATATTAATAACATTGCGCTCTCTAACCTGCCGGCCAAGCGTGAAGATTATGGCAATGACTTCCCTGTTATGTTATGGCATTAAAATTTCGTGAAAGAGGCCCTAACTCCTGCAGTAAACTGTTACGGCCTGTGATGATGATGATGATCTTGTTAAACTTTAGTATTAGCAATTATAATCTTGCATTATGAAGACTGATTATATGTATATGTATAAATAATTTTAAAATATCTGTTTAGACGACTAGCAAGTTTACCTACTGGCTCGTTACATTTTCTTATCTCGAGGAAGCTTTTGCCTGTGTGATCTCCGATTTGAAACGTAATCCTCGTAGGCCAAGTTCTTTGCACTTCTCTTCTTCATTAAGTGCGTGATAACCATATAAGTTACTAAATAGGATATTAACAATTTTCAAAGACTCAAATATTTAATTATTGAACAATACATTAACTCGCAGAAAATGGTGAGAAATACTGGGTGGTTAAGAATTCCTGGGGAGATGAGAGAGCAGAAGAAGGATACTTCAGAATGGAGAGAGGCGTCAATTGCCTGGGTATTTTGAATGATATAGCTGCAACTGCAGTGGTAGAATAAACAACTAAAAATTTTTAATTCCATGTATTTTTGTCTATTTTTGCTTTGGTAGTGGTAATAATGCTGCAACTTCTGTAGTAGCATAAATAGGCAATTTTAAATACTTTAATTTATGTACTTTGTTTTTTCTTTGGTAGTGGTTATAAAGTAAGGGATCTTTAATTGTTTTTTTATTTCAAACTTTATGCTCACCTATAATTATGCTACATAACAATTCATCCGACTGCAATGCAATGAAGCTTTTCCATTGTATGTTTGTATAAAAAACTGTTCCTGAAATCGATCTTACTGGACATTATAACCACTGTTGCGTAAACGTAAAAACTAACAATAAAAAGTATTATTTATTTGAACTAGATTGTCTTTCATTGTTTTTTACAAGTAAGCCTTAATATGGGTATATCATAACAAGTTTTACGAATATGGTTGCTATCGTTGCGATGTTGTAAGAAATGCATCTTTGCATGGATCTATTCAGTAATAAACGAACACATAGGAAAGCAGTATTAAGCAGAAATTCTAAAGCTTGTTACTGATACTACTAAATGTTGCACGTAGATGTACTTTATGTTTTGCTGGTTACACAATCTGGACTCGTTTTAAGCAGACACCTTTAAAATGATATTGGTTGGATTGGATTGGTATAAAACTTTTCCTGTGTACAAACTTTCACTCACTATTTCACTCATTCAGGGCGCAAATGTTCTAAAATCAGTTCTTAGTTCTTCATTTACGTCATATAAGAAACCTACACGCAACATTGAGCTCTCGCACACGAGAGCACTTGGTCCGCCTTGACAATGATCCAGGGTTAGGGCAGGTCAGGTAATTACAGTGGGGCATCTGCCATCTGACCTCCGTGACCCTGCTGCCCAGTCGCCTGAATCATCATCATCTAGGCGTTAATGTCTCGGTTGTGATTTCGCGCACGAGGGCCCGGGGTCTGAATGACCATGATACAGGATTTGGCAGATCAAGTAATTACAGTGAAGCGACTGCCATCTGACCTCTGTGACCCTGCTACCTTGGAAGCCTGACCAGATTGGATCATGATTACACATTCAATCGCCTGGACGTGCAGGTTTCATCATGATGTTTTCCCTCGCCGTAAGAGCATCGGTTAGTGTTCAACTAATGTAAATATATTTGAATAGAGTCATTAGTATCCGGCGGCAGTGGGACTCGTACCCGGAACCTCTTCCTTACGAGTTGGGTACTGTAACCACGAGACCACTGACACTTTACGTTCTGCTTAATATTTTAAGCTCCTATTTCACCCACTTAACTAGTATTCAGTTTTGCCATAAATTCCTTCAGTAAATTCACTTAAAACTTAGTATAAATATTTGTCCAATGTTTTTGGAAATTTGTTCCCTAGGGAGGAGAATCAGGAGCCCAATCCCAAGAACTTTGTAGTCTCAGAGTGTCAGACTGGGTTTCGGCCCGTATTTGCGCTGAGAACTCTAATGTAGAGATACAGATCAAAGAACACGCCTCTGCATTTCCTGTTTCTGGACATGCAGAAGGCCTTTGACTGTGTCCCTCGGGAGTTGTTCTGATGGGCATTGCGGTCCAAGTCGGTATCCGAGGCCAATATTGATATTATGCGAGACATGTACTGCGATTCCAATTCAATAGTTAGGACTGCTGTTGGTGACACCAACCCGTTCCCTATTACAGTTGGTGTACATCAAGGCTCTGTGGTCAGCCCACTTCTATTCAACGTGATATTAAACGTACTGTCAGACAGCATCCGAGACTACCACGGGGTGTCTCCGTGGCTGCTCATGTTAGCTGACGTTATCGTGCTGATAGACATAGACATCGGATAAACAGGCACTGTAGCGAGCTTTATTCGATATTTCTCTAAGAAAGCCAAGAGAATTAAGGACATTAGATCAGAGTGTAAATAGGATATTTCGAGAAAGAACAGGTCAAGAGTAGGTACCCACGGTTAACCGATAACAATTTGTGGGAAGCGCCATATTCCCACAAAATAAAGCAAACCTTGTATAAAGGGTGCCAGAATACAGATAAGCTACTTTTTTTTCAAATACATACTTATTAAACATACCATATTCTGATGGACTCTAATGTTATCTAGAACTGATAAATTTCTTGAGGTTTGGGTCCTGCATAATATATAACACTGTATGTAAGATATATATATATTTTTTATTATTATTTATTATTAACACCCAGACCTGTCACAGAAATCAAAATTCATAATTACAATTTCTGCTCTGCATGACAGATGTTAACTGAACCACTCAGATCGGAGAAGCGAGAGAAGTTTATGACACCGTAGCATGTCTAACACTGATGGCTAGGCAGAGGCCTAGCCCTGCGGTAAAAAGGCGTGACGATACGTGTATAATGACAACCAATGACAGTCCACTGCCAGATACAGAGCCTCTCTCATTAGAGAGGAGGTTATTGTCTCTACACTTGGCCGACGGGTTAGAGATCGTGGTGTTTTTTATAAATATAGAAATGGAAAAGGCTGCTAATGTTTCTCAAGCCTACGGAGACTTCACAATTTTTGTCTCTGAGTTCTGTTGTTGGTGGTAGTCGAGTGTGCCGGACACCATACGGCCAGGTTACGTATATACCTATAAATTGTTTACCTTGACAATTAATTCTAATGCAAATTTTTGATCTTATCTTAACATACCGGTACTTAAAATGTGATTATAAATAAAAGTATACACGTGTATGTTTGTGATAATAAATTCTTTTCTATGCATACCTACTGAAGTTTACATAACAAACACACCTTCAAATAATTAACGTAATTATGGGTATGCACTTTCTAGTTATTTCAGTAATATTGAAGTCGTAATATTTTTATGTGCATAACCAAATAAACCAAAATGTTTAGTTGTAAATAGTTTTATTCCTAACACGTGGTGAAATTACATCAAATGAGTATATAAACAAGCCTCCTATTTTAATTAACTGTATTACTAGCATTCACAGTCTTTGAAGATGTTTGTGCTATCCCTGTTGTTCCTCTGCGCCAGCGCTGCGCTCGCGGCGCCTTTAGAGAAGCAGATATTCGACCTGGAAGATGAAGAGCAGCTGGTCGAGTTGTTTAACAATTTCAAGATAGAATATCAAAAGAATTATCTGCACCCATTCGACCATTGGGCGCGCTATCACACCTTCGTGAAGAACTTGGCCAAGATCAATGCGATGAACGAACAGGACCCTACTGCTACTTATGGTATCAGTTTATATTCATTATCATAAGTTTCGCGATATTGAGAGTTATTTTTTTGTTTGCACTGGCTGCAGTTTCACAACTAACGAAATTAAATTTCTATTTTCATAAAACTTATTTTCAAGATTAAGGCGTATACTTTTCTTGTATCTGCCAACTCACCTTTTAAACATTATGTAGCGCCTTTTTGTGACTATGAATTCTAATTCCCAGGCAGTATATAGAAATACAGAAAGGAGTACCTATTAATGATACATGTGAGCCATAGCGCATTAAATATTTTTTGGTGGGCGTAAGCTAAGAGAATAGCCTGGTTTAAAAAGAAAATGTGCTTAACCTAAAGTTTCATGATCACATTAATTTCAATGCAGGTATCACCGAATTCGCCGATATGTCTACGGAAGAAATTCTGGCTTCGCGAACTGGGCTCGTATTAGACCACAGCTTCATTCCGACATTAGTTGTGAACGCCTCTGATGTCCCAGATATTGAGATTCCGAATGAATTTGACTGGCGTACTCAAAATGCTGTCACAAGCGTCAAGGACCAAGGCAACTGTGGTTCCTGCTGGGCATTCAGTGCTGTAGGTGAGATCCTAATAACTTTTTTAATGGCTTTTGTATCTTTTTAAGTATGTAGATATTATCACACACATAAAGCTCACGCCTGTGTCCCACAGGTGGGGTAGGCAGAGACTATGCCACTTTGCTCTGTCCTGACACAACTCCCTAGCCTCGCATATATCCACAACTCTTTTCATACATCTCCTTTTATTCTTACCACTTCGGATCCCAGCTTTATATAGGTTTTTGTAGGTATTATATTTTGTTACAAACTATGCTGCACGTAATATAAGGAAAGTAAACTAAACTAAATTGTTTCATGGAGCCCTAGAGGATTAATATGTTCTTTCATAAATGTCTTCAAGGGCTACATTAAATTAAATTACTATTACATATGTTTTTTGCTAAGATCGAACAATTATAGGAAAAGGCGTTAATTTATCAGGTTTTTGCAATAACATTAGATTCATCGCGTACATACTATCTATGATGGATCCTCAGCACTATAATACTGATGTTAAGTCCGGAACAAGTTCAATTCCTTCTTTTCAATGAGTGGAATGATTTCATATTTCGGATTCTCCTATTAATTGTTGCAGGGAACATCGAAGGGCAATACGCGATTAAACATAAACAATTGGTAGATTTCTCTCCCCAAGAACTGGTTTCCTGCGACAAAAAAGACCATGCCTGCTATTTTGGTTCTATGGACACGGCTTTACAGTAAGTGAATACGTGAATAGTTTTATTTTCATATCAATATTAGCAGTCAAAACGAAGCGTTCGTGGCCTAATGGTTAAGGGAACTGTCTCGTACCCCGGGATTTAGGGTTCTAACCTAAATTACTCTATTCTGAGTTGTGTAGGTACATCAACGGAACACTAACCGATGCTCTTACGGTAGGAAAAAACATCGTGATGAAACCTGCACATTCAGGCGACTGAATGTGTAACCTTGATCCTATTTGGTTAGGTTCCCCTGGCAGTAGGGTCATGGAGGTCAGATGGTAGCCGCTCCATTGTAATTACCGGACCTGCCAAGTCCGTGCGAGATCTTAACCGGTACAGTAACGCTAAGAAGGACGATTTACAATCGGTAACGTACTGCTGATGCACTTTAGACTACATTTTATTGACATTGACAAATATGACATTTATATTTAATTTTATTGTATTGCAGGTCACTGATAGAGTTAGGAGGTATCGAAACTGAGCAAGACTATCCTTACCTATCCGGAACAGGTGCTGTACCTGCCTGCGTTTTCGACAAAAGCAAAGTAAAGGCGGTTATAACTGACTTTAAAACACTCCAATTATCGACAATGAGCGAAGATCAGGTGGCACAGCTGTTGGTGTCCACTGGGCCGCTTTCCATAGGTACACGATATCTACCATATTTCAATATCTATATCAGGCCATGTGGTGTCTGGTAGTGCAGAATATTGCAAGAACCCTTTCGACCTATGGGTGTCGTGAAAGGAGCTAAATATATTAGAAACTGGAAATGCATGCCTATTGACAATACAATACAACTGGAAATAAACAGTAGTGTTTTTTGTATATTGTGTACTAGCCATTCTCAGTGGCTTTCACCGGCGAGCATTTCGGATCTCCGTAAACAGCTAACTTTACCGAGGGACCCAATAAATTTTAGGATAAAAAATAACGTATCATTTGGCACGTAGTTTCCAATTTGTTAAATAATTTTCAATATCGGTCCAGTACATTAATTATTACAATAAATGTCTATAATTATAAAAATGCAAAACTACAGACTTTTATATTATTAGCATTGATTTTAAACACTGCGATCTCCAAAAAGATTCGATTTCTAGAAAACTTATTTAGGGTAAAAAGAAAATATGGTACCCAATTACAATAGCTGAAATAACTAAACAATGTTTATTTGTCCTTAGGTGTTGATTCCGAACAAGTACATTATTACAAAGGCGGAATAATTAAGCAATGCGATTCTGGTAGGATAGGCCATGCAGTCCTTTTAGTTGGATACGGAGAAGGTAATATAGTCTCTCTCAACCTTTCTATTACAGGTCTCTTGAAAACCGTTGGGTATTGGCCATGCGGTGTCCGGCAGAGGATAATAGCACCAACGACTTGCAAGTTTACAGGCTTGTTAAATTGATTTGAGACGTAATCCTCCTAGGCCAACTTCTCGTTTTATTCACTCAAATGCCTCCAAAGTTCCCATCCGTTTATTGCCTTTCTCCACACCCGATAGGGATGGCTTTCAGAGATCTCTTACAGAGATAAGTCCACCCTTGTAAACAAGCCCTTGTTATAATTATTTTAATTTGTTTCTTGTACATTAAAGTATATAATAACCCTTACACTTAAAAACAAAAATTATCACACTCTCCCTTCCTGGATATTACTGAACTTAATGAACTGGAGCATCTCTAAAATTTGTGCAGCATTTTCATCTATTGTTTGGGTAAATGTGACCACGTATCTAGCTTGATCACATGTTAAATAGCTACCAATGTGCTTGGGAAAGAATGCCTATATCCTATCCATATTCTACAATATATCTTTCACAACCCTTCTGCTTCTTTTCCACTTTTCTGTTCTATTTCTATATCTCCCGTCTATACGATAAGCCCCGTCGATCCACTGTAAGATGCTCGTTGGCTATTCAATTCCTACTTCTCAGTTTTCATGCTGCAAGACTTTGCACTTCTCTTTTTTATGAAGTGCGTGATAGCCATATTTCCATTTCGATACGATATTTCATACCTTCAATCTACGATATTTTATATTTAATTATTAAACAATACATTAATTTGCAGATAAAGGTGACAAATACTGGTTGGTCAAAAATTCCTGGGGAACGGGGAAAGGAGAAGAAGGATACTTCAGAATGAGCAGAGGCGTCAATTGCTTGGGTTTCATGAATGACAATGCTACTACTGCAGTGGTAGCTTAAACAACGGAGTTATATATATTCCATGTATTTTTTCTTTTGTAGTGGTAATGCTGCAACTTCTGATATAGCATAAATAGGCAATTGTAACTACTTTCATTCATGTATTTTGGTTTTTTCTTTTAGTGGTGGTAATAAAGTAAGAGATCTGTACCTAATAGTTTCTTATTTAAAATTTTATGTTTACCTATAATACATTAACAATAACAATTGTTGCGTGAACATAAAAACTAACAATAAAAAGTATTTTTCATTTGAACTAGCTTGTCTTTCATTGTTTTTTTAGAAGTAATCCTTTATATAAGTGTTCATAAAAAGTTTTACGTGTATAGTTGCTATCGTTGCGATGTTGTAAGAAATGCATAATTGAATGGATCTATTCAGTGATGAACGACCACACAGGAAAGCAGTATTCAGCAGATTTTTATATTAGAAATGTTGCACGTAGAAGATGTTCAAGTACACTACTATGGATCTAAGCTTATATTTTCATTATCTTAGCTTACCCGCAGCCTGTTGTTACATGTAATCATGAACAAGGGGTATATAGTAACAAGTTTTATTTATATATTTGCTCTTATAAAAAAACAGCTTCTGCCCGCGACTTCATCTACGTGGACCCCATTTTACAATTTCTCTTCTATTTCTGCAATAACTCGTAACACGATCTGGACCCGTTTTAAGCAGATGCCTTTAAAAAATATGAATCTGTATCAGCACAAAAATAGATATTGGATTGGATTGGTATAAAACTTTTCATGTATACAAACATTCACCCATTCAGGGGGCAAATGTACAAAAGTCAGTTCTTAGTTCTTCATTTACGTCATATAAGAAACCTACACGCAACATTTTAAGTTCATGTCATCTTGGAGTTAGAGAGCTGAAGCGTACGAGAGCCGGACCCCGGGCTTTGACCATGATCCAGCGTTTGGCAGGTCAGGTAATTACAGTAGAGCGACTGCCATTTTACCTCCGTGACCCTGCTCAGGGAAACCTGAACATATTGGATCTTAGTTACACATTCAGTCGCCTGAATTTGCAGGTTTTATCACGATGTTTTCCCCCACTGTCGTTGAATATTAACCGATGGTCGGTTAATATTTAACAAATGTACATATTATCTTAGAATAGAGTCATTGGTACATGGCGGCAGTGGGATTCGTACCCGGCTCCTCTTGCTTACGAGTCGGATACCTTAACCACTAGGACACTGACGTTTAACGTTCCGCTTAAGATTTTAAGCTTCTATACGAAGCGATTTTGGCTCTACGTTATTAGCAGCCAGTCACATTTTACCCCTCTAAGGGCCGAATATATGTAATCTTGAATTACGTTTTTAATTATTTGTTTTGTAGAATATTTGGACGGAATTAAAGAAACATGTTTTTATATTGTGGGATAAATATTTCCAGGATAAATCAGTTGACAAAGGGATATGGTACTGACCATCTAAGGTGAACCTGCTCGAACTCCTTGGTTCAATTTTGAAAAGTGTCGAAGGAAATACGCAGTGACCATCATGAGACTTCGTTCCGGGCATATTCCGTGTGGCAAATTTGCATTCTTGATGAAAAAATCTAATACGCCAAATTGTCCGGATTGTGACAAGATAGATGACATAATCCATGTGCTCACGGAGTGTGTCCGAAATGAGGTACTCAGAAGAGAATTGATAGAGCGTGATATGTTGGATGGAGTGGGAGCCAGCAACATCGTCCTCACTGATCCTTTGTCAGAGAGGACGAGGTTGTTGTGCAAGCTTGTCCACTTTAGATCTAGAAATACTTCTAATTAAACCTATAATTTAAGTTTTTTGTTACTATATGTTAAGTATTTTCTTGTACAATTATGATAATAATTACAGAGCGACATAGTCATATAGACTAAGCTCTTAAATAAAGATAAAAAAAAAAAAAAAAAAAATTTGGACACAGCTTCAAGAAAATCTCCTAAAGGTATAAAATGTATCATACAAAGTTTCATCCTCTATTTCACCCCCTTAAGGAAAGAATTCAGACTTTTCGGAACGCATGCTAAATTCCAACGAAGAGCCAAAACCACTAGCCCTAGAAGGTTGAAAATTTGTAGGGCGATATGCTGCATAACGTAGGTGCGCACTAAGAAGGGATAATTAGAAATTCGTCTCTTATTATAGTGAAATAGGGGGTGAAAGTTGCAATACGACCACTGCATGCTAACTGTCGTGTCACGATGCACTTCCACCACAGTATTTTACTTCATTAGCGTGAAGTTGGTGGTGGTGCTTTTCAGCGCCGGCCAAGTCACATCGCCACAGAGAATTGCATACATACTTATGCTCTTATATATTAGCCCCTTCAGATTGATTTAAAGAGTTTAAGACCACAGGTTACTGCTGTACTTCCATTATTTGGCCTAAGCTGCTGTACAGGCTAACGTTTGCGATCTACATAAGTCACGCGGTCACGAGGCAATTCAATGTTTCTTCAATAACTTTATTGCATACTTGGAGCTAAACTTTTAGGTCGATTTTAACAAAGCTCCTCAAAAAAACTTAGAGCCCATCAACTGTCGGAATCGTTGGTCGGAGTGGCAGAAACTTATTTACAGGTTGGCACGATCGAGGGTTAAAGCGGCACAGGACATCTCCACATGCCTCTGTGTTAATGACCCTAGCGGTCGCGTTTTATGCGATAATGAGAGATGGCGCTCGTGCTTCTACGAGCTGCTCTACAAGCAGCACTAAGAAGTGGAGCCACCGGATCTCCCTCGGAATCAAAGACTTGTGCCACCTATAAAGCTTGAAGAAGTCGAAATCGTTCTTCGCATAAAAAACCGGAAAGATGTCGGACCTGATTTAGTCCCTATAGAAGTGTGGAAATCTACAGTGGTGTGAGTATCCTTACCGACCTTTATAACCGCATCCTCTTTGCCGGGAAGATACCCAACCTAATAGACTTGAGTATAATTACTCAAGTCTATTAAGGAAATCGACATATCTCAGAGAATTCTCGAATAGGATTTTCATAATTTTATTATTGTAAAACTATTGGGACACACGTGTTCTCGAGTATCTTTATCGGTTTGACAAATGTAATGTGAAAAGTTATATGTCAAGATGTTGCGACGATCTACATAAAACGGCTGGCAGTGAACAGAAACCCTAAACTTAGGAACGATCTGAGTGGCGCACCTTGGAGAAGGCCAATCTCAAACAGTGGACCGTCATATGGTGGTCACAAACCCACCACATCAGATTGTTTTTTTTTTAATTTAAATTTAGTCTTAGTTTAACCTAGTTTTAGTTAGTTAAGTTTTGTTATATTTTTTTATTTATGTTTGAAGTTATGAAATAAATGCTTAAAATATTACATTTGCTTGGACAATCATGCTCTTAATTTATGGTAACTATAATTTTTTTTTCATGTTATAATTTTATTAATATCATGTACAGTTCTGATTAAATAATTAGCGTCGCTGCAGAGTTTTCCAAATGACGAAATAAAATTTAGATTTATGAAATATTATTTCGAGATAAGATAGACTTTCCTTGAATCTCTCTGTTGGAATTGGAGCCGCCCGACTGGGAACTTCCTGGGGTAGTACAGAAAACTGCAGCTAAACAATACTCTTTTAAATGGTATTGTGTTTCTGCCGGTGAGTAAGCTTACCAGTGCTCCATAGGGTGGCGATTTGGGAAACCGTAACTTTGGCAGTGGACGGGCGTTTGCCTTTTTGCTGCCAGAGCAACGTGTTATAGAGGTGGGCAACGCATTGGCAATTTTGCCCAGCTGGGTATAGAATCCTCTGCGTGACAGACCGATGTTAACTAACTGAACCACTCTGATCAGAGAAGCAAGAAAGGTTTATCACACCGTAGTATATAATAGGCCTCTGCCTAGATCTGCGGTAAACATGACGTTACGTATATCATCACAGCTCATAGTCCACTGCAGAACTTAGAGCCTCTTTCATGAAAGAGGATGTTATTGGAATTATCTCTACGCTTGGCCGACGGATTGGAAATCGCAGTGCTTTGCCTTGAAAACCATAGTTGCTATGTACGACACCCACGAGTGTAAGGGGTTGGTGCTTTTCTACTGTGTGCCAGATACCACACGGTTGTGTATGCATTTTTTGTATTGACAATTAATCCTACGGTGGATTTTTGGTGTCAGCTTAACATACCGGTACCTTAATCTTAATTAAAAATAAAAGGGCACACGAATGCTTACGATATTACATTATTTTCTACGCATACCTATTAAAGTTTACATAACAAACATACCTTAAATAATTCACGTAATTTTGGGTATGCAGTTTCTAGTTATTTCAGTAATGTTAAAGTCGTAATATTTTTATGTGTATAGCTTAATGAACTAAAATATTCATTTGCAAATAGTTTTATTCCCATTACGTGGTAAAATTACATCGAATGAGTATATAAACAAGCCTCCTCCGTTAATGAAGTGTATTACTAGAATTCATAGTCTTTGAAGATGTTTGTGCTATCCCTGTTTTTCCTCTGCGCCAGCGCAGCGCTCGCGGTGCCTTCAGAGAAGCAGATATTTGACTTGGAAGATGAACAGCAGCTGGTCGAGTTGTTTAACAATTTCAAGATAGAATATCAAAAGAATTACCTACACCCATTCGACCATTGGGCGCGCTATCACACCTTCGTGAAGAACTTGGCCAAGATCAATGTGATGAACGAACAGGACCCTACTGCTACTTATGGTATCAGTTTATATTCATTATTAAAAGTTTTGCGATATTTAGAGTTATTTTTTGTTTGCACTGGCTGCAGTTTCACAACTAACGAAATTAAATTTCCATTTTCATAAAACTTATTTTCAAGAATAAGGCGTATACTTTTCTTGTATCTGCCAACTCACCTTTTAAACATTATGTAGCGCCTTTTTGTGACTATGAATTCTAATTCCTAGACAGTATAAAGAAATACAGAAAGGACTATCTATTATT
This sequence comes from Blastobasis adustella, assembly GCA_907269095.1. Classification (NCBI taxonomy): domain Eukaryota; kingdom Metazoa; phylum Arthropoda; class Insecta; order Lepidoptera; family Blastobasidae; genus Blastobasis; species Blastobasis adustella. The sequence continues at coordinate 2,142,944 of OU026116.1, read as the reverse complement.
GATACATGTGAGCCATAGTGCATTAAGTATTTTTTTTGGGCGGAAGTTAAGAGAATAGTCTGGTTTAAAAAGAAAATGTGCTTAACCTAAAGTTTCATGATCATATTAATTTCAATGCAGGTATCACCGAATTCGCCGATATGTCTACGGAAGAAATTCTGGCTACGCGAACTGGGCTCGTATTAGACCCCAGCTTCATTCCGACATTAGTTGTGAACGCCTCTAATGTCCCAGATATTGAGATTCCGAATGAATTTGACTGGCGTACTCAAAATGCTGTCACAAGCGTCAAGGACCAAGCCGACTGTGGTTCCTGCTGGGCATTCAGTGCTGTAGGTGAGATCCTCATAACTTTTTTAATGGCTTTTGTATCTGTTTAAGTTTGTAGGTATTATATTTTGTTACAAACTATGCAACACGTAAAATAAGGAAAGTAAACTAAACTAAATTGAGTCATGGAGCCCTAGAGGATTAATGTGTTCTTTCAGAAATGTCTTCAAGGGATACATTAAATTAAGACATATGATTATTTGCTAAGATCGAACAATTATAGGAAAAGGCCTTATATAGGAAAAGGCCTGAATTAATCAGGTTTTTGCAATAACATTAGATTCAACGCGTACATACTACCCATGATGGATCCTCAGCACTCTAATACTGATGTAAAATCCGGAACAAGTTTAATTCTTACTTTTCAAAGAGTGGAATAATTTCATATTTCTGTTTCTCCGATTAATTGTCGAATAATTGCTGCAGGGAACATCGAAGGGCAATACGCGATTAAACATAAACAATTGGTAGATTTCTCTCCCCAAGAACTGGTTTCCTGCGACGAGAATGACAATGCCTGCGTTGGTGGTTTTCCTGGCCGTGCTTTCCAGTAAGTGAAAACATGAAAAGTTTTAATTTCGTATCAATATTAGCAGTCGATAACGAAGCATCAGTGGCCTAATAGTTAAATGTCTCTGGTCTGAGTTATGTACATTAATGGATTGATAACTGATGCTTTTACGGTGAAGGAAAACATTGTGATGAAACCTGCACATTCAGGCAATTGAATGTCAGGTTCCCCTGGTCACAGAGGTCAGATGGTAGCCGCTCCATTGTAATTACCGGACCTGCCAAATCCGTGCGCGAACGCAACCGGGACAGTAACGCTAAGAAGAGCTATTTATAATCGGTAACGTACTGCTGATGCACTTTAGACTACATTTTATTGACATTGTCAAATATGACATTTATATTTAATTTATTGTGTTCCAGGTCACTGATAGAGTTAGGAGGTATCGAAACTGAGCAAGACTATCCTTACCTATCCGGAAGTGGTGCTGTACCTGCCTGCGTTTTCGACAAAAGCAAAGTAAAGGCGGTTGTAACTGACTTTAAAACACTCCAATTATCGACAATGAGCGAAGATCAGGTGGCACAGCTATTGGTGTCCACTGGGCCGCTTTCCATAGGTACACGATATCTACTATATTTCAATATCTATATCAGGCCATGTGGTGTCTGGTAGTGCAGAATATTGCAAGAACCCTTTCGACCTATGGGTGTCGTGAAAGGAGCTAAATATATTAGAAACTGGAAATGCAAGCCTATTAACAATAATAAAGAACTGGAAATGAACAGTAGCGTTTTCTATATATTATGTATTAGCCGTTCTCAGTGGCTTTCACCGGCACGCAATTTCGGATCTTCGTAAACAATCGACTTTACCGCGGACCCTGGTATTTTTCCAGGATAAAAAATAGCATATCAGTTGGCACGTAGTTTCCAATTGGTTAAATAATTTTCAAAATCGTATTGGTACGTTAATTAATTATTACAATTTTCTATCATTATAATAATACAAAACTACAGACACTGCTATCTCCATCAGGAATCGATTTCTAGAAAACTTATTTAGGGTAAAAAGAAAATATTGTACCTAATTACATTTGCTGAAATAACTGAACAATGTTTATTTGTCCTTAGGAATTGATTGCGCACAAGTATTGAATTACAAAGGCGGAATAATTAAGCAATGCGGTGCTGGTAGGATAGATCATGCAGTCCTTTTAGTTGGATACGGAGAAGGTAATATAGTCTCTCTCAACCTTTTTATTACAGGTCTCTTGAAAGCCGTTAGCCATTGGCCGTAAGGTGTCCGGCAGAGGAGAATAGCACCAACACCTTACACTCATGGGTGTCGTACAAGGCGAAAGATCTCCGTAGGTAGGAAAATGGGCAGCAGCTTTTACCATTGTTATATTTATAACACTGTGATCTAACCTACCGGCCAAGCGTGGAGTTTATGACAATAACATCCCCTTTCGTGGAAAAGGCCCTAAGTCCTGCAGTAAACTGTAACGGCCTGTGATGATTATGATGATCTTGTTAAACTATAGTATTAGCAATTACAATCTTGCAGTATGAAAATTATACCTATACAGATAAGTCATTTGAAAAAATCTACGCAGGCGACTTCGCCTAAAATTTTCTTATGTCGAGGAAGCTTTTGCTTGTGTGAACTCCGATTTGAGACGTAATCGTCCTAGGCCAAGTTCTTCGGTCTGGTCGGACACCCAGAAAATCGAAAGTCCTATTTAACGACATTAAAAATTTCTCAGTTCATTCACTCAAATGCCTCCAAAGTTCCCGTCCCGTTTATTGCTTTTCTCCACACCCGGTAGGGTTGGCCCGCAGAGATCACCTTTTTAAACAAGCTTTTGTAATAATTGTTTTAACTTGTTTCGTGTACATTAAAGTATATAATAACCCTTACCCTTAAAAACCAAAATTATCACATTCTTCTGCGCCTTCCTGGATATATATTACTGAACTTAATGAACTGGAGCATCACATGTTAAATAGCTACCAATCCGCTTGTGAAGGAATACCCATATCCTATCCATATTCAACAATATATTTTTCTCAACCCTTCTGCTCCTTTTTCCACTTCCCTGTTGTATTTCGGTCTCCCGTCTATACGATAAGCCCCGTCGATCCACTGTAAGAAACTCGTTGGCTATTCAGTTCCTACTTCTCAGTTTTCATGATGCAAACTTTGGAATTCTCTTTCGCATGAAGTGCGTGAAAGCCATATTTCGATAGTGATACGATATTTTATACCTTCAAAGACTCGAATATTTAATAAAAAAATAATGCATTAATTTGCAGATAAAGGTGACAAATACTGGTTGGTTAAAAATTCCTGGGGAACAGGGAAAGGAGAAGAAGGATACTTCAGAATGAGCAGAGGCGTCAATTGCTTGGGTTTCATGAATGATATAGCTGCAACTGCAGAGGTAGCTTAAACAACGGAATTCTTTAATTCCATGTATATGGCAATTGTAACTACTTTCATTCATGTATTTTGGTTTTTTATTTTAGTGGTGGTTATAAAGTAAGGAATCTTTAATTGTGTTTTATTTCAAACTTTATGCTCATCAATCATTATGCTCCATAACGATACATCCGACTGAATTGCAATGAAACTTTGCCATTGTATGTTTGTGCCAGAAAACTGTTCCTGAAATCGAACCGAAATCGAGTGGAAATACCTACAACTGTTGCGTGAATGTTGTTTAGACCTGTTATTTGAACTTAGCTTGGCATTCATTGTTTTCTTATGACAAGCCTGTTACAAGTTATCCCTAATATGGGTATGTTGTAATAAGTTCTACGTAAATAGTTGCTTTTAAAAGAAATGCGTCATTTAATGGATTTATTCAGTCTTAAACGTGCAGATGTTCTATTCTTTGGAAAGCAGTAACAGATTTTAATATTACAAATTACAAAGCACGTTAATATGTGCCTATTACTAGTATAATTAAATGTTGCACGATTAAGATGTTTTCATTGTTTTAGCTTACCTCCAGCCTGTTACATGTAACCATTAACAGGCGAAGTAACAAGTTTCAGTTATTTATTATTCATTTAACTCCTTATTGTACATTAACAGTATAATAATTACAGCTTATATAAGATTATAACTGTAATAAAACGACACAATACGTAAACACAAACTGATTTTATTAGCCACCAGAGGGTATAAATATAAAAGTCATTTGTCGCTTACCTACATATTATTAACTACTACATCTTCCCCCTTAAAAAATAACTTAGCTAGAACTGGGTACTTTTAAGCAAACATCAATTTGTGGTAGGTACCTATAGTTTTGACGTAACGTAGGAAATATTGTAAAACATTTTTTAAGAAACCAAAATGAATCGATACATAGTTTTCAGGAAGTAGGCACGAGTATAGAAACATAAAGTAATACAGAAAGATATACTCAAGTGTGTAATTTGTTCCCGTAGGTACTGATCAAAATTATAACTAGCTTCTATCTATCAACAGGCCTCTACTTATTATAATTTATTACCCGCCACCAGATTGATACAATGCGTTAAACTTAAATTTTTTATCTTAACTAAAATAAGTAATCGACAAATACATTATTGCCTATTGTTTGTTAAAAAATATATTTTATTTTATTTTATTTTATTTTATTTTATTTTATTTGGATGTCTCACAGCGTGCAACAAAGAAAATATACAATAGCATAACATCGAATAGCCAATTAGGAGACACCACAATTAAATTTCAGTTATACATAAAAAGTCTTATAAAAGTTTACATTTAACGCAAATCGGTGAGAGAGGCTAACAATACAATGCATAACAATGTACCTATATAGTAAAAAAAAAATCAAGAAAACAATACAATGCTAAAGTTAATTAACTTAATATTTAGAGAAAAAGCTCTTGGCCATGATACCCTTAACCAGTGGTATGCTACTACAAAATAAGTCAAAGCGCTCATCAAGAGATAAATCATTGAATGCTCTTGCTGACCTCAGCAAGTAGCTATTCTTGCGATAATTTGTGCGCGCGAATGGAATATGTAGCAACTTTTTGAACCGCGAATGATGGTATGGCACACTTATGAATATACTAGTCAGAAGCCGTGGACAATCAATTTTGGATTGAGCAATCTTCATCAGGAACGAGACATCGGCGACATGTCTACGGATGGAGAGAGGCAAAAGATGGAATGTAGCACAGCGTTTATCATAGTCAAGTTTAGGGATTTTAAATTTGAAACTAAGGAATCTAGTGAACTTCCTTTGAAGTTTCTCGATTCGCTCAGAGTGGATATTATAATGGGGATTCCAGATCTGACTAGCATATTCCAGATGACTCCTGACGTAAGCACAATACAAGACCTTTAGGGTCTTCATCCGCTTTAGATCTTTACCACAACGAAGAACGAAGCCCAGAGCGCGAGATGCCCTGGCAATCACGTGATCCATGTGCCGCTCATATGTCAACTGGCTGTCAACTACAACACCGAGGTCACGCGTGAAGTCAGACCGCGTCACAGATGTATTTGATATGCGATAGTCGTATACACACAAATCTTTCTTTCTCGAGAAACTAATCACAAGGCATTTCGATACATTGAGGTCTAGTTTGTTGGATTGACAATACCGATCAAGTCTCAATAGATCCTCCTGTAGCAAGGACGCGTCTTCGCCGCTGTCGACAGTTCCGAATATTTTCATGTCGTCTGCAAATAAAAGATATTCGGAATTTGGGAAGCAGTCACCTATGTCGTTTATGAATATTATAAAAAGCAGCGGGCCCAGCAAGGATCCTTGAGGTACACCTGATGGCACTGTTCTCCAAGAAGATGTAAACCCGTTAAGAACAACTGCCTGTGTCCTATTCATTACGTAAGATGAAAACCACCGGAATAGATCGCCACGAATACCCAGACGAAGCAGCTTCCCCAAGAGGATATCATGGTCAATACGGTCAAAGGCTTTGCTGTAATCTGTGTAGACAGTATCTGTTTGATGGCCTTTGTCCATATTGGCACTGACATAATCGGTAAATAATATAAGATTGGATACAGTAGACCTATTTCTCAAAAATCCATGTTGTTGGGAGGATAAACTTGACTGGACAGAGGCATATAGTTGGTTGTAAACAACTCGTTCCAGCACCTTAGCGATTAAACAGAGTTTGGAAATAGGTCTATAGTTCTCAACCGCATCCTTTGACCCCTTTTTGTGAATAGGCGTGATGAATGCAGATTTCCAGATTACCGGCATAACGCCTTCATGAAGTGAACGTTTAAACAGCAACTCAACGGGTAATGCTAACTCGGCCGCACAACGAACAATAAATAATGCTGGCAGCCCATCGGGGCCTGGAGATTTGCTCAAATCGAGGCTCTTCAATAATTTATACACCTGATCCCTATCAACGTTAATAGAATCTATGTCGCAGACTGAATCAGGGCTGTCTTTACTACTAGCGACAGCTGTAGCCTCAGGGTCCAGGAAAGTCGACCGAAAATAGTTGGCAAATAGTTCGCATATACCAGGTCCAGTGTCAGAGGTAGAGTCCTGATAAGACATATTTGACGGATAATTGTTACTGATGCGTTTGCTTTTGATATACGTCCAAAATGCTTTAGGATTGTCCGTAATGGAGTCCTCTATCTTCATCATGTACATATCGTAACATTTCTTTTCTAATGCTTTGGCCCTGTCACGAAGTAAACAGAACGAATTATGGTCAGACAGGTTACCATAAATATGGAATTTAGTTAAAAACTTAGATTTCTCCTTTAAAACTTTTATAAGGGCTGAACTGAACCAAGGAGGGTAAGTATGAGTCCGTGTTACTCTTTTAGGTACATAGATGTCACGTATTTTATATACAATAGAGTAGAATTCCCGAACCGCGTCCTCTACATCGCCACATAGTAGAATTTGTTCCCACTGAATATCGGTTAATGCTACACGAATTTTGTCATAATCACCTTTGCCGTATTGAAATGCGATTCGCTTCGGCACATCTAACAGGTGCAGTTGTACTGAGTCAACGTGGATTAAGAGTGATTTGTGGTAGGGATCCTCGGTTACTAGAGGGTTAGAACATGGGGATACAGAGACAACATCGTTGGAAAGCACTAAGTCCAAGACTTTACCGTAAACATTAGCAACAGAATTAAACTGACGAAGATTGCATAGGTCAAGGGTGTCAACAAATTGCGATATGTGGTCGGTTGGTGGTGCAATAGGACGTAGTCCAAAGTCACTGGCAGACCAACCAATGCAACTCATATTGAAATCGCCCAGAACCACAAATCCGTCGAAAGGATTGTTAACGGTAAGGTGTAGCAATTTATCCATGAAATTACTTAATTGTGTCTCGAAGTTGTTACCCCGATTCTGCTCACAAAGGTATAGAGTGCATAGATGAAGCTTGTGTGCAGATTTAAGGCAATTACTCCGTAATGAGAGTGTAACCCATAGATCCTCGGCACTGGACTGCCAATCAATCCTAGCAGTCGCTGCTATATCACGACGTACCGCTATAATAACTCCCCCACCTCGCGACTGTCCTGTCAAGTTATATTCACGATCACGACGCCACACCAAGTACCTCTCATCAAACAGCTCACTGTTTGATATTCCCTCTACCAGCCATGTCTCTGTCAGAGTAATTATATCATAATTGCTGAGTCTCAAATTCCTTAGAAAATTCTCTGTTTTAGTCCGTAGTCCACGTACATTCTGGTGATATATATTCAATGTAGCCATATTTCAAATGAATACAACGATAAAATAAAGATGCACTCACCTTTACCATTAGAGCAATAATGAATTTTAAAGCAATTGCAGATCTGCGTAATCAACAAAGTTGCCCATACTCCACCCGAGCGGCACAAATAAGCGCATAAAAAAACAATTAAAAATTTATAAATAATTAGGTCAGACAGCAATAAGCAAACAGCATGAACAGATAATAATGGCATATGTTCGAAGAATACAACAGCCGAAAAAAGCAGCATAAGCATATTACAGGCACAAATATTAACGCATCTCACCCAACAATTGAAATAACTGCAGCATCGGACAAAGAATACAATCAATGGATCCTGTGGAGATCCTTTTCTGACTTTACTATAAAGGTTTTTGAGGTAGTGTCTTTTCTGGCAAAAATCTTCATGTGTTTGACCCAAAAGAACTGAAAATTATGCTCCTTTGCAAGATTCTTGGCTTTTGTTAAGAGAATTTTGTTCTTCATTGTCAGATGGTCATTAACAAAAATACTTCCATCACCATTCAACCCAATATCAGCCGGCTTAAGGTATGACTTCGAAGCACGAGATGCCGCCAGGAAACCCTCCTTGACGTATCTACCCATGAAGGACACTATAATGTTCTTTTTACCCGGAACGCCAGTTGGGACACGGTGAACAAAATTGATGAGCTGTTTGTTAACCGGATACGAGATCTTGCTGCCAATGTTGGCTACTATATCGAAAAGATTCTCTTTGTCCTTCATGGGGACTCCCTTAATCTCCACATTATTAGCGCGAAGCCATTGATCTTGTTCGTCCAGATCGCACTCTAGTTTGGAAATCACTTCTTTCAAGGGGGCAATATCCTCCTGCGTCTGATATTATCTAACCTTTCGTGAGCTTGAGCCGCAGCATGTCTTATCTGTCTGTGTGAACCGGTCACAAAGTTGGATGTGGCATCCTCCGTGCTTGTAGTTTCTATGAGCCTTTCAGGCTCATCGTATAAGCTTTCCAGATTGATACTGTGTTCGCTATCAATCTCATCCTTCTCACTCAAAGAAGGGTGAGGTGATGACGTCAAGTCAGAGTCTGACCCTGTCGCAATAATGTGTCGTCTGTTGCGGCGAAACCGCCTGCCCGTAGCATCTGTGAGGAAGTACGAGCGTGGCTGTGGCGCTTTACCCTGTACTTGCATACGTCGACGCGTTTTACCGTCGACAACTATTACCGCCCTTACTCTAATTCGGCAGAGCATGCGCATGTAAATCGTAATATTGTTTTGAGATTTCATGATTTCGCGAAATATTTGCGTAGTCACGACTATTGTCTCGTGCTGGTCGCAGTTTATCAGGAATTATTAATCAATGCCTAGGTGCCCTTCGTGCACTCTTGACAACATCTCACCTCTTATACCCCGCGGAATGTACACCAAGTTATTCCTAAATATGACGCCATCTATTACTTGAAGCTTTCCTCTGTAATGCCAATGGCACTGTATCATTGGCTCTAAATCTTTTTTATATCTAGGCCATCCGTTTTATATGTAACTTGTTAACAACTGACCTTCAATATCTTGATGGGTTGACTCCTTAACACTTTGTAACTTCATGTCACTAAATTTAACATACTTTATCAGAAATCATGCTTGGTCTTCTGCTTCCTTAGTCACTTGGTCATGCATTAGATCGGGTAATGCCGCTCTTGACAAGGTATCAGCTACAAACATATACCTCCCAGGTTTATATACAACGTTAAAGTTGTAACATTGTGTACGTAACATCATGCGCTGTAAGCGTGTGGGCACAGCGTCCAGCGACTTTCTGAACAATGCTTATGGGTTTATGGTCCGTTTTCACAGCGACATCATTCCTGCCATATACGTACTGGTGGAATTTGGAATTAAAGACAATGGCCAGCATCTCCTTCTCGATTTGTGCATATCGAGATTGAGTGTCAGTGAGTGTACGTGAAGCATACTCAACCGGGCGGCTGGCCTGCAGCAAGGCCGCACCAAGCGCCGTGGAGCTGGCGTCCACGCGCACACGGGCGCCGCGCACAGCGTCAGCACTGCCGCCTCGTGCACCGCATCCCAAGTCCACTCTGAGTCCTTCTTCAACAGCATACTCAGAGGCGAGGCTATGTCAGAGTAATTGGGAATAAATTTCGAGCGATAATTTACCATTCCTAGGAATCTCTCTAGAGACGAGCGGTCTGTTGGACTTGGCATGTCTTGTACAGCCCTTAACTTTTCGCTGTCTATTTGCATGCCTTTTGCACTAAACGTGTGTCCTAAGACACAAAACTCGCATTTATCGCGATTGAACCTTATACCATTGTCCCGAGCTCTGTCTAACAAGTGTTTTAACCTACTGTCGTGTTCGGCTATTGTTCTTCCCCAGACAATTACATCTTCAATGAAAGAGTCAACACCTTCAATGTCTTCTAGTAATTGCCGTATTATCGCATGAAAAACCTCACTCGCACAGTTAATACCGTAGGGGAGCCTTAAAAATTGATACCGCCCGAATGGTGTGCCAAATGTGCATAAATCGGCACTAACATCGTCTAATTGGATCATCCAAAACCCCGAGCGTGCATCTAACTTACTAAAATACCGAGCGTCCCGCAGATTGATTGCTATTACGGTCAAAGTTGGTAAAGGGTAATGCGCACGTTTTACAGCTTTGTTCAGAGGCCGCGGATCGAGACACACACGAATGCTGCCATCTCTCTTAGCGGGCAAGACAATCGCATTGACCCACGGTGTGGGGTGACTTACTTTTCTTATTATTCCCATGTTCTTCATTCGGACTAATTCGCTCCTTAATTTATCTCTAATACCCAATGGTATTTTTCTTACAGGGCAAACGGAAGGGCTCGCGTTGTTATCGATTACAATTTTATACTTTCAATATTGGTCAATATTTACAGAAAATATTAGTTTTATTAATCCTAGTGCCTCACACGTATTTTTCCCGAGAACACTTTGACAATTATTACTTGATATAACAAATTTAATAACATATTTTTTTCTTTATAGCAAATTACGGATCGCTTCTATATAAAAACCTTTGAGCGAGCATTGACCTAGATACGACTGGCTGCCGACCGCGCCGCATCAATCTCGCCGCATCAGCGAAAACGCATCAAGACCGCGCCGTCTGGCGCAATGAATACGTGTTTGCAAAATTCACTTTAGATCCAACTTCGATCATTGTCACATCTATTTTTAGTCCATAATTTAATAATTGTAATCTATTCTTAGTTAAAGTTTTAATTTCATTTCTTCGATTTTTTTAAGTCCTTCGGCTGTAGCCTCGAATTTCGAATTTGGCGCAGTCGGTAGGATACTCGCGGTCGGTTCGCGTAAATAAGGAAGATTTCCGGTCTGATCGAGCCGCCCGCGTGGCTCTCAAGTCACAGCTGAGTATCCGAACCTACACGTGCCGCAGCTGAGGAGGACCAGTATCCAAAATTCGACACGCAAAGAGACAAGAAATGAAACTGTAAGTACGCAAAACTCTCTTTTTGTGTTGCTTCCTTGTAGTCCTTAATTTCCAAGATTTTTCACCCTAGAAATAAGGGTGGTGACGAGGCTGCATCACGACAGTCTCGTCAACAGCGATTAGATATTAACAGACTAGAGCTAGACTGTAATTCTTTTAGAGATAGTATGGAGGCTAACGCGGATTTAATTTTTAAGGCCTTACGCCTAGTGCCAGACTTTGATGGCAATCCTAATGTACTCACCCGGTTCATCAAAATCTGCGACGGGATCGTCACCAGATAATTAAGTGCAGAGCCAGGTTCGGAATTGAATAATTTATCGTTAATTAATGGCATTTTAAACAAGATTACCGGCCCAGCCGCTACTATAATAAATTCGAATGGCATTGCTGATAGTTGGCAAGGCATTCGCGATCCGTTGATTAATAATTTCGCGGATCAGAGGGATGAAACCACTCTGTATAATGACCTCTCTTTGGCCTCCCAAGGATCAAGAACACCACAGCAGTTTTACGACCATTGTCAGACCCTGTTCTGTACCATTATGACGTACATATCTTTGCATGAAGATATTCCCACAACCGTTAAGGCAAAACGTGTGTTATATAAGAAGTTGGCTATGCAGGCTTTTGTATGAGGACTCCAAGAGCCTCTTGGGTCTCGCATCCGCTACATGAGGTAGTATAGAGGATGCTCTGAAAATTGTGCAAGAGGAGCTTAATATAAACCCCCCTCCAAATAACTACTTCCATAGTCGTGAGATGAACGTAAACGAGTGCACTAGTACGGCTGACTATTACTCAGAATACCCCGACTATAGTTACGACTATGACTCTTATTACCCTGACCAAATGTACGCAAGTTACGATCCTTATGGCTATGACTGTGCGTACTATGATGACCAAACCCAACCTGACGGTTACGTTGACCAACCGGATGCAGTTTGTGCTGCTATTGACTCCGATCAACCTCAGGCTACCACCAGCCAAGAGGGAAATTTTCGGAAGGGTTCAATGTCAAACAGGCCAAAATAGAAGTAAATCTACAGACTCAAAGACAGGTACCTTATGTTCAAATTTCCAATCCACCCTTAAGGTTCCTCATTGACACAGGTGCAAATCAATCTTTTATAAGTCTAGAAGCGATGAGGACTTACTTTTCAAACATTCAATTAAACTATGACCCTTTCGAAGTCACCAATGTCCACGCCACCAGCAGGAATAATTACTCGATAACACTGGCAAGCAGAAGTGGCGCCTAGTGGTGAACTTCCGTAAAATCAATCTGAAAACAATAGACGACAAGTATCCGATTCCAAATATAGCGGACGTTTTGGACAAACTGGGCAAATGTCAATATTTTACAACGCTTGACCTTGCCAGTGGGTTCTATCAGGTAGAGACCCTGGACCCTGGACCCTGGAGAGATGGACCCTGAGGACGTGCCTAAGACAGCATTCAACGTGGAGCATGGCCACTTTGAATTCCTCCGGAGGCCCATGGGCCTCAAAAACTCGCCTTCCACATTTCAACGTGTAATGGATAACATCCTACGAGGCCTACAGAACCATATTTGTCTAGTGTACCTAGACGACATCATCGTCTTTAGTACCTCCCTTCAGGAGCACATTGATAACCTCCAAAAAGTCTTTGACAGATTGCGCGAGTCCAACTTTAAAATTCAGATGGACAAGTCCGAATTCTTAAAGTTGGAAACGGCCTATCTTGGTCACATCATCAGCCGTGAAGGAGTAAAACCGAATCCTGATAAAATTTCGGCTATTGAAAAATACCCTGTACCTAAAACAGTCAAGGAAATAAAGCAATTCCTAGGATTGCTAGGGTATTATCGCAAATTTATCCCAGATTTCGCGCCGTTAACCAAGCCGCTAACCCAATGCCTTAAGAAGGGTAGGAAAATAGTCCTGGACAGCCATTATGTTCATTGTTTCGAGCAATGCAAGAAACTCTTAACATATGATCCCATTCTGCAGTACCCGGATTTCACGAGGGAATTCAATCTCACCACAGACGCCTCCAATTACGCCATTGGTGCCGTTCTCTCCCAAGGCCCAGTAGGCTCCGATAAGCCCGTGTCGTACGCGTCACGTACCCTAAACGATAGCGAGCTTAATTATAGCACTATAGAGAAGGAGCTACTCGCAATCGTTCGGGCCACGAAATACTTCCGGCCGTATCTGTTCGGACGAAAATTCAAGATACTTACCGATCACAAGCCCTTGCAATGGGTAATGAGCCTCAAAGAACCCAATTCCCGCCTTACCAGATGGCGTCTCAAACTTAGCGAGTACGACTTTGACGTCATTTATTAAAAAGGCAAGCTGAACACCAATGCTGATGCCTTATCCCGGGTGGAAATACATAACGAGGATATTAACTCCATCATTGAAGAGCTAAAGGAGCTCAGTTCCTTCATTGTAAATCCATCTTAAATACCCCAAACCATAAACGAACGTCCCACTTCTCCAACACAAGCCAGCCACGAGAATCCCAAGGGATCCACCACTTCCACATCACATACTAGCCACGAGAACCCGATTCTCGAAGTACCAATTACTGATGAACCTTTAAATAAATTCCACAGGCAAATAATCTTTACAATCGTAGGTGACATTAAACGCCGCCCTGTCACTACCAAACCGTTTGACACACATACGCGTATATCCATCCAAGTATCAGAAACAAACCTTCAGGAAGACGTCGTAAACGCCGTAAAAGAATATATCAACCCTTAAATTAAAACAGCCTTATAAATTCAACCCCCACTTGGTCTTTACGAAATAATTCCAATAATACAAAGTAATTTCAAAAGTTCCTCCATGAAACTTGTACTGACAAAGATAGAGTTAGAAAACGTAAAAAAATACTTACGACAGCAAGACATTATCCGACTTTACCATAATGGCAAGACCAATCACAGGGGAATAAACGAGTGTTACCTGTCATTATCTAGACGATATTATTGGCCAAAAATGAAAGATTAAATAACTAAATTCATAAATGAGTGCACCACCTGCGGCCAAGCAAAATATGATAGAAATCCTATTAAACAACAATTTAAAGTGGTACCGCCCCCTAGTAAACCTTTAGAAATAGTCCATATGGACCTTCTTACTATTGAAAATGAGAAATATCTCACTTTCATAGACGTATTTTCTAAATACGGCCAGGCCCACCACCTGAAAGATGGCACTGCCATAAGTATTCTGCAAGCTCTATTAAAGTTCTCTACACACCACGGGTTACCCCTCACAATCGTAACTGATAATGGAACGGAGTTTACGAATCAGCTGCTTTCCGAATTCCTACGTATCCATAAGATACACCACCACAAAACTTTACCACATTCACCCAATGATAACGGGAACATTGAGCGTTTTCACTCAACAATCATTGAACTAATCACTGAATTACAACGAAAAGGAGAACCTAGTGTCATCCTCATGCCATACGCTTTAATAGCCTACAACAGCTCTGTTCACAGCTTTACCAAGTGTAGACCCCATGACATACTAAGAGGACATTTCGACCCGAGAGAGCCAATAGACCTTGACCTGACACAACACTTACTGCAACAATACGTACAGAACAATAGGAACCAAATGAAAACCGTTTACGAAATTATTAATTAAACTTCCCTACAGGACAGAACTAATATGATCGATAGCAGAAATAAGGACAGAGAACCAGAAATAGACTACGAACCTGACCAACAAGTATTCATTAAGAATCCTGGTGCAAGCCGTCAAAAACTAGCCCCTCGATTTACTCAAGACACGGTCTTAGCCAATCTACCCATCCACATCTACACGTCCAAACGACGTGGCCCCGTGGCAAAGTCACGTATGAAACGACCACCAAATATAACAAAATTGTTACAGAATACTTACGATGCTGATAGTGCCATTCGTGCTCGGAAAGGAGATAAAACTTGAGAGTCTCGAAGATGGACCAGGGTTACTCCCTTTCAGACTTGGACAAACCAAACTCATAACCCACTACCATAGTTTCCTTCAGTATATTAGACTTGATGAGATTGACACTAAAGTGCAAACCATACTGGACTAACTAACCAACTATAAATCCCAACTTAGCAACGAAACTTTTGCACTTTACGAAATACAAGTCGAATACTTAGCTTCCAAGTTAACCACTGTCCTTAATCATCTTAATAACTTAAAATCAAATAGGGCAAAAAGAGGTCTAGTTGACGGATTAGGCTCTATTGTAAAAAGTGTAACCGGAAACTTAGACTATCAGGATGCAATAAAATATGATAATGCCATTAAAATTTTGGAAAATAACCAAAATAAAGTTTTAAATTAATTAAATTCCCACGTCAGTATAAGTACGGAATGGATGTCCCAACACACCAACGTAACCAACGAAATAGTCGATAATCAAAAAATTATTAACAGTACATTGAAATTACTTATTGATAGAGATGCGTACAGAGATTATAATCTTATTAAGTATTCAAAATTTGCCCAAATGCTTGCTATAATTACAGAAAATACAAATGACATATTAGACGAATTAATTAGGATAGAAAACGTCCTTACTTTTATTCGTGCGTCAAGTTTGCATAGATCCATGCTAGATGTTAAGGTTATTAAGATTATGGTAGAAAAACTAAAATTAATTTACGGAAAAGATAGAGAATTAGACATAGATTTAAGAGAATATTGTAGTATCATAAAACCTGGGTCATATTTCAGCGGGAAACAGATAGTTATTATTTTCAAAGTTCCCATTGTAGAGAAATCGCTATACAACTTCTATAAACTGTCCATAGCTCCTAACAAGCATAACCAAACCATCATTCCTCCATATCCTTACCTAGCAACCAATAAAGATGGGTATGTGTACATAGAGGCTGAATGCCCGAAGGTGGATGACACATTCCTTTGCGTAGAAACTACCGTGCACCATGACTGCATTCAAAATTTATTAATAAATCAAGACCTTCGAGATTCTTACAGCCTCACCACCATCGAACTACAGAAGGAAGCCATGGAACAGCTGGATGATAGAAATTACATCTTATCATTTCCGCGCTCTACTAAAGTCAAGCTAACGTGTGACCGAGAAGAATACAGTGTGATGCGAGGCAGCTATCTAGTAAGCATCCCCAAAAATTGCAACATTAGAACACCTGAACTTACGATAACCAACATGGATGACCAAGTCGCAGGACAACCGCTGAAGTTAATGAAAATCTCCTATGACCAGAGTGCCGTCACCCAGCCTTCACCGAAAATCAAACTAAATTCCATTGACTTAACAAAATTACACGCCACTCAAGATAAAGTCTGTCTGCAAACACCACTTCGACTAGATGACCAGAGCAGCTACAGCACTCTATACCATACCACTATCCCGTTGTATGTGATATGTATGAGCGCGATCCTACTTACACTTATCCTCACTGTGCGAAGATACTACTCCAATGCTTCAAAGCCACGAAAGTCAAATCCTGTCAAACATACTTACGAAGACCTGCAAACGGCGCCCACCATATCCCAGGTGCCAGCAACATTTTCCATGAGAATATGAAAAATAGTCGCTGATCTTCGGGAGGGAGGAATTACGGATCGCTTCTATATAAAAACCTTTGAGCGAGCATTGACCTAGATACGACTGGCTGCCGACCGCCGCATCAATCTCGCCGCATCAGCGAAAACGTATCAAGACCGCGCCGCCTGGCGCAATGAATACCTACGTGTTTGCAAAATTTACTTTAGATCCAACTTCGATAATTGTCACATCTATTTTTAGTCCATAATTTATTCATTGTAATCTATTCTTAATTAAAGTTTTAATTTCATTTCTTCGTTTTTTTGTAGCCTTCGTATTTAGCACCATAACATTTCAAAAGACCCTAAAATAGGAACATAGTTGCCACAAACGGATTGCGCTCGGATATTACAACGTTTAATTTCTTCAAAGGAAGACCCTAGTTTTTAAAATAATTGAAGTGATATAACATTTAGATCAGACCCGGTATCTATTTTAAACTTTTCAGATTTACCATTTTTTCATAAAATTAAAGTTTCAAACCACTTACAGTCATCAGCAGTGTCCTTACAGGTATCCACAGTATTTATGAAGAACGAGTCCTCATCATCACCGTATTCCTCTTGTAACTGGTACACTTGTTTACTACCTATGAAATGACACATTTTTCTGAAAGCCAAACTGTGGCAAAAAAAGCACTTAACCACTTTCGCCGGGCAATACATATCCTCACCATGATTGCCGCCACACGCAAAACACCTTTTGTACAGTGTATTACCGCCGTCACTCGACCGAGCATCAAATCTCCGAGCTCCGGTCGCCGCCGCGTCGCTGCTGCCCGCGAACGGCCCCGCGCGGCCCCGCTGCGCCGCCGCGCCCGCGCTGCCTCCCCGACCTCGCAGCGATCGCGAACCGTATATCGTATCAATTGCTCCACTACGCGAATTCTCCGCTGGCTTTACACTATGAATCTGTCTATTTTCCTCACTAGATACTTCGTTTGCTTGGCAAATCTTTACCGCTTTGTCCAACGTCAACTCATCTGATCTTAGTAGCCGGTCACGGACATTATTATCAGTGACGCCGCAGACAATTCTGTCGCCGTCCTCCAAGTGTTCAAACTTACAATGTTGGCTCAGCTAGCGTAACGCAGTGACGTATGCATCTATATTCTCTCCAGCTTCTTGATTACGCGTAAAAAATCGAAATCTCGCCATCGTATTGTTTTGTCTAGTGCCAAAATGTTCATCCAATTTTTTAATTAACACGACTATGTCGTCCTGATTCTCGTCCTTTAAGAACTTAAATGTCGAATATATGTCATACCCGTCACTGCCCACTAGGTTTATTAACAGGCTTGCTTGCACATCCTTGTCCTCTTTATTCACTCCGGAAGCCTTTACAAACACATATATAATACTATAGTAACCGAAAAATCACTGTATCAGCGTTAATTTAATTAAATAGGCCACCGCTGTCACCATGTAATAAAACGACACAATACGTAAACACAAACTGATTTTATTAGCCACCAGAGGGTATATATATAAAAGTCATTTATCTCTTACCTACATATTATTAACTACTACAATAACCAGTATAAGGGCGGTCGTATCACCAATAACGATTCTTCCAGAGAACCATTTACATGGATATGGTGGAAGTCGGAATGCGAAAAACTAATAATCAGTGTACATTTGAGATTCGATACAGTAATTACAATCACCGTACAGTGAAAAAATGACTGAGACAGACGATAAAATCATGTATTTAGGATAGAAAGGCTATACTCGGCGAATCCGAACATCTCACAAAGTAAAGGAATTATCGTAGAAGCTTGTCACATAATTAGATAAGGCATTACCAACGTCAAAACTCGGGAAGAGCGCAGACATCTATTCTGAATGTCGGAATACGTCCATGGCGGCGTGTCCAGAATTTTAGCCGAGGGGGCATCTTGTACAATGCATACAAGGTCAGGACAAAACACCTACAGCAAACGCGAAGGGATTAGTGTGGCTAACGATGGATTTGACGACGGCTTCACTGCGTGAAATCGGAGAATTCCAATGTCCAATGTCCCGGAGAATATACGGACTTTGATCTCAGTGCTCTCCAGTACAGTTCAAAGAACGCAAAATGCAGCGGTTGATATTTTTATTTTGTAATCAATCGATTACTACTGCAATACGCATTCCAAAGTTCTGAATTATTTGTCTTATCTACACACTAGGTATTTCGCAAATGGGAGATACAAAAATGTTTTGATAAAAGTTTATTTTCTGTTCATACCTACAAATATACCTCTAGTTATTTTTGGTATTTGCCTTGTAGATATTTCGTTAATGTGGGAGACGCTATTATTAAAAACAAAGTATTTACTCGTAAATAACTTTGCCACCGACTACGTGGTAAAATAACATCGATTTTGTATATAAACAAGCTGCCTTCTCATGAACTGTATTATTAGCATTCACAGGCCCTGAAGATGTTTGTGCTATCCCTGTTGTTCGTCTGCGCCAGCGCAGCGCTCGTGACGCCTTTAGAAAAGCAGATATTCGACCTGGACGATGAAGCGCAGCTGCTCCAGTTATTTAACACATTCACGCAAGAATACCAAAAGCACTACCACCCATTTGATCACTGGGCGCGCTATCATATTTTCGTGAGTAACTTGGCCAAAATGAATGTGATGAACGAACAGGATCCTACTGCAATTTATGGTACCTATCATTCTTTTTTCATTTTATAATTTTTATAATATCATGATCTGATTAAGTAATTGCAGTCGCTGCAGATTTCACAAATGAAGAAATTAAATTTTGATTTTTTGAATCATTATTTCGAGATAAATATGGCATTATTGTATACTATATACACTCCATATACACCATACACGCTACCTACGTATTCATATTCATTTATTTGAGTAAATCTTACACCGTCATTTATTACAATACACAAATGTAATTATTACATTAGCATAGAAATGATGACACAGAATGCAAAATGTCAAATTTTATTTAATATTACAAAATAATAAAAATGTAAAATTTATTTAAATTAATATTAGTAATCAAAACTATGATCCTTATATTAATTTTAATGCAGGTATAAACGAATTCGCCGATATGAGTACGGAAGAATTGCTGGCCACTCGAACTGGACTCGTAAACGACCCCAGCTTCATTCCGACATCTGTTGTGAACGCCAGTGATGTCCCAGATATTGAGGCTCCGGAAAAATTTGACTGGCGTGCTCAAAATGCCGTCACGAGCGTCAAGGACCAAGGGGACTGTCGCTCCTGCTGGGCGTTCAGTGCCGTAGGTTAGCTGCTCACATTGTTTTAATGGATTTTGTATCTATGCTTCATAATACTAGACACAAAATCCAAACATTAAGGAATGCCAAATGAACTTAACTTCTTTATAAAGTCTTGTAGGATGATTGTGTTTCTTGAGAACATTTTGTTTCCCACATTAGTCCTCTAGAGATAAATGGAAAAAATTAATGTTTTAGCTAAGATTCTACGAGGATTGCAAAAGATTACGAATCATCGAGTAGGTTTGCTAGGTATCTATGACAGATCTCCATCATCATCACTCTAGTAGGTACCTTCTGATGAAAAATCCAGAACAAAATTAATTACCCGAATGATCATGATTCCTCCTTTTTATTGGCGAATAATTGTTGCAGGGAACATCGAAGGACAATTTGCTATTAAATATAAACAATTGGTTGATTTTTCTCCCCAAGAATTGGTTTCTTGTGACAAACAAGATAATGGCTGCAACGGCGGTTTTATGACTGTAGCTTTACAGTAAGTAAAATAAGTTAATCTTTATTTTCATGTCAATATTAACCGTCGGTTTTATTCATTACTTGAACACTAACAGATGCTTATACGGTGAGAGAGAACACAGTGATGTAACCTGCACATTCAGGCGATTGTATGTGTTAGCATGATCGAACCTGGTCAGGTTCCCCTGGGAACAGGGTCACGGAGGTCACATGGCAGTCGCTCCACTGTAATTGCCTGATCTTTTGATTAATGGTCAAGGCGGACACCGGGCCCTCGCACGCAAGAGCACGATGCCAAGATGATTATTATATAGATAGCTTGTGAATCGACTTCATTCGCGTATACCTACTTTATCCCTACTAACTTTTTTTTTAGAAAACCTTCCTCTGGAATCACTCTATCTGTTGCTGAAAACCGCATTAAAATACGTTGCGTAGTTTAAAAGATCTAAGCGTACATGGCTAGTGGACCCGGCGCGACTTCGTTCGCGTACACCAACTTTACCCCTACCTATTATTTTTTTTTTTACTTTTAAACCTTCATCTTGAATTGCCTACTCTATAATCAGAAAATACAACAGTAATAATTTCTGAAATAAATTTTTGAGTATTTTCGTAACTGTAGAGTCTGTACTGGTCTGCTGATTTTTTTTTTGTTAAATCACTGGCAGATGTGGCAATTAGAAGTTTGCCTGTGTTTCAGATCACTGGTTGATTCTGGAGGTATAGAGACTGAACAGGACTATCCTTACACTTCCGGCGAAACTGGTATCGCTGGTACTTGCAAATTTGACAAAAGCAAAGTAAAAGCGTTTATAACTGAATCCAAAACACTCCAATTATCGACAATGAGTGAAGATCAGGTGGCAAAGCTATTAGTGGCCACTGGGCCGCTTTCCATAGGTATATGATATTTACAATATTTCATCAATAAGTATATGGTATAATAAGTGCATGGTTATTTATATAGTACCATCGATGGATGCCTTAAAAAAAGAGTAATTTATCCACTGTACTACTTGGCGCACTACGCTCTTCAGGGTCGGAAAGTAAAAGTAAAAAATGTTTACTGCACTTACTCCCAAGGCACAAAAGTACAAAACATACAAGACAATAACAAAAAAATATAAATATTTACAAAAAAATATGTCAATTAACATTGACCGTGCCATGGCGAAGTGCAATGGGCCGTATTCAGCACAATGCCACGCTGACGCAGTGGCGCTGGTTTTCAGTGCGCCCCATAAAGTAAGGGTAGACCTTCTGTGCTTGGGTCCGCGGCGGCCTAGCGCAACCGGCGGCAATTGCTGCCATTGGCGCACAACCAGAACTTGCGTATGTCAATTGCCGACATTGGCGTTGTAATGTATAGAATACAAGAAATGAAAACCAGCGCAAATTAAGAGTTTAACACCTCTACCAGGAATGATTTCTAGAAAACTAATTTAGTATAAAAGAAAATTTGGTACCCAACAAGTGCTGAAATAAACGAAGAATAATTTTGTTTGATCCCTAGCTATTGAGGCCAAACAAGTACTATTATACAAAGGCGGAATAATTAAGCAGTGCCGCCTAGAAGAGAGGGTAGACCATGGAGTTCTGTTAGTTGGATACGGAGAAGGTAATATAATATCTCTTAACATCTTTTTGTGTATTAGACAAGACAGGCATTCGACCGCCATCTCACCTGTTGGTAAGTGACGATGCGCCGAAGATGAAGCATGCCCGTCTTTGACGTCTATTCGCTCTAGCCTTGAAAGCGTCCAGATTATATTGATCAGGGAACACAGTCGCTGCTACACATATCTTGTTAGCGCTTACAAATCGCGTAAGTACGCATCGTGGTGTTGCCTAGTCACCGCGTAGCGTTAGAACCGAATATTGGCGCGGAAGGTGACACGGTGCCTAGTTACGTAGAAACAAATAATAAAATAAGCTTACTGTCAATAATATAGAAAATTAAAAACAATATTTAATTAATAAACAATACATTAATTTGCAGAAAATGGAGAGAAATACTGGTTGGTTAAAAATTCCTGGGGAACAGAGAAAGGAGAAGGAGGATACTTCAGAATGATGAGAGGCGCCAATTGCTTGGGTTTCTTGAATGATTACGCTGCAACTGCAGTGGTAGTATAGACTGCATTCTTTTAATCAATGTGTTGTTTCTATTTTTATTTGGTAGCAATAAAGTAAGAAATACTTCTTTGCTTTTTATTTCTGAAACTTGAGGGTCTGGTATGTGCTCCTAATTTTACCTAATTACTTGAGGGTTCCCTCGATCTGTCGATATGTCACATGTCGGTCTTCACTGAATAGTTTTAGTACAACCTTAATGTTATTATCGGTAGTCACCTTTATCGGCCAGCCTGACCTTGCATCATCCTTCAAGTTCAAGTTGCCGCGATTGAATTGAATATACCAGCGTTCTATGGTCCTGAGAGATGGACAAGTTTCCCTAAGTGCAGTACTCATTTCCTAGTAACATTTTTGATTAGTCAAGCCATGCTTAAAGTTATACGATACAATTACACGAATATCCTAACGAGAGAAGCCCATTTTTATTAAGAAAGTTAATTTATAAACCGAACAAACGGTGCCTTGTTGCTTAATAACATAGGTGTGATCATTTTTCAAACAGTTTAAGCGTCTACAAACTTCACTAAAATCACAATGTTTAATAATTATTTTATGAAATGGAAAAGGGACCAAGACCGGTCTTTTAAAGAGATCTTAATAATTACAAAATTCGAAATCTTTAAAACGAATTATCATTTTTACAAGACTTCATATGTGGAAAAGGATTATTTATTGCTCACACAGGAACAATTACAAAAATACGAAAGTCTAAATTAGTTGTGGACAAAGGCGGCTTTCTCGCTTCAAGCGATCTACTCAAGTCAACCTTTGACTAGAAAACCAAAGATATGAGTGCGTCGGTATGTGGTCTCCGCGAGCTCATAGGCATTTGTGAAACTTATGCCTATCGTCACGTTCTTAAATATAATGCTATGAAAAGCAAGCTGATGGTTTTTAAGGCTGGCACTAGAATTAAGATCAGTGTGCCCCCAGTCAAATTGGGTGGAGTGCCGTTGACTCACGATCGTTGACTCACGATTTGAACATTGAGCGAGAGCGGAGGGCGTTGTCGTTCACAGCGAATATGATAGCCCACAGGTTTTCTCGTTGCTCTACAGACGTAAAGTTAACCCTTTTCCGAGCCTACTGTACATATTTTTTTACGAGCAGCCTGTGCGTTTATTAGACGCAAAGATCATACAACGATCTCCGTGTTAAATATAACAACGCGCTCAGGGCGCTGTTGCGGCTGCCCCGGTACTGCAGCGCGTCGGGGATGTTCGCCGAAGCGCGATGCGCAAAAGGGCAGCGTCGATGGCGGCACGGGTGCGGGCCAGCGGCAACAGCGCTCTGGCGATGGTCGCGGCGCGGCTGGAAAGCCCGTTCATGAGGTACTGGATGTCGCTGTCATGCGCCACCCGTGACTCAAGAGCGGGAATTTTAATAAATAATTATATAATTAGTGATAATTGTATAATGATTAAACTGACATTCAAATTATTATATTTTAAATTAATAACATTTAAATATTAATCTAATTTAATTATTACTGTTACTATTATTGCTTGAGGTATTGCGTTGATATTTTTTATTATTGTTTTTAATTGATTGTGCTAACATACTATGGAATTTAATTTTCTGAAATAAATATTATATTATTATCATAAAAGGCAGACAAGTCAACATAAATAAATTCGAAGAATTAGTTTGTTCTACCGCTTGTACAGCGTTGTCTGTTCTGAGGAACTGTTTGACAAGATGCCTACAGCTACATTCTATCATTGCACCGCTCGCCATCGACAGGGACTTCATCCTCACACCTTGGAACTAAATTTTTTGCGAACTGTTCGGTTCCAAAGAACTTTCTCCCAAGTACACTAAGGTTGTGGAATGAGTTCCATGGAGAGGTTCCCTTAAGAGTACAACATGGAGTTCTTCAACTGACAACAATGGACTGCTTACCATCAGAGAGACCGTAAGCTTGTTTGCAGGCTAAGTAATAAAAATGTTGTTACTTGAACTTAGTTAAAGGTATAAAGTAAATAATGCATAAAATTATTTATACTAGATATATAATGACTAATTGGTACAATTTCATTAACACTAGTCAGTTTTAACCAATTAACACTAAATAATACTAAACTAAATAAAAAAAAAAATAATGTACTTATTTATTTACTGCACATAAGTACACGCTACAATTGATCGACAAAGGACATATCAAAACTTATTTGCAAACCAAGACTAGACGTGTGCAACTGTACTTTATAAGAACTGACTTACAGTGACGCATCTCTCTGGGAAAGTGACTCAACATGACGGTCGCCATCATGGTGAAGGAGTCCTTAAAATTGCTGAATCAGCAAAGGGGAACCCTTACAAACAATTTATTTTACAAACTCGAAAAGCGTTGTTTAAGGACGCCATTTTTCCAAATCAGTCTATAAAATTATATAAAAAGCACTTTATCATTAAATAACTTTCTATTCTATCAACATACGCACTTTTATTTATTTATTACGTGGGGTATACTGAAAGTTTTGCGTAACTTCTTAATAAAACCGTTTACATGTAAAGTAGTAAAGTTTTAAATACTTTTCATTCGGTCAAACCATTTTTAAAGACATGAGGACCATTGGTTAAAAGGCATGTTATTCACGTGCTGGTTCAATCATCGCCTTAAATCTTTTAGCGTTAATTCCATATTTGCTATGAATGACGAACTTCAACTTGTAATAAAAAACGATTTGACACGCGATTTTCCGCCAATTTTTTAATCTATGATTATGATTCTTGTTTTTTTTTATGTGATACGGCAGACAAACAGGCATGCATGCGGTTTTAAAAAACATAACATTCGAAATACAAACGTTTCTGAGCGGCCAGGAGCGCAGAACATTCAGTGTGCTCTATGCAAACAGCGTCGACAGTCGGAAAAATATTCCAGTTCATCACCGGCTAATCACCGGTGCTCAACAAAAACAGTATAAACCAAAGTCTCTTTACGCCATCTATCCTGCTGTATCTAAGTTTGCAGGCTTAGATATTTTAAACTACGCATTTTAATGCGGTTTTCCACAATGGATACAGTAATTTAAGAGGAAGGTACAATATAGGTAATAAACAACACGCGAACGCAGTCGCGGCGGGCCAGCTAGTTATACAGATACTAGTTATGTAGATAAACGATAAGGTTTCATAGCTTTTATTAGCATTTAGAAATCAAACAGTTCATTATTTTACAGAAAATGGTGTGAAATACTGGTTGGTTAAGAATTCCTAGGGATCTTGGAATGGAGAACAAAAGTACTTTAGAATGAAAAGAGGCATCAACTGCTTGGGTTTCATGAATGATATTACTGCAACTTCTGTGGTAGCATAGATAACTGAAATTACTATATTTCGTTAAATTTTGTATTGTTTTCTTTGGTTATGGTTTTTCTTTTTTTTAATTTCTTGAACTTGATGAACTCGTATTTAAAAAATAAATTTACCATATTTTGGTAACAATTACTTACATAGGAAACAACAATTTAACCTTTATGTACTGTATGCTTTGCTTTGATATAAATAAATTACTTTGAATTTACTCAGGATTATTTTTCATTGAAAAATATGAAATCCAACTCGGTTCTTGGCGGTTTGAAAGCAATGAGGGGTGTAAGTTTGTATGAGAATGTTTTATTCTTCCGAAGGATTTACCTGTACAAGGTCCTACAAGGACCGGCGACCTGGTAAAGATCGCGGGTACATGCTGGATGTGAAAGGCATAGGACCGGCCTTTTGGGAGGCCTATGCCTAGCAGTGGTCGTGTTTCGACTGGTATTATTAAGGTATAAGTGCCTTAGAGTGACGAATTTCTCTGGGCATGTGATTCCACAAATCGGTCGCATTTACAGTAATGGAATCCTAATATAGCTAAATCGGTAAACGAAACCCTCAAAGTAAACATAGATCTAAAGTAAGATAGAGAAATAGTAGAAAATCTTACAAAGACCCCGGACTTGGTGGAATATAAAACCATCCCTAAGGTTGTGGGTACAGAAGTTTGTACAGTAGCACCAATACATGCTCATCCCGCAGCAGTATCGTCTAGCAGCAGAATCAGGGTACGTCAATATGTCACGAAGGCGCCGCGAGTGTTTACGATTGACGTTTAACTATTTATGGTCACTATAAGCTATGTGTTTCTAGGTAATAAAACAAATAATTTTATTTTTACCCATATTATTATTAGGTAAGGTTAGGTTAGGTTAGGTTAGGTTTACATACCAAAAATACCTTCAACAATTTATGGTATTCACTAAGTAGGTATTTTATTAATGTGGGCGGCGGAATGGTATTTATACTAACTAGGTACTAATACTTATCGCATACTTTAAAACAAGGAGTTTAGGAGTAAATAACTTTTGCCACCTTATACATTGATAAATAACGTCGAATGAGAATATAAACCTTTTGATGAACTGTTCTATTGCAAGTCACAGGTTCTAAAGATGTTATTGCTATCCCTGTTGTTCGTCTGCGTCAGCGCAGCGCTCGTGGCGCCTTCAGAGCAGCAGATATTCGATCTGGAAGATGAAGCGCAGCTGGTCCAGTTGTATAACAAATTTAAGAATGAGTACCAATGGAACTATCGCCCACATGAGCACTCGGCGCGCTATCAAAAGTTCGTGCATAACTTAGCCAAGATAAATGCGATGAACGAACAGGACCCTACTGCTACTTATGGTACCCGTTTATTTTCATTTTTATAGGATATGTTTTTGTATTAAATGCATTGTCTTATTTATGTCTAATGGCTAGTCACGCCCTAGGCCCTAAAGTTTGAGTAATAAGATTAAAACGAAGCTAGATACATGTTTTGCGGGCCCATCCTAGTGGGATGAATGATATGATGACTAGCCTCGAACAAGAGACAATCGTATCCTAAAGTCTGATAATTACATTATCTTCAACACAGGTATAAGCGAATTCGCCGACATGGCTACGGAAGAGATCCTGACTAGGCGAACTGGGTTCGTACACGACTCCAGTTTCATCCCGACTGCTGTTGTGAACGTCACTCATGTCCCAGACATTCAGGTCCCGCAAGAATTCGACTGGTGAACTAAAAATGCTGTTACGGTGCCCAAGAACCAAGGGGATTGTGGCTCCTGCTGGGCTTTCAGTGCCGTAGGTTAGCTAATCACAATGTTTTTACCATCAATTTTGTTACGTCTTTTCTTGCGAATAGCAACAACACCCAACATAAGCAATAGGTACCTACATGAAGCCCTTGAGGATAACTTGTTTCTTTTTTAACATAACATCATTTGACAGCCATCACGACTCATCATCAACATTTGACTGGTTATATGTGACGATTCGCTAGTTGGTAGAAAATGCATGTCTAGGAACAGTCTACTATGACCTTGAAGGAGTCCATTGTACGCACATTGGTAGGCATTCCTTGTCGTACCTAGCTACGTATTACAAAGGTCGAGCCAAAGCGGTTCGTTCGGATAGTTGGTAGTACGACGAAAGGGAAACGTGAGCCCGCATTTTGTTCTTTCATTCGCACACTCTACGCAATTAAACCTGTAACATACCAATGCACATTGCAGCACAGCGTCTGTATCATTTAATAAAAACTAAATAAAATTTTTGAAAAACTCACGAAAGCTAAAATCGTTGTAATGGTAAGGTTCTTTCAAAATCCGCCCAAAACTTAATTTTTATTGAATTAGTTTAGTTAATTATAAGCGAATAATTTTATTCTTACAGGGAATACTCCAGTTATCGACAATGAGCGAAGATCAGGTAGCACAAGTATTAGTAGCTACTGGGCCGTTTTCTATAGGTCAGTTACATTATACACAATAACACATGATGTAAGTAGAATGTTGGTGGCCTAATTCTTAAGGGGTTCGACTAGTAAACGAGAGGTAGACGGAGACTAAAAAGTAAAGCGACTTGGGAAATTATAAGATTGATTGAAATCAACAATAGCCAAACTGATTGAACAATGAAGACGTCTGCCTGTATAAAACAAGATAGTAACTAAAAGATAGACGTCTTGCAATTCAAAATTAACTTGCTTACTTGTTGATTTCAATCAATATACAAATTTCCCAAGTCGTTTGACTTACAGAGTCTACTTAAGGAGTTTGATCCTCAGTGCGACCGTGTACCAGTAACTGATTCTGAGTTAGGTATATTAGTTAAATACTAACTGATGTTCCTACGGCGACGGAAAACATCGAGATAAGTTCTGAATATTCAGGCAACTGAATCTGTAACCATGATCCAGTCTGGTCCTCTGTCACTAGGGTCACGGAATTCAGATTTATTTATAGATGGTAGTTGCTCCATTGTAATTACCTGATCTGCTAAATCCTAGTCATGTGAGGATATTGACGCCAAGATGAATATTTATTAGAATATTGAACTTATGTTGTGAGTGTCGTAAAAGCCAACTTCTTCGTAGCTAACCAGCTAGGACTTCCGTTGTATCAGGAAATGGGCAGTGATGTTTCTGCAAATTGTGTGTTTTAAATATTGCGATTTCTAATCCGCCTGTCTAGCGTGTAGGTCTTGATAAATGCATCACTTACGTGCAGAAGGTTCAAGTAAACTGCTATGTGTGATGTAAGTCTGTCACACAAAAATTAAGTATAAATATAGAAGATGCACTACAACATGGTATCTAAATATCTAGATAGGTACACTTCTGCAAAAGGGAACCATGAAGTTCTTCAAAAGGATTGTCAACTGACACCTCAAGGGCCGGCATCGCATCCGCTCCTCTTAGGTTGCAGATATCCTGACCACTTTCCATCAGGAGGACCGTTTGCCTCACTAGGCAAAAAAATAATGCTGCTGTCTTACTGGACGTCCTGTCACCATAAGTACTGGCTCAAATGATGCCACCTCTGTAAAATCATATTATCATCATATTTTCTCTGTTAAAAATATCATTACAATATACGCGATAAAATATCTTAACAATATTTGTTTGATCTCTAGCTATTGATGCCAAACATGTGATGGAATACAAAGGCGGAATAATACAGCAGTGTGCTTGTGAAGAACTAAACCATGCGGTTTTGTTAGTCAGATACGGAGAAGGTAATATAACAAATGTCTCAGGAACCCAAGTCTAAAAATTCAAAATTACTACATCATCATCATATCAGCCGAAAGACGCCCACTGCTGGGCTTTGGCCTCCCCCAGAGATCTCCACAAAGGCCGTTCCTTTGAGTTCCGCATCCAGCTGGTACCTGCTATCTTTACCAGGTAGTCGGTAAAAATTACTATATTAGTTAGTTATTATTAGTCAGTATGAACAACTTTTTTAACAAATCTGTTGCCTCACTGAATAGGCCTTTCAACGCTAGCGCTTTCTTCTTTTTTTTTTCTTTTTTTTATTTATTTATTCGCATGGCAAATATACAACATACGAGAAACACATTCAACTACAAATCAAGCGAAGTCAGCCATTTAATTGCTTCGTCACTAAGGGTGATCAGGTCCTCCGGTGGGCCAGGATAACTTGTGTTTGGACCGATAGTATGTGCCACATCGACTGAATTGGGGAACCGCAGGGACACTGGGGGATACACTCCATCCACATCGGTGTCTGTAGGAGGCAAACTGTTTTGAATTTAGTTGCGCGACAAAGTTGTAGATATTGATCAGGGAAAATAAAAAATTTTGCTGAATATGTAATTTATAAGTATTCGATAAAATGTTTCATAGCTTCAAAAAAAAACTTTTTATTAATTTAGAGAAATCTAAGGATTTGTCTATGTCTATATCTAACAATAATTTTCTTGCAGAAAAGGGTGTCAAATACTGGCTGGTTAAGAATTCTTGGGGAACAGGGAATGGAGAAGTAGGGTTCTTCAGAATAAAGCGAGGCGTCAACTGCTTGGGTTTCTTGAATGATAGTGCAGCAACTTCTGTGGTAGCATAAATAACTGAAATTATTTATTATCCATGTAAATTAGTTTGTGCTTTGGAGGTGATAATAAAATAAGAGTGTTTTTGTTTTTTTCCTTCTGAATGTTTGTTGATCTCGTAAGCTACCTATTCATCCGACTTTATTGATGCAACCAATGGGACCGGTGGGACGCCCCAGGACAGCACCAAGCGTTTAAATGGTCTCATTTGACATCGGTTGGAATAGCTGGTAGAGTCTGGCTGTTGACCACCCCAGTTGGCCGAAGACCATCACGGATGGTGTAACCATACACGATAATGCCTGGTTTAAAGATCCAGCCGACAAACGCGCGAAACGGCACGAAAGCGCTGACAACCCCTTACTATCCAGGGCGAATTCTTATGTCTGCTCATTGTGTAACCAAATCTGTCTTTCCCATGTTTTGCTCTACAGCCATTAGAGAAAGTGCCGTACACTAACCCCTAACAATAACGCTGTTTATATCATCTGTAATAGATGTTTAAGGCCAAAGATTGAAAATCATTCTTTCTGCTGGAGCCGCTTCAGTTCAACCTTCATAATGCGTATGGTTAGGGAATGGAACACGTTGCATGCGAGTTTGTTCCCTGAATATTATAATTTGATTGCCTTCCTTTTTTCTTTCCTTCGTTCCTAAAGAGGCATGCTCCATCTTAGACCGCAACGTCACTTACCACCAGGTGAGATGGCGGTCAGTTGCCTGGCTAGACAAATATAAAAAAATCGCCAGAGCTAAGTAAGAGAAAGAGTTGAATTTAGTTCTTCTCATCGGCAATAGATGGCGCAATTCTGTGCCAATATGTCGATCCTAGGATCAAGAATTCTTAGTCCTAGTATTTAACATACACACAAGGACCAATAATATGGAATGATTGACTGTATGGATATTTTTATTCGTCACGTTTTAACGTAAACATAGGCTAGCCATAAATGAGCCATAGTTGTGATGACAATGTTCGGACGTGCGTATCAACTTGACAGAAGAGTTCAGTTCAGCGCCATCTATTTACAAGGAGATAAAACTTGTTTCCTTTTCAAATCAAATTGAAAATCTCTCATTACATTATAATACATGCTTGTGTTTAGTAATGTACAGCAATTGGGCGGTATAGAGACAGAACAAGACTATCCTTACACTTTCGGAAATGGTGATAATGGTACTTGCAAGCTCGATAGCACGAAAATAAAAGTGACTGTGCCCGGTTATCGGAAATGACAGAGGATCAAGTGGCATAGCTTTTAGTGGCCACTGGACCGCTTTCCATAAGTAAGTGTTGTTATTGTTTCAGTTATTCAACAGTATGTGGCATAATTACCTGTCGTTAACACAGATGGAGGCCATAATCAGACGCAAGAGCTCCAATACTAGAACAACTAAAACCTCTCTTGAACTTATCGAGTACGGGCTTGTGTATCTTGACTTATTGTAATTGGTATCCAGTTTGTCAGTTAAAATACAACGCGCGATAA
Organism: Blastobasis adustella; assembly: GCA_907269095.1. NCBI lineage: Eukaryota > Metazoa > Arthropoda > Insecta > Lepidoptera > Blastobasidae > Blastobasis > Blastobasis adustella. Next base: position 2,111,001 of record OU026116.1, on the reverse strand, counting down.
AACTTTGTAATGTTATTAATTTCAGAAATTATTTAGAATAATGGACATAACATTTAGCTGTTCGCAGACTGATATAATATTTCAAGGACTCCTTATTTGTCGTTTATCTATAGGTATGATAGGTATGCATAGGCCAATAAATATTATTTTATTGCAAAGACTATCTAGTAAATCTATTTATAGGTAATTTTATTTACCTTTTTTATTTATTTGTTTGTCAAACATTCCGTCAGACAATTTTGTTCATTTTGTTAATTAGGTAACAATATAAGTGCGGTAATTTTGCAAATGCAAACCCATTAACAGGCAAAATATTTGACGCATGCCATAAAAAACCGGCCAAGTGTGAGTCCAACTCGCATATAAAAGGTTCTGTGCCATTCAACCATTTTACATACCAACAAACAATTTTACCAATTGCAGGTTAACAACAAGATTTTTTGTCAGAGCAACATGTGCTTGTCAAATTCTATTCAATTCCTAAACCTTGATGCGCGACTCCCAAATGGGAGGTCAAGCGTATTTACGCTATACATGGACAGACGGACGGATACATGAGCGACAGTAATAATATGGCTCCTTTTAGTCATCGGGTACGGAACCCTAAAAATGCTTTTACAACCGATTACGTGGACATTACCTATTATAAAATCGAATGAGTATATAAATAAATATATTTTCTATGACTGTCTCATTAGTAATCAGAGCTGAACTGAAGATGTTAGTCTTTGGTTGTTCTCGGTTGCTAATTTTATTCGCCTGCACCTGCGCAGTGCTCGCGGCGCCTCCAGAGAAGCAGATATTCGACCTGGACGATGAAGCGCTGCTGGTCCAGTTGTTTAACGACTTCAAACAAGAGTATAAAAAGAGCTACCGCCCAATGGAACACTCAAAACGGTTTCATATTTTCGTAGAAAACTTAGTCGAAATTAATGCAATGAACGAACGGGATCCTACTGCGACTTACGGTATCTATAATTCTTATTTTTCCTTTCCCTCATCCGTCTATCAGCGGAAGTGAGGTTAGCCTAGAGGTCGGGCCAACAAATCCTCCTAAACATATGAGTGTAATATAAATGTAAAAATATAACCTGGGGTATGATACCGATATTGTTAACACAGGTATACACGAGTTTGCCGATTTGACTACAGAAGAGCTCGTGGCTACTCAAATTGGGTTTTTACGCGATTCGAGCTCTCCGACCCCATCGTGGATCGTTACCGCCACCGAAGTCCCAGACATCGAGATCCCGAAGCAATTCGACTGGCGTGACCATAATGTCGTCACGAGCGTCAAGGATCAAGGGAAATGTTTATCCAGCTACGCATTCAGTGTTGTAGGTTAGTAACCACAGAATTTATACTACTAACTTTTTAAACGCCACTTCATCCGCGTAAAAATTGGGTATAGTGTTGTTGTTTATTTTGTTGTGTATAGTGTTGTGTTTAGTGTGTTGTTTATTTTCAACTTCGGGATCAATCACAGCATGAATATGTATTGTACTCGATGTTCGTAAAGCGCTAGATCTGAGGGACGGAGATCATAAGCCTCGCTATGCTGAGACAACGCGGCCAACCTTCTGGATACCTTTCCAAATTCGTGGGACCTGAGTCAATTTTTTTTTATCTTAATAGGTACTGTAATAATACATGGACCAGTGCAATTACACAGTAGGAAACAGGAAGTAGGTAGTAGTCAGTATGATTTCCGGAGCGGTTCGCAAATAAAAGTTAAAGCAAAGTGGTTTGTGCGCGACTGCGCCGCGCATCCCTACCTGCCTTCTTCACTCTTGTCCCGTTGACGAATATGTTTTGAATTTATATTCTAGGACTAGGATTTTCATGGAAAAATATCGTTTGGCAATATCTGACTTTGACAATAGGACAATATTTTATGCTTATACAATAAAGTGCACACGCTAGCTTAAGATGCGCCGTACCGACGGTTCCTGTACATTCCGGGTTACAGGTTATTTGGACCTATTAATGAAGTGTCATTTTTGAACTACAACATCGATAACCTCGAAATATTTTTTTTTTCTAACAAACAAAGAATAAAAAAATCGGACTACGCGTTAATGAATTACAACTAAGTACACATTTTTACTTCCATCCCCTCTCCCAAGGTAAACGTAATGAATTTCGGTATAAAAAGTACCCAGAGTCTCACCGCGTAGTATGAACTCAAATAATACCATGTTTCATTTGAATTCATTAAGTACTTACATAGTGATGCGCGGCCAAGTTACAGACAGAAAGACAGACAAAATGAAGAAACCACAGTTTTGGTTTCAGTATAGTTTATAGAATGCCCTGTAATAAAAAAATCAAAATATTGTAGTCGTAGGTGTAGAGTAGGGGTTTTGATTGATTCTGTTCTCTTCAACGTGCCTAAGATTTTTGCATTGACATAATATCTCCAGTTATTTTACTTAATCTATAGCGAATTCTTCCAGGGTCTATTGAAGGGCAATATGCTATGAAACATAAAGAATTGATGGATTTCTCTGCGCAAGAATTAGTTTCCTGTTACAACCATACAACTACCAGAGGCTGCAATGGTGGAAATCCCTCGAGGGCTATGTAGTAAGTCACAAACGAGAGATAATAATTACATTATAGTATTATCATGCAATAAAGAAATCGAATAACCCAGCTAACTAAAGAGTTAGAGTGTGCCAAGGGCGAGACCCGATAATGAATCCAGTTCAAAGAAAAGTCCGCTTCGATGCTGAGGGTGTTTAGGGTACGCAAGCTTGACAAAGATATGGAGGAAAGGGCCCTTTTCCGCCATCGGGATGGCGGTCTGGACGAACATTCCATGCTTATTTCGTGAATCTTCCAGCTATCTGCACAAAAAGCTTTGGTTCAACCTTTATATACGTACGGATAAGGAATGGAACACGTTTCTTGCGAGTGTGTTCTCTGATCATTAGAAGCCTTCAAGGCTAGAGTGAATAGGCTGTTCCTAGACAGGCATACTTCATCTTCGGCCGCTACCTATCACCACGTGTGATGGCGATTAAATACTTGGTTAGTATTTATATAAAAAAGATCTGGGAAGCCCTCTTCAGTAACAAGCGTCCAGATCTCCAAAAGATCATGTCGTGCCAAACGTCATCACCGAATGAGTGATAGGCGGAGGCAATGTAATGACTCATCTTTAGTACGATAAGTTATAAAACCCGAGTGTTGTATCAAATGGCGGGTAGTGACGGGTATAATTTGTGACCACAAAATGTCGGTAGCGCAGAAGGGACAAGTTTATTTAAGACCATAATTAGACTTGCCCTTCTATACGGCAGCGAGGCTTGGCCCCTGATGGAATTTCTTATGGAAAAGCGCGTAATGAAAATGATGGTGCTGAGGAGGATGTGTGGGGTTCACGCAAAGACCGCGCGTCCGAAACGCCCACATTCACGATAGTTCATTATGTTTATGCCATATCCTACTAGCGAATGTAGTGACGATCCGATTAATAACATAGCACTATTTAGTGCCGGTTTTACGTCTCCGCTGCAAACCGGACAGAAAAATCGTACGCGTCGTGCTAGCATTGTCACCGCGTAACAACTGGACACAAAACGTGCAGTCAGCACTATTGACGCGCACGACGCGGTGGCGATGCGTATGCAGCACGACAACTGTGCGGGTGCGACAAGATGCTCCGTTACCGGTTAATTAAAATGTAATTACAATTAATTATGTGTATTGTATTGTAGTACATTATAATATATGGTTGTTTTTAGCAATGCTCAAGTCATTGGCGGTCTAGAGACAGAACAAGACTATCCTTACACTTCCGGAAATGGTGATAATGGTACTTGCAAGCTAGACAGCACGAAAATAAAAGTGACTGTGCCTGATTACACGACTTATTGGTTTCCGGAAATGACCGAGGATCAAGTGGCACAGGTATTAGTGACAACTGGACCGCTTTCCATATGTAAGTCGGTACGATAAGGTTATTTTATCTACACTCATAGCGTAATGTTCCAATTACATATTCGAAAACAGTTGTTTAAGGATACACTTTTTTCACGCCAGTCTATAAAAATTTAAAAAATTACTTTTCGATACAGCATTTCCCATACTATTTTCATTACAGCTGTATCGAAAAATAACTTTTTAATCATTATGCAACACTTTTCTTTTTTAAATTTTTGTCGGGCGCCGGGACACGGCTAAATGTAGGCTGAATACCTAAATGTCTTCAACAAATTCAATAATCCTGTTTATATTTGTGATCAGTTCATAGTCTGTGGTTGTGATTGTGTACATTTGGAATTATTTTCCCGCTAAACAGAATATTTTTTCTAATTGTTGTAATTTGTGTTTGTGAATGTTTTTTCTTGTTTGAAGCAAATAATTAGAAAAATGTGAAAGCAGTGAAGTGAATTTCGCTTGATATCCTCGACGCGTAGATACAACAGAACTGACTCGCAGTTACTTCCAGCAAAGTTGAAAAAATTATAGGTACGAAATTTTAACATGAAAATATGAGTGTAGATAAAGTAATGTATGCAACTGCATATAATTAGGTATTAAAACATGAGTGTCAAACTATTATCATACTCGGCTACGCCTCGTATGATAAACAGACACTCATGTTTTAATACCCCCTTTTATATGACAGTTGCATAAACTACTATTATTTTGTTTTAAAGGCTGTGGCGTGGTTATAACACAGGGTTAGAATAGGCATTCTGTGGAGATATTCGTTTGTTACATGCTTGACCAGCAAAGCTTGATCACGTCTTGCAAAATACTTGTACATGTGTTTGGGGGCCCAACTCCCCCGTGAGTGGCGCAAAGGTCTAAAAACCCCACTCTGTATATACCATTCTAGCAATAATTCATAAATGGCGTTTTCATAAATGGAAATCCGTTGACGTATTCAAAAATATCTAAAATTTCTAATAGGTATGAGTCTGCCCCACAGCAATTTTTAATGGATTTTAATCAAATGAATCACTTTATAATGATCAATAATCATAGATAGATAGTTTTAAGTGACTATTTGACCCACGGTGTGATGAATTCACATGTGTTATTTTGTTTTATGGATAGACTAGTTTATTTTTCTGTGATTGGTGGTTTGTTTACATAGATGAAAAATTTGTTTAAGACACAGTATTCATATTTGCTTTTTCACTAGTGGTTCCTGCTGCAGTAAAGCTGTGGCCTTACAAAGGCGGAATAATTAGTAAGGAAAATTGCAAAGACCCCAGCTTTACCGCCCACGCTGTTCTCTTAGTTGGATACGGAGAAGGTAATAATTACCTTATTGTAGCTTTTATAATAATGAATGCAGGTAACTTGGCGGTGCGCAGGTCTACGATTTCTAGACGATGCCAGCATGGATTCTGCATAGTGTCAACTGGATGCAGAAGGCACAGGACCGGCCTTTGAGGAGATCACTAGGGAAGGCCTATGCCCAGCAGTATATCAGTCTTTCGGCTGATATGATGATGATGTGTCCCAAATGATTATGTAATTTTTACGTCGAAGAAATTTGCAAACAAACATGCACATAGTCTCTGCACAGTCACCGTGTCGTACCCGCGTAGAAGCAGTAACCGAGTCGTGTGTGTGCGCCTCCAATATACAATTAGACTGCACGTTTTCTATACGGGTACGACGAGTATAGATTTTCTGCCAGGTTTGTTATTGGTGTCGTACAAATGGGCACTTACTCACTACTTATCTAGTTAAAATAGAAAGCACAAATTTTGTAAAAATATTTTCATTTTAGAACTCATACATTGTAGAAATAATACACACTTCTAGGAATTTTACATAATTATAACTAGAAATTCAAATTTATGTTGCCTTTTTGCAGAAAATGATGTCCCTTACTGGCTGGTTAAAGATTCCAGGGGAACGGCAATGGGAGAAAAAGGATACTTCAGAATGCAGAGAAACGTCAACTGCTTGAAATTTATGAACGCAGTCGGATTTATTCCTGTGATTAAAAAGAAATAAATAAGTTGAACTTTGAACGTTATTTTGACTTCTTTTTTTGTTTTTCTTCCTTTGGTTTTGTTTAATTTACACCATCACAACAAAAGTATACAATTATACCAAAGAAAGCATCCTAACTTATTAAAACAAAATAAAACAACTAAAATGTGCCTTCAACCAACCCAAAGATGATTGCCTCTGGTCAGCAGTAGTAGGTAAAGTTCCCTGGAGGGTGGCCGCATTGCCTCGCTGGATGGCGAGGCTAATACGTTAACCCAAAAGCCAACCTTCTGTTCTTTAGAAATATCAATCATGCACTTCATCTAACTCCCGAAAAAGGTAGCCCCCACACGGTCCAAGTGTTTTCATGCCAAACGACACAAATATATAGCAAAATTTGTGCTTTCTATTTTAACTAGATATCCTTGAAATGTGTAAGTGCCCATTTGTGGTAAAGACCAAGACTAACCAAGACTTGAGTACTTGGACCGCTTGGCATTTTCAGCTGAGGCCTCACCGGCTCCAGCTAGATATACGGTGGTTAGAAGGTGCGACAGCGCAAGTATGTCGATGCATGTGTCATCGCAGACCAAGGACTGACCCAATTTCTAGGGCGTAAACGTCCTAACGTTCAAAACGTTCCGTAAACCAAACCGTTCGGATCCAGCACCGCGTGTGCTACTGCTGAGGTAAGATCCGGCAGGTGTCGAAGAAAACATTCGGCGCTCCTGCTGCACGACAGGTCATAGCGGCCAAGATGATCAACAAGGTGCACAAATACACAGGTGCAAAGAACTGCAAGGCGCGAACGCGAAGGGCCGTGCAATCCGAATGAATACATTGATAGTGCAGTGCTAAATTAAATTAAATAAAAGATACTGTTACGGGAGGCACCCATATCTGCACCCGAGATTGTTTAACCAGTCTCAGGGTCCCCAACGGAAGACCTTGCCCTCACTGAATTAAAAATATAATGTTTTTATACAGTGTAAATTTTTAGTCATTTGGTTTTATAAATTTAAAAAAAGCTATGTTTATTAAAAGTTATTATTATAATTATTTATTTACACATGTCTCCGTGTTTGTTCGTAATAAAATCTTGCAACCCGAAATATTTGGGTGTAGTTTAAAAACTTGACCCGTTTCCAGTTTTCCGATTGAGCTAAAATTTTACACGCTCATGTAAGTTCGGATACTATCGAGCTTGTCTGATGATGGAAACTACAGATGGTAAACCCTTGGAGTTTGGGCTTGTTACATTAGTCTTGACAAGTACTCTGACTGATCATATAGAACGCGCGATAAAAGCTCGCTGTGCAAAAATATATTTCAATTGAGAATTTATTTATTTATTTAACATTTTATTGCACACAATATATAGTAAACAGAAATTACACACATTACGACACAACAGGCACTACTTATTTCTAAGAAGAAATCTCTTCCAGCAGGCCTATAGAAGAGAGACATGGTAGAGTATAGGGGATGAGACGTGCGCAATTGTAATAAAAAAAAATTATAAACTACATAAATTATAAATAAAATACTAAATACACACAATAGTATAAATATATATAAATATATACATACTAAACAATATTCAGGTACTGTAGGTATTGTATTTTGTTTTGAATGAATTTATTGCGTCAGCATCCGTTGGTCCTGGAGTTGGGGGTGCGTCCACATCGCTTCCTGCAGAGCTTAGAATGTGCTCTGAGTCCGACTTGGATGTGATAAATTATGATGTGAAGAGAGACGAGGCTGGGTCTCCACCCGTAAGCTGTAGATCCCATCGAGCCCTGGATAAAGTCCGTTCGGTGCTTTGCCCTGGATAGAAAATTACGGCTCCAAACCTAAATAATACCTATATAACGTCCGTGCTTTACACTCAAGTGCAGGACGTTGCGGTGATTCAACGAGTAGGGAATAACAATAAATAGGCAATTGTGTACAAAAACAGTTAAATAAATAAATAAATAACTTCCTAAATCATGAATTGCTCTCATGAGAAACTTTTGTAATAAAGATCTTGTAAATATCCCGTGCTCTCGCATGAAGGCCCGGAGTCTACCTTGACCATTATTCAGAATATGGCAGATCTGCGACTGCCATATGACATCCGCAACCCTGTGAACAGCAGCACCATGCTTCCTCGCACGGTAAAAGCATCTCTTAGTGTTCTGCTAATGTACATACATAACTCAGAAAAGGGCGATTGCCAGTACATAATGGCACTGAAGATTGAACTCGGTACCTCTCGCTTGCGTGCCGGACTCGGTAGCCACAAAGCCACTGATTCTGACAGAAAAAATGACGGATCAAGAACGGACCCTTAGAAACAATAAAGCTGCGGAATTCTGTGAAAGCATAGATAAAAGAACTGAAAATTAATAATAAATCTTTTTTTTTTGAGTTCATTAAAGTGTAAGTACTTAACTATTAGTAGAAAGTAAAACTTAAAAAAGGATATATTTAATTAAGACTCTTGAACACCTTCGACTTTCCGATCATGGTTATCGTATAATCGATTCAGAATGCTGCTTTTGGAGTGGTCTCCCTCAGAAATGCACTTACACAAGACTATAATTCTCATATATAAAGATTCAGATCTCACTAGAATAGATGGCACAATTTTGAAAGAATACAATACAAATAAATTTATTTAAGGTCATCTAAGGTTAAGAAGGATTAACAGTATTTACTTGTTGAAGTATTCTTCGAAACCTTTACCGCCTTATAAATATAATTTTTAATATTCAGAAGACTCATTTTGTATTTTCCTTTACCTTTAGGTATTTTAGGTACCAATAAATGGCTAATACCAATAACTTTAAATTAATTTACAAAAACATTCTTTTACGGATAGTTATTTAGTTAACTACTAACACCACAGATTTAAGTAACATTCCACCAAACAATTATATTACATTTATTAACTAGGTATTTGTGTTCACAAATGTGATAAACAAAGAATTTTAGATAAAAAAAAAGTTACAGCCGCTAACGTGGAAAGATAACATCGGATAAGTATACATACAATAATTGTTTCTATGAGTGTATCATTATACTAGTCAACGCTGGACTGAAAATGTTGGTTTTTCGTTGTTCTTGGTTCATTTTACTCGTCTTCGCCTGCGCAACGCTCGCGGCGCCTCCAATGAAGCAGGTATTCGACCTGGACGATGAAGCGCAGCTAGACCAGTTGTTTAACGACTTCAAGCAAGAGTACAAAAAGAACTACCATCCGTCAGAGCATTCGAAACGTTTTCAAATTTTCTTAGAGAACTTAGCCGAGATCAACGTTATGAACAAACGAGATCCCTTCGCTACATACGGTATCTATAATTTTCAAATACCTTTTAATTTTTTTTTTGTCGAAGATAGTTGAGAAAATATTTTTTGGCTGCATCATTTAAATATCATTATTAATGAATATATATGATTAGAAAAAAGTCGAATTCGGGATGTCACAGTGCGAGAATTCGACCCCTGGTGTTGCTGATGTCCATGGGCGGCGGTGACGACTTCCCATCAGGTGTCCTTTTGCCTGTTTGTCAGCCGTATAACAAGAAGAAATATTTTTGTGTGATTTCGCATCGCTGAGATAATGAAGGTCCCTTCCTCTGATTCTAAAATCATAATTTTTGTCCACAAACTTGCATTTCATATGCGAAATGTAAAGGTCTTCAATTGTACTAAGTACCAAGTACCAATTTCCTAAAGTATGATACCTATTTACTTTCAATACAGGTATAAACGAGTTCACCGATATGACTATGGAAGAGTTTGAGGCCACCCGTACTGGGTACATCCCAGCAAGCGATACCAGCTTCCTCCGGACCGTTGTCGTGAACGCCACTGAAGTCCCAAACTTAGATATCCCAAAGCAGTTCGATTGGCGTGACCATAATGTCGTCACGAGCGTCAAAGACCAAGGAAGCTGTGGCTCTTGCTGGGCATTCAGTGCAATAGGTTAGTGAACCACAATGGATTTATTACGAAGTAGAGCAGTCTGTTGCTATATCCGCGTTTATTACGTCGGCCGTTCCGTTGGAACTACTTTCAATGTCTTGGTAGCCTGTATAAAATCCTAGAATGTTATTGATGATATTTTCGGCCATATTATTAAAATCACCGCTAATTTTTAAATTTAAATATGCCAAAATTAATAATTGAATTCGAAAATAAAGTGGATCGGAATATTTATAATTTCTTTTGAATATTTCTGAATGATGTCATATATTTTTTTCTAATAAACAACCAAATGTAGTACATCAATATTTGAGAACAAGAATGCATGAAGTTTCTAATACTATAGGTATTACTTAGAACTAAATTATCTTAACCTAAAACATATTATATTTATTTTAAATTGTTACGTGGTTGTATTATTACTTTTTTCATACAATTTCAAAAATCATGTGGGTTAAAATACAACTACAATAACTTTTATTTTCTAATAATCCGGTCCTATAAAGTCTTCTAAGGATTTATGCATTGAAGAATTAAATTAGATTGATCCGATATATCTGATTATTTTAGTAAATTATTGGTGAATTCTTACAGGTAATGTTGAAGGACAATATGCTTTGAAACATAAAGAGTTGGTGGATTTCTCTCCGCAGCAATTAGTGTCCTGTGATCATTTTATGGCTAATGGCTGCGCAGGGGGAGATCACAGTTTGGCTTTGGCGTAAGTTGACTTGGAAAATTGGTAGAAACTTTTAAACCAAGCGAAGACGTTAGCAGACACCACTATTTACCAGAAAGCTGGCTCGTTCCTTGGGCAACTTAATAAATATATATCTGTCTTGTAAAATATTGGTCATGGAGGTAGTGCTATTTGTTTAGGACATAGGTTATAAAGTATTTAAGAGAGACTGGGCGAAGTGGAGAAGTAAGACTTGATAACCAGACCCTGGCAGAAGCCGGGACTGGTCCTTCAGATGATGATGGAGTATCCAAGGTTGTAAATTATTACATATTAGAATAAATAAAGAACATGTGAATTGTGTGTCAGAATTGTGAGCTGATAATTTAGAAGCAAAGTGAGTTTTATTAGAAAATATGTTTTCTAGGATAAAGTATTATTCTAGTGGACATTATATAATCAAACAAAAGCATATTTTAAAGGGATTAGGTATATTTTAATAAGCAATGTAATCCATTTTAAAATGAGGTATTTATTTAAACAACATTATCTTAATTAAACGAGATTTTATAAAACAAACAAAATACCATAGGTAAACAACATTTATGCAAAATTCTAACCAACTGTAATGACACAATTATCAATCACATAATCGAATATTTATCCTATAAAAATGGGACAGTGGCATTACGTACGATTCAATAAAAAACGATTATTTAAATAAATAAAACTAATACAAAATATAAAGCAACAATAATACAATGCAATTTTGTACTTAACTCTGTGCCGGCTCTGGAACAAAAGTCCCTCTCAGTGTCACGACTGGACCTTTATTAGTATAAAGGTCCAGTCCAGTATCTAGCTATCTAGCTGGAAATGTCATTTCTATTCTCATTTCCGGTCTCCTAAATTTAATGATAGATAGCTTACATGTTAATTTAATGTATTACAATACTTTTAACATTTTTTTACATTATTATAAATTTATTACATTATTAATTAAGGAAGTTTCTCATAAACAGTACTTAATCTGATCAAAGAGACAATCGTTCAGAAATCCAGACATTTCGTTCTGAAGTTGGTAAAATGTTTATGAAAGTATTTTGAAATACTTAATTATTAATAATCACGATTAAAATATACTAAAATACCTTATATCTTACATATGCATAAACGTCACGCGAGGACATCTTAGACTGTGACGGTGCCGTAGGTTATCCTACGTCATCGAGTACAATAAAAATTCTAAATTGTAGCGATAGTAAAGTCTTAGGAGACCCAGAAAACGTTGGTCTGCCCGTGTACATGGCACTGGCATATCATTTTTGTACCAGGTTGCCGAACGTCGACTTTTCATAGCGATAGTAGCTACATTTCCTCTTGTGTATCTAGAAGTAAAAAATTTGGCCTGCCTTACGTCCTCTTGGCAGTTTCACGAGTCAGCCACATTAAAGTAACTTTTCGTTTTGTGTGTATCCTACACATGTACTGTCGCTACATAGTGGACATTTTCTTGTGCTCCGTGACGTGGGGTAACCTACGACGCCCTCACAGTCTATCCACTGTAGCGCCATTTAATACGCTTGTGTTTCAGATATTTAATGTTAAGTGGCGGTCTAGAGACAGAAAAAGACTATCCCTACACTTCTGGTAATGGTGACAATGGTATTTGCAAGTTCGACAAAAAGAAAGTAAAAGTGACTCTAGCCAACGTTAAGCAATATGACTTTTCGGCAATGACCGAGGATAAGGTGGCACAGCTATTAGTGGCCACTGGGCCGCTAGCCATTGGTAAGTTAGTTGCGAAATTTATAACGCATACCTGCACTTTTTGCAATATTTATAAGTACTTGTGTCATATTAGGGTGCGTTCAGATTAATAATATTATTGGGATCAGAAGTAAAATAGCTTTATAAAAAATTTATTATACAATTAATAATTAGACAATTTTCAATATAAATCACAAACGATCGAAACGCCACTATGACAATAAAAATAAGCAGAATGACACAGATGGGAATGGGGAATGGGAAAAATAAATAAAAACTACGTCACCAATGTCGCCACCAGTTATTGCCGTCGCGAAGTCCTGCGCACGAATGAAAATGAACCTACTGGCGACTCGCATTTCATAGGCTGTCCCTACCACCTATCTTGCCATCCCTAACAATATTTACATAGAAATTTTCTTATAAATTTAAAATTCTCTGGTAATTTTGATTTTCAAAGTAATCATTAGGTAATTAATATTTCGTAATTCTTGAAACTCAAATCATTTGTAGGTGAAAACGGGCTATAAAAAGGGAAACAAAAAAACTAGAAACTATGTGACATAAATAATAAATGTAATATCTACTCGTAAATTATTCGTAATATCTCGTAAATTCATCATTAATGCGTTTATTACACCTGGCTAAATTCAGTCGACTAAATTCAGACGCAAAATGCGTGAAGTCAAGTCAAAATGGAATGTACTGCTCATATAATAAGGTCCATTATTGAATCACTTATATTATGTTCATATCGCTACGCTTTTCCAAGGGCATGATACAAAAATGGACCATATTTTATGAGCCTAAACCGAATGCAATGCTAATCATTTAGAAATTATGACTGCAACTGCACTTAACATCAGGTGAGATGGCAGTAAAATATCTAACTATTTTGTATATGAAAAAATGTGAATGAATTAGTGAATTGGAAGTGACAATATAACAAAAATATAATTAAAAAATATGTGGTCTCAGCCTTTACTATATTATGCAGAACTACCTTTACCTTTTGTTGATGTGTATTCGCTAAATTATCTAATGAATTTTTGCTTGATCACTAGGTCTTGCTGCCAAACCACATCTGAAAGCTTACACCGGTGGAATAATTAGCAAGGAAAGTTGCAAGGACAATAAACTCAGCCATGCGGTTCTCTTAGTTGGATACGGAGAAGGTAAGGAGTTTATATAAATACCCAATACAGATGTAATGGTAGTTAGAAATGAGGAACTTTACCAAAAGAATTATTAAAAATGTAACCATTTTTTTTACAGAAGACGGTATACCGTACTGGCTTGTTAAAAATTCGTGGGGAGCAAAAAAGGGAGAAAACGGATACTTCAGAATGCAGAGGGGCGTCAATTGTTTGAATTTTATGAAAGATTTCGGCGCAACTGCTATAGTTAATTAATTGAATTGAAAGTTGCATGAATGTATGACACAATTTAATAAATCCAAATTATTTTCTTATGATAACCAAATAAACAGTTCAATAAATAAATAATCGTTCGGTGAAACTCCACACATCCACCGTAGCATGTTCATTTCCGTCACGCGCAGCTCCTACTTGTGTCGCTCTAGAAAGGGCCAAGTCTCGCTACCGTATAGGAGAGCAGGTCTAATAATGGTGTTATAGACCTGTCCTTTTAGCTCTATCGGCATTTTGGGGTCAAAAATGGGATCTATCACCTCCCGCCATTTTGTCCCAGCACCGGAAACTCGGGCTTTAACGTCGCTATCGATGTCCCAGGTTGCGCTAAGTACAGATCCTATGTATCTAACCTGATCCTATGTATATGCACACGGGTAGGAGATTAATCTTCAGACTGTACTTTTTTATACGTTGGAATGGTCTCCCCTTGTCAGAGTCTGTCAGCATGATATCCTCAGCATACATGAGCAGCCATGAAAGTACCTCAATATAGCCTCAAATTCTATCTAATATCACGTTGACTTTCTATTTTGATAATAGGCATGAAAAAATATAATTTCAATATAGGCCTCGGGCACCGACTTGGACCGCAACGCCCACAGAAACAGAAAATGCAGAATCGTGTTCTTTAAAGGGAGTGCATTAGGCCCGACAGCTTTCCAAATCTTTAAGCGGCGAAGAGCCGTCTCGACTTTCTCAGGCGTTATCGGTGTCACTAGTCCTTGGTTCCGAGGGAGATCCGGTGGCTGCACCTCTTTGTGCTGCCTGTTGAGCAGCTCGTGAAAGTACGAGCGCCATCTCTTCTTTACGACGAATTTCATCGAATCATGGTTACCGCTAGGGTCATTTACACAGCGGCACGTGGTGATGTCATGTGCCACTTTAACATTCGATTGTGCCATCTTGTAAATGAGTTTCTGGCCCTCAGTCTGAAAATGATGTTTGCTGATGATGTTTTCGAACAGTAATTTTAGTCCTTAACTAATTTATAATGTAGCTTATGGAGTATCTTATGCTAGGTATTTCTCTACTGGACATGATCCGGACAATACTATTCTGTATAAAACGTAAGTGATCGATAATTTATCATCATTTGTGGTCATCTGAGGTTTAGAATGATAAACAGTATTTTAAAAAGTATTCTTCGAAACAATTAGCGCCTTATAATGTTTATTATTTTGTTAATAATGTTTAATATTTACAGGACTCATTTTGTATTTTCTTTTACCTTTAGGTATTTTAGGTACCAATAAATGGCTATCACTAATACTCCAAAAATTTTACAAAAATATTCGTATATAAATAGTTATTTGGTTAACTACAAATAGGTACCAACAATTTTATTAACATTCCACCAAACTGCATATTTTATTTTATTTATTACTAGGTATTTGTGGTATTTTCAAATATGTGATAAACAAAATTTTCCATACATAAAATTACAAAATTACAGCCGCTTACGTGGAAATGTAACAAAAGACAAGTATAAGTATATACAATGATTGTTTCTATACTGTGTCATTATACTAGTCAACGCTGAACTGAAAATGTTGGTTTTTCGTTAATCTTGGTTCATTTTAATCGTCTGCGCCTGCTCAACGCTCGCGGCGCCCCCAATGAAGCAAGTATTCGACCTGGATGATGAAGCGCAGCTGGTCCAGATGTTTAACGACTTTAAGCAAGACTACAAAAAGACCTACAACCCGTCAGAGCATTCGAAACGGTTTCAAATTTTCGTAGAGAACTTAGCCGAGATCAACGTTATGAACGAACGAGATCCCTTCGCTATGTGGTATCTATAATTTTCATATTCCTTTTAATTTTTTTTTTGTGGAAGCTAGTTGAGAAAAATATTTTTGGCTGCAATTGACATTTAAATGACATTATTAATGGCGATATGTGGCTAGAAAAAATGTTGAATTCGAGATATCACAGCGCCAGAATTAGGCCCCTGGTGTTGCTGATATCCATGTGCGGCGGTGACCACTTTACATCAGGTGGCCCGCCTGCCTGTTTGTATGCCGTATAGCAAAAAAATATACGATTTCGCAGCGTTGAGGTAATATAGGTCTCACTTTCTCTGATTCCAAAAGCCGAAAAACTCGCATATGAAATTAAATAGCCTTCAATTTATAAGTCATTGTACTAAATTACAAGTACCTATCAATTTCCTAAAGTATGATACCTATTTACGTTCAATACAGGTATAAACGAGTTCACCGATATGACTACGGAAGAGTTTGAGGCTGCCCATACTGGGTACGTCCTAGCAAGCGGTACCAGCTTCCTCCCGACCGTTGTCGTGAACGCCACCGAAGTCCCAAACTTAGAGATCCCAAAACAATTCGACTGGCGTGACCATAATGTCGTCACGAGCGTCAAAGACTAAGGAGATTGTGGCTCTTGCTGGGCATTCGGTGCCATAGGTTAGTGTACCACAATGGTTGTAATAAGAAGTTTTCGGCCATATTATTAAAATTGAAGATGATTTAAAAAAGATATATATGGCTATATAACTGAAAACGAAAATAGAGGAGATCTGAATGTTTTGAATATTTATGAATTATCTTTATATATTTTTCTAATGAACAACCAAATGTACATCAATATTTGCCGACAGGAATGCATTGAGTTTCTAGTATACTTGGAACTAAATTACCTATTTTAAATTTTTAAGTGATTTTTAGGTTGTATTATTACTTTATTCATACAATTTTAAAACCCATGTGGGTTTTAACCCACATGTTTAACCCACAATAATGTGGAGTAAATACAACTAAAATAACTATAAATTTCTAATAATCCGGTCCTATGCAGTTTTCCAAGAATTTATGCATTAACGAATTAATTTTTTTTTTTTAATATTTATTATTTAAGACAGGCATTTGACCGCCATTTCACCTGTTGGCAAGTGACGATGTGGCCGAAGATTGACCCGATATATCCAATTATTTTAGTAAATTATAGGTGAATTCTTACAGGTAACATTGAAGGACAATATGCTTTGAAACATAAAGAGTTGGTAGATTTGTCTCCGCAGCAATTAAATTCCTGTGATCATTTTTTTGCAAATGGCTGCGATGGTGGAGATTACAGTATGGCTTTCATGTAAGTGACTTGGAAAATTTGTGGAATCTTTTGAACTAAGCGAAATATTTTTTCAAAGAATTTTCGAAAAAATTATTAGACACCACTATTTACCAGAGAGCTGGCTCGTTCCTTGGGCAACGTATTTAGTATCACTATCCAACGAGGCAAAGCAGCGAGCTTCCTGTGCACCATTTCGGGGATAGCAGTGTTGACGCCTTTTTTATTTTTTTATATGTAGTACATGTTTACTGTATCTGTAAATATTATATATGTGTTGTCAAGAAAAACGACCTCAAGAAAATTATTGAAATTTAGTCCTACATTTCTTTCGCATTTTTTTTATACATTTTTTATTTTTATTATGCCAAAAGACCGTGCACAAGTGGTAATATGGTAACAAGCGCATATAATATCCACAATTCCCACATATTCACACATAGGTTTCATGTACATTATGATGTATGCATAAAAGTGGGGTAACCTACGACGCCCTCACAGTCTATCCACTGTAGCGCCATTTAATACGCTTGTGTTTCAGATATTTAATGTTAAGTGGCGGTCTAGAGACAGAAAAAGACTATCCCTACACTTCTGGTAATGGTGACAATGGTATTTGCAAGTTCGACAAAAAGAAAGTAAAAGTGACTCTAGCCAACATTAACCAATATGACTTTTCGACAATGACCGAGGATAAGGTGGCACAGCTATTAGTGGCCACTGGGCCGCTATCCATAGGTAAGTTTTTTGCGAAATTTATAACGAATACCTGTTGTTTTTTGCAATATTTATAAATACTTGTGTCATATCAGGGTGCGTACAGATTAATAAAATGTTGCAAACGCGCCGCTTGTGTACCGCACGTGCGCGCTACGGGCTTGCATTACGGCGCATATTTGCCAGATATAGACACCCATAAGCTTTCTTTATTGTATACATAGGAATTCTCTGGTAATTTTGATCTTCAAAGTAATCATTAGGCCGAATGTCCACTCGCGCGGTGCAGTGCACTGCGCAGCGCCACGTCACGGTGACAACCAGAGAAACGGTGGTGTTATTCTGGTTTTTCAAATTAGGCAACGTTCGCACGAGAGATTTGCGAGAGATTTTAAGTTAGGCAACTTAGGTTATTTTAAACGACTCGCATAATTATTGACCATGTCTTCTCGACTGTGTGTTCATCGCAGGCGTAAAAAAAGACTGGAGATTTTAAAATCTGCCGAATCAAATGCAACCAAGAGAAACATACGAAAAGGATATCATTCATTTTGGATTAAAACGCTAAGAGTGCCGGCCAGAAAAATATTACGCAATTTTCAGGTACAGCATACAGTTTCTATAATTTTTTACTATGGTGCTAAACTTGTACGCCCACCACCACTATGTACCACTGGGCGTACAGTAAGCCTATAACAATCGAACCGTTGGACGTCATAGTAAACAACGTTAAGAACTGTTTTCTCTGTTGTAAACTAATAATTTTGTTCTGGCCGACACTTAGATTTTTGATCCAAAATTGTTTGAAACGCGAATGTTTCTTTTTTTAACTTTTTTTTTTTTTTTTTATGTTATCCGGCAGACAAACAGGCATGCGGGCCACCTGATGGAAAGTGGTCACCGCCGCCTATGGACATCAGCATCACCAGGGGTGCTACCAATGCGTTGCCCGCCTCTAAGGAGACCTCTTGAACGATCCCATGTCATAGACCAAAGGAAACACCGTTGCTGGGAGCTCATTCCACATCCGAATCGTACGAGCGAGAAACGATCTTTCGAATCTTCGCGTGGACACCACTAGAGGGTCCACGTAATGGGGATGAGTACCCAGCCCACGGCGGGTGGTGCGATTGCGGAATTGTGCTGTGGGCACCAGATCAAATAATTCCTCAGAACACTCCCCATTGTACAGCCGGTAGAACACACACAGGGAGCCAAAGTCCCTTCGATCAGCCAGTGGTTCCAACTTGCCTGTCAGTACGGTATCGTCGACAATTCGTACGGCGCGCCTCTGTATAGAATCCAAGTGATTAAGCAGGTCGGCGGTTTCCCCGGCCCAAAGATGGGAACAATACTCCATATGTGGCCGCACCTGTGCCTTATACAGCAACAGACGCTGTTCTGGGGTGAAGTATCGCTTAGACCGGTTAAGCACATCAAGTTTTTTCGAGGCTAGTTTAGCCTTACACTCCAGGTGACTTCGGAACCGTACGTCGTCTGATATGTCGACACCAAGGATCCCGATACTTTTTGAGATGGAGAGGGATGTTCCTTGGAACTGCGGCACCATGACAAAAGGATCCTTTTTGGCGGAAAATGCGCAGACCTGCGTCTTAGAGGGGTTGAATTCCACCAGGTTCGATCTGCCCCAGTGAGCAACTTGCTCCAAGGAGTGTTCAATCTCTGACACAAGTCTTATTCGGCTTTCCGACACCACGGAACGAGGGATATTCGCACGGCCAGTATAACGAGCGTCTGCAGTACTGTCATCTGCATAGCAATGAATACTGGGAGTATTCAGCATATCATTGATATGCAGAAGAACCAGCGTGGGAGACAGCACTGAACCTTGGGGTACTCCAGCATTAATACTCTTGGTATCAGAGCAGCATCCGTCGACAACGACTTGGATACTCCGCCCAGACAGAAAGCTGGATACCCAATTGCAGAGTCCCTCGGGGATACCGTACTTCGGGAGTTTTGTTAGCAGTGCCCTGTGCCAGACCCGATCAAATGCCTTGGCTATATCAAGACTGACAGCCAGAGCCTCCCCCTTGCTCTCAACAGCCTCAGCCCACCGGTGTGTTAGGTACACAAGAAGGTCACCAGCTGAGCGACCATGACGGAAGCCATATTGACGGTCACTGATCAGCTGGTGATCCTCGAGGTATCCAAGGAGCTGGATATTTATGACCCGCTCCATCACCTTAGAGAGCAAGGAGGTTACCGCTATAGGCCTGTAATTTGATGAATCTGAATTGTCACCCTTCTTGGGTATCGGGTGCACATGGGCTAACTTCCACGAAGACGGCACCGTTCCTGAGGTGTAGGAAAGCTTAAATAGGCGCATTAACACGGGAGACAACTCGGGAGCACACTTTTTAAGAACGATAGCCGGAATGCCATCAGGTCCACTGGACTTCCGGATGTCTAGGGAGAGAAGCACACGTCTTATGATTTTTTGGGTGAAACGAACCTCGGGCATGATGCCCTCACACCGAGAGATGGTAGGCGGTGCAGCTCCCCCATCATCCAGAGTTGAGTTATGAGCAAAGAGATTACCCAAGAGATCGGCTTTCTCCTTTGCTGTGTGGGCCAATTGGTCATCCAGCTTGCGCAAAGGTGGAAAGGTGGTCCGACAAAAGTTCCCCTCGACAGCTTTGGAGAGAGACCAAAAAGCACGGCTCCCAGAGGGGTAGCTGATTAGTTTCTCTCCAATTCCACCGATGAATTTGTATTTTGCTCCGGCCAATGCCCTTTTTGTAGACCTCGATACAGCATTGTACTTTTTCCTCAAAATGTGGGTATTAGGGTCCTTTTGGGCCCGAGCCACTGTCCAGGCACGAAAAGCATCATGCTTGAGGCGAGTTGCCTCAGCACTAGGCCTGTCGTACCAGGGCTGACTCTTGCCGCCGAGACGGACTACAGAGGACGGGATAAAACACTCCATTCCCTGCAGTATGACATCAGCTACATTTGATTTGAGGAAAAGCTAAGCCGTATCCACGGGTACGACGCAAAGAATTCTCGCAATCCATCCCAATCTGCTGAACCATAATGCCATACCTTGCGTGACCCACTGGGGCGAGCCCGTTCGGGTATAGCAAGAGGCGCCTCGGAACGGACCAGGCAGTGGTCTGATGTCCCAAGAGGAGCATCAACGGACACCTGATAACCGTCTGGGTGGGTGGTAAGCAGAAGGTCTAACAAAGAAGGGTCACGGCCCACAACATCCGGTAAGTAGGTGGGTTCTGATACCAGTTGCGTGAGACCATGGGCCAGAGAAAATTCATGGGCGGACCTCCCGGCTGGGTTGGTAGGACGGCTTGACCCTAGCCACTCAGTGTGGTGACCGTTAAAATCTCCTAGGACCACCAACTCGGCGGAAGGATACCGCTCAAAGACTTTGTCGGTAGCGCATTGTATGTGCTCGAAAAACCGATTTGTCTCACCTACGCCGTGACGGTTGTTGTATAGGCATGCGTAGACACGGGATAGACCCCCCTGTTCTACGCACACCCACACTACAGATTCGTCACTTAGTTCTATGGCATTAAGACGTCGACAGCAGATATCACCTCTGACGAATAGGCACACACCAGCGCGAGGTAAAAACCTATGTTCCAGCTTGTATCCAGGATAGTGGAGATACGAAGTGTCAGCCGGAGGTGATATCTGCGTTTCCGTCAGGAAAAGTAGGGCGGGCTTCGCCGTCTCTAGGTGGTGATGTACGGCGTTCAGATTGGAGTGTAGACCCCTGATATTACAAAAGTCCACTCGAAGTGTGGAAAGGGGTGCCGCTGAGAGAACCTTACTTTTATTTTTCCTTGCCATTTGTGATAGTATTATAGGTGGGGATGTAAAGGAGTGCTGTAACATCGGTATCCAGCAGGGCAAGGACGTTTTGCTACTGAACGCTGCAGAGGGAAGGGTTGTGTGAAAAGCTGGCACGGGGGACGGAAGGGCCCCCGATCCCCCCCGAATATGCCTGCCGGGTCCACTCCGGTCTCCTACCCCGGCACGACAGACATTTTCGGGTTTTTTCGCACAGTTGGCGGGACAGCCTCCCGGGCCGGAGATTAAAAGTGATGCCCGGGTTCGGGTCCCCTACTAACTGGCGGGCGGCCAGCGACGAGCCGTTTCATCGGGTCTCCCTGGCCCCCGCGCCAACCTGTCACGCCCAACCCTCTAACATGTCCAACACAAAACTGGGACCTACAGGATGCCAATATTACAGCACTCGGACGAGGGGGAATAGCTCACGGAGTACTCTGACGGAACACAGCCCAGAGGGTGCTTAGCGCCATGCAGACTCATTTCCGTGGGTGGTCGCTAACCATTCGGGCCGAGGCCCTACCACCAAGCAATTTCGGCTGCACTCTTCGCACCACCCGGGAGTCACGTGTAGGGTCTCTAGGGTATAGCCTACGGACGTGGTGCAGCAAGACCCCCAAAACTAATAAGTATAACATAAATATAATAAATATGTAAAGAAATTGGACCACTTCGATTATTCTTCCTCGAATACTATGATAACTGATACTTTTTACCCGACTACTAGAGAAACGAGGATGGGTAATAAAGTTTACAGTCTATAGCAAGGACCGTAGCAAGTGGAACAATGTGGTATCTGCCTACCCCTACGGGTGAAAGTCGTATCGGAATGAATGTATGTCATTCAGAGAATTTCTTTGAAAGAATGTTGATCTCGACAAGCACTATCATTTCTCTCTAAGAACTAGTATTTTAGGACCAATAGTTTCAGAGTTATTACAATTTTAGGTTTGACAGCTGTCAACCGAAATGTAGATCTTGACGAGTACTATAATTTCTCTTCAGGAACTAGTAATCAAACTTAATACTGTAATAACTCTGAAACGATCGCTGTTTCAGAGTTATTACAGTATTAAGTTTGACAGCTGTCATTCGAAATGTAGATCTCGTCGAGCACTATCATTTCTCTTTAGGAACTTGTGTTCTAGAACAAAACATGATTTATTTATAATTCGGGAGGAACTGAGATGAAAATGACGAAAGGATCACGAAAGCGAAACAACTACGATAATGTTGCAGAATCACAAAAAGGGGAGGGGCTTACGCTTCAGCGGTCAAAATTTCTTTGACAAGGTCGAATTCCTATTTCATTCATACGCGTTAAATCTGTACTAAAAAAAGAAGACAGATATATGTGTGTCAACTGTGTCACATAAGGAGAAAACATTCGAACTGTTGGTAAAAAGAAACAGTCAAGTGTGACGTCATGGTGACGTCTCATGTTGACATCTGCTGACATCGCGCCGCACACTGCACGATGGGGTAAAATTGAAAAAATGTGGACAAAATACACAAAATACAGAACTGACATTTCGGGCTTGGATTGCGGGGTTTGCCCCATCGTGCAGTGCGCCGCGCGGTGCGCTACACAGTGGGACATTTCGCCACCTATCAAAGTACTTGCATACAAACTGCTCGGCGTGCAACAAGTTTTGTCACATCGTGTAGTACGCCGCGCGGCGCACGTCTTCAATGTGTCTTAGCTCTTAGGTAATTAATATTTAGTTTTTCTAGATATGTATTCGGTGATTTATCTAATTAAAATTTACTTAATTACTAGGTCTTGCTGCCAAACCACATCTGCTGGCTTATACCGGTGGAATAATGAGCAAGGACAGTTGCAAGGACAGTAAAGTTAATCATGCGGTTCTCTTAGTTGGATACGGAGAAGGTAAGGAGTTTATGGTAAAACCCACCACAGATGTGCCATCACATCGTGTTAGAAATAAGAAACGTAAGCAAAATAATATAACAAATTCAACAATTTTTTTGCAGAAAACGGTGTCCCGTACTGGCTTGTTAAGAATTCGTGGGGAGCAAAAAAGGGAGAAAACGGATACTTCAGAATGCAGAGGGGCGTCAATTGTTTGAATTTTATGGAAGCTTTCGGCGCATCTGCTGTAGTTAATTAATTGAATTGAAAATTTCATAAATTTACGACGCAATTAAAATTTCATAAATGTAATTTTTTCTTATGCTAATCAAATAAACAATTCAATAAATAAATTATCTTCATAGCATTGACCCCCAAACAACACACATTGAGTTGACGTAGAAATAACCGAAGACGACATTTATAGTTTAATTATTTAGTCTTCTTCTTCTTGTTGATCGTTCCCTCACTGCTGAGGATCGTGACATCTTCGGAGTTTGTCAAGTGCATGTCTCCATCGGGTTCGATCAGTCACCTGATGTAATGCGACGTTGACGGATGTATCCAGTTGTTCGGATATTTGGTCCGCCCATCTCTTCGGACTTCGGCCCCTAGGTGTCTTGCCTTCTACCTTTTCCGTTACCACAAGTCGATCCAGATTGTCGTTGGGCCGACGGGCGATATGGCCGAAATAGCGCACCACTCCCTGCAATTATTTAGTAGATTCAGGGTAAATGTTGACGAGGAACAGAAAGTGTTGTCGATGTCGAAAGGGTAGTGTATGGTAGTAATATTTAGGCGAGATGATAAGTACCTGGACCCAACATTAATATGGCAGCACTCATCAATAAAATTGAAGATGTATTTGCCTATGCGTTGATAGCTATCATACAAAATCGTAATCTTGTTAAACACGCATAGAAGTCTTTGTTTACACGTTTTTTAGGCTAAGTATATTTTAATGTGAGGAAAATAGAGTATCATGTTATTATGTTTTTGATAAGTAATTTTCTACCTAAAATAAAGACGAGTTGTACGCTGTTTCTTACGCGGCTTCCGCACCTCCAAAATATTACTGTTTACTGCAGTAAAATTTTGGGTAGCAGAATTTTAACGTGGTTATGTCGACTGGTGTGTGCACTATACACACAGTCCATAAGGATCCACTGCAGGACTTAGGGTCTCTTCCACGAAGGGGGAGGTTATTGCCACAATCTCCACGCTTGGCAGGCGGGTCGCAGATCGCAGTTTTGTAAATATGAAAATGGAAATCGCTGCTGCCCATTTTCCAGCCTACGAAGAGTCTAGAACTTTTGCCTCGAAAACATTAGTCGCCTTGTACGACACACGAGTATAAGGGGTTGGTGCTATTCTACTCTGCCGGACACCACACGGCTGGACGCACTACGCATCCTCGATTTTATTTCCTTTTTTTTATTAGTTATATTTCCTCCATATAGTTTATTATTGCCAGTAAATTAAACTAAGTATGCTCATTTTTCCTCAATGTGTCATAGTAACCTGAAGTCGTGGTACCCCTATAAAGTGATTTATTTTTGTTTCCCTGTTAACCCTTAAGAACCGACGTGCATTTTTTGTAACATTAGTACCGACATGAGGCCTGAGAGGCCGCTTCAATTTTGTTGTATTTTATACCGCACGTCAGTACTTTAAGGTTAAATGTTATAAACGAGGAGAATTTGAGTAAGAGAACAGAACTTGTTGTGTTACTCTAAAAATGCTTACTTTTAGAGTAACATAACAAGTTATATTTTGAGTAAATACATGTATGAGACCATCGCTGAAGGAAGTTTATTCATCTTCTGAGGAGTCACTGTACAAACTATAATACAAAAATACAAAAATAACTTGTATATAGGTTAGGCCAGATACTCTTCATCCCACTCTCGTAATGGTGAATGTGTTCCATTTTATGAACAGTCACAAGGTATCTACGGTCTTAAAGTATGGAAGCAAACGTTACGTGCTTATTAGGAATGCTCGCTCTGCTGGGTTTGCTAATACAAAGGCAATTCAAATAAATTAACAAAAGTATTTCTCTGTGGGTTAATTTATTAGCTACGAATACTATTTTTTATTAACTAAAATTCCGTTAAAAGGTTTGATTATTTACTTACTAGGTATTTCCTTTTTATTGTGCTGGTTAAACAAAAGTAAGTAAGTAAGTAAGTAGCTTTAACGACCAATCACGTGTAAAATAGTAAGTATAAAAACTAGCGTCCATTCGATGATTGTGTCATTAGTAGACATAACTAAACTGAAGATGTTTGCTTTTGGTTGTTCTTGGATAACAATTTTATTCGCTTGCGCCTGCGCAGCGCTCGCGACCCCTCCGGAGAAGCAAATATTCGACTTGGACGATGAAGCACAGCTCGTCCAGTTGTTTAACGATTTCAAGCAAGTGTACAAAAAGAACTACCACCCATCAGAGCAATCGGACCGATATGACATTTTCGTGAAGAACTTAGCCGAAATCAATTTAATGAACAAACGAGATCCCTCTGCTACGTATGGTATCTAAAGTTCTCATTTCCCCTATTGTATAGATAAAAACATAAGTAAAGCCTCTCTTGCGTGTGTGAGTGATATATCAATTTGAATTTTAAACTTTTGAACTTTTGCTTAGGTAATTATGGAATGACACTTCGTACCAAAATAAGGGCTACTTGTAAATTTTTATATGTATTATTAATTTTAAAGCGAAATATAATGAATAATTATTTATTGTGGTGTTTGCCTAAATATTATTGGCAATCTGACAATCGGAAGACAAATTACGTTATTGTGTATTCTAAGGAACTTTTGCACACGCATTTTACCACGTTACTCCCGTAGATTAATCTACTTATGTTTAAGTAATATCAAAGGCAGCGATATCAGTTATAATTTTATACTTGTTTGATGATCACATACTCATTTGAGGAACTTTAAAACTGCTTCACGAATTGATTATAGATTCATAATCATCGTTTGCCTGCCTTATCCCATTTATTTGGGTTTGACACAATATGTATTTCTTGTGTACAATAAACTGTTAAATAAATAAATAAATAAATAATATGAATTTTTAATTGATTATGGGTACAATAACACATACCTACTTTAATGTTCAATGCAGGTATAACCGAGTTCACCGATTTGACAAAGGAAGAGTTCCAGGACACTTATACTGGGTACATACGCGATCCCAGCCGCATTCCGGGCGTCGTGGTGAACGCCGACGAAGTCCCGGACATCGAGATCCCGAAGAAATTCGACTGGCGTGACCATAATGTCGTCACGAGTGTCAAGGCCCAAAAGAACTGTGGATCCTGCTGGGCATTCGCTGCCGTAGGTCAGTGCATCATAATGGCTTTGTTAAGATTAGTAGTTAAGCCTGCGGCTATGTTTACGTAAAATTCGTTTACAGCTTCTTCCCGTTCGTACTACTTTTAATTTCTGAATAAATATATAGCCATATGTGTTGTACTAGATGTCCATATGGACCCAGCGTCAGAGCGGACGGGTGATGCCCCTGGTATTGCAAAGTCCATAGGCTGCGGTGACTGCTTACCATCATGCAGGCCGTAAGCTTGTTTGCCACCATTTATAGCATAAAAAAAAAGGTTTGTATGTGTACGGGTTTGTATGTTTGGGGAAATCTCCGAAACTACTATACTGATTTTGAAAATTATTTCTCTTTACGTCTAACAGCCAAGGTCCGCTCTTAAACTAGAAAATTAACTGAAAACGTTTTAACTCACCTATATTTTATATGTTGGTTTTATACAGAAATAGTCGCCTGTTAACTTGAAGTATCTTCTTCAATTGTAAAGACAACGAACATAATAATATGACAAAGTAAATTGAATACCTACTTTTCATCCAACAAAAGCTATTTAGACAGTAGAGGGGGTCGCGTAACTCTAAGAAAATATTTCATCCATGAACTATTCTCATAATCAAATTATGATACTACTCCAATGAGTTAAACCAATTTAGTTCACCTAGCTACAACGCCAAAAGTTATCAATAGACTTGCCGCGGACGCCACTAAAACAAAATGAAAATACTGCAGTGGATATGCGGAACATTCGTAGCGTGCAAGACTGATGACTGCTGCTGAAGAGCTGCGTAAGGGATGCGTGGGAAACAGGGATGTAAACTTGATAAATGGAACGTATGCGAAAGCCAATTAATGGCACACGATGAGAGGATGCCGAAGACAGGACGAAGTGAAGATGAAGGAGCAGGAAAGCGGAAGTTAACTATAATATCACTTAATTACAACCAATATTCGGTAGAAAAAGCCGATGGAAAGGTCCCTAGTTTAGACAGTTTATAGCAAAAGCCATGTGACTGTAAATCCGAAATTGCATTGAAATTTGAATTTTGTGGTCCACATAACGTTTGAGCGGTTCCAGAAGGTGAAGATTAGTCTTGTCGACGACTGTGGTATCTGGGTCTAGGGCGATAAATTATGCAAAAACAGGGTCAGCCGACGAACAAGACTCAAAGATATATTTCAATTCAAGGCCTATAGCACTGAACTATCTAATAAGGAGCTGTAAATCCTGTTAAAATGGTTTTAGTATAATGTACCGGACAATATAAGATAGATAACGGATATTATAGTATTCCTATGCAATCTGCCTAGGGCTAATACATTAACGAATTGAATTGATTAGATATTTCATTTTCCTTTTTGCGTTTTACCATGTACAGTACAATGTTTATCCGATAATATTATTACATGCTATAAACTATTTTAAGAAAAATATTGGGAAATTCTTTCAGGTGCCCTTGAAGGGGCATATGCTTTGAAATATAAAGAGTTGATGGATTTCTCCCCGCAACAATTTGTTTCCTGTGCCCATTTATTTCTAAGTGGCTGCAATGGTGGAGATGCCGGTAATGCTATCTTGTAAGTGACATTATGTGACAACTTAATTTTAAATAAAATAATAATCTTAGCGATAATGTCCTGTTTGAGTAATCGTGCGCGAGGGCCTGTGGTCCGCTATGAAATACGGTAAGGGCGTCGGTTTCTGTAACTGTGGAAGAAATGTATATAGCACAGAAAAGAGTCATTGGTACATGCCGGCACTGAAGTTCGAATCCGGTACCTCTCGCTTACGAGTTGGATCCCTTAAATATTAGGCCACCAACACTCTCTCTCTCTCTCCCAAAATCAATTAAATACCGTAGAACGTAAATATTTTACAACGATAATAATATAGCGGTCGTACTAGTAAACGTGCTGAAAAAAGGACTTTAAAAAATTTGTCAACGATAACGTTTATACTTACTTGTTATTTCATTTTCTCTCTTTTCCAGCGTTTTTTGAAATCGCTATCATTGTTAATGTAACTTTGTAGGTTTCAAGAATTTTCAAGATATCTGCCACTCACTAAGGATACACAATGAAGAACAGGGATAATATGATGATTGTTATTTAATACTGTGCATATGTTTTAGTGCTCTGGAGGGCCAATACGGTCTAGAGACAGAACAAGACTATCCGTACATTTCCGGAAGAACCGGCCAAAACGAAACATGCAAGTACGAGGAAAAGAAAGCAAAACTGTACATAGACAAGCGTCTGGAATACAAATTTGAGGATATGACCGAGGATCAGATCGCACAGGTATTAGTGAGTACTGGACCGCTTGCCATAGGTAAGTATTGAGATATATTTCATTCTATTCCAGTAAATACATAAATAAGATATTTCAAAAAATATTTTACAGGTCAGGCCACACAGAGATAGGAAAGTTACGATTGCATTCCGAGGCGTACCAAGTAGGTACTATTCAAGAGCATACTTAAGTGCATCGCCAATCATATTCCTGAATAGTTGTTAGTAGGGCAAATTAAGAAGATTCATGGAAGAATTTATTTTTAAAATATAAATATTCTGGGCTACATTAAGCGTTTTGTCATCTAAGGGATGGCCCCCTTTTTAGGCTTCTTAGGCTGTTGAGCCACGGAGTCTCAGAGGCGGGTAAGCGTTACGATGGCGTCGGCTAATATTATTTTCTCGTAGTAGTCTACCACTACTGCTTTCCAGGCTTATCTGTGTGGCTCGACCTTTAAAGTATCTCTAAAGACTATCAAGACTTTGAATATACGTTCATAATATTATACTCTCAAAAGTAGCAACGTGACAAATTATAGTCCATAGACAGAATACATGTGATGTGAATTTTTGATGAAAACGTTGATGCATTGCAGAAACTTTTCTACGGAATGTTAATCTTACAAAAATATTGCCCCATTTTTTTTTGACACGTGTCAACTTTCACTTGACAAATTAATGCTTTAAAATCAATAACTGTGGGTGAGGTAGGTACCACAATTTGAATATCTTGAATGATTTGGAAAAGAATACCGTCGCGGGGCCCTAAACTGTTCAACCAGTCCCGCGGAACTGGTCAACCTCGTTTCGCCAACGGTATTAGGACGATTTGGAAACCGTTCTTAAGTTAGGATTTCTTGCAAGATGCTATGCAATATAGCACAACTACGTTAAATATTCGCTAAACTAACTAAATATCTGCTTTATCACTAGCGGTGGCTTCCGACAGCGTGGTGAATTACAAAGGTGGAATAATTAGCAATGAAAATTGCAAAGCAAATATAAAGGAAATCGATCACGCAGTTCTCTTAGTTGGATACGGAGAAGGTAATAATGGAGCCTGTATAGCCATAATACTATCTCTAATGAATGAGCTCCAAATATTTGTGAGAAAATCATAACATAATCCTTAAAAACGTCTGTCTACACGAAATCGCATTATTATGCGCTATGTATTACCGTGTGCTATGGCGTGGATTCGCGTACGATCGCGTGCTGTCCCGTTTGCGTATGGTCGGATTTAACATCGCATTTGTTCACCCTCAATCCTTTTCTATTTTTATACACCACTAAGGTTGCAAACAACCTTGCGGCCTGCCTGATAGTTAGCAGTCACAGCAGTCTATGGACGTTTAAAATACCAGGCCGCGGAAGCGGTGCGTGATGCCTCTGATGTTTTCTATCGATCAGGTTTATCATTTCCGACCCTGAAAGCACTCCATTGCTCTGGTACGGCACCGATAGCACGAGTCAGCACTCTATCACCTCACTGGCAGGAAGCGAGTATGGACGTGCTGTCGAACGTATCGCCGAAGTTCCTCTATCGCACTAGGAAATTATGTACTCAAGCGACAGATAAAGCTGCATGAAAGAATGCGATTCCATGCTGGTAATGTGTGTAGGTTAACGCTAACGCAATTGTGGTGGTGGTTTGTCTGTATGTATCGAATCATCACCCCCCTTCATAACCCTTCTTTTTTTTTGGGTAAAAGCATTTATTCGTACCCCAGGGTATGGGGCGAGTTATGCTGGACTGCCGGACCAGATTCGCGTCACATTGTGGCGTGGCTAGCCCTTGGACCGCCCTTTTGAACGCAGATGAGGCCAGGAAAGCTTCTTATGAAAAATTCTATGATATCTGTTTTTTTCAGAGGACGGTACCCCATACTGGCTGATTAAAAATTCGTGGGGAACAAACAAGGGAGAAAAGGGATACTTCAGGATGCAGAGAGGAGTCAATTGCTTGGATTTTAAGGACGACATAGGTGTAACTGCCACAGTTACAAACCACTTTATGCCTAAAATTCAAATTCAGTCAATGTAATTCATTCCCTTCGTTGATTGTAACTCTGTAATAAATAAATAATTTGAATTAGTGAATGACCTGAATTCCATCAGCATTCAACCCAAGTTAAGTAGACACAGAAACAACCATAGACGAAGTATGTATCACGACCCTCAGATATGAGGAATACGAACGGAGGAGGAGGAGCCCGATATTTCGACGTAGTTGCATGCATCATGGTCACGGGTCGACTGAAGAGCTGCGAGCGCCGGACGGTGTTGGTTAGCGAGAAAGCGGCTGAAGCCGATCTACCCGCTTTCGTAAAAGTCACATCGAATTCACGAAATATCAAAATTTCAATCGTGGGGCCGGAATTAGGTTTTCGAATACTTGGTCACCAGTGATTCACTGTCTAAAACCACGACCAGGTCTAAATAAGACTAAAAAAGTGAGTGATACGCTCAGTGTAGTGTGCCGTGACTTAAAAGTGAGTTCAAATTTCGAAAGTAGGTGACAACTTTTACGAAAGCGGGTAGGTATCGGCTTCGGCCGCTCATATCTGAGAGTTGTGACCTCTCTCCCTCATAATCTTGACAAGGACAAAGGCACGCCATCTTCCTCTGTCCTAATCACAGTGCAGAACCTCGTGGAATATAGTATATAATGTGATGCGGATCTGATCGGACCAACGCATTGGGCCAGTTTCCAGTGATCATCAGTCTTTCGAGGTTCTCCCCGTCCATTCTGGCAATATGACCAAAATTTGCCAGCACTCTTCTAAGGCTACTAAAGCAGCTAAACGTAAAGGATAGGTGGAAAGCCTATCCCTTACATTTAGCTGCTTTAAAATAGACGCGTTGGTCCGATATACCTGGAATAAATTCGCAGCATCCTTATCTAGCAAAACATTTCGAAGGCATCAACGAGATTGCGATCCGCTTTTCTTAAAGTCCATAAAGAAGTCCATGTCACAGCTCCATAAAGAAATATTGAAAAAAAGTATAGTGCGAACGCCGTGTCCGGCAGAGTAGAATAGCACCAACCCCTTACACTCATGGGTGTCGTACAAAGCGACTAATGTTTTCGAGGCAAAAGATCAATAATGCACACACCATCACTCCAATTATCGCAGATGTGTCTCATGATATACCCATATGCGTTAAATAAAATCAGAGACAAAATGCAGCCCTGACGAACACAACTTTGCCAAAGTGGAAAGGCTGGGAAATGATATTGTCTACTCTAACCATGCCCTGACTATTGTAGTAAAGTGATTTAAGCAGCGCAGTCAGATGTTCGGGGTCGCCTAGCTCATCCAACGCCCTCCAAAGGGACTCCCAGTTGACACAGTCGAAAGCCTTGCTACTTCTCAACAAAGTTACGCGGTAAGAAACCCGGAACATATCTTTAAAATGTGACAGTGACCACGTTAGTTTAAAACATTATGTTTATTAAAAAATTTTGTATTCAATATCAGCCTAGTAACAAAAGTATTTGTCAATGAGTATAACAAAAGTATTTGTTAATGAGTAAATTTTTCTCTATAAATTCCATATTTTATTTACCAAACATTCCGTTAAAGTATTTTTGTTGTAAAGATAGGTACTTGAGAATTATGTGGTAGTATGTGATGACAAACAATTTATATACGAATAATAAACAACAGTTATACATATATCTTTAACGACCGATTACGAGGAAAATAATTTCGGATAAGCAAATATATAAATAAGCACTCTTTCTAGACAATATTATTAGTTGTCACAGCTTAACAAAAGAGTTTGTATTTGGTTATTCTGGGTTAGTAGTTTTAGTTTTATTTGCCTGCGCAACGATCGCGGCGCCTTCAGATAAGCAGAGTTTCGACCTGGACAATGAAACGCATCTGGCCCAGTTATTTAACGACTTCAAGCAGGAGTACGAAAAGATTTAAAACCCATCAGAACATTCGAAGCGGTTTCGAATTTTTGTGGAGAACTTGGCCGAGATCAATGCGATTAACGAACAGGACGCTTTTTTTTAATTTACTTTAGTGTAATCTCTTTGCACCTATGTGAATGGTTCTTTGTTTATAAGAACGCGATCGTTTTACATCGACAGATTTAAACCACCTACATGTAAAAGCTTTGTAAATGGCTTCTTGTTTTGTATTTAATGTAATCATAATAGCTGTGGGGTTTCAGAATGTTTAAAATAAAATAAATAAATAAAATATGGAATACCGTTCCCGTCTCTGGGCAAGGGCAACTGCGGATAAGCTTTTTTCTTTTGACCGCATTCAACGATGGGCTTAGAAATTCTCCACCTACGATTTGACCATATTCTGACACTGGGATGGAAAGTTGAGTCATTGTGTAAAGTCTGTAACAAAAATTTTGCTTATTAGTACAATAATATATATGGGGCAGTAAAGTTTTCGAGTGGCGACAACGTACCGGAAGACGCAGGGTCGACAACAAGGTGGACCGACGATCTGGCACAGGACCGGCCTTTGTGGAGATCTTTGGGGATCAATGCTGTCCGCGTCCGTAGGCGAAGCCCACTTTGGGCTTCATGACTCTAGATACCCTACACGTGATCCCTGGGTAGTGCGAAATGGACAGCACTCTCTCCGGTGGTAGGCTTCGGCCGTGGCTGGTCACCACCCTCCAAGCGAACGCGGCGCCAAGCGGCCCAGCCGTGTTCCGTTGCGATGTCTGGAGTAGCCATCGAGGAGGATAGGTCTGGACAGTTGTAGACGCTCTGCGTAACCGTTTTTTCTTGATGCTCACCACTCCCGTACCGGGTGCCTGGCTTCGGAGGGCAGCGGGATCCGAAGCACGGTGCCGCCGCTGGCCGACCGTAGATAGTAGGGGGCCCAAGTAGCTGGTTAGCCACCAGTGAAAGGCTGCCCCGCCATCTTACGAAAAATCCCGGATTGCTCTACCATGCCGGTTGGCGACCGGATGGGAGGGCCAGGTAGCCAATCTGGGGGGGTTCGGGCGTCCCCGCGGTCTCCGCGTCAGGCACCTTCCCGTGCGGTATTGGTGAGCATGTTTGCTGGTAGGCGAAGCGCTACCTCGTCCAACTGCTATCCTCCTACAACAACCTCTTCACACTCAATTAAAACTCAAAATGAAAGACAAGAAAAGGAAAAACTGTAAACAGCGGCTGCACTCCCTCCCACTCAAAGTGCACCTCACTAACATCCGAGGCCTGCACTCAAATCTCGATGCAGTCCACTACCACCTTGAGACTGAAAAACCGCAGCTGCTGTTCCTCACTGAGACGCAGATCAGATGTCCGGCTGACGCGACGTACCTCAGCTACCCAGGGTATACTCTCGAGCACAGGTTTGTACCTCGTGCCGGAGTCTGTGTGTACGCTCGCGAAGACATCTGCATTCGGCGTCTAAGGAGCTTTGAGGGGTCTAGTTTTTCTATTTTGTGGTTGCTGGTGGATACAGGTCAAGTGCAAATCCTGTATGCCTGCATTTACCGATCGCACAGCGGGGATCAGGAGACGACTCGCTTATGTGACCATCTCATAGAAGTGGCGGATGAGGCGAGGGAACGTTACCCCGCGGCGCAGTTTGTCATTCTGGGGGATTTCAATGCCCACCACCAAGAGTGGCTTTTCCCATACCAGGTGACGGATCATGCTGGGAGAGAGGCGCGTAAACTAGCTCTGTCGCTAGATCTCACCCAGCTGGTAGACTGTGCCACGAGGGTACCTGATGTTGACTCCCATACCGCCAATTGCTTAGACCTTCTGCTGACAACCGATCCGGACAGACACTCAGTATCGGTCTCTGCACCGCTGGGTACATCCGATCACTGTCTGGTGAAATCTGTATCCGTTTATTCCCCACCCGAGCAAACCCCATGCAACCCCCGACGGGTGTGGCGATACAAGTCAGCAGATTGGGATGAGATGCGCCACTTCTTTTCGTCCTATCCTTGGCGGGAGGTATGCTTCTCTTCGGGCGATCCGTCGAATTGTGCTGAAGCCGTTACCGCGGTTATACTGCAGGGTATGGAGTACTTTATTCCGTATTCTGACGTAGCGATGAACGGCAGGTCTCGCCCATGGTTTGGTGCTGAGTGCAGACGTGCTGAAGTGCTGAAGCATTCGGCATACTCTGCCTGGGCTGAGGCTCGAGCGCACTTGTCTCCGGATACTCGCAAACTGAAGAGAGCCTTTAACTTCACCGCCAAGTATTACAAAAGGACGCTTCGCAGGGCTAGATTCGACCACATAAGCCGGATTGGCGCCAAACTGGCCTCTTATCCTCCTGGGAGTAAGGCGTTTTGGTCTCTGGCAAAAGCGGTCGAATCTAATTTTAGTCAATCTTCGTTGCCACCGTTGCTGAGACCAGACGGAACATTGGCCCATGCTGCTGAAGAGAAAGCGAATTTGCTTGCTTCTCTTTTCGCGGCGAATTCACGTTTGGATACTGCAGGAAAAACACCACCTATCTCATCCCGTGCTGACTGCGCTATGGCAGAGGTGCGAATACATCAGAGAGAGATCTTAAAAATCCTGCAGAGTCTGGACGTGAACAAGGCTAGTGGGCCTGATGGTATACCGGCAATAGTCCTGCGTAGTTGTGCCCCTGAGTTGTCTCCTGTTCTCACACGCCTGTATCGCCTCTCACTTGAGACTGGTATTGTACCTAAGTCGTGGAAGCTTGCCAATGTGCAGCCCGTGCCCAAAAAAGGCAGCCGCGCCGACCCTGCCAACTACCGCCCTATTTCGGTCACTTCCATACTCTGTAAGATTATGGAACGTGCACTAAACAACAAACTCCTTACGCATCTTGAAGGTAACGATCTCCTCAGCGATCACCAGTACGGGTTCCGCCGTGGTCGATCTACTGGGGACCTTCTGGTGTATGCCACACAATTGTGGAGTGAGGCCATTGAGAGACATGGCGAGGCCCTTGCTGTGTCTCTTGATATATCCAAGGCCTTTGACAGGGTTTGGCATGCGGGCCTTCTAAGCAAGCTTCCTTCATTTGGTATTCCTGTTGGCTTTTGCACCTGGTTATCGGATTTTCTGAGTGAACGTTCAATCCGTGTAGTTATCGATGGCTACTCGTCTAATCTTGAGGCTATCGACGCGGGAGTTCCTCAGGGATCGGTACTGTCCGCGACTTTATTCCTGCTGCATATTAACGATCTGCTAACAGTACCAGGTACCTTTGGGTACGCAGACGACAGCACAGTGACGGATAGATATCTGGCAGATGCAAAAGCCAATAGGAACGATATTCAGTGTTGTCGAGAGGTTATGGTTGATCGTTTGAACAATGCTCTCAAGGCAGTCTCTGATTGGGGTGAAGCCAATCTGGTGACGTTCAACGCAACCAAAACTCAGGCGTGTTTGTTTTCCGCCAAAAGGAGTCCATTCCATCTTACTCCAACTTTTCGGGATGTTCCTGTGGAAATTACCGGCAACCTACAGCTTCTAGGTGTTGAGCTTTCTACCAATCTCAACTTCGGTCAGTACATCGAATCCAAGGCAAAAATTGCAGCAAAAAAACTTGGTGTCCTCTCGAAGGTTAAGCGGTACTTCACTTCAAGGCAGTTGATTCAGTTATATCAAGCACAAGTCCGATCCTGCATGGAGTACTGCTGCCACCTCTGGGATGGATCAGCCAAATATCAACTGGCGGCTTTGGATTCGGTGGAAAAACGTGCAAAGAAGATGATTGGTGACCCACAGTTGATTGAAGCTAGGCTGCAGAGCCTCGAGCATCGGCGTAGGGTTGCGCGTCTGTCGGTCTTCTACAGGTTACATTTCGGCGAGTGTGCGAAGCAGTTGCACGACCTCATTCCGCCATCCCCTTTCCGCCATCGGGAGACACGATCCGGGCGAGCGCTTCATCCTTATGTCGTGGACCTTCCAACTTTCCGCACGAGCCGCTTTGGCTGGACTTTTATAATGCGTACGGCTATGGAGTGGAACGCGTTGCCTGCGAGTGTGTTCCCTGATCAATATAATCTGGATGCCTTCAAGGCTAGAGTGAATAGGCTGTTCCAAGACGAGCATGCTCCATCTTCGGCCGCATCGTCACTTACCAACAGGTGAGATGGCGGTCAAATGCTTGTCTTGTTTAATATAAAAAAAAAAAAAAAAAAAGCCTATGCCCAGCAATGGGCGCCTTTTGGCTGATATGATGATAATGATGATGAATATACCTATCCTGAAATCTGATACCTACTTTTGGTTAATACAGGTATAAACGAATTCACCGATATGACTAAGGAAGAGTTCGTGACTTCTAAAACAGGGTACGTACACGTACCTCAGACCATCAGCTTAATCCCGTCCGTTGTCGTGAACGCCGCCGATGTCCCAGACATAGATATCCCGAAGCAATTTGATTGGCGTGACCTTAATGTCGTCACGAGCGTCAAGGACCAAGGGAAGTGTAACGCCAGTTTCGCATTCAGCACTGTAGGTTAGTATATGACATATTTTTATTTGAAAATAATTTGGCTCATGGCACCGTCTATGTAAATTTCCGTAATAGCATGGCCACTTGGCTAGGCCCATGCTATTATTCTAAATAATTTACGCACAGTGACATTTTTTTTTCGGTGACAAGATATTCCGACATTGCAATTTAGAAGCTCTATGGGAAAGCCACAACAATACTTTGGACAAGGGGTGTCGTACAAGGCGACTAATGTTTTGAAGGCAAAATATCTAGTCTATTGTTATATTTATAACACTGTGATCTCCAACCCGCCTACTGAGCGTGGAGATAATGGCAATAATCTCCCCTTTCGTTGGAGAAGCCCTTAGTTCTGCAGTGGACTGATATGGGCTGTGATGATGATGATGACATCCAATTCATATTATTCTTAAGAACGGTTTCTAGAAAGGATTTGACATCGGTCGGTAATGGTTATCAGATTTGCACTATCATGCTTACTCGCCAGAGGGCGCAGCAAAGAAAAATTTTCAACAATATTCTAACTAATATTTTTGCTTTTGCCCTATATTTTTGATGATTTAAATTAATTATTCTTAAATTCTTACAGGGAATGTCGAAGGGAAATATGTTATTAAGTACAAAGAATTGGTTGATTTCTCTACGCAACAGATAGTTTCCTGTGACGAATTTAATGAACACTGCAATAGTGGATCTCCGCTGGACACCATCGCGTAAGTGACATACGATAGATATTATTTTTGTAGTGTGGCTATACCTCTTACTACCGTCAAATTAGTCAGTCAGTTAAAGACCATATAATAATATAAGTTATAAGACCTCTCGCCATCTACAGGAAGTTCATCTACACACCTTGGCACCAAATTGGTCGCGAACTGTGCGATTCCAAAGCACATTTCTCAAACGCACACTAAGGTGTGTATAACATGGAAATCTGCAAGAATAGGGTTAAAAGACCCTTTTTACGGGGTCAGTAGCACAGGAATAATACCCCTGGTATTGCAAACGTTCATAGGCTAGGGTAACTGGCAGTAACTGCTTATCATCAGGCAGGCCGTATAAAAAAAAGCAGGAGGTATAAAAAAAGGCTGCTGGGAGTCAAAGCTTGGCTCACTAAAAACAAAACTTTTTTTCAAGTTGTGCACCGGCAGACCAAATTTTTGTGGGTCTTTTAAACCTCTACTATATCTACAAAGTAGATTTTTTCTTGTACTTGATAACGTATCAGTCTGTCAGTTAATCGCAATAGGTGGCACACTAACAGTTCCGTTTAAGGTTTCGGACAGACGACTAATATGAACTGAGAGTGTGTGACCGCTTGACAGATATCTGCCGGACAGTCCTTGGCCTTGAGGCCAAATAAACACACATTAGGAGGTAGTCAGACGGCGGCCTGTCTACCGTCAGTCGAGCGCCTTCAGTTTTACTAAAACTGCCGACTTACAACTGCTAGTGTGTAGTCAGTAGGCAGTAATCGCTTTAGTGTGTAGACGTTATTGGCCTAGGACGGCAGGCCGCCCGATACCACTAGAGACTGCAGGCGGACTGTTAATGTGTTAAGATAGAGCTAGATATAAAATTAACAGCATAGCTTTTAGTAATCAAACCGGCCCATTTTACACGTGTCATTTACGCTAGGACATCATTATAGCATCATTCTTATTAACATTGTTATATTTAACAAGTGGACCCTGCGCGACTTCGTTCGCGTACACCTGCCATACTTCTACTTACCCTTTTTTCTCTCTTGAATCACTATTGTTGAAGACGCATTAAGATCCTTTGCGTAGTTTAAGATCTAAGCGTACATAGATACATAGGGGCAGACGGCAGGAAGTTACTTTATTTGTACTATATATAGATAGATTTTGCTTTATCGGGTTAAGTCCGACCAATTATTCTCAGCTCTGCAATTCCTGTTTAGCCAGGGTCAACAGCGGCGACACAGATACGTTCGTGGACAAACTAAATAAATTATTTAATTTGTTTGTGTTCCAGATATTTATATTATAACTACGGTCTAGAAACGGAAAAAGACTATCCTTACACTCCCGGAAATGGTGATAATGGTATTTGCAAGTTCGATACAAAGACAAAAAAGTTACGGTTACCAAATATGATTTTTCAATGTTGCCGGATATGAAAGAGCATAAAATTGCTCAGTATTTAGTAACTACTCGCCCATTTTTCATAGGTCAGTTATATACGAACATTTGTACTTTTCGTAGAATATATTCTTTTCAATCAATCGGTAGACAAATAGTCAATCATGCCACCTGATGGAAAACGTCACATATGGACATTAGCAACACCAGGGAAAACACTAAAAACCTGGAAAACGTTGCAAATAGGCAAATGCTAGGCCCCTTCACTGCCAAAGCCACGGTGCCCTCCCTCAAGGAACACTGGAGACCTTATTTACCGGCAGGAGCACAATCCTATTTAAGGAGCTCGCGTGCCTGTTTGCCTAAGGTATACCATAAAAAATAGTAGGCATTCATTATACGTTTGATTTTTTAATTTGTCTCTTTCTGTATATGACCAGTTCTGGATTCGATCACTTCTTCATTAGGCCAGTTGCAAATAGGACAATTCCAAGATGCGGTATTATGTAATGTGGCTACCTACTTCTAGAGTTGCTGTAAATAACCCAAGTCAGTACCAAGTGAATAGGTATTTTCTATGCTAGCCACATCTTCAAGCTTACCCATCCTTCAGCCATTCCCTATCTGGTGAGATGGTGTCAAATGCAAGCCTATAGTCAGTAAAACAGTAAAGTCTCTGGATAAATGTCGTTTTTGAAGTGAGCGTCAACAGACATGTCTGCAGGTACATCAAAGGCGTTCTCCTCAAAATTGGTATCCTATTCCTACCTTTTGCTTCTCAAGTTTTTTGCGGGTTTCAAGACAGTCCGGGCTTCATCTACTAGATCCTCGGGGTAAGCTGTGGAATGACGGTACATCGGTTCTTAAAAAATTGCCAACTGTTAGGTACTACGACTCAAAATGTAGAGTAATTTGTAAACCGTAACATTTAAATTTCGGTAGAATTTTCGTAGTAAACAACATTGCAAACGTAATCCTCTGAATAACTGAAAAATATCTATTTTGTCACCAGCTCTTGCTGCCACAAAATCTGTGAGACCTTACAAAAGTGGAATAATTAGCGGGGAAAATTGCAAGGATGGCAATATCAATCACCAAGTTCTCTTAGTTGG
The DNA here is from genome assembly GCA_907269095.1 of Blastobasis adustella. Classification (NCBI taxonomy): domain Eukaryota; kingdom Metazoa; phylum Arthropoda; class Insecta; order Lepidoptera; family Blastobasidae; genus Blastobasis; species Blastobasis adustella. Next base: position 2,070,370 of record OU026116.1, on the reverse strand, counting down.
ATATGGAGAAGGTAAGGTGGATTTAATATAGCCACATTACGATATTGGTACTTTAAGAAACTAAATTTATGGCCCAATCGACCTGCAAACATCCATGTTCGTGTAGGCCTCCTTCAGAAATTGCAAGATTTATTTTGTTGATTTTAACGGTTGCTCTGTCGCACTGATTTTTATAATAATAAATTATTAAAAATACCAATACTACGTATATGCTCCGCATACAATAGTCTAGATTAATCTTACACCGCTACATCCGACTTTGGCAAGTCGGCCAAATGGTACGGACGCCGAACTTCTACAGGAGGTAATAAAATAAGTTATCTTAGAGGCAATAAAAACTCACAAACAGGTTTTGATAAAAAAAAATACAATAAACATACAACTTAATGAAGACCCATGAAAAGGTGAGTTAAAATATTTTAGAAAGGGTCAAATACCGACTCAAGCACAGGATATGACGTGTTTGGTACTCTACGTACAATGAATAAAAAGATACAGAGGCTCCTGGAGAAATGTGTCATGTAAGGCCTCTAATATCTAAGGTCTGACCAGCGTCAATAGACCAGAAAATGGTCAGTAGCGTTGCTAACCCAAGTGATAGTGGATTGGTATGGACTGTTGAAGATGATTGACGATAATAGATATATGCTTTGTCAATAATTCAATAATAAGTTTTTTTGCAGAAAATGGTGTTCCTTACTGGGTGATTAAGAATTCCTGGGGAACTGCGAATGCAGAAAAAGGATACTTCAGGATGCAGCGAGGCATCAACTGCTTGAATTTTAAGAACATTCACGGTGTTTCGGCAACTGAAGTTACAAAAATGACTTAATAATTAAATTTAATGGCAGTTTCTTCTCGTCTTTGGTTGTTACTTTGTAATAAAACAGCGATCCCTACCGGTTTTACCCGCATGCAGTTTAATACTCTGGCAACATCGACTATCACTTTTATTTAAAGAATTTTCGAAATCGGTAAAGTACCTAGTTTCAGATCCCAAAATCTAAACTTATAAAATTATTTGTTTTTACTTTATAAGTAAAGAAAAGATTAAATAATTTGTATGACTATGACTGAATTAACCCGTTCCACCACACTTCAGGTCACTCTTGACTCTTACTAACAATTTGATTTTTTGAAAATGACTGATCAGGTAACATAGTTATTAGAGAGCTGAGGACTGCTTTCCAAAAGTTAATTATACGAAATAACACACATCGATGGCTGCCTGGAATACAACGACAACCGCAATCTCAAAAATCAAATTTTACAAGAGAAGAGATTTAGTGAAATATGTTAATAAATGTTAAATTGTTCGTAATTTCTTACTTGATGTACAGTTTTGGTAATCAATAGATTTGTATAATATAAAAATATAGAAAAAACATTGAAAACGGTATTTGTGACATCAAGTCTTTCTCGTAACCATTCTTTGCGACATTGTTTATGGAAAGAAAATATAAACTTTGAAACGGTAATATTCCTTTACAATTCTATTTAGTGTCATAAAGGACACATGGGGCAAACTTTAATAAAACGTGTTTTGCTTATTCCCTGACCTCAAATATAAAACAGTAATAATGTTTAAGTTTTATATTTGAGCGAATTGTAATTTGTTTGATTTTTAGACAAAGTATCTATAGACAACAGTACAATAATTAAATAATATTTATCATTAACGCCTTTTTACGTAAATGACAAGAATATTTGATTTAAATTTATAAATTACGAAAGGTATTGTTGCCAGTTACGGCCACATCTTATGCCTAAGTTTCATGAAATGCGTCTTTGTAACTTCTGAACACCTTATTTTAGGTCACCAATGCGTCTTTAGTCCCTATGGATTTTGGAGAAAACGTTAATTTATCAATTTATTAAGCCCTCGCGCACGCGAGTACAACCGGGATATTAGCGCTAAGATGATTAATATGGTTATGGTTAGAAAATCTTTATTTCTCTAAGAATTTACAATTCACTTACGAGAAAATAGAAGTGATTCGTTAGTAGGTACTAAACAGTCCGATTAATTTTCGTTACACGAAATTAAGACACGTTAAGAGTTTCGAGTTAAGAGTCTCAAGTTAAGAGAATCCCGTTCGAATTGGAGCCGCCCGACTGTGAAAGTACCTCCACCTTACAGAATACCGCAGCTAAACAATACTCCTTTAAATAGTATTGTGTTTCTGCCGGTGAGTAAGGTCTCCAGTGCTCCATGGGATGGGGATTTGGGGAACCGTGGCTTTGGCAGTGGAGGGGCAATTGCCTTTTTGCTGCCAGAGAAACGTGTTATAGAGGTGGGCAACACATTTGCAATACTCTTGGTGTTGCTAATGTCTATAGGCAGTGGTGACCACTTTCCATCAGGTGGCCCGCTTGCCTGGTTGCCATAAAAAAAAAAAAACAAAAAAAAAGGCACATGCGCATTCTGGGAGGAACCACGTGCTTTCATCAGGTAACACAGAAGTATTCTCAGCGCTGAGTTAACGGCCTAAGAGATAAAGCAACTGAATATTAATAACTATTTATTAGTTATGCTAATTAGGTAAAGTATTTGTCTACCGATAGTTAAATTTGCCAGCAATAACAAATTTTATTTACTGAAATTTAATCAACAACTTTTAATTATCTACTATGTATTTGTGGTATTTTCTAAAATGAGGTGCAGAAATTATTTTCATTTTCGTTATTAAAATGAAAGTATACAAACAAGTATTTCTTATTCTATGACTGTATCAGTGCACTGATGAATTGCTAATCAGTTACAACTGAACTGAAAATGTTAGTTTTTGGTCGGACTGTGTTAGTGGTTGTAGTCGCCTGCGCCTGCGCAGCGCTCGCGGCGTCTTCAAAGAAGCTGATATTTGACCTGGACGATGAAGCGCCAGTCCAGTTGTTTAACGACTTCAAGCAAGAGTACACAAAGAACTACCGCCAATCAGAGCATTCGAAACGGTACCAAATTTTCGTAAAAAACTTGGCCGAGATCAATGCGATGAACAAACGGGATCCTACTGCTACTTATGGTATCTATATTTTCATTTTCCCTTTAGTATTTTTTTATTAGTGTGATTTCGTTACGCTCTTGTAATACGATCCCTCTTTCTGTGATTCCCAACCACATATTGAGCCTTGTGAACTAAACATAAAATGACTCGAAAAGAAGTTGCTTTGCGTATTTTAAGGATTTTGTGGGCCTGCGATTCACCACCTTACTCTCTTATAGGCAGTTAAATAGTACAGAATCTAATGTACCTACGCTAAAGTCTGATACCTACATTATATTCAATATAGGCATAAACGAGTTCACCGATATGACTACGGAAGAGTTCGAGGCTACTAAAACTGGATATGTACGCCATCCAGACTTCGTCAAAACCGCTGTCGTAAACGCCACCACCGAAGTCCCAGACATAGATATCCCGAAGCAATTTGACTGGCGTGACCATAATGCCGTCACTAGCGTCAAGGACCAAGGGGACTGTGCCTCCTGCTGGGCATTTAGTACTGTAGGTTAGTGTATCTCTATATTATTTTATTAATTTCAGTTAGGTTAGAAAGTATGTGGAATGAAATTGAGTGACAGAATGAAAATGAAAGATAATGCTGTGGCAAAAATAGAAAGAGGGAGAGAATTTGGAAAAGTTAATACTTTTGCTATAATTAGCATGACTACAATTTTTTGTATTGACCAAGAGTTTCCGATTATTTTATTTATTGTGAACAATAAATGTTAAATAAATAAATAAATAAATAATTCTTACAGGGAACATCGAGGGGCAATATGCTATGAAACACAAAGAATTGGTAGATTTTTCATCGCAACAATTAGTTTCATGTGAAACGCTTGGATTTTCCTGCATTGGTGGTGATCAGGAATATGCTATGAAGTAAGTCAAATGCGAGAGATTTTGATTTTAATTGAAAAAGCTTTGCGTAAGGAACTATGTCAAATCCTAGATCATGGTCATGGCGGACCTCGGCCCTTTGCACGCGAGATCATCATCAACCGTCAGTCCCGGTTGTGCTCTCGAAAACGCAACCGGGATAATAATTTACACAAAGATGATTTATTTTTAATATCGTCATCGCTTTAACCATCATATGCCTGGTTTGATCCAAAGGGAAGGGGGAGGAGATGGTGAATATTTTCAATATTCATTTGATTTCATTGGTCTGGGTATCCCATTGAATATCGGCATGGGTAATATAGAATAGAGTCTATGCTTAGCTATTAAACTATTATATTGAATCACATACTTTTCAGGTTTTTATATGGTTGCGTTTCAGATATTTAGTGTCAGTTGGCGGTTTAGAGACCGTACAAGATTATCCTTACACTTCCGGAAGAAATGGTGAAAGGGGCATTTGCAATGTCGATAAAAAGAAAATAAAAGTGACCCTGGATAGTTATAAGGCATATGCTGTTTCGAAAATGCCCGAGGATCAGATTGCACAGCTACTAGTGGCCACTGGGCCACTTTCCATTAGTCAGTTATACCACTTTAAATATATTTTTGTGATAATTTAGTTATTAAGTGCCTTTAAATTTTGAATTCATTCGCATTTGCTTGGGAATTTGCAAAAAGTTTCTCTTACCGAATGCCTACGACATTTTGCTTTTATCCGAACGTAGAATACTTACACTTCTACATATTCCTTACTTGATGATTTGGTTCCATTAATTGTTTCATATTCATGATAATTGGACTTATCTACGCATTTTGTGACTCAACTGCTCCAAGATTGATGTTGATTTCGGAGACTCAAGACTGGACCGATTTTCCGCCTTTATGTAGATAAAGGCGGAAAATCGGGAATTGCTTTCCGAGGCGTGACATGTACAGGTCCCACAGAACAACGGTACAGGGGTTCCGGCGTATCATAAAAATACGGCCATTTTCTATACATGTTTCTAATATACACTTCCTGCTATACTGCATCGCTACCGCTTTCCTTTTTCACTGAAATAACTAACTAATATCTGTTTGATCATTAGGTCTTGCTGGTAAAAATATTAAGGCTTATACTGGTGGAATACTGAGCAACGAAAATTGTCAGGATAGCAAAATCACCCATGCAGTTCTATTAGTTGGCTACGGAGAAGGTAATAATAATAATAAAATAAATAAATATTCGTGGACAAATTCACACAGCGCCATCTAGCCCCAAACTAAGCAAAGCTTGTACTATGGGTGCTAGATAACTGATATACTACTTAAATACTTTTTTAAATACTGACTGACTGGCATGTTGACCACTGAACCACTCAGGTCGTCAAAACTTAAAAATAAAGATCAATGTTTTCTTTTGTGTACTTTAAATATTATGATCTAATAGTAGTAGATACTGCAAATAAACCTAGTAACCCCCTCCAATGACGCAGAGGAGGAAAGAGATGATGGACTGTATTAGTTTTAAAAAGAAATTCAATTATCACTCTCTGCATTCTCCTTGACTAAAAGATAACGCTGTGTAGCTTTAAGTTAGCCTTTGTTCCTCAATAAGCACGAAAATTAGATATCTAAATTAAATAATTTATGTATTTTTGCAGAAAATGGTGTTCCTTACTGGCTGATTAAGAATTCGTGGGGTGTCGAAACTGGTGAAAAAGGATACTTCAGAATACAGAGAGGCATAAACTGCTTGAATTTTAAAGAAGATCCTGCTGTAACTGCTGTACTGAAATAACGGAAATGAAAATTACCATTTATTGTACACAAGATTTTTACAAAACAATATGACAGAATATATCAGACACAACAGGCCAACTTATTTCTATATAGAAATTTCTTCCAGCAGGCCTACAGGAGAGAGATCGTGACAATGAAATGCAGTTAAGACGTGCACAGTAGTAATATATATATATTATGCTCAATTAATAAAAGCCAATACTATACATACACACATACATTTACATAAATATATTAGACAGATAGAGAAAGGTAGTGCTCTTTTACACGTTTCCTGAAGATGAAGATAGAAGTGCTATCCCGTATTTCATGCGGAAGAGTGTTCCACAATCTTGCCGCATGGACAGTGAATGAGTAGGAGAAGAAATCATTGTGATGGGGAGGTATGTCTAACTTTGATTTAACGTAGGATCGACAGGGCTTGTCTTGCGACCGGGAAAATTCTAAACGTTCACGAAGGTTTTTAATAACATTAAAAATTTATTTTATTTTAGTCAATGTAAATTCATCTCCTCTTGATTGCAGCTATATAATACCACAACTACCTACTGTGGGATCCACTATAACTTTATTAAAGTTTGTTACAACATGTATAAACCATAAATAATATTGAGTAAGATGCGTAAGGCACCGTATAAAATCTTATAGATGTAAAGTACATCCTTCTCGCGCATCCCTACCTGTCTTCAACCCACTCGTGTCCCGTCGGCGAGTAAATTTACAATCGAAGAATTAGGATTTTCATGGAAAAATATAATTTAGCAATATCTTTGGAGTTGTCTGACTAAGATAACAGGCCTATCCATTTTATGCCTATATAATAAAGTGCACTTGTCAGCTTAAGATGAGCCGTACGTTCCAAGGTTTCAAGTTATTAGGACCTCCTAATGGGGTATCATTTCTGAACTACAACATTTATTTATTTATTTATACTTGATGTACAAACAGTACAATGGCGGACTTAAAGCTAAAATAGCATTTTCTACCAGTCTAAAAGGAGAGATAACAATCGAAAAAGGTATGCGGTGCAGGAAGACTACTAGTAAAGATTAATCATCGATGAACTTGAAATATTTATGCGGTGAAGGGATAAGGCAGTCGACAATGTTGGCAAGCGAAGATGGAGAAAGTGGAAAAGGGTAATTACCCACCTGGCCGGGTGTTGTGACCAGGGGACCAGAATAGCATCTGGATTGAGTGATCCTATCTCACTTTTTGGGAAATTTCAAACCTACATTTAGTCACAAATAGTCAAAATCGATTGGCGTTATCCAAAAATTAGTCACACATAAAAGATTACCCTTTATAAGGATCACTCAGTTCAAACACTATACTAAAACGGCTACATGAATCTCAGTAAGTACATACTATCTAGACGTTTTTTTACATAAAAATATAGTACCTAAATGCTAAAGGTCACTAAATTGAACAAAAAGACAACATTGAGTATGGTTTGTAGCTGATTCAGTTTGTAGCCGTTTTGTCTACTACTTCATTGTAAAGAATTGAACCTGTTACATTATATCTATACATAGCGTCGAATACTAAATTTTATGCACTGAAATTCCATTAAACTATTTTGTTATGTACTCACTGGGTATTTATGGTATTCTCTGAAATAGGGTGCACAAATTATTTTTACTATCCTAATAAAAAAGTTATAGTTTTCCAACAGATAACGTTAAAAATACCATCGAACAAGTATATAAATTAGTGTCTTCCTATTTTTGTATCATTAGCAGTTGCAACTGAACTAAAAATGATAGTTTTTAGTCGTGCTTTGTTAGTAATTTTAGGCGTCTGCACCAGCGCAGCGCTCGCAGCTGCTACAGAGAAGCTGATGTTCGACCTGGACAACGAAGCGCAGTTGGTAGAGTTGTTCAACAACTTCAAGCAAAAGTACAAAAAGAACTACCACAAATTAGAGCACTCAAAACGGTACCAAACTTTTCTGAAAAATTTGGCCGAGATCAATTTGATGAATCAACAGGATTCTACTGCTACTTATGGTATCTATATTCCTTTTGCCTTTATATTATTTTGTAGGTGCGATATTGCTGCGCTGCTGTAGTACATACATATTCATATTCATTTATTTATAGTAAACATTTTACATCGTCATATAAAAATACATTAAGTGATAAATTTAAATGGTTAAGTTACTTACTAATCACAAATTCATTTATTTAAATAAAATTTTTAACAATTATTATAATTAAAAAGAACCCTAACTAAAGATAAAAAATTTGGCCCAGGTCCCCCGAATTTGGAAAAGTCCCCAAAAGGCTGGCCGCGTTGCCCCGCTGGATAGCGAGGCTTAAGCGTTGACCAGAAAAGAGGCCAGCCTTCTGGTGATTCGTAACTTTGACCAGGCGCTTAGATAACTCCCGGTATAAGGAGTGTGCGCCTGGTCCCCACGGCCCAAGAGTTTCAACGCCAAATGGCGCAAATATGTAATCGCCACTGAGATTAGCATATTTGCGCCGCTTGGCGTCCTCAGCTGAGGCAGCACCCATCGCAACCTGACACGCGGTCACTGGAAGATGGGACGGCGCAAGGGTATCGATGCAAATAGCATCCCATACCAGAGGCCGTCCCAGTTTCCAGGGAGTGAGTGTCATTCCGTCGGGCCTCTTACCATCATCGCGGGCTAACCGCGTTCCAGCACCGCGGGTGCTCCAGCGGTGGTAAAGGCCCGGCGGATGACATCGTTGAGTTCCGCATGACGAGGAAGGCGACCAGCGCTCCTGCCGCAAGACAAGCCGTGGTGGCCGAGCTGGTCTACAGGACGACCACAGCGGCATTGATGAGGAGCGTTACAGGGTGCGCCAAGACGAAGGGCCGTGGCAAGCCTAAACGTAGCACTGTCGAGTAAAGTGCCGATGTTTTTAGAGGGTAATGCCTGTAGCCAGAGACCCGACTCCCACTCGCCAGCAGCCAGGAGGCGAGCACGCTCTGCAGAATTGGTTGATGCGCTTAAAAGGTTGTTTCGCACCAATCTGCAGAACGGCTCGTCCCAAAGCCTCTGCGAGCAAGGATTAGCCGGGGGTTCCGACTCCGGGCAAGCCAACTGCCAAGCATTTTTGGCCTCGGTGGAGAATGCTAACTCAAAAGTCCCCAGTTTTGACAGTATCTTATTTACTAGGGACTGCGAGCTATTCACCGAGGACAAAAAGGCTGGCAGGGAAACACTCGACACTTTCCGAATGCCCAGACCACCAAATCTAATAGGCAATGATGCCTGGTCCCAGGAAGAATTTGCCAGATTAATATTCAAAACCGAACAGAGGGTATGTTTCACGGTATTGTCTAGGAGCTCTAAAAGAGCAGGATGTTTCCGCAACTGACCGCAAAACGTACATAAATTTTGGAACAAATAAACAGTATCTAATTATGACATAAGCCATGTGGCTGTTAATTTGGAGTAGGCGGTCCGAAACATCATTAAAATTTTGAATTTTTTGGTCAACAAAATCTTGAAGGGAATCATCGAAAATTGGGGAGCCTAAAAGGTGAAGCGAGGACTTGCCGACGACTGTGATATTAGGGGCTAAAGAACTAAAAGCAGCACAAATAGCGCCAGGCGTCGGACAAGACTCAGAGATAAATAGCTCACACTTCGAAAAATTTAGCTCCAGGCCTATGGCACTGAACTCTCGAATGAGGAGCTGCAGATCCCGTAGTACTGTGCTCGCTTCGCCTCTCAGAGTCCCATCGTCAAGATGGTATCTTGACGGCACGTTAAATTTGGAATTTAATTTTTCGATAATGGGGTGGATCGCGAGACTAAAAATGGTCGGCCCGAGAGGGTCGCCTTGCTGGCAGCTGACCGCCGAGTGCAGGAGGTGGCCCTTGTGTAGAAGGTTGGTGGGCTCCTTGTGGCACTGCCACAAAAATTGATACGCGGCAGGCAACTTCTTACGAATTTGATCCAACAAGGCGCCCCTATCTACCGAATTGAACGCGTTCTTAACATATACCTTCAGCAGAACTTCCCCGCCCTCATTCTGAAGGAAAGTCCTAAGGGCATGAACGGAGGATTCGCAACCACCGTTCGTGCCAAAACCGAGCTGGAGGGGCTGAAAATATTCTTTAAGATTTGGGGCGGAGAATCTACAGCAAATTTTTGCTGTCAGGCGCCGGTAGGTGGTGCCAACAGCAATGGGCCGAATGCCTCCATCCTTTTTATTTAAGGCAATTAGGTTGGCACCATACAGAGTTTCCATGACCGAACTAACAACTGAGCCTGACAGCATAAGATTCACGAGCCCCGTAATAGCAGTTAATAGAATATCTCCCGCCTCACCAGCGCAGCTTAAGAGGTCCTTCAGGTGCTGCGGGGTCAGGGCATCTATGCCACCCGCCGAGCCGTTAGGGAATGAAAAAACAGCTTGACGGACAGCATCGGCAGAAACTTGCAGCGCAGGATCCGCAGCACTAGGGGCGTCTGGTAAGCGAAGGTCTGCCGAGGGTAAAGGGTGTTTAGAACGTATGCCGGCCAACGTCTCGGGCGTGTCGGGAGCGAAAGTGTCGCTAAAAAAAAGGATCCTGGCAGCCCCTTTAATATCACCGTCGCTTATTTCATTTTCTACATATTGAGAGATACATGGATAATTAAAAAAGCGGTGATCATTGATGGTGATGAGGGAGGCAGGATTATAACAATTATTTTTAATGCATGAAGTCAGTGAATTTGTTTTGTTTGGGCAAGCAGTATCTTCAATATGTAGAATTCTGAACGGAAATGTAAGTAGGTGCTCCCAGCTCTGTTCGTCGTTTTTGGCAGTGGCACTAAGAATGTCTTTTGCGAGGGTCTGAGCTACAGCGACCCTCGCTCCGCGTGGGATTCTTTTAATAACGCGTTTTGTTGATTTTAAGTCGGACACCCGTTCCCAGAAAAGTTTTATGGAGTCTGAGGCTGAGGCGGTGGGAACGGGGGCCGACGAAGGGGCAGAGGCAGTAAGTACGGAGCGGTCTTTGTGCGACTTACCTATATGGATGTTCAAGCCCCTCTGTCCCTTACATAAATGAGGCTGGGGACACCTGGGGCAACGAATCCAAATTGCCAGCGAACTCGACTGTGCGTTATTGGGAACCTGAGACATGCATATAAAAGTAAACTGGTAAACTATATATACAAAAACACCTCAAAAAAATAGTTAAATATATCAAAATGACCACTGCTGCCTGGATGACTTTTAAAGACTTTCCGTCTGAAGCACGTCATGCGCCAACTCCAAAGGCGCAGAGGAAAACGCTTGATTTAGGCCTTTTCACATGCGCAGCTCGGCGACCTCCTATGGCAACAGTCAAACAATAGACGCTGCTAAGGTAACGGCGTGCCGATCTGTCACAACAATACTAATGGTGTATGAAGCAAAGTCACACAAACAAAACGGCCTCAACACCACTAAATATCCGATCACGCACCAACAGTACCAACAACAAATAATATGTACTGCCACGGGGCGCGACTAAGCACAGCGCCAGGAGTTAGGAAAAAGCCACGTGGCTATTTTTAAAAATTAAATTAAAATATGCGATAGAACGGAACGTAGCGTCCTAAAGTAAACAAACCGCTGTTCGAAAATTTAGTAAAATTATTAAAAATCTAGAAGTATTACTTACGAATTTAGTGTTAAAGAGTGCAGTGATATCAGGTGCAAACATCCATTGTTTGGGTTTACGAGGAATCGTCGATTTACTCCACAATTTTCGACAGGTATTCCACAAAATATACGTTAAATAACAATATTTAAACCGTGGGAAAATCTTTAACAGCAAATCACAACCCATTTTTGAATTTAAACCAGCTGATTGGAGGTTAGAACAACACATCAGACGTGCGCTTTGACAGAAGTCACTACCTGTCAAACTGACAATAGGCTTACGGCAGCGTTCACAATTAAAGTTGCGTTTTATTACATATAACAACAGTTGTGATTTCGTTTTACGCACGTCATTTATTTATTTGGTTTAAAGTATTAATTCAGCGAACAAAATGACACCAAAAGTAAATAAATGCTCCAAATGTTCAAAAATAATACCAAGGCAAGAATTCTTGACATGTAGCAGCTGCAATTTAATTTACGATACAGAATGTGCGAATTTAACTTTAAAAAAATTCTATATCTTGTCTCGGACACAAAAATTGAAATGGGAATGTAAGGTCTGTACAACATTACATGAAAACGCACAAACAAATATAGCTGAAAAGGAAATGCAGGAAAAAACTGAAACTATCCAAACACCCATTAAAGCCATTTCAATGCGCTCACAGTCACAAAATGATTCAGAAGATGATCCAAATAATGTATCTGTCAATACGCTCGATGAGGATATCACTTCTCGAAGTTTTGACCTATCAACTTACAACAGTCTGAACAATACTAATTATGAATTAAAAGACGAAATTAGTAAACTCAAGGAACAACTTTATAGCACCCAAAATGAACTCGAGAATAAAATATTAGAGAGCGAAGCTCTTAAAAAACAATTAAAAAATCTCGACACCCAAATCAAATCATTAAAAGCTATATGTATGTCACCAATACCGGCAGATACTATCAATCGCACCCCAATAATAAAAAAGAAAATAAATAAAAGAAGAAATTCATTAGCAGACTACAAAGTAATAGAAAGTTGTGCGAAAGCACATGCAAAAGAAATTGAACGTAATTTTAAGCAGACTGAATTAAGAACACATGACATAAAAAACAATAAACAAATGACGAACACAAACATGGCAAATACGAAAGACATAAAAAAACAGAATAAACGGACTGAAAAAAATAAATATGTAGCTGAAAAACAAAAGATATGCATAGTTTCAAACAGTAAAAGATTTAATATATTGAGAAATTTAAAAAATAACATTTTCTACAATGATTTTGAAACATTTCACTACATTATTCCAAACGTGGGAGTAGACATTTTGACTAATAATTTGGAGAATAAAGTTAGAGGTTTAACAAAGAAAGATTATTTTGTTGTGATGATTGGTGAAGAGGATTTTAAAAAATCTCGGGACTACAAAGCATTAGTGGATTCAATAAAAAATAATTTGCAATATATGGCCAATGAAACGAATGTTATAATAGTTTCTCCAAATTATGTATGTGGCACACATTTGTTTAATTGGAGAGTAGAAGTTTTCAACAACTTGCTTGCACAAAGTACGTCAAAACATGCTTATGCTGTGTTCCTTGATGCAAATAAGGATCTACAGCTGGACATGTTTTCTACAACTACTGGAAAAATTAAAAATACAGGAATTCAAACAATTATTCAAAACATAGCCGAATTTATAAGCCTGCTTAATTTTGAAGAAGATAAAGATATCCTTAACGACGAGAAACAGCATAACAAAAATTATCAAAAATTTTTTCTATTATCATAACATCCGAATTCTTCACCAAAATATATCTGGACTTATAACGAAAAGTGATGACCTTATAGTCAATATAAGTCAGATAGCAGGTCATAGTCAAGGTATAGACGTTCTGTGCATCACAGAGCACAATATGATCCCGGACAATGAAGCTTTTTTGACAATACCGAACTTCACACTAGCAACCAGTTACTCAAGAGAGAAAAAAAGGGGAGGATCGTGCATTATAGTGAAAAATGGACTGAAATTCAAAATTTTAGAAGATATAAGAAAGTTGTCTGTGCAATGTATCACGGAAATTTGTGCAATTGAGCTTTGTGACCATAATTTAATAATAATATGTATGTATAGAGTACCTAATACTAGTCTAAATATTTTCCATGATATTCTAGGACGGAGTTTAAATGAGGTCAACTGCAAATCAAATAAAAAAATTGTGCTCTGCGGAGATTTTAATATAGACACGCTAAAAGACACTCCAAAAAGTCAGGACTTTATTAATCACTTGTTGAGTCATAACCTGCATCTTGAAATTAAAGAACCAACAAGAATTAATAGCGGAACATGTATAGATAACTTTGCTCATAATATAAAAGGATCAAAAGCAGAAGTGATCGATATGGCCCTATCCGATCACGCTGCACAAATCTTAACATGTCCAACAAAAAAAACGTGTGCTTTAAAATCATGGCGAATAAAACGACGTGATTATAATAAAGAAAATTTTATATTATTCCGAAACTATATCGAAAGCTTATCATTTGCTGACGTATTTAAAAGTACAGATGTTAATGAGGGATATGATAATTTTATAGATATTTTTAAATGTCTGCATGACTTATGTTTTCCCTACAAAACAATAAAAAAAACAATAATGACAAAACAAAAGTGGCTTACAAAAGGAATAAAATCATGTTGTAGGAAAAAAAGGGAAACCTTATGGCACTATAGGCTAAATAAAAATGACAAAACTAAAGTGGCTCTAAAATCGTATACACGCAAACTAAGGAAGATAATAAAATTAACACAAAGATCACAAAACGCTCATTATGTAAATACTTCACAAAATAAATCAAAAGCTACATGGAAAATAATTAATAGTACAAAAAATAACTATCCAAAAGAGCCAATTACTCACATTGTAGTAAATGACAAACATATTACTTCGCCATCACAAGTTGTCAATTTATTCAATGATTTCTTCATAAACCAAAGTAATGATGACAATAAAAACAAAGAAAATAAAAAGTACGCCATTAAATTAGAAAACAATATGCATTTAATATTTATGGCTCCAACTACACCCACCGCTGTATATAAAACTATAATGGCACTAAAAAATACAAATAGTGTAGGCTACGATGAAATAAATACAAAGGTAATTAAGTATGTGGCTGACCTAATTGCCAATCCTCTAAGTCATTTAATTAACTTATGTTTAGCCACAGGTACTTATCCGCAAAAACTAAAAACGGCTATTGTAGTACCGCTTTATAAAAAAGGGGATAAACATAATATGTCAAATTATCGCCCAGTGGCTCTTTTGCCAATCACATCCAAAATATTTGAAAAGGTAATCCACGACATTTTTTACAACTTCATAGAGAAACACAAAATATTAATCACAGAACAAAAGGGCTTTAGGAAAGACAAAACGACGAACATGGCAATATATGAGCTAGTAAAACATGCTGTCACAAACATGGATAAAAGGAGTCCATCGTGTGCCATATTCATGGACATGTCTAAAGCGTTTGATCGAGTTGATCATAAGTTGCTACTGTGGAAATTGGAATGTTGTGGATTCCGCGGTAACGCTTTAAACTTAGTGGCATCTTATCTCGAAGACAGAAAACAATACACTAAAATGACACAAATATCCATGGAGTCAAAAGAGGAGGAAACATACATATCTGATTGCCAGACTATTAAGTGTGGAGTACCTCAAGGTAGTGTTCTTGGACCTTTGCTATTTTTAATATACATAAATGACATTATAAAATCTAGTAAATATCAAATGACACTTTTTGCCGATGACAGTACTGTAATTTTTGATGACAATAATGATAATGATAATGATTATGAAATTGAAATAAATAATACATTAAATAATATAATTAATTGGCTTGACATTAATAATCTTAAAATTAATATTGACAAAACAAATTTAATGCAATTCACACAAAGGAAAAGGAGAGATTCACTAAAAGTTAAATATAAAAATCAAGCAATAACAGAAACACAAAGTACTAAGTTTTTAGGAGTTCACGTAGACTACAACATGACTTGGATAACACACTCACAGGAAATATGTAAAAAATTATCTAAGTTCTCCTTTGCCTTGTACAAGTTGGCTAAAGTAGCAGACCGACAAACAGTCTTAACGGCATACCATGGTTTTGTGGTTTCAACTTTACGCTATGGTGTGATTTTTTGGGGCAACTCTTCGGAAAGAGAAACGGTATTTAGGGCGCAAAAAAGGTGCATTAGGTCAATATGTGGCATTAAACCAATAGAGTCCTGTCAGCCACATTTCAAGTCCATGAAACTTCTAACTTTTCCGTGTCTGTACATTTTGGAGTGTTGCATATTTGTACATTGCAACCCCAATTTATTTAAAAAAAAGCCTGCTGTTGACTTTATTAACCTTAGTCCTAGAAATACTACAATTGAAACACATTGTTGCAAAACCGCAATGATGTGTAAAAATGCTACAGAAATGGGTCCTAAATTATATAATAAACTGCCAGAACTAGTAAAAAACATGGACGTTAGGAATTTCAAATTACATTTAAATAAATTATTAATTGAAAAATGTTATTATGACATTAAGGATTATTTAAATGACATTTTATGAAGTTCTTGACTTCATATTATTTTTGGCTCAATTATTTCATGTTTCTTTATTGACATTGAGTATGACAAATAATTCAAATTGACATCACAAATTTTAATTTCTTTAATTTATTTTTTTATTTTTAAAGACATCGTTTTAAATATATCATATTTTAATGACATTTTATTTTGATTGACTAATTTGAGTTATTATTATTATATTTTTTTTTTTGCCAATGGACATTAGATTATTTAAATTTGTAATTATCTTTCAGGACCTTGTCTACCTACCGCTATTATTTATTTATATTTTTTGAAACATTGAAATTTTAATTTTGTATTTTCTGACATTTAATTAAGTATTTTAAGTTTGTATTTTCTGATATTTTAATATTTTAATTTTTATTGACATCGATGTATTGAATTTTTTTTATAATTTTTTTATTTTCATATTGTCTGACGTTTAATTGTTTTAATTTTAAATGACAATAATTTATTGAATTTTTAATTAGTTTAATGAAATATAACTAATATTTAGTATGCCAAGAGGCACATCATGGAGCCGCTATTATATAAGACCACCTTTATTCACCTATGATGACTAAATAAATGATTTGAATTTGAATTTGAATTTGATAGTAAACCGTGTCAACATTTTTGACATTTTTTTTTTTTTTTTATTAAATTATCAATTTTAATTATTAAAAATTAAAATTATTTATAAATAGCATCTACCAGGTAAGATCAATATCAGAATAATGTTAATATAAGAATTAAATAAGATATAAAAATATCTTGTCAAGTAATTCAAAATTCGAGTAAATGTCAAGTAAATAAACATATAAAATAAAAATTAAATGTTAATTATATATAAAATTTACAGATAAAAATATTCATTATTATGTCAATACCTATTGTAATTACTTATAAATTTCATAATAATAGTCAATATCTACCACTGAGGGTAACTTTAGGTTTCACTCGTCAATAAACTCATTTATCGAGTAATAAGCTTTTTAGCAACATTGATTTTAATGTTCTACAAAAACTATTGTCAGTCTGTCATAGATAATGACAACCCTCTTTCCCGTAGACCACTTGCTACGGTCGTGACAGATCTCTCTCGCTTCTTCATTCACCTTTTCATACATAAACGTTGGTTTAGGGTACTTTTGACCTGACCTTTCTTTAAGAAATCTTCGATTTCATCGTAATACGACGTCTTGAATCTGCCCCTTCTATACCATTCCATTCACTCCATCCTTACATACATTTTTCGATACTCTCTTTTCTTTTCTATCCTATTCACTATATCTTGTTTCACTTCAGCATGTTCCCGAATTACATAAACTATTCTGTAATTTATTTTTCAATAATACTCCTTCCGTACTTCATAAGGTCTTTCTTCTACTGCATTTATTCTACTGACTGACATGATTATTCTGGCACATCCAATTTTCGCTTCCATACGTTAATGTTGGAACGAGCGCTTCTCTATAAAAACCAGAAGAGCGTTTTTGGACAGATTCTGTCTGTTCACAAAAACGTATATTCACCATTATTCCCGAATTCTCTCATCTGTTGCACTTTGTCATCCACACTCACAATTCCACAACGACGATATTATTTTCCTCTAATCTGATACAAATACAATCAAACGATCAATAATGGGTATAACGGCATTTTAGCTCCACTATCGCCTTCAATTTAGGCCCAATATGGAATTTCCTTCTAAGTACCAAGGCATCTAAAAATAAGCTTTCTTCCTTTTTACCTCATTAAACATCGATTAACAAAATTCTCGATCGTCGCCTGGACTGTATAGTTATACATTTTATTTTATATTTCTTTTACTTGAAATTCTTTTTTCGTTTTCTCATGGCATCATTAAAATCAAGAAATATGGGAATTCCATTGAATTAAAATTAAGAATTAGTGCTTCCATCAGGCGTGTCAATACCTTTAGCAAATTGCTTATTGAGACAGTAATATACCCTGAATTGTAATACCCACATCATTTTCAATACAGGTATAAACGAGTTCACCGATATGACTACGGATGAGTTCTTAGCTTCTTATACTGGATACATCCGCGATACCAGCTTCGTCCCACCCGTTGTCATGAACGCCACCGAAGTCCCAGACATCGAGATCCCGAAGCAATTTGACTGGCGTGACAAAAATGTCGTCACCAGCGTCAAGGCCCAATCCGTCAAAAATACCACAGGCTGTGGATCCTGCTGGGCATTCGGTGTTGTAGGTCAGTGTATGCACAATATTTATTTTTATTATGAAGCTGACAAAACAACGCCTACGCAAAATTGGGTTATGGCAAGCACATTTCAATTTCTGGATTAATATTAGCCACAGAAATAAAAATAAAAGTATATATCTTATTTGATTTCTGTGTTTATATCACGTAGAATTTTCGTATTGTCCCGATATTTCCGATTATTTTGTTAATCTGATGAATTCTCGCAGGCAACATCGAGGGGCAATATGCTATGAAATATAAAGAATTGGTGGATTTCTCTCCGCAACAGTTAGTTTCCTGTGACAAGGGATTTTTTAATGATGGCTGTAATGGTGGAATTCCGTTTTTGGCTATGAAGTAAGTCAAATTCGATAGATATGGATTTTAATTGATTTTTAGCTTTGTGTAGTATGGACGTAAGTGGTGCTATAGGAATTTGTCCTAGCCAATGTCCCTTTACTATACCTATTACTATCGTCGTCCCACTTATATACGATTTACATTTATTGGTCAAGTGTTTTAGTAACGGACTAGCATTTAGCATCCGGGATGGGACGGATCGAAACGAAACAAAAAAATATCGTGTATTCGACTACATTCGACTACGAGTACATCGGTCAGATATAGGTATACAAATTCATACGATATTTATAGGCCCCGCTCTCTATGTCGAAAAAAGCCGTACGGGGGACACGGAGAAAAACGGTACACGATCCGGTTGCATCCGAAGAGATTTCTGTTCCGTTCATACATTTGCTAGAACTATGGATTGAATCCGGGGTTGTTTTTTTTTCATTCCGTCCCGCCCCGGATCATTTTATTCCGAGCCTTAGCGAAGTGAACGGGCTAGCTAAAGGGCTTAGCTCTAAACTTATTAAGTTCGTATTTAAGTCAGAGAATGCAGAAGATTGATTAGAACGGAGAAAGGGTCTGTTGTCTCTATGGGGGTCTCACAGGGGTCAATTCTGGGTCCGTTTTTGTTTCTTATTCTGATGATTTGGTCTGATGATACATATTTAGTGTTTAAAATTAAAAGACAACAATTAACATATGACGACGTGAACAAAGCTATTTCAGAAGTGGTAAACTGGTTTATGGTTAATAATTTATTACTGCATGGCAAAAAGACAAAATATACAAGTAAGAGGCGAAAATTGGGATCTTGTTGATTCCACAGTATTTTAAGGCTTTACTCTAGGTCATTGTCTAATGACATATATAACCGGGACATAACGCCAAGATAATTCTTGGCGTTATGTCCCGGTTGCCCCCCGCGCATCACGCGATGGCCCAGAGTTCGCTTTCCTGCTATTCTTGGCCCAGCTCGCTTGGCCTTCGGCATTATTAGTGGTGAGCTTATTGGCACGCATATCGTTCTTGACTACGTCAAGCCATCGCTTCTTGGGCCGGCCTCTCCTTCCCGTGCCCGGCGGGGGTGGCATAGCCTGACACTTGTTCCTCACATAACTTGACGGTCTGCGCAAGACCTTTAGGCTTTACTCTAGATAGTAGATTTCAATGGGGTCCACACATTGATAAATTGGCGAAAAGGCTAAGTTCTGCAGCATATGCTGTAAAGAAGATACGAGGTTATTCTAATGAGGCTACACCAAGATTGGTTTAGTTAGACACGCTGCCGACAGGCATAATGTATTTGTACTGCAGAAAAGAGCTATTCACGCGATTTACCAATTGGGACCTAGAACTTCACTTAGAGATAAATTCAAAAATATTGACATTATGACAATGCCATCACAATACATATATAAGGACTTGATCTATGTTCATAAAAATATACACTTGTTTATGAAGAACAGTGATGTTCATAATAGGAATACTAGAAATAGAGATAAACT
The DNA here is from genome assembly GCA_907269095.1 of Blastobasis adustella. Lineage (NCBI taxonomy): Eukaryota > Metazoa > Arthropoda > Insecta > Lepidoptera > Blastobasidae > Blastobasis > Blastobasis adustella. The sequence goes on along the minus strand of OU026116.1, from coordinate 2,050,345 downwards.
TGATACTAGAGGTTGTCGTCTGGGAAAAGTCCACAAATCACGGGTGTACGCTTTTATAATAAGGTTCCAACAGATATACAGAATTTACCATTATTATAAAATAAAAAAGCCTTTATTAAAAATAAATTATGTCAAGAAACTTATTACAGTATATCTGAATATGTAAATGACAAAAGTCCATGGAAGTGAACTGCAGTTCTATACAGGTATTTATTCACTTTTAAGTTAGAATATAGGCAAATATATTGTATTAGCATATAAGACATTAAAAAAATCAAAGAATTAACTTAGGCTCTGTGGGTTTTTTGCCGTTTCTATACCACGGTGGACCAACTAGGAAGCGGTGTTAACATTCCTTCCCTTCCCACACACGGTGTCTTTTGGTCGTAGCGGGGCTGGAGGGCCTCTGCTCTGCGCGGGCTGCGGTGGGGATGGCGTAGGATAGGATAGGGGAAAAGTAGGGGTAGGGTAAGCATAGGGTAGGGGTAGGCCGGGGTAGGGTAGGTGTAAGGGTAGGGGTGGGTAGGGTACGATAGGGTTAGACTACGGGCAAGGTAAGGGTAGGATGGGAGCAGCTACCTATGCTCGCTTAAAGGTCTGTCTGGCGGTGGCGTGGGGGCGGGGGCGCCCCTTTCCCTCAAATATGATTGAAATGGTCGATGGCTGGGCCTTGCCTTGTACTCATGCTGCCTTGGTGGACAGGCTTACACTTGCTGTAGGCCTTTGCATAGCATTGTTAGGTGGTTTTTCTTAAGTATGGTATACATAGGTTCCCATATATTATGTCGAGCGCGCACCGGCTCTGTTTGGCATTGTTGGGCACTGACCGGCTCTGTCTGGTATTGTCGGACGTGGTCCAGCCGTTGTCGGCGGGGTGTGTATTTGAAACATCAGGCGAGGACTTCACCATGAATCGTTTATTTATTTATTTAACAGGTTATTGTACACAAGATAACAAATACAGAAAGTACAGATTAGTAACGATACAACAGGCACACTGGGAAAGATAGTATTCTTTCACTCGTTTTTTTAAATATGAATTGATGACTATCCCGCACGAAGTTCCATATCCGGGCTGCATGAACAGTGAAGGAATAGGAGAAAAAATCGGAACTGTGAGTAGGAATTGCAAGTGACGATCTTACGCTTGAGCGACAAGGCTTGTCTTGAGGACGGGAAAAGTGGAAACGGTCACAAAGGTATAAGGGAGCGGGTGGGATATAGAGGACTTTGTAGAGGGTAGATAGGATATGAGAATTCCTGCGTAGACGGATTGGAAGCCACTTGAGCTAAGAACGACAACTGGAAATATGGCTCAAGTTTGTTCAAAACCTCCTCAGTGGCTTCCAAGTAGCAGGAGTCAGAATAGTCGAGAAGAGGAAGGAGAAATTCCTTCAAATTCATTGTTATTAGTATTGCATTATTGCAGGTATTTATATGCTTGTGTTTCAGTTATTTGGTGCAAGCTGGCGGTCTAGAGACAGAAAAAGACTATCCTTACACTTCCGGGCGTGGTGATCGTGGTATTTGCAAGTTCGACAAAAAGAAAATAAAAGTAACGCTAAAGAACTATAAAACATTTGGTTTTTTTGCAATGACCGAGGATGAGGTGGCCAAGCTATTAGTTTCCACTGGGCCGCTTACCGTGGGTCAGTTAAACCACTTTTTATTCTATTTCTTGCGATTTTTATAAGTAAAGATTTTGAATTTCATTCGCATTTCCATAGGAATTTACAAATAACCTTTCTTACTCAATGCCTACGCAATTTTTCTTGTTTACTAGATAATCTAAGTATGGCACGGCATGTGTTCCTAGGCGAAGAAATATATTTCTACTCCTTGATTGACGGTTTGGTCCGTTAGTAAAGTATTGTATATACATTAATGTAGTATTTAGATGCCACGGATAATTTATAAACACTTAAATCTATTGGGATTTCAATGCGATGCAATGATGCAGAACTACATGTTTACTAATTGATCTACTATTTATTATCACTAAAATAACTATAATTATAATATCTGCTTGATTACTACTTAGGTCTTGCTGGTACAAATCTAAAACCTTACAAAGGTGGAATAATGAATAATGAACAGTGTAAGGATACCCGCAACAACCATGCAGTTTTGTTAGTTGGATACGGAGAAGGTAATATAAAATATATACTTTAAAACATAAACATAACGTGTACGAAGTAGAGTATTTTATTTTATGGTACATCATCATCCACCAACAATCGCGCAGTTAGGGTACGGGCATCGGCACATAGTTCGCAGAACAGATGGCCGATAGGGAAGTAAAGTTTGGTGGCGACCACGTACCGAAAGATGCAGCGTGGGTAGGCCTCACACGACGCGGAACAACGACCTGGTAAAAGTCTCAGCTACTAGCTGGATGCATAAGGCACAGCACCGGTCTTTGTGGAGATGTCTAGGGGAAACCTATGCCCAGCAGTGGGCGTCGTTCGGATGACATGATGAGTTGATAGCCATGAGCTCCCATTGCAAGTAATTGTTAGTGAATAATCTTACTTTGCGCTGCGCTAAAGTTCTGCAGTAATCGCTCCTTTTATGTTATGTAGCATTTAATTAAGTCTAACTTAAATAGAAAACCAAATTCTATCATAGTATGCCATCCCGTACAGTAAAACTTTAGCCCTTAGTAGTAGACTTAAAGGTGCCATGCAAGGCGAACGAGACCAATAAGAGAGTTTTTCTGTTAGTGTTTTATGTTTCTGAGTTTGTGGTATTCGCCTTCATTGATGCGGAGGAAAGCAGAGATGAAGGAGTTTAACTATTTTTTATGAGAAGTCTAATGATATAAGTGCCTAATTTTGCAGAAAATTGTGTTCCTTACTGGCTCTTCAAGAATTCCTGGGGAACAGACAGTGGAGAAAAAGGATATTTCAGATTGCGGAGAGGCGTCAACTGTTTAAATTTCATGAAGGATATCGGCGTAAACGCTGTGCTTAAATGATTGAATTGAATAATAAATTACGTTTCATTAAGTTTTTATTTTCATTAAATTTTGTCAACAAATGTCGCTTTAAAATTGGCCTTGGGGAGAGAGAAAACGAGAACAAGATTAGTTCAAGGAGACAGAAGAAATAGAAAACAACTAACAAGCACCAGTATTTACTAAAGACTATTTAGATTATGGTGTATCCAACTTTATAACTCTGGGCGCTCTACATGACTCCAAGCTTATTTTTGATCATCACATAAATACAATAACAGCTAAAGCGTATAAGGCACTTGGGTTCATAATAATATGCTCTAAGGGATTTAATTCTGTAAAGATCATCAAAATTCTTTAGGGTAAAAGCCGGATACTTGCCCCAGTGGGATAGTTGCCCCAGTTTCGAAAACACTATGTTAGGGATGTTAGTGGCACGCGTATTTACATAAATATTTGTTTTTCTAGGTTTCCTAAAGACCAGACATGTCTGGGTTGCAAATTGGAAGTGCTGCGTTGTAAACATTTTGAAGAACAAGATAATAATTAGATGCAAGTCCCTTCTGTCCTGCTGCACCAGCATTATATGAATTTTTACTGAAAATAAAGAATATGCTGCTTGTTTAATATATTAATGTATCTAGCCTTTTCATTTTTTTTTTTCTTGACTATGTCCTCAAGAGGGCATCATATTAAATTTGTGAAGTCACATAGGCCAACCTGTGAACAATGAAGGACATGAATAACGCTTCTTACTATAAGTTTTTTAGTTTAGAAGTTATGAGGCAACAAATAAACATAATTACTGGTCAAAATCATAAACCTCCTTTTTGCAAAAGCAAGCACTGCCAATTCACGGTATGTAGGATCGAGAGATCGAAAAGACGGTGGTAGGTATCAGGGCATGGCTTTGATTCACTAGACACCTTACCTTTTATTATAATGTCAATATTAAAATATAAGGACAAGCTTAAATAAATTGCATAGTCATCTGGAGCGAACAACAAGTCAGATTTGTTTGTGTTCGTTACGAGTAGAAAGTCGTAGCAAAATATAACTCATGATGAGTTATATTTTGCTGCAGATGGGCTGCCTTGTGTTATAGAGATGTGTGACATTTTGTCTCGTATTTAAACTCTAAATGTACTCTCTGCTTCTGTATATAATTTTTTTTCTCTATGGTAACAATCTATAAAGTAGGAGGTTCTTACAAAAAAGGATCGAATGAAATCGGACACTTTACAACAATTACAACTTAGTACACATTTTGACTTCCATCCCCCCTCCTAAGGGAACCGTGATGAATTTTAGGATACAAAGTATCCAGTGTCCAATGATTTGACCAATGATGATGTGACCAAGTTACAAACAGATAAAAAAACAAAAATGAAAAAAAATTACAGTTTTGCATAGTTTTACGCTAGGATATAGAAGTCTTTGCAGTTTAGCTTCAGAATCGTTTATAGAGTCCACTCCAATAAAAGAATTTAAAATATCTTCAATGTTAGTACAGAATTCAACCTGATACAGTTTTATTATAAATATGTATAAGTATATATATAATGCTATAAATATATAGCCTCGAATACTATATTTTATTTACTGAAATTCCGTCAAACTATTTCATTATGTACTTACTGGGTATTTATGGTATTCTCTGAAATAGGGTGCACAAATTATTTTTATTATCCTCATAAAAAACCAAGATTTTACAACAGATAATGTTGAAAACTACCATTGAACAAGTACATAAATAGGCATCCTCCTATTCTTGTATCATTAGCAGTTACAACTGAACTGAAAATGTTAGTTTTTGGTCTTTCTTTGTTAGTAATTTTAGGCGCCTGCGCCAGCGTAGCGCTCGCAGCTGCTACAGAGAAGCTGATGTTCGACCTGGACAACGAAGCGCAGTTGGTAGAGTTGTTCAACAACTTCAAGCAAAAGTACGAAAAGAACTACCACAAATTAGAGTACTCGAAACGGTACCAAATTTTCGTGGAAAACTTGGCCGAGATCAATGCGATGAACGAACAGGATTCTACTGCTACTTATGGTATCTTAATTCCTTTTCCCTTTGTATTACTTTATTGGCGCAATCTTGCTGCGCTGCTATAATACATACTTTAACGTTACCCCTTTTTCCTTAGGGGTAGACAGAGGTTACTGTTCCACTTACGGTCGTGACAGATCTCTCTCGCTTGTTTCACATTCATTTATACAAGAATATCTCTTACGGGTACTTTTGACCTGACCTTTGTTTAAAATATCATCGTAATCATCGTGACACGACGTCTCAGTCTGCCCCTTCTGACCATTCTATTCACTCCTGTCATATCTATATTTTTCTTTAATCTCCTTTCATTCATCCTCTAATTACTCCTTTCTCTATCCTAGTCCCTACATCTTCTTTTAATCCAGCACGTTCCCTGTTTTCATAAACTATTCCGTAATTTATCTATACTCCGTGCTTCATAAACTTTCACTTTTACTTTTTTTTTATGTCGTATAACTAGACGGTAGGCAAACAGGCAAGCGGGCCACCTGATGGAAAGTGGTCACCACTGCCTATAGACAATGGCAACACTAAGAGTATCGCCAATGCGTTGCCTACGTCTAACACGTTGCTCTGACAGCAAAAAGGCAAATGCCCCTCCACTGCCAAAGCCACGGTTCCCCAAATCCCCACCCCATGGAGCACTGGATTTATTCTATTGATGGTTACTGCATTTATTCTACTTTCATGCTTATTCTGACACACCCACTTTTGGTTCCATACGTTAATTTTGAAATGAGCACTTCTCTATAAACAGCCAGAACAGCCTTGGTAAGATTCTGTTTGTTCATAAAAATGTATGTAGTGCTCCATTCACCATTATTCTTCTCGATTTGAAATACTTTTTTTGTTTCCTCAAGGCATTTCTAAAATAAAAAAGGGAATTCCATTGAATGAAATTTTAGGGTTAGTGCTTCCACCAGACGTGCCAATACCCTCAGGACATTGCTTATTGAGACAGTAATATACCCTGAATTGTAATACCCACATAATTTTCAATACAGGTATAAACGAGTTCACCGATATGACTACGGAAGAGTTCTTAGCTTCTCATACTGGATACATTCGCGATACCAGCTTCGTCCCACCCGTTATCATGAACACCACCGAAGTTCTAGACATAGAGATCCCGAAGCAATTTGACTGGCGTGACAAAAATGTCGTCACCAGCGTCAAGGCCCAATCCGTCAAAAATACCACAGGATGTGGATCCTGCTGGGCATTCGGTGTTGTAGGTCAGTGTATCACAATATTTATTTTTATTATGAAGCTGACACAACAAATTTCGAGATTAATATTAGCCACATTAATATTTTAGAAATAAAAATAAAAGTATATATCTTATTTGATTTCTGAGTGTACAGCACTTAGAATTTTCGTATTGTCCAGATATTTCCGATAATTTTGTTAATCTGACGAATTCTCGCAGGCAACATCGAGGGTCAATATGCTATGAAATATAAAGACTTGGTGGATTTCTCTCCGCAACAGTTAGTTTCCTGTGACAAGGGATTTCGGAATAATGGCTGTGACGGCGGAATTCCGTTTATGGCTATGGAGTAAGTCAAATTCGATAAATATTTATTTTAATATATGTAGTTGGCAAGTGTAGTATTTTGGAGTGGGCAACCCTAGCTGTAACTACATAGTTACCGCACTGATAGATTAATTCACTTCTTTGTAAATTTACGTATCTTCCCTTCTTAAAGTTTATTAGTTTCGTTCAGTGTTACCCAGTGTGCGTGAGGTATCGTTTGTGAGTGATAATATACAGTATAAAGTACAAAAATAAATAAAAACAAGATCTGTTTTTCTACCCTCACCTTTTCATTTGACTTCGGTGACCGGTAAGTCGCATCAAAATACCCACATAGTGTAATTTTTTTAACGTCAAAATCAACTGACATCGACACCTGTCCCTGACATTGACAGTGACACCCGCCAGTGTTGCCAGTGCCCATAGAATCACCCTAAAATTTGGTAAACTGTGCACATTACTTTTTAACAATCCGTCCCAGTTTTAAAAGCTAAGCAATAGCGCTAAAGGAAGAGAATTCCGATGAAGCACACACCTCCGAAAACCCGGAAGCCCCAGTCACTGCCAGCTAACAGTCAACTGCCTACCACAAGCTCGAGTGTTTTGACTGTTTCGACGATCGACATGGACTCACAAAATATTACTGGTTGTACAATTGAGAGACAGAGTCGTCCAGAATTGAGCGCGCCAAGTGACGAGATATGGCAGCTAATAAAAGTCCAGAACGGTAAAATTAATAAGAAACTTGAATCACTCAAAAATGATATTATCGCGGAGTTCTCTGGACATACAAGTGACATACTGAAGTCAATAGAATTCATGTCAAAACAATATGACGAAATAAAGACTTAATTGTACAACCTCGAAAATAAAAGAAAAGAATTTCGTGCCTACATTTTGAAACTAGAGGACAAGGTTGGAAACATGGAACGATTTCTAGCATCAACGAAAATTGAGATAAAAAATATATCCAGAGAAGATGGCGAAAACAGTGAAATATTAACAGATCTGGTAATAAAAACTGCGAGTGTGCTCGATACGCCTCTTCAAAAACATTAAATAAAAGATTTCTTTCGAACCAAGGATTAAAATTCCGAAAATTATCGTAGATTTCTTTAGTGAAGGTACAAAGGAGAAGATATTAAATGGTGCCCTTAATTTAACAAGGAAAATAAGATAAATAAACTAAACACTGGCCACCTGGAATTCAGCGGACCCATTAAACCGGTTTATATAGCGGAATACCTAACTCCCAAAATGCAGCGCATGTACTACCTGGCACACAAGTACGCAAGTGAGAAGGAATTCATATACTGCTGGACATCTTTTGGAATGGTTTTTCTGCGCCGAGATGACAAGTTGCCGCACTATATGTATAATAAATTAGGAAGACGATTTTAGCAAAATTTCGCTTTTGCCATGAAAGAAAGAAAGAAAGAAAACATTTATTACAGTAGACACCACGACACGATAATTAGGTACAACATAAAATACAAATAATATTTGAAAATAAAATAAAAAATAAAAAGGAATAAAGGAATAACAAAACTGTACGAGTATCTATCGGTGTATCCATGACTAGTGTATCTGTCGGTAACCCCTTTTTTTAATTACATACGCATGTGTAAATGGCCAGTATTGCTTGTAGATGCTTTCTGTTGTTTGCTTTGTTGTTTTTGTATATTCTTTTTTGGTTTTTGCTTAACTTATCCAAATTTTGCCTATCTAGCTTCTTGTTGCACTTATAACACTTACACACATTAACACATACATGAACACTACAATCACTTATTTATAAACACACTCATCTGATTTTGTTAACCTTTGTCTTTTTTTGTGCTCCATATCTATTATTTTCTTTTGATGGCGTCCCATGACCATAATATTATAAAAGAATTAGATGAGATGTCAATGTCTATGGACTTAATTAAATCATCAGATGTTACAACAGAAATGAACACAATTAATCATTATTTCGCTAATGTAGGAAATAATTTGGCTAAACAAATTAATAATGCTAACAGTTCAAACAAGTTCATAACCCCTAATGTTGTTAACTCTATTTTACTTCTTGCACCTAATGAAGGAGAAATAGAGATAATAATCAGCAGCCTTAAAAGTAACAGTGCAACTGGATGGGACTGCATACCAGTAAAGTTTCTCAAATTTGTCAAAAATGTTATTGTCTTTCCATTGACTAAGCTCATTGGACCTTGTCTTTCACAGGGAGTTCTTCCCAACCTTCCAAGAAATAGTGGGTCTCGAGATGATGTCACCAATTACAGACCAATTTCGGTTCTTACAGCTTTCTCAAAAGTGTTTGAAAAGGTTTTGAATTCAAGATTGGTGAATTTCCTTAAACGTAATGCAATATTTTACAATAACCAATTTGGTTTTAGAGCTGGAAGGAGTACTGAAAATGCTGTGTCTGAGTTGACAGACTTCTTGAGGACTCAAATTGATTTAAAACATAAATGTATAGGAGCTTTTCTTGATCTGGCGAAAGCTTTTGATACCGTCTCAATACCGATTCTTGTGCAATGGCATTCGTGGTAAAGCTCTGGATATCTATCAAGATTTTCTCACTGACCTTTCTCAGCAAGTCAAAATTGGGGACTATGTAAGTTCTGCTGCTGCTGTGACCTTTGGAGTCCCATAGGGTAGTATACTAGGCCCAAGTCTCTTCTTGTTATATATCAATGACTTATGTGAAATTACTGTGCAAAATGGGAGTATATTCACGTACGCCGACGATACGGCAATCATTTTTTATGGAGAGACTTGGAATGATGTTTTTAAATATGCTGAAGTGGGATATTATATGGTATCCAGCTGGTTAAGATCTAACTTGCTCACCCTTAATCATTCAAAGACTGTATATCTGCAATTCACAGGAAGCTCATCCAAACCTATGTTTTCAGATTTTCCTAATTGACCAGTTGCGCTGGAATGTTGCAAACGAGCTTGTTGCATCCCGACTCAGGAAAACCATGTGGATATTCAAAAAGCTAAGACACGTAGCGGACTTTAAACTGCTTCGGACGATATATTACGCATTAGTCCAGTCAATTCTTGGGTATTGTATCAGAGTGTGGGGTGGTGCATGTAAAACCTTTACTATACATTTAGAAAGAGCACAACGTTCGCTTTTAAAAGTTATGACCTTTAGTCCGTTTAGATTTCCTACAAAGTCATTGTATGTAAATGTCGGTGTAGTGACTGTTAGGCAATTATATATTCTGCAGGTAGTCTGCATGCAGCACACTCTAATCTCATTTGATAGAGATGGTTATGGTGAGAAGCGAACAATAAGAGACGTCTGTCCCCCAACTTGTACAACCGCTTCAGCTAGACGTCAACAAGGTCCCATGGCTGTATTTATGTACAACAAGATTAATAGAGCTCTAAATATCCACCCACTTACAGCTCGCCAAGTAAAAAGTACAATTAAGAAATGGTTACCATCCAATGACTACAACCAGAGTGAAGCTTTGCTTCTTAAGTTTTAGCATTCACATACACATACACCCACACCCTCCCACACACACACCCACATCCACATCCACACCCGCACACACCCTCATACACAAACACACACACACACACACACAAGTGTAGCATATTAAAATGTATGACAACGTTAATTGCAAAAAGCTTTATTAACTTAGTTCATAAATCATAAGTTTTCTTTTTTCTCATAACGTAATTGCAATTTATGGGAAGATGCAACTGTCTCCCGTAACACAGGTCTGTACCTAGCTCGGGATTCAGTGTATACTAATGTGTAACGATTATGGAAATTAATAACTTTTTTTTTTATTATTGAAGAACCTTTGTGTAGTATAGCTGTGTAGCTAAGTGGTGCTGTGTGAATTTGTCCAAGCAAATGTCTTTTCCCTATATTACTATCGTCGTCGCACTTAAGTATGATTTATATTTATTGGTTAAGCGTTTTAGTCTCGGAATACAGATATCCGAGACGGGACGGATAGTAACGGAACGGAAAATATCGTGCAATCAACTACATCGTCCGAAACGGAACGTTTCGGACGATGTAGACAGAGAGTCTCGTGTGTACAGCTATATGCATCTTCATACGATATTGATAGGCCCCGCCCCTTTGCCGAAAACCGTACGGTATATACGGAGAAAAACGGTGTACGATACGGTTGCTTCCGGAAAGAAATCCATTCAATTCTGCCCTGAATCGAATGTAGTCAATGCAGTAAAATTTCATACATTAGCTTGAGCTACGGATTGAATCCGGAGCCTTTTTTTTTTTGTTCCTTCCTGTCCCGGATCCTTGTTGTTCGAGCTCAACGAAGTGAACAAGTACCTACAGTAAGTAAGTACAGTGAATAAACCAATCGGACAGTAGCGAGTTAACTTGGCTTGCAAGAGTTGAATCGGTCATTAAAGACGGCGGTGCGTTCTACCGTCATTGTTATGAAAGGTTTTCTATTTGACAGTTAAAGAAAAAGTTTAATCTCCTTGTTAATAGATAGAGCTGTACTGAACTCTCATGTCAAGTTTGTCTTTAGTGTCAGAGTGGAGGAGATATCATTCAAGTCACGTCGCAAATAGAATATAGTAAGCCCATGTTGCTAAATGATCATCACTCCGTTAAAACACGTCCGATTAAAAACATTCAAACAGTCAGTCATTCTATATTATTGGGTCTTATGTATGTTTTACAAATTAGCACTGAATCGGGCCATGTATTGACGATAAGCAATACTCAATTTTTTTTAATGTCTTCTAGAAATTCTCTCATTGTCATAATTATTGTCCACGTACTTGTTTGTCCCCGCGGTTGTCACCATCATTTCGACGCTCTGCTAACAATCTATAGTCTCCCTGAATCTTGTGATTTTGAATGAATGGATAGAATGTGGCTCTCTATTCAAGAAAGAATATTCCGAAATCGGTTTAGTAGTTTCGGAAATTATTCTTAACATACAAATAATTCTCACCAAGACTTCATCATGAATCATTGTTATTAGTATTGCATCACCTATATTGCAGGATTTTATATGCTTGTGTTTTTTATGTGCAGATATTTGGTGAGAGTTGGCGGTCTAGAGACAGAAAAAGACTATCCTTACACTTCCGGGCGTGGTGATCGTGGTATTTGCAAGTTCGACAAAAATAAAATAAAAGTAACTCTGAAGAGTTACAATGAATTTGATTTTTCGGCAATGACCGAGGATGAGGTGGCCAAGCTATTAGTTTCCACTGGGCCGCTTACCGTGGGTCAGTTACACCACTTTATATTCTATATTTTTGAGATTTTTATAAGTGTCGATTTTAAATTTCATACGCTTTCCGTAGGAATTTACAAATAACTTTCCATACCCAACGCCTACTAAATTTTTCTTTCTCACTAGGTAATCTAGTTGTGGCGCGGCTATTTTTTCCAAACGATGAAATAGATATCTATTCCTTTATTGACAGTTTGATTCGTTGTAAAGTATACTAACATTAATAGATGCCACGAATAATTTTGAAACATTTTATTAATGTGTAAATTGTGATTTCAATGCTATGCAACAATGCAGAACTGTATTTTTACTAATTGATCTACTATTTTGTTTCACAAAATAAATAAATAATAAATATGCTTGGATATATTCACAAAGCGGCATCTAGCCCCAAAGTAAGCAAAGCTGGTGTTATAGGTCTTAGATAAACATAGGCCGCGAATCGAACCCGGGACCTCTGCATGGCGACGGGCATGTTAACCAACTGAACCAGTCAGGTTATCAAACTAAAATAACTACATAATTATAATATCTGCTTGATCACTACTTAGGTCTTGCTGGTACAACTCTGAAAGCTTACAAAGGTGGAATACTAAGTAATGAAGGGTGCAAGGATACCAACAACAACCATGCAGTTTTGATGGTTGGATACGGTGAAGGTAAATAGATAATTTAAAACATAAACGTAAAGTATACGAAATATTTTATTTTATAGTACATCATCATCCACCAACAATCGCTCAGTTAGGGTACAGGCGTCGGCACATAGTTCGCAGAACAGATGGCCAATGGGGCAGTAAAGTTTTCGACCGCGTATCGGAAGATGCAGCGTGGGTAGGCCTCACACGACGTGGACCGACGACCTGGAAAAGGTCGCATTTACCAGCTGGATGCGGAAGGCACAGCACCGGCCTTTGTATAGATGTCTAGGGAATACCCAGCAGCCTGTCGGATGACACGAGGAGTTGATAGCCATGAGCTCCCATTGTAAGTACTTGTTAGTGGATAATGTAACTTTGCGCTGCGCTAACATTCCGCTGTCATCGTGCCCTTTGTTTGATTAAGCTTTTAACTTAAGTAGAAAATCAAATTCTATCAGAATATGGTATCCAGCAAAACAGAACATTTTCCCTTACTTGTAGACTTAAAGGTGCCATACAAGGCGACTGATGTCTATGAGGCTGACGAAGAAGAGAGTTTTTCTGTTAGTGTTTTCTGTTCCAGAGAACTTAAGTAAGCACTGTGAGTTTGTGGTATCCCCCTTCATTGATGTGGAGGAAAGGAGGGATGAAGCAGTTACCTATTTTTATGTGAAGTTCAATTATATAAGTGCCTATTCTTGCAGAAAATGGTGTTCCTTTCTGGCTTTTTAAGAATTCGTGGGGAACAGACAGTGGAGAAAAAGGATATTTCAGATTGCAGAGAGGCGTCAACTGCTTGAATTTTATGGACGACTACGGTGTTTCTGCTGTGCTTAAATAATTGAATTGGACAATAAATTGCGTTTCATAAAATGTTTGTTTTATTTATGACGTTAATCGATGTAAATTATTTAGTTCGTTCGTAGTGGCAAAATGATAGGTTCGCCTACTGTTGTGTCCACTATTACTTTGTATTCAAGAGAGGTAGGGAATAGCGGGGTATCCCGTACGAATTGGAGCAGCCCGACTGGGAAGTACCTCCACCTTACAGAATACCGCAGCTAAACAAACAATAGTAAGGTCTCCAGTGCTCCATGTGGTGGGGATTTGGAGAACCGTAGCTTTGGCAGTGGTGGGGCATTTGCCTTTTTGCTGCCAGAGCAATGTGTTATAGAGGTGGGAAACGCATTGGCGATACTCTTGCTGTTGCTAATGTCTATAGGCAGTGGTGACCACTTTCCGTCAGGTGGCCTGCTTGCCTGTTTGCCCACCGTATGACATACAAACAAAAAAAAACGGTGTAATTCGTCTTCATAATTTATGTGCAATTAGTTTGCTTTAACTATTTATTGTGAAATATACAATGTACCCTGACTATTTTCTGCAAAGCGTAGTTCTCTCCACCTAGCTCCGGCTTTCGGAAATTACCGACAACCTACAGCTTCTTGGTGTTGAGCTATCTACCAATCTCAACTTCGGTCACTACATCGAATCCAAAGCAAATACTGCAGCCAAGAAACTTGGTATCCTCTTGAAGGTAAGGCAGTACTTCACTTTAAAAAAGTTGCTTCAGTTATATCTAGCACAAGTCTGATCCTGTATGGAGTATTCCTGCTACCTTAACTCTTTTTTTTATATACCAAATACAGTACTGTCTGACACTGTAAGTTTTGAGAACGGGAGCAACTTAGACGGTCACAAAGACAGGAACGGGTACAAGGATCGTATAAAGGACACAAAAATATGAATAAATGGTAGCCACTTGAGATGAGCCCGAAAATGAGAGGTGTGGCCATACTTAGGTGACGCTCGAATGCATTGATCAGAGAAAGTGCAGGCTAAATTAACAATACACTAGCCACAAATATGTCGTAGAACCGATAATTATTGTGGTAGACGTGTTTGCCTACCTCTAATATTAAAAAAAAGCGCAAGCTCGCTGATGGAATCGCAGCTACATTCCCTACCAGCCATTAATTTCTCTTTTCTTGTATGAACAAAAAGACTCGTGGTATTTTGTTTTTGTACATTCACTGGATATTTCACTATTTCAATTACTCGATTTGTCATTTTACTTCAGGTATGCTCGCTGTTATGGGTTTGCAACTAATGAAAGATGATTTTATTATCGACTTTACTAAAACAACATTCCGTGAAACTATTTTCATTATCTACTCATTATTTTAGATATTTCTAGCATTTTCCTACATGTGATAGACAAACAATTTTTACGAATACATAGAAAAATAATGACGAAGTTAAAGTATTAGTAAAATTTTTACATTAGCAGATAGCTGAACTGAAGATGATCGTTTTTGGTCCTTTTTGGTTTGTAAGTTTAGCTGTCAGCGCCTGCGCAGGACTGGCGCAGAAGCAAATATTCGACCTGGACGATGAAGCGCAGCTGGTCCAGTTTTTTAACGACTTCAAGCAGGAGTACAAAAAGAACTACCAACCATCAGAACAACCGAAACGGTATGAAGTTTTCGTGGAGAACTTGGCCGAGATTAACGCGATGAACGAACAGGATCCTACTGCTACTTATGGTAACTGTAATTATAAATTTTCTTAGTATTATTTTAGTGTGATAATTGCTCTTTTGTAATACATATCCTACTTGCTCTGGTTGTAAAATCAGAAATTTTGGCAATAACAGTTTTAACAAAAATATTGGTTTAGGTATGATGATCACGTAAACATTTTAGGATAAATATTTATAACTGGAGTGGAGGACAGTATGTATTGGCGTGCATTGAGGGAGGCCTATATCCTGTGATAAGTATAGGCTGATGGTGATGATGATGATTTAGAACTGCTTAGTGCTTACCAACAGGGAAGTCAACGTCCTTAGAATGTGCCTATTGGCACAAAAACAGAAGCCTTACCTAGATTATGTTCGAAACAGGTATAAACATGTTTACTGACATGAGTACAGAAGAGTTCGCGGCTGCTCATACTGGATACGTACGCGATCCCAGTGTCTTCCTGACTAATATCGTGAACTCCACCGAAATCCCAGACATTGAGATCCCGAAGCATTTCGACTGGCGTGATCATAATATCATCACCAGCGTGAAGTATCAAGGGATCTGTGGCTGCGGCTGGGCATTCAGTGCTGTAGGTTTGTGCATCACAATACTTTTTTTATTTAGAAGCAGATCTAGTAGCGGTTCCATTCGAGTAAAATTTGGTTATAGCATGTTTGCTTTTAAATTTCGAGATAAATGAGTATGGTGTACCTACATAATGGTGCAAGCCCTCAGCTGCCCCCAATGAGAGGTCCGGATATAATATTTTAGTTTAGCTGGCAATATGTAATTATAGGACCACAAACTTATGTGACCCGGTGAAGCTGGAACTAAGTGCCGCCATTTTGAAATGTCATGTTAATTCCAGCAACAGCGACGCTGTCACTGGTCTGTTTCTATCCCCAGTGCCAGCAGGTACCAATGTCTTCATCTGAGTTAAAAGTACATTTGTTGAACGCTAACCAATGCTGAGGGAAACATCGATGTGATAAAACATTTAGGGGACCAACCATTATTCCAATTGCCTCTATTAACAGGGTCACGAAGGACAAGTGGCACTCGCTCCAACCCTGGATCATGGTTAAAACACAATACGGATCCTCGTGCGCGAGAGCATAACCGATACAACCATCCAGATGTTTTTTTTTGTTTTCACAGGGAACATCGAAGGTCAATATGCAATAAAACATAAAGAACTGGTGGATTTCTCTACCCAACAGTTAGTTGACTGTGACACGCATAGATTCGATTATGGCTGCCTTGGTGGAGATGGAAGCGGAGCTATGGAGTAAGTAAAGTACATGAGAAATTGTACCTACTTTCGTAGTTATTCACTACAATAAGAAGAGAGTCATTCACTACAATAAATATATCAATAGAGGGGGCAATAGGATCTGTAGTATTCTCGTCAAGAGTTATTTTTAACGTTCGTAAGTATCTAACAATAATAATTGGTCTAGGCATCAGCTACTGGTCTAGGCTTTAACTATCCGGCTAATTTATACATCACTTGAGGGCTTTCCTATTCATTATAATTTTACTATTGAATACATTTTACACTTCTGCCTTGTACCCAGAGGTACCGAGTTCGAACACCAGTGCTACCATGCACCAATGACTCTTTTCTGAGTTATGTACATTAATTCAACACTAACGGATGTTCTTACAGTGAAGGAAAACATCGTGATGAAACCTGCACTCGACTACTGAATACAATCTAATCTGGTCAGGTTCCTGTTAACAAGGTCACGGATGTCAGGTGGCAGTTCTTTACAGTAATTTACTGATCTGCCAAATCCTGGATGATGGTCAAGGTGGACCCAGGGCTATCGCGTGCGAGAGCATAACCGGGATATTTACGCCAAGATGACCACCACAATTTTATATGATTGTGTTTCAGTTATTTGTTGGAAGTTGGCGGGCTAGAGACAGAACAAGACTATCCTTACATTTCTGGAGATGGCGGTGAAAGATTTCGTTGCAAGTTCAACAAAAACAAAATTAAAGTGACTGTAGAGTCTTATAAACAATATGACTTTTCAAATATGACCGAGGATCAGGTGGCGCAGCTATTAGTGGCCACTGGGCCACTTTCCATAGGTCAGTTCGGTCATGCGACTTATTCGACGTATCTTTTTTGCAGTAATTATAATAAGAGGTTTATTACTAAAAAGTACAAAAACTCTTATGTTCTGTACCAAGGAAAAAGAAACCAGTGCTGTACCTACCGCACCGCCACCGCTTTTCCGCGTCTGTGTGTCCGTGTGGTGTGGCAAGACCTTTATATTATGTACTTTTATAATACTGTGTCATCTTACATCTTACGTGACAAAATATACTTGACACTTGATAAGCATATCTAAATCTATACTAATATTATAAAGAGGAAAGGTTTGATTTTTTGTTTGTTTGTTTGTATTGAATAGGCTTCGAAACAACTGGACCGATTTAAAAAATTCTTTCACCGTTGGGAAGGTACGCTATCCCTGGGTGATATAAGCTATATTATATTTTATAAAAAATTACGGATCATTAATAAAACTCCAATAATGTAACCCAAGGTGTAAAAAAATACCCAAAAAATTCCTTACATCGCGTGTGCTGCGAAAACTATTGATGATAGAACAAAATAATGTACAACGACTTTGCAGAACACATCATTATCTACAAAAAGTGTCGCGACAGTATATGTCTAACTATTATAGTTATGTCACAATAAGTGTTATTTTATTTTCAAAATTTAATTGAAATGCCGCCGCTAAAAAACGCTCTTTATTTGTATCTTGGTATTAATCCTTATCAAAATCAATTACTTCATATTCACGACTGCTTCAATACCTTTATATAACATTTTGAATTTTTCAATTCAGACATTCCATTCGAAAGATATCACGAGTTTAAAAATGTGAATATTAGAAAAAAGTCGCGTGTTCGCCGCTCAGTCCGCTCGGCTATCTAGGCAGCACGGGGTACAGGAGGGGAGTCAATGTCAAGAAATAAAGTGCCGCGCGGCTCACTCGCTACGCAGCGGTCGTGTGCGGAATCGAACGTACCCGTGCGAAGCCGGGGCGGCTGCTAGACAAATATAATTTGCCTGCAAAATCTTTGGCGCACATGGTACTAAAGCCAAAGATCTTTCTACCACGCCATATTCAGTTTGTCTAAGTAAGTAATATCAAGTGGTCTAATAGGCCCTTCAGCTTTATGCTCCAAGTTCTTTGGGTATAGTCAAACATATTGGACATGACTCTATATCCAATTTCCTTGGTACCTTTGCGTAAACCGCTGTTACCATAGCCTCATTCTTCATACAAAGGTGGCCATGGCTGTTACGTTACAGCTTAGTATCGGTAACGGTTATTACCAAGTAGTAGCAGACGCCATAAGCCACGTCGAAGGCCCCTAAGGCAGCTCCGACCCAGACAGGCTTGCCCGCCGCACGTATCACGTTCGAGTAACTGATAAAATTAAATTTATCCAGATTGAGTAGTCTTATTTGGTAAACTGATATGGCGTACTAGCAATCAAAGGCAAATTATGGGGTCGGTATATGCATGAATGTCAATATTTCAATGACTTTTTTAAATTTGTGGCAGTAAGTGACGGTGATATTTTTATTTTCAATGAAATTGTGTATTTAAATGGATAATTTGCATTCTTTGTATTTCTTATCTAGCTAATTCAAAACATTGTACACGGTGTACGTAGCGTAATTGATACAAGTGTCATATTTTTTGGTAAATAAGGAAAGTCAATCTGAACAGATTTTATTCAAAATGTGGACGTGTGCTTCTGAGACCTACCTTAACTACATTCACTGAAATAAGTAAATAATATCTGCTTCTGATCACTAGGTCTTGCTGCTAAAAATCTGAAGACTTACACAGGTGGTATACTGAGCAAGGAACAGTGCAAGGATAGCAAGATCGACCATGCAGTTCTATTAGTTGGATACGGAAAAGGTAATAAAACATAGCTATACCTACAACGTTGGGACTATACGAAATACTTCTTCACCAACACATATTTTGAGTGCGCGCAGTGGCGTGCCATACGAATGGTCGACGATCCCATACTAACAAGCAAGTTAGAACTACTGGCTTTTCGAAGGGACTTTGGCTTACTATCCCTCCTTATGTAGGTGTGTTCTTCCGGCTGTACAACGGGGAATGCTCTGAGCAAATTCCCCGCGGGCTGAGTACTCATCCTCACTAAGTATAAACCGTGTCTATTGATGTCCATACCATGTTTTCCCGCTCGTACCAGTGTTTCCTTTAATATATGAAATGGGATCTTTCAAATATTGAAGAGGCGCCTCCTGTTCTTAGACTCCTAAATAACTTCCTAATAACTTTTCTATGAGGGTTTAATATTATAGCAACCTCCTCTACTTAAAGATTTCGTACAAGGCTAGTAATGCCTGAGACTAACCATAGACCAGAAAACGATCAGTGCATTCTGTATGAGGTAGCTAGTACTGCGTGTATATGTGTATATTGTATCCCTCTTCACGGATGTGGAGGAGGGAAAAGATGACGACATTTGCATATTTGTATGAGAAATTCAATGGTTATTTTGCAGAAAATGGTGTTCCTTATTGGCTTTTAAAGAATTCCTGGGGAAAAGCGAGCGGAGAAGAGGGATACTTCAGAATGCAGAGAGGCGTCAACTGCTTAAATTTTATGGAGGATTTTGGTGTATCAGCTGTGCTTAAATAAAAGGATTGAAAAATATGTGGCATATCAACTTTATTTTAATATTTTTACCGATTTAGAATCTAGTGAATAACAAACAAAGCTAAAATCAGAAAAATAGAGAAAATCGTTTATCCGAGCGCTTACGCACTGTATCCGATTCACAAAAATACTGTTAACGTTTTAATGGCGTCTTTTACCTATCGCCAGAATACGAAATACAATAATTTTATTTGACCTTATTGACGCTTGTACCTATATAGAAGTCTTTACTTGACTATAAATAATTTCGTGTTGTGCAATATGAGTTGTGTATGTGAGTGTTAAGCAATATCCGGGAACTGGATGGGGCCCGTTTCCTACTTTGAGGCTAGTCAAACTTCAGTGTTCCTTCTAATAATACCTACCGTTGGCGAAACGAGGTTGACCAAGGTCCCGCTGGAGACCCGAAGACTGGTTGAACAGTTTAGTGCCCCTTGACGGTATTCTGGTTAGGTTCCTTCGGTAGCAGGGTCACGGAGGTCAGATTAGGTCAGGCAGTCGCTCCACTGTAATTACCTGATCAGCCAAATCCTGGATCATGGCGGACCCCGGGTCCTCTTGCGAGCGCAAACCGGGACATTAACGCCAATATGATTATTTAGGGCTCCGTGACGGTATTTATTTTATTACTAGCTTTAGGTCGCGACTTCGTCCGCATGGAAATAGTTTACCTTTAGCCCGAGTTCCATGTTAAATGACCTGCGGATTGCATGAATGCTAGTACTACGAGGAGGTCAAGCTGTATCACTGGTTCTACCCACCCAAATTAGATAGAACATGGCTTAGATTGTACCCTGGACTTTATGCTACTACTCTATCAAAACGGAAACAAAATTGTTCCGCAGTTTTTGCGTGGTGCGCGAATATACAGAGTGACAGATCGACAAAAGTTATAGGAACACATATATTTGGGCATAGTTACGTCCCAGAATCCTATTTCGACAATTTTTTTCTGAAATATTTACCATGTAGGGGGGGTTATGGGGCCCAAGCCAACCTCACCTGTCCGCGGTCCCCCTGCTGACAGACGGACGAGGCTCTGGCAAACCGGCTTCTCCCTAACGGGTTGTGCGAGCCGGATGGTAGTCGCCGCACATAAAAAGCCAAAACACCGCTAAATAAAAGCATGAAAAGGTCCGCTACACGAATTGAAAACCATGCTAAGGCGTCGCCGTTGAACGACGCGCAGGCATATCGCCCTACACATGCGATAAGTGGGCTAGTGCTACCCTGTCACTGCTACCCGCGCGGGCAGGGTTAAAGAAGTTAGCGCCAAGTAGTAGGAAGCTCCGCTTCGCCACCCTGAATGTTGGTTCTTTGACCGGCTGGTGTCGAGAACTGGCCGACTTGTTGCACAGGCGCTGCGTTCAGGTGGCATTCCTGCAAGAGACGAGGTGGCGTGGCTCCAAGTCTAGGAAAATCGGGCAGGGATACAAGCTCTTGTACACTGGATCCGCAGAAGGGAGGGACAGATCGCTCATCTGCTAATCCGAAGACGTGACATCGGCCATGTATCCCATTGCAAGATCATCCAGGGGGAATGCCTCACTACACAGCACCGAGTCCTTGTCATGGACGTCCGGGTAATTAGTCAACGGCCTACGGCAGAACGCTGCGTACCGTCTATTAAGTGATGGACTCTGAGCAGCAAGTTCCAGGAGTTCATGGAGGCAGCCGAAGGTCTCGATTGGAGCCCATAGGGCGAAACTTCCAATGAGCTCTGGTGTCACTATCAGAAATCCATCCTCAAACTCGGACGAACAGTACTCGGCACGTCGAAAGGCGGCCGACGAATTGACAAGGATACGGGATGGTGGAATAGTGAGTGCACCTGGAAGCAGTTAGGGACAAAAAGGCATGTTTTAAAAAATGACAGCACAGTAATTCACTATCGGATAAGGAAGTGTGCGATCTAAAATGGCTGTCGCAAAAGCGCGGTCGGCCCAGCTGGCTCCGCTCTACGATGCGTTGGATTCTGTGTAGGGGCACAAGCTTATCTACAAGCTGGCAAAACCGCGGAGTCGAGCCAGTCTGGACGTGATAAAGTGTGTTGCCATAAAAGGTACGAACGGCGTTATGCTCACAAGCGCAAAGTTTATTAAAAACTGGGGGTGCTGTCATTTCAAGGAACTGTCTAACGAGACCAACAACTACGTGCAACCACCACAGCTTCCTGAAAACCTTGGCATGATAAGCCCGATTACCCCTGATGAGGTGGAGAGGTCTCTGGTACGTATGGAGACCGGAAAAGCTATTGGCCATGACGCAATACCCATAAAAAAAAACAGAAACATCTTGGCGTTAATGTCCCGGTTGTGCTCTCGAGAACGAGGGCCCGGAGTCCGCCTTGACCATGATCCAGGATTTGGCAAGTCAGGTAATTACAGTGGAACGACTGCCATCTGACCTTCATGACCCTGCTACCAGGGGAACCTGACCAGATTGGATCATGGTTACACATCCAGTCGCCTGAATGTGCAGGTTTCATCACGATGTTTTCCCTCACCGTAAGAGCATCGGTTAGTATTCAACTAATGTACATAACTCAGAAAACAGTCATTGGTACATGGCCGGAGCGGGATTCGAACCCAGGACCTCTAGCTTACGAGTCGGATCTGTAACCGCTCGGCCACCGACACTCCTGACGGAATACCCATAGAAACCTGGAAAACAATGGGGACCCGGGGCGTACTCTTGCTTACTGAGCTGTTCAACAGGATTGTAGCTACGGGGATTATACCTGACGCGTGGCGCGTAAATATTGTCACGTCAATCTATAAAGGAAAAGGGAGTGTGCAAGAGTGCAGCAGCTATCGAGGTATAAAACTTATGAGCCACACAATGAGGCTATTCGAACGGATTATTGACCAGAGACTCCTTATCGGAATGCCAATACAGCTTCAGGCCGGGCTGCAGCACCATGGATCCAACCTTTGGTCTCAGGGTCCTCCAGGAGTCCCATTGCAGTAGGAATCAACCGTTGCATTATGCATTTCTCGACCTGCAGAGGGCTTTCGACAGTGTCCCTCGGGAGATAATTTGGTGGGCTCTGGGAGCAAAGTCTGTGCCCGAGGCGTACATTTGTATTACACAGGACATGTATGCCAATACTGGAGCTGTCGTAAAAACCATCGTAGGCCATACTATTCCCTTCCCGATTACTGTAGGTGTTCACCAGGGTTCTGTGCTGAGCCCTTGCTTGTTTTGCATTGTGCAGGGTGCCCTTTCAGGGGAAATTCAGGACATGCCTCCCTGGCTCATGAAGTACGCTGACGACATTGTACTGGTGAGCAAGCTTGGGCAGGACCTTGAGACCAGAGTAAATACGTGGAAGGGTGTGCTTGAAAACGGTGGTTTGAAGCTGAATATCGCCAAAACAGAGTATATGGCCAGCTGCAGCGCGGATCTTGACACCATCCGTATAGATAACGAAGCTGTCATTAGAACAGATAAATGCAAATACCTCGGATCCGTGATGCACGAGTCTGGCGATATCGGCCACGATGTCAAGTCCCGAATCTCTACATCTTGGGCCAAATGGCGAGAACTCACGGCGGTCATCTGTGAACCTAAAATCCCTGTCAAGCTCAAAGGGCTTATATACAACAGTATAATTAGACCGGTGATGCTCTATGGCTGCGAGACATGGCCAGCGCTGACGAAACACGTTCGCGAACTCCACGCCAACGAAATGAAAATGCTGCGGTGGATGTGCGGAGTTACGCAACTCGATCGAGTACGTAACGAGTACATACGATCTTTTAGATCTGAGCGTACATATATACGTAAAAAGATACCTACATATATACATAAGGAGGGATGGCGGGAAGCAACTTTCTTTTATTTTGTGTACAGATATAGATGTTCCTTCACGTATATTATGTACAAATTCACGATTGAATCAAACAAAAAATCTCTTTATGGCCGAGACTTAGGGTCCCTAATCAAAGTCCCACAAGCCAGGGTGCTTTCATAATTTGCAACGTGACGATATGATCGTGAACGTCCATGATATAGGAGAGAGGTGGCATGAAGGAGACATTATGCAATATGACAGGACTGTGTTTGAATTTAACAAAGCGGATATGTAAATTATTCATTTATGCAATATATAAACAATGAACAATGACGTTTTAGGTGCGAATGGTTGTACTTCGTGGTTGTCACAGAACAAAAAATAAGTAGCGCCTGTTGTGTCATCAATAACTATGTATTTTTCCTCAAACTTTAATGTGTACAATAAACTGAAATGAAAAATATCGTCGTCTTGAGACGTCGTCCGAGTACAACACACGCAGCCTTGGCGTGAGAGATATCGCAGATAAGATCGAGGAGGCTCGTCTGCGCTGGTTTGGTCACGTGTTGCGTAAACCTCAGGAATACGTTGGAAATAGGTGCCTGAACCTGCCAGTATCAGGAAAGAGGCCCCGTGGGCGACCCAAGAAGCGATGGATTGACATCGCTGAGTCGGATGCGAGAGCCAACGGCTTACGACGCGAGGATGCCGAAGACCGGACAAAGTGGAGAGAAATTTGTGGGAAAGCGGACTCTGGCAGAGGCCGGGATAAGCGCTAGGACGATGATGATGATGATGATTTAAAATGTAGGTAAAGACACGGCTTTTTTATAATAGTATAAATTTTATAATTTCGGTTCTATTGTTGTCATAATTTCATTCACCTAAATAAGATTTCGTATAATGCATAATATTGTTGACTGTTTACCATCAGGCAGGCCGTACGCTTGTTTGCCGCCTTAGCGGTATATAAAAAAATAGGTTTTGATAATATTATTTAATTTCGAATAATATTAAATTTAAAAGGAAAGAAAAATTATAAAAAGACAATCAAGGAATAAAATAATTGAAATTAAATGTTTCAACCAATATTTAAGGCACAATTGTCAGCGGAGCGGCGTCCTTCTCGGCAGATTGTCAAAGTTACTTTTATTTATTTTTTATTTTTTATTCAACTGTTTATTGTACACAAGAAATACATAGCAAATAACAGGCAAAGTAATAAATGGCACAACAGGCGCTATTTTTTTTTTACTATGCAATTCCTAATGTGAATTTAGCCTATTTAAATTCAGTTATTTCTCTATGCAACCGTAGAAGTCGCAGCAATATCATTCATAAAACCCAAGCAGTTGACGCCTCTTCTCATTCTAAAGTAACCTTGTTCACCAACCATTCCCCAGGAATTCTTGACAATCCAGTATGGTTCATTTTTATCTGCAAGAAAGATATTATTAGTAACTAATGTAAAACAATATCTTAGTTGTGCTCTCGCCCACAAGGGCCCGGGGTCTGCCTTGACCATAACACAGGACTTGGCAGATCCGATAATGACAGTGGAGCGACTGCCATGTGACCTACGTGACCCTGCTACCAGGAGAATCTGACCAAATTGGATCATGGTTACACATTCAGTCGCCTGAATGTGCAGGTTTCATCATGATCCTCGTCACCCTCTTTTACCTCACTGTAAGAGCGTCGATTAGTATTAAAAATAAGAAAAGGATACATGGTGGCAGTGGGATACGAAGCCGATAACCTTTCGCTTACTAGTCGCATACCGTTACCACTAGGCCATCGACGCTCCTCTATAACAATATCATTGATACCAATATCCATTATCTATAAAAATATATAGTTGGATTTCTGTATTAGTTCTCAAATGGAAAACATTTTTTCATTACAAGCTTTTATCGCGCGGCATACTGCTAATCAAGACCATTCCCAAGAGCTCAAACAGTACGATGGGGTTATCTTGTTGCGTTCATTAGTTCCTAAGACCATCTTCCGACTCTTGTGAGCTTGTAAATAAGTTGTCTGTAATACATACAACCATAAAAAAAACTGAAGGCGACGTTATACTACCTTCACCATATCCAACTAATAGCACAGCATGCAAGTCTTTTGGTTTACTATCCCTGCAGTGCTCGTTAATTATTCCGCTCTGGAACCGAGGCAGTGGTGACGAATGTAGAGCTATAGTACAAACAAAGAGGAAAATTATTCATTGCGCAATGATATTTTTTTTTGCTTTTTGAAAGTTTTACCTATGCAGGTAGAAAAATTTACTTAAACAAAAAGAACTTAAATTTTTTTTTATTTAAGAACAGAATAGAAAAGGAAATAATGAGTAATAGTAATAAAAAGAGCCGACTTCCATTCCTACGACTTCTATTCCACCCAAATCATTTTATTTATTTGGAAAATCACTTATGTGTCTACATAGTTATAAAAATTTCACATAGGTTTTAAGACTTTCGTGGTTAATCACTACACTTTCACTACACATATTATCGGGTTTGTTAACACGGTTAGTTATTACCTCGATATTGCGACGCAGTTGCATACGTCATAGTCACGAGTAGACTGGTGCTGCTGTCTAAAGTCGCTCCTAAGGACAGACATATCTGTTCACCCTCTTTCGATAAGCACCATTACCCTCACTTCGAAGACATAAACCGCAACCATTGTTATATCGAGGTAAAACAATACTAACCTTGCTAACAAACCCGATAAAATGTGTAGTTTTGTCACCAAGATGGAACATCTCGTAGATCCGCCTGGGTTTCGTGATTCCGCCTGGGTTTTACCCAGACTATAGGAGGGAAAGGAGGGAGGGACGTTATAGTTATTTTCAGATACTTACCCATAGCTATAAGACGTGCTAACATTATACGTATTTTAGTCTAAATGATTATTGATATCTTACCTATGGAAAGTGACCCAGTAGCCACAAGTAGCTTTGCTATCTGATCTTCAGTCATTGTCGATAATTGAAGCGCTTTGTATCCAGTTATAGTCGCTGTTACTTTCTTTTTGTCAAATATACATTTACCAGGATCACCATTCTTTCTAGAAGTGTAAGGGTAGTTTTGCTCAGTCTCTATACCTCCTAATGTCATTAGTGATCTGAAACACAGACGTAATTAACTCATTATACTCAACTTAAAGTCATATTATAACTATTTCCCATGCGCAAACGGGAACCCTCTGTCTGCGTCACTGTTCCCCGAAAAATGTAATATTTGGGTCTTGAACTTAAGAATGAATAGTATATCGACTATTGCAAAGGCCTGGTCCAATATCATAAAACAAGCGATTGATACATAATACAAGCAAATATGGTTATAAATTGTAAATGCAATGTACGTACTAACCCACAGAGCTGAATGCCCAGCATGAGCCACAATAGCCTTGATGCTTGACATTTGTGACGACGTTCTTCGTACGCCAGTCAAATTCCCGTGGGATTTCAATGTCTGGAATATTGGAGGCGTTCACGACGTCAGTCGGGATGAAGGTGTGATCGGGTATTAACCCAGTTCGTGTAGCTAGAATCTCTTCCGTTGTTTCATCCGTGAACTCGTTTATACCTGTTTCATGATAATTTAAGCTAAGTTACTATATCTCCATGGACCATATAGCATCGTCCACAAATGTGGACTTTCTTACCTTTGTGTGTGAGCTATAATTTTGGAAAGGCTCTTTAGAAAGCGATTTACAGAACTTCTGTGGACCTGACCCAATATCATTATATTTTTTAGGGTAGGTAAGCGAGACAAGCGAACAAGAGAGATTTTTTTATATAAGCTAATCACCATCCCTCGTTCAATCGATACAGTAAA
This sequence comes from Blastobasis adustella, assembly GCA_907269095.1. Lineage (NCBI taxonomy): Eukaryota > Metazoa > Arthropoda > Insecta > Lepidoptera > Blastobasidae > Blastobasis > Blastobasis adustella. Next base: position 2,022,992 of record OU026116.1, on the reverse strand, counting down.
GACCCAAGAAGTTTTAGATACTTTGCTGGTTTTTGAGAACAATGTAGCCTTATTTGTTGGAAACTGCAAGTACCTGATATTTTGAATATGAGTTTAAAAATACCTTGGCTTTCGAACCACGGTGAATACAAGTATAAAATTTTAATTTGGAGGTTCATCTCTGCATTAGTACCAGCTGAAATAATTCCTAAGAACAATCAAGATGCAAAATTGTCATAGTCAATCGGTGCGGTCCTAATTTAAGCGTCTACAAATCATGCATTTCACCCGACTTTGAAAAAGGCAGGTTTTATTATATGTATACCATGAGTTACCAGAGAGATAACTATACCGTTTCACTTAGATGTTTGCCCAGACGACCGTGAAATGGGGTATGGTTCGATATGTTAACAAGAAATGGCATGTAAATAAACAACCAGAAAAGATAATGAATATATACCATAAGTAGCAGTAGAGTCCCGTTCGTTCATCGCATTGATCTCGGCCAAGTACTTCACGAAAATTTAAAACCTATTTGCGTGTTCTGATGGATGATAGTTATTTTTGTACTCTTGCTTGAAGTCGTTAAACAACTGGACCAGCTGTGCTTCATCGTCCAGGTCGAATATCTGCTTATCTGAAGGCGCCGCTAGCGCTGCGCAGGCGCAGGTATACAAAAGGTACAGAATTAACATCTTCAGGTCTGCTTTACTGCAGAGGTAAATACAGTTCATAGGATGAAGCTTCTTTATATACTAGGCTTACACGTGTTCGTTGTTACAGGTATTTAAATACCTTGTTTTATTATATACAAAAATAGTATTTGTTGTAAAAAAAATTACAACTTATCCAATATTATCAACATAATTTACATAGTAAAAATTAAAACTTTAAACTAGATATACGTATAAGTTCGTAATTAAACTAGAAACTAGAAACTTAGAACTTAGACTAGAAACTTAGACTAGATGTATAAACCACTCTTTGCCATTCTCGGTGCAAAGATGCTCATAACAGTAGCAATAGGTACAAAGTAATTATGTCACATATTTGGTAAAGTATGCCCAGTTATTACAAATATCTGGCGTACAATGAAGAAGATGATATTTTTACAACTATCCGTTACCACATTTATAATGTTATGGTACTTGTATCAAATTGTATGGTTTTGTGTCAAAAATCAACACGTATGAGTAGAGCTTGAACTGAAATCACGAGAATATATAAAAATATATTATGTGATAAATTACGATTCGTTATAAACCGGAAACTATAATGTGTGAATAGTCTGCAAAACGCTATCAAGGCTCTCGATTTTGTAATGCATATTTAGCGTGGACGAAGATCTTAAAAACTAAATATTGTGCATTTGTTAGGGGCAGTTTAGAGTATGCCTCCCAAATCTGGAACCCGCTGTGCCAAACTTATATCCAAAGACTTGAGTGAGTGCAAAAGAAATGTATCAATTATCTGTGTTTCAGATTGTGGTACCCCATACATTTGTCTTAGTAAGCATCATCATTCAATGTCGCTGGAGAAACGCCGTGAAATTTCGGACATTGGTTTATATTGACTATCTTTATTAGTAATATCACGTGCCCTGATTGCTTAAGTTGTGTGTCCATAACTCTTCCTTCCAGTATTACGAGATCGTATCATCCTATTGTCGTGCCATCATCGTCAACTAATTACAGGTGAAACAGCTTCATTTGCAGGGCTGCAAGTGGTCTATGCTTGAATCGACCGCCATTGTTACCGTCTTTAATATACTTTTTGGCTTTGTTCCTAGTTTAAATTATATTTTGATCGTCATTCCATTTCCATTCAATAGAAAACATTTTGTTTTCACTGTTATTCTCTTAATAGTTTTCAGGTACTCAACACATATTTTGGGTTATGTCCCCTGTTTCCTTATTTTAAATGTATTTGCTATATACCTACTTAAGTTAGAGAAACAAGCCTTTATATTATTAATTAATATATTTTCTACGTGTTGCTATTACTATAATTAAAAATGATATTATTTATTTAACAATTTATTGCACACAATATATAGTATATAGAAATTACTAAATTAAAGACGACACAACAGGCACTACTGATTTCTAAGAAGTAGTCTCTTCTAGCAGGCCTATAGAAAAGAGACATGGTAGAGTATAGGGGATGAGACGTGCGAAATAGTTTAAACAAAAAAATTAATAAATTACATAAATAATAAATTAGATACTAAATATACACAATAGTATATATATATATATGACGGATCCGGTCAATAGCATGGAATCATGTGGTCAATAGTACGGACTCATGACGCAGAAAATGAAAGTGGGAGTGCGCCATCTAGTGGGGCGTGCTGACAGAGTCTCGACGGCACGACTCGGGCGGAGTGGCGGGCAGTCTTAGCCCAACCGCCGAGGAGTGAACACGTCTTGAAACTGTCTCCACATTTCGTTTATAGAAAGTGATTTTAAAATAACCTTTGAAATAATAATTTAAATTACCTCAACTGCCTACATTGTAATACCTGTCTGATTTCAATTAAAATTATAAGTGATGTGCAAAAATGAAGTGGAATAAATACAGTGGAGTAAATGTGAACCCTTTCTTTAATTTATCTGTACGAATACGATCTAATGCTGATATCACCACCCTGATGACAATGATCCTGATACACCACTTTCCTTGACGCAACGACATCAGAAGCGGTGATGAGGAACGCGACGCCCAAGATATGGTAATGATGAAAAGTGACAAAGAAAATGCAGCTACACTACGTTGAACCGTAAAAATAAAAGGAAAGTGATTATTCGATCCAGCTGAGTTGCCTGCATTAAAATGTAAAACGATTTAACACGTTCAGAGCGCAGCCAAGAGTCCAAACACCCCGAGATATAAGACAAAGACTTCAGTGTAGATTGGGGAATTTATAAAGTTAACAACAAATCATCTGTACCAAATCATGGGTCATGGTCAAGGCAGGCCCTCGAGAGCACCACTGCGATATTGACACCATTAATAAAAATCGAGTGAAACTACTTATGGACGGCGATTTGGTATGTTTTCTTTGTTTTTGCGTAACTTAATTTGGATTACTCATGTAAAATATTTTCTTATCTTTTTTTTCATCAGATAATTGTGTTAGTTAATTAATTTGCTTAGTTACTAAATTAGCCAGTTAAAGTTTATTCTACGCCTTTGAAGGAAATGTTTAGATTTAGATTCATTTAGCAGTGTGGTTTGACACCACAATTAAATTAATTGCTTAGATTTCTGCAGGTAAAATTAAATCAAACAATTAAAAACAGTGTATTATCTTTTATTTTTGTTTTACTAATACAATTATTTTCGTCTATTGCATAACAATGGTGTACAACGGTTCGCTTTACCTTCGAAAACAACATTGCAATGCAACGCTGGACTGGTAGCCGCAACGTGATTGTTTCAACGAGGGACGATGGTAGACAGTCTGCGAGTGTTGCTTACATGACTGAGAAATGATGTGATATTAACAGTTCCTCTCGATCTGGTGAGTCCTATACATAATTATTGTTTGGTAAAAACCTGAGGTGATTACAAATATGGGGAGCCATACGGATTTTAGGAGTTATTTACTTTGATCATTCGGAAAAGTATTCTGACAGAAACACTATTGATACCCTTAGTAGAGAGATCGGCAGGTTTATTTGGCTCTTTAGTGAAACTACAAATAGAAAGAATGTAAACAAAACATAACGTCAGTTACCGTCAATGTTACCATTTGTTGGTATAGATGTCAAAGACTACCGCCAAGTTTAAAAAATGTTTGCTTTTGCAACCTATGTCAATTAACGTGGGCTGTCCGATCTTTGTTTCTGAGAAAAGAAAATCACTCCACAACAATAGTAAGAATTATGTTAAATCCCTCTAAATGTTACAATACACAGTGTTTAAAGTAAAAAGTGACATTTATTCTAAGATTATTTTACCATCTTGAAACATGATACGCTACGATTTTACGTATTACCAACGTCACGTCAGTTATCGGAAAACAAGAATAAGAAATATTTGAAAGCATAGTCCTAATATTTTTATAATTGAGTACGTAAGCATAGTTATGGTGGTGCTGCTGCTAATTGACTCTTTCTCAATCGGTCGCTCTATGCTGAAGATCGTGACTCTGTTGACGTAGCAAGGATGTTCTCGTTCTCTATGAGCTGCGCTCGGTGGCCTCCTGCAGGGCCACGCTCACAGGCATTTCCAGACATTCCAACACTTGGTTTAGCCATCGCTTGGGGCTTCGGCCTCTGGGTCTTCTGCCTTCCACGGCACCGGTTACAGTTAGTCTCTCCAAGTTGTTGGTATCTCGGCGAGAAAATGGCCGCTGCGGCTGTTTGACTAAATATTTGACAGTAACAGTGTGGCAGGGATGGCGTAGCAGTGAGTTTGTGGAATAATTAGCTGTGTACTTTAGGATGTTGTGTCTTAGAGTACGCTTCATATAGGCTTCGAATGTGCAAAATTTCAATAATGACCCCGTACAGATCTTCGCGATTTCTATGCGAGCGGGAACGCTCCCGGGTGGCAACATGTAACGAGAAAAAATAAAAATTTTTTTTAGCGTGTTTGTTTACATTTAACCGGAGAAATTGGAACGAAAGTTTCCCTATTTCAGTATAATGTTTATTATTGTAGTCGTAGTTTCCCAATGTTATAGAAGATATCCGCGGTAAAACTGGGATCACCGATATACGTCGCTTTTAATACAAAGACGCAGTTTGGTTAGTAACGTAATTTTATGTTGGTACCAAAAGTGAACCGATTGACGGTGGATAGTTTCAAATGTTTTGAGTGACTAAAGATAAACCTGTGACTTGGTTTGACCGAGAACCATTTTTACTATGTTGGTGTGTCTTGGTTTGGCCTGGATGGGGACTTTGTTGGATGGATCTGTCTAGGAAGCTGGCTTAATGCGTGGCGACTATCGAGCAAGGGTTTTTATGAGATTTGTGTGATAATTTTGTTTTCTAAAAATTGTTGCATCACCGGATGGATGTGATTGTGTTCTGTCGGTGATGGTGGGCTGATGGAGCCTATGGGAGAGTTTTATGGTTGCTTACCGGCCTAATGGAGGCTATGGGAGCGTGGCTAACGAAAGGTAGTTGTTTCAAGCTTTGTGAGAAAATGTTGAACGATAATGATGATGAGAAAGTCCAGATATTTTGGTGATTGCTCAATGGTCGGTTACATAATGTTGACTTTGTCTTCGAGTACTAAAATTTCCTTGATTACCGATACCAAGTGAGTTCTGTTGTTGTACCAGTAAGATGAGGCAGTGTAGGCAATGGTGGGATTTCATATCCTTCTGCCAGTGCAGGTTTGATAATGCCTGAATTGTTGTTAAGGTCAAACATCCTGATTTATTTGGCTGACTTGGAGTGGCCCGTGAGTCGTGTGTGTGGCTCGTTGGGCTGGGAGCCCCGAAGGTCTCCATGTTGTGGCTGTGGATAGCAGGTTTAATAGTGATTTTTTGGAAGGCGGCTGGATTGTTAAATCGTTTCAAAATGGAAGCTTAAACGTAACGTAAAGTCTAGATAGAGTATACTCGATCGAACAGTTAAAATCGATGACGATGATGATTACTTGTTTAGTTTTGGTATGGTAACAGATGGACTGTTATTACCTATGACTGGCGTATCAGATGGACGTTAGAGCTTTTCATTATTAAGGTCCTGATTTGGTTTTGATCTTGGGCAGTGGAGATAGTGTTGATTTTGTGGGGATGACGCCGTGAACGGTTGTTCAGGTCTATGGCGAATACTTGTTGTGTGGCTCGTGGACTGTTATTACGTGTTATGATGGCAGATAGACCTATGATTGACTTAGTTCGGATTTGGTCAAAGGATTGATCACGAGTTGAGAGGTTATAGACAGCTATTAGTGAAGTAAAGCGTGTTAAAGTTACTACTTTGTGATTTTGGCAGTTTCATATTGAAAAGTATACTGTATAGTCTAACAGTAAGTACCTACACACTATATATCCTGTTATACAGCTAGTACAGTCTATATTAAAGATAGAGGTACTACTAGAGTCTATAAGTACCTACCGGTATCAAAAATTTGACGAATGAATATCACTGAGCTGATATGTTAGCAATGTTTATTTACTTCAATTTATTTGTCAGGCACCCGCCTGTGTGGCACCCGCCTGTGTGACTCTCGCCTGTGTGGCATTCCGCCTGTGTGGCATCTCGCCTGTGTGGCATCCCGCCTGTGTGGCATCCCGCCTGTGTGGCATCCCGCCTGTGTGGCATCCCGCCTTCGTGGCGTAAAGTCTGTGTGTCGTTTAGCCTGTGTGTCGTTTAGCCTGTGTGGCATTTAGCCTGTGAGGCATTCCGCCTGTGTGACATTTCGCCTCTGTGCCATTTACCCTTGTGTGACATCTTACCTATATCGTGGTATGGCAGACGTGATACACGATATAGAATGAATAGACTCATAGTTTGACGATTAGAGTGGCACTGATCAGAGTGACACCCGGTCTGTGTGGCACCTAGTCTGTGTGGTATTTCGCTTGCGTGCAGGTCCAGTTGCGTGGCGGCCCGGTTGCGTGGCGGTCCGCCTGTGTGGCGTTTGTCAGTGTGGTGGTTCGACTGTATACATTACTCTTATTTTTTAAATTAGGATGGCGCTGACGGATGACCAAAAATCATATGGCATTAAATGAAAAAGGAGTGTTTCGAATCCCAAATTTTATGTAGGAATGTCACATATTTGTAGTGAATCTAAGTACCTACAGTAATGGAGGTCGGGGACAATACGCGAGCTTTATGATTGGGGACAAGAGCATCAAGGGGAAAACACTGGTGGCGATGATTAAACCTTCTTCGTTTGTGGTAATTGTGATACGGTTCATAGTCTGGTGTTATATCTTGTCACGTCTCTCTAATAAATTGAAGCCGTAGCTGAATTTATGTCGGCAACTTATAAAGAATAATTTGTAAACGAGATGATGTTGTTCTCTCAAGTCTCTCTCAATCTACACAAGTTTAGTATGATAAATGATAACATACGTTTATTTTACGTGTACACAAATAGCAGTTACTTAAGTATTGGTGGGTTAATGCAGTCGTGATAAATCTAATCACACTTACTTTGCTGATGTGTTGTGGTCAGAAGTGACCGAGCGAATATGGTACTGTGCTATGGTTTTCATGTTTCAGATAACACACGAGGACGTGTGTATAGCAGGACGGCCGTGACGGATCCGGTCAATAGCATGGAATCATGTGGTCAATAGTACGGAGTCATGACGCAGAAAACGGAAGTGGGAGTGCGCCATCTGGTGGGGCGTGCTGACAGAGTTTCGACGGCACGACTCGGGCGGAGTGGCGGGCAGTCTTGGCCCAACCGCCGAGGAGTGAACACGTCTTGAAACTGTCTCCACATTTCCTTTATAGAAAGTGTTGTTTACGTTTGAAAATAAAGTGATTTTAAAATAACCTTTGAAATAATAATTTAAATTACCTCAACTGCCTACATTGTAATTAATACCTCTCTGATTTCATGTAAAATTATAAGTGATGTGCAAAAATGAAGTGGAATAAATACAGTGGAGTAAATGTGAACCCTTTCTTTAATTTATCTGTACGAATACGATCTAATGCTGATATCACCACCCTGATGACAATCATCCTGATACACCACTTTCCTTGACGCAACGACATATACATACTAAAATATACAATATATACAGGTATTGTAGAACATTCATGCACATAAGGAAATATAATGTTCTTTTACACGATTCTTAAAGATTGCTATAGATTGACAATATATTGATCTTGATATATTTAATTCCAAAGAAATGCGGTCAAACATAGAATAGTCAGCAAATCGGAAGAAATTTATTCATCATATGAACAGCATGGTTCACGTAAAACGAAGTTATAATAATAAATTGCTTACTGCACTGACTTGGGCTAAGTTATCACGTTATTCACCCTTATATAAAAAGAAGCTTTTTATTATGGATTTGAAAACTCCCAGGTTGTCTTGTAGGTGGAGCAATTACCACTCCTCTCCTCTCCATTTCCGATTTAATTAAAATAATTTAAAAAAGGAAGACAAATTAAACAAAGACAAAGTAGAGTGCTTTCTTTTATTCAATAGCTACATTTATTACAACTAAGGTCTTCATTTATTGTATGATTTTTAAATGTTATTCTGTATAAGACTGTTTTTTTCTGAAAAAAAAAAAAAAAAAAAAAAAACTCCCTGCATAAGAAGTGTTTCATAGGCCAAATTCTCAACGGAGTGGTGTCCAGGCTCGGTAAGAGAACGAGTTTTAAAGGTATAGTATGCCTTCCCTTATGGAGATCAAGTTAATAATGATATGACTGACGACGGTAAAGTTTCCGGCCGCTGCACTGCCGACATCTGCCACTCCGGTGAGAATTGAGCCTTAGTTATTTTATATTCAGTCAATTTTCTATGCTACAGTACAAGTTGCAGCATAATCATTCCTTAAACCTAAGCAGTTGACGCCTCTTCTCGCTCGGAAGTATCCTTGTTCACCCATCGTTCCCCAGGAATTCTTATATGTCCAGTATGGTACACCATTTTCTGCAAGAAAAATATTATTAGAATGGACCACATTTTTACACTTGTTACCGTCCTGACATATCTCTCTCATATACGTGCTCGTCTAGGGTTTAGGGTACCTAGACTTGATCTGATCTTTATTTAAAATATCTCATTGCTAGGGTAAATAGGCTGGCCATAGACAAGCTTGCTCCATTTTCGGCCACATCGTCACTTACCACCAGGTGCGATGGCGGTCAAATGCCTGGCTAGTTAGATTTAAAAAGTATCTCTGATTTTGTCATAATACCTATGTGCGTATTGGTTTTCATCTTCCACCGCATCCATTCACTCCTGCTGTTATCTATTTCGTAAATCTGCTATCATTCATACTCTGTACAAAGACACACCATTAACTTTCAATACATTTTATTGACTTTAGTTGTGCTAGCTCAGTAACTTTCTCTATATATACATTTATTTAAATATTTATAACAAAGGGACTGAGAGGCAGAAACAAAGCCGAAAAACAGAGAAAAGTCTGGGCAAAGACAATTGACCGGACAAGCAATGAAAAACCATAACCTAATCGAGCCTGTGAACTTTTGTTTAAAAGACTACTATATCTTGTAATTTTTCCTTTGGACTATTACATGGAATCCTTCAAGAGGTATATTAGAGGTCTCAATAGAGGCGGGCAAAGGCTTGGTTGCAGCCCTGGTCTTGCTTTTCTGTTAATTTGCGATACAAACAATCATAAAAAAAATCATCATCGCAGCCCGTAACAGTCCACTCCAGAACTTAGGGCCTCTCCCACGGAAGGGGACCTCCCCTGTACGACACCCATGAGTGTAAGGGGTTGGTGCTATTCTACTCTGCCGGACACCACACGGCCAATAAAAAAAATACAGGTTAATAATTATTACCTATAAGACACAATTATACTACCTTCTCCATATCCAACTAATAGAACAGCATGCAAGTCTTTTTCATCACCATCCCGGCAGCGGTCGTTAATTATTCCATTTCGGTATTGATTCAGTGGTGTCGCATGAACAACTACATTACAAACAAATAAAAAACATTATTCTCTGCAATGACGTAAATACTGTCAAAAATGGAGATTTGTAAAGCTTTGATTAATTAACCAATTTTGTTTTATATCATTAAGGAGGCAAACAAGGTTACGGCCTGCCTGATGGTAAGCTGTCACCGCAGCCTATGGAAGTTTGCAATACAAGGGACATCTCCCACGCGTTGCCGACCCCGTAAATACCTTTTCACCCCTTTTTTGAAGAACTCCATGTTGTACTCTACCGGGAAAACCTCTCAAGGTGGTTCATTCCAATTCCATTTACTCCAACAGTATTAAACCTAGAAGAAGCTTAAAACCATTGGAAATTGCCAAGCAGAGTATCAGATCCTCGTTTCGGGCAACAACATCCAAAAACATTTAAATTGTCTCAGAACGGTAAAAGCCATCTTGAAGATCTGTATTTTAGCATGAATAAAATGTTATTTATTTATTTATTTATGTCTTACTAATGGCCAGTGGTCCAGTAGCTACTAGCAGCTGTGCTATCTGATCTTCAGTCATTGTAGATAATTGAAGTGTTTTGTATCCAGTTATAGTCGCTGTTACTTTTTTTCTGTCAAATGTGCATCTACCAGTCTGGCCGCTGTTTCCAGACATGTAAGGGTAGTCTCGATCAGTCTCTACACCACCTATTTGCATCAGTGATCTGTAAAACAGCCATATTAAACGTATAGATTTGTTAATGTAAACTCAAATTATTTTGTTGTATGTTGTATGAATCGTTTGTGTAACGGCTGCACAAACGATTAATTGAATTTGTCAAATTATTCATAAATCACACTTTGTAGGGTACTCTCGCAAGTATCTAATTATAATAATTACTGTGCCTTTAAATGATATCACATAACTACATCACACATTACAGCTACGGACATGATTGAAAGACGGTTTACGTAAAATTATATCAATGCTCTTCACATTTACCGCAATTTTTATATTTATCATTTGACTGACATCTCATGTGATGGTTAGCGACGATATGGCCGAAGATGGAGCATGCCAATTTTATTATAGACAAACAATAAAAGTGATGGAAAGTGATCACTGTCTCTCCATGAACGGCCTCAAAGAGGATTTGTACTTTCCGGGGAAATAATTAGCCGGCAAGGCGTTTCATTCCGTCTAGCTTTTGTGGGTTATGAAAAAGCCTGTGACTTTTTAGAAATGTGCTGATCCTGTAATCCTTGCAGCAATGCTAAGTGTACTATAATTACACCGCAGTCTTAAATCCTTCCCATTACGCAGGGAAATGAGAAAGGGACATGTTATATACCAAAATTGATTCTCAAAATAATTTGAGGACTGATTTGCATGCACTTTGATGCATGACTGGAAATCTCTATCTGTGTCTGTCACAACTCAAGAGTGATTAGGTATATTTTAAGCAACCATGCAAAATTTTCGATCTCATTATCGCTTCAGATGTAGTCATGTGCAAGCCTATTGCACATAAATTACTTACTGAAAAGCATTATTGAGCCACCCACCCCCACAGCCCCCATTTTCTTTAACACAAGAAACCAATTCTTGCGGAGAGAAATCCACCAACTGCCTATGTTTCATGGCGTATTGCCCTTCGATGTTCCCTGTAAGATTTTGATAATTATTAACCTAAATTATTATAACATCGCATGCTGGCTAAAATATTGCGAACGATAGGATCGTTAGTTGCATTTATATCTCATACGAGGCAACAGGTCCCATCACCCTAAGGTACTTTGTTGGTTTGTACCTATCTGGCTAGACCATTGTAAAGGACCGGTCCACCAATATTATATATATTGGGTCCTTACAAATAATGTTAAAATCCATTGAGCCGTTAGGGCTATAGCCCGTGCCAAAGAAATAGACATACATATATTGATTTCAAAAATAGATAATGTTCAGATGCGAGTCAGTCCGTATAATTATATAATTATATTTTCTTAAGCTTTTGAAAATACCTCTTTTTATTTGTCATCAGTTTTGCCGCCTAATAATTATATAATGAGGGTAGTTATATACCTATCACATAGACAAAAAAAATATTAGTTAACATAATGTTGTTTGATTATACCTACCCAGTTTCAATGCAATCGGATATGCCATTTCCAAGACATGGAAAGAAAAATAAAAAATTACAATTTCCGTCATTTTCGAAATGTACAAAACGCCAATTTCACTGGTGGGGATACTATAATCATCTTGGCGTTAATGTCCCGGTCTTGCTCTCAAAAACGAGGGCCCGGGGTCCGCCTTGACCATGTCACAGGTAAGGATACTAATACTTTCGAAATCCTTGGTAAAATCTTTGTGATGTGCATACCTACAGCACTGAATGCCCAGCATGAGCGGCAGTGTCCTTGATTCTTGACGTTTGTGACGACATTTTTCGTACGCCAGTCGAATTGCTGTGGGGCCTCAATGTCTGGAATATTGGAGGCGTTCACGACGTCGGTCGGGATGAAGCTGGGGTCGGGTACAAACCCAGTGTGTGTAGCCAGAAACTCTTCCGTAGTTATATCCGTGAACTCGTTTATACCTGTTATAACATAATTTAAGCTATGTTAGCATATTTTCATGGACATATGGTCTACAGTCCAGATGGTTCAACAATTAAACAAAAAACAATTCATCAATTGGACAAATAATCAAGATGAATTATTGTTCTGGAGTGTCAGTGCGTAAATTACATAATCGAAATCACTGAAATAATACACATTAACAAAAGATAATGAATATTTACCATAAGTAGCAGTAGAGTCCCGTTCGTTCATCGCATTGATCTCGGCCAAATTCTTCACGAAAATTTCAAACTTTTTCGAGTACTCTGATGGATGGTAGTTCTTTTTGTACTCTTGTTTGAAGTCGTTAAACAACTGGACCAGTTGAGCTTCATTGTCCAGGTCCAATGTCTGCTTATCTGAAGGCGCCGCGAGTGCTGCGCAGGCGCAGGCGAACAAAAGGAACAGAACTAACATTTTCACGTCAGCTGTGACTGTTTATAACATTTCATAGAAAAATACTGGTATATATACCCAGATAAACAAAGGACATTTTTCATTTAATTCTTGTGTAAGTTAATACAATTTTAGAACTCATAAAAATAATTGTTTTATAGCATTTTTGGAATCTAGGTAGATACCATAAATATTTGGTTGTGTTTGGCATTGATAAACTCTATTACACAAAGTAATTAATATTATGGACGAGGCAGCCACGTGTTGCTTGTGTCTATAATCGGCAGATCTTTATAAAAAATTCCAATGAGCCTAAATCTAATAAGATTAAAAGAACATTCCAGAAGTGTCAGTGTTCCTTCCACGGCAAGGGACACTTGGGAGAGGAAAAGGGGGTGAAGTGGGGAGGAATTGCTTATTGGCATTTCTGGATTCAGCGGTGTCGCATTAGTAAGAAACCATCAGTTACCAAAAAGTAATACGATGTGCTTGTAGACATATAACGGAGGGGTATTTTTTTTTTAATTTGCTTTGTCTATTAAGCGCGTGAAGGCGCGAAAGCCTACCTGACCATCGGCAATAGCTCATCGCATGAGACCAACAACCACTGCATCTATGTGGTTCGCATACATTACAGCCCAGACGGAAGGCCACCGCCACCCGCAAAGAGTCACCGTCCAAGAGTGACGTCCATGATAGCAGGTTGAACCACGCATAATAGTCCGGTTATTATACGCCCTAAGTCTATCCGAGTCCGTACCCGAAGATCAGTCCAGCAATTCTGTCAGCACCCGTCTATAACTGACGTCATCCCAGCCCCTTTGACCCCAGGGTTATCCGGAACAGCCTTACCCAAGTTCGACGTCGGCATCGTCCCGAATTGGGATTACCTGGTTTTCAGTAGGTTCCATAAGATATCTTGTGTTGCAGAGACCCAATATGTTATAAGATTAACCAACGATTTAAAAAAAAAAAAAAAAAAATTCTATTGATATCATCATCACAGTCCATAACAGTCCACTACAGGACTTAGGGCCCCTTTTACGAAAGGGGAGGTTATTGACATGATCTCCACTTTTTTGCAGGCGGAAAACGCTGCTCCCCATTTTCTAGTCTACGGCGACTGTAAGGGACTGCAGGACTTAGGGCACCCACGAGTGTAAGGGGTTGGTGTTATTCTACTCTGCCGGACACCACACGGCCAATTATGGATATAATATCTCTATTGATATAATTTTATTAAAGCATGATATAACTTTGTACGCGGCACTGGTCTAGTGGCAGTGTGCTTGCGAGACCGATAACGGAGGTTAAGCTATGTCCGGGAACTGAATGGGTACCCGCTTCGCACTGTGAAGCTAGTCGAACTTCAGCGCTGCAACGAGCTCGCTACTCGTAAGGTGTGCCCTAACTACCGTTAGCGAAGTGAGCTTGACCAAGGTCTTCCGGAAACTGGTTGAATAGTTTAAGGCTCCATGACGATATTTATATTATTATTTAATTTTGTTCCCAGTGTTGTCATAATTTCAATGACCTTTTTTAATATTATTCGGATACAATTAAAATAAGAAAGGAAGACCATTTATACAGAAGAGTGCTTTCTTTTATTTAACAGCTACAACCAAGGAGTAAAATAATTCACCTGCATTAGGTTATTTTAACAATCTCTTAGGCTTCTCACCGGAGTGACGTCCAGCTCGGCAAGAGGCCTCATTTTTCAAGCGATACTGTGTATTTCCTAATGGAGATAAAGTTTAAAATGGTGTGGCAGACGATATAACACCATGCTACCGCTGCACTACCGACTAGCTGCCATCTAAATGTGAATTTAGCACTAATTACTTTAAATATCAGTTAATTTTCTACGCTACTGTAGCAGTTGCAGCATTAATATTCTTAAAACCCAAACAGTCGACGCCTCTCCTCATTTTGAAGTATCCGTGTTCACCAACCATTCCCCAGGAATTCTTAACTATCCAGTAAGGGACACCTTTTTCTGCAAGAAAGATATTGTTAGGAATTAATAAACGTGAAGGGGACGAGCCACTTTAAAAAAAAATTCAAAAATATCTGGTAGATTCTTCGGCGAGTGTTTCGGAATGTGTCCGTATCATAGCTGTTGCAGAGCAAGAGACCTGTCTCTGGTTTTAAGGTGTCCCTTCGTTCAATGTCGGCACCATTTAAATAACGTACCTATCATTATCTGTATGTTTGTGTTTGAGGTCGGGGGTCAATCTGGTGCATTCACATTGTTAGTTAGACAAGGGCTGTCCAAATAGTTTGTGACTACATGGATATTATGCTATGATGCATCGGTATGATTTCCGTACAATAGGTTGTTTTGTAAGAGCGAGACAGTGGTTAATAGGGTCACCTGATCTGCAAAATCCTGGTTCATGGTTAAAGGGCAAGGACCCCGGGTCCTCTCAAGAGCACAATCGGGATATTGACGCCAAGATGATTATCATTAGAAAAGGCCAACAGTTTGGTGTTGCTTGTCTGCCATACATACTAACATTTAAAAAGTGAAAGTCGTGGCAGGGTTATATTACCTTCTCCATATCCAACTAACAGAACCGCATGCATGTCTTTTGGTTGATTATCCCCACAGTGCTCGTTAATTATTCCCCTCATGAATCGGGGCAGTGGTGTCGAATGAAGAGCTATAGTACAAAACAAATAAGAAAATTATTCCCCCTTATTTTAAAAATTGTTTAAAAATTACAGTTGTAGTGCTTTGGTCAATTAACCAATGCAATTTACTCCAAGAATATTAAGTTTCGGAAAAGTTTCGAAAACTGTTCAAGCCTACTCCATCATATATTATCATATATTTCACGTTGTATATTTTAGCGTGAAATAAACGATGATTTTGTCTTACCTATGGAAAGTGTACCAGTAGACACAAGTAGCTGTGCTATTTGATCTTCATTCATTGTAGATAACTGGAGAGCTTTATATCCAGTTATAGTCGCCTTTATTTATTTTTTGTCAAATATACATTTACCAGGATCACCCTTAGTTCCGGAAGTGTAAGGGTAGTCTCGCTCAGTCTCTATACCTCCCATTTGCGTCAGTGCTCTAAAACATGGGCATATTAAACGTAATGAAAGAAAGAAAGAAAGAAAATATTTATTACAATGGACCTGTTTACACTCAAATTAGAATTAATTTAGCGTTTTGTTTAAACTGCATTCAACTCACGATTACTTTAACACACTTTAGTTGTCATGGTAAGTGACGACATGACCGATGACGGAGCATGCGTTTTTATAATAGAGAGGCAAACAAGGAAGCCGATCATCTGATAAAAAGTAATTACTACCTGTCCATAAACATTCGAAACCTAGGCTGTTCTTAAATCCTTGCATCGATCTCAGATCGCCATCCCTAACGATAGACATCCCACCTTCTCGTTGTTAACGATTTGAGTCTAGTATTAAGAACTCGAACCCTCTGTCTGCGTGACTGCTCCCCGTAAAATATAATCGTGGGGTCAACTCGAAAGTGCATACGTGTTTAAGGGAAGTTAAATCTTTGATCTCGTCATCGCTTCCCATCAGGTGAGAAATGCAATCTTTTTGCCCTTGAACAAATCATTTTTCACTTACTTAAAAGCTGCTGTTATAAATCCACCCACACATGGTTCTTTAACCTCTTTTGTACAGGAAACTAACTCTTGCGGAGAGAAATCCACCAACTTTCCATGTTTCTGAGCGTATTGCCCTTCAATGTTCCCTGTAAGATTTTTAAAATTGTTAACCATAGTAATCTCAAACATCTGAAGTTGACGAAAACATTACAAACGGTTGGATTGCTAGATGAATTTCAATAATAATTAAAGACCTTGACCCATAACCCTAAGATACCTTGCTAATATCTACTTGGTTGGACTATTGCAAAGGATCGCTCCATCATTCATAATACAAGCCAACAATACATAATACAAATTAACATGGTCTACTAACCTACAGAGCTGAATGCCCAGCATGAGCCACAATTCCCTTGGTTCTTGACGCTTGTAACGACTTTCTTCGTACGCCAGTCAAATTCCCTTGGGATTTTAATGTCTGGAATATTGGAGGCGTTCACGACGTCGGTCGGGATGAAGCTGGGATCGGGTACTAACCCAGTGCGAGTAGCCAGAAACTCTTCCGTAGTTATATCCGCGAACTCGTTTATTCCTGTTAAGGATAAAATAAAGCTGAGTTACTATATCTCCATAGTCTCTGTATTTCCATAGTCTACAAAATTTTTGTGAGTCTACATACCTACCTTTACCATTAAATGTGTGCTGTATTCTCGCAAAAGTTATGAAGCGATTTATTTAACTTCTGTAATTTCTTAACGAATTAGGATAGATAAGTAAAAAAGCGTTGTCGCTTTGATTAACTTGATGTAAGGTTTCTAGATGGTTGTTCAAGGGCTGACGTGGTGCAAGTTTATCTCTTGGACACTGCGACAGAGTACCTGATATTACGATTGCTAATGATTTTACACGACAGGAAGTTTCTTGTAGAAACCACGGTGAACACAAGTATGAAATTTTGATTTACCGTTGATAATTCTGCATTGATACCATCTCAAATAACTTCTTAGAATAATTAAGATGCAAGACTGGTCTGCAGTATCAGATGGCGAATACGACTAGTGTGTGCATGAATAACATAATCGAAATCACTACAATTATTCAGATGAGAAAAAGATAATGAACAGATACCGTAAGTAGCAGTAGAGTCCCTTTCGTTCATCGCATTGATCTCGGCCAAGTTCTTCACGAAAATTTCAAACTTTTGGGAGTACTCTGATGGATGGTAGTTCTTTTTGTACTCTTGCCTGAAGTCGTTAAACAGCTGGACCAGGTGTACTTCATCATCCAAGTCGAATATCTGCTTCTCTGGAGCCGCGCGCGCTGCGCAGGCGCAGACGAACAAAAGGGACAGAACTAACATCTTCAGTGAGTTGTTACTGTTTATGACATTTTGTAGAAAACGCTAGTATATATACCTAGTTTGACGAGGACAGTTTTCATGTAATTCTTCGTAAAAATTAATAAAATGTTACAACTCATACATTTTTTTTTTGGAATCTAGGTCGATACCATAAATGTTTTGTTTTATGTGACATGGACAACTCTATTGTGCATAAGTAGTAATGTAATTATGGCCTTAAGTAAAATAGATTACTGGACTAACGTCGACTAGTAACAATTCTTAAAAGAAGTGGAATGCCGAGTAACTGGAATTCATACTGTTTAGTGACTAGGCAATCACGCGTTGATTGTGTCTATTATCGGAAGATTCCCTAAAAGTAATCCAATTTATCATCATAGAAAAGAAAATTTCAGAAGTGGGAATGTAATCCCTGTAGAAACCTTTAAGAATAAAGGAGCCATTGCCATTTCCTATCACTTTCTTGTTTTATCTGCTGCAGGCTGTCTACTGCTCTCCATGCGACTCATCTTCCAATTCAACAGCTGTTTCTTTTTACTTGTTTCTTGCCCTTAGCGAAGACTTTCTGTTAATCGAATTACTTCAGAACCTATAGCTATGTCTGAAAAGTCAATAGCGTTCAAATCACCGGTAGGGACGTAGTTGGCCTCACATGCCTAACCTAATGGAAGAACCCAAATCTTCCGTGGTCTATCGGCGAACTAAAGGTAAATGTATCGTTACTGAATTTGATTAAAAAATTTCCTTGAAATGCAGGCTGTGCATTAAATTTGTAAGAATCGACTTTGATACATAAACGTAATTTACCACGTTAACATAAATCACCTCGAGTCACGTAGATATGAAATTCTCGGACATTAACAATATTAATATGTTCCCGAATGATTGTGACTAACAACGGTGAACAATCGGCACAATGCGTGTACTGAATGCAAGGTAACAATGACAATATGGCAAACACGTCAGTTCTATGATCTCACGCAGCTCTGTAAGGTTATATTACCAGAATCCATTTTGCAGGAAATGGAATCGTATATTGGTCGTGCTTTAGGCGGATAGCCGAATTTTCGCTTATAGTTTTGTCTCGCAACCGATGAATGGGCGATCGGATAGATTTGTGTGTAGAAAAGATACCATTGTGATGATATGAAGCGGTGTTGAGGATGCTGCATTGTGCCCATTGTGACTGGTGTTCGGGGACAAAGGCGTTCACGTTTAGAATTCTTGGACAATTTCCAAGAGTTTTTGCAACGGGTTGCACCTTGTTACGCAGGCGCGGAATAAGGCTGCGGTTCGTTTGGGATTGACTTTTTATTCGCAAGAGGCATGCCTTGTTCATGAGAAAGGTTAATATAAAATTGTGTCCAAATTGTAGAATATTTATTGTTTGTTTATTGTTTGTCTCTGTCTACCCCACTTGTGGGCCACAGGCGTAATCTTTATGTATGTATGTATGTACGTATGTATGATTGTTTAAAGAATACCAATGGTCATGCTCTGGAGCGGCCGGTATGTCACTGTGTGTTCCTACTTTCCTATCACAATCCCATTTAATGACTGAAAGATATACTTAATGTCCTACTCAATAAAGAAATATTTGATTTGACCAGTTGCAAAAAAATTTTAAATAGTGGATACCAAAACGCTGTGCGATACCAATATTGTTACAACAAGGAAAGTGGCATTAAAATGAATATAGATTATTGCCTGCCTATTCCTTTTGGAACAAGTCTGGTATAATTTATATGACATAATATAAGTATCGTAACATCTAGACTCAGGAGTTTTATCAGACCCTACCACCATGAGTTTGGCGTGGGCAGAGCTAGCTCTTAGCCCTTGCTGACAAACGGACAAGTCCCTGGCGAATCTGCTTTTTCCTAACACGTTGTGCAGGTCTGATGGTTGTCGATTGGTCACCGCAAATAAAAAGCCGAAACACCACAAATGTTTAAGAAAAGGTTGTGGTGGAAAATGCTTCCAGTAAATTTGAAAGCACTTTGGAAGCTTCGATGAATCAAAGATAAGATAATAATGACAAGGCACATCCGTAATAGCAAGCTAGTCAAACATTTACATACGTAAATATATTTATTTATTATTTTTATTTATTATACGTAAGAAAAGTTGAAACGTTTTAAAGTATTTGTTAAATTGTTGTATGGATTTAATATACTTTATCCATAAAAACCATTCGTTATTTAGGTACTAAAATTAAATATTCCCCCGTCCATCCCTGTGTAAATTAGCTAAAAACAGGCTCGGCATTCATATACCACTTGTCATATTACAAAGGGCCGGCCGGAGCGGAAGGCCAACAATTGGTGGGCACCACGCGCAAAACGTGGGCCCTGTGGGTCCAATCGTCAGCACACCTACACAATGGCCGAAAGGTCCAGACAAAACGACATTATAGTGCCACACACGCACATTGCGCACATTTCGCAGGAATTTTTTGGACGCATTCGATTCTTTTGATGAATGAAAGTTCGTGCTAGCGACTTATTCGCAACGTACTCCTGTCTATTCGTGTATTGAATATATAATAATTGCTTTGCATTGCACCCGTTGGAATAGCATCCTAATATCTAGTCTAATATTGTTACTAGTTCAACGATCTCGGGTGCTGATTGACATCCCGTGACAGTAGAGCTTGTCTAAGCTGAAATGACGCGCCCCACTACTTAATTAGTTGATTTCGATGTGTGAGTGCAAATATTAATAACGACACTAATTCATCTGTGTGGGAGCGTCGACTGCTCAATCAAACGACGCGTGCTCCTACGTTTGAGTCTCACCGGGAACTGAATGACCAATTACAACGGCATTTGTATATGTATTGCGTCCATATTTTAAATTTGCTTGTGTGCGTTAATGCGATAGTGGGGCGCGTCATTTCAGCTTAGACGAGCTCTACCTATAATATTATAATTATCATCATCATCATCATCATCTTGGCTTTAAATCTCGCGGTGGTATGCTACATATTATAATATTTCTAATTAAGAATTAAAATGTTTGTTGAGCTAGATTCAATAATATTAAGGAATTATCGAAAAATATTATAGGTATATGGGACAAATTATTTTACTCCAAAGTTTTGTGAGTTAGAGAAGAGACTACTGGGCACTATGACTTGTAGGGATGCCCTGGAGCCCTTTCTTTAATTTATCTGTACGAAGACGATCTAATACTGATATCAATACCCTGATGACAATGATCCTGATACACCACTTTCCTTGACGCAACGACATATACATACCTATTAGAAAAGGTATAAAAGGACCTCCGTACATGAAGTGAATGAGAGAGCCAGAAAAAGGCTTTTAGGATTAAATTTTGATAAATATATTTACCGATCCCATTTTAATTTTTTCGTTCCACATGCCTAGCCTGATTCAACCCGCCTCATTCAGCCTCAAAAACTATGCTGTCATGTAGAGTTGATAAAACAAACATATTTATCAGCTAGAGAACACAGCATGTGTAGCGCTTAAGGGCATATTTAATGTGTGGTACAAAACACAGCTTGTTAAGCTTCTGAAAGAATACTTCAAGTGATATCAAATAATTTGATATTCAACTCACAGCAAGTTCTTGACTAACCTGATCAAGTGAGCCAAACGATATATCGATCATGAGTGCATCAAATAGCTGGAAAACGTGGTGACAACAACTACAATATTAATTAGGTAACAGTACAAAACACGACCCATTGACGACCTGAGTGGTTCAGTTGGTTAACATTCCGGTCGCCACGCAGAGGTCCCGGGTTCGATTTTCGGCAGAGCAGAAATTGAAATGATGAATTTTAATTTCTGTTATGGCTCTGGGCGTAGTATGCATAATAAGCTTGTATTTAAAAAAAGTATAAAAGTAGTTTATCAGTTATCTAACACCAAAAACACAAGCTTTGCTTACTTTGGGGCTAGATGGCGCTTTGTGAATTTCTCCAAGCATATTGATTTATTATTTAATTATGTGAGAATTTTTCAAGCAATGCACAGCCATTTTTATGCTACCAGAACAGAATCCAAAACTAAAATTTCATAACTCGGACCACGCGCCAGGATTCGAAAAAGCGGACAATAGTTTCACAGCAATTTGCAAACATAATAAACAATGGATGCATTGTCGAAACTTTGAGCCATATGTGTTTCCTTGTTTCGTTAATTTTCGCTTAGGGCTTTCGTGTTTTTGCGAGTCGTCCGCTGAATAAACGTGATTATTGTGAGTGGAATAACGGAATTCACATTATCTGTGTTGAGAACTACCGCTTTGTTCTTTACAGGGAAGAAGAAGCGTGTTTCTTTCACATATAAGAAACATTCCAGACTCACTGCCTTAGGGATTCCCTGTGTTTTTTTTAATGTTAAACGGCAGATAAACAGGCAAGCGGGCCAGCTGATGGAAAGTGGTCACCGCTGCCTATGGATATCAGCAACACCAGCGGACTTACCAATGCGTTGCCCGCCTCTGAAGCGACCCTTAATATACCTCTTGAACGATCCCATGTATTGTGTTATGTTTTGTGTTGTGTTTTTATCATACAAAAACAAACGGCTACATAATCAGAAAATCAAAACTTCATTGAGATAATTTCGAAAGGACTGCGAATGAAATAACAACGGAAGATCAAATGTTTTATTTATCAAATTATATATTCCAAATGTTTGTGTCACCAAATGGACGACTGACCAAAGGTTACTAGATATAAATTTAAAGAACAAAATCATATTTGTTTACCTTTTCCCTTCGAGTTCGCTATATATTTTATCATTCCACAAACCTGCGCTGGCGCATCCGCGACTGGGCGCTGCAAGTCGGCTTTGCTTTATAAATAACTCCTAAACGAGCCTCGTTGGCCAGCCGACTAATCCTGATTTACAGTGGTGCAGAGATCGTATACTGACGCAGATCTTGCTGGCTTGTGATCTTAAAGTTACCGCACTGATGGAAATCACGACACGTTTTTGTACGGTAGGTGTTAAAGTATATTATAAGGAATTTTTAACCCTCGACGTAAAAAGAAAGGTCTTATATGTTTGACGTGCGTATCTGTGACCCTGTGTATCAATGTGTCTCTCTGTGGCGTCGTAGCTCCCGAACGGATGGACCGATTTGAATGCAGTATTTGAGTCAGTGTAATCGAGATGGTTATTACCTTTGTTTCATTAAAATTGGTTCAGTAATAAACTAGGTTGGTCCGCCTTTTTCTGTCGTTCAGGTTATTCTGTTCTTTGGGGTATTATAGAACTGATGGTTCGCTTACGGCTTGTCAGCTAATAAAAATTGGCTTAGTCATTTGTCTCTTTGATTCGTAAACAAAACAAACGAATGGTAAAAATTCAATATCTCTAAGCTATTATTGAATAGTACAGGTTTTATTTTTTTTAAAGTTATGGTTGGCATGCTCCTTTCTTTCTCCCTCTTTCTTTGATAACAAATGCAGTCTGCATATACTGAATATTGAAATATTTTCGTAAGCGCCTCACTAAGAGGGCGACTGTATCTGTCGGGTTTCATTTGGATAGTTTTACGGAATTATTGAAATTACTCGTCTTTCTGTCTGTCTGTCTACCTTTAAAAAATAAAAGGATTAATAAAGTATACAGTCAGTCCAAACAACGGACAACGGAAACATGGAGGTCTTCAAGAAAGGGGTGAAAAGGTTTTTACGGGGTCGTTACGCGTGGGTGATGCCCCTGGTATTGCAAACGTCCACGTGCGGTGCTGCTTACCATCAGCAGAAAACGCTACTACTCCTTTGTTATTTTTTTATGTTATACGGCAGACAAACAGACGAGCGGGCCACCTGATATAAAGTGGTCACCGTCGCCTATGGATGTCAGCAACACCAGGGGCGCTACCAATGACAAGACATTAGTCGCATTTTACGACACCCAGTGTTTCCACTGGTTTTGGTGCAATCAATTCTACCCTGCCAGACACCACATAGCATCATGGATATACGTACCTATACCATTTATAACGAGCCTCAGGTGTATCCCTGTGAGGATTAAGTTCACTCTAGACACAAACAATAACGTGCAGGGCGAAATTACTATACAACTATTAATGAAAACACTAGTCATCTTGTACCTATTCCACCTACCAGTGAACTTCAGTAAACTTCACCATCAGACCATTTCCATGGTACCATATCAATGTTTTGTCATCCAATTTACACAAGTTGCATACCAAATTTCAGCTTAATTGAACGCCAGGAAGCAGATCTAATTAGGCTTGCAAGCCTTGCCCCGAACTTACAAACATTACAACCTAAATAAAAGTTCAAAAAAAGCTCTATAAAGAAACAACCTTTCTCCACCTTTCCGCCTACAATGGTCATATAGGTACCCGTAAATTGTCACCAATAAAACCACGCTATCACAAACACATACCTTACGTTTTATCCCTTTGAATTCCATCGATGCTGGTGCACAAATCAATTGCGCGTCATGTCCTGAAATTGTTATTGATTGTCCTTTGTCCGCTCACAACACTGTGAGGGTATAACTCAGGATTTCGCTCGCTGTTTGGACTCACGCGCCGACCGTGAAGCTATGGCTTTGAGTCGAGATCCAACGACCAGGCAGCCTCACGATCCTAATAGCAAAATGCTTGAGATGCGATTGTGTGGTGGGCTAAAAAACATAGAAATACTAAATATCATGTGATATGGCGCAAAATGACATGTTACATTTTCGCAGTGTCAGTTTCCTTCCATTTGTATCTGGAATTTTGCGAATTTTTGTACAACTATAATAAGCAACTGGAACTCGCTGCCTGCACATGTTTTCCCTGAGCGCTACAACTTGGGCCTCTTTAAGACAAAAAAGAATGGGTATTTAATAGACAGGTATGCTTGACCGCATCTGCACTTATCATCAGGTATGATGGCAGTCAAATACCTCACTATTTTCTATTAAAAAAAAATATTTTAAAATCGACTTGAAAATTATTACGTAGTTGGTGCACTGATATGTACGTGCATTCGCGCTCTCAGAAGTATTCTAAATGATTGAATGATTTCAGTTATCTTTGATTGATGTCTGAAACTATAAGATTTTTTTGTAGGTACATGACTTTTTTGTAAGCCAGCCACACTTTGACAAAGGTGTAGGCTCAGTTAGGGTAGTATAAATTATAGTGACTCGCTGAAATCTACTATTCATATTTAATATTTCTGAATGGCTCATGCGTAGTCCCTCACGCGAGGATTATGATGCTGTAAGATTCAGTACATATATACATTTTCGATGAGATTACATAGTCAGTTAATATGTGACCTCTTAGGTTTACAACCTGATCATGTTCCATGTATTTATTTCAGCCGCTCTGTTACGGCAGAGTTTCAATTGAGAACGAATTCGTGGAATGTATTATTGCTAATTGTATCATATAAAATACATTTGCTAAATTCGTTATATGTTCAATTTCTTTATAAATCTTTATCTAATCTAGGAGAAGATTATGTGTAGTAAAATTGATATTATTCGAACAGACAGATATAGCAAAGATTTTATACTACCTGCCATGACACCATTACTTTGTATCATACCAACACTTTTATTACAGGTAAGTTTAATGAAGATATTTTTTAAATTAAATGTATGGAAATTAGGACAGTAAAAAAATCCAGGAAACCGGGACTTCATCAGGCGGCATCACTCAAGCGGGTTTTCTCAGAGATAGAGCAACTGAATGTAACTTACAATTGGTTTTACTGGCTAATCGGAAACACATCATTGTAATCGAACTACCTATACCGATTTAGCTTGACGTTCTGCACAATGCCGCAGCACAGTTCTGATATATCTTGACAGCAGCTGTCTCTCGGAAAAACGGGCCCTCACTCCACCAGCGCTCTGCATTTCGTCACGGGGACGCTAGGACTTTCAATTCTAATCCTGGTAAAGACATTACTTTCCACAAAGTAACTCTTCGGTGTTTATACAGAAATTATTTCGGTATTTGACACCCATCTCACCTTATGTTAAGTGCATATGCGCTCTACGATGGCGCATACCTGTCTATTAGATACTATTCACTACAAAGGTATGTTCCGGGTTTCCTCCTTGCAGTTGCATGCAGTTGTTGTAACTGCGTCAAAATATCGAGTTAGTCTCAAACAAAGGTACGCGGTAGGAAACCCGGAACATACCTTTAAAATATATGATAATAACCGCGATAGTTTAAAACACTATTATTCACTCTTGTCTTAAAGAAACCCAAGTGGTAACGCTCATGGAAAACATGTGCACCTGAAGCCCCGAAGATGTGCTGGGGCTAGTGGAATTAATTTCTGTAATTCCGTCGCACATTACCCAAAGTGTAGCCTGTAGAAAACCGCCAGAGATGCCACTTCACCGCTTTTCTTTACCACTAAGGTCAAATATAAACAAGCAGGCAAAATCCAAAATACGCTCCGGATTCTCATCAAAATGATATGCAGAGTGGCCAAGTCAAGGGCCACAATGGGTGTTGCTACACGTTGTACCAACATCAATTCAACACGTAACAAGGAAACCCACAGAAATTAGAATAAGTATGAGTCCCTCATAACGTATTCTTGACCGTGCGCTTTTTCTCATGACCACCGTAATATTTCTTTATTAAATTAATTATACATTCTTATGCAATGTAAACATGATTCATTGTCCGGACCTAGCCAGGGCTCTCTATGTCTATTGCATTTTGTCTAGAACCCACTGTGCAAACGACGATATAATAGACCTAATTATGCTTTATGCTAATTTTATGACACAAATGTCTTTTCATTATATTAGGGTGTATAATTTCTATGTCGCAGTACACGTGGTAGCGTCTGTATGGGAATTTTAATGTTGGAAACTGTCAGAGTGATGGCATTACTAGGGATTAGAGCTTTTTGATAAGAAATTATGTCACTTTAATATCATACGTGTTAAATTTAGAAATTATTAGGATTATGCGCAGTTTATAGGGATTAAAGTAGTAGTTATTGCAAGGGAATGTCATAGTGGACATATAAATGTCCCTTGTGAATTTCTTGGCTACAGAGGCCCATAAAGTTTTGCGGTGTGTATGTAAATCTTTATTATTTGTAGGTAAGTATTTAGCTACATCAAAAGTGGCGATTGTAAATTTTATTTTATCCGTTACAAACATACAAAAATCATATAATTTATCTTTGTAATAGCAGTTTAGATAGTTATATTTATTTCTGAAATGGAAAGGTAAATTTTTCCGGTGGTAGGAAATGAGGCCAATCGCCCTTATGTCTATTTTAGACTTTAATCAGTACGCAAGCGCTTTTTCTTGGTTTGATATTATTATGTACTAGCCGGCCTGTCGCGTCTTCGTTCACTACACATACAAACCATAACTCATCAACAGATCAGCTCACAACAAACAGCCCACTGCTGGAGTTAGGCTTCCTCATATTAGAGGAAGATATTGCCATAATCTCCATGCTGGATAGGCGAAGCTAGTACCTATATACCTGCTTGGAAAAAAAAGTTGCAATCCAAGTTTGTTCATAATTTCCATATTAACCAATCAAAGCCGATTGCTTACGCGATTTATAAACCAAAATCTATGTTTATGCTTTGTCAGATTTTCGTGAAAATGTATCGTTTCAAAGTAAAACGGGATTCAAGATTTGTATTGAAATATTAAATCCCGTGCAACTTTGAAACAAACTTCGTTTGTATGGAGCCCACAAACTTCGTTTGTATGGAGCCCGCCTTCTTTCCGCTATCAATCTATTGGTACCTCAAAGGCAGGCACCGCATCCTCTCCCTTTATATTGCTGATGTCCTGGATAATGGTGGTAGCTTTCCACCAGGTGGACCGTCTCGCTTACCTCAAGCAATAATACTTAGACTGAGCACAAATTACTAGAAATTTCGTCTCATTTGTTTCCCACTAACCGTGCGAATTCCGTAGCTATCGAGACGTGCTGGAGGGGCGTGAGGAGAGGCGGGTGCGCAGCGGGGTTCGGGGGCGGGGCGGCACCGCGGGGCGCGGGGTGCATAGGGGTCGAAAAGAAACACTGTATTCTTGAGAAGTATTTAGTTATGAATTTCGTAGTTTTCAACATAGAAGAGTCCTGGTCTAGTGGCGGCATGCGTGCGTGACCGAGAACTGGATCCGCTTCTTGCTTTAAGTCTAGTAGAACTTCAGCAACGTCAAAGTAGAACTAACAGCAGCTCGCTCATTAGGTGTAACTCTTTATACCATTGGCACTGCGAGATCCACCATCTTCCGCTGGGGACCCTGAGATTGGTTAAACATTTTCGGAAGCCATTTATCACTGTGACGTTATAATATACGATATGGCCCACCATCATGGTCCTACCGACCTCTCAGTCATACGGACCGCGTCAGACCGAATCGCGGGAGGTGCGCGCAGTATTTGCCAATGGCTCTTTAACTTAGTGATGTTATATTATAGTATAGATATTATTATTGTAAGAACAAATGGATCGTGCGTGTGATATCGGACAAAATAGAACAGCGCGTCAACCTATTCTGTTTGTCATCTATGGCGACTAATATGCTATAGTCAGACCAAGGATGCGACCGCCTATCACGAATTGAACGTCGCCATCTTCAAACACGATCACACGAAAGCGTTGTCTTGTAGCTATTGCAATACTATTGCTGACTGAAATGTACGACGCATCCAAGATGGCGGAGGCCATGAAGTTGGTTACAAGCCGTTTTTCAGGTCCATCTCCCTAATAGCACAGTATATAGAACGTAATTATCTATCTTGTGCTACCAGTTATGAAAAATAGCGGTAGATGCCGTTGAAGAAGTTAATCTATTTTTAGAGACCTCCAAGACCTCTATAACCTGATGTTACAACATAAATTCAGCTAGAAACTCGCTGTCTACTTTATCCTACGAAATGATTCATAACAATATGTTTGTAAGCAAAGTCTCCACAACCCTTTTTGAAGCAAATTAAATGAACATAATCCAATTCGTCACTCATAACATTGAATTAACCTTTAATTCTTACAATATCGTGGCAAAATATTTCTTACGTTTTAAGCAGCGGGGTGTCTTCTACCCTTATGGGATTCAAGTCCCTTATTAAATTTCGGGTCATTTTTACACGGTTCGTTTCATACAGTGTCTAGTGGGCTGTCCAGGCATGCTGTGAAGATTAAGGGCATGGTAAGGCAAGGCAAAGGGCAAGGGCAAGTTAAATACTAAGCAATAAGTAAGTCGCACGAGAAAAGTAGGCGTAGCTCATAGTCGAACCCAAAGAGTAAAGTGTTAAGTTCCTATTGCTAATATTGTGAGAACTTTAGACGTAATGTTGTATTATTGTAAATAATATTTTATGTTTTATTCATGATTACTCGTATGCTGATTAGTGTTAAGAGGTTTCATATTTCAGTTGATTTAAACATTGTATTATAAAACAATTAAGTATAAATTAGTGTCTAAATAGATGATGGTGAAATGTAGGCTATTTATCTACTAATTACTCACAAAAACAAAATCATTAAACCAATTTGAAAATGCTAAACTATCGACCGTGCTTAAAACGTAAATAATCATAGAAATGGCATCACAAAACTTAAACACATTGAGCGTAGGTAGAAAGACACCGAACCCTCACATCCGGGCAATCCCAACACACGAACAATGCAGAGCGACAATAGAAGAATGCAGAATCAAAATGATCGGCCGCTCCACCCCATAGCGACAGATTCAGGTGTCAAAAACCCTAAAATAAAACCCATTCACATAGAATCCGTCAACGTATCAAATCACATCGCGAGGAAAAAAATCAACAAGAAAAAATAACACAAAAGACGCTCACGCAATCCAAGAATCCAATATCTTGGTACAATAGACAGTTGTTATTTTAGGTTGAAAGCTACTGAGGAATTTAATTTTACATTCATTGTGCAGTCAAATCTGCCAGCCGTCGATACTTAAAATAATAAAGTTGGAGGTGATTCTGTTCGCGAATTGTTCGGTGATACGTCTTGAAAGTTTGCCCTTTATTATGAGAACACTGACGTGGATTAAGTATGTACAATGCACGAAATGTCGGCACATCACTAATCTAAATAATCTGCTAAAACTTCCTGAAAAGTTAAATGCCGATGGTGATGAAATGGGCTCCCTTTAGATATCGTGGACGCAAGAAAATTGACACATTTTTTGCTTCAGTAAAAAAGCATCGTAAGGTCGGCAACCCGCTCTAAAATCGAACAATGCTCATAGTAACAGAAACAAACAGTCACAATTCCTAAAAATGGAGTGTCCAATCGTGATTTCAGTACAATAGCGTTCGCGAACCGATCGAATTATGTGGAAACGGAAAAAGACCGTGATTATTCGATTACAATTCGAGTCTAATGGTAATGGTCAGTTATTGCTAAATCTATTTGACCAATAAAAAATACAACGTTAGAAACTGCACGCATTTTCTTTGCAATGAATCATGTCTTACTTAATCTAATAAGAAATACAACTTTATTCATTCTAATCATTATACAAAAATATATTCCGTTCTGTAATCTGGAATTTTCATACAAAAATATACTAAAGATGTGACATTAATTAAAAACACGTACAGCCGTTTACAATGGCGTCTACAAAGTTAGCCTAAACTTTAATATACCTACGCAATTACGTAGTTGAATACGAAAACTTGACAACTTTGCTGATGGAGTGTAAAAGAAAAACACAATATAAATTGAATATTTCCAAAGTCATCGCCTTGAGGCAGCCTCCACCAATTGGAGGCGCAGCCAAGATGGCCGCTAGGTGACACGCCGCATTGTTCAAACAGAAACGACACAATCTTTTTTATCTTTGTGCTGTCTTTTTCTCTTTTATTCTGTTTGGTGAGCGGAGGACAATGGCGGCACGCTGCGCCCGCGCCGCGTTGCTTGCCCGTGTTTCGATCTCCGATCTTTGTCTTTGGCGGGTGCCACAGTTGTGCCAGTAAATCTAACACCACCGTGGATAATAGCGTCATCAATACATTTATTGTACACTGTCCCTCCATAATAGCTTTATGGTTTCCAATATCGAGAGACAATCGTTCTTGCACTTTTAACAGCGCGCAATAAAACGAACAACTGAATACGTCCGTATTTTTTGAACATGTACAGTTATGACAGGCGCGTGAGATGACAAGGTCGTTTGTGAGGGTTTTTATTAAATTCCTCCATAATGTGAGCGTTCATGAAAGGAGCCTTTGTCGCGGACTAACCCAATCTACATCCTCACCAATCAAGTTGGTGCCAGCCTAATCTTTTAATTGTACAATCTCGGGGCCTCGATTTGTCCGCATTGTCCGACCCGGACCGGCACAAAGCGACTCGCATATTATCCATTCATATCATAACGTTTATAAATACGTTTCACGGTGGCATTGTGGACGTTGTCTCGCGTCTCCCTGAGGATACGGTGAACAAAGAATCCCTCATAAAGGCTGAAAGTTCGGCTCGTACAAAGCCGCTTGCAACCCGTCATTTTCGTACCTATTGGCTATTTTATGACAATAACCCTATTGTTATCGGACCGAATTGTGTTGGATGGTTATTGTGCCATTGGAATTCGCGAAACTGGAATTGTCTCAAAATTCGTGTGCTAACGAACGTCGCCCGGGGCCTCGGTAATAACCGCCCCTTTCTGCGTACGCGTCGTCTTCCGTGGGTAATATCCGAGACGTCACGGACTCGCAGCTGTTATTTTTAGCTATAGAGACAATAAGAGAACACGCGTAGCTACGTAAGTGCTACAACACTAATGGGTAATTAAGACCTACATCGACTGTTGCGTCGTGAACAAAAGAGGGATCATTGTCAGCAATATCCATCTGGCTAGTCCATTCATACGTATGACCATTGTTTGCTCGCTCGCAGCAGAGTCACGCTGTGCGTGATAATATTTGGTTTCCTCACAACCTGGCCCACCTTTTGTCGTATCTAGTCGGTTTGGTCACTTGAGCGACATACCCATTGTGGATGTCCAAGGAATTCTTAGGTTTGTTTATTCAAAATCTCCTTTCGGCTCCCGTAAGTTGGTGAATAGCTTCTGGTGTACAAATATTACCAATTATGGTGGTGTTGGCGGAGTTCTAAAACGGGCTTTATGTGGCCGTGTTTGCTTACTGTTCCTTCCCTTTTACGACATAGACGAATACACACTCGGATAAGGTTATTACCAGACAATAATGGACAATGAATATATTTCATCCGAAAAGTTACAAGATACTTCGATGCCCAAAAGTGGATTCTTCTCTGGGCTTTTACAGGTGGGTAAAGTACAGCCATAGAATATTTTACAGGTTTTCTAATTTTGTTATTGCTCGTGTTTCAAGTCAAGGAAACTGTATTATAGACTATTGTGAAATTCAGAAGAACTATAACAAACATACAGTCATTTACGTTCTGCGACAATTATTTTTAATAGTCACTAGCTATTTGATATTCCGGATCTCGATAACTGCCATCACTGGTTTGAACAGTAGCTAAAAATTATCACTCATAGATAAGATTTATCTAGATGGCTCAAAAGAACAAGGAATCATCAAAATATGAAGCCATTGGTGAAGAGAAGTGCTACGAACACATGTTCATCAGTTTACTTTTTACCCACGACGGTCGGAACGGAACGGAGGTGGTTAGAAGTAGTTTGTGCGTTTGATGTATGTCTGTTACAATTTTTCTTGTTAACTTACTGTGCCAATTTTATTGTGGTTTTTAGCATTTAAAACGTATCGTTTCAGAGCAGGTTCTTAGACATGTTTTATGTCAGTAGATCACTAGTAAGCGCTGCAGCAGCCTGATTAGTTACTTAATATATAATATTATAAATTAAAGTCGCGTTCTGTCTGATATATTTCCGTTAACTCCTTCTAAATCACGCAACGGATTTTGATGCGGTTTTCACCCATCGGTGAGAGAATTTCTTTCGGAAGGTTAAAATGTATAATAAATGTATGTATAAGTAAAGAAAAGCCGAGAAAATCCGTGCGAAACCAGGACGGGTCGCTAGTAAGTACCTATATAATTGCGTCATGTTCACGTTTAATGGAATAGTTGTAGAGCTAAGGAAGGCAGTTAATTCCTCGTGTGAACCACATTTCAAATCTGACACCCTAAAATTGAAACTATGACACTATACAGAGAAGGCATTAGACTGGAAAAATTTACTGATGCGGTATCAGTTCTATCTTGCTTGGAATCGTATGGAATTCATATTACCTACTAACATAGCTCATTTTCACATTGACAAATTTGAACTTTAAAATGAATTACTTAAAGTTGATTTTCAGTTACTATTGAGCAGAATACAATGGTCACATAATAATATTTATCTATTGTATGTCACCCTTTGCTTTTATAGTATTAACCTCTCTTGTCTTACGCGATTGTGGTCAGATAATAAAAGAAAATAAGGAATAGGGATTTCGTTTTGGTTGTGTCAATGTGCTTTTGTTGTTTATTTACCATTCGTTTAATTCGTTCTATTTAACTTTGATCCATAATACCAGTTCGCAATTCATGCATTCGCTACAAGAATTAGTTTATAAGCAACATACTCGGCAGTACTTTTCAGATTTTAACTAGACCTATGATTAATATAAATCACTCGTACTTAACAGGGCCGAAGTTCTTGCACTTTTGTAACTTGAATTTCTCGAAAATTGTAAGGGTGTGCCCAAAATTCGCAAGTGCGCAACGAATGTACGTTGCTGCAACGGCTCGCGTGCCGCTGGCACACTGCGCGCGTACTGCTCATAAGCAGCCCGTGTGCATGTCTTCAATGAGTAGTTTTTCAAGAGATATTATACATTCCTAAGCTCTCACTAGATGGCGCAGTCGACAGTTTTGGTAATAATTGTATGTAAAACGGGATGACAAATTTTTATTTATCAATTTTAAGGCCAGGTTGTGTACTTGTAGAAAAGCTGCCTATTTGTTTGCGTGTAGAAGATTTTTGTGTCACAAAAATAAATAGATGAGAAATTCTTAGCAATTAGGTGAATTAAATAAACTACAGAGCCAAGCCCTATTTTTGAATCGCTCGCCTCGATTCGAACTGTTTTCTATTTCGATATTTTGATGCATAATGCTGATTTTCCCAATTTTTGAACTGTTATTCTTATCGTGTCACCAATGTATTTTTAAAAATACAAAATTGTTCATGCCGAAAATAAACATTAAAAACCGTCCGAATCGAAGCGAGCCTTTCAAATATATAGCCACAGGTATTGTACGCCATTTATTTTAAACCGTTTTACTAAATAGCTGTATTTTGAAATGAAATAAGGATTTCTATAATTTTTAGTCTTACCAAGCTACTGAGGGCGCTATCTCTTAATCATTGTTGATACCATCTGATAGTACCTGCTGGAAAACTGCTCATTATTTCGTAGAGTGAAATGCACGCAGCTCTGCACGAGCCGAAGAAAAAAGGCACATCAAACATTAGATATATGTTCACTAGGTACATTCATAAAACTGTCTGTCTATCTGTTTACGATAAACTCAAAAACTACTCAACGCAAGCATTTTCAAGCATCGCCCAAAGACAGAGTGATGTCGTAGGTAGTTAGTATTAAATAAATTGTATTTTGATTCGTATTCAATCATTATTTGTATAATTTGTTAAGGTTATACCCGCGCGAAGCAGGGGCGGGTCGCTAGTGTTAAATAAATTATCAAGAATGTAACATTTGTTCCTATTCAATTTACAAAAAAGTGCAAAAATTGCATAAACGCTTTATAAACGCATAATAAAATATTTTTCATTTCAAATCTCAAACATTCTTACGAAAAAGTTACAGAGAAAAAAATTTAAGCAAACTATATTTAGCAAAGTAACAAGTGCGTCTCTACATATACAAATATACATATTAAAACGCAACAGCCAAATCAACCAGTGACTGCAATCAAAACTTTTTGGTACAACATTTTGTCTACCAATCACTCAAATACTGTTTCAAGTGTCATTAAAGCACACTTAACTTGAGAGTTAAGACATTAATTGTACAATTATTTTTAGCCTTTGTATTAGAACGAACGGTAGTTAGTTTCTTTGTAGCCCACATTTGGTGAGTGGCACGTGGTTGGACAAAAGGACCACTTCTTGGACCACTCATTACTATTTAATGGTCTTACATTTCAAAAAGAAACTTGACGTTTACAGTGGCAGTAGCAACCTCGTGTACTTCATCTTCTATATCGAAAACAACCTTTATGTCTTCGCTGCTAAAGCTATTTTGAGAGAAAGGCTTAACTTTGTAAGATGTATGATGAAAGATTCGTTATTTAAATTCGACGGTTAAAGTGTCAGATGAATCGTCGACCTCGAAATCGGTTGTTCGGATTCACTCCCCGTAATTACTACTGCTGTTTGTTTGGATGGTATTTTAATTTGGGATTTCGTCAGGCCTCAAGTAGATAATGTGACAGGGTTTGTTCTTCACTTACGTGCAGCTTATGGTCGTAATTGTCGCATATATGAGAATTGAACTGAACGTGTAATTTGTGATTGCATGGGTTTCATCATTTCATTTGCTTTCTTTAAGACTGTCGCTTTTATTTTTTGAGGCTAGCAACTTTTATAAATTCACATTTAAGTAAATCAGTAATAAAAAATATAAACATATGTGAAACTTTACCACAATAATATTCAATAATAGAAAATACCATTACACCCACCGAAGCGGATGTACATTGATAAATTAAAATTATGGACTACAACAAACATCTCATTTCATCTAAATTATCCTCTTGTCATATTTCTAAGCCATTGGCCATAATACCGGACGCCGAAAGCCGCGCCGCGTTCGCCTGCTTTCTTGGGACGGCACTCTAGTCAATAACAAAAAAGAACATCAATAGACCCGCTGCTACATAGCTTTGTGGCATAACCAGTTTAATCCGGCTTCGCTAGACATGCCGACGCCGCCGTCTACGGTTCGAATTTTGCCTCAAAGCACACCGAGATTAACACAGAATGAACAAGCAGCTAATCCCGAAGGCTTCTCGGAACAGATGGATAAAGAATCTAGTGTTTGGAAAATCGCTTCTGCTTCCGTCAGCTTCAAAGGTGGCTGACAAATTCATTGAGTAGTCCCATGTGAGTTTGAATACACAATGTTCATTCACAAACGTTGCAGAGTTAAGTGCACTGTTATACTAGGAATAGATCGAACGGGACCATTTAATCTGTCTTTTAATGAAATGATCAATGATAATGGTGAACTTCATAAAAGTTCGGCAAAGTGTGACAAAGCGACAAAGCGTGTTATTTCTTGTGCGGTTTCCTCGTACATTTACAAATTCGATTTTAAATTAGCTTTAGTCATATCGATGTTGTTATTGTTACTATTAAAATTGATCAATGTTTTTATTCGCCGGACAAAATTTATGGGTTCAGTTGCTTGAATAAAGTAATTAACCGTTTGGGTAGCACGTGAGAAAATTTTAGTAACTCTTCAGTTCTTTCCAACACACAATTGTTGAATGCGGGTAATCATATAATAATAGGCCATGATCACCTGAACAACTGCCGTTTCATCCATGTTTCAATACATGAATCAGTGAAGAAATAAATGATCAGACTCATTGTTGAAACTTGAGTGCGTTCGGAAGCTCTCCTCGAGTCGATCCATTGTCGAGCGCGAAATCTTGCTGCGTCATTTTAATCAAATTTCTGAACGTTATTTATCATTATCACTGCCCCAGAGAAGTTGGCCTCCCTAACAGCCAGTTCAGAATCATTTTTAAAATAAATAAAGAACGCATCTGGAAAAGAATGCGTTACAAAAATATGTAAAGGATTTAAAGCAGTCATTTCTATAACA
The DNA here is from genome assembly GCA_907269095.1 of Blastobasis adustella. Lineage (NCBI taxonomy): Eukaryota > Metazoa > Arthropoda > Insecta > Lepidoptera > Blastobasidae > Blastobasis > Blastobasis adustella. The sequence goes on along the minus strand of OU026116.1, from coordinate 1,986,623 downwards.
GGTGTACGTTTCTTAGTGTTGCCGCTTCTTGTTTTCTGTCGATCGCAATCGATCGTATCTCACGACTCTCTGTTACGGCATTTTAGACCAACAGAGAGTGGAGTATAGTTTAGTTTAGATAAGTTTCTAGAAGTGCTTGCACTTTTTTAATATCATTATAGTTGTCCAAACTGAGGCTTACTCAATGAACTTTTTGCTGTCTACTTAAAGCTATTTTGTTTTTATTTGTTAGATACATATGTTTTTTTTTCTATAGCGATGCCGCATTCCGTTTGATTAATATACTATCTGCAGTTAGATCGATCGTATCTCAATAAAATGGGTGTTTTGAAATTTCTTAATAGAAGGCTTTAATTGTGTTGTTTTGGGTTTTTTGTCTCTAATGGTAATTAAATGTGTTCGCCTTCGGTATTCATTCAAATATTTTTAGGTATTCTTACTAAGAGACTAAGTTTTAGCGGCATTTATAAGATTAAGATTAATCTATTTAGCAATATCAAGCGGAATTAATCTGAGAATGAAAATAACATATTATAATATCTGCAGGAATAAGTGATGTAAATATATTATCATGATGAATCCCAACTGTGATATAAAAAAAATATGAAAGTAAGTTACGTTGCCACGTGTAAACTGGAGAAGGAGAGCCTAGGCTCTTCTTTTTATCTCCAAAAATAAATATGGAGGCGGTGAAATATAGGTGGAATGTTTCTATGGGAATCTTATAATTTCTCAAGTTAGGACTATGATATTTGTCCACACAAACAAAGTCGCAGGCAAAAGCTAGTTAGAAAATAACTGAATATAAAAGTAAACATCGGTAGTCAATAGAATTACTGAAGCAGAGCAAACGTTACATTTCAAACCAACCCAAAAAGAGGAAGTATCCAATCATAAATGGTAAAAGGTACCGCCACTCATAATTCTCACAGAAACGGAAATACCATATCATATCCTGAAACTATTATAAACATTGAAAAAGTACCCTACTTACGTCACTTCTGTGCGCGTGAGTGGATTTGCGCAAAAGGTGCCGACAGAATTATAACAGCATCAATACTTTTTTCTTTTCAACATCCACAAAGAAAATAAGGTAAATGGCCGATTACTATCTAGTACAAATAATAAATTATTATTTTTCTAATAATTTATCTGCGACGCAGAAACTGTCTTTCGATTTGGCTGCCCAAAATAAGCTTTATCACCTTGTAATAAAGCTCGTTTTCGCTTGTTTCTAACAGTTGTGAGTTTCATAAGTTACTTACGCATCATTAAGCATGGTACACATGAACTAATAAATGGCGATTCGCTCATGACGGCCCATTAACCGCATCAAATCGCAAGTTTGTACACAACGCTCGACAATCGAGTTCTTTACTTGATTCGGCGTTTTTTCGAACGATTTTTAACGCATTGATCGTATTGTTGGACAGACATAATGCGAGCTCTTTGTGTTTGTCGGTGTGGAAATTCGATCAGTTTTGTGTGCAGATGGGTCTTAATGGTGCAGTTTACTCGTACAATCATAAATCAATATCTAGTATTTCATTGGGTACTCTTGTAGGTAAGTCATTGATATTTTTATAATAATCAAAGAGATTTGATAGGTTATTATAGGGTTCAACACTCATTTCCTTGCTCTGTAAGGGTTGCCTAATATGAATTTTGAAAAATCCACCGTCAAAGTGAGTTCAATCATGGTCATACACACAAAAAGGATCACGTCCTATTCCATGCTATCTTCAGTACCACAATCGTCCATAAAGCACCCACATACCAAGTCCTTCTTCCCAATATTGTGCCACAAAACACCATTATACCTAAGAATCCAGCGCATGAAGTTCGAATAAAGCCTGAACCGAATTCGAACAAAACAAGCGAGGCTAACACTCCCAACGGCGACAACAATGCAAAAGGGGGCTGCGTCCAAACGAATCCCGCTCGATTACCGGATACAACGGTGACATGATAAAAACCCTTTTCTCGAGTGTTAATACCGTGACAAATGTCGAATTTATGCGGTTGTGGTGGCTCTGGCTACCCCGCTGTGCGTGTGCCCGCGGCTTTACCTCAAGTCCGATGCATATTGACCTTTAGTGTTAATAAATAAAAATACACACCGTTTATTTATTAGTAAGGATTATCCTTTGGATATTTGAAATGGTCGGCGTAGGTTATGGGCCCAATATGGAGACGATGGCCAAATGAAATTGGTATTAGTAAAATCAATGGAATCCTAAATACCCACCAATTGGCCGTGTGGTGTCCGGCAGAGTAGAATAGCACGAACCCCTTACACTTGTGGGTGTTACACAAGGCGACTAATGTTTTCGGGGCTAAAGATTTCCCTAAAGTTTAAAACCTCCGTAGTCTAGAAAATGGGCAAGATTTTCCTTTGTATTTTTAAAACACTAAGCTCTCTAACCCGCATTTCAAGCGTTACGGCAACATGTCAATAATCTCCCTTTTCGTGAGATGGGCCGATAATTCTGCAGTGGACTGTTATGGGCTGTGATGATGTTGAATCCTAAATATGAATTCCAATGAAAATAACACTAACAAATAAATGTATCAAGCGTATTATAACTGAATATCAAAACATGAATTCACTTGTTAGTATTTTCCAGTATTTACATTACTATAAATAGCTCATTATACATGATGTATGTATGTATGTATGTAATCTCTTTATTGCATCTATTTATAACATTACAGGAAATAAAAATACAGTTTATAATGCAAAGGCGAGCTTATCCCACAACGGGATTTCTTCCAACTAACCTTCTTTCTCCAATCTCATTTGTTCATTTGTAAAAACAGCGTTCACCTTATATTCGCATTGAATTACACAATAAAGTAAACCGACTACAACACTAATGACATTAATGTGTCAGTATTCTTAAAACATGGTATCAAACGTATTTTATCTCACGGTGCTTATATCTGTCTGGCCCAAGCATTTATTACAAAGGACAAGGACATATTTGCTTTTTCTTTTAGTGCATACCGTCATTCGGAAACGGTAGCCAACAGCAGCCTGGGAGCCTTAAAGCGACATAGCCGTAAACTGCATATATAATAAAGGATAATCAATAACTAGAAGTTACAACAAAGAAACAGTGAAAATAAAATAATTAAATAAATATCTAGAAGGTACAAATTATCTCTAACCTGGTATCATCGAAGTCATCACAATTGCAACGATTGCTCTTGAATATTCCTATATCTGTTTTGTTTAAGAACACAGGGCATTAGGATCAGCATCAATTAATTGTGATTTATGAAGCGAAATGGTTACGTTGTGTGATTGACTCTGCAATTTTCCAGAATTTTCGTGCCATATTGACGAGATAGTTACGGATGCAAAAAATCAATCCTATCACTGTTAATAGATTCAAAGTACAAAAACCTATACAAACGACCACAATAGTGCTTTTAATAGTCAAATTGAATTCCCTACAACCTAACGTGATAAAACCAGTATCAAATCAATACTTTAATAATAAATAAAGGCATTAATATCATCTTCGCACAAGTCCCGGGCTTAATCTGCGCCACGCTACACAGCAGGACATAAATCTCTTATTACATTTTCAAAACAAAAAATCTACTTCTGTTGACATCTCTAATTTTAGCAAAGGGCAGATGCTGTTTTCTCAACATTATTTCAACCTTATTACTACGTTTTTAAGGTTTAATGTTTGGTAGTTTATAAGCAAATTGTTATTTTAACCAGTGGCTCAGTATCCTCGATTCTTTGCCTTAATTTAATTTGTACGATTATTGTGATTAATAAAGGAAACCGAAGCGACATTTTTCGAATAGCTCCTTTAATATCCAATTCCGTGCCAATTCAAGAATTTATGATTCCAGTAATTTGTGTTGAAACATAATTCTTGTTTGGAGTCAAGTCCTTTAGCCTATAAAACGTGGCTAATAAACGCTGGTTTCGTTGCTATTTCATATTAACTGTAAATTTATTTGATTTGACCGCAAACCTGGATTTGAAACTAAACGTTGCATTTCATAGGGTATGAATAACTTTATAACTTGGTTAGATTAACAGCAATTTAAGATAATAAACCGGTAATTACATATTTAGCTCCATTAGCACAGGATACCAATACTAACCGTCATTAGTGTTTAATAAAGTCCATAGGAATGAAAATGTGTGTAAATTTAGTGTATTTTATTTTCTATGGTATACTTTCACGGCACTCCATACAGGATGGTGGTGGCGTACATTATTATTCTTAAAGCGTAAAAGAACACTGCAATTTTTTTTATAAATAATATAAAACTGTTTAGATGACCTGGTATGAATCGTCGAAATGATACTGGTGGATACTCGTGGCATAAAGTCGATTGGTGTAGTATAGAGTTTAGTGAACATTTTACAGCTGAGATGATGGTGATGGACAAGAGAGTCAAGTCACCAAACTATTCCCACACTTCGTATCATCCAATATAGTACCTACAACCACACACGAATGCCAGACCGCCTGTCGCTGGCACAAAAACGGCATTTTGGCATTTGCTTCAATCCGGAAGCCATCTCGGAATGTTAATTGAACGAGATCGTATCGCGTAATAAGTCATTGTGTCACAAGGAGGCTACATTACCGTACAGCTGGCTATATGAAACAATAACCGATGCTTGGATATGTAATATTGAATTATACCAGTATATAAGCATTGCTATTCCACGAGGTAGCATGCACAATTCTGGGGGGCAGCAGTGATGACAACATTTTAAATTTTTAAGGCGGATGTATAGTACTTTTTATGTTTTTTTTCCTGTTCTTCTTTCAATGTAAATATATTATATTTTGTCTGTTTTATGAATAAATAGCCCTTCTTGCTTTATCGATTTAAAAATATATGAATTTGATTGGGTAAGTACATACTATGAGGCATGCTTGACATGAAAAATAACATATGACCACAACGAGACAAAGCTCGAAATGTGCTAGTAAAAGTAACAAAAGTAATAATAAATCCACTTAAAAATACAACACACATACATGAAACATTTAACAATGACTTTATAACATTTAGACGGGGCAGCGTCTAGTTTCACAACTTTATTGCGGCTACTGTGGGGGACAATAAACTGTTGTAGATGGACAGACGGACGGACCAAATGATATATGGGGCCAATTAAACTGTTGTCGTAAGTTTGCCGCTACTAATGACGTGCTACCGGCGGTTTGATGCAGGGTTTTGAATCTCACAGAAATGGCCTAAAAGTCATCTCATCTTGGCGTCAATATCCCGGTTATGCTCTCGTGCGCTGGCCCAAGTTTTAGCTTGGCCATGATCCAGGTAATTACAGATTGAGAAGACAGATGAGTAGGACTGGCAACTGTCCTCCGTGACCCTGTTAACAGGGATACCTGACCAAATTGGAGCGCGATTACACATTCAGTCACCTGTATGTACAGGTTTTCGCACGATGTTGTCCCTCACCGTAAGAACATCGGTTAGTATTCAAATAACCTAAGATTAAATGATAAATAATCCTTAGACTAAATGTATACAGACGGACGTCTCCATTATTCAATCAGTTTTGTTTTCTTATTGATTTCGATCAATTTTACAATTTCCCAAGTCGCTTGACTTTTAAGACAGTCTAGCGTTCAAATTACCTATATCCTTTTGGTTTATACGTCATTAAACCATTTGTCAAACATTATATAGGCAGCAGTTATCTATACAGGATGTTAAACGTTGAAGTGGTGTGAGCCTTGAATTCGAGGAAAATGTATCCTGCTTCTAAAATATCTGTCGCCTAGTACGACACGCGTCAACAGAAATGCTTAGTGCTATACGACTTTGATACGTGATCGCTTCCTTACCTGTAGCGAACTCAATACGCCGAAAACAATAAATGTTCTATTAATATATAACGCTTTATGCATTCTTCAACCCACTGTACCCCATGGTTCCATAGCTCTATGAATCCTGAAGACACATTTACAGCACCATAAACGGTTTTTAATTAAGGACCCGAATCACAAGCCGAATGTTTACGATATCCCGAGTAGGGCCAATTAGCACACCTGGATGTTTCTGTCTCATTTACTCCTTAATTTTTTCATTATTATGCTTCGCTGTCTTTTGTTACTTATACTTGCAGGATTGTATTGGAATCAAACTCTCAAATATCAGTATCAAAATTAAATATCATTAGGTTTTATTTCAGTGTCGACTATTTTTCGTTGCTTTAATATTTGTCAAATCGTTTTTATTTAATACCGGTATTTTTTTTATACGGCAGACAAACAGCCAATGCGTTGCCCGCCTCTGAAGAGACCTCTAATATACCTCTCTAAAAATCCCAAAGGAAACACTGTGGCTAGGAGTTCATTTCACATCCGAATCGTACGAATCATTTACAACAGTTTAGAAAAATACATCCATGTCGTGTTATAAAAATAATAACACTTATGAAAAAAATACACCGTGCAACGATATCGCTCTATTTCTACATTGAATCTATGTTTCTATATATTTATGTAAAATACCGATCTGAATACAATTATGTGAGGCCAATTTATTTTTATGTTGTGTAACACTAGTAGCGTGGCATCTATTATGTAACAAGCAATAAAATGAATTCTAACCTTTAATATCAACCTTGGAGATATCAATTAAAAGTTAAATATATGGCTTCCTAAATTAAAACGATAGCGTCACAAAATTGATTGGAAAGTGTTATTAGTAATTAAAAGTAGTAGTAGTTTCATTGCATTGTATGGTAAAGCTAGGAGGAGCACAATCACAGGAAACCACACGTGGTGGAAGGAATGCACAAGTCTTGGTTTAATTAGATACTTAGGCTACTAAGTAGCCTTATATGTCGCCCGGAATAACATTCTAAGGGCAACCGGGATTCAATGCCATGATACTGACGATGATGATGACAATGCAAGAGAGCAAGTGCGCCATATTTTTAATGAATGACTTGTTGATGACGTTGCTGTGACTGCATCGTCGCTTCCCACCAGGAGAGACGGCGATCAAATGCCTAGCTAGTAAAAAAAAATTAAAATTGTCATTTATTTTGCCAATAATGCTGCATTGCGATATGTACCGATTTAAAAGAAACGATAAGGTAGCCGACGTAATACTCATGCGGTCTAACATTTTAGGCCTCACGGTGAAACGCACCTGCGATTCTGCATTCTTGTTTCTTACATGGTAGTCTATCTGCTCTTTTATAAGCGAGTTATACACCTGCAATTGTCCAAGTGATCATGCCCACTTTCAGAATGCAACATTACTGAAAGAACCAACAATGTGTCGCTGAACTTACTGACTTAATTACAAAATACGTTTTGCTTGTTTTGTTTTATACCACTAAGGAGGCAAAGAAGCTTACGGCCTACCTAATGGTAAGTAGTCACCGCAGCCTATGGATGTTTGCAATACCAGGGGCATCACCCACGAGTTGCCGACCCCGTAAAAACGTTTTTACCCCTTTCTTACACCATGTTGTACTCTCGTATTTTACAAACTCGTTACAAACAAATTAACCTTTTTTCATCCTGGCACGTGTGCAACACTAAACTCAAAACACTTTTTTTTTGCATGATCAAGGTCCGATCGGAAACAAATTAGTTTCATAAATTACAAAAGTGTTTACGGCTTCACCAATTTCCTTATCCAGATTCCCGAAGCCTTGGAACAGATGGCACGGTTGACCCTAAACCACAAAATCAGGCCTGTTGCTCAATAAATACATCTGTTTAAAATTAATTGTCTAAAACTGGTCGGACATTCCTTACATTCCTACATGACACCTTTTGTTATTAGTGACCTTACCGAGAATTAGAGACATGGCTATTCTGACACGTATGATATTTTGATACCTATTATTTGTAGTTATTAATTAGTTGTAATGATATTTAGACGAAAAAAGCATTAATAAAAATATGATATAAATATTTTATTATTCAGTTAACGATGTAAGATAGACATCAGATGAAAAAACTGAACTATTCGGTGATTGAAGAGGTTTTTGCACCCCTATTTCTAACTAATATTCTTTTTATCAGAATTACTAATTTATAAACTTCATATCTACAGAAGAAGTGGAAGCCCTGTGGAATGTAAGCATGAGTGTGTAAGTGGTGCGGAAGCCTTGGTCAACCTTGCTTCGCTACCAGTATTACGAGGCACACCTAATGAGTGTCAAGCTTGTTGGGGTGTTTTTTTTATTGCCTATGGAGGCACAGACGGATGGTCTACCTGATGGAAAGCGGACACCGTCGTCCAGAACATCTGCAACCTATGGGCAAAGCCTGCAGTGCCGGCCTTTAAATTATCTGTAGACATGCCTTTTGAAGAACCCCATGTTATAGTGCAAAGGAAAGACTTCGGGATTGAGCTCATTCCACATCTTGCACGTGCGCGGTAAAAAGGCTCACGATGCCCTTACGTCACGTGTTGAAGTTCGATTAACTTCAAAGTACGAAATGCTCACGTATTCATTTACCGGTATACGTTACTGAACTTTTGTTATTGGTCTGGTATAAACTCTGCCACTAGGCTATCGGTGCCGTTTCAAACGAACACGATATCACAATTAATCTATAAATACTTAAAGACACTTCAGCAAAGTCTCGAATCTCATCACCGCAATATAGGATGCTCCTAATAAGAACAGCTGTAATAAAACTTGATATGGATACCGCTCATAAATTTTATGACATCCTAAATTCTGTCCGATATTTGAATATGCGAAATTGGTTATTAGTGGCCAAGGACGCTCTGCGGTTTGTTTTTTAGCGGATTATGTTGAAAAAGCGTGAAAAGGGTTGTCGTTTTGATGGGGCATAATGGAATGCTTTTGAAGCTGATACCTCTTATTTGTTCGGTATCACATTCGAATATTGATCTCGGACCAAAACAGGTGTTTCGAAAAATGATTCGATTAATTTCTTTGGGTTAACAGGAAAGAGAAAATTAGGGATTTCAAAATGGTAAGGCTAGTTGCAGCTGTAAGCTAAATTATCAGGTCCCTTACTGGTAAATAAAAATAAAAAATTAAACGCGGATAACCATGCTTTGAGTGAATAAGAAGAAATGGTAAAGAAAAGAAATTAATTGCATAAACAATAAAACACGAGACAAAAATTGAAATCCAACTTAACGAAATGAATAACAAAACAAATAAAGAAGACAAGCATAACAGGCGGCGAGCAACAATGGATAAATTACACAATTCCATGGTGATCACTCAAAAACATGACGCCCGCTAAATTATTATGATACTCCCGAGGTATAGTGACTAAGACAAAAGATATGGTGTCGGAAGGGTTCTGTAAGACGTAGATGACTTTTACGATAAATGGGATTTGATAGAGAAAGACAATACCCACCAAGTACCTATTACTTCAAGTGTGTTGTTTGTTGGTTTTTAATATCAATTTCTTTACGAACTTTCGATAAAAATAGCCAAGATTCCTTCGTATTTCATAAATTATTGTGAATCTCCAGCACCTCTAACCATACAGTCTATTGCGTCATTGACGCATGAAAAACCCTTATACATCCTCGTTCATTATTTAGTTTTTATGTGTATTTTATAGTTTATTTATACAATTATGTATTTAGTATGCATTTCCGGTCCCTTCTTATTTTACTCAAGTAGTTTTTTCCTGCACCGCCACCTTTCTCAGGCTTAGATTTTCCCGGTTGACTGGTAGATAAAGCTATCTTACCTTTAAGTCCGCCACTGTACTTTTTTGTGCAAAAGTTTTAATAAATAAACGCATAAATATAAGTTAAAAAAACTTTCACATTTACAATTTTAAGTCCATCCTCGACTTCTTTTCTAACAGCACCGCCTAGCCAATACAGTTTTTTGTTCCGAGCAGTATCGATGTCCAATCAAACGCCATTACTGGCCCCTAAATATGACAAAGCTCTCTGACACTGGATCTTTTGTCAACATCGGTGCGGGTTATCGCAGCCATCTTAAAAGCTGGCTCGGGAACAATAAGTGAATCTTAAACGTTTGTCTTATCAGCGATATCGCGGATGGTTCAAGCCACGGCTTCATCGCCACGATTTTAAGTCGCAACGACAAACGCTTATTTTTAGGTAAATGTTAATTTACCTGTTTAAGTCTAATTGTCAAATACAATTTATTACGTACATTATAACAAGCTGAATATCTTCTCGAACATAATATTCTTATCAAATAGATAAAAATGACAATTGGGTACCAACTAAAATCAAACGAACTCCCAATTTCCATCAATATCCCGAAACTTTAACAATGCGAATCATTAACCCAAAATAAACATTCTTAGTACTTTATCATGCCTTATTAAAATTTGCGCGAATGTGTGCTACACTTTTATGTTACTTCTCCGGTATAACTAAAGCTTTTACAGGCGATCTTCAGCAAAAATCACACCATACGACTTTTAGTCGCATCCATGAACTCGCACGCTAACAAGATCAAACAGTTAACCGCAACATTGAAACAGACGGCTCCAACGCCTTTGTGATGTTTTCGTAAATATTTTGCGCCGATATCCATACAGAGATTGTCATAAATCGTGAGATGGAATCGTAGATATACCCTGCAATGCAATGACAATTGGAATTTGTTGGGGAAACAATGCTTCGAGAATATTCGAATAAGTAATGCTTAAAACAGTAATGTTAAAACAAAATGGAAGAAAGAAGTTAATGCATGCAAAATGATGAAGAAACTTTCGTTACAAATCTCTAGAGGCAGAGAAGCAGACAGTCTCTCTGATAAAAGATGGCACCTATCGCCCATATAGTGTCTATTATTGGTACGTTCCTTCGTTTATGTGTGAATTGGAGGGCATGCAGCCATATCCTAGGAATTAACTAATTATTATTAGTGTCCGGCAGAGTAGAATAGCACCAACCCCTTACACTCGTGGGTGTTCTACAAGGCGACTAATGTCTCCATAGGCTGGAAATTGGACAGCAGCGTTTTCCATTTCTATAGGTAGGTATTTACAACACTGCGATCTCCAAACCGCCTAATAAGCGTGGTGATTATGACATTAACCTCCCCTCTCATGAGAGAGGCCGTAATTCATGCAGTGGACTGTGGGCTAGATGATGGTGAGGGCCATAATTGAAACTTTTGAATATTAAAATAAAGCCTTTTTAATTTTTGCTTACATCAGACATTTTTTTGGGAATTCTTTTTCCTCATCTCTTCCTTCTTCAGTAATAAGAGTTAAAATTTGAAGTTTCAGTTTATTGTACAGTCACTGTACCATTAATATACTATAGCGGTATACCACAAATCATTTATATTACAATTTGTTACTTAAGTATGTCTTTGAAAATGTGGGAAGAAGTGTATTAATATTTCCTGTAGCCGTCCTTACATTTTATTATCATAATACGACGATCATTTTAATCCAAATTCTGTTACCAAAAGGCTCTATGCTCCTATAGTACGCATTGTGCCTCTTTAGATGGTGATCAAGCGACAAAGACGTTTAAAAGTGTATTCTGATATACAAAAATATATGTTCTGCTAACATTTTCATTTCTGATTCTTATGAATTAAGTTCTAAGGTCGTAATTTGAATGAATGAACCATTGCCAAGTACAGAATTGGTTTATGAAAGTACACTCCTCTATAATAATGTTATTATGTGACTCTTTCAAACGTGTGGGATGATGATCATAGCCCATTCTGTGTGAAGAAGTAAGCATAAAGTAGTTATTGTTGGCTCCAAGTGGTCAAGTGTGACAGTTGTCAGTGGCAGTGGAGGGTTTGGGTAGGTACTTGTAATAATTTTACTCTTTTTTCTAAGGAAAGGCTACAAAACTATTTTTGATAACTATTTATTAATACGGCTTTTATTTGGTAATTAATACTGAAACTTAATAATAATAAGAAATTCGTTCTTATTAATTTCTTCCTGAAATGTAAATATGGGAATCGATGAACAGAGGACGTTTACGTATACGACGATGACGTTGTGGGATAAGCTCGCCTTTGCTTAGTAAGTGTTTTCTTTTGTAATCTACTATTTTGTTGCAATAAAGAGTTTACATACATACATACGAAACAACGGGACATTTAATTTCACTTTGAACAATAATTTACTTTTAAATAAAAATAAATAAATAAATAAATAATCGTGGACAAATTCACACAGCGCCATCTAGCCCCAAACTAAGCAAAGCTTGTGCTATGGGTGCTAGATTACTGATATATTACTTAAATACTTTTTAAATACATACTTATTATACATAGAACACCCAGACCCGTAACAGAAATTAAAATTCATCATTTCAATTTCTGCCCGGCCGGGAATCGAACCCGGTACCTCTTACGTGGCAGACCGGCATGTTAACCACTAAGCCACTCAGGTCGTCGAATCGTCGGTTTTTATGGCTAAGATGAAGGGAATAAAGCTAATTAATCTTATGTCTTGTATCTAACATTATATGTCTTTTCAAATGAATAAATAAAAATAAATACAGCTGATTACCATAAAATACAATTCATCGTATACACTATTGAAGACAATTTTGAACATTTTAATAACTTAATTCGAAAACGTGACCCTAATATGGATTCTTGAGTTCTGACACCCACAAAAGTTTGTGGTTTTTCGAACCGAGATTTAAGTTGTAACATAGGATTATTGTGACACTACTTACTCAATGTCTCTTAGTCATTTTATAGGAAAATGAATGTTATAGTAGGTACTTAGATAAGTACCTAGATAGGTATTTTTTACGACTTAAGTAAGTATATGTATTCGGTTTTACAAAATTTTATACTTGATTACAAATTTGAAAAATAATAAATGCAACTTCAATACTCCTTCCCTTGTACTCTACAGAGAATCTGGTTCCAACCACAACTGTCCAGTGTCCACTCCTACAATGCTAAAACTTAAAATACCTTTTTTTTTCACCACAAAACTGAAGCTAATCCACGTCACACCATTCCCACCACTCACAACAAAACAGTTCACCTCGTTAAAAATCCTATATCATCCAAACAAAACAATATTTCTCTAACCAACCACCTGCTAAACCCAAACACTAGTGCACGCCCTTCAAAGTTTCTATCTCAACTTTACACTTGGGAACATTTCTTCATAGTCATCAAAACAAAGCAATATTTATCTTTAACCTGACACCTGTTGTGGAAACAGACACAGGTGATCAAGCCGCCCACACGACTTTACAGTATCTTGGTATTGAAATGTAGTTGATCATAACTGGAGTATTTACACCGTACCTACAGATATTTATCTGCACACTTTGAAACTTTGGAATATACGTGTTGATTTTTTCAAGTTCCAGTATCATAAAAAGTTTAAAATAGAATTATTTTTATTTAAGGACACTAAGTTTATAGCTTACTTAATTCATTATTGAAGGCCGCGATGAAATCATGTAGGTTCCTAGTGCTGAAGAAAGAAGCTAACAAGCAGACGCGAACAGAAACTGTTAACATAACTCGGTACAACAAAGAAAAATAATTAAAACCTCCATAAACACAGACTTCACCCAGTTGCCCCTCCAAAGAGCCTGCACCGAAATCAATCTCCCGCCAACAAAGCCATAAACGGCCAAAAAATCGTTTTCGTTATCTGAATCCAATCGGTCCGATTCATGCCGGTAGACATGTTGGAACCGCGCCCTTCCCCGCCCCGGACTGCATTCCGGAGCGCAGCAGACGCGGCGTCGCCTCGTCGACGCACGCGCACGCACACGAACACACATAGCCCTTGCCCTTAAAGTTTGTTGGAAAGTGTAGCAGTATATATGTTTGTGAGGCTGTATTAATTGCATTCTGGTGAGAGCTTGATGGTGGTGTTCAGGTTCAGGTGTTAGGGGTCGTTACCCGTGTTACTGCCATCTTACTACAGGTTATACAGGTAATTGGGAATGAGAAGGTAGCAGATATGTAGGAGTATGAGGTTGGGTGGAAGCTATATTTTTTTGGATACCTTAGCTTGCCTATGACAATGATACATACATATAATGAACCATATAATACAATGTACCATGGTTATGCTTTTTGTACGAAAATAGTGTCTTCCTTTCTTCCTTGAAAGGACCTTTAAGGTTCATTCAGACTTCATTTTCATTTATTACGTACACTAGATTCAATTTCATTTTATCTATTTAATCGTCAACTGCAATAAGTCTTTGAGTACACACCTACAATGAAAACAGGAAGTCCATCGTTGTACGAATATAACCTACGATTAGATATTATCATAACAATGTCTTAGGTAACGTTCTTTAACACATTCCGTATCGCAGACACGGTGATCAATGGTAAAAAAGAACATAATGTCTCCGACAATAGGCGTTGCACAGAGATTCGAGGCAACGACGACGCCCACGCAACGAGCATAAATATGCATTTACACGGTTAATTCCAAGACCGAAGAGCAACTCTAAAGGAATATATGCATTACGATAAAGCGCAAAGCCTCATTGAGCATAAATAAAAGAAGAACGTGTTTAATAAAATTTATATTAGTGTCTTCAATACTTGAGGAGACCAGGAATTTACAGACGATAAATAGGAAGTTATTGATGGCGGAATTACACTAGCATAAATATCACTTTAGTAATGCTGCCAGTGTCGATGGCCTAGTGGTAAAGGAATCCGACTCACAAGCGAGAGGTACTGACTTCGAATCCTATTGCTGCCATATACCAATGACTCTTTCTGAGTTATGTACATTAGTTGACCACTAATCGATGCTCCTACGGTGAAAGAAAACATCGTGATGAAACCTGCACATTTAGGCGATTGAATGTGTAACCATGATCCAATCTGGTCAGTTAACATGTTCCTCTGGTAGCAGAGTCACGGAGGTCAGATGGCTGTCGCTCCACTGTAAATACCTGATCTGCCAAAGCCTGGATCATGATCAAGGTGGAACCCAAGCCCTCGTGCGCGAGAGCACAACAGGGACATAAACAACAATATGATTATAATTACTTTAGTAATGCTGGAAAATAACGTAGTACTATTTATGATATTTACCTTTTTGCTCAATACAATTGGCAAAATCCACACTGAGAGACGTAAAAGTACAAAAAGCTATAAACGTGGACCAAGAATAATGCTGGACCTGCGTGGAATAGCAAAAACGGTGACACCCGCATCTAAAATGGCTTTCACCGCAAAACTAAAGACTATAACTACGCAGAAGCCACCCCTTTGTACGAATTCAATAGGTTGTACATTTTTATTTATGTTCAATACAATCTGTAGAATCAAGCGTGTCCCAAAACTGATGAAAACAATCGTTCTGAAGCCCCCTGCCGATCACAATTCGTAATGACAACCGAAGGTGTAGCAAGGATAGTTGGTGACGCACTTCTGAGGCAGGAATTTTATATTTTCAAACCTATGGCCTTTCTTTACGGTATAAAATAGATGACTGGAAGTATTTTTCAATACAAACCATCTAAATATTCCAGGGCAAGTTTAAAATTCGTATTGCATTGTAAATAGAGTCTAAATCCCTAAAGCAATCTTCATTCCAACAGCAAATGTAAGTTTAAGGATTTATTTTTATTTTTTCACTCGTAAAGGATCATTACCATGCATTGTTGGATAATTTCACGCGTTTGGTGACACTGCGGGCGTTTTTGGAGCGAATTTAGCGGGAATTTCACTAAGAATGGTCTGTATGAATAAGGGCAAGTATTGTTGTCAGCTATTTTTGTGCTACAGTGGCTTTTGCGGCCGGCAGAGGAATTTTCAGAAGCGTATAATGGCCGGTGTCCTGCAGGGAACACTACTTGGGCCTCTGTTGTTGAATGCAGACAATGATAATATTTATGTGTTCAATTTCTCGAATAATGTCCCTTAGTATCTTGATAACTTCTTCGATTGTTGTTATTTTCGATCTGTAATTAAAATAAACTATGCATTGTCATTTTCTATTATGATATAGATACCTAATATATATAGAAGTTACTTAACCTTTTAACCACTATGGTTTAAATTATAAGACACTCGAGATTATGGCGCCTTTATTAGACAATTCATAGTTTTAGTGGTGTTTTA
The DNA here is from genome assembly GCA_907269095.1 of Blastobasis adustella. Lineage (NCBI taxonomy): Eukaryota > Metazoa > Arthropoda > Insecta > Lepidoptera > Blastobasidae > Blastobasis > Blastobasis adustella. The sequence continues at coordinate 1,970,551 of OU026116.1, read as the reverse complement.
TTTTTGACGTGGCGGTGAGAGCAACAACTAATAAAAAATTTTTGTTAAAAATTTAAGAAAAAATATAATTTTTACATTGTCTGATAGTAAAAATAAAATATAAGCAGCGAATTGCCTAAATGTGACTGACTAGTTTTATATAGGCATAGGTCCCCCAGCGAAACTTATGTTGAATAACAAAACTAGTTTTATTTATTTATACTTATTTATTAAGAATATTAATCCCATAACAAATTTAAACTTTGATGACAAACGTAATGCGTAAATTATGTCCTATATCTGTCATGAATTTGTTTCAACGTTCCTATTGTGTCCGTACAAGGCAGGTGTAATGCAGCCAGTGTATATTGATCTCTTTTAATCCACTGAACTTCCTAAAACTGCTTTAGTTGGGCATAAAAGAGAGGGGACAGGAAGGTCTACTAAGGATTTATAGTGAACTATTTAGTCCCCTCAATAAATCTACAACAATTAGCCCGACAATGGCTGCGTGTGCGCAGAATCAAGGTGCGTCTGATCCGCCATTTGTATTGACAATTGACCAATTGAATGCGCTACGCAATAATGTTAAGTTTCACTTTTGTGTTTTGGTGCATTATGCCGCAATATATCTCGGTGAATGTCGATTTCCTATTCCTTCATTATTGGTGTTACGGAAATAGGGATTTGTTAAGGAATTTGTATGGGAACACATTTTGTCGGCCCACGCAGTGCGATTGTGTTATTACTTCTTTTAATTTCTTCCTTTTATTAGGATGAGTGCCCAATTTGTGCATTGAAACGTTTATTGAGAAGACATGGGTCAGTGCTTACAATATATATCGATATGTGGGAAGAGGAGTAGAAAGTTCTGAAGATTCTTTTTGGTAAGCAACTCTAATAATGTATCACAGATTCTTTATAAGTTTTATGTTAGAAATTATCAAGTTATTCCAGCAGTAAAAATTATCAAACTCGAACGTTCTTTCGGTAGCGAAACAGGTTTCGGAGTCTACCTCCCACGACACAATCAGAGCAAAATAAATGCGTCCATTCACACCTCAAAAGGGGTTCGTTTCATTTAAATAAAAAATAACCTTATTCCCACAAGGAATAACAAGTGAAATCCTCAAACGACAATGAGGTTTAACAAGCACGAATAAAATATCGACATTGAACGGACGGCATTACTGGCCGGCCAGTTAGCGATGACCTCCGTACTGCCAAAGCTCCTATAAACCCTATTCTGTTTAAAAGCGAGCCGACACCCCCCGCCAGAGCACGCAGGGGTCAAGCAATTTCGGCCGGTGTCAAGTCTGTTATTTACATCTACGGTTTTTCTTATAATCGAGTGCGGTCGAATCGAATTGAAAATATGGGAGGGCCCTCGGGAAAACTTGTGGCCGATATAAATGTAGCTGTTGAAAACCAGATCTTGAATTGTTGAATTAAATTGTTTCTTTTAACATACTATATTTTATATTTACACAATTAATAAGGTAGGTACACAACTTATTAATGATACTCTATAAAATGATAAATATGTTTAAACGCAAGTTAAAAATAATGGTTGATACAAAGCTGTTTTTACAGTATTAGTGAATTCTTTGAGTCATTTCAGCGCCGTCGCTAAATTGTATACTACCTGCAATTAATAAAACGTATAGCTTAAGACTAATTTTTCATTACGTTGTCGTACACAAAATGAAGCGACATTTGATCACAGTAATAAAATTAAAAATATTATGTAGACTGACTTGCGTTGCGTTTAGATTTAATAACTCGCCAAACTATATTTGTTTCGCTGGTCGTTTTGCGAAGAGTCAAAATGGCCGTTGGCTGTCAAACTAAATGCAATAAAAAATATGACATGAAGTGGTTGTGACGTATGGAAATGTTGCCAGTGTAAAGTAAAAGTTTGCGTTTAGTTACGTTGATTCTTATTTTGACATTTTTAACGTGTTAGCGCAAGTGTTATGAATTTTTATTATTATTAATTATTGGAAGTGACATGATTGTTTTATAGCTTTATATACTATTATTTTATTTATACTTAGGTATTTTGTTGCGGACATTTTAAAAATAATTAGATTAATTATGCTTCAAATATTGCATGCCAGATTCTGGTAAAGTGTGAGAAACGACTATAAAAATTGTAACATCTACCATGTACCACATTTTACAGCAATAAATTATTCATTCATTTATTCATTCATTCATTCTAGCAATAAATAAATATTGGTTGTCCTCCAAAAAATTTCATTCGCCCAATTTGAGTAAGACATTTATATACGAGTAGGTACCTACGATACAGTACGATTCTGTTTTCATTGTAATTTGTTGTAGGTATATTTTTCTTTATTTAATTATGTTTTTTTTTTAATACAGTTATTTAAATAAATAAAGTTGAATATTCGCATTCATTACTACGTACATATCCCACTCTTTGCAGTGGACCAGCATATTAGAACCGATCCAAAGAAGCGAAGAAGAAGACCAAAGTATTAGTAACCCAGAGTAGAGGTAATATCATAACTCTCTACTCACATGGATGAAGTTGAAGCCCCATAGTCGTGTCATTGATGAAACTGTCTGTTAATATAAAGTGATATGTTTTATTGCTTTTACGTGTCCTTATATTTATTTCCAATGTATTTTTGCTACGCTATTATATCTGCATTTGACATAGATGTGTGCTCACTGTCCATTGTGGAATACTAACATTTGTCGGCGACAATTCTTCACCAATATCTGCATAAAAATATCTACAAAACCCCTCTGACCTATTTCAAATAGACCTTTGCTTTGGGACCTCCGAGAATTGCCCTCGCGTTGCTTTATTTAGATTCGATGCTCTAAAGTAATTTTTAAGCTATTGCATAGCTTTTATCGCGGGCTTTGAGCGCGGCGACCGAATCAAGAAATTCCGTAACGAAAAAGACCTAACACCCCCCACTCCGACCGGCACAGCGGTGCGGCGTTGAAATCCGTGCATCGTCTAACGTCGTTTCAGTTTGGCAGACTTCGGCACGGTGTTTGTGTGCGTGCGACTAGACGTATGCGTATAGACTAGCTGCTAATTGCTCATAACTGATTCTATCTCTTTTAGACACCATGCTAGGTGAGACAGCGTGCTTTTTGGCCGCGTCCACGAGTGAGTTCGAGCCCGCGACTAGTTGAACCTTAACGTGTATATATATGGTTAATATCAAAGAAAAAACTTGAATTAATATCAAAGAAAAAAAAATACTGCATAAATAAAATAAATAAATAATTATAATTGCATAAGTTGATAAAAAATGCCATGCAATAGCTTTACCGCGGCAGTCCCCGAGTGCCACACGTGTTTTTAATATTTAAATTTCAGCTCCATCTAGAAAATTTTAAGACCTGATGTTTCAATATCGTGTTAGCTGATTAGGAAATCTTTGAGTGTACTGCTGAACGTAGGATCCCCAAAGAGCGCCTTCCATCCCGGCCTTATAATATATGCAATCCGCATCCAGGATGGATTGCATTCTAACGTCGTTGGTCCATTGAGCTTAAGGACGTCGCACACTACCTACGATTGTCTAGCCTTGGTCGTCACTCTAAAACGATTAATTGTAGAAATAAAGTTCCACAAAAATATTGGATTTGCACCTCCAATTAAAATGTTATGGTACCTACCATAGTGCAGATATCTTATATGTTTTAGCCACTAGTTCCTCCCACTGAAACCGCAGACGAACATATAAAGAACAACTATCCATAACTTACATTTAATGAATTTGAATCAAAATTTGAATTCCTAATCTCAGCACCAAACGCAGAGTCCTTAACCCAAGTTCAAGCCCAAGTAGATTTTTGATAGAATCAACACTGAACCCGAAAAGTGTAGTTGGGATTTCTATAATGTTTCCCCACTCTGCGGCCAAATGCAAAGTAAAATTCAGTTTGCCTAAGTTCCCGATTCCATTGAGGAGCGGAAAAGTTATATATTGTTATTCTCTGAAGGGTTAGGGTTTGTTGATGTTCTTGAGTTATATTCTACACGGATCTCGAAATCAAGTTAGGTTTGTTATTTTAACGCGGAGGTTTTATTTTATTTCGTATTTTTAAGCAAATTCAATAGTTTGGTACCGAACAGATTTATTAATATTTTAACCAATTATAGAACACAAATTTATTCAACCTTGCAATAAAAATTATGTGAATTAATATTTTTGCATTAAAGTATGTAGATAACAGTCGCAGGCAAAATCTAGTAGTCAGAAACAAATTACTAGATTTTGCTCGCAATTTTTATTCTATAGTCAGAATTCATACAGAATTCATCACCATCATCGTGATCAGAATGTTTTAAATGAAACAATTACTGCATTTTTAGAACAGTTCCATGATAAAATTAATTGCATTATCGAAAGCGGTGGGACACCAATACACAATAAATCCAATTCACAAATACGTGTATTGCAAAATAACGATGGTAGTATAATGCCACTAAACGTAGGATACAGACACGTGAGTTTATAGATGAATTAGCAATATTCATCCATAAATTGGAATGATTGTGAAAGTTCTGTATTTTACCCGATAAATATAAAGTTTATTATAATTAAACATATCATGTCTTACCTGGACTCAAACTTAAATACAATGCAATCACACTCAATAATCATAGACAAAATTTATCACCCTATCATTGTCTAAGAATCACATTTAAATGTCACTAGAAAGCATTCCCATTGCATTAAATCATAACATAATAGAACAGGTTTCACATTAGAACTATAAGTCAGTTGTCTCAACCTCTGGTGGGACATAAACTACGCTAACAAAACGCACTTGACTTCGAATCCTCATAGAATACATGTGGAATCCCTAAACCAATCAAATAGAACCGCCATATCGCATAGTCACCTTCAGAAAAAGGGGTCATCTTAAACTGGTGTTATACACCGCACCTTTTTGAAAATGGAATTTATAACACGCCATTATTGTTATCACGTAGGCTGAGACGTCGTTACAGACAATAAAAGTAATTTTTACGACTGGCAACCCTTCGCGCTAATAAATTAAAAAGTTAGCTGTGAGCTAGGGTCGAGAAACAATGCCACTTCACCCGTAACCCGGAGACGGTGATCCGAGTTTGGCGCCCATGGCTAATAGGGAAACTCTCTAGGGGCGCTACTACTAGTGAATGGGACGCAAATGAAAATGGGTCCCTTATATTTTTATGTTTTTTAAATCATAGAATACTCCTTTTGTATTTTATGTATATTTCTTTGTTGTATTCGATTTGTTAATATATTTTCTGTTAATCATGAAAACGTAATGAAGAAAGTACCTACTTTTAGGTGTACTGTTTTTCTTTTTACCAAAAGGGTAACGTTTGTTATTTTTTAATTGACATAAAAAGGCTCTCCATTACTTTTTATGATTGGATGAGTTTTTCTTTTGCTAGTTTTCATCACACTTAGGTTTTTAATAATAACCTACTTTTAAGATGCAATGCCTTTATTATTTTGTAACCTAATTTGCAAATACGACACAGCCCTAAGATAGGGTTGATACTGATTGGGTGCGTACACAGTGCAGTTTTGTCGAGTACCCCAAATTAATTTTTGAGAACAAAATCCATTAGCGAATGGAGTTTTTTACACCCATTGTCTAGGGTAGGGTTGCCCCATAACTTACGCGCCAAACCCGATTGGAGTTGTTTTTAAACGATGGGGCGGCAAATGCACGATGCAAACAGCCAACTCTTTTTTAAAGAGTTGAGTTTACTATGGCATCTGTGGTAAGTACAGTTGGGTACAGAATTGTTTGCTTCCAAATCATCTAACTGCACATTGATGTTTGTGTAAGCGTATTTTCTTGTCGTCTCTATGATTTATATCGTTCAATTGTCTATAGTTCAATGCGTGTAAAGAGAATATTTTCATTTGTATCGTACGGAGCGCGTTTTGTAGTTTTTCAACTTTTTTATGTGCGGGTACACATTTAATTTGGCATTGTTGTGTGTGGCATTTATGGGCCTAGATTTATGTGCCTAAAATGGACGTGCTCGTCTACGTGTTTCTATTTTCTGTGTTTAGAAGCATTTTGTATCTGTATTTCGTATTGTAACACCATACACTTTATTTCTACATGTCATCGCATTTATTTCTAATAAAATCTTTACTCTAGTTATCTCGTACACACGGAGCCTCCTGGCTATTCTCGTGATTCTTTTAGATTCATTATAAGAATCTTCCCTTCTACATTTTATAATGCGAATAGTCCAGGAGTTGGAACTCCTTGGAACTGGTCATCATGATGGAGTAAGATAGAGTACCAAGGTTCCAAGATGAAATGCCTTTACTCTTAGAGATGTAGAAATTATGATAATACTTCGTTTTTATGGAGCACGCCAGTACTCATTTTTTACCAACTCATTTTTAATTGCTAAAGGCCCATTGACCATAGATCTGACCATGACCGTAGGTCAGGTGTGGAGTGACTGCCATCACCTCCGTGACCCTGTTAACAGGCGAGCCTGACCAGATTAGAACATTAATAAATAATAATAATAAATAATAAATATTCCCCGGTACCTCGTATACCGACTCCTACATCATCTACAGAACAAAAAGGAATATAAAGTAAACCGCCACTCCTTACAAGTTCAGTGGTAAATTTTATGAACAGTAAATAAACACCCATTTAAAATTACACATTTTAGCGTTAAACGATGCACCCATAAAGCGGGGTTTGCGCGAAATAAACGCCGCTACAAAGTTACATTGTAGCCGCACCTTTATTTCGCAAAAAAAGAAAAAAAAACAATTCAACAGACTCAAAATTAACATTCACCAGGGCGCGCGAGCGGCCATACTGGCGTTATTAAAAAATAAAAACGTAACAAAACGCATTTACCTCGCGATTGGCAAACATCCAATCGGCATTGTTTCCGCGGACATCAGCTGTGTACATCCGAGCACAAAAACGTAATACCCCATTCAGTATTCATGTAGGATAATCCACACAATAAACCATGTGTGTGCGCCGATCAAAATAACTATAAAAGTACAATAAGCAGCTTATACGTGTACCCTTAATGTGTGCGCGATTGTATTGGAGAGGGACGCAGCGATGTGGGAGACGAGGACGGATATAAGCGCGATAGTGTCCAACTTTTGACTCGAAAATTTGTATGGCCATGGCTTTTCACGATTCATGGAGAAAATTCTTTTAGTTAAACTTTAATACTTTGAAGTGCACTTTTTCGGTCGATTGTGGTGAATGTTATTTATTTTATCCATATTACGTACAAACTATGTTTTTTCAAAAGACACGAAGACGTGAGGATGCCGAAGATCGAGCGAAGTGGCAGAAGCCGGGATTGACCGCTCGGATGATAATGATGATGATAATGACAGTTTGTTAAATGTGTGTCTTGGTGTTTATCGTATAAGGCCACAAAACATCTCTTTACAACTGACCACCTTTGATCTCTGAACAATAAATGGGCAGCAGCTCATTGTGTTATGTAGAGACAATATATTTCATAAAATGAAAAAAAAGTCTCGATATTCCAATTTCAAAATCGGAATCTGTTCTGTACCAAAATGGCTGTCCATTGTTAACAATTTAGGTGTAGCGTAGCGATAGAAGTTTAATCCTATTGGCTGGTTTTGTGAACCACTTTATATCGTTTCGGGTTTGCTTTTGATCTTTGTTCCCTCAACATTCACGGCAATTCACTTTTGCATCACTAAGCTCCATCTGCCTATCGTTATTAGTTCTGCAACTGATATACTTAATAAATAATAATAAATCAATATGCTTGGACAAATTCACACAGCGCCATCTAGCCCAAAAGTAAGCTAAGCTTGTGTTATGGCTGTTAGATAACTGATAAACTACTTTTATACTTTTTTTAAATACATACTTACTTATTATACATACTAAACCCAGGTCCGCAACAGAAATTAAAATTCATAATTTTTAATTTCTGTCGGGAATCGAACCCGGGACCTCTGCGTGGCGACCGGCACGTTAACCAACTGAACCAATCAGGTCGTCAAAAAAAAATTGCAATAGGACTATGAAATAACAATGGTACAGAAGAGTTAACATTTATATCCGAATCCAATCACCAAACAACGTAATTGAATCCCTAAATAAAGAAGCACTTCACTTACAGCAACACAAACTATCGGACAAGAAAATCTCCTTCAAACCTATTATGTCGCAACCACAAAAAACATAAAGGACATCCGGAATTACCTATGACGTCACAGCATAAGGGCTGAAGCACACAGCTGCCCTTTATCGTATCCTGGATCTAAAGCCGATCGCACACTTTAGCGAAAATACTTATTTATCTTAAATACGATCTGGATCTTCCCTAATCTGTCTTTTGTGTGTACTCGTTTGTTTTGTTGCTTTCTGGGGGATGTTTTTGTGCAATTAGCGTTTGTCAGGATTGGGGTGTGAATTCGGATTGTTGGAGCCAATGTTTGGACGTTGAGGATTTGTCAAATTGATTTCTCTCTCAGATAAGGCCGGCAGCGTTAGTGATACAAGGCATAAAAGGCGGTGAATATTTCGATTACTTACTATTCTGGTTATAATGTCATTTTGTAGAGAGTAGGTAGGTACTATCGCAGATTGGATAGAAACTCCGAGGTAGAAAGTTGTTGGACTCATGCTATAAAATACTGTTAGGTGGTGATAATGAAAAACCTCTTCTAGTATGCTGACGGGAAGCAACGATGATTAGCGTGCTTGCTCTCTAGAAGATAAGTGTAACCGGCGTAAGCATAAGTGGCGCCAAGTTACATGTATTTTCAATAATTTAAAATCAATTTAATTTTTAGCCAATAGCCTGTAATTTTTTCGATAACTATTAAATAAGTTTATTATTCGAGAAACGTCATCGAAAACGATCAAATCAAATAATAGAAGAAAATCAATAATCAATGATCACGAATCCCAGCTCTCTGTCAAACTGGGACTTGTATTCTCCCTTTGCCACTGCCGATGGCAGTTCGCCTAATTGATTGTTTTTTTTTCTATCCCCATTTCCGTCGGTCAGAGTTTCTTAGCGGGAAATTTAAAAATCGAACTTCGTTTAACTTTTGATTGGGTGTTCGAGTTCGAATTGAAAACGCCTCGGAAATGTTAATGCTAATTATTGTTGGGCTTCCATTTTGAAAATGGCTTTTAAACTTTCTATAAATAATATTCTTTTAGTTTGCTTTGCTTTCGTACGCATAACTCCAAATAATTTAATGAATGAAAACCCAATTTAGAGATAAATGTGAGTTATCGATTAGGTAATAATTTTATAACAAAATTGGACAGGGTTCCTAAGAGGTGCTATTTAACATCAAACAGATCGACAAAACAATGTAACTCTGCAGGAACAAATTGGCCCGACCGAATTCCTTTCCGTTTATTTTCAACGGTCGAAGCACAAAGAACCATAAAATTTTACAGTTCTGACAGTTCCTAATTATTTGTTTTGTTTATATTGAAGGGCTCCTCTGAACACCGCCTTTGTATTAACTATCATCATACAATGCTCATTAGTGTGGTTCCGAAACAGCACGCCATAATTCTATCATGTCATTTGAAAGTACCCTTTAATCACAGGCGACAAGGGTCCAAAATACAAGGCCGATAAGTTTCAAGTTGCAGTTACGCATTCTTATGGTTGCAGTCACAATTTTGTTCGATTCACTCCGAACATTGCAGATGATACAATGACTAAAGGACATGAAAACAAATGTCCACAAACACTTTTGTCCGTAGACAATGCTCATTGCAGTACAGTCCGAAATTTCACAGTCAGGCGTGACCGTAAGATATTATCTCACAATGGATCCCCTGAGGACCTTAAAACAACAGTTATGGACATAATGGTTTAAATAGAAACTACGGAATGTCTCTTTTCTTTTATAATGCCTCTCTTTTGTTGTTAGAATGTCATAAAAATTAACTTCAGAACCACCGGCGAAAGCTTTTGATGGTAAAAGATATTGCGTTCGCGTCACCTTCTAAACAGCTTCAAGTAGATCCTTCACATTCCACAGTTTCGACTCTACCCTAATGTTATTATAAGGTTGAGATTGTTCTGTCACTAGTTTGTTAGTTAAGTGCGACAGAGTAGGAACTAATTCTTTTGTCTAAACAATTACAGAGTCTATTGTACCAGTCATTCATTTTATGTTTCTCGTTCTATTGATACACGTTTTTGCTGTCTGGGTGTCCGAACCACATCATAAATCAGTCTCTACAGGCAGATGGATGAGCCTTTACATTTGTTGCATAGTCCAAAATTACCATTTTGGACCTTATCTTTTACTCAATAGAGGTTTTAGGATAAACCAAGGAGATGTTTTTAAATTGGTCGCAGCATACTTTGCGCAAACTAAATTATGCTTTTCCGTATTGACGTTTCTATTCACATCAGACGTGGACTTGATATTTTTCGATTGTCGGACACTTGTGTATAATTGTTCCGTGCAATCTTACATTAACGAATCCCCATTATATTCTTTTGCTGAATTGCTTGACTGAAACTCTGACCTCTACGTCCAGTATGTAAGTGCTATCACAATTTCGCATTACAGCAAATGTATTTTTGTATACTATCATTCAAGTCTTTGTAATACATAGTCGTGCAAAACCGAGTGGTGCCTTTTAAAAGCATATTATAATCATTGATTGGAATGGTTTATTTAGCAGAATGAAGATGTTTTTCGAAGGCAGGCGGTAAATTGACTATTCATGGCATCACTCAGCTTTCGGATGCCGAAACAGTGTATAATCGTAAATAATCACATGGTTACGCGTGTAATGACGGCATTCAAATACAGGTGAGCATTCAGCTTGACCGAGGTATGTATTGTCAAAACCTGTGCAATGCCTGTCATTACTTTGACATTGAATAGTAGAACTTAATTGACCGTTTCTTTAATAATAAATAAATAAAATAAAAAAAAAAATAAAATTCATTTATTTCAGACCTTTTGGTCCATATTGTGTTAGTATTAAAGGTCTTATTAACTAGGTTAGTGTCTTAAGAAATTAATTAGGAACATTATTAAATATGAAGTATATAAGTATGTCAGTTCAATTCTAAATAAATGTCAAAACAATTCATAATTATATCAATCGGAAATGTCAACTTAAATTACACAATGTCATGAACATTACAAAGACAATCAAATATGCAAGTCAACAAATCTAATTATTACAGGACAGTCCATCCTGTTCGCCAACATCGCCAGGACGCTGTTGGTGCTCCCCCGCAACTTTCTAACCACAGATGCGGCGTTCTTGCGAATGATTGCGTGGAAACCATCCACATGTGCATTAGCAAACATTTCTGATGCACTGCAGTATCGGGGGAGCCTCAACAGCGACCTGAACGTGTTATTGTACTGCACTCTGAGTGCATTATAAGTCCTTTGACTGAAACTGGTCCATAACCCACTCGTGTAGAAGCTTTGGCAGTACGCCTTAAAAAGTGCAAGTTTAACTGAAATATTACAACGAGTGAATCTATGGGCCAGCATATTACCTCTCACTGATAAGGACCTGCGTTCACGCTCAATATCTTGGTCATCTTTCATGTCTTCTGTTAGAATGTGACCCAGATACCTAAACTGAGAAACACGGCTTAGAGGCACTTGATTCAGTAGTAGGGGTGGTACACAAGCTGGGCTTTTGTTTTTACCAGTAAAGACCATAAATTCACTCTTCCTCACGTTGTACTTCAAGCCGTGTTGCTCAGCGTAGGCCTCACACTCTCCCAAGAGTTTTCTTAGTCCTCCAATTGACGGGCTCAGCAACACCATATCATCAGCATAACTGATATTATTAACACTTACATTATCTAGGCGACATCCGACATGCATGCTACTGAGCCTGCCAATGAGTTGATCAATGTATAGATTAAACAGCCGAGGAGAAGTGAGACCCCCCTGTCTAACGCCACATTCCAACACATATTCGTCAGACAACTCATTTGCCCATTTCACTACATTCCTTTGATTGTTATACCAGTAAGCAAACAACCCAATGACTTCTCCTGATATTCCAGCGTCTTCTAGCTTGGTCCACATAATTTGGTAAGATACTAAGTCAAACGCCTTAGATAAGTCCAAAAAGCAAGCATATATCGGTGTTTTCCTTTTAACATAATAGTTTACAGTTTGCTTAAGTGACAGTATTGCACTTTCAGTCGATAATCCCTCTCTAAAGCCAAATTGACAATCATGCAACTGTAAACGTCCACTCATGTGTACATCTAGCACTCTATCAAGCACCTTTGCTATGATAGTAGCCAGTGAGATTGGCCTATAGTTGGACTTATCAGCTACATCCCCTGTAGAGTTCTTAACAAGAGGTATTACTACCGTCCTCATTAATGGGGGCGGCAAATATGAGTGTCTAATACACAATGTATAAAGCATAGACAACAATCGATTTAAATGAGGCCCAGCATACCTCAGATGCTCCACACTTAGACCGTCATGACCAGGAGATTTTCCTCGCTTCATTTCACTAATGGCCCTATGTACCTCCCTAGCAGATATACCCAACGGTGGACCATCTAAACCTAGCAAAGTCCCAGAAAATGTGCCTGTTTGCTTTAGTTGACTTTCGACCTTGAAATGCTCCTTAAAAATATTTGCTATATTTTTCGGATCACTGTTACCCTCAATACTGACTGGCCGACCCACCCTGCCATTTATGTTTTTCGTAGTTTTCCAAAATTTATGGAATTGTTTCGAAGAATGTTGTGCTGCCAAGATGTCCATTCGAATCTGGTCCTGGTTATTTTGACAGTATTTCAGCCTCGACTTAAAAATTTTACGACTAGCACACATTCTGTCATAAACAATACCTGACGAAGGCCTACCATACAAAACATATAACCCAAAGTCGTGCCTAGCCTGTCTGTGGGCCTCAAAGACATGTTTATTCCAACCTAGTACACATTTTCTGCTAATATTCACATTTGAACTTGGTGCTCGGCTTTCCATTGATGCTTGTCGAAGAACATTAACAATATTATTGTATAAAATATCTATATACTGTCTATGGCTTATGTCATTACACATATGGTCAGCACAATTACTAAATTCATTAGGAAAATCTATTAATTTTAATTGATTATTACATAAATTATGATAATTATTAATTTCATTTTCAGTCCTTGTACCCCACATAACTTTACTATCACAGTTTTTAATATTATTGCATGATATCTTAGTTTTAATTAAATCTAGATTACATATAATTTGCAGAGGATAGTGGTCCGACCAATAAACGTTATCTAAAACTTGCACATCAGAAACAGTTTTCCATGCAGATTGACTTACCAGGCAATGATCTAACCAGCGCTTGCATCCGTGAGCCTCACTGACAAAAGTGAACGTTTGCGAAGACACGCCTAGTTTTACCATATCTGCACAGACCCACTGCCTCTCATTACAAAACTCTAACATCTCATCACAAAACGGAGCAGATGGATGTGCATTATAATCACCTAACATGTACACCGTTTCGATATTACAGTCTTCAATCAAAGCGTTCATTTCACTCAAACACTGGGTAAATGAAGGTAAATTATCCATTTGATCAGTAGGCATATACACGCACATAATAATAACCTGTCTTGAGTCTGAGGTTGTAGCTTTTACGGCCGTTATACGCTTGCTATTGCACTTCACAACAGTAACATTCTGAAAAGCACTGCTACGCCACAACAGCGCCACACCTCCGTGAGGTCTACCGCGCAGAGGGCCTGCCTCAGTGTCAACAGCTGATTTGCCTGTGTAGCTAAAGTTAGCATCCACTTCACCAAGAAACGGTAGCTCGTGAGGCAGCAACCAGGTTTCCTGTAACGCCACCAAATCCGCCCGCTTGCACAATGATCTTACACTGTCAACACTTCGTTTTACGTTTTTACAATTGAAACTTATAAATGTGCTTTGTTTATTTTTATCCATCAACAAAGTCAAGTTTCTTTATTGGTCATAGACTGGTTATTATTCTCTGTGGCCAATGACCTCCTCCGGAAGTGTACGAACCGCCTAAATTGTATTCCATCGGGCCATATTTCGTCATTTAAGTATAACTCCAGATTATTTTTATTTACGTTTATTTTAAAAGCATTATACGGCCGAACGATTTTCATATTAATTTTCTCTAGGCTAATTACTTCTTTTGTTTTCGTCTGTATGTAGTCACATATGTCCTTCTCCGAGACCTCCTTATTTACGTTGGATATAAATAAAGGTATTTTAATGTCTGCTGCCCTAAACTTCGTATCAGGTTCAGTCATCGCCTTGCCTGTTTTTCCAATGAAACGATTTCTAAGCCTCCGCCGCTGCACTAACTGCCATTCTTCGTTCGGTACACTCTTATTCCATTCGCCTTTTCTTTTTACCATATCTGCCATGTTTATAGGTAGTTTAGACATATTTCGTTTACATTGCGCTTTCCCAGATGAAGACAACGCAGTATTCCTTTGCGCAGCCGTCCCTCTATACCGTTCCGTTGAAATAGTAGGTGTCACGGATACTGGTGGCAGTTTAGGTAAGAAAGCGACAGGGCTAGCGGAGATGTTAGCTTTGCTCTCCGAGTTAGAGCGGGACACATTATCACACATCCGATCACCGATATCGGAGCCGTTATCATTTTCGTCGGTTTGAATTCTACCTTCACACCTGTTTATAAAAGGTGATAAACCGATCGGACCGCTGTCTAAACAATATGCACCGCGTTTTTGTGTATTTATATTTCTATGATCGGCAATAGAAGATACCTTTATGTTTTCCAATGCTATCTGTAACTCGTGTAGTTGTGATGTAGTAGCATATTTGTCCTTAAAACTGTTGATTTCATTTCGCATATTTGTCATGTCTTTTAGCAATGTAACGACATCTATATGATCTACAGAAACTGGAGGTAACTTGAGTAGATCTCGCGCCACAAATATTGGAATTGATTCCGGATCTATTTCTTTGAACAGGCAAATTATATCTTCAATATTCCTTGTATTTTTTCCATCTTTACGACGCGATATTTTACGTGTTTTGGACGTTATTGATTCAAACAGCAGATTTTTCGCAGCTTCTATTTCTTGCTCAGAGAACGCAGACACGCATATTTTAATTAAACTTTCGTTGTCCATCACGTCATGTTTGTATTGTATATACGACAATAGTTCACAAATCACTATATTACAACTGTTGCACTTTAACGTATTTGACGCCATTTTTTACACTCGAAAACACACCCGACCGCTAGAGCTGTGCGAGCGAGACTTAATAACGGTTCAGTCTACGAAACTAAATTGTCTGATTAACGTGTATCAAATACAGGTGGATCTAGAAGCATGTAAAAAAGGTATCATAAGTTACGTGAGGATTTTTTCGTAAATTGGAAAGGGAAGGAAACGCGAACATATGCAAAAGCTAATATCACGAAAACAGTTACTGAGTAGTACGAAATAGAATATTCATATTAATATTCCTTTTGTCGTAGTAATAATCATACCTAGTCATTTAAAATAGTTTTATGAATAGAATTACTAAGTAGTAATGTCAATGTTAAAATACAATTAATTAAAATAATCAAAAATCTAAAATAGTATTCAATTGTCATGATTCGATAGGCTGTCTTGTGGAAGGATCAAGGAGAAAAATTAAAGAAAGAGGAAAAAATCGGAACCTCAGAAACTTTAAAGAAAAGATTGGAAAGAAAAAATGAATCAATCTGTCCCATGACAGTATTGTCGATTACTAGGAAAATCATCTGGGGAAAAAGTTAGTAATTTTCGTGGTATTTGCTTTTTTACCGAATCGTCCTAAACGATTTCTTGTTGAGGCATCACGACCAAGAGTCATCGACCAATCACAAACGCATACAACACAAATCTTGTTATTGTAGATCGATTCGCGAAACTCCGTTGTCCACGGCAACTTCAAACAGCCATTACAACACCGCAAAATATTTGCTGTGACTAATCAACGGGTGAACTTTTGAAGAAATTTACCAGTTTTCATCGGAAAAAAAGTACAAGTTGAAAAGTCTGTAAAGTATTAACAGAGGGAGAATTACGCAGTTATGCAATCGTCGTGGCAACATTGTGTAACCAACTCAGAGAGAATCACACCTACAGCAGGAGTGTACAATGGGAAATTAAAACTTGATTTGATTTGTTTCTCGGGTAAAGGTTACGAAATTCAGCCACCACGTAACATTTCACGAGCGGACAAACAAATGTCGTTACCATTACATTGTGGACTGAGTTTTTTGTTCAGTTTACTCGTATTGTGCGAAATCTTTTGTTTCAACTGTAAATTTTCTTTGCGACCTTTTTATTCGTGTTGTTGGGAACTTATTACCGTTTCCAAGAAAATCTGAAATCCACACTGTGTTTGGTAACAGGCGTGTTAGGTAATGGGGAGTATTACTCATCACTTTCGTCAGAAGTTTGGGTTGCGTCAATCTAACTTCTTATTTTGTTGGGATGTGTTATTTTCTTGGGAGCCTTAAATATTGATATCGGGCTTCTAATACACGTATAGTGTCTTAAAGATAGTTGTATTTCAGCTTTTCACACACGCACGCACGCATGCATTTTCATTTTTAATTTATTTTGGTTCTATGATGTTTTCTTAAATTCCTCATCTAAAATATTTTTTCTAAGGGATTGGGAGCCTAGAAATCTGTTTAACACAGGTTTTCATTAACCTAGCACAGTCTTCAGCTCACAATAAGGTTTCGAATGCTATGTACAATGTGTTTAAATAATATTGAAAGCTGATGTCTTTTTGTATAAATTAATTATTTTCTTCAACCGCCTGCCAAGCTTGTAGATTTGGACAATCGCTATCTGGTCGTCGTTTGACGGACAAATCACTACAAATTGTAAAAGAAAGTCCCATAACTTGCCTGTATATCTGTTCACAGTAAACTCAAAAACTGCTGAAGAGATTTTCATGCGGCTTTCACCAATAAGTTTAAGTTTATTTATTGATAACCAAGATACATGTCAAAAAATTACATTAATACACAATACCGCAAAATTCATCATTATTGTCATTCATCACATAACATTATGTCAATATGACTTAAGTATGTCAAAAGGAAGACTTGATTAAAAATAATATACCTACTTAATAATAATACAATAATGATTATAAACAAAAATATAAATCTTCAAGGAAAAAAAGCATTTCATTTAGCCACTGTTTTAACCGGCATTTCAACGACGAAATAGAAGTTGCATTCCTTACATCATCGGGCAATCTATTGTAGGCTTTCCATCAATATACAGAGTAATTCATGAGAAAGGTATAGGTGTATAGTTTTTTAAGATGCGAAGCCGGGGAGGGTCGCTAGTATACATTAAAACTTATATGAGTAATAGATATCCATTTACAACAAGATTTTGCGCGGGTTCAAAAAGGAATGCGGAATACTCAAGTCTTTCATTCAGACAATATCCATCTATCCGTGATCATTAAAAGACACCAGCGTACTTCGTTAATGATAATACTCCAATTAACGACTGTGTGTGAAGTTTTTTTTAATTTTTAATGACATTTCTTTGACATCTCGTCAGGATTGTGACGAGAAAGAACATAAAACGCAATGTGAAGTTGGTATTTCTTTTTGGCAAATTTTGATTTGGTTGCAAGAGTTGGAGTTCAAGAAAGTATAACAACTCATCATCATCTTGCAGGGTTGTGCTCTCGCGCGCGAGGGCTCGAGGTCCGCCTTGACCATGATCCAGGATTTGGCAGATCAGGTAATTATAGTAGAGCAACTGCCCTAACGTCCGTGACCCTGTCAACAGGAGAACCTGACCAGATTGGATCATAGTTACACAGCTAGTCGCCTGAATGTGCAGGTTTCGTCACTACGTTTTCCCTCACTATAACAACGTTATATATACTCCATACCATACCGACTTGTCGATCATATAACTTTTTAGTAATTAAAAAATAATTCTTAATTAATTAGCTTTAACCGCAAAGCCGGAGCAAACCGACTGAAAAATTAAATGGGTAAAAGCCTTAATTAACGTAGGCGCTTTTTTATCAATATTTTTTTTAGTTTTGAGACACCCTCTTTAGCGACATGGATCATGTAAAATAGTTGAGCACTATCAGTGGATGAGGTATTGAAAAACTGATAACTGTATTACCTATAGTTGACATGAAATGTTTCTTCAAGTAAAGGTGCTCCTACACCGGTGTTGAGAAACTTTTGTAAATATTTAGAATTGATAATCAACATTCCTAAACAAATAGAAACAAAATGAAACAACCAAATTTTTTTGAAACGATTACAAACAGAGCACCTCATACAATATCCCCGCATCGCTGGGTTGCTGATGTCTTAAACGACATTGGCTTTCCATCATGTGACCGTTTGACCGCGTACCTCCCTAAACAAAAGAAAAACATTATATTTGGAAATAGTATAGGTATATTTGCTTCGTCTATTAGAAGATCAGAGATAATTTGAAATCCACTGATGTGGTCTTTTCTGGTCCAGCAGTGCGCTGGTTCCGGGCTGTTAATTTTTGAAGGCTAAACGCTATCTTATTTTCTCTTGTATTGCTTGCCTTCCTTTCAGTGATGAACGGAATAGGAGCCGATATTTTTCCTATGTATTTAGACCCAATTGCGGGTTATTTCATAAGTCATTGTTCAGCATTAAACATTGTCCAGTAGGATAAACGTGGTGTTATTTTGCTCTCAACCTAACACTTTCCTATTAGAGCTAAACCACGCATCCTCAGCCCTTCGTACATCCCAGCAGCAACTACTCAAAGCCATAATTGCAAAGGCGCGAGAGCAGGCGTCGGCGAAAACGCTAACTAATTGCCATTGAAAAAAGGCGAAACCCCAACAGACCGCATTTCCCTTTGATGTCCCGCAACTGCCTTCTGCCTTGATAAGCCCAAAAAGTGCCTTATTACCATAAGGTGCACAACACAGGTGTGACGCGGTGAAATGATGAGTGCGTCGCATTATAGCGTCTGTATGAGGGTTTTCTTTTGAGGTGTTTAGAGACTTTTCAGCGAGTTTGAGGGTAGTATGAAAAGTGTGCTTTCCGCCCTTTCGCGTTTGTAAAACTAATTTGTTTGAGTGAAAAACTAATTTGTTTGAGTGCGCAGTCGTTTCCTTGGTGTGCGGGATTAGATTTATTATGTTCCAAGCTTATTGTGGTAGGTAATGATCGGTCGTTAGGTGGGGTAAGACGTTTGTTGACGTCGTTAAAAAAATATTTATTTAAGGTAGGTAGGTTTATTTAATGTTTCCACTGCCGCCATTTAACAATGACTCTTGTATGCTCTTACGGTGAGGGAAAACATCGTGATGAAAGCTGCGCATTCAGGCGACTGAATGTGTCACCATGTTCCAATGTAGTCAGGATTCCCTGTTAACAGGGTCACGGAGGTCAGATGGCAGTCGCTCTACTGTAATTATCTGATCTGCCAAATTCTGGATCATGGTCAAGGCGGACCCCTGGCCCTCGGGCGAGAGCACAACCGGAACAATAACGCCAAGATTATGGTATTTTTTTTGTACATAGCCATGTGTGCTGCAGTTTAACAGTGGAACAGCCTCATCGTCTAACCCATATTCACAAACAATACTTGTCTAAGTAACGTAGCTTTACTGTGCGTCCTTACGTTTAACCTTACTATGAAATCTCACAGTGCGACCGCACAAAGTTTTTTGACCGCACAAAACAATTTCGTTCACTGCCAACAATTCACAGTGAACGAAATTGAACGATTGCAGAGCCGTGTTGAACGCAGTGCGTTCACTTAGCAGACGAGCACTATGACGAGCACGCATTGTAACACTTCTTATTTTTTAAATATGCTTGAACAAATTCACACAGCGCCATGTAGCCCCAAAGCAAGTAAAGCTTGTGATATGGGTGTTAGATAACTGATAAACTACTTATAAACTTATTTAATACATACCTATTATACATACTACACCCAGACCCGTAACAGAAATAAAAATTCATTATGTCAATTTCTGCCCGGCCGGGAATCGAACCCGGAACGTCTGCGTGGCGACCGGCATGTTGTTAACCAACTGAACCACTCAGGTCGTCAACTTTACTTACACAAGTCCACAAATAAAACCAAAAATAAAAGTATTGTTTATAAATACGGGTATAAGTAATAAAGTGTAAGTAACAAACACTCCAGTAAAAACACGCATCAAACCAAATCTCAGACCCTACCCAGCATTCAAGTCAACAGTTAAAACAAATGGTAATTAAATCACGACTCATCTCACCAAAAGCTCCAGAGCTGGTGACAAAAAAGCCTCCGAACAATAGTTTTAACACTTCACATTTGTAGGACGGATGCTGGTCACACCTCCGCTCATTGTTACGGGCGCAGTGATACCAGTTACGTTAAAAAACACCTAGTATTCCGCCCACGGCACTCTAATTATGAACTTACCTCTGCTCTGCTGGCTACTACAGCATCCTAAGGAAGGATGTGGCATTAGAAATGGTGTAGAGGAGCCTGTTTTAGATTTCACTTAAGGAGGTAAGGAGACAAATTTGGCTCCAACGTTTTGATTAGTCTAAATTGATAGGGAAAGGTGATTGTGGTTCTCACAGCTCATTGGGCGAAGCTGAGAGATTATGATATAGCTATGCATTCGCTGAAAAAGAATGCAGACAAACAGGTGCACCATCATGATGACAAGGTAAGTATATACAAGTGCTAAATTTGCACGCGAACATAGTTAGTAGATATAAAATATGATCTACATGTTCTAGCAAGAAAAGGCCCCAAAACAATCTCGTCTAAATTACTATAAATTACAAAATGTAAAGTCGTTTGCGAACATACAAACACCCATTTTGCTGCTAGTTAAATTACATTATATTTTAGGTCATGGTTATCTTTGAACCCCTCTTCTGTTGCACACAGGTCCACACAGAATATACCTTGATGAGTAACTAAAAACTTAGTCTCTAAAACATAGTTTGCTAGGGTATTCATGTGGTACATGAACACAGGGGGAAAGTCAATTTTTTTTCCCTTCTCAATTGAAGTTACCAGGGCCAGGGTCCTACTAACCTGCACCTACTTCTGTTTTTGGCTAGTTAGTAGATATAAGCTTGTTATCAGGATCTGATCGTTTAGAAATTTCGACTCTATATACTCGACACTGTTTGCAGATATCCTCTTTGATTATTCCTAGCGAACTTAATGTGTGTTAAAAAGGATGATGTGACTCACTCCGTTGAAAGTTTTCTCGAGTCCTTCAAACTTTCATCTGTCCTCAAAGGTGCAAAATATAATAAGGTTTCTTGTTTTTAGTCTAACTCCCGCTTTGGCATAGAATTTAGGAATATTATTCAATGAAAAGAGTACATCCTTGCCGACTCCAGCTGCCATATTTTTCTATGCTACATGTCGTCTCTAATACCTGTTCCGTACAATGATACATTGTCTTGTTTGTATGGAACTTCTGTTGAATAATACCCTCCGAGCATTGTCACGCGTTGCATAATTACTTTTACTTGCTACCGGCAGCGTTTCAAGTGAGTTTCTATCAGACACAATCCAACTCGAAATTAAGATCTCTCCTGCAAAAAGAGACAGTAAAAAGTTGCAAAACGTTTTGGGTTCTGAACGATTTATCATTATTACACTTTTATCGATCGACTTCACAGTTCGGGCGAAAAATTAATATGCTTACCGAAAAAAAACAAAAAAGAAAGGCAAAGGCGTGAGGCGGCGTCCAGCCTCCGACTCGGCGATTGTTTTCAAATCGGTAACAGCCAGTTCCGCCAGCGGGCCGCATTAATTACACCTAATTGAATTTCGAATTGGAACGATGACATTTGAATTTTGGCGGGATCCGTTTCAATCGGTAGTGGCCAGTGATGTGCAACAAAGGCGCCGATTGCCGCATTCGAGACCTCCTGCTGGCACTTATAATGGTGTTTTAAAATCGACCGACAACATCGAATAGTGAAATGTGTGTAATGAGAATTATCAGCATTGCTTCTGACGAATCGTCAGTCCCGAGCTAGCTGTATTGTACGATGAATAGACTTGAATAGATTGTAGTGCGCCCCTCCATTCTGAAAGATTATTTTATATTGTTCGCCCTATTATTGGGAGGAAAATAGTAATCAGTTAGTTTATTAGGTGCGTTACTTGCAGAATTTAGCGCGCCTTTCATTCGGAACACAAAAGGCTCAAACACGCTACTTATAATTAACAATTAAGAGAATTCTATTGTATTTCTATTGTAGGAAAAAAGATAAAAAGCATTATATCACTCAATATGTTGAGGGGTTTTAACTAAACTGGTTTTTTGTTCGAGGCTAGTCTAAGTATCGTTAATTTGAAATAATGATTGACTTTTTAATATATGACACTATGGAACATTAGTGAACCAGGTGTGAAAATAAGTGACAATCGCCAACTAACACCTGTGTTATATTTTGGGCGCAATTATTTCCAAGCAAAAATGCGAAACCGCAGGTGTATTGTCGCTATGCGGTCGCTAATTTATTATAAGGTATTATTGATTTATTATTATTTAACCATTTATTGTACACAAGATTGTTACAAAATTATATATTTTATTAGGTATTTTATTGTTCAAACGGTACATTTGTTCATCATGACCTACCTACGGTGCCGAGACTTAGTAGGTAGTTAGAGAGAGTACGGTTAATTCACCAAGACCGCTCAGCGTACAATGGAATGCACGGAGTCTCTCTCAAGCAAATTTCACAAAGCAATAATCCGATTGAAGACCAAAGTTACCGACATATCGCAAAGAATTAATAAGCTAAAATGGCAGTGGCCATACTGAACAATCGACAAATGCTGGGGTAAACAAAAAGTGGAGACTCGACTCGGCAAGCGTAGTGTCACAAAGTAATAAACTGCCCGCCCCAAGTCTCTACTCGTATTTTGTGGTAGTGTGGGAAGTCCTCGGGCCAGGTGCGGTGAAAGTCTGCGGGTGGCTGCAGGTGGATGGTGGATACGACCAAGGACAAAGTGTATTGACGGTCATTGATGAAGGCATATGTTCTACTGTGGACTAGTATAGGCTGAGGATAAAGTTTCCTTACTTGGAGGCAGTTACGTATAAGCAGTTTGATGGCAGCGGCAGAATGTCGGTGATAGGGCGCGCTAGGGCCCGGGATCAACCTTAATCATGTTCAAGGAATAGCTGGATAATCTGTAAATAGGCAGATTAAGCAATTACAGTGGAGCGACTGCCATCTGACACCCGTGACCCTGTTAACAAGGGAACCTGGCCAGATTAGACCTTGGTTACTTATTCTGTCGCCTGCACCTGAATATGCAGGTTTCATCACCATCAAAGACATCGATACTTTGTAGTAAATCTCAAACATCATCATCATCACAGCCCATAACAGTCCACTCCAGGACTTAGGGCCTCTCCCACGTGCGACGAGGTTATTGCCATAATCTCCACGCTTGGCAGGCGGGTTGGAAGACGCTCCTGCCCATTTTCCAGAATACTGAGACTAAATCTTCTACTTCGAAAACATTAGTCGCCTTGTACGACGACACCCACGAGTGTAAGGGTTTGGTGCTATTCTACTCTGCCGGTCACCACACGGCCGATTTCAATGCATCCCACCAATTCCTATATAAATAGGTTTCAATAGAATTAAATCACTGCAAGATGGTCCCTCTATATTAAATCTCTCACAGCGGGAGATACGAAGCCCATATTGGTGTCATAATTAGCAGAAAATTCATGCACTCGTCTATTATCCGGGACCGTTGTTTCGCATAATCGTTCGGAGTCCATAGTGATTATAACATACGCCGTTTCGGGGATCGCAAAGGGCCGGATTCAGGTTTGACGAGAGAAATCGTGGCCACTATTTTGGAAGTTAAGTTGGGGTGAGAAGGGGTTGTACCTGATGCTGTGGTAAGTTAAGGTTATCCTGAACACTGCAGTCTTTAGGCAGAAGCCAACTGACTTTTTAGGATGGACGCAGGTAGAAATGACCAAAATCCTTGCAGAATTGAGTTAGCCACTGACATTGATTGCAAACTACGAAGAGATACATATTCTTTTTTTTACTTACTTCCTTCGAACATTTTAAGTAGGTACCCATTTAAATATTTTATAATTTATTTTTAAAAATTAACTAAGCCCTTTGTACCTCAACTAATGAAAGCGATTACTCAAGAATCCAACATTTCTTCGTATCCACGACCCCCCAGGGCCCCCCGAATTCGGCCCTGTGTCTCTCGCTCCGGCGCGTCCGGTAGCGGCCCCCCGCGGCGGCCCTGATCGCCGCCGCTTGCGCACACGCGTTACGCATTAATATGGCTTGATGCTTACGTGGAGGAAAATATGACACGATTTTGGGATTGGATGAAATCGCTTCTATAGTGAAGGTAAATAATTAGATGCTCACCAAAAACGAATATTATATTAAATAAAATTAATTATTTTATTTTAGGTTGTATTTTTAATACTATTCAGTGACAAACGCGGCCATCTGATAAGGCATCTGACTACCACCTGTCAGCACAAGAGACATAGGTCTACCAATATCAGCGCAGGATGATACAAACAAGGCGGCAAAAATACCTCCTAGGTATGGTATCCTTCAAGTGGTATACTAGAGGTCGCAGAGGTCGCCCCTGGTGTTGCACATGTCTATAAGCGGCGAAAACCATTTTTTTTCATCAGGTGGCCTACCGTAGTTATACATAAAATACCTTCACGGATCTGAGAGTGTAGTATTGTTCATGCGTACTGGTACTATTTTACACAGTACACACTTACTGTATCATCACCATCATCATATCAGCCGGAAAACGCCCACTGCTGGGCGTAATCCCTCCCCAGGGATCAATCTCCACAAAGGTCGGTCTTGTGCCTTCCGTATCCAGCTCTGGTACCCGCGATCTCTACCAGGTCGCCGGTCCACCTTGTGAGAGGCCTACCCACACTGCGACTTCCGGTACGTGGTCGCCACGCGAGAACTTTACTGAACCATCGGGCCATCTGTTCTGCGAGCTATGTGCCCTGCCTACTGCCAGTTTAGCTTGGCAATCCTTCGGGCAATATCGGTGACCTTAGTTTGCTTACGGATCTCCTCATTACGTACCTACAGTATCATCATCATCACAGCCCATAACAATCTACTACAGGACTAAGGACCTCTTCCACGAAAGGGAAGGTTATTGCTATAATATCTAATCTTGGCAGGAAAGTGGTATAAATATAATAATGGTAAACGGTGCTACCCATTAATCGCCTTGTACGACACCCACGAGTGGAAGGGGTTGTCGCTGTACTAGTTTGTACTAGTTTCAGTATACCTAGATCATAATTAAAAAAACTAAACCAAGACAATGCGTTTTATTTTCGTAATAAGTCTATTCAACTGTACCTGATTGAAAATTAATTTTGCAATTAATATTTAATCGCGAAATACAATTATGAAAAAATATATCTACAACCTGAACCTTTCTTAATCGTGATATAATTCGCGTGAAATTATAATACTCATTGTTAACACCTACTAATTACTTTAAAGTAACATGTCAGAACAATAGACGTGGAGGTTGCAATGCAAGTCATGCGGCCTACGAAAGGAGAGCGGTAGCACACAAAGACTTTTTGGTAAAAAATCTAAATTAATTTTTGTTTCGCCTTATCAACGTTATTAGGTTTTAAATGTTACAAGTTCATTTGTGCTTTATTTTTTTCAAATAGGGCAACGTATTTAAAAAATAGGTGGGTCAAGATCACAAAGATTGCGAATAATGAGATTCACATTTGGTAAAAATGTAAGTTATTGTAATAGCAAATTAATGACTTTATTCCAAACAAGAAGCACGCATCTGTATCAATTTTTATTGTGCTATCGATCAAAGGAAGATGATACGAAACGAAAAATCCACATTGAGTCCATAAATGGAAATACTATAGTACAATATTAAATATATCAAGCGGCAGAAAAGCAAAATTTTATCCACATTTCAGTATTTATGAATACTACTAACGCAATCTATCGGCAGTTCTCGCAACTCCAGCTAAACGTGTTTCGTAAATATGTTATTTCAGATGGGTTTTAATCAGGTATTCGTTTTTGAACTGTGGGACTCACCTTATACCTTTTCAATTAGTTTTCCCGGCGTTAGGGTTTTCGATAGGGTTACACCAACAGTCGCGTTTTTTACTACAATAATTTGTAGGGTTCGTTTAATACAATAATTTGTGGGGCTCTACCATCATCCTCTGGGACCAACCTAACCTCACCACGCGGTCTTTTGAAAGACGGACGAGCCTCTGATGAACCGACTTTTCCCTAACATGTACGGATCAGATAGCAGCTACTGCACGGAAAAAGCCAAAATACAACAAATTATCAAAGGATTGTAGATGACCGCTTTTAGTAGATCATAAAGCGCGTTCCTAGTAGATGAGCGGTTCCTCTCATATCAGGATTGTGGTAGGAAGAGCGGACCCTACAAATAAATCTGCCTCTACCTCTGAGCCGGGACTTCCCGCTAGGATAAAGAAGGAGGTTAGTTATTGAACTTCATAATTACAGCCCATAACAGTTCACTGCAGGACTTAGGGCTTCTCTCTAGGGGATGTTCTTGCCATAATATTCCACGCGTGGCAGGCGTGTTGTCATAAATATAACAATGGAATAAGCTGCTGCCCGTATTCCAGCCAACGGAGACTCTAAATCTTTTGTCTCGAAAACATTAGTCGCCTTGTACGACACCCACAAGTGTAAAGGGTTGATGCTATTCTACTTTTTAGTTTTTTTTAGTCTGTCTTTGTTTTTTGAACTTCATCATCATCATCATCATATCAGCGGAAAGGCGCCCAGTGCTGGGCATAGGGCTCCCCCAGAGATCTCCACAAATGCCGGGCCTGTGCCTTCCGCATCCAGCTGGTACCTGCGATCTTTACCAGGTCATCGGTCCACTTTGTGGGAGGCCTTACCACGCAGCGTCTTCCGGTACGTAGTCGCCACTCGAGAACTTTACTGCCCCATCGGCCATCTGTTCTTCAAGCTATGTGCCCACTGCCACTTTAGCCTGGCAGTCCTTCAATCCTTTTAAACTTATCACTTACTAATCTAATATCATCTCCATTGACTACCTATTCCGCCGAACCCTGCAACGTCAACGCACGCAAACCGTCCGACAATGGCCGGTCCGGTGTTTGCCGGCGTAATCTGCGCAGCGGTATCGTATCTCGGAAAACATTGTGTGCGGCCAATTCGATCCGGCCGAAAGACGGTGGCGGATGGGTGCAACTGGACGGCAGTATGTGAGAATTAGCATGAGGACTCGGTGTTTTAAGCGTGAATAGGGGTTTTCTGGATTAGCTCGTTGTTGACTACATCTACTTTACCCCTACCTAGCGCTTTTTTTCTTGCTTATATACCCTCCTCTTCAATCACTCTATTTATTGCTGAAAACCGCATAAAAAATCTAAGCGTACCTACATAGATACATAGGGACAGACGGTGGGAAGCGACTTTGTTTTATACTATTTATAGATTTATAAATGCAAGAGTTTGCATGCGTGTTTATTACCTCTTCACGCCTAAACGGATGAACGAATTTGGATGAAATCTAGTAGACAGCTAGATTTGGGTCTGGAATAACATATAGACTACTTTTTTTAACCTCTACTCCCACTTTCACGGCTACAACGTGTAGTCCACGCAGGCGGAGCCGCGGGCAGAAAGCTAGTTCTAAATAAGTTAGAGCATTGGTGAACTCTTTTTAAATAGTAAAGTTTTCTTAGACAGAGAGTACCTATTCCTTATAGGCTCGGTAGTTACACTCATATTAAATTACATTTCATTTCAGATACTACTAGGTATATCTTATAATTAATAATATCATGTTGTCGTACACATAAGTTCTAAAGTGTCCCAAGCACAAATATAAAATAATTATTTATTTAATTAGTTAATAATTTAGTGTACACAAGAAAACTTAACAGAAAGTACAGATTAGTTATGACACAAGGCACTACTTATCTCTAAAAAGAACTCTCTAAGAAGATTATCGTATGATTACAAATAGTAAATCGACATTTAAATGGAATTAAGCGAATATGTTGCACAGCTCATCGTTAAATATCACACAAATACCACCGTAGGTTACATAACACCGTCCCACAGATACCACGAGCCACGTTCAAACATCGAAACCTAATTTCCTGTCTCAGATACCAATAGCCGTGCGCTGGTCTAAGCCTAGAGACAAATGCATGTGCGGTGACCACGCTTAAAAGAGCCCTGTGGCCTCCTCGTCCTCGGCGCCAATACGTCACTCGGGAGGCATGGCATACAGTGGCATGGATCCAGTTGTGATGGACGCAGTAAACTAAACAGTTCTAGGGCGGTGACGAAGGAAGCATGAAAACTGGACGGCGATGTATGTTCCTGTTTGACGGACGTCTGTCAAGTTGGCTTTGAATGCAGTTTCTCACATCGCTGCGACGTGGGGATATCTTTCAATCTCGTCACGGGTTTGCATGAGACTGCTCGCATAGGCAGTGCTAGAGATGTTATCTTAAATCGAATGAAATGTTTGACTTTAGTCAGCCTTTTGTTGATATAAAGACATAATAAAGCTCACGCTTGTGTCCCACAGGTGGGGTAGGCAGAGACTTTAGGCATATGTAAAAGTGCTTGGTTTATCGCTTTTTATCCCTATCTGTCTGATGAAGTGCGCTGTAATTGGCGTAAATTTCTACACTACCATGATGCCCATTAGTAATATTACATTTTACCGCACTCGAGTGCGGTAATGTAAAAATAAAAAAGTACCTATACAAATACTAAAACCCCCGCAGCTATTAAAAAACTGTAAAGTTAAAAACAAGCCGAATGTATGAAGTAAATGGGTGTATATAATTACATTAGTTTAGTTCAAACTTGAAAGTATTACCCATTTCTCCCAAAGTAGTCCAATTTTCTTTCATATAGAGGGACACGGATACTTAATATTTAATTTTTTTAG
Source organism: Blastobasis adustella (assembly GCA_907269095.1). Taxonomy (NCBI): domain Eukaryota; kingdom Metazoa; phylum Arthropoda; class Insecta; order Lepidoptera; family Blastobasidae; genus Blastobasis; species Blastobasis adustella. Next base: position 1,941,501 of record OU026116.1, on the reverse strand, counting down.
ACACCTGTCTAAGAACAGTTAGGTTTCTGAAACAAATTTAACTATACCTTAACTGTCGAAATCCATCCAGCCGTTTAGAAGATACGAAGTAATAAGGAAAAAAAAATAAACATAACAAACATACACATATACAAGATACGCGCGAAAAACATAACCCTTCATTGGTAGTCGGGTTATAAAAAGCACACAACAAAGCAAGGCAAAAATCAGTTAATTAGTCGTGTTTTGCGATGACATTGAAAATTTTTCCTTGTATTAAAAAAGTCTGTAACTCGTATAAAAATGTAGCTAAAATACTCTGCTGAATCAACTAAATCGATATCTGAAATGTGACCAGTAAACAAGAAAAAAAAAACAAAATTTAAAACTTTAAAAAAGTGTTTTGAAGCCCCTGCAAGCCCAAAAGGTATTTCGAATCAAAACAAGGAGGAAACCTTAACATTAAAGATTCGCGTTCCGAAACTTCTCAATGAGTTTTTTCAGAAGTCTTGCGTGGTTTCTGGCTTTTGTCTGCTAACTTTCCATTCTGCCAGCCAGTTTCTATGTGGTTCCAATTCCAAAACTTCCGATTGGACGCAAAAGTTTGAGTCTCGGCTTACTTTATTTTGTTTCAATGCCAGAGAAGTACCCGCGTAAAACATAATGCTTTGTAATCTTAGAAAGGAAATAAACAATTCGCTATATTAATTCGGGGTTTGGAAATTACATTCAAACCATGTTTTTCATCTTTTCATAGGCCAAATAGAAACGGCTATTTTTAATTTGGCAATTGTTCGACAATAATTTAAATACATTCACTGCCATTATTTGAATACAATTACTTTTGGACAGCACATCAGAAACAAGAGGTCACTGCGCAACGGTTCCTTCGTTTTCGAAAAAAAAGTTCCCAGCACACCCTTAGATTACACATCTCATATCAAACATTCATCCGACCAGGAAAGAATGCGACAAGAATTCCTGGGACAACATTTGATTGACAGGAGAGGAATCTTTCAATGAAAACTTGTGTCGGGCAAACAATGCAAGTTCATAGGTCGGTACTGTTTGGGCGACCTTTCTTTGTTGACGACAATAAGGAAGTGTCCTGTTCAAAGGTACGAAGAAAGGAAACAAAAGTGTAACGTACAAAGGTCGCATGAACGTCTGATACAGTATTTACTTGACATGTCTGAGACAATGGTATTGTGATGAGAATTAGATGGGATCTAGAAAAAAATAAAAAATAAAATAGAGAAGTCAAATAGGGGTTCTGATATGTTGGTTGTGGGGAAAATTTTAATTAGACTATTGTTAAATTTAGCATTGCGGCCGTTGCAGTTTTTTTTCTCGGAAACACTTTTCTTGAAACTTGACTTCAAATCAGCGTCGAATTGACGACATGACATTTTGACCGTTACCAAACAGCTTGTCCCACATGACAATAAAACATGTTATGGGGGATATGGTATGACAAACGTCAACAATGTCAACAACAATATCTTTTTACGTCTTAATCGCGGTTTCCTATAGGTGTTTATCATTTTATCCGTACGTATCGATCCCGTGACCCCGAGAACTGAAAAGTTGAAAATACTTTTCATAAAACGTGACTTTAAATCAGAGTCGTATTGGCGCCATGACATTTTGACTGTTACTAAACGTGACTTCAAATCATCTGTTACCAAACAGCTTGTGCCACATGATAATAAAAATGATATGGGGGATAAGGTATGACAAAGGTTAGATAATTATAATTGAAATTACTTTTTACGTTTTATTCTTTTTTCTTTTCGCAGTTTTAAATAGGTACGTATCGATCCCGTGACCCCAAGAACTGCTTCGAGAGAAAGCTTCAGTTCTCGGGGTCGTGGGTACACTAAGATGTACTATTATATATTTCAACAAAAACAGATAGCAATTAAACAATAGCATTAATTTTTAATAAATATGACACTACTGGAGAAGCGCATCACAGACTTGTAGCGCGCCATGGCGTTTCTTTTGGAGCCAAGACGTTGACCGCAGATGCTGCATCGTCATCTAGTATTAATGAGATGACCGTTGCCCATTTCCCTATTCCTCTTTTCCCAGCAATAAATAACGCCCTTTATCACACATATAGTTATTCTACGCGTCATAAATCCAAAGCAATGGGAGTGACCCACAGATTTGCATCCCGTGCCCCACAAAGGTCCACTCAAAGTTCCATTAAACCGTGTACCCGTTGCTTTTATTAGTTAATAATTGTGCACCGCAGAAAGGGCTTTGCATATAAATCTCCTAATTACTACAATTCATGTTACACTAATCTCGTCTAGGCCATTCATCCATTTACATAGTCAGGGTCTTTTTTTACTCACGAGTGATTTAAGGGGACCGGAATGTGTAGTGGTGTGAGATGACTATTCTATTTTAGAGTGACCCATTTTAGAGAGGCGACATAGCGACTGTCTTTTAAAATTAAAATTGATATAAATATATCGCTAGCATTATTTACCGGTTTTTGTATGGAGTAGGTATGCTATCTCGTATGTTAAAGTAGATCGATATTTTGACAAGTTGATTCATAGTTTTATGGTTTCAGGGAAAAATATTTTCAAACTTCCCTCCCTTCCTCACAAAAGAGGATGTTATAGAGGACCTTAGGAGGTCCTGCAGTGGATTGTTATGGGCTGTGATGATGAGGTGTCAACTTTTGGTATCGGAGTTTCTCTGGTAAACAACCAAACCTAACAAATTTTTTCAAGCTTTTTATCGTCTTACCTATTTTAGTTTAGCTCTAATACTCAGATAGGTACCTTGCCTTGTACACACAACTTACACAACGTAATTTTCAACACCCAAATCAACTAGATATATGCTTTCTTCGGTGAAACACCAAAACGCATAGTATCTCGAAAAACTCCACTCATGACACGCTATAACACGGATTAGCACAATTGATGCGCCCTCACTACGGGAACGCGCGAGCGCCTTGGCCATTCCACTATTCATACCTGAATTTATTACATTAAATATAAATTAACATATTATTACCAACGTCGAGATCCCACTTTGTTACCCATTGTACTTGCCCAGAGATTTATATATGTAAACATGATTCGTGAGACAGTGCGTCCGTCTTCGCGATACGTGGAGGGAAGTTAACGAAGTATTGTTGGACCGGCGGTTATGTGTTGTCATCCCATTTCGTATTTGGGACTAGATTAGTTTTTGTGTGAACACATTTGCACGTAATCTAGTTTTTATGGTGCACTGTGAACTTTGCGTTTGCTTTATGTTTGTTGGAGCGTTTTTTTGTAATAATTTACCGCATTATTTTATGACCTCGGTAGAATTTTAATCGTGGATGATTTAAGACTCATAATGAAAACTTACTTCTTTTAGCGAACTGCGATTTTAAACACGAATTAGTAGTAAAGGAAATTTCCTTTTATTTTGAACTGCATTTCCATACCTTTATCATATTATAAACATGAACGAATAATATAACAAAGAAAACAAAGGTTTTGATTGATTAATAATCAGCCTATTGTCGTCCACTACTAAACTTAAGCCTCCAAAGAACACCATTATTTTCATAGGTTTTAAATATGAGAAAATACCAATCAAACAAAATAAATCAATAAATGCAGATTTGCATGCAGATGCAGCGACAACTACAATGTAAGTAATTAAAAAACTACACAAACGGAGACTAGCGCGAACAACAATGAATTTTAAACAAAGCAAGACACGAACATATACCAATAAATGACACAAAACACAGAACCGCTACCCAATAAATCTGCAACAGTTCACAATTCAATAAAACATACGCTCCACGCAGAGGGGTTACTGTACGTATGGATAGATCGACTCCCATTATTAATGGTAACTTAAACTATGGTCACACAAACAATATGCTACAGGGTTCGTTAGGTTTCAGAGTAAAAATCACCATGGGGTGTCTGTCGCGGGGTAACGGATAGTGATGCTGAGTTTGACAAGGTTCTGAAATGTATAATGGGTGAAGGTTTAAAATTTTATTGTAATGCTGTGAAAGCCAATGCTTTAATCAGAATCTGAAAATTTCTGTGGGACATAGAACTGTTATCTTAGAAAAGATATAGATATACATCTCTAATGTACCAGAACAAACCATACCTATAAATAAAAATTATTTTCTTGACGTTAATGACCCGGTCCAGGAACAAACCACATAAAACTTCAAAAGTAGAATTCCAAATGTTTCACATAGGACCAATCATTAGGTATGTGGTAACAGTGACTGCGTAACAAAATCTCCCTTTGAACTATTTACAAACGCAATTGGAACTGTATCACAGTAAAATGTAGTATGGCAAACGGGATAATCCACCCCCTCTTAGCTATGTTTAGTTTTATTGCCGAATTAATTGTGCGCGGCTGTTACGCTGGTGGCAAATAAACTGACTTGTTGAGTTGAGATGAGAGAGATTCGGTACTCGTGTGTGCTATGATTTGATTGATATGTGATAGTACAGTTTAGAGTTTGGATTTCGGTTTCATTGTCTCCTCTGTGGGTAGATTTGGTAGTATTTTCGTTAATATTTATAAATTCATAATCTGGGCTTTGTTAGACAATATTTACTACAGGGATTTAAACCGTGCCTTGATAAAAGTTGTCAATGTAAACCAGACACATTCGCACTTTTATTAAATAAATCTAATGTTATACAATACAACCAACTATCTACAATTGACTTGACTATCAACTCCTTCTACGGTCACTAAGTTCACTAAGTGTGTTTTTTAAGCATTAATACTTTCACTAGGTACCGGTTTTTGGTCATAAGATCATTGTGCTGACTGTTCCTTTTTATTGCGTTATTCTAATCGTTATTTTAAATTGTAAACCGTCAGTAATGATCCGAAATCACCCTAACGCGGCGGTGGCTAAGCCCTACGAGGCCGAGGGCTGGGCCCTGTGGGAGCCCCGTAATCCGTTTTAGGGCGAAAACTCAATTGGAACTGATTTCGATGGCCCTCCAACGATTTTTCTGCTACTCCACACCCCTGTTTGGATAAACTGGCGAGATTGTTGTTTAACTAAGTAATATTTAGTTCGAGTAGGGTCTATTGTTGCTTGCTAGTATTAGTCGTAATTGTTTATAATTTTGTCAATGTATTCGGAATGGCAATGTATTCGGAATGGCATTTGGTAATATCGTAACTTTGAAACTAAGTGCCTGGGCCGAGCTTTGGCCGAAGTCTTTGGTACATATTAAATTCCTTAATCCAAAATTAATTTCTAAATTTTGGACTTAATCAAATCATTATCTACAAATTCTTATTGGTATAAAAATAATCAATTTTAAGTACCAGGTACATGTTTTGAAATTTATTTAAATTTAGTTTATTTTATTTATTAAGAACAACCATCACAAGACGTACACTAACAAAAGTATCATCTTAAGGCATTTTGTTCCAATCTGGTCAGATTCCGCTAGTAGCAGAGTCATGGAGATCAGATGGCAGTCGCTACACCCGGCACTCTCCCACACCCCCACACACACCTCGTACACAAAAACATACACTGTCAAAGCGATATTTCCAAATAACTAGACACCATTAACTTTAAACACGGCTGCAATCTTCAGCTTAAGCCTCTTAAACAATGCCTTTGACAAATGTGGTCGCTTCCCTGGTACTCTTTGTGGCTGGCTGTCCCCACAATAGTAGTTACACCTCAACTACCGTACGTACTGATTAGGGCAACTACCGTGGCAGTAGTTTGACAGACATTGTTTCGTTAGAGTAGCAGTGAATAATGGTGGCTCGTAAATACGCGCTTTGTCTAGGTGGCTTCATTTACACTGGTGCCTCCGAAATTACTTACACGTTTCTGCAAGATTTTGTTAAAGTAAGATCCTTAATTCAAGGAATTTGCGAAATGGTTGAAAGGACTGATAGATAAAAGGTATTTTTGAAGAAAACCGCCCACAACACATGTGCATACCTACGTATGTTTTATTAAAGATTTTTAGTTCGATTTTCATTTTATTTTTATATTCATATTTTTGCACTCGGTCCAACACATTTTATACCGGTGATTTAGAATACAGGTCCCTCTAAACCTCACAAAAGATGATTATATTTTTAACTTCAAAACACACATAATCGACTTATTTTGTTTCGATTTCTGTGCATGTTTCTTATTAATCCAAATTTACATAATTATAACTAAATAGCTACATACTAATAAGAATATTTACAACTATAAGGAAACTTGACTAGATGCTTGACGTATCTAAATAAAATTATAAGATCATCAGAGCAGCCGTTAAGCCAAGCCCCAAGGCCCTCGACAATAGATAATCCAAGCGAAACACTGAAAAGGCTTTCACGCATCTTCTTCAATTGTTGGAGTACCATCTTAATTAGCATTCACAGAGCATGTCGATACTATCTCAATAACAAAACACGGTGAGCGTGTAACACGTACAATCCTTTTGTCATTACAATCACTTTGGTCAGCCTTTGGAATCTTGGCTTTTGTCTCAGCAGCTACCAATGTTAGTAACGCCATACTTGTTACTGACTTTGAAAATTAATGAGCGACTATGTGAGTCGACGTCTCAATTCTGTAGTTCTGTACCACTTGTTTGTTGTAAATGCAGATGTCATTGTCTCTAAGAACGCGGCTGCTTGTGTCACTGTCAATATATCAAACCTTTGTGGCGACTGTCCGCGAGTTTCTCTTTAAGTCCGCTGAGTTTACCTGATTTTCCTTATGATTTGTTCAATTTCGCTTTATACTTTTTACAATAATTACATTGTGTAATTTACACGTTATATCGAAGTAGCTATCTAATTATGCCAGTCGTAACACTAATCAATCTCAACTCACATAATATTAAGCAAGGTAGCTGATAAAATAACGCAATTCAATTCGTAAGAATCAACTAATAATATCGATATTATCCTATTACGTACCACGCTATATCTACGCCCCAAAGTAAAAGAGTGAAGACCCAAAACACCTTTGCAAATATCAGAGACCAATCAAACACCAGACAATGTGCAAGATAGATCCCAGAATCTTGTGCCATCTCGCGTGACAATCAAATTTGATTCGCAAACATCTGCTTTTATTACGATCTTCGACAGCCAAATAACCCATCCGAATGCCATCTGAGAGCGCGCGGCTCTGTTTACAATGGGACTTGTGTTTCGCTGTCACTCAAAGTTAGAGCGAACAATGGGGATGCGCCTGAGTTTCTGTTTTGCAACAATGCCGTATGAATAGTGCTGAATAGAGGTGGAGAGATAAGGGTATGCGCGATTGCAACTGTCTCGTACGGACAGCAAACGCATGGCTCCGAAGAAAAATATTGGCGTAATTTGTTGGCGGAGTATGAAGTTATATTACTTTTAAATATGAGAAAGCCTTTTTATCAGTTCTAATACTTCAAAACGTAATAAGATAGCGTTGTATACAACTGCTTTCTTGAAGTATAACTGACGTAGGTTAGCAGCGTCTAAACTTCGAGATTTATGCTGTACCATGTCAAATTCTAAAAACTAAGAAATTCCTAGTTTTCCTGATAACAGAGTATTAAAAACCCGTAACTATTTTGCCAACTGTACCGTAAATGCTATGGGAAGAGGATTAGTAAGCCTATACACAGAAGTGACGTAATGAATATAAAATTAAAACCTTACGAGACACTGACTCGACCCGACAGCTTCAATTGTTGGGAACGCATTAAACACTGCCAACATACGTAGGTCTCCCCATCTCTGCTTTGTTAGTGGAAATACAGTAGTGCGAGAAGTAGTCACCTTTTATATGGGGGTCAACTATATTTGGCCGATTAAAACCTTGCATGGTATAATGTCAATCAGATGTTTAATGACGATCCAGGTTGGCGCAACGCCGTCTACTGTTCTTAAGTATGATTGTATGTAATATTTGTAATGCAGGCTTTCTTTTGAGTTACTTGTTTTAATTTGTTTATTTAAACTTTAGGTTTTCCGGTTATTAGTTAGTGTTTGTGTATTAGTGGAGCGGTTATTAGTAGAGTAGGTGACACAAAATTGTATATTATGTGAATGTATTTTTACTTCAACTCTTTTTGTATTGTATTTGTAAAATGCAAACACCTCACACTGCGTGTTCACTGCTCTGTGCAAAATTAAATTCGCCAAAACCCTGCGCGGGCGCTTACAAAACGATTGTGTTTATTGTATTATTTATACAATGAAACAATCCTCCTGTAGGGGTACATATATCAACCAATTCTACGAGACCCTTGTCAGTTGTATTAGTGGCCTCTATATGTACAAAATTTACAACGAAATAGCTTGGGTCGTCACTTTCGTCAGGTCTTTTTAATTTGGTGGGGTCACCCTAGTGGTCTAAAAGTTTTGATAAGCCCGGTTATGGCAAAATATCTATTTGTAGATTTTGTTCTGCAGTGTCGTGTGGGGTGAATTCGTCTCATTGTGGGGGCATTCCACACAATCGATTGTTGTGAAAGTGTTAATAATTTCTCGAGGGTCAAATCTAGAAAGCCGCGGGTCATACAATGAATTTGAGCCAATTATGTCCGCGAATGAATTTGCATCTGTATAGCAAAGGATGGCAGTTCATCGTTGTAATAGCCATTTAATAGTCGTATAACTCAATATTAACATAATTGATGAGACCAAGACTCTTAGAACTTGCTCGATTTAAAACCTTTTTCACGTCATCATAATGCGACACCACTTCATGAAGCCATTTATCTTCATTTACATTTTTAAGTAGTATTTTAAAAGTGAAACCTTTATTATGTGCATACTTATGTTAGCCTGAACTTACTGCTACTAGATTCTCCAGATAAATTGAATTAACATTAAAGTCTGCACTGGTATTCACATCAACTACCGTGCACGAAGTCCTGGTCTCTAAATCTGTACCAGTTGTTCCAGAAACGTGTTAGATACCAAACCTCCCAGCGGGACTGTCGACCGATAAGCGACAGGGTACCGATTTACGCGAACCTCACGTGATCGCCGCCAGCTCAAAATTAGCATTCGGCAGAAATAGTGGGCCTGGACACGCATGCCACGTTGTGCCCTCATAAATTGTCTAATGTTCTCCTTTAAATGTATCACTATTTACTACAATCATTCTTAGAACGTACTTAGTTTTGTGATAAATATCTACCTATACTTTAAATTTCTGAAGCAGAATATTTGTCATCAACGATTTACATAAAGAAAATAATACCCTTTCAGGTTTCGTACCTCGTTATTTTGATTAATTGCGCATTTATTAAAACTTTAGTCGCAACAATCGACAATAAAATTTCCTGTTGTCTTATTTTAAGCTCTTCAGTGTTCGATTTTGAGAACAAATTCGTTTGGCATCTCGAATAAAGTTGTTGCTTTTAAAAGTCGGTCCTCAAGACTATAAAAGCACAAAGTTAGTATTTTTCTCTGGATTTATAATGACAAGACACGGAATTGCATTTTTGTCTGTCCATTGTTCGGAAACAAGTGTATTTTAGTGCAGCACAGGACATTAATTAAGGAACAAATTGTTCGGCTGATGTTAAATGATGTTGTAACTGTGATGGATATTGAAGCGTATGCTTGGAGCATGTTTCAGAACTTCATGGTGTTTCTGGCATGTGCCTGCGGGCATTTGTTTCCAGTTTCACGAGTAATTATTGAAGTCTAGTGAAGGTTAGCTTACTTGGTGTGTAACAAATGAGCTGTCCAATAAACATGCATAATTATTTTTGTTTCACAAGAGAATACAGTGCCTTATTTGAGTGTGTGATACTTCCATAGATTCGGCTATTAAAAATTGGCGTAGCTAAATTAAAATTTAGTACGTAGCCACAATTTTGGCAATTAAAGTATATGGTTCCAGAAGATATTTTTCCACACATTGATGATGACAATGTTCCACGTAGAGTTCTCCAAGAAGAGTGTGCAAAGGTTGTTAAGGGATGGACAATACGCCAGTGATATTCACAGTATTGTGAACGTCCATACTCTATAGTAACTGCTTACTTACATTGAAATGTACCCTTGTATACAACCTTAATTGTGTTATACCATTAAGGTGGCATTGACAAGGAAAAGGGACAACACTTTAAGGAAATGAACTGAAAAATACCATTGTAAGCCACGTAAACTAAGTAGCGCAAAGCTAGTTTAGTTACATTCGATCCGATACTTTACCTCTTAAACTACGTGTTTTGAGTAAAATAGTCTGGAGAACCACCATAATATCGAACGAGAAAGCCTCGAAAAAGATATAATGCAGTTGAACAAACTCAGAACCGATAACGCTATTCACTAAATCACACCGCTCCATCAGAATACATCTTTGTTTTCTTAAATATAGAGAGATCTTATAGCGTTGCGGTCAAACCCGTGCCCACGAAAGTTAGTTTCGCAGAAACCATTTAAATCCTCCCAGTCTTGCAAGCCCTAGAATTCCATCTCTCCTCCAAGGCCCTAAGGTCGTCCTACTCCGTGTAAACCGGCAAAATCATATTGGCACAGCAATATCGAAGCCAGACAAATGAAGTCATACGTCATCCGTGTCAATCTCGCGCCGGTCGGTTAACCTGAACAAGCTGGCACCGAGTCGACTTTTACGAGACAATATTTCAATATACTTACGAGGTTAGACGTGGTTTCCCATTGGGTACGACTGGAGGGCTTGTTTAACATTCTTGAAGTAATAAAGAATGCTATACCGTCACGGGGTGCCAGTTAACTCTTGAGACTGTTAAATCAATCTCCGGATCCCCAGCATAGGTAAGACCTGGGTCAATGTCGCTTAGCCAACCTGACGAGTGGAGAGCTCGAGAGATTCTGTGTACGTTGCTTTGCTTTGATAAGCACGACACCACTAGACCTGGTAAAAAATAAACATTATTTTTGTTTTTTGATTGAAAGTCTACACTCTCAGGTTTAGAATGAACAAGGGTTGCTAGTGATCACTGAGATATGAAATTGAAAACGGGAACAAGCTGAAGCGACGGTGGGTATTGCAAGAAAAATCAGCAGGAAAATACAAAGCACCTTTACATTCAAAGGAACGCGGACGGGAAACACTAGTTTAGAAATAAATAGCAAATATTTTTGGAGCATTCGTGGCCTAGGGGCCTGACTTGTAAGCGGGAAATACTGAGCTCAATCTACAGTGCCGCCATGTACGTACCAATGACCCTTTTCTGAGTTTTGTACATTAGTTGAATACTAACCGATTCTCTTACGGTGAGGGAAAACATAGTTATGAAACCTGTACATTCAGGGAACTGAACGTGTAACTATAACATAATTTGTTCAGGTTCCCCTGTTAACATGGTCAAGGAGGTTAGACGGCAGTCGTTCTACTGCAGTTACCTGATCTGCCTAATCCTGCATCATGGTCAAGGCGGACCCTACAGAACCAAAATATTGACGCCAAGTGGTTTCTTTTTTTTTTTTTTTCTGAGAAAGTGGAAATCGCTTCACTCCTCATCCACACACACTGGAACACCGCACGAAACCGCAGTGCATCGGAATGCTCTGAAGCTCGGCCTGCGTGAGACAATCTCGAGACGCTGGCTTTTATATCTTATTCAGTCTTTTGTAATATAACACACACATGAGAGGTAAGCCTGAGTCTGTTGACGTATTTCTCTATGGAATAACTTAATAAATTGAAAAACTGGATAAATTGGGTTAATGAGACATAGTAGTCTTTGTATGTATCTATATACGCTTAAATATTTTAAACTACGCAACGGATTTTAATGCGGTTTTCAACAATAGATAGAGTGATTCAATAGGAAGACTTATAAGGAAGAAAAAAAGTATAAGTAGGAGTAAAGTAGGTATATGCGAACGAAGTCGCGCCGGGTCCACTAGCATGTATAAATTTGTAGAAAATTGTATGTTATCCTTCTGCCTGTTGGTTTAAACTGTTTGCCACTTTAGCATAACAAATTATTTATTATGAAAGTCTAAAGTGATATGCAATTCTCAAAACGAAGCCTCCATTTCTCTCAAGACAACACACACCTGCACCCAATCAACTCGAATACCTGTACAAATAAAATAACCGGACCCAAAACAGTATAACTTCTGTCGAGATCGACGCAAATGACTACAAATGGCCACTAAATCTTGAGGCTAATCCGGCTAAGATATACGTCGTATATTGTATATCCCAACGTGTTTATATTTTCCACTAATCCAGAATCGATTTGGTTCGAAACCGGGGCGAAATTTAGTTTCAACAATTTACGAGACTTTTGCGAGATGAGAATGTCCGAAATCTGTCAGTAGTTACTTGGGGTTAATTGTTAATAATAAAGCGTTAAAAGATACTTATAAAAGTCCGGTAAGATAGAAAGTTGCACTTGTACATACGGGATTCTCGTAATACCAGGTATTACAGGCAGACCAGTTGTGTAGATTATGGGATAATGGACATAGTTGTGTGTAAAAATGGTCAGCAGCCCACGTGACCGGAGAGCTGGCTCGGTTCTCAGGCAAAGGTATCCAACCAAGGCAGCCCACTTTTTGGGCATAATCCGGAAAGGGGAGGTGTTAGTTAATTAGGTTAAAAGTAGTGTAGGTTAGTTTAATGGTAAATGTCTTTACAAATTAAGCTTTATTTTTCTACTTACAAATTAATAAATTTTGACGCTTTTCAGTGTTAAAAAATTCGCACCACTGCCACCAGTGGTGGTGATCGAGGTGGTGGCCACCAGTTATAGGCCAGGCAACCAGGCCTACCATAGATGCCTATGGCGCTTTTATAATTTTGCATGTCACGTTATTCAAATGCATTTTTATAATTCTCCGCCGTGGAAGCCATGAATGCCATTTTTTCACGCATTTTTTTAAATCTGTATATTCCGTGGCCCGGCGGAGGAGCGCAAGCACGTGGACCAACTCACACATACAAAAATTACCCTTGTAGCTACGCACAACATCGTAAAAATATCGAGACGTTGTGACCGTGAACTTGATATTTCCACGCAATTTACTTTTCTGTGTCATCATCGTACCGTCTTACGACCACGATAATACCGTCACGTTACAATCCATCGGTCCATCTGTTCGTGAACCACGACGTCATAGAGTAACAAACAGTGACACAGTTCGACGTCAAACTTCAACGTCACTCGTCACGTTTTGCGAAACAGCCCTACAAGCTTTCCCTGCGTAGAGTGTGCGTGGCTCGCAGTGGTCGCGTGTTTTACCAAATGCTTATGCAATTTTTTGTTGTAATACTGACGACAAAGAGTTTATTTAAATCTTTCCACGATCACTACTACGCGCCGAACAGCATACGCTAAGTTTGTCTGCGTGGCATAATTGACATAAGAATAGTATCTAGAAAATTCTGTTTTAACAGTACATAATAATTTTCTGAATGCTCCCTAGCTCCTATTTTATTCCTTGTGCGCCTTTTCCATCCCTTTTCTTCATAAAACCTCAAGTACCTGAATAATTTTGTAAAACTCATACAGTTAATTATTTTCCTAGTTTTTAAATATCGATTGCTACTTTTATATTATGTACATGTCTTTTGTTTGATTGTAGTTTAATAGGCTTATGTATAATCTTTGCTTGAAGTCTTACTGCACCACATACATTTTTCGATTGTTATCTCTCCTGACTGTTAGATTAACTGGTAGATAATGGTATTTTAGCTTTAAGTCCGCCGTTGTACTGATTGTGCATGAAATATAAGTAAATAATAGGACACTAGGATTTAGAACGTAATCAGAGAACATAAATAGAGGCAATTGCTGCCAAATAGCTATAATAGCGAGAACAACGGGTAAATAGCTCACATCGATCGGAATCATTAATTCGAACAATGCGGTCGTCGCATTTAAGCACTGTAATGCTGCGAACAATTCTGCGTTTGTTTTCATTGTTCTAGACGAAATACCTCGATGGTGATCCATAGGGTGGCAAATAAATGACGTCGCGTGTTTATTTGAAAGCTTTTTAGCCGCCGACGAAAAGAGAGGGGTCTAGAAGTTTGACGTGTGTATGTCTGGGTTTGTGTATGTGTGGAAGTGCGTGTCTGTAGCATCGTAGCTCTCGAACGAACAGACCGATTACGATGTGGTTTTCTTTATTCGAAAGGCCGTTTAATCGAGATAGTTCTTAGCTGTTTTCATTAAAATATGTTTAGTAGTTTACAAAATATTTGAGTATATGTAAACTTGGTCGCGGGTTTTCCGACGTTGGCCTCCTATTTAAAACTAAAATTTATAATTATCGTTACAATTAATAAATCTACTTTGTACTTTCGTGCTATAAGTCGCCATCATCGTCCGAGAAATGGTAATTCTCGGTTTCTGCCAAAGTCCGCTATCTCTATCTGTTTTCTCCATTTCGCTTAGTCTTGAGCATCCTCACGATGTGAGCCGCATGTTAGTAATTCTTACTGGGTCGGCCAACATGTCAATGTGTGTTTCCTACCTACTACCATACCTCCTCCTTTCAGATGATCGGAAGACATATTTAATGTTGAGTAGGACATTTAATAAATAATTTTTGAGTTTATGTTTGAGTTTTGTGTTTTCTATCAAATATTCTTCGCTGAAATCAAATACTCTCATCGAACCTTTTCATAGAGCAAATTAACTTTATCAGCATATTATGGTCTACAATTCGCCATCCGTTTGTAAAAATGTTGCATCGTTGATACCTAGATCCCGTAGCCCTTTCACTCAGGGATGTCGCACAAGGTGACATTATTATCTTCTTCTTCTTCTTCTTCTTCTTCTTCTTCACAGCCCATAACAGTTCACTGCAGGACTTAGGGCCTCTCCCACAAAAGGGGAGGTTATTGCCATAATCTCCACGCTTGGCAGGCGGGTTGGAGATCGCAGTTTTATAAATATAACAATGGAAAATGCATTTTCCAGCATACGGAGACTTTAGATATTTTGTCTCGTAAACATTAGTCGCCTTGTACGACACCCACAAGTGTAAGGGGTTGGTGCTATTCTACTCTGCCGGACACCACACGGCCAATTATTATCTTATACTCAAACAAACAAACAGATTTCGTATTTACGCCACAATGCCGAGTTAGCCGTACACATAAAAGCCAAGGGGGCAGACAGACAAACTTCCCCACGTGGGTGTAAAGTGGTAGCACAGTGCCGTTTGTTTAAGTAATGGACTATGCCAGGAGCATAGCCTGTTACGCGAATGTATGGAGACGGAAGACACTTTTGAGTGGAGGTAGTTTTTTTAAGATACTTTGTGGTTCAGTATTTTTTTTTAATATTTCGACTTACGGGCATTTGACCGCCATCTCACCTTGTGGTAAGTGACGATGCGGCGAGTTGTTATACTTGTAAGGTGCGCCTCATACAAAGAGGATGAGTTTGATTCATTTATTTAATTTAATTTTTATCCATTACCATCCATATTTAACACATCATCATCGTCATCATCATCATCGTCGTAGCGGTCAATCTCAGCCTTTGCCAGTGTCTGCTTTACTCCTGTTTCACTCCACGTCACTCCCTGTTCCCTCCGCGGCGCGTACTACAGAAGTCCTCTTTCATTTTCACAAACTACTTACAGTGTCCTTCTGGGAAGCGTCACGCGTCCACTAAGTGAGTCTATGATGATTATTTGACCAAATTAACACTTTTAACCAGGGTCCTCTTTTGCCACTGAAATTCCTTTGGGTTTTGACATTGTTTTTTATCTATTGTTGGTGGTGAAATAAATATTGTTGGTGGAGGTCGTGGGATTTTATTGTTTCGGTATCCCTTTGTTTGAATAGCGTACTTTACTCGTGTTTATGTAAATAATGTTAACATGAAAATGATATTTTAGACAATAACAAAAAAACTTGAAAAACTTTCCCTCGAAATTATATTCGTCACACAGGTATTATTAGGTGTTCTATTTGTGTGAAATCTTACTAAGATGCAAATAAAGGATATCATTTATTTAGCCAAAAGCTGATAGAGTGTTACAATTCTTAACATTTTTTCTTGGCGCCATATCCGTACTCCCACCACCGCTATGTAGAACTGGGCGTACAGTACTAAATATCGTTTGTCTAATAGCCTATAATAACCGAGCCTATTGGCCGTATGGTGTCCGGCAGAGTAGAATAGCGCCAACCCTTTACACTCGTGGGTGTCGTACAAGGCGGCTAATGTTATCGAGACAAAAGATCTAAAGTCTCCGTAGGTTGGAATATGGGCAGCAGCGTTTTCCATTGTTATACTTATAACTCTGCGATCTCCAGCCCGCCAACCAAGCGTGGAGATTATGGCAAAAACCTCCCCTTTCGTGGGAGAGGCCCTAAGTCCTTTAGTGGACTGTTATGAGTTGTGATAATGAACCGAGCCATTATTTTGAAAAGAATACATTTTTAAATCTAATTATTATTTAGGTGAGATTTTAGCTATTTGAAGCCTTGTGGTGTCATAGGCAAATTTCAGCTCAATCGGAAACCGATAAATTGGTCTTTAACTTGCAAGATTTTATTACGAACAGACATGGACATGTGAAACTAAACAAAAGCTTGTAAAAATGCCATCCAACCACCTCCGAGACCGAATGCTGATCGTCAATTGTCTGCCACGATTAATGCGGCGCGATTAGCTGCAGCAAAGCACAATGGCCGCGACAGTTTATTGAATAAGATCAACAAAAGGCGTCTAATTCGGCTATTATTGCAACACACGATGTCGTTTGTTAGTATTGTGGTGCTGTTAATACGGCGATCTATTATGTCTGTGTTAAATAACGTGAGGACGACGTAGACCTAAGGGACGAAAGGAGTGACGGTTTCGGGAACTAATACAAATAATGCTGTACCTTATGGCACTGTTAATGAGGTGCATTTTTGTGTTAATCGGTTGACTAACGGGCAAGTAGACCTGATGGAAAGTGCTATCTTAGGAGTATTAACTCTATTAACTAACTATTAACGATCCCATGTGGTAGTCCAAAGGAAACTATGTGGCTGTCATTCTGCATACGCTCCTATTGTCATTCAATATAATAAAGTGCAAATAAATGCAGCCGTTCAGAAGTTATGTGTTTCCATTCGGAAAAATTATTTTTATTTAAACCGATTAGGCAAAATATTATATTATGTAGGTAGTAATTTCTGAGGTTGCGTATACTGCATATAATGCTTTCATAATTCCATAGTAAAAAAAAACATCTTGGCGTTAATGTCCCGGTTGTGCTTGGTTCTTGCATCTCGCATCGCCAACAGTGTTAGGAGGCACACATACCGAGCGAGCTTGTTGCGGTGCTGAACTTCGATTAGCCTCAAAGTACGAAGCGGTCACCCATCCAGTTCCCAGATATAGCAAACACTGCTTAACCTAGGTTATCGGTCTCACAAGCACGCTAGAGTATAGCTTCAACATATGAAACGGTCGGTTTACGTACAAACGACCACATTTGAGTTCACGTGCGGAAACAGGAGCCCATTAACCTATACCTATACCTATGAAACGGTCACCCATCCTGTTCCCAGACATTCCGAACATTGCTTAATCTTGGTTATCGGACTCACAAGCACGCTGCCTCTGCCACTAGACTATTGCCGGAACCGACATAGTAGTACAAAAATCACAGATTTCAAAATCCCACCGTCAAATCCTTGTCAAATCGCCTGTCCCACATACTGAGACGCCGCGAAAGTACCAAAGCAAACAAGCATGGTGCCTCGCTGGTAACGAGCGTTAAATCCCCACAGATCTAATTCTGTTCTTTGTCCAGCGAATTAGCACGTCCAGAAACAAGACGCTGCAGCCCAGTTTGCTCTGAGTGATGGGCACGCTTTTTTATCGATAGTGGCATTGTCTCGAGTCAGTGTTTTTAGATACTATGAATCGGAATACTTTTTATTAGGATTATGCAGGTGAATTAAAGTAACTAAGAATTGACATGTAAATTGTATTTATGAAATAAACTATATAACTATATAATAACTAATAAATTGAACTTGAACGTAATATATAACTTGAACGTAATAAATAAATAAATAAATAATCGTGGACAAATTCACACAGCGCCATCTAGCCCCAAACTAAGCAAAGCTTTTACTATGGATGCTATCTAACTGATGTACTACTTATCTATATAAGTATCGATTTTTAAGATATGATTTCCGTTTTAGTTTTTGATGTTTGTATTACCTTTTTGTCGTATACTCTCTGTTTTATAAAATCACCATAAATGAACAATACTACTAGAAATCGCAATTTATTAAAATTACGTAGTTTTGTTGATATAACGAGACCAATTCATAGCATCGTGGGCACATCGCAAAATGAGCAGGTCGCAAATTTGCGCCGATTATCAATGGCTCCCAAGAAATATCATATCAGCTATCGTATAGGTTATGGCTGAAAATCAGCTGTTTGCTCTTAAGCAACTGACGCTGAGCTCCGAGAACAGGTCAGGCCTGTTCTCGGAGCTGTAGCATACATGTGAGTTGATTTGGCTCTATTGCCAATAGATGGCGTTGTTCTTAACACCCGTATCAATTGATTCTCGCCTCCCTAAACATTAATATTTCCTCTCACAACCGACGCTTAACATCACTAGCAGGAGCTGTGTTTACCTTATAATGCCTTTACATCACGGCTCAAATTGACAGGCAAATAAGAAATTGGATCTCGTTTTGTGTGTAAGATTGGTAGCTTTTGTTGGTGTATTGTTTTCTGGGAAGTGGCTGAGTGGTGATAATCATGGGAAGCAATCCATTAGTGTCAGTAAAAGTGGGTGCTGGAAGATTTGTTGGCAGCACCGATCACATGAAAGCATGTGTTCTGTTAGCAGTGTTTGGTGTAGAAGACTTCGAATTTAGGCAGATTTACTATTTTGGCAGTATAAATAATCAGAAAAGTAGGTAGAGGAAGTAGAAAGGTAGCTTCTAAACTCTCCTAAACGTCTCTCACCGGCAAAAATGGAAGCAAATCGCTAAGAAAGCAATCCTCGGGAAAGTCTGCGACGCAATTAACATCTCTCCATCATCTCTCTCAAGATTGTCCGACTATGAAGAAGAAACTCTCCATAAGCGAGCATTATTACTTTGATATATGAAATCAAACGTAGCAGTCCTTGGTAATAGGTGTTTCTAAACAGTTACGACGTTTAAACCATCAAGAAACGAGTTAGTCCTATATTAAAGGTTTTCTGGGACTTTCCTGGTAGCTCAGGCAGCCAAATTCGAATTGGCTGCGTGAGCTATCAGGAAAGTCTCAGAAATTACTTACTAACAATATTCAGCGAAAAATTTTTCGCCGAATTTTTGGTTTAGTGATAAGTAGATGAAAATAACGGTACTTATGTGAAAGAATAATTTATCTATTCTACAGAGACATATACACGAGAAAAGTAATAAAATGCTGGCTATCATCTGTCTACAAGCCGTTTTATTGCCTTTTCAAACAGTCGTTGAATTCAGTATTGTGTGGCTATCCACACAATAGGTAGAAAAAATATTCGTGAAATAATATACTTATTACACGAAATATTGTGAACTGATTTCCTATTTACTGGAAAAAGAAATTTTAAAATTAAACTTATGTGATCCATGATCCATCTAAATTAACAGTCACCATTATGCATAACCAGTCACCTCATTGTGACCGATCCGTCAATCACAGCCATCGTTAATTCGTACCACTTTTAAAACACATTTCTGTCATGGTCGTGTCATATCTAAGGATACACGTCACAACGGATCCCCGTAACTATATTTCGGTTGGCACGAACAAAATCGATACACATTTCCTATTGTTGCCCCTAAAACGTGGAAGCATGGGAATTTCAATCAAGCTCCTTACAGAAACAGTGGTCCAACAATGGCCACCTGAATACCCTCACCCCTCGAAGGAAATTTATGAACTGGTTTCCACATAATACGCATTTAAAATACATGTGTCCGTGCGTCCGTGAATACATTATTGATATTATATGATAGTTTATTTTGGACATTGTTGTTCTGTGACGTCTTAGAAAACATTTCGATGCTTTGTCCGTTGATGGCTAACCCTTTGATGTCCGTCAAATTCTTTGTGACAAGCGGGTGTTGGTACGCTAGGAGTGGGACAAAACAAATTGCTTGGGATTTTGGTCTGAGTCGTTAGTTCGGGTCATCGGTGTCCGATGCGATTTAAGACAACTTTTGACGGGCATACGTCGGGTTTTGTTATTTCTGAGTGACAGCCCCGCGGGACGGGCGCGGGGTCGCTGGACGTCGTCCTTCGACGGGAAAGACTTGACAAAAGGATCTATTTTAGTAAGCTTCTCGTGCTTAGCGAAATAGGTACAGAGGTGATCCAAGGAGACACTGTTTAAACATCTTCTTGAACAATCTAACCGATGTCGAAAATCCACTCCTATATTTATAATACTGAACCGATTCCAATAAAAAACCGCTCAAAACAATCTCGATTAATCTGACTTTCAAATATACCTTTCAAATATAAGACAGCCACACTGATATATTTTTAACGCCTGGGATTAATTAAAAAAATCTCCAATTAAGTACCTAGAAACAAACAATACCATTCTAAGTTTTCTCATAACAATTAGGTAAGTACTTTGTGGCCAGACTACAAGATCAATGGCCTACACCTGCATTAACGAACCTAATAAACCATCCCAGCCACCCTCTATGAGCCAATCACTTGTAGCATTGTGAGCTCGCACTAAACCAGGCTTCAATCAACTTTTACGAGCGATAACACATAAAAATATTTAACAGTTTGTTTGCACGTAATATTAACGACCTCCATTATACGGTACAATCTGGCTACAAGGCTGAATTAGACCATATGCGGTCTTATGTCTATTCGGTTATGTCCAAAATGCGTTCGAACTATTTTGGCAAGATGCTCTCTTAAGGGTTAATAAGAGTTTGCAAACAAATGTTTCAGTGTACACAGCAATAAAATCTTTCTAATAGAATATTTTTGGTATTTATATCCAAAACGTCTTCGGACAAATTCTGTGGGGTGCAATTGAATGGATAATATTATATCGTCACGGGGTCCTAAACATCCACGGCCTTACCACAAAAAATATTTTAAACACGAGATAAACATGTGTTTAGTTAGTCACTGTCTAAATTGTTAAACACTGTTTAGGCGGGTGTTTAACTTTCTGTACTACAAAACGACGTTTAGCAACTGTCTACCAAGACAGTGTTTAACTTCATGTTTTCTTTTCATCTCTAGTAACACTGAACAACATTCATTCATCTCGGTCCCCATTCGTTCTGAACCGTTTCGTTTTATGCAAACATTATTCGAACACATTTCAGTGGTTTCCGAATTAAAATGAAATTTAATTAAAAATATACTATAAAATAACCTGTATTATGTTTTTCTCTATAATTTATTGATTTAATGAACACAAATCAAAATATTTTCGATTATTTCTTAAGACCTTGTTTCCATAGCATACTTGCAACGGAAAAGGAACGTAATTTACGTTTGACGTTACTAAATTGATGAGCGACTTGGTTTTGTTTGACGCGAGGCGCGAGTTTTACGTTACGTACAATATCTTCCTCTCTGCGAGTTTTATTCTTGTTTTCATTAGTTTCGACAATAGACGGACTCTGGGCCCTCGCGTGCCGCGCGGGGGCGCAACCGGGACATGATGACAAGATGATGATGATCAGTTTCGACAATAAACTTATATTAATAGTAATATAGAGAAGGGGTTTTTAAAGACCAGACTATCTTATTAATATCTAAAATATTTTTCATTATAATATTCAAATGGATTAATTCGCTCACGGTATACCATAGTATACCGTGAGCGAATTATCGAATACATATCTCGAAAAGTATATTAAGTCTTCCTCGTCTATAAAATAAATCAAATCCAAAAAATCCATGACCGTACTCAAAAATTTAACCCGCCACGAGTAGACACGATGAAAAAGACACCAAAAATGACACCATACATAAAGTTAGACACGTGCTAAACCACCATCTGGCAGTGTCTAAAGTTAAACATGGTTTAACAATTGCTTTACTCTAGACAACCGTTAGACACACTTTTATGGTACGACTTTTACTAAACATGTGTTCAACAGATGTCTAACCCTTGTTTAACTTTTTTGTGGTAAGACTGCCAGTCTCTGGGTTCCCAGCGGAAGACCTTGGTCAACCTCTCTTCGCCAGCGGTATTAGGTGACACAACTAACGAGTGGCGAACTCGTTCGACTAGCCTCAAAGTACGAGATGGTCACTCATCCAGTCCACGCTGCCACTAGACCAGTGCCACTCCAGTGCTATATATTAAATCATTAGTATTAAAAATCATAGGTACTCGACAGATAGTCAAAGCTGTATAAAATCTAGTTAGACTTAGTAGGACTGAATTTAATACGCCTACATGTATCAAGGAAATTATTATCTAACTTTTCCAAGTAAAGTCCAACACCTCCATGAAACCAATAAACACTAAAAAGAAAATCTAATAAATCAAAAGAGTACCTTACAGAAACAATAGCATTTTAAACCGAACCATAATTCTCACCACATAATAATATCACAGACGTAAAAGCTAAATGGTGGGGACAATAACAATAAAATCGACAGAAGATAACGTAAATCACAGGTATGGTATTACTCATTGCGTCTCCCAGCACAATAAAACCACCTTATGGTCCATTGTGCTCAGAAAGGGCGGTAAGGAGATAAAACACAGCCTTATCAGATCAGTGAGAATGTCATTAGGATAAACTCCGCAGACAATAATGACTGTCATATGTCAATAATGACAATTTACTCGTCACATGACGAACGCGATATTGATGGCAGATATGTTTTGCGTCTTGAAATAAATATGGTAGTAACAGTTTTTATGGGTGGCGCTAAAGCAAATGGTAAAAACAAATACTACAACTTTGTACGTGATATAACAAGAAACCGAATAATATAATAATAATAATAAATGCTTCGACAATTCACACAGGGCCATCTAGCCCCAAAGTAAGCAGAGCTTGTGTTATGGATGTTAAAGGAACTGATAAACTACTTATATACTTTTAAATATAATTAATGACTTTTAAATATGATCACCCAGACCTGTAATATAAATTAAAATTCATAATGTAAATTTCTCCTATGCCGGGAATTGAATACGGGACCTCTGCATGTCTGTTAACCACTGAACCACTCAGGTCGTCAGAATTACTGTTTGACAAAATATTGTTCTACAAAGATGTAATTCATACGTCTAAAACATGAGAGAACGATCCTAACAAAAGAGAGAGAGAGTTTAGATATTGTTGAAAATAAATCGAAAACTGAACTCGTCTTGAACATCTTGATGAAGATTCAACCGATAAAGGCAGACTCTTAAGGAGTGTCTACACTTTTTTTTTGTATTTTTGACGATCGGTGGAAATGATAGATCTATATTCAAGAGTAGCTGTTCCCCGTGGTTGCACTTGGGAAGCATTTGAGACGTTTCCTTAGCATCAGAGAATGGAAAAAATTAAATATCAATAACATAGGGATGAGACGCTAACCTAAATTTGGATCCGCGAAATCTGTGTAGTTCCGATGCACACTACGTAAGGCTACACCTGTATAAAATCACCAGAAAAGCAACTTTACGATGGTGATCCAAACAATGCAGCTTCTTTTCCAGTAGCGTGGCACTATAGATCAATTTTCTAGCGCGTATATCTAACGCGTCCAGCGCAGTAATCATAATCTCAATAACTGTATTGCTTTCTTGTGGTAAAATAGATTTTAGCAGATCCGTCCCAATCTATAGTCCCCCGTGTCTGTAGTGGACAACAGTATTCCATACCCTTGTATTATGTATCGAATTTGAGCTTTTTACAGTACGTAATAAAGTCACAACCCAAGCAAGCAGCAACTACGGAAGACAATTAAAAATAACCATCGATCTCCAAGATATTTTCTTTAAACTTTAAAAACTCCCTCCGTGCACTGAACCCACACCCTCGCTTTGTTGTCAGAGGCAGACTGTCCTCCATTGTGCTCTATCAATGGCCGTCTACTTTAAATAGAAACTTATTATTCCTATCAAAACACCATACGCTCGATTCGGCACAATGGCCAGGGAAATTGCATGGGGGACCGGACTTCGGCGCATCCACCCGCTTCGTGTGTTTACGAATTTCCTTCGATAACTTTCAATAGATATATTTAACAACACCCGTGATTAGGGCTGAAGCGATTAGTATGACCGAGAGATCCTGGGTGGAGGTGGGTAGATATTTTTAGCTGACTAGTCTTAATCAATGGTATTCCAGTGGGAAAATAACGTTTGAGAGAAAAAAAATTCGTTGATACAGTAATTGCAATTGAACCATGGATTGTTCGGTCACACCACCAAGTGGGCAAATGCGTGACTAGTTAGTTTCTATACTTAATAAAAAATTACGGAAAGCCTATAAAGATAAATGACCAACCTCTGAAACTTCACTTATATTCTTCTTCATCGGCATTTTCCCGTCCAACTTTGGATATATGCCTTCCCCCAGCTTCTCCACCCTGATCGACAGGTCTCCCTTATCCACATCTTCCCGGCCACTTTATTGATGTCGGACCATCTTACCTTTGGTCTGCCATGATTTCTTGTAGTAGGTCTTTCCCGTTACAAAGTTAATTTTTGACTCCAACGTCCATCTGACCACCTCATTAGATGACCAGCCCACTGCCACTTCAATCTGGCAACCCGATTCCCTATATCCGTAACACCGGTCTGTCTACGTATCTCGGTGTTCCTGATACGATCTCTTAGAGACAACCGTAGCATAGTCCTCTCCGTCGCTCTCTACGCAAACTTGTGACTTCGCATTCAAGTATATTAGGCGTTGAATTAGAGGCGCATGTCTGAATGGAAGAATGGGAGAAAGGCTTTTGCCCTGCAGTGGGACATTGATGGCTACTAATAAAATAATAAAATAACACAGAGTTATAGACACAAACCTATCTATTAGTAGGTATATCCCCGATTCTCTGCAGCTTGGGCAGGAGCTCACGGCGGTCATCTGTGACCCTAAAAGCCCTGTCAAGCTCAAGGGGCTTATGTACAAGAGTATATTTAATGATGACTGCTAGACAACAAACTATCACTGCGCATCTCCCAAAAATGCCTGACTGTTTTTATTTTACATTTTTTTCTTGCATAACAGTGTGCCAGAATTACACAAAACATCGACAATCACGTTACGAACGCGGTGCTAAATGACTTTGTCGCAGTGTTGGCTTTTGTGGCAAACAACCCCATTGTGGCGGCATGCGCAAATCGACGTATAATGCCCAGAGGCTCCGATCGACACGACTAATGATGTGGGGAGGCGAGCGAGGCACAGGAGACAGCGATGGGGGACATAACTAGTAAATTAGGTACTGTTTAAAAGAAACTAAGGAGGTTGTTGTAAAAACCAATACAAGAAGCTCATAGGGTGTTCACCGAATTCTTAATCGTATTAAATGCATAATTCATAATGTATTTATTTGTAAACACAGGTATAGTATAACATTGTTACAAATATATTAATTTTGTTTCACGATGTTTAGCCTTATTATACGCATACAAATAATAAATTGGATATCATAACATAATGTCAAAATAGGTATGATAATTAATAGCAAATGTCAAAGCAGATTCAATTATATAGTCAAGATATAAATATCAAAATATTAATAATTAGATTAATCAATAAGTCAATAAATTTATTCATTACAATTAAATAGTATAATCACATATAAATTAATTTAAAGAATAATAATATTTATTTGCAAGTAATTTTTTAAATTTCATTTGAATTGATTCAGTGATTTACATTCTCTTATATTCTTTGGAACTTTATTATAAATATTCGGTGCCATAGGTGCCACACGCTATTGTGGGCGAATGAAGTTTTACTTGGGACCACTTACAGCTATCGCATCTACGGTTACTCACAAACAAACAATGTTTCGGCTCAACAAATCGATGTTTGATTTTACAGAAACAGCTATCTCATATGTAAATTGAAGGCATGGTTAGTATGCTTAATCTAATAAAATGTGGTCTACAAGAGTATGTTTGTTGCAAATGACAAATTGGTCATAAGACTTTAGACCAAGTTGTCATTTAAAGCCTTGTTAAGGTTAAGATAAACACAACATTTCATACAAAAAGACGTGAAACGTCATTCTTAAAAGTGTTTAAGAATTAGGTGCAAGCCAGGCTAAGTGACAAACGAGCCTAATGGACAGCAGTAACAAGCGGTAGGTTTGTCTCATATCCCTTCATATCTCAAATAAGTAAATATTTGAATAGCAGTAGGAA
Organism: Blastobasis adustella; assembly: GCA_907269095.1. Lineage (NCBI taxonomy): Eukaryota > Metazoa > Arthropoda > Insecta > Lepidoptera > Blastobasidae > Blastobasis > Blastobasis adustella. The sequence continues at coordinate 1,915,197 of OU026116.1, read as the reverse complement.
ATAGTGATCGTTTTCCATCAGGTGACTCGCATACTCATTTTCCTCGCTCCGTTGTAAAAAGAATCTGTTCTATTTATTGCATAAATCGTAGATACCTCTAAAGGAAAAAGTACCAAAACAATTCGGGGTCCAAAATATTGCAATAGATAAGCAATTATCCCTAAAGAAACGTTGAAAATTTAATATTTTTTTAAGTCACAAGTATAAATTTTGATATTCTACAAGTAATCGCTGCGAGCTCAAGACTTGGTGACACGTGAATAGTTAGTACAAAAATGAGAATTGTCGTAAGTTTGCTCTTCGTGCTTCATTAACAAAGGACGCTAAAAATTCTATCTGACTGTCACATATTACCGAGCTACTAATCGTTGAAGATGACAATGATAATAATCACACCAGAGACGGTACTGGCTTAGGAATAGACGTCAATGGTCAAATCGCCTCTAATACTAGGATGTTGATACTTGTCATTACAATATTAAGTCTAGCGCCACGTTCAGAAACCACATATTGTGAAGGTGACAAAAACACGACATAACCTAGGAATTCAGCGCTTTCCTGTTTGCCTAATTTGTTTGACAATGTTTTGCAGGATTTTTCGGTAGCTACATCGAATAGACCTTTCTTGTTTGTAAGAACAAATTTATATGGAGATCTTAACTGAAACCAACTAAGCAATCACATATTAATAGGGCTTTCTAAGTTTTTAGTTAAATTTCATAACGACTTTGAACTGCCATATCCATATCGTTTAGTTAGGTAGACCGATAAATAAACAGACAACCGTTTAGGCATGTATTTAAAGAATTATCTTCACATACATAATTGTGAAACATCGACACTGAACAAGCTCATTAAAAAGTTAACTGAAAAATAAGGGCTCATTTAGCAACTTATTTTAGACGGAGTATTGACAAAGTTGGACTTAATATTTTCCAGTAATTGTCCATACTTGTTAAAGTCACACAATGGATAGAAGATCAATCCATGTCCATGTGTCTGTTAGACTGCTAATAACAACATTAATAATGTGCGTATTTTTTGACACACACAAATTGTCGTTTACGCTTTTGTAAACTTGTTCGATGACACCATTAGGGTGAATGTTGTCATCGGAATTTGAGCCTTCCTCCGAAGCAATACTACTTCCTTCAATATCTTTGACGGCAAAATCAACATTGTCAAGTTGATTTTCCCTCATTAGTCCGCTAACGTGTGTGACACGAGCAACTTGTGTCAACTTGTTAACAACTAAGTATGTATTTTAATAATATACAAAACAGATTCAATGATTTTCGTCGTGGCGCTTTAATTTGAGCTCGCAAGATTGGACAACTTCCGAAAATTATCTAAACAATTTTGTTTTCAAGGTGTAGTCTTAGTTTCTTCGGATAAATAACTTCAAAGAAACCTTTGAAGTTATTGGTGTCATAAAAGGTGAGTAATGTTAGAGGCATGCTCCATTTTCGACCGCATCGTCATTTACTCGTCTTACAACTTAATAAAAAAAAAAGGCTAACCAACTAAGAATAATACACCAAAAAAAAGCAGAGCTTAACTCTTGTGTTTTATGCAGAAATTTTCAACAATGCGGTATCTAACCCGCCTTCCTAGTTTGGGGATTATTGCAAACTGATGTGGAGGAGTTTTTAGTCTAGCAGTGGACTGTTGTTGCTGATAGTGATGATGGTTCGATGATCGGTAGAATGATATAATATAATAATAAAGTTTATGGTAATATTCCTGCAACACACATGCGCTATACACACATACATAAAGATGTGATATAAAGTTTACCCAAAGGGATTTGTAGGGACCGCATCGTTCTACTTGCTATGATGACGCATACATAAATACTTATTATAAATAAAATACATAAAATAAATACCTATTATTATTATTATTATACGGCGATTCTTCCACATTCATCAACTTTTCATATGATATCCCTCCTTGGTAATAGCCTCGATTAACCTTACCCGTACGTCTAGGTCTTCCACTTCTAACTCTTCCGCTGCCTCTCCCCCTTTCCTTACTTTGATTCTAAAACCTATCCAACGATCCCAAACTGAGTATGTGTCCTTGTTTGCATTAAAATTAACCATTTTTAATAGGCACAAGTCTACGAGAAAGTTTTAACCTATCTCCATACATCTCTATGTCGATGTGTTTAATCAACTGTGTCTCAAGGGGCCCGCAATGCAAACACAAAACCATAAACATTCGATTTAAGCACCTTGAGTATTGCTGACCAGTGAACGCTTTTAAGAAATTTGCCCACTGTAATCGCACATTGAATACCGTTCATCTCATTCAAACGACCGTAGACAATCAATCTTGCGCGTGACCCTTTTTGCATAAAGCTCTAATGCTCTCTATAGACGAGGATAGTTCTGTTGTTAGAAGACCATTGCGATGGTGTTATCGACTGAGTAATTCAATGTAATGAAATGTATTGTATCTTCAGTTTTGGGGACAGCAAGTCTTTAGATTATGCAGACAGCGTTTATTTACTAACTAGCAGACCTCACAGACCGGTTGTCCGGGTAATATAAAAATCCCATAAAGAAAAACGCATGTAAGTTTTCGCGACTCAGAAAATATTCTCGAGTCGAAACTTTATGAATTTACGTATTCTGCACAGCGATTCCCATACTTCTATTACTTAGTATACTTTCATATAACGATGCAGGTGCGTTGTCACTGTGAGGATTTCTTCTTCTTATCGAGTCGATGGACTTAACTCCCACTTCCACGTTACTTAGTTCGCCCAGTATTCAGTGACGCATACAGCACGAGCACTAAGAGTAATGTTACCTGATGAAAAAGGAAGTTTTGACTTCAAATAATAACATTAGTAACAGCGAGAGTTGCTTCTGTCACCTCGTGTGAAATCCCCCAAAGGCTTCCAGACTAAGGGATAAATCCACGAGTCACGCGTCCAGCCCCCAGAGATTCCTCGGAACCGTTTAATGCATAGTTCGAGATTGTTATAGAGAAACGTCGATTAGGATCGTATAGGGTTGCGAACTTACCGTTTTAGTTACAATGACGTGTGCTATTCCACATTATTGAAAGGCCAAGGAAGGAAGCCTGATATAAATACAGTGTTGGCGTCATTGAACTTTAAAAATATCTCTGAAGATAATTTTCTTTAGCTTAAATGCGCGCGTGTAATAAGGCTGTTAACATAGACGTCGCCGAGTAGGTTAAGAACTTGTCTGATCCATACACAAGGCGGATGCTTGCAACCACTGGAGCACCACTGCAAGTAAGAACTGTTCGAGACATCGCAGATTTCAATATAAAATATTGTTGTATTGTCTAAATGGACGCTCTAGGAGCTTGCCCGCCTCCCTAGCAACCAGGAATTTATGGTATTTTTTTTTTATAATAGGCGGAGCTATCATAACACCTGATGGTAAGTGATCACCCATTGACAAGGACACCCGTAAAATAGGGAGGAGGATTACGAAAGCTCAAAGAACCCTTAGGAGTTCACATTGTATTTCCCTTAGGTTCCTGCTTACGCACTCTACAAACCATTTCCTATTTATTCTGCTCAATGACCTGATCCAACAATCATGCTAAAAGCTTACAGTTGTCTAATACCGTTTCTAGGGTAAGAAAGGTTGTACGCATAGATAATCATTGCGCAACCTTCGAACACGATCAAAACGGATGTAAACAAAAAATATATAGACGCATAAACTCATAACCTGAATAATTCATTGTGCGAAACGCGACCGTAATTCCACAGAGAGCTCTTCCATCTAATCGCACATGTATTAGCACAAGTATCATTGTTGGTCGCAACAAAGCAACGAATGGCTCCAAAGAATGAACGAACCGAACGGTTCCACTCGAAAACCGGAAAGTTCCGTCAGTTTTGCCGCATGGCTGATTCCGAATCACTCCTAACATACAAGGTATATCTTTTTGATAGCATTATAATACCATTTATTAAATACGAGAATGATACCCTTTGGAACAATGAGGTAGAATAACGTTTATGTGGAGGCCCTTGAACATTTTCGGAGGGGTTCTCAAGTGGGTATATGTAGCAGTGTTGCCAGCCACGTGAAACATAAGCATTGGGGTTGGTATAATAAAATATAATGGAATCAAGGTAGAAGTTATTTATAACAGTCATTATTGTCTTCGCTCAGGTGTCTTCTAGTGGTAAGGGTTAAAATATAAGGACTTCAACAGCTGGTGCTGGCGTATTAAATATGGGTTGATGGCAGTGTGCTGTCCAACATAGTATACCCATCAAGTATTACTATACTACACTGCATGGTAACAAAACTCATGCTATCATTTTTTAAATTATATTTGTTCGATTAATAATAAATATGGCACAAGCAGTTTTAGATCTTTAGTAAGAAATTCCATACAATTTGCCAAATATCTTTGTTAGAGCGCCTATCAATGCAGAAAATGTATGTAAATGAATGTAAGAACTTGTAAGTCGATCATATTTTTACCTCAATCATTCGTTAGCAATACCATATAAGCCTAGGTTGTTCAGTGTAGGCCTCATTATTATTTAGAGGTACCACGAGTGCTCTTGGGCGCAAGTGGTTCGGAACAATTTGCGGCGTTGTTGGGACTCGTCGCGTGCAATTGACTCCACTACGCGTTGCCAAATATAAAATGCCTAATATATATACTCCCATTCATAATATAGGTATTTAACGTCTTCGTCAATAGTCAATCCAGTCCAATATGGGATTTGAACCTCCGCCGCTATTGAGGAGTTTTACATCCGACACTTTACAACGGAATATTAAAAATAATAATAAACAATCGTCTACATCCTGGTTGTGCTGAAGCGCGCGAAATCCGGGTCTGCCTTGATCATCAGATGGTTACACATTCAGTCGCCTGAAAGTATAGGTTTCCGCGCGGGGTTTCGGTTAGTACACTAACTAACTTACATACCTGCAAAACTCACACAACGCGACACCTGCATTCATTTCGACCACGTAGACAAGAATTAATGAAGAGGCAAATCTTCATTATCTCAAATCTGGATTGATTCAAACAAACGCACCGGACTAGGCGAGTGCCGAATACAATCCAGCGAATAAACACGAATAAACACATTAGCATATGGAAGCTGAGAGAGGGAGCGTTCGCTAATAGAATATTCAAATTAATACTCCAAACAGAGGGTGCGGCCACAGTGTGAAAACTGCAATAACATTAATGATGCGATCTCACGGAAGATTAATAGCCATGTTGGTGATATGAAAAAGAAATCAGGATACGAGTGCGTTTCTCTCACTTCCGAATCCAGTGTGATGTGTGGCGAAGTGTCTCTGTGAGGAAATCTGTACATGATCTTATACCGTGAAACTTGTACCGATTGACTTATCACTTTAATAATTATGGTACATTTCACTTAGCTTTAGCTTCCATAATATAAACTCTAGAGTTTTAGACGATAAAGATATTATTAAAGCACAAATTACATGAAAATCTGAAAAAGAAATACTTAGCCCGATGTTACACTACACAATATCTGTAGATATTAAAAGTCTAAATAAATCAACAATAACTACTACCGTTTGACAAGGTCCAATACACAACAATATATTGGATTATATACCGCCATATGAAACTCTCTTAAGCAAATATTATTAAAAGTCATTGTAACCGATATGTATGGCACTTGGGAACTCAATAAAGGTCCCCAACAGAAAGCAATCGCAGAAATCTCTCCCAATTATATTATTATTCAACCGCAATCACATAATACGGACACTCGAAACACATTAACTTTGAAAACGTTGAAAAGAAAAACAAAATTAATGATTGCGACTAATTCGCAATAAAAATGCCACATGCGAACGTGTAAGGGAAGTGAGGGGACAATTATAACAAATTAATAACGCACACTACCCTTAAAACTCGAGTGGAGATTTGCATTCAATGGTATTCTCGCTTTTGTAGCTTGTTTAAAACCACAGCGTCCCAATGAACACCGTATTTTAACAAAAATAAGGTCTCAAATTGAATGCAATATCATCGGGCGTATAGACTGTTAAGGTACTGAGATACCACTGAAGGGTCATCTCCCTAAAGCAAGACAATATCGTTTATACGCAATATAAATTTAGGGTCGAGATTGGTTTGCAAAGCAGCGAGGTACGAAATCACTTGAATATTAAAAGTCTTGGTAATTATTCAGGAATCCATCCATCATTAATCACAGCCGAGGGTGGATCCGGGGAAAGCGTTGTAAAAATTATTGTTGAAAAGATAAATTACACAAGACACAGCGTATGACGTTTTATGGTCGCATCGCTTGGCCACGTGTGTGTTTTTTGTCCAAACACCAACAAAGCAGATGCTGGTACTCGTATTGTTAAAGCGATTTATGAATGACATAATTCTGTCACTATGCATCATAATTGGGTGGATTTATTTGGTGTAATCGCTATTGCTTAATACAAATGTGTTCGTGATACAAACTTAATTCATAAGTTTTTAGCTTAGTCATTGTTAGTTTCAGAAGAATGAAGTTAGTTGGAGAAGAATGAACATCTAAAGTGAAATTAGTTAGTTTGTCATTCTTTAGAGTTCCGTTTCAAAAATACCTACTATAATACGTAACGTAGTAAATGAAAAAATAACAAAAGATAGCGTAACATGGTAAACTCTAAAGACTCTATAGTAATTCCAAACAGTTCACTTACGCAAGAAAACGTACAATCGGATATAGAACAACGACTATTGGGTCAGTCACATTAACATATGTCAAGAACTCCAGCCCCAACTCCCAAATGAAGTCCATGAAATGCTAGACCCAAAGCAACCTTTCATCCCAAAGCGACCCAACAATAGACTAAATAACCATTGAAACACCACAGAACACCATTAAGCTGGCATGTAACTGTCAGAAACTTTAACTATTAACGCCAAACCCAATAATAGAAACTATAGAATAATGGACCGAATTACAAATTAACGTATTCATAGCACTGAGGTCACTACCCGAAAGAATAGTTCAGTGAGCAAAGTCAAACCGAATATAGATTTTGATAGGGTTAATATTCGTGGTGACGATTTGGTTGCGAAAATATGTGCAGCGGATATGACTTTTGATGCGGACGCAGAGATTTCAAATTCGCTTGGCATTGTTGGTGTCTGTCATAGAAAATGCAGACTTTTTTTAATGTCAGTATTGCCGTTTTATTGCAGCGGCCATAGCCGGGGCTAATGCGATTGGAGACAGTTTAATCGGGTATCGTAAAAGTTTTTGTCCCTCTGAATGCATTAGATATGTATTGTGCCGCATTTTAATAGTTGCTGGATGTGCATTAGGATTTTTATTGTACCTACTTCTTGTAGTTTCTCGCGTTAAATAAATATTTATATCCCTATGTTCCCGATGAAGGTGATAATAAAATTGTGATGATTAATGATTAAAGAAACTTCTTACAAATACATAAAACTAAGAACCGTCCTCAAAATTGATGAACCTATACTTTTCAAACAGTATTCTAAAAATTTTAGGAAGTGCCAAGTTAAAGAATCTAGCATTTGAGTTCGCTACAAAATAACGAATTTAACCCTTAATATGTATGGCAATGGTAATGGTATGGTTCCAAAATATGTTTATTTTTTTTTCCTATATTTTGTTTCATAACAAATGTATCCTTAGCGGGAAAAAAATAGATGTGGACCGTACTATCGGAGTGTCTTTTCACACCCTTCACACACAGTACAGGGTAATACTGGCTTACCAGAGGACCTGATCATTCTTAGTGGCGAAGCAATTGATTGGTTGACTTATTTTTAGTTATAAAACTGTAGAAAAGCCATATCTGTACATTGAAGATATTTCAGAAAAAAATAGTCGGGATAGGGACGTCTGGGAAGTAATTATACTCAAAAAAAATTTTTTAAATTTTTTTCTGTCTGTTCGCGTATCACGCAAAAACTACTGAGCGGATTTTTATTCGATTTTGATAGTTTAATAGCTTGAAGTCCAGGGTACAATGTAAGCCATGTTTTATCGAACTTGGATAAGTAGAACCAGCTCGACCTCCCCGTCGTCTATATAAGTCATTTAAAATTCTAACGCCGGTAAAAGCTAAACTGTCATAAAAAATATTTCCACGCGCACGAAGTGTCTCATGCTCATGCTCTCAGCTCATGTATATTTGCCATACGAATAAAAAGTAACATATATTGTTGGTACTTACTAGGCTGGCTCAGTGAGCCAAAATATGTCATGGCCTCCGACATTCAGCTGTGCTAACAACTATTAGGTACATATACCTAGTAAGTAATTAATATGTTATCAGATTTTATATATATCTCATAATCGTCAGCCATCAACAACCTGACATGAGCCTACTCCACAGGAGTAGAGTGTTTCACCACAATCTCCATGCTAGGCAGTCGGGATCCGGATGGAGACCATAGTGCTTTGAATTAACAACAGAAGAGGCTGATGCCTATTTTGTGCTCACGGTGGTTCCAGCTGGAGGCCGACCGTCTACCTCGAATGCTATCGCTTATTATTTGAGATATCTCTCTCGTCATACAGCTATCGCAAAGAGTTAGTCAACACGGCCCCTGGTAAGCCTCTGCTTACTATATCAGACGCCTTTAACATCAAAGCGGTTGTTGCAATATTCGTCTCTGCCAGACACCCCGCGGCAAATCTGTCATTCGCTATTTTTCCTACCAATCATAAGTTTGCTACGATAAATAGAAGACTCAAGTGTTATGTAAAAATTACTTTCAAAACCTGCCAACACATGAAACATAACTACGGCATGAACAATAATCGGATTTAAATAAACAGAAATTACAAGGCCGCCAGCACAAAGGAGACAAGGTAAAAATGCAACTGAACCAAAGAAAAGGCACACAAAAAGCTACCTAAAGCTGTATTGCCTAACTAACTATTTAAGCAACAGTTTGGCTTTAATACCTTTAATTAATCTTGACACAGCCTTTGTTCGGTATTGGGATATCATTTATCAATTTCAAAAGTCCGAAGTGTTGGAGCCGGAAATTTTGAGGCTCGACCTCTGGGTGAGGGCACGCGGCTTCTTTGTGGATGGAGCTGGAGGGATATTACTGAGAACCTGAGACTTACTACTTTGTGTAAGCTTTGATACACGCATATTGAGGAAATTAGCGAGACTATTGACGGAGCGCTGGTGTATTTCGTGTGAAATGAGTTGGTCTTGGCCAACATACTTGCCTTTAGTAGGTACGTATGTGAGTAATGGCGCGAAGTGTAATTTGTGCTAGAATTGTAATTGTGTAACCTTGTTTTTATTTGTACCTTGTTACGGTTATCATGAGTAGGTAAATTGTAATTTCTAATTAACTTGTAATTTTTGTTCAATTTTATTTGAATAAATAAATTTATTATGCATTATTATTATTATTAATTGCTTGCGAAATGCAAGTCTTCTATGTTTAGATATCAGTAAATGGATTATCCCCACGTAAAAAAGGAACCTACCGTATGCGTAAAAATTGAGTATTCAATGTCGAGTAATAGTAACACTAATTTCTCATTAAATCACGCCAAAAAACACCCAAGTAGTGATTTAACAAAACTGGAACTCAAAATATTGTCGATCCGTCCGTGGTACGACATTGTTACCCCGTCTGATCCAAAGAATATTGCCCGCAAAACTTTTCAATAACAAGTAGCCCTAGAGCGGAGTTTCAATTATTTCCCAATCCGTTACCTGCAAGAACTAGCTCCGATTGCCTCCCGTCTGGCCTGCAAGCCATCGAGCCCCACAATATACATCTAAATAAATAACACGGACTTCTCATTGTGCCGCCGTCTCCCATACAAAATATATTTTCCACGACAATGCCGACGTACGGAATGGAAAAATGGGGCACACGCCACCGGGAGAAAATGCTCGAATGTGCTGCCAACACCCACGCTTAATTCGAACGTGCTTTTATTAAATTTGAATAATTTACCCGGTGTATTGTGGCGGTTGCCTGTAAGCCTACCGGGTGTTTGCTACGGAGGATTCTGGAAGGACAAATAATGTTATTTGTTACTTTTCATTCCAATATGATGAATAGTATGAATTTTTGGGTACAATCCGCAAGATTTCGATTTCATAAACGGTATTTTTGTTACCCATGCAATGAGGCCTAGATATGTTGGCGTATGGTAATTACGGTGTACCTAGTTATACCCAGTTATTAAGTCTAAATAGCTAACTATACACAAGGGAAAAGCAATATCACTTTTAATAAAAGCTTGTGTTTTCTCCGGCAACAAACTGCCATGCAGTTTGGCGGGAGCGGTAGAACTCTATTTTCTTTGTTTTTGGCGTAGTAAACGATTATTTTATTTTATTTATGCCTGACTAGAAAAATCCTGAAATCGGTTGTGATATCTATTAACGTTTAATCGAAAACCACTCCTAATAGAACAAACAATCAAACATTGGATGTTTTTTCAGAGCCATCGTTAATTCCGAGTGGGTACAACAATGGCTACATCAAGAAGTTTACTTTTAATTTGATTGACAAATGAATCGACTTTCCAACAGATAAATCCACTTTATAATTCGCACAAAGGACGCACAGAAATCCTTTAAGGATCGTAACTCTAGACAATGACCCACCGATCTAATGATTAATTCAGAAGTCTTTGGATTCCTTTAAAGTGGTGGCCACGAAGTTTGAGAGCTTGTAAATCGGTTGCCTATACCTAATCTCCTCGTAGGAAATTTGGCATTACAGTACTAATATTCTGATTACATACCTTTGTGTATTGACAGTAGAAGTTGCCATTTAGTCAAAAAAGGACGATTACCGAAAGCTGGGGCGCTACATACAAACGAAGTTTGATCCATATTAACTAATCAAAGATATTGAAATTTTGTAAACGCGATAGAATATATGATAGCGAACCAATCGATGTCTGTGGTTTGTCAGATTTTCTTTAAAATATATCGTTTGCCGTGTGGTGTCCGGCAGAGTAGAATAGCACCAACCCTTTACACTCATGGGTGTCGTACAAGGCGACTAATGTTTTCGAGGCCAAAAATCAAGAGTCTCCGTAGTCTGTAAATTGGGCAGCAGCATTTTCCATTGTTATATTTAAACACTGCGATCTCCAACCCGCCTGCCAAGCGTGGAGATTATGGCAATAACCTCCCTTTTTGTGGGAGAGGCCCAAAGTCCTGCAGTGGACTGTTACGGGCTGTGATGATGATGATGATATCGTTTCAAAGTTGGATTTAAGACTTGCGTTGAAATAGTGAATCTCGAACTTCGTTTGTTTGGAGCGTGCCAGTTTTCGGTAACCAACTTTATAATATACCCTAAGCATAATTTCCAGTGAATACTTTCACTATACATCCAGTTATTCATATTATAATGTTATAAATTCGACATCAATCGGTGTGTCCTAAAACTTGCACAATGGACGACTTGATCGGGTCCAGTCCAAATGTTGAAGGTATGCGTTGCCGAATACTGGGCGAACAAAGTGTATGGGGGAATTAAGTACATCGACTCGATAAGGAGAAGAATGAGACATAAATAGGTACTACCGTCCTTCAGCTTGTGGTGTCCGGTTTAGCAGCACCACACTAACCCCTTCGATTTACGGGTATCATGTCATACAAGTCGAATGTCTATGAAGATCACCAACTCCTAGTTGGTCTGTGGACTACAAGAAAATCGGCAACAGCGTTCACTCTTTTTCAACACTGCTGACGCGTAATGAAACCTACACATTCAGGCGACTGAATGTGTAACCCTGATCTTTTTATCTATTGTTGTAGTTTTGGTCGATGACACTGTTCGTGCAGTAGCGTATCCTTGCGTTAGGCCCTGTCGCCCCCAGCCGCTGGTTCGCGGGCCCCAAACGGAAAGCCGACGACGAAGTGGAATAAAACAATCGAAATTGAAAAACGTCCACCGAGGGTCTCGTAATTATTAAATTGAAAACCGTGTTTCTGGTAACAATCGCCAGGGTTGCCCTCCGCCCTGGGGCGAGTACGAGTTGCGACTAACTGGGGTCGGTAGTGGCCCTATTATGCGACTATGAGCATTGGATGGGTTAATTTTTTTGTTGCGTTCCTTTTCTAGACGGTAGACCATTGTTTGGTTAGGTAATGTGACTTATTGCATTGGAATAGTTTGTTTTTTGTTTCTAATAACTATATTTCAACATTTTGAATATTTATTAATATTATGACATAATTATTATCATAAATCCAATTTACACATTTCTATGATTATTCGACTTATTGCTCTAATGAATGTTAATATTTTCATTAACGATGTCTAGATATTTAATACTATAAATAAATGAATATGAGTAATATATCGAGGAAACCATAGCAAGTCCCTACATCCCTACTAATATTATAAATGCGAAAGTATCTCCGTCTGTTATGCTTTCACGGCTATACCATTGCACCGATTTTGATGAAATTCGGTATGAAAACAGTTTAGCGCCTGAAGATGGTCATAGACTACACAATAGACCACGCGGGCGAAGCCGCGGGCGCAAATCATTATCACAGCCTGTAACAGTCCACTGCAGGACTTAGGGCCTCTCCCACGAAAGGGGAGGTTATTGCCATAATCTCCACGCTTGGCAGGCGGGTTGGAGATCGCAGTGTTTAAATATAATGATGGAAAATGCTGCTGCCCATTTTCCAGACTACGGAGACTCTTGATCTTTTGCCTCGAAAACATTAGTCGCCTTGTACGACACCCATCAATGCAAGGGGTTGGTGCTATTCTACTCTGCCGGACACCACACGGCGCAAAGCTAGTTATTAAATATTGAGGCTCAAGTGACACCTACACTGGGGCTGGGGTCGGTAGTGGCCCTATTATGGGTCTATGAGCAATGGATGGTTTAATTTTTTGTTGAATTCCTGTTCTAGAACCTATGCAGTAATTACCTACTTGGATAGTAGAGTTAGTACCAAATAGATAATAAATATGTGACTTACTGTAAAAAAAAAATAATCATCTTGGCGTTAATGTCCCGGTTGTGCTCTCGAGCACGAGGGCCCGGGGTCCGCCTTGACCATGATCCAGGATTTGGCAGGTCAGGTAATTACAGTGGAGCGACTGCCATCTGACCTCCATGACCCTGCTACCAGGGGAACCAGACCAGATTGGATCATGGTTACACATACAGTCGCCTGAATGTGCAGGTTTCATCACGATGTTTTCCCTCACCGTAAGAGCATCGGTTAGTATTCAACTAATGTACATAACTCAGAAAATACTCATTGGTACATGGCCGGCGCGGGATTCGAACCCGGGACCTCTGGCTTACGAGTCGCATACTGTAACCGCTCGGCCACCGACGCTCTAAAAATGTGACTTACTGTATAGAGGTTTAAAAATATAACTATGTCGAAATGCCTATAAAGGAAACTTTCTCAAAACAATATCTCTAGTCTCAAGGCCTAATCTGAAGTCGGTAGTGACTCTATTATCTATACTAGAATTCGATTTGGCAGGTTTCGAGGACTTTAAATAATAATTTTTTATTACAAATTCGTTCTCTAGTGCCACAATGTACGTAAATGACATAAGTTAAAACATCGTGAAGAAACCTGCACATTCAGGCCACTGAATGTGTAACCATGATCCAATCTAGTCAGGTTCTGCCAAATCCTGGAGCATGATCAAGGCGGACCCCGGGCCCTCCGGGATAGGCATATGCATAACCGGGATATTAACGCCAATATGAATATTACAATCGATGTGGTAACACTGCGATCTCCAAGCCGCCGGCCAAGCGGAAACTTATGGCAAAACCCTCTAGTGCTGTGGATGACGCTCAAGTCCAGTAGTGGACGATGATGATGATGTAAATGTCATGATGATCTGCAAGGAGGTCAAATCGGTAAGTGGCTTGAGGTGCTTAATAATTATTATAAATGCGTACCTAACTAACATCATTTGTCACATTCAAAATTTGTCACACTGTTTCCTTTTGTATCTATTTATTTTAAATTTATTTCTTAAACACACTAAATTCCGCCAACGAAAATTATTGTCATGCTTCTGTTACCACTACCGCCATCTAGCGGCAGCGGACGCTTTCACCTGGGATGGTTTTATGTCACGCCGAGCAACTTGCCAACACTTCACCGAAAACTGTATACTATATTCCATGAAATTATTTTACAAAATTATTCTTGCACAATTTATTTGGACGGATGGTGTCCGGCACAGTAGAATAGCACCAATATCTTACAATCGTGGGTATCGTTCAAGGCGACTAAAGTTTTCGAGGCAAAAGATGTAGAGTCTTCGTAGGCTGGATAATGGGCAGCAGCGTTTTCCGTCGTTATATTCCTAAAACTGCGATCTCTGACCCGGGACCTCTCCTACGACAGGTGAGGTTATTGCCATAATTGCCATTGATCGCTTGGCAAGCGGGTTGGAGACCACAGTGTTATAAATAAAACAACGGAAAGTCCTGCTGTGGGCTGTGATGATGATGATAATGATTTATTTAAAAAAGAAACTGTTTAAATAAGAAGGTAGTTACATAAGGTAGGTAGGTAGTGACAAGTTTATTATTATTATTTATGATTAATTATTCATGGATTGCTATAATTATTTTTATTTTGGGTTAATGTTATTTGTTACTATTATTTAGTGGACATTTGGATTATTACTGTTAATTTGAATGGATTACTTTGAAATGAGTATAAGCTTAATTAATGACAAGTAAACAATTTTATCAATAAATCTATGTCCATCAAACTATTGAAATTATAAATGAGATACAAGAATATTTCTTTCAAGAAGGGAAATTTATTTTACTTAATATTGTTAACGTTCTGTAAGTGTGATTAGTAATTTCTATTGCATAATTTAAAATTTTTTTTTTTTTTTTTTTTTTTTAAAGCAGTACGATATTTTGTTTATGTAGGTATTTGCTTGGGTTTTTATGTAACTCCTAAAGCTAGATTGTCCCATCATTCGCTATCAGCTTTAACATAACAAGTATGAAAAATGGAGATTGGTAATGTTATATGTCATAGTAATTTGAGTATGTTAGTATTAGTTACTGCTTTGAACTAATATTTCACTTTGACTATAATATTTAAATAATAGGGAAGCAGACCAACTGATAGTAACTGAGCCAACAATCTACTATTACATTAAGTATAAAATTTTGTAGAATCTATAAGTAAGGTGTAATATGTACACCATCATTCGCATCGTCATTCACCAGCTGATATGGCGGACAAATGCTTGCCAACTTTATAAATTATTTAGTTAGCTATGGTAGAAAGTTTTTGCACGAAATGTGTTATTTTGATTCTTGACGATTTCGAATCATGATAATAATAATTGTTATTATTTATTTATTATTTACTTCTTCAGGAAACAAACAGTCTTTTACAAATATTACATGCAAATTCAATTCACAAACAGACCTACAGTTCCATATAAAATTAAGCAAGTTTTACAATGACTAGTCGAGCAGAAAGAGGCCATTGCACGCATACGACACAACATTACTAGCAACACTTAAAGTCATCAAACATCGTAATTCTGAAGGTAGATATTTTACTAAAACTTAATTAATACTAATGATTGAATACTATTTTAGATTTTTTATTATTTTATTGTATTTTTACATTGACATTAACTAATTCTATTCATGAAACTATTTTAAATGACGATGTATGATTACCTATTACTACGAATAAATGAATATGAATATGAATAACCATGTATTTGTTGCCATTACGCCTGTAGCCTGTAGCTGTAGCGGGTGCTACAGCTGACAGCTATCACCCGAAATGCAACTTTTTCTCTTCTTATTTCGCTCTTCATGTATGATCTCATTACCGGACATCGTTCTGTGTTAGCATTTATACGACTAAGGCATTCCGCCAGTACGCTAGCCAGTTCACTACATACCATCAGAAAGTGTACTCACGTACTAAGGACTCATAGGGTTATAGGGTTAGGGGAATAGGGTTATAGAAGAGGCACTTAAAAGAACATGTGGTCGACAATTATTTAATCAGCCTTAATGTCGAGACCTACTCCACGAACAGCTTTCACACCAAAAACTACACTATAAATACCTACAGGTATTAGTTTTGATATGATTAATTTTACACTTTAAATAACCAGCGCTAATCAAATTAACATATCCTCGTGGCCGGTGAATACAAGAAGCTCAAAGTCGATCTGTGTTGCAGGTGTCGCGGGAGGCTCTATGTATGCCAGCAGCGGATATCCTGTAGTTGAAATGATAAATAAATTTGATTGATTAACAGCAGAGCCAACCTATATAAAATGGCCGGTTCTACAATTTGGCTGTAACGTATAAAGCATCTTAAAATGCAATTAGGATATAGTATGTATTGTTTGAAAACGTGGACTAGCTAGTAGTGGTTTTCCTTGGTTGTGCACTCGAGTACACCCCTCAATTAATTTAGCTTATTAAAATAGTTTGGATTCACATAATCTAAAAACTCCTTACTCTACATGAAGGTGTAAAATAGGTGAGAAATGTATTTGGAATGTATTTCTCTAACATAAAAATCTTCAATCTCTCTTGAACTTTATTCATGTTCTAGTATTTATTTATATATGTGCTACTTTTACACGTCATTAATGCATTTATTTAAGCCTACCTTGATCTATATTTCCAGTATCAAAATGATTTCCTTTGACTCTATGATTTAGTCTACATTTTTATACTTGATTTTTATTTATCTAAAGTAAATTCAATTCTCTTAATTTTGTAATCCTTTAATTTTAACCGGTATTTTATGCATTAAGAATGGCAATGAATCAACCGTTATTGGTTCTACTTCCTTATTTAAAATTGAAAAATTACCAATAAAAAGATGAAATATATAAAATACATACCTAACTGATGATCACTTGAGAATAGAGAATTTAAAAAAGTCGGATGAGTAGGTAATATCATAATTTAAATTATTTTAAAGTTTCAAACCGTTTAAAAAATTTTAAGTTTATTAAGAAAATGCAAGAGAAATTTTAAAAGAAATAAATTTAGTTTAATGCTTTGTGTCTAATGCAGGTATTTAAAAGTTTCTGCAGAATTTATTTTAAAATTATTTGTTGCAACAAAAATCCGTTGTCGAAGTGCGAAAAGAAAACGAAATATGTAATAAAAACAATTTAGTGTTTATTTTATGGCATTAACAAAGTTTGTTTTTCATATACTATATTACATCGTTGGTACTGACATCGATTCCGAATTAATAGCTAGTATATTTACAATTGAGATGCACTAATAACTTATGTAGACAACTAATTTACAAATACAGTTACTTCTAAAGTTGGTTCAATAAATAAATTACATAGTATCCTAAGAGCAAAGCGAGAGAGAACCCCTCCAAGGATTCAAGGTACGAAACAATCAAACTCAACAAACTGCCATACACAGAGACAAGAAAAACAAATTGAGGAATTAATACAAACTCTTAACTACCCAGCTAAATGTGGGGACACTATAGAAAATAATCTCTTTTTGGTACCAATCTCACTTTACAAAGCTAGCTAACGAACCGGTGCTACTTTACCTTATATATTTAAAGATGCATCGAAAACAAAAATCACAGTTTCAACTCAATCAATCAGCGACCCCGCCGGGCCTACCTTAATCTTTCAACATATTTACAAGTCACTTGATATGAGACGCACTCGATTTACAATTTTCAACTATAACTCTAGGATCAATAAATAAAGTTCATACGAGTTCAACAGCTTCACTGTCCATAACACTTAAATGCTGACGAGCACGGTCGCCGACGCCAAACCTCGAAGGGGAGCCCTTCAAGGAAGGCAGGCCGGTCTTCAATATATGACAGAGACGGGCCTCCGCAGCTGGTCGTCGTGGGGGCTGTGCGGGGCTGCGGCGGGCGACACGGGCGAGCCGGGCGCCATGCCGTACTGCGGGAACAACTGCGCCGGGAAAGGCTTCGGCGGCGCCGTCGGCGATGTATAGAGCGACGAGTAGAACGACGACACCACGGCCGCAGCCGACGACGCCGTCGGCATCTTTTCCGCCGGTGACATCAGCTTCGAGAACTGCAGGTGGTCCAGCTGGTGCGGGAAGTACGACGGAACGGCTTGATACTGCAGCGCGTCCAACGGGCTCACTCCTTGTGGGCCTGCGAAGTAAGGCAACGGGAAGCTCGGGAACGCACCGGCACCAGGCATACCGCCCTGAGTCGGCGGTTTCGGCTTCCTCCGTGGCCGGTACTTGTAGTCCGGATGCTCCTTCATGTGCAGCGCCCTCAACCTTTTTGCTTCGTCGATGAAAGGTCGCTTCTGCATCTCGGAGAGCAACTTCCATTCGGCCCCGAGGCGCTTGGAGATCTCCGAGTTGTGCATCTTGGGGTTATCCTTGGCGATCTGCCGCCGCTGGAGACGCGACCAGACCATAAAGGCGTTCATCGGCCGCTTGATGTGGCCGTCGGACTGCGGGGAGGAGGCCGGCAGCGGCTGTGGCGCGCTGGGATACTCCGGCAGGATGCCGTGGTGCATCGAGAACGCGTAAGGGTGATGACTCAGTGTGGACATGGTGAATGAATTTTGTAAACTTATTGTGAGTTCTGTTACAGCATTAGCTGTGTACAGTTGTATGGCACAAAGCGGTGAATGAGCACAGTTGAGACGGTTGTGTCGCGTCGGTGTCGAGCGAGAGACTGGCGAGTCGTGGCGGCGTGCGGCCTGGGCTAGGCGCGCGCGGGGCGGGCCGGGGGCGGTGACGCGCGGCCAATCGCGAGCCGCGACGCCCCTCCGCACGCCGCAGACGTCTCGCTCTCGCCCACAATGCCCACTGAATCGTGCGTCTCCCTCGGAACAAAAGCACCCCGTGCCGCGGCGCGGAACATTCGTACAGCTGTTTAGAGGCATGTCGCGAGCTTAATGCGACTCTATGCATGATGTAACCAGCGTAATAGAAGGAGTGTTGCTTACATTTCACTAACGTTGAGCGTATGTAATTTAAATGAAGATGCAGATTGTACTATTTATCTATATTTAAACCACTGCCATTGGTCTTATTTACGTAGTAAGTTATGGTCCATATAAATACAATTTTTACAGTATTACTTACAAAATTAAAAAAAAAAAATTCAAATTTCAAATCTTCCTGATCTTTTGCAAACATCAAAAATTTGGAAAGTCAACCGTAAAGTAAGGCAAGGAAGACCCAAACTCTGGGTCTCTACCTACACCTCGTTGTCGTTGATCCGTTACATTCCCAATCATAAACGGTAACAACTTTACGGCCGTCATAACTGCTAATAAATTTCCTTGTTTTCAAACAATATTATGTCTCCGGCGGTCCATTGTTCCCCCTTTATAACATTTTCTATAGAAAAACGTTTTGCGGAAAACAAAACAATGGTCAATGCAATGCAGCGGGCCGGTCCTCATAAAAACACAAGACCATCGTAAAATTCTCCTTATTATATTATTATGGTGTCACAATTGCGGGGAAAGGCGTGTTCAAGAAGAAACTTTACGAGCTGTAAATTGTAATGTTTACACTGGTTACCGCATAAAAAATAAGATTACAGTAACAGGACTGTAAGTAGGTAGAGTAGGTAATGGTTGAAGTGTCAATGTCAAGCAATAGGATAGTAAAAGTACCTACCTACTAGTTAAATACAAAGTACTTTTAATATAGGTAAGTATTACCATCGTCCTCACAGTGTATTCGTGTTATTACTGGGATTACAAAAAAAGGAAATTGACAAAATTATCCTACTAACCCGTAGTGTTAAGTTGTAGATACTAACAAGATATGGACAATTAAGGTAGGTATGCAATTTATAGGTACATCGTAAAGTACTGTCTGAAAAAAAATGTATTGTTGATGTTGTATTGTATAATATGGATTATTAAAGTTCTACTTAGGTATTTTATAAGTATTAAAGGTATTATTTTATCACACCTAAAAATCTGGCTTCGTTTCAAATCCGGATCACTTCCTTCCTTGCATACCTACCCAACGTGTCCGGGTTATACACGAGACCTAGGTACATAATTACCGAAAATTAAAATAAGTTATTCACTACTACAATAAATCTACAATAATTATCTTTGCATTAATATCCCGGGTGTGCTCTCGCGCACGAGGGCCTGGGGTCCGCCTTGACCATGATCTAGGATTTGGCAGATCAGATAATTACAATGGAGCGACTGCTATCTTACCCTGCTACAAGGGGAACCTGATCACATTGGATCATGGTTACACCGTCAGTCGCCTGAATGTGCAGGTTTCATAAAGACTTTTGCCCATCGTAAGATGCTCTTACGGTTAGGATTCAACTAATGTACGTAACTCAGAAAGAGTCATTGGTAAGTACGTACATGTACATGGCCGCAGTGGGATTCCTCAATTGACTCTTCTTCCTACATATACTCTTCTTTAGATTTCTATGAATAATAGTTACTGGTGTTATATTTTTCTCTTTTTATTGGAATTTGGTATGTTCTTTTTTCTTTAATGTAGTCGGATTCGATTTGATATCTAATACAGGCGTTAAATGCTTGGCAAAATGTTTTTATAAAAAAATGCTTAGGTAGGTATTTATTTTGTCTAGACGAATACTACGACATACTAACTAATTGTTGCTAATTTCATGTTAAATATTATACTTAACATTAAATTTTATAATAAAATGTTGAAGTATTAGATGTAGATAACAACTAATTATTATTATTTTAGTTATAGTAAGTAGCTATTATAGTAATAACCTACACAATTAAACAGTCTCGGGAACTGGTACCCGTAACATATTCTAAATAAAAAAAAGAAATGCTAAAAGTATAGTGAGTGACTAATGAATAACACAGAAAGTGCTTACCTAAGATTTGTTGACAAACAGAAATCCTCGGACCTCGACCACGGGCGAGCACGGTTGACGCAACTACCTAAAACGCGTATACTAACGCCATCTATGAGCGATTTGTAGAACTTATCTAGTTAGAACACCTTGCCCGAGCGTTCTTTGAAAATACTTTATGTAGGCGGTATTCTCGTGATATCAAGATTCTATGCAATGAAAAATTTTATGCTTTAGGTATTAAGCAGTTTCAATATTTTATTTTTATGAATTAGAATTAGAATCATTTATTTGCTGCAAATGCGGTAGGTACATTAACAATGTAGGTGGTACAATTATCAGTCAGTTTAGGCACTGGCATGCAAATATCAATACATAATAACCATTAATTACATTTTATCAATTAGAGAAATCTTAAATTTAAATTATAATTATGAGAATTCTTTTACATGTCAGTCAATATTTCAATAATTTCATATAATGTCAATTCAAAATGTCAAATGTGTATGTTAATTATTAGGCTCAACACAATATAAATCTCAAATAATTATAAATGTCAATCCACATTACCAATAAACAACTACAAATAAAAATAATCAGAAAATAATTAGATTAGTTCAGGGACTGATTTACATAATATTACATGTCACATCATTTTGATTACTTCCTATATTTTTATTAATACTTATGTACTGATCAGATTTTTATATACTACACCGGGAAACGCGTTCCGGGCGAGCGCTTCATCCTTATATCCACGATCTTCCAGCCGCCCGCACCAGCCGCTTTGGTTCAACCTTTATAATACGTACGGCTAAGTAATGGAACACGTTGCTTGCGAGTCTGTTCCCTGATCACTATAATCTGGACGGCTTTAAGGCTAGAGTGAATAGACTGTTCCTAGACAGGCATGCTCCATCTTCGGCCGCATCGTCACTTACCACCAGGTAAGATGGCGGTCAAATGCCTGGATAGTCTATAATAATAATTAATAAAAAACTTTTCACCGTTACCTACGTTTTAATTGGTTGATTTCAATAAATTTTATTACACATTACTTTTCAGTGTTGCGTTGTACTGATAATACCTCATAAACTCATAATACTCATAGGCAAGATAATTTTAAAAACTGTATCTACAGCAGGGTCAGGGAAGAGTAAGATCGTGGAAGAGCTGAGAGCTCTAAATGAATACTTACATATTAAAAATAAATCATGTCTCCTTATTGCATGGAACCATTTATCCGACACCGCCTGCAGCAGATTTGGATAATTGTATGGGTCCGGTTAGCCGTGTGGTGTCCGGCAGAGTACAATAGCACCAACCCTTTACACTCGTGGGTGTCGTACAAGGCGACTAATGTTTTCGAAGCCAAAAATCAAGAGTCTCCGTTATCTGGAAATTGGGCAGCAGCATTCTCCATTGTTATATTTAAACACTGCGATCTCCAGCCCGCCTGCCAATCGTGGAGATTATGGCAATAACCTCCTCTTTCGTGGGAGAGGCCCAAAGTCCTGCAGTGGACTGTTACGGGCTGTGATGATGATAATGATGATGATGATGATGGGTCCGGTGATTTTTCAGGGTTGAGGCCCGCCCTAGAGCAGCTGGATGGAGTCTGGCATAGTATGGCCTCTCGAGGCCCGATGTGCCCGAAGAATTTGAGGATGCAAGCTAATTGGTTTAGTTATGTATTTTGATATCTACGATTTACAGTTTCAAATGCTCTTCGAGAAACCATCAACTAATGCCAGATTACGTACACTAAACTTTAGGCTTCATTGACTTCAGCCCGTAAGAATGATGAGAGCAGAGGAAATAAGAGGTGTTTGCCATAGGTACAAGCTCCTCATCAACGAGATTGCGGAGTGTGCTAACCGGTTCCGTGATCTCGTTGAGAAAGAGAATATGAGGGGCAACGTGGTGGTTTTCAGTGGGTAGGACTGTAATTTTGACAGGCGAGTCCCACATACTCTCCGTTTATATATCCGTAAATTTTCGCCAAGAAAAAAAAAGGGCTTCATTTACTTTAGTTGATTTTAGATCAATCTAACAAAAAAAAACTATGCACGACCACCTGCCTTAACTGAAAACTAATCTCACGAATAACTTAATGGCATCGACTTTGTGTCTCCTAAATAATAATCATCTTGGCGTTAATGTCCCGGTAGTGCTCTCGAGAACGAGGGCCCGGGGTCCGCCTTGACCATGATCCAGGATTTGGCAGGTCAGGTACTTTGTGTCTCCTAAATGCTTAGAAATATCTTAAGGCGACAACTTAAGCGTCGCCTAAGTGTAATGCAATCGGGCGTTAGAGTACAGTTCATTACTTAAAAAAGACAAAAGTAGATCAGTAGGTGTTATCCACCATCACAGCCCCTAACAGTCCACACTGCAGGACTTAGGGCCTCTCCTATAAGAAGGGAGCTCATTGCCATAATCTCCACGCTTGGCAGGCGGGCTGGAGATCGCAGTGTGGTAAATATAACAGTAGAAAAGGCTGCTGCCCATTTTGCAGCCTACCGAGACTCTAGATCTTTAGCTTTGAAAAAAATTAGTCACTTTGTTCGACACCTACTAGTGGAATGGGTATTCTATTCTCCTCTGCCGGAATCCACACGGCCTAATTTTAAGTATTATCCACAGAAATATAAAGGAGAACCTGCAAGAATTTATAGTTACCTATTTAAATAAGTCAATTTATTTAGATTTCCGTAAACCGCTATCGTTCGTTACTTTTTAGTGGACGGTGTACAATGCAAAAAATTATAGAAAACCGCAAATCGATGCACAGGACAGCCGTTTGGTACACGGATACTTTAGGTTCAAACAATTATTTTGAGCGGTAGTTCTTAAAAATATTCCCATGGGCAGAGCAGTGATGACGTCACCAATTTTTTATATGAGATTCGAAATTGTTTAATATAAACCTATCGTGTTTGGTATCAAGTGAAAGGGCTTTACACACCGGTTCTAATAATATACTACACCATGACCTTTGGGCGACCTGTTTTCTAAAATCCAAGAAATATTTTCAAAACATGCCAAGTTTGGGCTCCGCCTGTTAGGAAACGGGCGGGTGTTTTAACTTAATGCATTCGTGTACCAAACGGCTATCCTGTACATCGATTTGCGTTTTTTTTTTATCGTAGCCCGACCACTATTTGTCATGGTCATCTTGGCGATAATGTCCCGATAGTGGTTTCGCGTGCGAGGATCCGGGGTCCGCGTTGACCATGATCCAAGATATAACAGATCATGTCATTACAGTGGAGCGACTGCCATCTGACCTCCATGACCCTGACCAGATTGGATCATGGTTACACATTAGCCGTCTGAATGTGCAGGTTTCATCACGATATTTTCCCTCACCGTAGAGCATCGGTTAGAGTTTAATTTATAGGTACATAACTCAGAAAAGAGTCATTGGTACATGGCGGTACTGGAGCATCTGTCTCACACGCGATCTCCTCACATGTTCCTAGACAGGCATGCTCCATCATTGCACGACGTGAGTGGTTCAGTTGGTTTACATGCCGGTCTGCCACGCAGAGGTCCCGAGTTCGATTCCCGGCCGAGTAGAATTTTAATTTCTGTTACGGGTCTGGGTGTACTATGTATAATAAGTACGTATTTAAAAAATGTGTGTAAGTAGTTTATCAGTTATCTAACACCCATAACACAAGCTTTGCTTACTTTGGGGCTAAACGGCGCTGTGTGAATTTTTCCAAGCATATTTATTTATTTATCATCGGCCGCATCGTCACTTTCCACCAGGTGAGCTGTTCAAATACCTGGCTAGTCTAAATAATAATAATAAAAAGATCTACCTAAATGTGTAACCAAAACTAGCCACTTTGCATTCTTTACTGCCTTGTAATGTAGTTGACTATTGTTTTGCTAATGTGCTTCCTTTATACAAAGTGCAGTTAAATTACAAATTACAACCCTCTATTTACATAGCGGCCTATAACACAAAACGCCAGTAAAATCCTATTTCGCCTATTACGTTGAACAATCGACTGACAATGGAGGAATTACGGACAAACAAACAGGGACTGGGACACCCAAAAGGTGAGGCTCAACATCTTTGATATTGCCGACTGAGACAGGCCACTTTGCAGAACATCCTAACATTAATATTTTACAGTTAGGTTTGTTTATCAGCTGTAAAACGAAACAAAGGTACAATGCAAACTGTTTAGTTTAGTACGGGTGATTAGCTTCCCTGGTATGTCCAACTTTGTATATCCAACAGAAAAAAAAGTATCACAAAAAACTGAAAACCCCGGCTGCTGATTTTAAACTGAAAAGCAATGAATAAGCAAATATTGTCAGTGAGTAAGGTCTATAGTGCAAATTTTGGTTTAAGTGAAAGATGATTTATGGCAAGACCCTTATAGCTATCACAATCGATGTCTGAACAGTCGATCCCAGGATCAGCTTCCCTGTTCTTTCTTCTCTATTTCGGATTTCAACTCGTCAATCCGTCGCTTCTTTGGTCTCCCGTGGGACCTCTTTACCAAGTTGATTTATAGGTAGGTAGTCAACTTTTTTTAAAACTACTAAATCGATTTCAATGAAACAAGCTAAAAACCTTTAAGGAAGAAGATTAAACTGGTTTTCCAATAAAATGAACCGCATCCAAATCAGTCCAACCATTCGGGAGCTATGATGCCACAGACAGACACACATCTCCACATTTACACAGACACACGTGTAACTTATAACACTCTTCTTTTTCGTCGGAGTATTAGGTACTAAACGTGTAGTTTGAACTAAAAGATTATTTGCTTTCGGTGGAGTCGTAGAAAAGCTCGACTACGTTAATATTAAAAAATTTTTCACGACAAATTTTATCAGCGAAATGTAACTAAGCTACTCGTCGCGAGGATTTCACAAGACTACCCTCCGACGCGTAAACACATCCCCTTGGGCGCCCCGGTACCAACACTCGGGGTGTAATAATTAATTAACACCTAATGTAAGTAGTTATATTTTATGCGCACTTGTGCCTTTGCGTCTCGCTGCATGCAATATTTTGAGGCAAGTTTTGTCAGTATGTTCGCCAAGTAGCTGATTTGTTTTTGGTACCTACTTATGGGTACTGACGATGACTTCAAAATGGTATATAACCAATCTTAACTAATAATCGCCACTTACCAACAGGTGAGATGGCGGTCAAATGCCTGTAAAAAAATTATTAATTCGAAAGTAACAATGTTTGACAGTTGCCTTTTTACGGCTTTTCACAGCACATTCTCGGATACCCTGACATGATCATAGGCTACGTCACACACATGTCATCATAAATTCAATAATTATCTCTGTCTATAGATTTTTTATATACCATCGTGTCTTATCTCTGTAGATACACAGAAACTCGTACTAAATTCCAGTGCTGCGGTCCTGACATTAACCTTCGAGTTTTTCACGATTAGTCATCATATTATCAGCCGGAGGATTATTCCCACTGCTGGCCTGTGTGTTTTGTACTGCTGCCTGTGATACTGCTGAAATAATCTTTGGTTTATTTAATTCTTCAGAAAACCTTCAGAAACCATAAAGTCAGGTGGTAGGACTCTGTCAAGCCTGAGGAGTCCGCCTTAGTGAATACCTGTTAACCGACACAATAATGCTTGCATTGTTGTGTTCCAATTTGAGGATTTCAAGGATAAAGTGGCATACAGGAATGAGGCATTCATAGCCTCAAGGTTCTACATTTTTGTAACCTGCAACCTAAACGCACAAATCACGAAATATTATTGGCCACAACTACCGCTTACCATCAGGGCTGTCTGCGTATTTGTCACTGCGTAGGATAAAAAATACTATCCAGTGGGACCACGGGAAAAGTACTAGCCAATATTTAAAAAAACCACCAGCTAACTAATTACTTATGCTGCCACCAGCCACTGTCCTCAATAGCAGACGCCTGCAGTCATCCAAACGATAATAATGCGACCTGTGACACCACCTCTCTCTTTTGTACTTATGTGGGGGGGACAGAGAGGGGTAGCTAGTTAGTTTTTCCACAGCCTCCATTAGGGACCAGTCAGGGTCGGAGTCCAGATGGTTTTATTTAAAGATTGTTTGCGTACCTACTGTGTTAGGGTAGGAAATGGGCCCACTGAAAACCAGCGTTGTAGTTCGCGTCAAGCGGCCACAACATTATGCTGAGGGGGTCCAGTTGCACTGGAAGCCGCGACACGGAGATTAAACAATGCCACTGGGAATAGATACTCGTAAACTGTAGGTAGGTAGGTACAGTTATTATTGTTATTCCTTTTTATTTTTTATTTTTATTTTCAAATATAATTATTTGTATTTTATGTTGGTATGCTTAGTTCGTTGTTTTTATGTTGTTGTACCTAATTATCGTGTCGTGGTGTCTACTGCAATAAATGTTTTCTTTCTTTCTTTCTTTCTTTGTTAAGGTGGAAGTGTCGTTTTTGAGTTTATTGTAAGTTTAATGTTTATAATACACTAGTAGACCCTACACCTACTTTTAAACTTGGTTTACATTAAGTGTAACGTAGGTAACTTACGTTACACAAAGGTATAATAACAAGCTATCCGACAGAAAAAATCGGAAAACCCCTACCAATTTTATTTATTTATTTAAAAACTTTATTGCACTAAAATTATTACAATTGGCGGACTTAAAGCCATCAGGCTTTATCTACCAGTCAACCAGGCCATGCGTAAAGTGAGTGAGTAGGTGCCAAAAGCGGAACAGAGAGCAAGTATACTTAATTAACTAAATAGCAAATACTAATAACGAGAAAGATGAGGTAATAAATAAAATATTATATACCATATCCCTACAATAAATACAATACAATACAAATAATATACCTATCATAAATACTATAGATATATATACTATATCGATTTTACACATACAATCTAAAATATATTCTAAACTACTTAACCGATTTTGATGAAATAAAGCTATGAACCATCTCGATTAAACTGGCTTCCAAATAAAGAAAACCGCATTGAAATCGGTCCATCCGTTCGGGAGCTACGATGCCACAAACACAAACCTCCACAAATACACATGTCAAACTCATAATACCCCTTTTTTTTCGCCGGGGGTTAAAATGGAAAAAAATACTCAATCTGTCCCTGAGTGAGACAATGCGTGAGGTCTGGCTTTAATGCCTATTCGCCCATCATCCTATTTTAATTTAGTCAAATTTCCCATGACACCTCACCCGGCGCAGTCTCGTATTGACTTCAATGAGGGCTGGTTGCACAATCGAGGGTTTCAAGTGAAGCAAACTTAAACTTAGCCATCGGGAGAATAGGGATATTTCGAGTTGCGGGGTTAAATTGACATTTAATATTCTTGTGATTTTCATGCAAACAAAGCGCGTCATAAGTATGACAACATTGATAAATAGCATTACTGAAAATCAATCATTAGAAGCTAATAGACAAAAGTAAGTGATGAATATGACCTCGCAAATCTAAGTAACCCCTAAGTACTAAGTAAACATAATACGCAGATTATATTTTTTTGCATTCAATAATCCAGTCAGTGTCAGTTTTGGATTGGGTCCCAATAACAAGACAAGAAGCTCTGTATAATATTGTGGGCTTAGAATTATTTTAAACTACTCAGTGGCAAAGGAGTGGACTTAATGAAGGTAAGAGGTAACTGTCACTTATAACATAAACGATTCACTTAGGTATCATGTATCAAAAATGCAGAACTGCAACTGCTTTATCACTGTAAGGACTCCAACCTCATTTATCCTTAAAAAGGAACACAACAATACAAGTCTTGTTGCTTGGCGACAAAAATCGATAAGGCGGTGGTACACTCCCATATAGCCTTCCCAAGCTTGAAAGAG
The DNA here is from genome assembly GCA_907269095.1 of Blastobasis adustella. Classification (NCBI taxonomy): domain Eukaryota; kingdom Metazoa; phylum Arthropoda; class Insecta; order Lepidoptera; family Blastobasidae; genus Blastobasis; species Blastobasis adustella. The sequence continues at coordinate 1,886,480 of OU026116.1, read as the reverse complement.
TCCTACCGCCCGATGAACTATGTTAAGGTTGTTACGGAGTCAGTGTTACCCCGGGTACTGCAATCGTCTATAGGCAACGGTAACTGCTTCCCATCGGGCGACCCGTAAGCTTGTTCAACATAGTTGTTTAAAAAAAATAACGTTAGTGAATCTGACGGAATTAATCCTTCATCTCCACTAATCCAAGTTCAACCGCTAGTGGTGCCACCGGCCCCAACCCCCGCGTCCTATACGCGACCCAACTAACTGGATATGCCATTATTTTTCAGCGGCAATGCACCAGTTAATGGCCACCGATGATAATGCCGCCATTATGCCCCCGCCCCACACCGCGCCAATCCTCATAATGCGTTTATTGTTTTTAATGGAAAATTAAAAATATAGTCCTGGCTGGTGGCTTCTTTCCCGCCCCACGTGGCGACAATGAGGCCTTTTGAATTTCGAAGCGCGGAGGGACGCGCGAAAACAAATGAGTGTCGGACCGTTTTGTTCCGAGATGATAGTTTTCGTTCGAATAGCTACTTTAAAAAAATAGAAATATACTCGTGTGGGTGCCTAATTTGTTGAAAGTTGTGCATTGATTTGGCAGTACGAAGACACTAACTTTTTGCAAAAAAAAAATGCGGTTCTCCAAAACCAAAATTCATGGGCGATTGAAGCTACTTTTCACGAAGTGGATTGTCAGTTCTTAGGACAATAAAAACTGCTTTTAACGTACAATTTTCTTTTTGTCTGGAACGTTATTTGTGTATTTAGCAAAATATAACGATGATTTTTCTCTGAACTCAAAATAAGTCGGCACCTACAAACGTTTACTTAAAATTGCCGTGAAACTAATTCGTTCCGGAATAACTGCATTATCGCAATCGTTCACAAATTACCGACCTTAGACATTACGAAAACCAGTAAAATGACAATAGCAAACAAAAACAGTGTTATAAAAACATTAACGGACCCATATTCAACATTCAAACTTTTAAACTTCATAACCACAATAAAGTCTATACAAAGCGTTTGTTTAGTTCCTGTCTCAAAAAAAAAGATAAACAAATAACACTGACTTTAGATTTTTTAAGTACTTATTTAAATTTTTCCAGTACCGTTCTTTTCCTAGAAGCAACTGATTGTGGACTGGACTTGGTGCCGCCTCCTCTATAAGTCATGTGAAATAGTAGTTTATGCAACTGTCATATAAAAGGGGGTATTAAAACATGAGTGTCTGTTTATCATACGAGGCGTAGCCGAGTATGATAATAGTTTGACACGAGTGTTTTAATACCTAATTATATGCAGTTGCATACACTACTTTATCTACACTCATATTTTCATGTTAAAATTTCGTACCTAAAATTTTTTCAACTTTGCTGGAAGTAACTGCGAGTCAGTTCTGTTGTATCTACGCGTCGAGGATATCAAGCGAAATTCACTTCACTACTTTCACATTTATCTATTTATTTGCATTAAACAAGAAAAAACATTCACAAACACAAATTACAACAATTAGAAAAAATATTGTTTAGCGACAAAATAATTCCAAATGTAATCAATCACAACCACAGACTATGAACTGATCACAAATATAAACAGGAATTTTGAATTTGTTAAAGACATTTAGGTATTCAGCCTACATTTAGCCGTGTCCCGGCGCCCGACAAAAATTTAAAAAAGAAAAGTGTTGCATAATGATTAAAAAGTTATTTTTCGATACAGCTGTAATGAAAATAGTATGGGAAATGCTGTATCGAAAAGTAATTTTTTAAATTTTTATAGACTGGCGTGAAAAAAGTGTATCCTTAAACAACTGTTTTTGAATATGTAATTGGAACATTACACTATGAGTGTAGATAAAAATATTTACGTCAATAAAAAAACTGATATACAGTTAAAAAATAAAAATTAATAATGCGACATTTACTTACATAAGTAAGTGTTAACTGTAACTGCAAAAAACGTCAATAAACAAAAAAAACAGATCGTCCTTTTCCTTTTCAAAATACTTTCAAGCAAGAAACAAAAAAAATTTGTGTAAATCCAAATTATAGCTTTGAGAAAAAGAGACCGTAATACAACAACAAGCGCGACAAACAAAATATTACAGGACATTCCAAAATCCACCCTAAATTTTACTAACATAGAGTTCACAATCAAACTGAGTAGATATCCCTTTAGGTTTGTCTCAAATAAGTTCATTATGCACTTAGACAATTATTGTAAGCCTGCGGCCTTTAGGGCTGGGGTGCCTTTAGATTTTAGAGCTACAGACCGGAGTCAACTCGGCCCGCTCGTAATTTTCCGACGGGACGAGTCGACCAGGGCTCATTTTGAAGGGGTCAACTCGTCCCGGTGCCACATTCCATAATTAGTACAGTCACGAATAATGCAATTTCTCATAAGGCTTTAATATCATGTTCGTTTTGAGTACTTGATTGTGTTTTATTGTCGTTTTCATCTCAATTACCGCAGTGTCTCAAGACGAAGATTACTTGTGGCCAGTGACAACTTATGGAACGGAGTCATGGAATTTCTCACTGTCATAGGCTTTAAAAGAAAGCTCACTGTCACACATAGGATAATGCACACACATACGAAATACTCTTCCCCGAAATACGAATTTGTATCCCATACACGCTACCGCAAGCAGAGGCCGCTTGACCGCGTCGCGACGGCACGTGGTATCACCCAGCTGAAATCCGGCCGAAAATCCGCTCCGAAGCAGTCGCAGCCGGCGCAAACTAGCGCAAACTGGATCAACTTAGTACAGATGCACTGTGTTCGGAGTTTAGACGAAAATTTAGTATGTAGCCAAATTCTGATTAGTGAGGCACAAAGCTGAGCCCCTAACGAGGATTGTGGTTAGGATATTCGGGAGAGTCGCATCGGAACTTGACTAGTTTGTGTCGCTTCGCTTATGTTCTGTCTGGGATTTTGTAGGCTTGTCGTAGCATATTTGAGTTATCTATGTGTAGCTTGAGTTAGATTCGAGTTTTATAACCTGTAGAAACGACCGGACATTTGTGACTCATCTAAATATCTGGTATTAAAATCCACAGAAAATTCCTTTTTATTATCGACTTACGATTGGGCTCAGTAGTATGAAACATATGTAATCTATACATAGTATAAAACAAAGTCGCTTCCCGCCGACTGTCCTTATGTATCTATGTACGCTTATATCTTTTAAACTACGCAACGGATTTTAATGCGGTTTTCAGCAATAGATAGAGTGATTCAAGAAGAAGGTTTACAAACAAAAAAAAGGGTATTGGTAGCTGTACAGTAGGTGTAGGGTAGGGTAGGGTAGAGTAGGGGCAGAGTAATGTAGGGTAGCAGTAGGATATTGTTGAAGTAGGACGCTACGCGATCGAAGTCTCGCCGTATCCACTACTTTATACGGTATATATAATTGCATCGCTTTAGGTAGTAGTTATCTTCGATAAGACTTTCTCGTTCCTACTTTAAAGCGATATAATTAAGTATGTACTTCTTTTTAATAGGAGCTAATATGTATGACTTTGCAGTAAATATAGATTGACAACTGATACATCGCCGGGATGCGGAGCGCGGGGCAGGCAGCGTTTTGTTCGGCGAAACGTCTCTGGCCCCTGAACCTGCCATTGACGTTGAACCCCCTAAAATGTCCCTTTCTCACCTTTCTCACCGCGAGAGATGTACATTTATTATTAGACTAGGGCTTAACCACCATCTCACCTGGTGGTAAATGACGATGCAGCAAACCGGTGTAGGAACAGCCTATTCGCTCTAGCCTTGAAGGCCTGCCAGTTGTGTGGTCGATCTAAGTCCAAAGCTACAGCCCCTCACCGAAACGACCCACACTAATCAGCGCGCACGCAGTGGGCGTTGCGAACTTGCTGCTCAAATTGGTGCGTTGGCAAACGACAGTTAATCGCGGGAACTTTACCGCCCTCGTGCTTTTAATATTACCCTAATAGGTACTTAAAACACGAGTAGTGATGAAAGCGGCAACTATAACAATATCTATCAGTAGCTACATTGGAGGACGGCAGGTACATTTTTATTGCATTTAAATATTTGGTGTGTTAATTAGTTCATAAGTTAGGATTGGCGATACTATTATTAATGCTATGCCAATAAGTAACTTAATTGAACTAACTATAAATAAACAACTTTATTTACACAAAATATGAACAACTCTGTTACATTGTTTATTATGGAACTTAATAAATATAAGCTTGTTAACAGCCATAGTAGGTAGATGATATACCTAAAATGACATTGTTATTAAAATTAGAAAATAATTATAACCTAAGTATTTTTAAATTATTAATATGCCAGAGCCTGTCAGGGTCATAATTGTAAAAAATTATTTTATGAAGCAATAAACATTTGAATATTGAACTCCAGGCAGGCTTGATCTTTCTTCGCCGGATAGTCATGAGCTTCGGCCGTCAGACCGTAAAATAGCTGGCTAATAATCCCGGAAAGAGTAAATAGAGATCTAAACATGTGTTCGCTGTATTTACATTAACAGTTAGTTGCTCTTTGAAATATAATATTGAAATAATGTTGCCAACAATTATGACAATTGTTGTCGCTACAACACCCCCGCATATTTGCAACTACGCCCCCAAATCCCCTAAATTGGGCTGTATACTCTGACACGTTCCGTGCAAACTATGGTCTGTGGTGAGGTAATGCGCAGTGTCGGGTTACGGAAGTTTGTCGTTGAACTGCTGCCATTGTTGTGTGTTGGGAAATGTTGTAATTAGGAGTGTGCCCGGGAGTTTTAAAGTTTTGTTTGCAGACTCGTTCTATACACAGTTTGTTAAGACGTTGTGTTTTGGTTTACTCATAAGCATATCAATGGCTACAATTAAATTGTTTTAACAAAAAGGAGCCCGAGCCAACTACTCTTTAGACTCGTAAACAGGAAAAAAACACAATGTTTACATTGCGTGAAATTGTACGGTGGAATTTGAATAAAGAATACACATTGTACGTTATCGGATCCATCGATATCGCTATGATGTCGACAATGGTTATTGGAAACAAAGCAATAGTCGAGTGGCTAGTGGTTCTCATGGTAAGGGAGGGGAAGTACTTCTCAATACTCGTAAGCCAAGTGGTTGTAAGTACCTGCGTTCTTGTAATTGATATTTATGATTGTTATGAAATTATTTTGTGAGAAGAAATAATTCGACGCAGTGAAAGAGAACAATTTCTTGGCGGTTAAACTGAGGACTGAAGAAACTTTTTTTTTACTTTGATATAAAAATTGTACGTAGGTATTAACCGTGGTATTATTAGTTCTTTCATACTGTGCCTTTGTGAACTTTGTGTGATCAAATGAATTACAAGAGTAAGCCAGGAGTAAGAGGACTGGGTGCATTGCAAGCAAGAGGAATTAATGATTGTAATGGTTATTCACAAGAAAACACAAAGTCGAGGTATAGACCTCGAGGTATGATATGGACATAGGTCCAGCAGTCTATAGGCAAACATAGGCTGATGATGAAATATTTCTGATAGAGATAGGCCGTCTTAAGAGATAATTTACTAGTTAAGCCGAATGACGTGGCAGTCGAATGAAGCAGCGTACAGGCGTAAGAATATCTGCTGTTTTCATTTCCGCTACATTTGTTCATGTAGATGTATGTGATGTGTAGTGTGTAGTAATCTAGAATGAACCGGAAAATCTCTACTGAACAAGACTTCTTCAGCCCACATCAGCCACGTTATCAGACCATCTTATGCGGGCGTACTGGCACCCCATCTCCGTGCCCTGAAAAAGCCGGTAGAGCTTTCCTGCTGAACGATCTTTGTACTTACAAACTCACGCCTTCTTGCTTCCATAGGCAGTGACTATAGAGTGGTACAAGGCACGATTCTAACATACCTCTTCTGCCTCTTCCACATTCATAATATATATTTTCTCATACATGACGACCTTACCACATTTAAAAGTTTATTTTCTGGCAGTTTGTCTATCACTGGACCGGCCGTTGTGGATCTTTGGAGAAGACATATGCCCAGCAGTGGGCGTCTTTCGGCTGATATGATAATGATGATTTCATCGTGTCTGCGACATGATTACAGCTCTTCGAATTTCTTCTTTAATGTTTGAGCCAGCACCTCTAGTGTTGGTGTTTCCTCAATGAATTACTAAGTTAATGAGCTGAGTAGCCGTGGACTGTCTAAAAAAAGTAATGAATAGAATTGACATACGTTACCTACTGGAATAAAAATATGCAAACCCAAGACTAAGGAGGTAAGTGGCGGGGGTACCGCTTGGTATATAAGCTACCTTTCCAACATTTTTGCCTAAATCGAAAAAAAACGTATAAAGAAGCCAAAGAAACCCCAGGCTACTATTAGTATAAGGCGCCGCACTCACGGTCAACCGGCGTCAGGGTGCAAATCGGATCACGCGCCAAATTGAGCGCTAATTCGGCGCCCCGTGGGAGCCGGCCGGCCACTTGATAGGGTGGCCATGACCAGTTATTATTTTCAATTTTGAAACTGAAACTAAAAGTTTTAACAATGCCATGGTTTGACATCGCTTTGGTTGGCACGGTCAAATAAGCAAATAACAGAAATGACGATAGGATCAATTTCATCCACACCACCTAGATGGCTGGCGTAAGGGCATCATCAGGGTAAGCCTGTTTACCACGCACGAGCAGGATGTGTTCCAGACGGTAGTCGCCAACATCTGTAGATGATATGGCATCTGAATAAAGAAAGAAGAACTTGACAATACGCGGGAGGGACGGAGGAGCTCGTAAAGAGCGTCGGAGGTAGCCAATGGTCGCAAGCGTAGAACCGATCAGTATGGAAAGTGTGGAGGGAGGCCTTTCTCAGCAGTGGATGTCCTGGATGAATGTTCGGGAGGCACAAGCAGCAATTGACCTCGTTAAGTCGGATACGAGAGCCAACGGCTTACGATGCGAGGGTGACCACTGGACAAAGTTGAGGAGAATGGACAGGAAAGTCCGCTCGGATGACGATGAATACGATCTGCGGAAAATAACTAGCACTGACTGGATGCGTAAAAACTCTGATCAGTGAACTGCCGTGGACCAATGATGGTATGATAAATATAATAGAAAGAAGGCAGGAAATCGGACTCTGCTAGAAACCGAGACTTATCGCAAGCTGGAGCACCCTCAATCCCATTGGAATGAAGATACACCTAAGTTTGCAACAAAACACCATCACCACAAGATAGTAAACAAATTCCGGTTTTCCAAACTTGCAATTGCAAAACTACAGCGTAGAGATAGAGAATTGATGATAACTCAATTGCTCTATTAACATGGTCACCCTAAGTTTAATGGCTCCCTCCAGAGCTGGTACCAAAACAACGCCCCATGAGAAACCGCGTCCACTCCAAGCTTCAAGATGTAATCGCGCCATTTTTTTGTTTTCCCTCCTTTCCAAATTCGAATCCCAATTGTTTTCTTTTACGGCCAGTATTTCATTAAACTATTTTTTTTAATAAACTAGTGAAGTGTTTTTCGAGTGGCGCAACGATGGTGAGTTCTTTGGTGTATTTTTTTAGGTTTTGTTTGAAAATGGGGTGTAATTAGGGGTTGTAAACGAGACGGTCTCGACTTTGTGGTGTGAATAACTGAACTGAACCTCTGTAGTACCTATTTATAACATTATAAATAGCTACTATTTAGTTCAGCAGTTTAAATAGATATAACTTATTGAAGCCGTAGGACGTCATTAGCAGTACTACGGGTGTAAAAAATTACCCGTGATAGTACCAGTTGTAGGTACTAGCGGTAGTACCACGGGTAAGCTTTGACGTCCATTGCAGAACATAGGCTTCCCCCACACTTTTAACGCGACCGTCTCTGTACCTACTTCTTGCGCGCATTGAATCCCTATATTTTACCTGGATTGAATAAGCTCACCACGAGAGATGCCGAAGACCGAGCGAGGTGGGCCAGGAATAGTAGGAAGGCGGACCCTGGGCCCTCGCGTGCTGCGCGGGGGCGAAACCGGGACATGACGCCAGGATGATGATGATTTTACCTGGATTGAAAAACAGAGCTTACACCAGAAGCTGTATTATTCTATTCACAAACCCTATCCACAACAGACAATACAGGAGATAAAAGTAACAAACGTCATACAGTCACAATGTAAAAGTTTCAATTTATTCACAATCTTTTATCTCGTTTTAATCGGCGTAAAAATGGCTGTGACGGAAAAAGACAGCGAACGGAAGCCGAAGTGTGGAATGAAAATGCTGGCTGGATCGAAACGGTGTGACGTCACGTCAAGATAAGCGGAGTTTGTCCGTGGAATAATTATTATGGTCGCGGAGGCGCAAGAGGGTGGTATTTTACCATTCCGGTTAAATAGGGTTTATAGTGTACACATGGGGGACACTGCTTGCTTCGTTTAAACTCGCACTATGGGACTGTGACTATGGAATTGCAATTTAAGTAAGTGATGGAACCGTAGAAGAGTAAGACAGTAGTAATTTTCGTCGAGAGTCTCAGCTGCCGGCTCGACAATCTGACTTTGTGGAGGGAGGTTGCTTCATTTTGTATCTTACACCCGAATACTGTAATGCTTCAAAACTTTTAAGGTCATGCTGTCATTTTCAAATCTTTGACATTCAAAAGGGATAGCATGATATCTTATGAGCCAACCCGCTGAAAATTTAATTTAATTAATTCCATCCATGCCACTTGGATGAGCGGCAGTCGACCACCGTTCGATTTTCAGAAACTCCCTACCTCGTACGACCACTGCAGCAGTGTTTCCAGACCTTTACGACATTGAAACCATCAAAAAACGTCCACATCTATCATAAAGACTGACAACGCATTCGCGACTCCCCGAATTTCGTGTAAGCTTGCATAGTTTCACAAGTATAAATAATCTAACACGCAGGATCATTATGACATCTCCCCCATGTCGCCGGGTTAAGTATGTTAAAACACTCCACTCGTGTAGACGAGGCTCAAGTCCAACAGTGGATTGTTAATGTCCAGCAGTGGATATAGTAAAAAGGCTTATCCAACAATGGATTATCGTAACGCTCTGCTAATTTAAAGAAGACGCAAGTCCAGCAGTGGATCTAGGTATGTATTGTAGCATTATACTGCCTTATAAATAATTACTTACTAACTTCCAGAAACTCTCCCTAAATATGAAGGTAAACTGTAAATCAAATGGAAAGATGAATGATTCATACAAGTTTATTAGCTGTGACAAAAATATGTTCCCCTAAGTGGGTATTATGACAGGCTCGGCCATTTGCAGCGGAGGAAGTGCCGGAGGGTCGCCACTGGATATTTACCCTGCTAACGGAATGCCTAGTATTCGTTTACTTACATAACAGCAAACTGGAGACAGGTCGTGAGATCGGGCTAAATTATTAGGTTGGAGATAAACGCCTGGTCATAATTTTGGAGCAATTCACACGACATGTAATTCTTATAAAAGCTGTAGGTGTTGCATTGATGGTACACATGGGTGCAGTTGCATTTAGGCTTACGTGGGTAAGGGTCCTTCATCCTTTGGTTTGACCTAGGCTGGCTTAGGTTTAGAATGTTTTATGATGATATAAGTCTCTCTTGTATGGGTGCTACAAACGTCAGCTGACCTCTTTAACTATGTGTACAGTTTTCCATTCCGCTTTTCCCTTCATTACAACATCAAGATTCCGACAAAGAATGTCGTGAAAGCCATAAAAGGTTTTTCATCATAAATAATAGCACAAAGCCATAGGCAAAATGGCCCCAAGACACACCCGGTCACATTTTTAACCGGATTCGAAAAAAGACCTATTGTATGTTTAGTCACCATTATATCCTAGCAACATTCGTATTGCACCTACACATTTCTATTTTGAACCATGTGGATATGAAAATAAGGGAAAAAAGAGTGTAAGAACGTCGACAATGACCGCTTTTCGTGGGCGGATGCAGGTTTTTTGACAAATGGCCAGCCGGGCGATTTGTCTCGCGTAGGGCGGTGAGGGCAAAGAGTAAACAAATTACTTAGAAAGGTCTTTTCCGAACGATTACTAGAGCAGGCCTGTAGTTCAATTACTTGTCCAAATATGCGAATAGTAGGCCGTGCCGCGCTCTGATTTTAACTTTTTTATAGCTGGTCACCCACAACATCCATGATTGTAATTAATAAAAATGCAGAACCGTTGTATTCTCATGATCATAAGACTACCCACAACCTTCAACTAAAATAATACATAGTAAGTGTTGCTTGTCCACAGATATATCTAACGCAGTAGCGGTAGTTTGCAAGGTAGTCCAAGTGCCACCCATCCATACTGGGACCTAATATATAACACCAGCCATCATCAATTTAACTTAAAATATACTTTCAACTGACAAAAGTTGGCCACTTATATTGAATATGGCATTTAGGGATGGGCCGAATAGTCGTTTTACATTCGGTATTCGGTATATTGGGCAGGTTTATTATTCGGCCGAATATTGGGGTAAATTACCGAATATTCGGCAAAGTGGTTTCTGTTCATGAAATTTTTTTGGGTAGGGCACGCACACGTCCATATCGAAATGGTCATCCTTATTTGTCTTCGCTCGAGTTGGCAGCGCGGCCAACATGTAGGTAAATACATAGCCGCCTTTAGTGCCGCGTCTGCTCGAACCCCACCTACTCTACGGCAAGGGCGGGCTCGCCCAGTCCGTGAAAGGATGTTATGATATTATATCATTTTTCCTCGGATCACAATACGGGATGTGTACGCCGCCATTTCCTGCGCCTAATGCCACCGGCTTTAATATCAACGGTGGCGTACCGGATTATTCCGGTTATGAGTGGGAGCTTTGTATCGGGTCGGGGCAGAATGACGAATGGCTGTGCTCTGATTACGCGTGATTGATGAAACTTTCGGCGGATTTGTCGATTTTGTAATAGTTTTGGTAATTGAGGCGTCATTTCTTCGGAAGGAATTTCTGTCGATGGAGGTGGTTCGGATTGGAGCGCGTTGGGAGACTCTGTCTTGACAAGTATAGTGTGGGAAGCCCTGAAGCGTGTAATATAGTTAAAAAAGAGTACCTACAGGTAGCAGGTGGACCCTTTCCCAGTGTACCCGAATAAAAATAAATGTATCTAAATAAAAAAATCCTATTGACGTTATGGCAAATTCGTAAAATGGCAAAATCGCATTATATCACTGCCCATCAGGACCAGGGTGACTGGCCCTATTTTGATTCTACGGTCAGCAATGGACGGCAACAAGCTGATTGGAAATTGTGCCCACGAGGTTTTCAAATCGTGTGCACTCGTGTTCTTTAGAACCGATCCGCCGATCGTCACGCATTGACGCCTTCCAGATGTCGTGGTGGAGGAAGATGCTGCAGATTCCGTGAACTGCATTCCGCACAAGTGAATCTATTCTTCGTGAGCGAATGTCAGGACTTTTCACCACCTGCCTGCGAAGGATCCTGGAATTTTTTGACCACATATTCCGTAAAGGTGGACATGATTGGTCTATTTCGCCACCCTCGTGTGGCCAGTTGGAACGTTGTTGTATAATACAACATTTTCATGTTCAGGGGTCTTGTTTTTGGAACCTCTCTCATCCACGGGAGCGCTCGTGTGCGCTACCTATCTCTTTCACACTCGTAGTACGTTGCAAGAGATAGAAAAGACAAACATTAGAAGGCGAGCGCTTGCGTACATGCCAGCGGTTTCAAAAATAGAGTGACTGAAAATTACATGTGTTACATAATATTTTCATTATCTACTAATATCTTAAATATTAGTAGGTAAGAGCGTCGGTGGTCGAGCGGTTACAGTATCCGACTCGTAAGGCAGAGGTCCCGGGTTCGAATCTCGCTCCGGCCATGTACCAATAACTGTTTTCTGAGTTATGTACATTAGTTGAATACTAACCGATGCTCTTACGGTGAGGGAAAACATCGCGATGAAACCTGCACATTCAGGCGACTGGATGTGTAACCGTGATCCAATCTGGTCAGGTTCCCCTGGTAGCAGGGTCATGGAGGTCAGATGGCAGTCGCTCCACTGTAATTACCTGACCTGCCAAATCCTGGATCATGGTCAAGGCGGACCCTGGGCCCTCGTTCTCGAGAGCACAACCGGGACATTAACGCCAAGATGATGATTATTTTTTATCTTAAATATGTACCGATAGGACAAACACTCCTACATTTATTCACACAACCAAATTACCGCCTTTAAACCTCATTATTACCCACTTACCCTAACCTAATCACTAAGTCTTAAAAGGTTCCCGTTTACATTGGCTCACAAATCTCGCAATATACCCACCATTATGTACAGATAGACACAATTATAGCCGTCTGTTATATGCAAATGCCTCCCAAGGGCTGTGCGGAAGCCACTTTATTGCCTCCAACTCCATCACAGACTTTCAAAGTGGATAACAGACCCTACACTGCCGCCGCTAAGAACTGAAGAGGACAAATATTAATGTTCAAATAATTAGTTGTAGATTTAAATGTAAATTAATTTAAGAACTTAATAGACTCCACCGCTTCTTAGATCTCCTTTCAGATTGAATAAGGTTGGCTAGAAGAAATCCCATCGTGGAGTGAGCCCGCCTTTGCCATGTAGAATTATTTTTGGAACTCCTGTATTTATTTTTTAAGCAATAAAGGGTTTACATACATACATACAAATAGTACCTACGTAATTAATAAAATTGTTAAAAGGAGGGGCTCAAAATACCTATGTAAATCTATTTGAGGCAGTGTAAGATACAAAAAGAATCAGACATACGCGGTTCCTCCTTATGTCATGTGATTATAAGTACTTAAGTCAGATTTTTTTAAAACAGAGTCCTGACTTCCAGTGGAGGCAGAAATGTGTGAATGGCAAAACGCAAGATAAAACGGAAAAAGAGACATGTTGTGTGGAGTCCACCTAGTTCCGAATCCCATTCTGTACCCTGTACCAATGAGTTTTTTCTAATATCATAATTATGAACTCTCTCTAGATAGGTCTAGAGAGAGTTCATAATTATGATCTCCACGCGCTTAGTGTCTCAGAAGGCAGATAAGGCCGTAGAGGAACAACCATAAGGTCGTCATAAGACAAAATATTTTCAAGAGGCAAACTAAGAAGCGGGAAGAAATTCTAATCTCTTTAATAATTTCCTCCTTATTACAACCCAACATCTAAATCATAATACAAATAAGTGCCTATATGTATAATTGCCTATAATATGTCAAACGCGCCCCTACTCACCGGCCCGACTGCACCAGAGAATCATTAGAAACAAAGTGATTGAAGTAGGAAGGAACAGGCAACTTTGTTTCGAGCGGTTTGTCGAAGTGAGCCTTCCACTGCGCCTTATTACTTTCAATGTATTTATATTGAAACTGCGAGACATTGTTCCTCAGATCCCCTCAGAGACTCTCAGTTCTACTTTAAAAGTTACTACCCTATTCGGATCAGTTGAATGCCTTTTATGAAAATTTGTAAGAGCGCCAACGCACTGCATTGGAGTCCGGAGTTTAATTTGGAGGTCCATTGGTGGGTACATACGAAATTATTCATCAGAATACGAAATATGGTTCCTACTATCAAAATTAATCCGGTTTTTTTGCCTATGGAGGCACAAGGTTAGACAGTCTGCCTGAAAGTGGTCACAGTCGACCAGGACATCCGCAACCTAAGGGGAGCGGATGCGAAACCAGCCTTACAGATAATAAATATTAATAATAAATAAACGTTTATTTGCTCCCAATAAATAACAGTTTACAATTCACATCTTGTTTAAACACTTATGGGAGACTGATGCCTAAGCTAGGCTAGAAGCCTGTATTTCAGGTCACCAGGCCCCCCCTCGCACTATTGTACATAATATCATGTTTGTAATGTTATGTTAGAAAATAATGTACAGATACCTGTAGACGTGCCTTTTAAAGAACCCCATGTTATAGTGCAAAGCAAAGACCCGTTTTCGGAAACGTTGTTACGTGAGGACTTACAGTGCGCGAGCGCACAGTGTTCCAAGTTCCAGTTGGCAATACTTGATTGGGCAATTTACTTATACTTATACTTGATTGACAATACTTGCCATTGACTTACGATTGCGGTCCAATTACAATTCAATCGAGGATTAGTAAATTACCGGATTTGAGGCCCAGGTTAGACTGTCTGTGTCTGTACGACTTAGCAGCATAACAATCGTTTCTATCTTATTAAGAATTATACCTTATTAATAAAAAAGGCTAAAGTAATTTGTAATAATATCATACTTGAGTTAGGTTTAAAACGAACACATTCATTGATGATAACGCCAACAATTTAAAAGACCTCAGTATATTGTTCAGTTTTTCTTTTGTCAAAAATATTATAGTGAACGGAATCAAGGCAAACACGACAGTCACTTAAAAAGTTCACCCCAAGCAGTCTAACTTTTTAAAAGGAAACATCAATAAAATTATACTAAGCACCATTCGACCGAGTTACTCACAAATATAAAGCTACAATGGCGGACTAAAGTTCGCTAAACGACCCATTAGATGCGGATGACAAACAGACAACTTTGCAACACATTGTCCCTGTTCATATAAATTAATAAGTTGCCAGAAATTATATCCGGGGAAAGGCTATTATGTCCTTGCTATTTCAAACAAACAATCTATAAATAAAACCTGGACAATAGATGTAGCTATGAAATGTTTGAAAAGCTAATGTAGCGGAAAAATTAGTTTCCTATCAGTTCTGATGCCAAATCGATCGTAAACTGCGATCTCGAATATGATTTGGATGTATACAACATTAGTTAATTTACGAAATAAATTGAAATAATTGACAATTAGCAAGTGATGAAAAAATTTATGAAATAGGGGACGTTTTATTTATATTATTTTATTGTATTTGGATGTCTCACAACTTACAACAATAAGATTTTTGCACTATCATAACTTCTATCAGGCATTTACGAGACACCACAGATACTTTTTTATACAATGCTGGTGATAAGGCGAGTAAGCAACTCTACGGAAAGTTTTTATCAATCAGTAACAAAAAGGAGACAAGAGGATCACCTGATGGAAAAGGGTACCGCTGGTACCGCCATCCACGTGAAACAACGACTACCGACATCGAGGTGCAACCGCGACCGCGAGCATCATCATCACAGCCCGTAACAGTCCACTGCAGGACTTAGAGCCTCTCCCACGAAAGGGGAGGTTATTGCCATCATCTCCACGCTTGGCAGGTGGGTTGGAGATCGCAGTATTAAAATACAGTAACGAAAAATGCTGCTGCCCATTTTCCAGATTACGGAGACTTCATCTTTTGCCTCGAAAACATTAGTCGCCTTGTACGACACCCATGAATGTAAAGGGTTGGTGCTATTCTACTCTGCCGGACACCACACGGCCTACCGCGACCGCGACCGCGAGCATCTTCGGTATGTAATTACCCTAATTGACCAATCATAGACCCATATTTAACGTAGTGCGTAAACCTAGCAGACGAACACTGAACGCTAGGATAAGTAGTACCTATTTGTGAATACGGATGCAAGAAAAGCATAAGTTACCGGTTTTTGGTCTTGACTATCCAATAGAGTAATTCCCGAAAAGGTTTAGGCATTTATTTTAAGTATTTTAATGTTCTCGACAGTGGTAAAGCTCGAAAATCAAACCGGCCTCGGACAAAGCAAATTGAAAACACAATGTTAATGGATTCGTGATTGATAGAATTAGATTAATGTTGGTTCGGACCGTCTGTTTGTACATCTGCCGCGGTGGACGCCGTTTAATATGATTGTTTGTTTGTCAGATCGCTTGGTAAAGAGTTGGGGTGTGAATTGATGATTTTTTATTGACTTTCCGTTCTTTTGGGGGCGGGGAATGGGGAATGAAAAAGGTGTTTACTGGAGGCGGTAGTGTTTGGGCGTGTGGTGTCCGGCAGAGTAGAATTGTACGGAAGACTTTGGTCAACCTCGCTTCGCAAATGCCTCGAGGCACACCTTACGTGAGTGGCGAGTGGTTATTCATATTTCTCAGATGAATAATGTTTTACTTAGTTTCTGAATACTGAAACCCAACAATATCTACACGAATCTCACATAGGTTTTTTTACATCTATACATAGGAAGTCGCTTCCCGCCGTCTGTCCCTATGTATCTACGCTTAGATCTTTTAAACTACGCAACTGATTTTAATGCGGATTTCAACAATAGATAGAGTGACTCAAGACGAAGGTTTATAGCAAGAAAGAAAGGGTAGATAGTGGTAAAGTTGGTGTACGTGAACGAATTTGCGCCGGGTCCAGTGCTTGTATAAAAAAAATAGACAATCACCCCACAGATCGCTCCATCCCCCTTTCATCCCAGTAAGTCCCATAGTTCCGACTCCATAAGTTCCGACTCATTTAACAAGTTTCTCCGTTACTAATTCATTTCCGCACACAATCCACTTTGACCCTTGCTTTGGGTATATGCGTACCATGGACGTATGGGCTGCGTGTGCGCTCGTTATCGTGGGGGGTTGAATGAAAGCAAGAAAAGCGAATTGATTAATTTATTAGTTTTGTTATGTTTGGTTCTTGTATTGGTTGGCATTCGATTAAAATCCCTAGTTATATTATAAATGCGAAAGTAAGTTTGTCTGTTTGTTACGCGGGTAAAACACTGCACCGATTTTGATGAAATTCTGCGTGGAACTAGTTTAGTACCTTAAGATAGATATAGGTTACTCCTTATTCTCCTCCACATTAAAAACGCCGCAAGATATAAGGTAGCCCTAGTGGTTAATATCCGTTTAAGTATTGTATAGAGAGGTAGGATAGCGCTGTTTAAGAACTTTCACGATGTTACTTTAAAAATATGCATTGTGATCCTACAGATGAGTAAAGTGCTCCATGGAGATGCGGTGCCTTTGGCAGTGACCATTTGCTTCCAGAGCAATTTAATTCCAGCGGTTTTAGAGGAGCAGCGTGTTACTGTTCCGAAATAAAATTAATTTAATTAACAATTTATGGGTCCATGACAGATTAAGAATAAAATCTAGTTTTATTCCACCCACGTGATAGCCACACCATTATTTTTCTCTCGTTCTACGAAATAAAAAGAATAAACCCACACAGAATACTCTTCTGTGTGGGTTTATTCATTTCGTGGTTCTTTTTTAGGGTTCCGTACACGAAGGGTAAAAAGGAATCTTCTTTAATACCTTACAAATACTATAATAAACATAAATCTATCGCCATTTCAATCAAATTCTAAACACATCTTCCTTTACTTGAGTATAATTACATAAAAATAATCATCATTATGTTCTCGCGCACGAGAGCCCGGAGCCCGCTTTGACAATGTCCCAGGATTTCCTTTACTTGACTAATACCCCAAAATCAGTTCATCCGGGTCCAGTCTAGTTTATCCTGGATAAAATTATTTGACCTGAAATCGGGCTTACCGGTAAAAACAGTATATACAGGGCTATTACTAGTATTGCATAAATTACTAATAATCGTCATCCGAGCGGTCAATCCCGGATTCTGCCAGGGTCCGCTTTCCTACTTCTTCTCCATTTTGCCCGATCGTCGGCTGTCGCTTTCGGCTCGGCGATGTCAATCCATCGCTTCTTTGGTCTCTCTAGGGACCTCTGTCTTGATACTGGCAGGTTTAAGTACCTATTTCCCACGTATCCTGTCAGAGGCTCACCCACGCCACCACGCCACTCGAGAACTTTACTGGCCCATTGGCTATCTATTCGTCGAGCTATATGCCTTTCC
Source organism: Blastobasis adustella (assembly GCA_907269095.1). Taxonomy (NCBI): domain Eukaryota; kingdom Metazoa; phylum Arthropoda; class Insecta; order Lepidoptera; family Blastobasidae; genus Blastobasis; species Blastobasis adustella. The sequence goes on along the minus strand of OU026116.1, from coordinate 1,868,747 downwards.
CACTGTGACTTATTATCAACTAGTATGAAATGATAAATCAAATTGGAGTCGAACTCGCAACAATATTTCAAAATTAAAAGTTTGCTCTGGCTCCTTACCAAAGAATAATTTCTACCGAACCCTCCACGCGAGTCGGGATCGCACTTATCCTGTTTTTATTTTCCCTCAACTCAATACTAAATGTCGAAAGTCGTCATCCATTCAGGATTTCAGACGACAAATGGCGTATTCAACTGAAGCGTGTATGTTTCACTTCGCACGTTGTTACAGCAGCCGAGGAGACGTTGTTAGCCTTCGAGGCTGCGATGTGCGACAAGAATGCTGGTGTACCGTAGGAGTTGGCACTAAAGCACTAATAATATAAGTGTATATTATGTCGGGCGCGGTCCAGCTCTGCTTGGCATTGTCGGGCACTGACCGGCTCTGTCTGGTATTGCCGGACACCGTTATCCGCGTGGGGTGAATGTGCACCGGTCCTGGGTCGTCCAACATGTCACTGTGTGTTTCCTTCCCACTTTCCAACCCTCTCCATTCTGACGATTGAAAGAGATATGTAATGTCCTACACAATAAATAAATTTTGATTTGATTTGATTAAGGGGCACACGGAACACCATGGCAGCAGCCATGGCTTATGCTGAGTGTAACCCCGTTGCACGACTTCTCATGGCACGGGTAACGATACAATACTATACGCTATCGTTGTTACTGCTGTCATTATAATTTTCTTTATTTAAATGTACCTGCTGTGTCAAGTAATTTAGTATAATAAACTATTTTTATAATAATGATTTATTTCGTTATTAAGTTTTACACATCTTATTTAGGTGGGGATCTCCTATTAAGTATAGAAGTACTTGTCTCAGGAGCATCCCGCTCCTTCACATAACTAACTTACACTTAATAATGTATATTATATACCAAAAACAAAGCTTAAAATATATACTAAACTTACAACCCAAATCATATTGTGTATGTGTTTGTGTGTGTGTGTTTGTGTGTGTGCTCGCGCGCGCGTGTGTGCGATTTATTTTTATTTGTTTATTTGCGGGTCTATCCAAGGTGAAAACGGCTTCGCAGCATTCTGTTATATCCTAGCTATGTATGCTTTGCTGCCTCCGTGACAGTCCCTCCCGCGAAGTCAGCTGTCTTAAGTCCTACCACATCCAACGCTCAGTCTGCGCGTGACATCCGAACAGAGCGGTTGTCCAAGGATATATTGCTAAATATCGTCTCGAGAGCCTATCAATTCTTTTATTTTTCTTATAACCTAATTAAATCATGCCGCTAATTAAATATAGTTTTTCCAAATACCTGTTTTCGATACTTGTAGTTACAGTTCGCAGTACTGCGCCGATCTAAATGGACGACCGATAACGGTTGGAAAGATAGAGCAAACCGAACTAGTTTTGTGCAATTTGCTATATTAGTAGATTCATCAGTAGTAGAGCATAGTGGATACAGCGCTCGTGTCTACGGGCGTTCTATAATTGGCGCAGTATTGCGAACACTGCGTAGCTGGCCGAACTTAGCCGACAAGTTCCATCAAACGTGATAGAATCGCTCGCAAAGAGATAAAATAACTATTCGGCATCGCTCGCTATGAAGTGATAGACATCTTACTGCCTCGCCTAGAGGCGAACGGTTTTCAATTTAAAATTCCGGCATGAACAATCCAATATTTTTCTCGACACCGAAGCACAACCAACACGAAACAACACCAAAAACAAACAGTTCAAAAATAGAGAAAATCATCTTGCATCCAAAATCTTGAACTTTTTATGCCGAAACTCCGTTCGATTCGAGGCGAGCGGTTGAAAAACAAAGCCCCAGACCCGCTGGGAATAAATACATCTTTACAGAGTATTGTGGTTTAGGAAATGGAAAATCTACCCTAAGTTCGTTTTGACGATTAAAGAATTTTCACTTTTATTATAAATGATTGTAAATTGTTTATCGTATGAATTCTGTGTAGCTGAATAGTACTCAGTGATCGAAATGTGTAGGGGAGAAATGGAGATAAGTATTATCTTTCGCTACATTGCATAAACCGTTTTTTTTACAAAATTTACTAAGCCAGTCCAATAATTAGCATTGAAATAATTGGGCTTGAGGATACTTAATACAGAACTATTAATTTATTATTTGGATACAATGATTATCAAGGTTACTTATTGGCAATCTTTTTAATAGAAAACACTATGGAGTTTATCTTTTTAATTGTTAATTCGTGCAATTTGGTTATTTGGATTACCACCTCCCATGGAACCTGAACTAAACATACATCCCGGCCGAGCCATATTCAACTTTTGGCCCATTTGTGTCACGTATGAATACACAGTGATATCCGCTGACAAACTTGTTTTTCCATCTGACGAAACGTCTGTGAACCTTGACGTTATGGGAATAAAGACGTAAATGCGATAGACGGTGAGAAATTAGAGAACTAAATTAATATTGTTCCACGTCATGGAAAAAGCTAGATTCGTACAGAACTGTTTGTGTACGCTTCGGTGTGAAGGATACAAACGTTGCTCGCAGAGTGATGGCGCTTTGTTGTCTATGGTAAACCTTTTTGAGTGTTCTTTTAAAAACTGGCAGCCGTTATTATTGTAGCTGGTACTTTGCACAAGTCATAATTATACATAAATATGTTTCTAATCGTTGATGGACTGGAGCTTCGGTGGCCTAGTGGTTAAGGTATCCGACTCGTAAGTGAGTGGTACCGGGTTTGAAGCCCACTGCGGCCATGTAGCAATGACTCTCTTCTGAGTTATGTGCATTAGTTGAATACTAACCTATGCTCTTACGATGAGGGAATGAAATCTGCACATTCATCATTCATTGATCCAATCTGGTCAGGTTTCCATGGTAGCAGAGTCACGCCACTATAATTTCCTGATCTGGGCTGTCGGTCCACTATAATTTCCTGATCTGCCAAATCCTGCATCATGGTCAAGGCGGACCCCGGGCCCTCGTACTCCAGAGCACAACGGGATCATTAACGCCAAGATTATTATTATTTATATTTCTAATAATTCATACGCACATGAAACCACATCATAGCGTAGGTAGGACTCTGGCTAGCCTTTAGGAGTCACCCTGAATGTCCATACTCAACCCATCAAATCTGAACATAGGCCTCCCCCCACGTCTTCCAGACCGATAGACACGGGCCTCTTTCTTGCATACATCAGCTCCCTACGACCTTCGCGATGTCGTGCGTCTATCTCGTGGGAGACCGTTCCCGCGGCTGAGTGGGTACCACCGCGGCACCGCTTTATTTATTTCTGGCGACAGTGTTAAAGAATTTATTTTATAACTAACTTTTGCCTGCGATTTCGTCCGCGTGGAAATCGTTGAAAGTTTAGCTTTTGCCCGCGTTGCCATTTTGAATGATCTTCGTATTGTAGGAAGGCTAATACTACGGGGAGGTTAAGCTGTATTTCTGGTTCTACCTACCCTAATTAGTTGAAACATAGCTTCGATTGTACCCTGGACCTCAAGCTACATACCAAACTATCAAAACCGTAGAATTTTTCGAGCGATCTTCTAGTCGGGCTTTAAAACTTTATTTAATTATTTTTCCTTTACAACAAATATAAAAGACGGAATTTTCAAGGATATTTCAAAAATTTTAATTTTGATTTTTATAACTGAATAGCGTCTACGATCGGTTCAGTCATGTAAAGGTAAATCAAACGAGGAACTAAAGATGTATTTAGAATTAGCACAAAAACAAGACAGCAATGAAATTACTGGGAGTGAAGTACAAAGACGTCTTCAAAATACTCGTATTTCTGTTCTTACAAAAAACATATTGTAGAGAAGTAAATTGCCTTTGCTACGTATTTTACAGCTTCTATTGATTTTTACTTTGAGCTTTTGCCATAGTGATTGTAACTCTCCGTTGTAATATTAATGGAAGTTATATTAATGCAAACTATAGTTAAATCACAACCCTATTAACTAAATGGCAATTTGCAGGCTCAGAAGTGAGGCTTCAGCAATTACTTTCTATATTGGAAACAATAAAACGTAATTTTGCAGTAAATCGTATCAAATTAAATCTGTAGTTCTAAATGGTTTGCATAAGCAAAAAAACTACTTCTTGCGGAGTAAGTAGATGTAGGTAAAGCTAATGAAGTCTTTACGCCTTGTTATGAAGACCTTTGTGCAGATAGCATTGCTCGCGGATGTCAAAGGAACTAAATTTGACAGAAGATCAACGCACAATATAAACAATGACAAGGGGGCGTACCACAATCTTTTCAAAACAAGGTTAAAATAACCATTAAAAGCTCGAGAAATGTTTGTATGTTATAAATTAACATCTTTATTTAAATACTTCAGGCAACTGAGGTCAGAGGCATACGGGTATGTATACCTAAATACACAAATATACAACATTATAAATACATTCGTTTACAATAGATACTTACATAAAAATTTAATTTAAAATCTACACACTTCGGACACACTATCAATTTCTGACACTCCTTTAATTTCATATCGGCTTCACCGATAATTCTAGGTCGCCCATGGAAACTCCGGTACCCTTGCATACAGGGTACTCCGGCATACCCTTGGCCTTCCTTGGGACAATAATATTTTGAAGAACCCTTATATAGAACTCTATTAGAAGATACCTATCCAACGCACAAATTGAACGTACGTTCAAAGCGTAATTCCATGTACTCCTTGGCTAACTGGACGGTCCTCCATGTTCTTCATTGAACAGACAAATCTGTTGAATTTTACGTGTGAGCTCCTGTGTTTGTATCTGTTGACGAACTCCGCGTCATCTATGTTCCCCGATGGGGTAACTCGAAACAAATAAGCACGTTTTATAGTTCAAAAGGGCATTCACGTCTCTTGTGACATCACACACACGACGTCGTAGTAGTGCAGACGTCGTCTACATAATATACAGAATGATTTCAAATTGATGATACTAGGGGAGGGCATGTGCTCGTGATAACATTTGCTATGGCATAAACTTTTAAATCGCGAAAAACAATTTGCTGTTTCATACATATTGGCAGAATTCGTTTTAAATTTCATATGAAACAGCTGTATTTTTTTGCGATTTCAAAATTGGTGCCATAGTAGAAGTTGTTCGTTATCATGAGTAGGTACATGCATATAGTACCCCTTGGTATCATGAAATTGAAGTCACCTGTACAGAGATGTACATGTACAAGGGTACTTAATAACCAATCATTCGTCAAGTACCTACAAATGGAAAGCTTAATAATTTCAACCGCTAGTTAGAGATTTAGTATGATTTAATTTTGCTACATCTGAATTTGATCCATTGGTTTTAGTGTTGGGTAACAATGTAAAGTTGGGTTTCGAGGCCCAAAAATGGGTTTTAAAAAATAAACAACAACTGATGCCAAATATTGTAATGTCATTTCTCAATAATTCACAAACATTATCGTCAATACGGACTTCATGAAATTAAATTACCTACCTACATATTGTGAATGATTGTTGGTCACAACACAACTTGTTAGGCTTTGTGAGATTATGTTTTTTTTAAATAATAGATTGGCAAAGGGCATTTAATGGAAAGTGATCACCGCCTCCCGTGGACACCTGCAACACCCGGGGAATCGCGAATGCGTTGTCGGACACCACGGTAAAGGTTTCAATGTCATAATGGTCTGGAAACACCGCTGCAGGAAGTTAGTTCCATAGCGTGGTTGCACGAGGCAGGAAGTTTCGTAGAAATCGAACGGTTGTCAGTCACTCATCCAAGTAGCATCACGGATGGAACTTCAAACTGCGGCGGATTGTACGGTGGTGAAATTCAGCAGCTGGTATTAGTCCGAACAATTCCACAGAGCACTCCCCTTGTAATAAACAGTAGAAGATGCACAATGAGGCATCCTATCTCCGCAAAGAGATCGTCAAGCCGGGAGGTGAGCCTCTCTCACGTCGACAATCGGGCCATCTGACTTTGAATGCGATCAAATGGAAGAAGCTGATACTGAGACGCACCTTCCCAGAGATGAGAACAGTACTTCATATGGGGTCTAACTTCAGCTTTATAGAGATGAAGGCGATGTGCCGGGGTGACCTATGTACATACCACCTGGTCTTTTGTAAGTCGATAATTCTCAAAAATTCAGAAAAAACGTCATAACTCGAAAAGTATGAAAAATCGCGGAACATGGGGGTGATTCGGATACCTCAAGGGGTGCTCTATCTCTGGATTTTCGCTTGACACTATTTTTTGGGACATCCTGTATATGGTATTCAATAAATAGAAATATATAAAGTCATCATAGTCACCAAGAGGAATTATTAGTCGTACATTTTGGACATGAGAGACCATGACAGGAAAGAAGTGAACCGTGCTCAGGAATCCTAATTGTTACCTAAACCGAAAGCACATCCCTATTCCGATTAGAAATTAACCCAACATTTGATGTAACAGAATGCATTTGTGGGAATTCGAATTTCGGTAATAACATTCCGTAAACTAATCTCGATTGTTTCATCCACGATTGGATTCCGTAAAACCAAATTAGTTACGTTTTCAAATTTCCAATTTAGCCCAGTGTGCTTACAAATTGTGGAAGTACAGTGTGTGGAACTCTGACAGGCAATTTCGTACGCTTTCTGGAATCCGTTGCGATTAGATTTTAATACACAAACGTATGTACAGGTAATTAATTCTGAAAATGCTCGCGGGTTTGTTTGATGTCGATGTGGATTTGTGAAGTCGATTAGGGATGGAATTGGTTGGAATTGTGATTGTTATGGCACGTGGCAAAGACAGCGTGGGTGGCGCGGTTAGTAGGTACCTATAAAGATCGCTGTGTGAAATATATTGTTCTTTAATCCAAGTAGGTAATTGATTGGAAACAACGCGCGCAGGATTGGGACCAATGGCGAATCTTTTAAACTGAAAACTAGAAAAATCTGGGAACATCCAAAGAGACCAATAGACTTATGTAGGGAACTGCACTAGCTAAATTAGCCAGCCTAACTTACCCAACTAAAAGTACGAAAATCTAAACCTTTCGAGTATCACCAGAACCAACTACAACAAATTTAACGGGAACAAAACGGGAACCCATCACAATTTTCCAAAATGACAAATGAACCATGGAACTCCCCAGTCATCTCTATGGGAGATTTCACTCAAAAATATTGTCCCAAATCGAATCTAACTGCCACCCTTTCTGTAAACACCCGAATCATTTGCCACACCCTTTGCATCGTACCCGTGTTCGCGAGCGGAACTAATTTTAACTCTACTAGTATTGGGTCGTGTCGTTTCACAGTGGCGCCATCGTATAACAGCAGAACAAAGTTAAGGGTGGAGACATCAATCTGTGGAAACTGCTAGTCATCGGGCGTACATTATTTCTGGTGTCTTTCAACGTCTGCTGTCTTGTCCCAATGAATCATGCGCTCGCGGGGAGGAAATGACGTATTTCAAGTGGAAAATATTTTGGTACAAGTGAACCCTTGCTGTGGGGTAATGAACTGTGTTTGGAAGATGACGAGACGCTGAGAGACTAAAGTCTATAGGTTTTAAGACCCCCGCGGCCATTCACTACACTTTCACTACGCATATTATCAGGTTTGTTAACACGGTTAGTCTCGGTAATATCGAGGTAAAAACAATGGAAACCATGGAAACAAACCCGATAATGTGTGTGGTGAGACTGAAGTCTAGTTGTATATAAAAGCTAGTACTGTAGCACGCTATAATTTCTCCAGTGTACGCTCCGTAAGGAGTGACGCTGAGCGCACCCCGTCCCTACGGGGTGTCGCATCCGATGAAATCTGAAAGGCCTTCCCGGCTACAGGTGCTCCCAGGGGTGTTTAGCACGTATGCGCCTAGGTCTTTTTTTGGCGAGTCGTGCATAACCAGTCCGGCCGGCCGGCTGGTACTCATGAGAGTTCACCTCCTCCCTTCCAACCGCTATACCGGAGGGTGCCCATTTCCATTGCGTTGGGCGCAAAAAAAAAAATGTGTTTTCTGGCAGAGCTTAGGTTAGGTCGGACTCTAGGATAGTTGGGCTTTTAGGAGGGGTTATTGTCCCGACAGTGTGGCCGTGATTCTAGTAGGTTAAGCGGGTTGGGTCTATTGGTATAGGCTTTATTTAAGATTAGGCCAGCCAGGATTCAGGTAGGTTTAGGTAGGACGTCATTATCAGCTCTTGTATCCGCTGGCTGGCCTAATCCCAAATAAAATCTACAACTAACGGCAACAGTACCCATATTAAAGAGGTTGGAAGAGGACGCGTTAGGTATTGTAAGTTGATGAGTTAGAAAAATGGACCAGTTAGCAAGTGGACGAGTTGCGAAACCGGATGAAGTCATCCTGGTTGTTGTAGAATAACCAGTAGATTCGTATATAAGTAAACAGTTATATTTAAAAAAGACTAACTTATATACGAATCTACAAGAGGTATTCGTATACGAATAAGATATAACTGTTGAGGAATATGTTAGTATAGCTTTTTTGCACGAACCTTTGCCTATCTTGTATTCTTGCAATAATTTTACATTTTTCATTCAGACATATTCATTTTTAATAGACCAACCAGAAGCTTAAACGACACCCTGTTTGAAAAACGAATCCCGACACCTGCAAACATACCTGTGAAACATATACAGAACGGTCGGTATACCTGAGTTAGGTACTGTGAGTATTTAAGTATTAGGCAACCAAAGTTAATAGATGCGTGCAGGGCATATTAATGACTGTTCCTTTTTTATATAGCTATCATATTTTGATATCAGAGTTATTCTTAACCAATAAATAGTCCCGGATACGCTCTCGTGCACCAGGGCCCGCGGTCTGTCATGACCATGATCCAGGGTTTAGCACATCAGGTAATTACAGTAAAGCAACTGACATGTTATGCTTAACTAATAGAGAAGTAATATTCGTTTTTTAATATCTCTAAAAATAGATAAACTAGGTATGAATATTTGTAATAATGAAGATAATATGAACATCTCGAACTCGCCTGCCTAACGTGGAAATATGGCAGTTCCCTCCACTGATATAGAGGAGGCTTAAGTCCAGCTGTGGACTGTTATGAGGTATTGAAGTGATGTGATACCTTATAGTCTACCATCCTGATAGACGTCATTCGCAGAATGACTACAAATAGCACCATTGACCACCAAATAATATAACATTAACAAGTAATTTCACACAGAGCGCATTTAATGTAACGTTAGCCAACAGCAATTTTATCACAATCACGCCGCAACAAATGATGCAATATCGTTTAAAAAAAAAAAGAGAATCCCATGAAAGATTAAACTAGAACATTTTTAGCATATATTGATGATTTCACATTTCTTGTCGATAATTTAAAGATAACATTTTCAAATATGTACTTTTCAACGTTCTGCGATAACTAAGTTAGAAACACGTTTTACGTATTGAAAAATAATAATAAAAAGCTTGATAAAACCTCTTGGCTCTTCTTTTAGGTAAACTCTCTATTAGGTACAGTTCAGAGTATTACTAGTCTCTACGTCGCGTCGTCTAAATAATCTACACCCAGCTACTTGTGTACGGCCACTTTGCTAAGTTCACGTTCTATTCATTCGTGATTCGAGTCCCTTCCAACAGCATCCAGTTGCCTACTGAACTCCAAAAGGATAATGATAAGAGATCCTAGCAACGTCTCCTGGCACATAGTGAAGATCCTGGTAAGCTTTCACCATCATCTGCTGGTTTACTACAGCAAATGGCCTCGGAGATATACTCTCAATCGACGGTAGGGGACGCAATTCAAGACTTGGCAACGTCTCCTCTTTGGGCCGTATTGATGTTGGCACATACGTCGGCTGCTGAAGCGTAGGAACTGCGTAACTTATCATGTTGTTGTACATAAATTGCTCTGGATAGTTTATGGGGATCTGATAGTTCTGCTCGGACCTCGGCTCGATTTCCACAAACGTGTCCCTGGTCGAGTAAAGGGAAGGATTCGAATATGCTGAAGAATCGATTCTGTTTTTGCGTCGAGGTCGGTATTTGTAGTCTGGATAGTCCTGCATGTGTTTTATCCTTAACCGCTTCGCTTCGTCTATGAAAGGACGTTTATCTGTTTCATCAAGGCTCTTCCATTCCAACCCTAAACGCTTAGATATCTCTGAGTTGTGCAATTTCGGGTTCATCAGCGATATCTTCTTTCTTTGCAGCCTCGACCAGACCATGAAGGCGTTCATCGGCCGCTTTATGTGGTAAGGATTCAAGGCTCTTGACATCTTCGATGATGGCTTCATTTGTGTTGTTGGTTCAATTTGATAGGCCATAGTGAAAACCAACAATATTGATTTCTTCCTAGCAAACACCTTAAACTTTATTGTATCTGATCACACTTTTTCGACATTTGCGTTCCATATAGTTCTTACAATAATTCTCCTAGATGACCAGAACACAATTCAAAGAGTTTAACACAGTAATCACACCGGAAGTCTCCTCGACCTTGTCACATGGCTCGACCTAAATCCAAAGCCACTTGAGTATTGCGGTGCTTGTTCTTAGAGTAAAGAGTAAATGCAGATCAAGCCATCCTCGGGCGTCGGAACCGCCGGGCCTGCCGGGCCGCACTGACCGGCAGCACCCTGAATGCCGTCATTATACCAACAAAGGCCAGCCCACAATTGGAATGACAATTTTCCACGTATTATTCGCCGTTGAATAAAAGAGCGGCGACAATGCTCTGATTGCTCACAAATTGTCAAATGATACTGCTGTATGTTTTGTGCGAGGCGCGCCTGCTCACTGATCTATTAAAAGCAACCGGTACGGTCTGGTAAGTGGACGGTAGAGTCAGCATGGAGAGATTACAAAGTAAAATAACCGAATTATTTTACAATACTAAACATATTTGGAGCAATTTTAATAAAGACGTAGCGGTTTATACTTATCTGTAAACGTTAAGCAGGGTGATGGTTGTACTTATTTGATGACTTGGTACTACGTTCCCGCTTAGGGGATCGATGTAGTTTGATTCATTAGTTTTTTTATTTTCTTGTTGGTATTGCTGATCTCCATAGGCGGCGGTGACCCTTTCCATCAGGTGGCCCGCTTACCTGTGTCTGTCGTTTAACATAAAACAGCAACAGCTGTCTGCATATACCCTGTTTAATATGGGCGTAAAAAAATTTTGACTCGTCACAGACTATAAACTGAAAGGATAGTACCTGAATTAGATAATCCAAAATTTTCCGAACCAAGAATTTTAACTGACCTTGACCATACACATATTATTTACAAAGCTAATGCAAGAGTAAACATCATTGTTGCGCTAGTATATCTTGTGCTACCTAGGTATATTCATCCGTGCCTTCTATAACATTGTGTAAAGATACATAATGGAATAGGAGTGGACAGAGCACAAGTCTAATGGTTCCATTTAACTGAATTAGATCAGGGATTTGTTTGGCTCAGGGCTATTCACACGGATGCTATTCGGGATTTCGTTGGATTAAAATGCGAATGGTTGCCTATTGATATCTAGTCGTTGCTGGCACATCATGGTCCTTGGTTGTAGTCATTAAGTAATAATTATTATTATCAACACCCCATAACAGTCCACTACTGGACTAGTCACCTTCACATTTAAGGAGAGTTTCGTCATGATCTCCACGCCTATCGTGCGGTATGAAGAGGCGAAGAAGATTGGAGAGGCTCCCCTGAGCTATTTTGGTCTGGTAGGTTTGGTAGCTAGTTTTATACTGTGTAAGTCCCACAGATACGTGGGTGTATATGTCTAAAATTTCCGGTAACAGAAAACAGATCCCGAGGGATGCCCAAGAAGCGATGCATTGACATCGCCGAGTCGGATGCGAGGGCCAACGGCTTAAGACGCGAGGACGCTGGAGACCGGGCAGGAGAATTGGAGAAGAGAAAGCAGGAAAGCGGACAATGGCAGTAGCCGGGGTTGACAGCTCGGATAATGATGATGATGATGATCATTTGTTTTGCTCAGGGATATCCACACGGATGCAATTCGGGAAATCGTTGGATTAAAATGCGATTGGTACCTATTGGTACCGAGTTGTTGCTGGACCGTCAAGGCTGTACAAGTTCAGTAATTATCACCATCAACTCAGCAACGTAACAGTCCACTACTGGAGAATCACGCCATAATCTCCACGCTTGTCAGGCGGGTTGGAGATCGCAGTGTAGAAGAATGAACAGAAAACGATTGCTAATTTTCTGCTTCAATAGTAAAAAATTATCTATTTGGTGTTATCGCATCTCGCTTTTGACATCGCGCGCGAAGGCCGGGTCCGTCTTGACCGTGATCCAGGATTTAGTTTAGTAGACCAGGTAATTTAGTTTAGTTTACCTGCTCTACAAGCAATAACAGTGAACCGATTACCATTGTCAGATCCGTGACCCTGTTAATTCAAACTGCTGCCACCACCACCAGACTAGATTGAATCACGGCTCAATGTGGTGTACAGTGGAGCAACTGCCATCTGAGCTCCGTGACCCTCCGAGACTCCGTGACCCCAACAACTAACCTAACCTGACCAGATTGAATCATAGTCAGACCATTCAGTCGCTTGTCAAATCACGATGTTTTCCCTCGCCGTAAGAGCATCGGCTAGTGTTTAACTAATGTACCTACATAACTCAGATATGAGTCATTGGTACATGGCGGCGCGCGGCGCTAGGATTTGAACCCGTTACCTCTCGCTTATGAGTCGGACCCCTTAACTACTAAGCACGAACGCTCTCTTTTTGCTTCAATAGCATAGCAACGTAGCAACCTACATGGTGAGGTAGGACCTACTCTTATCTAGTCTATGTATGGAACTGATGGCACGTCAGCGGTTTTTTCAGCTACCCCTGCTCGTGACGTAAACGTTAAACCCTTGAAAGAATGGATAAATGAGGTAACATAACGTTCCCCCTTATAGCAGGTATCTACTAAATTAGATTGTAGGGAATTATTGATTACATCTGTAATAAATATTTTACTACACATACTGTTTTTATAACTGCTACCGCCATCTACACGCGTACTCGAATAATAAGCAAGCCAAGCAAAACAAAATGAAAATGATGGAGTAGCATAAACAACGACAATAGCGCTATCTAGTGGCATTTGTTTGAATAAATACAAAAAAATTTACCCCCCGGGTCAAAGTCGAAACTGAGGGTTGTAACAAAGAGAAAAGCTTTTAACAATTATTACTAGATGGCAGGACACCGGTGGTTGCGCAACCCGTCGCCGCAACCAGTTAGACGTACGGTAAGTATCTTCAGAATTATAGTAGATGGCGCCAGATGCGTCTTATTTTGGTACTGAATATTAAATTAAGTATACACAAAAAATTACAGATTGGCGGTTTACATATTAAATTTTTTAGTTTTTTGATTTAAATTTTATTAGGATATATTAAATTCGTTCGAATAAAATTGGTTTTCGAAAATTATAGGCTACACTCAAGAATACAAAAAAAATCAGCAAAAAGCCAACGGCACGCGGTGTTCCCAGGCGGTCACCCATCCAAGTACTAAACGCGCCCGATGTTGCTTAACTTCGGTGATCGGACGAGAACCGGTGTTTTCAACATGGTATGGACGTTGGCGTTCTTATTAATGAGTATTTTAGATATATCGGTTATAAGAAGTTACTTTGCAAGTAAAATATGCGATGATGTGCATGCCACAAAACGTAATAAATTGTGGCTAGGTAGAGACCTACGTGAGTTAATTTTATCAACTGTTCTATTTATATTTTAATTTGGACCATAGACCTAAACATTAAGTTATTGGACAATAGATATAAATTGATTGGTAGAGAGAGATAAAGTGACATGTGTTTCCAGTTTTTTTTTCCTTAATGATTCTTGTATGATTCATAGTTATAGAACTGAGAAAATCAGTTAGTCCTTTTTGACTTTTATCGTCACTCGTCGTGGAGTAGGGCAGTCGTGTTTTAAACATTTTTATTCAAAATTAATATTTCTTGCTAACCAAATTTGAGCCATAAGTGTATGTGATGTAGGGTTTGCTATAATTTGAAACAGTAAACTCTTTTAGGCCTAATCGTCGTTGTCCTCCACAATGTTGTGAACTCCGCTAGGTGGCGCCACACGTCACTACGGAAGAAAGAGAGCGTTGCTATTGTTCTCTCAATAAAACAGGTGAGTACGTATTCTTTGACAAAACAACATTATAAATTGCAACTAAAATACAGTTAGGTACGATATTTGTGTGAGGCGTCGTAAATGCTGTTTTTTCAACCCGATTATTTCCTAAAGTTACTAAACAGTTACAAATGCAGTATCATTTTTTTCTTTTTTTTGTATTACACAAGAGAGGCATTTGACCGCCATCTCGCCTGTTGGTAAGTGACGATGCGGCCGAAGATGGAGCATGCCCCTCTTGAAACTGCCTATTCACTCTAGCCTTAAAGGCATCCAGATTATATTGATCAGCGAACACACTCGCAGGCAACGCGTTCCATTCCTTAGCCGTACGCATTATAAAGGTCGAGCCAAAGCGGCTCGTGCGGATAGCTGGAAGATCCACGACATAAGGACGAAGCGCTTGCCCGGATCGCGTCTCCCGATGGCGGAGTCTTAATTTTAAGAGGTGGATAGAAGATTAGTGATTTGTATGACCTCTGGCTTAATGTCCAAAGGTAATGGTGATCCCTTTCCATCAGGTCTACCGATTAACATTATTATAAAAACCTTAAAATTATTATTAGAATAACCTTACCGACAGAGAATGACGGAAATCCCCGACCAATTTTACATATACTCAAATATTGACTAAAATACTGAACCGATTTTAATTAAATAAAATTAAGAAGCATCTCGATTAAACTGTCTTTTAAATTAAGAAGACCGCGTCGAAATCAGTCCACAGACAGACACACAGATACACACGTCAAACTTATACCACCCCTCTTTTTTCGCCGGGGGTTAAAAAAAATGTTTTTCAGACCACTTACTTACCGAACCTCGGCCACCACGGCCTCGGGCGCCGCATCAGGAGCTACATGCTGAAGACATGGCGATGGACGTACTGGAGAAGGCATTCATACTGCTGAAGCTGCATTTGTTGAAGATCATTATGATAGCGCTCATGTTGCTCTGCGTCACAGATGTGAGTTTTTGAACAAGTGTCAAAGGCGGATATGCCTTCGACACTTGTTAGAGTAAATAAAGTATAAGTATAATTTATTATCAATTGGACGCCACAACACAACATTTAAACAATGAGTTACATACATATTTCAATACACACTTACAATGTGGCATACATATAGATGCAAGAAGTGAAGTAAAGCGATAGTTATTGTACCTCGTTACTCTACTAGGCTCTACGTACGTTAGGCGATAGGATTAGGTCAGGTATCTGGGTGAATACTATCGTTTTATCTGTTTCTGCATTGCTTGGTTCCTGTTTGAAGAATAAGGCAGCCAATTTAGTTATAGGCACTAAGTTCATACCCTAAAGATATTATCGTACAATTATCAGATGGTAGGTCTCTGTCAAGCCTGAGAAGTCCGCCTTGGTGAGTACCACCGCCTTATCTAACTCTACCGCCAGCGCAATTACAGGCATAAGGCATTTCATCTTAGTTCTCTTAGCGACAACGCAGCTGCGGTTCAGCGTTTTATTGCCTGCAACCTATTTAGGTTTGCATTTGCATGAATCGTAGATGTTATAGGCGACAGTTACCGCTTACCATCAGGTGGGGTGTCTGCTCGTTTGTTATTTACTCCTGTAAGACACAGTGTTTCCTTTGGACTATGACATGGGATCGTTCAAGGGGTATATAAGAGGTCTCTTCAGAGGCGGGCAACGCATTGGTGACTCCCCTGGCGTTGCTGATGTCCATAGGCGGCGGTGACCACCTTCCATCAGGTGGCCCGCTTGCCTGTTTGTCTGCCGTGTAACAAAATAAAAATAAAACTTTAGATCATCATCGTTCGCATTTGTCACTGCGTAGAATTAAAAACTCCCCCATAGATATCCTCGGACAATTCCAGTCAACGATTCCATATCCTTTGTTTTGCAGGTCTGCGCAATGCACATCCCAGTAATTATGATCATCAGTGCCGGGCTCTTGCTGCATCAGAGGCATCAGCGGTTATGCGTGCTGCTTCTAGCGATACTGATCACCATGTACATTATGGCGAGGATGGTCTACCAAATAGACTACTTCAAACATTCGCTCTTTGACGTCAACTGCACTGCAGAGGTAAGTGTAGTGCAGTCATACATTACATTCAATGCAAGCCCGTAGCTACGTGCTACGTGCTAAAGAGCGTGTAGAAGAGCTACGTTAGCTTCGTACTTGAATCGGGGGAGGGATTTCACCTCCTTGTGTGTTCTACCGCTAGTACAACGATGTTTGTTCTCAAGAACTATTTGACATGGTTCTTTCAGCTATATTCTATCATCGCACCGCTCCCCACCGACAAGGAGTTCATCCTCACACCTTGGAGCCAAATTAGTCGCGAACTGGCCGGTTTCAAACTAAAGGAACTTTCTCTCAAGCTCACTAAGGTTGTGGAAAGAACTACCTCAAGACGTTTTCCCCGGAAAATACAACATGGAGTTCTTCAAGAAAGGGGTCAAAATGTTTTTACGGGGTCGGCAACGCGTGGGTGATGCCCCTGGTATTGCAAACGTCCATAGGCGCGGTGACTGCTTACCATCAGGTAGTCTGTAAGCTTGTTTGCCACAAGAAAAAATCGACTGATTGACTGTCTCTGGGAGCTTTATTGGATATAATGTTTCTTATATAGTGGTTTACCCATATTGTTGCAGGATTATAACTCTACTGTCACACACAACAAAGCCCAATGGGTGGGTTTCGTGAAAGCCACCACTCACAAGCCACTGACGATGCTCGTGAAGGGCTATTTTGGCGTTTTGGCCGTTATTACGGTCTATTTCCTTGTCTGTTATAGACAACGACGTAAAAGGTTAGTACATGTTTTATTCGAAACTAGCCGTAATTTTATCGTACAAATAAATATGGCCAGTAGGTCCTCCGTAGACCAGGAAGCGGGAAGTCGGTAGTGTTTTCCGCCAGTCGACCATAGAAATTATAGTAAAACCTTTCACATACGAGTATGTAGAGACTGAAAGAGAGGAGACTAAGATCCAACAGTGGATATCTACGTGCAGTATAAGTAAATGATTCTCGAATATAGACGATAAATGAGGTGGTTTGGTTACATGCCGGCATTCGAAAAGAGGTCCCGTGGGCGTCCCAAGAAGCGATAAATAAATAAATAAATAAATAAAAATTATCGTGGACAAATTCACACAACGCCATCTAGCCCCAAACTAAGCAAAGCTTGTGCTATGGGTGCTAGATTACTGATATACTACTTAAATACTTTTTTCTTTTAAACACATACTCATTATACATATAACACCCAGACCTGTAACAGAACAATTTGACATCGCTGAGACGTATGCGAAAGCTAACGACTTCCGACGCGACAATGCCAAAGACAGGGTGAAGTGAAGAAGAATGAGTAAGAAAACGGGCTCTGGCTGGCAGAAGTCGGGATAGACGTTAAGAAGAGATATGGCGGTTATTTAGACTCTTTTTAGGAGATAATTACCTCGTCTAATGACCAGAAGGCTGGCCTCTACTTCGACCAGAGAATTAGCCTCGCTATCCAGCGGGATAGTCTGGTCGGGGTAGGGGTAGTAGCCAGTCTTCTGGGTACTTATCTGGTTAGAAGATCTTGGGCAATTTTTTTATCTTTAAATAAGTTTCTTTTTGTGTATTTTCTTTTTATGTAGGTATAGTTAGTAGTACCTTATTTATATTTTAATTCATCAAATGTCAACTTATAGGCAGCGCGGTCTTCTGCCACCCGATGATGACCAGGGCTTCGATTCTGGTACGGAAATCGTCTCAGTTGCAGTAACATTACAATTGCATCGCATGTCAAACGTGCGATTGTTATTCAAATGACAGATGTTGAGTTGCAACTTTACTTGAGTTAGAACTTTTCCACAATACGTTTTCTGGTACTTTAGTTGCATTATGGTTGCATACTTAAGTTGCATCTTTCTTAGTTGTCAAATCGCCTTCAGTTCTGTCAACGAAAATGTGTCAAAGGTGTGATCGAACAATGATTTAACTGCAATGTTACTCTGATGTTACTCTGATGTTACTGTGATCGAGCTCGGAACTCTTGGAGTTGGAGTTAAACTAAAGTTGCTACTTTACTACTGTCAGATGAAAGTATTTCATCAAACGTAATATTCAATACGATTTTGACAACGCAAGGCACTGAATTGTTGCTTATTTATAATTACATCATTCAATAAGAAGAAAAAAGTGCTAGGAATCCAGTGGATAGATGAAGCGGCGGTGGCGCTCGGTGCTAATCAGAATCTGCTTTTGTCAAGAGCTACCGCCTCAATAGAGAACAAACCATGGACCTTATTGATACAGCCGCTTTATACTTTCCTTCGCCAAGAAGACAGGATCGGTAGGACGTAGAGACAAAGGTATGTAACTAGTGTTTTATGCCAAAGGGAGGTACGTAGCTCTTTTATGTTTAAAAAATCACTAATAATCTTAAAGGCTATATAGGCTCCTTATTCTCAAATTTGCGCGGTCTTCAACACCCTCGCATCGTCGTAGTCTATCGCTTCTTCCTAATACGGGTAGGTTTAGGTCCTTAAAATAATGTAATAATCACCTTGGCGTTAATGTCCCGGCTATGCTCTCGCTCACGAGGGCCCGGGGTCCGCCTTCACCATGATCCAGGATTTGGCAGATTGCAGTGAAGCGAGTGCCATCTGACCTCCGTGACCATGTCAAGGGAAAATTGGATCATGGTTACACATTCAGTCGCCTGAATGTGCAGGTTTCATCACGATGTTTTCCCTCGCCGTAAGAGCATCGGTTAGCATTCAACTATCTACATAACTCAGAAAAGAGTCATTGGTCAGTCGGCCACCGACGCTCTTTAGGTATCGTCAGGTTTAGGTCTCTATTTCCTATATATCCAAACCAGCGATGCCGAGCCTCCTTAATGTTATTAGCGATGTCTTTCGCGCCAAGGTTCTCATGGATGTAACCATTACGGCCTCGGTCGAGTCGCGTAACGCTACACACCCACCTCAGCATTTTCATTTCGTTGGCGTGAAGTAAACGGACGTAGTTCGTCAGCGCCGGTCAAGTCGCGCAGCCATGGAGCACCACAGAGATAATGATGCTCATGTATAAAGACAAGTTCCTTGAGTTTGATGTGGATTATAGTCACAATCCCGCCGTTTGGCCCTAGTTGCACTGTTTTCTACCACTCCTTTCCACGTATTTGAGTAGAACGTGAACGTGAACTCAAAATCCAGTCTGTCAGTACGATGACCAGCGGGCATCGAGAGGGCATTAAGTACAACACAGAACAACTAAGGCCTCAGAACAGAAACCTGTTGAACATCTACAGTAAACTGGAAGAGGTTTTATAGACTAAACTAATACCAATGATTATATATTTAATTAAAAATCATTGCTAATTAATTTCTTATTCGTGTTAGGTGCTCGTGACACAGTGACACAGGTGGTTTTTGGCCATCGGCAGCTACCAAACTGTAGTAGGTGATGCCAAGAACGACAGTGTCAGCCAACCCAACTCATCTATTGTATTGTCTAGTAGTTCATCATATGCTGCATTATGAACCCGAAACCACTGGTGAAATTGTAAACGCTTGCGGCTACCTCCATAATGTGGCTCATGCGGCGATGATGCCGTACGAGCCATGTCAAGACAGGAGTGGGTAGAGGATAGGCGGTTGACCAGCGAGGAGGGAGGCGCTGTGCGAAGAATGGTGGACCTGCAATTAGGCCGGGAGCGACAGCAGAGACTTGTTCAAAAGCTTTAGAGGGAGGATTCCTAAGCAGCTCACAACAGCCCTCTGCTGGAGTTAGCCACCAGCTAAGCACTTAGTACTATCTATTTTTGTATTTTGTATAAAACTGTAATTATCTTTTTAATGTTAATAATGTGTAATATTTCTATTGAAAATAAATATTCTACATAAGTAAGTATTAGCTTTGTAATTAGTAATATACCTACTTTTCGTAGTGTAGTTTTGAGTTTAAATTTAATAATTTGCCAAATGTTATTAACAAAATTCAAATATTATGTTCCTTTAGACTAGGTGTTCTATCGTGTGAAGTGTGGAAAAATACGTTGTTTTTCATCGTAAGATGAGGGAGTGGGTCGTGCGCCTGCGCTCCTGAATGTATTAATTATTATAATTAATATTACTAAAAAAAAATACCTATATATAAATATTATTGGTTTTAGAAAACGTGTTGTGTATGAGATTTGGGGTTAAAACCTATGGTAAAGGAAATACTATGTGGGAGACATAAGGCTTAAGTCATCAGCAATAAGAAACCCCGGGTTCGATTCCCGGCCGGGTAGAAATTGAAATTATGAATTTTAATTTCTGTTACGGATCTGACTGTTACAACCCTTTCCAAAAGTAATTCGGGTCACAATACGATTTTTTCCTAGGTGTAAATTAACTGTAAAAACATTAGAAACACAAAGTTACGAATTAAAGAACTTGCGTCTGGAGGTTTATTTACAAACAAATTATGTGTTTTGTCAGCTCTAAATTGCTCATTTGACTAAGTATTGCCGAAAATATCGATCAGACTTCAAAAACAAAAAAAATACTTTTTTTATGTCGGTTTAAAAGGCGCAGTGGACAATATGGCTAAGATATTAGTCGCTTCATATGCTATCCAAGGTTTCCCTAACACCATACGACCCAAAGGAAAATGATTTGAAAAATTGCAAAATCCAAACTATTATTTCTTTTTATTTAGAAGTTATTTATTTAGTTATTCTTATAGACACTACCTTAGATAACAAAATACATGTTATGCGTAGGTATAGTTATACAATTCAGCACTGATAACAGCATTGTACATTAGTACAGCATTCTTTAATTTGTATACAACAAGCAACAACAAATTAGATGTAAAAAAATAGGAAATAAAATTAGGTATCTAAAATTTAAGTTTTAAGTTTTGACAGAGGTACTTGAAACATGAATTTGAATCTATTTAGTTTAAATATCTATACATATACTCTAAGCTCAAGGTAGACCATTTAAATCATCAAATTTGGGCTCAAACTTTAGCAGAACATCTAAGATCTGCA
Source organism: Blastobasis adustella (assembly GCA_907269095.1). Classification (NCBI taxonomy): domain Eukaryota; kingdom Metazoa; phylum Arthropoda; class Insecta; order Lepidoptera; family Blastobasidae; genus Blastobasis; species Blastobasis adustella. The sequence goes on along the minus strand of OU026116.1, from coordinate 1,847,562 downwards.
GATTCTTCAATTCACAAAATGTTCTAGCAGTATATAAATCGATCCAATTATTGGTTTCGCTCAGAGTCAGGTGTCAAACTGCTTGTGTCTACAAAATGAATCGGTTAAACCAAAGGAATGATCGTCGACCGCATGACCGCACATATGAGATGTAAAAAACAAAATACGTACAGAAGTCAGCCACAGCACAACACCTGACTTAGACCGAAACCACTGATAACCCTCAAGTACTGTCGACGGAATGCCACTCTATGTTCCACGTCTAATGTGGAAGGCAATAGAAATAACGAAATACAATAATGTTAATCGTAATTAAATACAGTCCTCTAAGTTCAAAAGCAAAAAGCGTGAGAGCAAATCAAACTGGAATGTTTTGTCCATAAAATAAGGTCCATTTTCTATTTCACAGGAATATCTTCAAAAAAAAATATATTCCCATATAGGAAAATTGCAATAATATATCCCAAGGTATCAAAAAGTTGCATGTTCGCGTTTAATTTCAGTAGGACTTCTGCTATTTAACTAAAACTTGTTTCTGTTGGTTTTCTAATTTTCAGTACAGTTTGTATGCAAGAAAAAAAAGAGTAGGGTAGGTGTGGGGTAGGTGTAATGCGCTGATTACATTAGACTAAATTCAGAAGCAAAAAGCGTTATATCACGGCTTTTGAAAAGCGGAGCGACACGTAACATAATATAAGTGATTTTGATTTGCTCTCACGCTTTTTGCTTCTGAATTTAGTTACTGAATTTAGTCAAATGTACATACATACATAAAGCTCACGCCTGTGTCCCACAGGTGGGGTAGGCAGAGACTATGGACTGCCACTTTGCTCTGTCCTGACACAACTCCCTAGCCTCGCATATATCCACAACTCTTTTCATACATCTCCTTTTATTCTTACCACTTCGGACCCCAGCTTTTTTGAGAACATTACTGATCTGATCAGTGAATGTTTTCCTGGGTCGTCCCCTTAAGGGCTGGTTTTCCAGATTCGCGCTATATATCTCTTTTGTCAATCGTCTATCATCCATTCTCTCTACATGCCCGAACCATCTTAACATCCCTCTTTCTATTTTTGATACTACATCATCTTTCATGTCACACCTTTCACGGATCACTATATTTTTCACTCTATCTCTCAATTTTACTTCACATACTTTCCTTAGGGACCTCATTTCAACCGCATTTATTCTACTTTCGTTCCTCTTCTGCCATACCCAACATTCACTACCGTATGTTAGTGTTGGAAGCAAAACTGCGTTATGCAAAGCAAGGCGTGCTTTTTGTGGCAAACTTTTACTTCCCATCACACGATTAATGGCTCCATTCACTGCGTTACCCTTGTATACTCTTCTTTCAATATCCTTCTCATACTTTCCATCACTTGTGAACATACTTCCCAGATACACGAACTCTTTCACTTGCTCAACACTCTTCCCTTTTATTTCAATCGAAGTGACTGTCATGCCCTCATTTCTTTCAAACACCATTACTTTCGACTTCTCCACATTTACTTTCATGCCTTTTCTTTCCAACGATTCACTAACAATATTCAACATCCTCTGCAGTTCGCTTTCCGACGATGCAAGTAATACTTGATCATCGGCGTACAAAAGGCATTTAATGTTGGACATTCCCATTCGCAGTCCACAATCACTCTCTCGCAGTTCACCAAGACAACTATCCATAAACAAATTGAAGAGCCATGGCGATGCCACACATCCCCGTCTGACACCTTTAGAGATGCCAAACCAGTCTGAGCAACTACCATTGACCCTAACACATGCACTAGAACCCTCATATAGTGATTGTAGTGCACTTATAAGGCGGCCCTCCAATCCGAACTTGGGCAGCACATCCCATAATATACCCCTCTCCACTGGATCGTAAGCCTTCTCCAGATCTACGAAGGCGCGAAACACTATCTGGTGGTTAGCCAGGAACTTCTCAGTTATGCACCTTAAAGAGAAGACTTGGTCCATACAACCCATTCCCTTTCTAAATCCCGCTTAAACATTCCATATTCTCTCATTCGTCTTCGCTATCACTCTCTCTACAAGAACCTTTGCATACAATTTGCCTACGATGCTAAGTAGGCTGATACCGCGATAATTTTTTGCTTCCTGGTGTGATCCTTTACCTTTATACAGTGGTACAATAACGGCTTTGCACCAGTCTGTAGGTACTAAGCCTTTTGCCACAACCAGGAAGTTACCAGCCCTTTTCCAGCCCTTAGCATCTCAACACTCACTCTATCATACCCTGCTGCTTTTCCTTTTTTCAAACTCTTAATAGCATTAATCACTTCTTCCATACTAATTTCTCTCTCACAACTTTCCATCTCAGGTTCCTGGTTGCGGTCCTGACCCTGAGACGAAGAGTCACTATATTCAAATAGACTTTCAAAATAATCCTTCCATCTTTGCAACATACTTTCCTCATCTGTCACCAAAATACCATGTTCATCCCTTAAGCCATTTATTCCCGAACTTTCAGACACTCCCCGTGACAAACGAACCTGTTTCCAGAACAGTTTCTGATTGTCCCGGAAACTGTGTGAAAGTTTCTTCATATACTCTTCTTCCATAAATCTCTTCTTTTGTGCAACTCTTTCTTTTGTAATCTTCTTAACACTTTTATATATACTTTCAACTTTTCTGACCTCATCATCTGTCACCCTTGCATCCGTTTTCATTCATTAGTTTCATTAGTCAAATGTAATAAGCGCATATAGTATGTGTAGGATAGATGTATGGTAGGCGTAAGATAGGTGTAGGGTAGGCGTACGGTAGTTGTAGGGTAGGGTAACTGTAGAGTAAGGTCGATAGGACGCCACGCGAACGAAGTCGCGCTGGGCCTACTAGTACTATCTATACATGATAGATAACCTCTTACAGACTCGTGTTGGGGAGGCCAGTGTCGTTCACCGGTGCGCCTGCGCCGTACTAGTTTTGCGACGCTTGTTGCATGGCATTGAACTATGTGGTACCTATCATGCAGGACTTTAATAATACTATACTAATTACCGTATGTTAGACATATTGTTTTGAGTCAAATACCTTCATAATATGCCAACATGTTCATTTAAAGAATAAATTGTAATTAAATTATTTGCAAATTCTTCCGTGTTACACTCGTTTGCTTGCTGCCGTGGGCGACGACGAATAGGACGGCGAGGTACTGAAATTCGAGCTGCATTACGATAATCAGTTACTTTTTATATTGTAGTAGATGTTAGAAAAGACGTATTTTCTTCATAATTTGTAAATCAGCTGCAATAAATAGGATACAACCAACATTAATTTTTATTAAAGTGTACTTATTTAAATTATAGCCTCGGAGCGTCGGTTGCCGCCATGTACGAATGATGACTCTTATCCGAGTTAGTAGTAGTGTAGGAGTTAAACAGTAACCGGTGCTCTTACAGCGAGGGAAAACATCTTGATGAAACCTGTACATTAAGGCGACTGAATGTGTAACTAGGCAGGTTCAGGATCAGATGGTAGTCGCTAAACTGAAATTATCTAATCCGCCAAATTCTGCATCATACAGTACAATCGGGACATAAACGCCAAATTCTGAAAAAATTAATCTAAAACATAGCCGTGTCTGGCAGAGTAGAATAGCACTAACCCCTTACAAACGTGGATGTCGTACAAGATGACTAATATTTAAGAATTAAAAGATTTAGAGCCTCTGTAGACTGGACAATGGGCAGCAGCATTTTTCATTGTTACATTTATAACACTGCGATCTCCAACCTGACTGCCAAGCGTGGAGATTACCTACCCATAAATGGGAAAAGCACTAAGACCTGCAGTGAACTGTTATGGGCTGTGACGATGAATCAAAAATGTTTGTTTTGATGTAACAGAGCTCAGTTTTTACTATGATTTATCTCCAACTTATAGTCCAACTGATCCTTGTAGCGACATCTGTTTGTCCCAAATCTTACTAAATACAAATTGTATGTGATAGTTATCCAGTACCTATGCTCATTTGTCACTAGTACGGGGTCTTAAAATTGTTTAATACGATATTTTCTTACGTTGTCGTCTAGGCCGCCGCGCCGGCGTGTATAGAATGTTCACATAGCTGGACACAGGAACCACAGGGACATAGCTGGACACAGAACCCTGTGGTTCCTGTGTCCCTTCGACCAAAATAAAGAAATGGATGGATGAATAATCCAGTAAACAAATGATGTTATAACATTACTTTAAAATGATTCGCCTGAAGCATTCATAAATCATGTTTTAGCTATGTAAGTGTTGGTCTCGAGAATCCGTAATTACCAGCGCTAGAACGAATGATAGCTATAAATAGCCCTAAACACTATGATTGGCACCCACACCAACCACTGCGTAAATCCGCTATACGTCTAAGGCGAGACATGTGATAAAAGCAGAAAAAAATGTACGTTTTCGAGTAGTGAAAAGTGGTTTCAGCTGATTCACTGTAATCATTGCGGTAATCATTGTCTTACGGTCAGCTAACTTATTAAACTCGAGATTAACAACTTTAAGAATTATCTAGGAACAACCTATATTATGTAATTCATAGCTATATAATTTTTATTTGCTTCCAAATTTTAATAATTTCATGTTTTGGAATGTCATCATCATCGTCCTAGCGCTTATCCCGGCCTCTATCAGGATAGCTTTCCTACCCATTCTTCTCCATTTCGCCCGGTCTTCGGAATTCTCGCATCGTAAGCCGTTGGCTCTCGCATTCGACTCAGCGATGTCAATCCATCGCTTCTTGGGTCGCCCGCGGGGCCTCTTTCCTGATACCGGCAGGTTCAGGCACCTATTTCCCACGTATCCCTGAGGCTTACGCAACACTTGACCAAACCAGCGCAGGCGAGCCTCCTCGATCTTGTCTGCGATATCCCTCACACCAATGCTGCTACGGATGTACTCATTACGTAATAGATCGAGCCGCGTAACTCCACACATCCACCGCATTTTGGAAGGCAATTATTTGGGTGTTCATTAAAACACTTGGAAGGTAATCACGTACCATTAGTATTTAACATTGTCTAACCGCAGCCATTGACTAGCCGGTTGGTGAAATTTTCTGTGAAATCTTCAAGATTACCCCAGAACATTTTTTGTGTTCTCCATAAAAATCTATGTGTCAGTATAGCCCAGTGGGGGGAGTGTGACATCTTGGTGACATTTGTTCCATTCCCATTATTTTCCCAGGGCCTCTTTTTCCAATGCTTTACCAGTAACGTAATTTGTACTCCCGTTTTTCCCCATTCCTTAATTTTGCTAGTAGCGTAATTTCCAATCCCATTTTTCCCCGTTCCTGACTTTTGTATCAATAAATTTCTCCTCTCTACAAATTTATCTTCAGCAGATTTCCCCAGTTTTAATTATCAGAAACGTGGACCAGAATAAGGACGCTGGTCACGGGTCGTATTTTTGAACCGTTCTGATTACATTCGTATGTGAATTAGCTACCTATATTTTTCACACCCGTCGCAATTGACCACAAGTGTGTAAGAGATAAGTAGCTAATTCGCATCCGAATTCAATTCGAACGGTTCAGAATTACGGTGGCAGGATCAGAACAAAGTCCAGGTCCAGATTCAGGCGCAGGTCCAGGAGCCGCATTTTTAACCCGTTCTGATTACATTTGTATGCGATTTAGCTACCTATGTTTTTCACACTCGTTGCAATTTATCACAAGTGTGAAAGATATAGGTAGCTAATTCGCATACGAATTCAATTCAAACAGTTTAAATATACGGCGCAAGGACAAGATCAAGGATCAGGACCAGAACAAAGTCCAGGTCCAGTTCCAGCTCCAGGCTCAGATCCAGAAGCCGCATTTTTAACCCTTTCCGACTAGATTCGTATGCGAATTTGCTACCTATCTCTTTCACACTCGGTGCAATTTACCACAAGTTTGTAAGAGACAGGTAGCTAATTCGCACACGAATTTAATATGAAAGGTTCAAATATACGGTGCAAGGACAAGATCAAGGACCAGGACCAGAACAAGGAAAACGTCCAGAATAAGGACCAGTACCCGCATTTTTAACCGTTCGAATTAGATTCGTATGCGAATTTGCTGCCTATCTCTTTCACACTCGTCGCAATTTACCACAAGGTTAAAAGAGACATGTAGCTAATTCGTATACTAATTCAATTCGAACAGTTCAAAAATACTTTAATTAAGAAAAAAGCGAATGGAAATGAAGCTATCGGCAAAATTCAGGAGTTGGAGAAAACGTGGTTGGAATCCACGCTGACTCTAAATAAAGCATTGGCAAAAAATTGCTCTGGAAAAAAGGGGTTATCATTTCCTTTCTCAGCCTAAAATTACAATCTTTGCAAATGTCACCACCATCCAGGATGTCACAAGTCGTCGTTTTCCTTCAAATAGATCAAATTGCCAAATCCTCGGTCAGGTTCCCCTGGTAGCAGGGTCATGGAGGTCAGATGGCAGTCGCTCCACTGTATTTATCTGACCTGCAATATCCTGGATCGTGGTCAAGGCTGACCCTGGGCCCTCGTGCGCTAGAGCACAACCGAGACATTAACGGCAAGATGATGATGATGAGATCAAATTGTCAAATCCTGAATCATAATCAAGGCAGATCCTGGGCTCTCGTGCGTTAGAACACAACCGGGACATTTCCGCCAGTATATTTGTAATTGATTGACAAAAGAAAAGCTGACACAACACGTGTGTGACAGACAGATGCGTGAAGAGATTGCAGTTAGTAAGTAGATACCTATAGACGACAAGTCCTTTTACTGCAGTTCTTTATATTAGTTAGATTGACGGACAATAATCGTCAGTATTTAATAATTTTATAACGTACCATGTGTTTACCCCTGGGAATCGGATCTGGGCGATGGAGACGTTGACGCATCAGATGCAACTGTATAGTTAGCTTCAATATTAAAGTAGCTATAACATAAATGTAGTTCTGAAAATGTAATACAGAATTGTGGATCATCATTTTACGATATATTTAAAAATAAAATAAATATTCTACGCTAATGGATCAACCCAATACCAACTGGCTTCGGATTCGATGGAAAAATGTGCAAAGAAGATAATTTGTGATCCGCAATTGATTAATAGATCATCAGTGTAGGGTTGCACGTCTGTCGGTCTGCACAGTCGGTCGGTACTAGTTGCATTTCGTAGAGTTTGCGATGCACTTGCACGACCTCATTCCGCTGGCCCCTTTCCACCATCGGGAAATGCGATTCAGGCGAACGCTTCATTTTTTTGTCGTGGATCTTCTAGCTAGCGCACGAGACGCGTTGGTTCAACCTTTATAATGCGTATGGTTAAGGAATGGAATACGTTATCTGCGAGTTGATCATTATAGTCTAGACGCCTTTAAGGCTAGAGTGAATAGGCTGTTTCTAGACAGACATGCTTCATCTTCGGCCGCATCGTCACATACTACCAGGTGAGATGGCGTTCAAGTTCCTGGCTAGTCAAATAAAAATAAACATTGTATATAGATAGAGGGAAGACATACAAATTTGTAATTGTTATGATTAGTTGACACGCTGCGTCTTCCGGTACTTGGTCGCCACTCAAGAACTTTACTGTCCTATCGGTCATATGTTCTTCTTTCATCTTCTGTCGGCTATTTGCCCTGCCCACTTAAGGCTGGCAATTCTTGGGGCTGGTTGGTGACAGCTCATCAGCGATCACCAGTGAGGACTCCATCGGGCCGATTTACTGGTGATCTGTTGGTATATCTGACCCACAAATGGGCAGCAGCCATTGAATGCATGGGGATAGCCTTAGCGGGCAGCTTAGACATTACAAAAATCTTCGACCGGGTCTGGCACAAAGCGCTTCCTTTGAAGTTTAGAATAGAAAGGATAGAACTTTTATGGAAAAATATAATTTGCCAATATCTGACTACTTTGGAGTTGTCTGACTTGGACAATAGGCCTATCCATTTTAAATCTATAAAATAAAACGCACACCCTAGAAGCGGTGGCCAAGTGGTTAAAGTATCGGAATCGTATGCGCTAGGTACCGAGGGTCCGAATCCCACCGCGGCCATGTACCAATGACTTTTTTCTGAATGTAAATTACTTGAATACTAATCGATAATCTTACGGTAATGGAAATCATCGCGAACAACCTGCACTTTCAGGCGACTGAATATGTAATCATGATCCAATCTGGCCGGGTTCCTATGGCAATGGCAGTTGTTCCACTCCTGTATCATGGTCACGGCGGACCTCGGGCTCTTGTGCGCGAGAGCACAACCGGGACATTAATGGCAAGATGATGAGCTTTATTGATGAAGCAGGGTACGTTACCATTTCCTTCGTGCTCTGTCTAAAGGCGCACTAGGAATTATGTATTATTGTAATCGCTGTGTACTTTTTACACATGTAATCAATTACTAGAATAAATACATTAAGTAGTACAATTATTTTAGTACAATACAATATTGTTTGATTGGTTACTATGACAGCTAACCATAGATTTATTGTCAACTTTTCCGTCACTTGACCTCTTTCGTATGAAATGAAAACGAATGAGATAAAGCCGGGCTTTCACTGTAATTTGTTTCATCATCACTACATATCATAAAACAAAAGTCCTACAACGCGTCTGTGTGTCAGTCTGCCTGTTCGCGATAAACTTAAAAACTCCTAAACGGATTTTCATGCGGTTTTAACCCGACAATATAGAAATAGAAAACGTGCTACCCATTTATCAGCCTACGGAGACTCTTGAACGTTTGCCTCAAAAACATTAGTCGCCTTGTACGATACCCACGAGAGTAAGAGGTTGGTGGTATTCTACTCTGCCGGATATCACATGGCGACACCCTAGCATGACCTATATGTATTTATAGCAGTAGACTTTTCCATTCTTGTGAACTGGTAGTGTAGGCGGTAGTCGTCGTATGTAGAAAGCCACAACATCAAGTTAATTTTACATCAAAAGCAATGAAAGAAGACACGGATAGGATGACGCGCAGGAAGATCACCCTACTCCTGCGATAAGCCTCAGAATATTAATATGGTTACGCTAAATGGGTTTGGTCTACCGGGTCGAGAGCGGACTCGGTTAAAGACTTTAGCCCAGAAGAAAGTCCGCTTGACCTGCTCTTACTGTAAGGGAAAATATCGTGTTGAAACCTGTATATTCAGACGACTGACTAAGAAATCATGATCCAATCAATATTTAAACTCATCTGTACTTCTGCCGTAAATAAGATTCTGCTTAATCCTGTTTCTGCTTTATTCCAAACCTGCCGAATACCGCGTAAAAGAATCTGGTCAGGTTCCCCTACTAACAGAGTCATGGAGGTTAGATGTCGCTCCAGTGTAATTACCTGATAAGCCAAATCCTGGCCCAAGACGGACCCCGTGCTCTCATGTGCGAAAGCACATATCGCCAAGATGATGATGGTGATACCTTATAAACCTTCCAGAATAAGTTATCCAAATCGTAGTGAAAAATCCATGACGTGATTTACGAGGCGTTAGCGGATACAAACAGACAGACGCGAAAGGCAACTTTATTTTATAATATGTAAGGATTCCGTAGTGAAAACGCGCCTTAAGAATCACAAACAATTAATTTGTCAAAAATACTTAATATTTGAGGAATAAAAAAATAAAAAATATTCTCTTTGCATGGTTGCATGATTTTGAATCATAGAGAGAAAAAATGCAACTAACTATTTAACTGCAATTTAACTGGGATGATGCTGCGATGTTACTGCGACTGAGTTTATACCTCGACGTAGTTATAGTAACATTACAGTAACATTGCAATATCATAACAACTGCATTGCACACCAGAATCGGTACCCAGGAGATGTTCCCCAACGTGACGCGCATCCACGCCGACAAGGGCTTGCAACACTGCCTCATGTTCCTGTTCAACTACGGATTCTACAAATTTGGCGTTGAGGTGAGACACCACAGTTAACAAATGTTTTTTTTAGTATACCAAACTTTTTTGTGATGACGCATTAAAAATAAAATAATCATCTTGGCGTTAATGTCCCGGTTGTGCTCTCGAGAACGAGGGCCCGGGGTCCGCCTTGACCATGATCCAGGATTTGGCAGGTCAGGTAATTACAGTGGAGCGACTGCCATCTGACCTCCATGACCCTGCTACCAGGGGAACCTGACCAGATTGGATCATGGTTACACATCCAGTCGCCTGAATGTGCAGGTTTCATCACGATGTTTTCCCTCACCGTAAGAGCATCGGTTAGTATTCAACTAATGTACATAACTCAGAAAACAGTCATTGGTACATGGCCGGAGCGGGATTCGAACCCGGGACCTCTGGCTTACGAGTCGGATACTGTCACCGCTCGGCCACCGACGCTCTCTCTCTCTCTCGTCTCTTGTGATGACGCATTACTAGCTGTATTTATTATTACTATTAACTAATATTATTTACTAGCTGGCCTGCCGCGACTTCGTTGTGAAAATCCGTAGCGTAGCTTAAAAGATATAAGCGTAGGTACATACATACATACATCCAGAGGGACAGACGGCGGGAACCGACTTGGTTTTATGGTATGTATAGAAGTGCACACACCACCTTAAGATGAGCCGTACGTTTAAAGGTTCCTGTACATTTCAAGTTTCAAGTTCATCATCATCATCAACATATCAGCCAGAAGACGCCCACTGCTGGGCATAGACCTCCCCCAGAGATCTCCACAAAGGCCGGTCCTGTGCTTTTCGCATCCAGCTGGTACCTGCGATCCTTACCAGGTCGTCAGTCCACCTTGTGGAAGGCCTACCCACGCTGCGTCTTCCGGCACGTTTTTCCGGCAAGTTTCAAGTTATTTGGACCTAATTAAATAATGAGTATTTCTGAAGTAAAACATTGATCACCTTGAAATATTTACGGGACATTGTTTAAGTATCTCCTTTCTAACAAAAAGAGAATAAATAAAATCGGACTACGCGTTAAATACACATTTTAACTTACATTCCCTCTCCCAAGCGAACCGTGATAAATTTCAGGATAAAAAGTATCCAATGTCCTACCTCGAAGTATGAACTCAAATCAAATCAGTTTCATTTGAACTCATTCAGTAGTATCGGAGTGATACACGGCATCATACAGACAGACAGACCAAAATGAAAAAAATTACATTATTGGCTTCAATGTCGTTTGTAGAGTACCCTCGGGTCGGCAACGCGTGGCTGGTGCCCTTGGTATTGCAAACGTCCATAGGCTGCGGTAACTGCTTACCATCAAGCAGGCCGTAAGCTTATTTGCTACCTGTGTGGTATAAAAAAAAATGTCATCATATCAGTCGGAAGATGGCCACCGCCGGGCATAGGCTTCCCCCAGACATCTTCACAAAAGCCGGTCTTGTACCTTCCGCATTCAGCTGGTACCTGCGATCTTTACAAGCTCGTCGGTCCACCTTGTGGGAGAAAAGAAAACTTGCGTGTCAAGTACTGCCCACTGCCACTTAAGCTTGGCAGTTCTGCGGGCTATGTTCCGATGTATAAACCAAAAAAAATGTGTAAGAAACAACGTCACCTACCGTTTGCTTTCTTGGCTGCACGATACTATCCCATTCTCTCAATGTGTACGATCCATCGAAGTTGAGCATATTTTATCTTTCCTATTAATTTAATTTATGTAATTTATGCCGAAATTCAACATTGGAAACCGTTCGACTCGCTGCGAGCAGTTCAAAAATAGTCCCTGAAATGCTTAACGCAAAGTGCCCTCCACTACCACTGCACTGAGCCCAAACAAAAAAGAAAAATTATACGTTGAGGCGTCTGTTGCAGATAACGCTGATCTGCCTGATGGGCGTGATTTCCCGCATGGACGCCTATGCGGTCCTCTACGCTGTATGGCTGTTCCTCCTTTCCTCCATGCATCGCCAGACCCTTTGCAAGATCTGGGGAGTGTTCACAGCATTCGTGGCCTTCATAGTGCCAATGCAGTACATTCTTGCAGTTGGATTCCTGCCCACGTACTGCATGTATCCATGGACGAGCAGCTCCGAGGTGAGTGGTTTTAAGCTAGGTCAGTCTGCTGGTGATCGGTCTCGTACGTGAGTGAATAAAGTGAAAAAGACCGGCAGCGATGCGAGTGCGCGCGACCTGATTTTGACTTATCAAATGATAGCACCAAGGCTAAGGAGTTCGCCTGGATGAGTACCACCGTCTTATCTATTTCCACCAAGCCGTTCCGGATTTATTTTATTTTTCTTATTCAATAGGCTTGCATTTGACCTCAACTCACCTGATGGAAAGCGACGATGAGGTCGGAGTTTGAAGGTTGTGGAAGCCAGCGCAATTACAGGCATGAGGCATTTCATAGTCCTCACAATGATAACACGCACTTGCGGTTCTGCATTTTTGTTAGCTGCATCCTAAATGCAGAACTTGTCCTCACTGCCCCATTTGGATTTCTTATCCTGTACATGGAGGAGAAGGATCCTTTCTGTAAGAAATGCCGTCTCATTATCATCTGCTATATTCAACAGCAACTGAAGCATCTCCACACCTGGCTGTTCCAGCCGTACTACAGCAAGGAGCCGAATGCCATGAAGCTGGTATTCGACTACCTGCTACTAGTGTTCGCGACGCTGCAACTGCGCGTGTTTCGCATGGAGCAAGCTGACTGCGCGTGCGCCGGCGGCAGCAACGACGAGGATACCAGCGACTGGGAGACTCAAGAATTTGTCAATCCGGTGCCGGACTTTCTGGGGACTGTTAGGTATGGCGAGATTTTTGCTGTGAATATGAGCTCGGTAGCTTTCTTGGATTATACTAGTAGTCGACAGTTGCTGGTAACGTTTCACATCCCAAGTATCCGCTAATCTATTGTTATCAATTGTTCTCGCGACCCACTATTGTGTCGCCAGGACATGACGGGTTAAAGCAGTGTAACGAGACTGATAGGGTTAAATGGAGTAGACTTGTAGCGCCGATCCCACCTCCTGGGATAAGAAAAAAGAATGGGAAGAAGAAGAAAAGATATAAGGCGCAAGGGACAAACATAGTTACTTACTTATTTACTTGGCTGGCTTAGCGACCCAAAGAGGATCTTGACCTCCGACATAGATAGTGTCATCACAGCCCGTAACAGTCCACTGCAGGACTTTGGGCCTCTCCCACGAAAGAGGAGGTTATTGCCATAATCTCCACGCTTGGTAGGCGGGTTGGAGATCGCAGTGTTTAAATATAAAAATGGAAAATGCTGCTGCCCAATTTCCAAACTACGGAGACTCTTGATCTCTTGCCTCGAAAACATTAGTCGTCTTGTACGACACCCATGAGTGTAAGGGTTGGTGCTATTCTACTCTGCCGGACACCACATAGATAGTGTAATCCTCTAATAATTTCGAAACCGGTCATTCAAATAATATCAGTATCATTTTCGAAAAATATTCATACTTTACGCATGGCCGCGTAAAAATTAAGTCCGCCAATTGTATTTATTTTAGTCCAATAAGGTTTTTAAATAAATAAATATTGTTTGGTCCGGTTTACAGGTGATAATTGCTAAATAACAATTGAACCATAGTAAATGACCCGCACATTGTTTCAGGTCAAGGCTGGATATCTTGAAGCGCGTAATATTTCTAGGTATGCCGTGGCTGACACTTGCGATAGTGTTCATGACGGGAACCTATCGCATTAACTTGTTCTCTATGGGATATATCATCGGGTCATTCGTCTTCCTCTGGCAAGGAACCGACTTCTATTTGCTTCCCAAAGACAGCATATTGCAATGGTGAGCGATTGTCAAATGTGGGTATTTACAATTCGATTTGAAGCACCACTTTGGAAGGTTTTCCCATAATCTCTATATTTGACGGACGGGTTACAGATCATGGTCGTCATCATCCTGGCGTTAAGGCCAGATATGCTCTAGCGTTAAAAAGTTTGTTAAAACTACCTATAAAAGAAAACGCTGCTTTGCTAGTCTAACCTTGGGGTCTTCAAGTCAAGAGCAAACGTATTGGAAACGTCCATAGGCTGCGCTGACTGCTTAGGACCTGCTGCATCAGGCAGGCCGTAAGCTAGGCTGCCACCCTAGTAGTATAAAAAATCGGTTAATAAGTATCTTCTAGGCCAGCATGCTACATCTTCGACCTCATCGTAGCTTCCCACCAGATGAGATGAAGTCAAATGCAAGCCTATTGAAGCCCATGAAATAAAGATGATCCGAGCATGTCTTCTTCTAAGACATTAGCCGACATCATCAGTCAAAATGACTACTGCTATATTCTACTCTGTCTAAAAAATTATAGCTGTATCAGAAGCAGAGTAGGGTGTTTTTGTAATTGTATATATAAATTTTGAGGTGACCTATCCCGCCGCAGGTGGTCGTGGCTACAGTTGTACAACATATCAGTTGTGGTTGTGAAGATACTCCTCCAGCTCCTCGGGTGCATCTTCACAGACACAATGCAGGAGCATGCTTGCTGGCTTGTCCAACTACTGAGCATTGGATGCGTAGATATATTTGCTAGCAGGAACATTGCCAAGATCCATAAGATAGACTACAGTTTGCAGGTGAGTTGACATCTGTCCCCATGAACCATACACTCCAATATGAAACAATGCCAAATGCCCAAAAATATCCACTTGAATTTGAATGCAGAATTCAACGTGCTCGGTGCCGCAAGAGAACATCAGTCTGGCCTGGGACAGCATTTGCTTTGCCTTCCTGCTGCTTCAGAGGCGGAGCTTTCACAGTTACTACTTCCACCGTGTTATCGACGAGATCAAGGCAATAACAACACTCGAGCCCAGGTATCTTCATTGTATTATCGTTCGAACAGTCTATCGCCGTCCACTGCTGAACGTCGACCTCCTCCAAAGATCCATCCACTGCCCATCATCCTTTAAGGATCGTCGATCCATCGTATCACAGAGCATCCCAAACTACGTTTGCCAAGACACGGTCTCCACTCCGACACAAGTCGGCTCCATCTACCATCAGTTCGTCTGGTGTCATGATCGGCCCAATTCCACTTCAGCACACTGATCCTATACGCGATATCGGGGACTTTAGTTATTTGCATATTATGGTTGTAGTTAATACTGATCAGGCCAAGTTCTAGGCAAACCAGTTTATCCTTCACCTATCACAAAGAAAGGTTTTGCCAATAAGACATACATCGTAGACGAAAAAGTTGATCAAGATAAATTATGTTCCTGTTATAAATATTGATGCAGAATGTTTAACCATTTTGACATTGTTTGTACATATACAGAGCTGCAGAATTGGTCGAAGAGCTACATCAGAAGCAAATGCAACTACCGAAGCAAAAGGCTAAAGTATTCGAGAAGATAAAAGAGGAGATGCAGCGCATCAAGATGAACCAGAAAAAGTCGAAGGGGGCCTTGAATGCTGAGGACCCGTGTCAGCATGACTGTGGTAGGTATTCTTCATCAATAATTTAATTATACCTATTATAAGTATACAAATATACCGTCTCGGTGTGCCATTCATCTTCCGAGACTGTTCTACCTACGTTCAAGCAGGACAAGATTACGTTAACATTTTTTACTAACTTCTAAAGGATAAAAATAATAAATTTCGTCACGGATAGAATACGTAAAGGATCTTATTTTAATTTCTGTGGGTAAAACCCGATTGAACTAAGCATTTGGGAGTCACAAAATCGGTGTCATAAAGATTTGGCTGCCTTAGTGAGTTTAGTTTTTACTTACTTACTTAATAATGTCATGCCAACACAATAGACAAGAAGACCTGGTTCGTCAAGCTGCAGGGCATCATGGAGACTGTCTTGATATTGTTGGAGAGCATCGTCGTGTCGCTGACGCAGCACCTGATGAAGTGCTCGCGCGACTACCGTTGCGTGTCCAACACTCTCTCGGTTGAGAAGAAATTGATCAAGGTCAGTTTGGTACTTTATTTGTTTAATTTTTTTATGCTACTTGGTGATATATCATCATCAATCATATTTCAAGTATTGCAAACGGTCCTAGGATATGGTCCTGCTTATCATCAAACGGGCCGCTTATTTGCCACTAGAGGTCGAAAATCTTTGTTAGTGCTATAAAAAATGTCGTTGGTTTTGACGAAATAGCGTCTATACTATATCCATACTTTGATTTAATAAGTTAACTTACCTCATTAAACAGAAATATGACAGTAACATTTGACCATTATACATCCTTATTACTATTATTTTGCATCAATAGCTGCTTATATTTTAACTAGCTGGCCCGGCGCGAGTTCATTCGTGTGTTGTCCTATGTACCTTCCTCTTGTCCTCCATTAGTCTATCATTGAAAACCGCATTAAAATCTGTTTCGTAGTTTAAGACATCTAAGAACAGACAGAGGGACAGACGGCAGGAAGCGACTTTGTTGTATATTATTTGAATAAAATAATTTCACAGAAAAGACCAGGCTTTGGCATCGGTGTGAGAGAAGGCTCGCAAATGCGATGGGCACCACTGCCTGGAGGTCTTCAAAAAATTTTAATGTAAGTAATTTAATTTCCTAGGTTTAATGTTCACGGCTTGACCATGACCCAGAATTTGGCAGATCAATTACAGTGGAGCGATTACCATCTGATCTCCGTGGCCCTGCTGCCAAGGGAACCTGACCAGATTGGATTATGGTTACACATCCAGTCGTCTGAATGTGCAGGTTTCATCACGATGTTTTCTCTCACCGTAAGAGCATCGGTTAATCAGTTAACTAATGTGTAGAACTCAGAAAAGTCATTGGATAGTTTTATGTTGATATTCATTACCAAACACAGAAGGAGAGTTATTTAGCTTTATTGTTGGTACGTAAATGATTCAAACTCATGCATGCATGAACACTCTATCCAGGTCTTAAATAAACATTCAAATCGATTGATTCAAGATAAAAGATGATGATTATTATTACTTGCTTCCAGCAAACACACCCCCATGCAGGAAGACCATACCGACTCGCTGTTGCGCGAACACAGCTCACTGCGGAATCTGTGCGTCGCGCTCGGGTACGCTGCGCTTGCGCAAACAAAAACCGTGTGCTATATCATGGTGTTCTTTAACTCGGTACGCTGATCCTGCTTATTACATACTAGCTTTTGCCCGCGACTTTGTCCGCGTGTGATCCGGTTATAACGTTCCAGACCTTTCCCGCGAGAAATTGAATTTCGGGATAAATTATGGTCTAAATCCGTTCAGTAGTTTTACTTTCGCATTTATAATATTAGTAGGATTTAGGATTAGTAGGATAGGATGCCGTCAAAGTCAACCATGGCGTCTGAGTGACGGTATTGTTACTTGATCTGGCTTTAAAGGCAAAAGCCATCATTGCAAAAGTCGCCTTGCAAACAAGAAGGTTTGATTTCTCGAAAAAAAAAGTACTTAATCTGACATCGTTTCTGTTTACCACAGTTGATATGTATATTATTACTAGCGACCCGCCCCGGCTTCGCACGGGTGCAATGCTGATACTAAATACACTACAGAAAAACTGTGAACGTTGTATATAAAAACATAGCAGCCCGCTCCGGCTTCGCACGGGTATAAAATATATAGCCTATGTGATTAAAATCGATTCAGTAGTTTTGATTTATTCATTACTGCCCGTGGCCCGCACGCGTTAAATTTGGAGTAAAACAATCCCCCTTTCCCTATACCATGAAGATTTCCTGCTATCTTTGGAATATCTAAATTCATACACTACATTTTTACTTATTTACTTTTTACATTTTTAACTATTTATTTTATTTTTACAACATATTACATGAATGTCTTTATAAACAACGTTCACAGCTTTCTTGTCATTAGACAATACAAACATGTTTTCTCTGGAGGTCACTCTTGAAAGAGCGACATACAGTTGTCCATGTGAAAAACAGTCAACGCTCAAATCTAAGCCTGCAACGTTGAAGGTTTGACCCTGCGATTTATTAATGGTCATTGCAAAAGATGTCTTTACCGGAAACTGTAAACGTTTAAATTGGAAGGGTAAATCCGATGGTATCAGAGGGATTCGGGGAATCAATAAATCTTCTCCGGTACCACATCCTGTGAGTATTGTGCACTCTATTATGAAAGTTTTCAATGATTTTACCAGCAAACGCGTGCCGAATCGTCTTCCAAGAGCCCCATAGCTTTGCATGCTGCTTGATAAGTATTGTAAACAACACCTTGTACAGTTCTTAGATGTGCAAAGGATGTCGGGCCTTTTACAATATGCAGTAACATTCTCAGATAAAAGCATTCGCTGTTGTTGGGATGAACCACGTAGACTCTGCCAAGAGCATCCGTTTTTTTTACTCCGGGGAAACCATCAACCGCAGTACCTTGTTTTCGCCGTTGAAAAGTTTTAGAACTCTGGTTCCATGTATAGTAACCTGGAACTCTGTCATATGTCAGTGTTTTCGCGAAATCATCTTGAGCACATAACTTGAAGAATGCTGTCAATGTTGTATCCCGCGGGTTATTAACAACTTCTTGTATATTGTTCTCTGTGAAATATACTCTTTGTCCATTTTCTAAATGAACTGCAAGGTGGACAATTGTGGGAGCCCGGTCGTGCACTTCGAATGATAAAATCCTCCATACAGCTTCAGAGCTGCAGATGTAACGTCCAGACTGATATTTTTCCACTTCATTTGGTGATTGTATGCTGAAAGTGGCTTGATCACTGCCTTAATATTAATGTACTTAGGAACATATTGAATTGACTTTATTGAATTGCACAACTCTACGTTGATGTGGGCATCAAAAATTTTCAAAAGGAGCGGATTATAGGGAACGATCCATCGGTTATCAATATCATGGTTTCGGACGGTAGCATTTTGCCCACCCTGTTCTGGCGATCGTCGACGATATTTGGGATATCCGTCATCGCTAGTACTTGTTTGAGTTTGGAACGACTTCGGAAATTTTTTGCTGCATTTAGAATCTCGCATACATGGAGAATTCGGGTTTAAAGTCCCGCAAGGGCCGTGTACCATATGTTTCTTTACGATTTCGTACAGGATAGGATCTTCATCTTTATCCGGTAATTCAGCTGAAATAACCCTGTCAATTTGGTTTAGTCTAATTTTGTTCACTAACCACACCAACAGGTGTACATGTGGCAAGCCATGTTTCTGCCATTCTATTGTGTACAAATGACAGCGCGGCGGACCGAATATATGAGACTTGTTAATGAGTTTCTGTACTTTTAAATGGAAGACTCTGTTAACTATATCGTATCTCTCTTGTGGACTTAAATTGGTGTTAATATTTTCTTTGATTTCCGGCCAATTTGGGTTACATGTTGCAGTTATAAATAAATCAGGTTTGCCGTAATTTCTTACGTAAGTCATGGCGTCTTGCGATTTTTCGTGTAAATATCGAGGTCCACCTGTGAATGATGAAGGTAGTATAACCAACTGCCCAATGCCGTTGCGGTGTTCATTCGCCTGTAAAGCATCCTGAAGATGAACGTAATTTTCAGCTCTCAATTTAGTTTGATTATTACGGATGAAGGCCAATCTCTCAGATTCAATTTTCGCATATTGATCTACCAAGTATTGGTTTGTTAACATTCCATATCTAAGCAAAGTATTGAAATTGTTACGTCTTGTCATTATACGGTAGCAATAGTAGTTCATACATGACACTGTTTTACGCAGAGGTGTACCACCGATTGGGTCAACTTGAGAAATATTAATGGCATAACCATTTTCTCCACGACATAGCATCAAAGGATATTGTAAGCTGTCATAAGATCTGTGTAACTCTGAAATTTTTTGCAAATTATCATCACGATTATGCAATACAATATCTCTTTTGTCAAATTGCTGTCCAGCTATCACCACTGCTACTTCACTCGTGGAAGGCGCATTGTATCGTCCTCTGTGTTCTCCAACAGGAACTTTATTTGCATGGATTACGACATTAAAGTCAGGAGTATCTGCTGGAACACTCTCAATCGCAGTTTTGAAAGACTGTATGTAGCAATTATGAGAATGTAACATATCTTGGAGAGATCTAATCAAATCTCTATCAATTGGCTGTGCCACACTTGTACACCGCGTAGATGCTTGTGTATCTGGATCTGCAATAAAATATATTTGCAGAAATTTGTGATCATCGGGTCGAAGTGGTAGCAAGCTCCCAGCTAAGTGGTACACTTGCCCTTGAATTTTAAATGTAGGCATGAACCCACGCTCAACGACTTGCTTATTCTTAAAAGAGGTCATTTGAAATGCGTTATTATAACGGCGTATATTGCGCATGAATTGCTTGGATTTCTGATGATCACCCGTAAGAAGAGATTGAAGTGGTTCAGGTGGAGGGAGAACTTCTTCTAATTTGACTTTTCCTTGTAAGCAACACATGCCTTTCGATTCGTCCTTGAATTTCAATGCCAAGCAATGTTCACACACTACTGACATAGTACCTATTGATACTATACGATCGTTCTTGTAAGAAATCAAAGGATCGTAATTCATGGCAGAATTTTCTTTATTCACCCATGAATTAGTAACTCGTGCTGATGATTCTCTGGCTCTCTGTATTCGATGTCTTTCCCTATCTCGGCTGCGGTGAACCTCACGCTCTACTGAAGATTCTCTCTCTCTCTCAGCTCTATATCTATCCCGAAGCTGACTGAGGCGAGTCTCACGCTCTACTGACGATTCTCTGTCCCTCTGAACCGTATGCCTATCTCGATCCCGGCTGCGGCGAATCTCACGCTCTACTGAAGATTCTCTCTCTCTCTCAGCTCTATATCTATCCCGAGCCTGACTGAGGCGAGCCTCACGTTCCGTTGACGATTCTTCATCTCTTGCTGAACGTACTCTTCTGGCATTCACTGTACTACGACCTATATTCGAACGACGACGTCTTCCAGACATGACTTTATAATTTCTGTACAAAATTTACTCAGTTCTATATGTATGATTACCTATGCACAAATTGCCATATTATTAGTATGTGCCGCAGTAAAAAATATCTAAATTCTTACCATTTAGAAACAAAAGATAATCAACAATCATAAAAAACAAAAGATACCTATTCTATTCAGTTCTTTTTTTTTACTGAAATACCTCAACTTAAACAACGATTTTAATTAAATTAAAAGTACTTAAAAAATAATTTGCTATTCGTGCGACTAAAAACAAAAGATAATCAACAATCATCAACAACAAAAGATACCTATTCTATTAAGTACTTTTTCTGAACTTACATATCTCACCTTAAATCACGATTTTTGAAAATAATTTCCCTAATATTAAATTGATCTAACTGTAAATTTTAATCAAGATCTTAATAGAAAATTGCAATCCATAAATTATGGTTTTATTTAATCTAATCTTATCTCACCTTATGTAGGTACTTATAATTACTATAAGTGCGATTTAAAAATTAACCTTAGAATAGAATATAATTTATATTTTAAAACTACTATCATACAATTATTTATCGTAACTTACTTATAATTACTGATACGTTGTCGCGCTGAAAAGCACGTTTTTATAACGCGTCCGATCGCTGCTAAATTCAAAGTGCTATAGGGAAAACCGCGGCCTCAGACGCGCTATTTATAGGCACGCTCTTGCCGCACCGGGCGGCCGGCCGGTACCGCCGCAAACGCTACGTCCTGCAATTTTTAAATCTGTAATATCTTCGAAAATATTCACTTAAATCATACGGTGTAAATCATAGGGCCATATAGATCTATATTAAATGAACAATGTATTCAAGGTATTTAATTGGTTAAGGACGAATGCTGTATTGGTTAAAATCGCTTCGAAAATTAGCCATTATTTGTCGTAAAAAGTAAATGACAAAAAAAAGTTATTGTGGGTTATCCATAAGAGATAGACATATACCATCACGGACTTTTCTGTAGACCTTTTCAATGTGTACAATACTAAGTACATTATTTTGATAAAACTCGTAGGGTTCAGCCTGCGTTTGCAATGTAAGCGGAAAAAATGTAAATATTTACAACATCACATTAGAAACCTCAAAAATAACAGTACTTCTCCACTATTTAATGAATGTTATTATACATATAAACTTTCCTCTTGAATCACTCTATCTATTAAAAAAAACCGCATCAAAATCCTTTGCGTAGTTTCAAAGATTTAAGCATACAAAGGGACATAGGGACAGAGAAAGCGACTTTGTTTTATACTATGTAGTGATTAAGCAAATAACTACTCAAAATATGTATAAATTTATGTGTCGACCAATGTGTTATTTGTTGAATTTCGTACGTAGTTATATTTTCAATACACCACATACATATTGACCCTGTGACGGCGGCGCTGTTGTCGACAATAAAATGACTTTTCAAAATGGCGACACTTGGCGGACCAGATAAGTTTGTGGCACTGTAAAGTAATTATTGACGAAGCATGACGACCTTTGTCGCACAGGATACATGTTTGTCTCTCGCCTACTTTAAGTTAAAGCAAATAAGTAGAAGCGCGACAAAGAAAGTCACGCTACCTGTAGAGAGTTTCATATAATCGAATGTGTTGTCTTTAGATACTGCAATTTCCTACACTTCTCTCAGTCCCACTGCCTTTGATGGTGTACCTTTGGGGCATGACCTCCTTCCCGCGGCCCTCCAAGACTTTCTGGGTCACCATGATTGCTTACATACAGGTAAGGAAATATTTACTGTACCTCGTGCTTAGCTTCAAAAGAATATTTTCAGAAATTGTTTATTTCCAATGTTGTTTTAAACCCCCGCTGAAAAAAGAGGGGTGGTATAAGGTTGACATGTGTATCTGTGCATCTGTGTGTCTGTCTGTGGCATCGTAGCTCCCGAACGGATGGACCGATTTGGATCCGGTTTTCTCTATTTAAAAGCCAATTTAAGGTAAAAAAAGGTATTTTCTATCAGTAGTTTAGAAAATATTTGAGTATAGATATGTATTGGTCGGGGATTATCCAAATTTTTCTCCGCTCCCGCTCCGGCCATGTACCAATGACTATTTTCTAAGTTATGTACATTAGTTGAAAACTAACCGATGCTCTTACGGTGAGGGAAAACATCGTGATGAAACCTGCACATTCAGGCGACTGGATGTGTAACCATGATCCAATCTGGTCAGGTTCCCCGAATAGCAGGGTCCGGGAGGTCAGATGGCAGTCGCTCCACTGTAATTACCTGACCTGCCAAATCCTGGATCATGGTCAAGGCGGACCCCGGGCCCCGGGCGCGAGAGCACAACCGGGACATAAATGCCAGGATGATTATTTTTTTTATTTTATCCAAATTTTTTTGTCGTTTCGGTTATATTATTTACTAGCGACCCGCCCCGGCTTCGCACGGGTGCAATGCTGATACTAAATACACTACAGAAAAACTGTGAACGTTGTATATAAAAACATAGCAGCCCGCTCCGGCTTCGCACGGGTATAAAATATATAGCCTATGTGATTAAAATCGATTCAGTAGTTTTGATTTATTCATTACTGCCCGTGGCCCGCACGCGTTAAATTTGGAGTAAAACAATCCCCCTTTCCCTATACCATGAAGATTTCCTGCTATCTTTGGAATATCTAAATTCATACACTACATTTTTACTTATTTACTTTTTACATTTTTAACTATTTATTTTATTTTTACAACATATTACATGAATGTCTTTATAAACAACGTTCACAGCTTTCTTGTCATTAGACAATACAAACATGTTTTCTCTGGAGGTCACTCTTGAAAGAGCGACATACAGTTGTCCATGTGAAAAACAGTCAACGCTCAAATCTAAGCCTGCAACGTTGAAGGTTTGACCCTGCGATTTATTAATGGTCATTGCAAAAGATGTCTTTACCGGAAACTGTAAACGTTTAAATTGGAAGGGTAAATCCGATGGTATCAGAGGGATTCGGGGAATCAATAAATCTTCTCCGGTACCACATCCTGTGAGTATTGTGCACTCTATTATGAAAGTTTTCAATGATTTTACCAGCAAACGCGTGCCGAATCGTCTTCCAAGAGCCCCATAGCTTTGCATGCTGCTTGATAAGTATTGTAAACAACACCTTGTACAGTTCTTAGATGTGCAAAGGATGTCGGGCCTTTTACAATATGCAGTAACATTCTCAGATAAAAGCATTCGCTGTTGTTGGGATGAACCACGTAGACTCTGCCAAGAGCATCCGTTTTTTTTACTCCGGGGAAACCATCAACCGCAGTACCTTGTTTTCGCCGTTGAAAAGTTTTAGAACTCTGGTTCCATGTATAGTAACCTGGAACTCTGTCATATGTCAGTGTTTTCGCGAAATCATCTTGAGCACATAACTTGAAGAATGCTGTCAATGTTGTATCCCGCGGGTTATTAACAACTTCTTGTATATTGTTCTCTGTGAAATATACTCTTTGTCCATTTTCTAAATGAACTGCAAGGTGGACAATTGTGGGAGCCCGGTCGTGCACTTCGAATGATAAAATCCTCCATACAGCTTCAGAGCTGCAGATGTAACGTCCAGACTGATATTTTTCCACTTCATTTGGTGATTGTATGCTGAAAGTGGCTTGATCACTGCCTTAATATTAATGTACTTAGGAACATATTGAATTGACTTTATTGAATTGCACAACTCTACGTTGATGTGGGCATCAAAAATTTTCAAAAGGAGCGGATTATAGGGAACGATCCATCGGTTATCAATATCATGGTTTCGGACGGTAGCATTTTGCCCACCCTGTTCTGGCGATCGTCGACGATATTTGGGATATCCGTCATCGCTAGTACTTGTTTGAGTTTGGAACGACTTCGGAAATTTTTTGCTGCATTTAGAATCTCGCATACATGGAGAATTCGGGTTTAAAGTCCCGCAAGGGCCGTGTACCATATGTTTCTTTACGATTTCGTACAGGATAGGATCTTCATCTTTATCCGGTAATTCAGCTGAAATAACCCTGTCAATTTGGTTTAGTCTAATTTTGTTCACTAACCACACCAACAGGTGTACATGTGGCAAGCCATGTTTCTGCCATTCTATTGTGTACAAATGACAGCGCGGCGGACCGAATATATGAGACTTGTTAATGAGTTTCTGTACTTTTAAATGGAAGACTCTGTTAACTATATCGTATCTCTCTTGTGGACTTAAATTGGTGTTAATATTTTCTTTGATTTCCGGCCAATTTGGGTTACATGTTGCAGTTATAAATAAATCAGGTTTGCCGTAATTTCTTACGTAAGTCATGGCGTCTTGCGATTTTTCGTGTAAATATCGAGGTCCACCTGTGAATGATGAAGGTAGTATAACCAACTGCCCAATGCCGTTGCGGTGTTCATTCGCCTGTAAAGCATCCTGAAGATGAACGTAATTTTCAGCTCTCAATTTAGTTTGATTATTACGGATGAAGGCCAATCTCTCAGATTCAATTTTCGCATATTGATCTACCAAGTATTGGTTTGTTAACATTCCATATCTAAGCAAAGTATTGAAATTGTTACGTCTTGTCATTATACGGTAGCAATAGTAGTTCATACATGACACTGTTTTACGCAGAGGTGTACCACCGATTGGGTCAACTTGAGAAATATTAATGGCATAACCATTTTCTCCACGACATAGCATCAAAGGATATTGTAAGCTGTCATAAGATCTGTGTAACTCTGAAATTTTTTGCAAATTATCATCACGATTATGCAATACAATATCTCTTTTGTCAAATTGCTGTCCAGCTATCACCACTGCTACTTCACTCGTGGAAGGCGCATTGTATCGTCCTCTGTGTTCTCCAACAGGAACTTTATTTGCATGGATTACGACATTAAAGTCAGGAGTATCTGCTGGAACACTCTCAATCGCAGTTTTGAAAGACTGTATGTAGCAATTATGAGAATGTAACATATCTTGGAGAGATCTAATCAAATCTCTATCAATTGGCTGTGCCACACTTGTACACCGCGTAGATGCTTGTGTATCTGGATCTGCAATAAAATATATTTGCAGAAATTTGTGATCATCGGGTCGAAGTGGTAGCAAGCTCCCAGCTAAGTGGTACACTTGCCCTTGAATTTTAAATGTAGGCATGAACCCACGCTCAACGACTTGCTTATTCTTAAAAGAGGTCATTTGAAATGCGTTATTATAACGGCGTATATTGCGCATGAATTGCTTGGATTTCTGATGATCACCCGTAAGAAGAGATTGAAGTGGTTCAGGTGGAGGGAGAACTTCTTCTAATTTGACTTTTCCTTGTAAGCAACACATGCCTTTCGATTCGTCCTTGAATTTCAATGCCAAGCAATGTTCACACACTACTGACATAGTACCTATTGATACTATACGATCGTTCTTGTAAGAAATCAAAGGATCGTAATTCATGGCAGAATTTTCTTTATTCACCCATGAATTAGTAACTCGTGCTGATGATTCTCTGGCTCTCTGTATTCGATGTCTTTCCCTATCTCGGCTGCGGTGAACCTCACGCTCTACTGAAGATTCTCTCTCTCTCTCAGCTCTATATCTATCCCGAAGCTGACTGAGGCGAGTCTCACGCTCTACTGACGATTCTCTGTCCCTCTGAACCGTATGCCTATCTCGATCCCGGCTGCGGCGAATCTCACGCTCTACTGAAGATTCTCTCTCTCTCTCAGCTCTATATCTATCCCGAGCCTGACTGAGGCGAGCCTCACGTTCCGTTGACGATTCTTCATCTCTTGCTGAACGTACTCTTCTGGCATTCACTGTACTACGACCTATATTCGAACGACGACGTCTTCCAGACATGACTTTATAATTTCTGTACAAAATTTACTCAGTTCTATATGTATGATTACCTATGCACAAATTGCCATATTATTAGTATGTGCCGCAGTAAAAAATATCTAAATTCTTACCATTTAGAAACAAAAGATAATCAACAATCATAAAAAACAAAAGATACCTATTCTATTCAGTTCTTTTTTTTTACTGAAATACCTCAACTTAAACAACGATTTTAATTAAATTAAAAGTACTTAAAAAATAATTTGCTATTCGTGCGACTAAAAACAAAAGATAATCAACAATCATCAACAACAAAAGATACCTATTCTATTAAGTACTTTTTCTGAACTTACATATCTCACCTTAAATCACGATTTTTGAAAATAATTTCCCTAATATTAAATTGATCTAACTGTAAATTTTAATCAAGATCTTAATAGAAAATTGCAATCCATAAATTATGGTTTTATTTAATCTAATCTTATCTCACCTTATGTAGGTACTTATAATTACTATAAGTGCGATTTAAAAATTAACCTTAGAATAGAATATAATTTATATTTTAAAACTACTATCATACAATTATTTATCGTAACTTACTTATAATTACTGATACGTTGTCGCGCTGAAAAGCACGTTTTTATAACGCGTCCGATCGCTGCTAAATTCAAAGTGCTATAGGGAAAACCGCGGCCTCAGACGCGCTATTTATAGGCACGCTCTTGCCGCACCGGGCGGCCGGCCGGTACCGCCGCAAACGCTACGTCCTGCAATTTTTAAATCTGTAATATCTTCGAAAATATTCACTTAAATCATACGGTGTAAATCATAGGGCCATATAGATCTATATTAAATGAACAATGTATTCAAGGTATTTAATTGGTTAAGGACGAATGCTGTATTGGTTAAAATCGCTTCGAAAATTAGCCATTATTTGTCGTAAAAAGTAAATGACAAAAAAAAGTTATTGTGGGTTATCCATAAGAGATAGACATATACCATCACGGACTTTTCTGTAGACCTTTTCAATGTGTACAATACTAAGTACATTATTTTGATAAAACTCGTAGGGTTCAGCCTGCGTTTGCAATGTAAGCGGAAAAAATGTAAATATTTACAACATCACATTAGAAACCTCAAAAATAACAGTACTTCTCCACTATTTAATGAATGTTATTATACATATAAACTTTCCTCTTGAATCACTCTATCTATTAAAAAAAACCGCATCAAAATCCTTTGCGTAGTTTCAAAGATTTAAGCATACAAAGGGACATAGGGACAGAGAAAGCGACTTTGTTTTATACTATGTAGTGATAATGAATAATATGTCAAATAATTTTTTGGCAAGCGACTTACTTAGGTATTTGAAGAAAAAAAATTATAGCGTAGGTAGAATATGTATTTTGCGTGATGAGGAGATTATTAAAGATGTTTTTGTCAACATGGATAGACTTCTTTAAGTTTTGCGTACACAAAAGAAATCTGACAATCAAATATTATCTCTTTTCTGCAGGTGATAGTGCTGATAAAGACCGTTTTCCAATTCGACATCCTGCCATTCACTCCGCCGAAGATCATCGGTGTCCAGAGGAAGTACCATTATGCTCTCTGCTACCTCCTGTTGCTGCTTACCATCTTATTCCATAGGTAGGTTATAGTAGGTAGGTTTAAGAGAGGTAGGGCATAGTGGGGTATCCCGTTCGAATTTTAGCCGCCCGACTGGAGAAGTACCTCCACCTTACAGAATACCTCAGCTAAACAATACTCTTTTAAATAGTATTGTGTTTCTGCCGGTGAGTAAGGTCTCCAGTGCTCCATGGGGTGGGGATTTGGGGAACCGTGGTTTGGCAGTGGAGGGGCATTTGCATTTTTGCTGCCAGAGCAACGTGCTATAGAGGTGGGCAACGCATTGGCGATACTCTTGGTGTTGAGGATCTCTGGGTCTTTCGTTTGCCGGAGATGTCGGGACGAATTGGACGCCTTTTTTAAGAATTGGCGCATTTTGAAGCATCTAACCGAAAGTCGTGAAAGATGGGTAGGGAGACCTTTGCCGTGCAGTAGGACATAAATATCTAAAATAAATAAATAATAATAAATAAATAAATATTTGAATTTGTCTTTCATAATAATTTTAATCTCGGACGACGCAAGGTTCTATCAAACGTTCATTATTATAAAAAATAAGTTCTCAATGACAATATGTTTTCATTACAATCTTATAAATACGCGTTCGCCCTACCCTACATAGGTAGGTGTGCCAAATTTCAGCTCAATTGAACGCCGGGAAGTGGGTCAAATTAGCCCGAACATATTACACAGGTACATACAAACCTTGCAAGTTAAATAAAAGCTCATAAAATTATTGTTCGAGCCTTTGAATAACCTTCTTATGGCGCAGTCAGGTAAATAGACTTTATTGCTTTGAAACAATACACGAATTATCCAAACCTGCACTACTGCTTTTTATGTTATTACGGCAAACAAACAATCAAACGAGTCACCTGATATACATGGAAAGTGGTACGCCACCTATGTAGCGAAGACGGCATATGGACCTACCCATAACCAGTATTAAAGAAGCTAACGTTGATATGCGCGTCTATAGACTAGCTAGCTTATGTTATACTGGATTTTAATCGGGTAAACCAGTATAAAAGGAGCTAACATTGCTATGCGCGTCTATAGATTAGTTAGTTCATCTTATACTGGTTTGTGTAAATCGATATTCATTTGACTGTTCTAGACGTACCTACATTATTATTTTTAATATTGATAAATGATCTGCCAAGTATAACTAACTATGACTGCACCCTATTTGCTGACGATATATCGGTGGTAATAGATTGTAAAGATGTTAACAATTACAATGACGAAGTGAATAAAAAAGTACAAGACATTATAGAATGGCTGGATAACAATAATCTTAAAGTAAATTTAGAAAAGACAGCATATGTACAATTTGTAAATAGAAATGGTCATAAAAAAGCTTTAACCGTAATAGCAAATAATCAAATTATTGCGGAGTCTAGTCAAACTGAGTTTCTGGGCATCTGGATGGAGGACAGGTGTTCATGGGCCACGCACATCTCCAACTTGTGCAATAAAATAAACTCTTTTGCGTATGCACTTTGGCGGCTCTCAAAAGTTTGCAGTAAGAAAATTGCTTTGCAGGCATATTACGGTTACGTATGTTCCATTATGAGATATGCCATCATAATATGGGGTAACTCATCCCACGTAAATCAAGTACTGATTTGCCAAAAACAGTGCATTAGAGCAATTTGTGATGTTGATTCATTGACATCTTGTAGACCTCTATTTAGATCTCATAATACGCTGACTGTCCCAAGCATGTACATTTACGAGATATGTAAATTTGTTAAGAGTAACATGCACTTATTCACTAAAGTCTCGGAAACTACTGCTTTCAACACAAGGTTTCCAGATAGATTGGTATACCTTCCCATTCAACGACACTATATGGCACAAACAGTAATGCAATGGCAATTAAAATATATAATGGCCTTGACAGTACTATGAAATTATTGCCATTAAATATGTTTAAACGCAAGTTAAAAAAATTGTTGATACAAAGCTGTTTTTACAGTATTAGTGAATTCTTTGAGTCAAATCAGCGCCGTCGCTGAATTGTATACTACCTGCAATTAATAAAACGTATAGCTTAGGACAAATTTTTCATTACGTTCTCGTACACAAAATAAAGCGACATTTGATCACAGCAATAAAATTAAAAATATTATGTAGACTCACTTGCGTTGTGATCATCACAGAAAACTCGGATTTAGATTTAATAGCTCGCCAAACTATATTTGTTTCGCTGGTCGTTTTGCGAAGAGTCAGAATGGCCGTTGGCTGTCAAACTAAATACAGGGTGTCCAGTGGCAGATTTCAAAGTTTGAACAAACGTAGTTTCTGAACGCAACATGTGAGAGGGGCGCGGGGGGCGTCGTTGAAAGCGCAAGCGCTGCGGATTTTTTAGTAGCCATGGAACAGTGGAGTGGAGAGCACCGCGCTTTTGCTGTCGAGGCGTACATTTCGAGTGGTTTTTCGCTGTCTGAAGCACGCCGTCGATTTAATTATCATTACGGTATTCGTCGATTGCATGATGGACCATCGATCAACCTCATTCAGTCATGGGTAGCAAAGTTCAGAGCTACAGGATCAACATTAAATAGACCCAGACCAGGACCTATACCAACGGTAGCCACGGACGAAAATGTTGAACGTGTTATGGTTTCTGTCACTGAAAATCCCCGTTTATCACTTCGTGCACGTTCATCGATATTGGGAATTACGAAATCAAGTTTACAGGTTATAATGCGAAAAAAACTCAAGTTCCATCCGTATAAAATTCAAATCGTTCAAGATTTACACGATTCTGACTTTGCATTAAGAAAAACTTACGCGGAGGAGATGTTGTTGAGATTTCGTACTGCTACTCGGATGGGTAACATATTCTTTAGTGACGAAGCCCACTTTCACATCGGAGGATATGTGAATAAGCAAAATTTCCGTTACTGGGATGTCCGCAACCCAAGACAAATGCATCAAGAACCTTTACATAAACCTAAAGTTACAGTCTGGTGTGCAATGTCTGCATCTGCCATCATAGGGCCTTATTTCTTTGAAAACCAACGTGGCCAAACTGTAACTGTGAATTCGGAGAGATATACCGAGATGATAAATGACTTTTTTAGACTGGAACTACAGAATAGTCCATACTTCAACCGAAACACGTGGTTCCAGCAGGACGGGGCCACAGCTCATACTGCTAATGTGTCTATGAATGCAGTGCGGCAGTTATTTCAAGAAAAAAACATATCCCGAAACGGCACCATACCGTGGCCACCTAGGTCACCAGATTTAAGCCCATGTGACTTTTTCTTATGGGGATACTTAAAATCCGTTGTTTACAAAACAAATCCGAGCACTGCGACACAACTTAAAGACAATATTCGAGCCGAAATCAGCAGGATCCCCCAGCCTCTCTGTAAACGCGTTTTTGAAAACATGCGTGCTAGACTCGAAGAGTGTGTCAGGCTCGGTGGCCGCCATTTGGAGAACGTGGTTTTCAAAAAATGAAATCCGCATTTGTTGTTTTTAAATTACAATAAACATACTTTGTATTAGAGGTGTAGTTTTTTTTTTACAACTTTTCGAACTTTGAAATCTGCCACTGGACACCCTGTACAATAAAAAATATGACATGAAGTGGTTGTGACGTATGGAAATGTTGCCAGTGTAAAGTAAAAGTTTGCGTTTGGTTACGTTGATTCTTATTTTGACATTTCTAACGTGTTAGCGCAAGTGTTATGGCTTTTATTATTGTTAATTATTGAAAGTGACATGATTGTTTTATAGCTTTATATCCTATTACTTTTTTTATACTTAGGAATTTTTGTTGCGGACATTTTAATAATAATTATATTAATTATGCTCAAATATTGCATGCCAGATTCTGGTGAAGTGTGAGAAACGACTATAAAAATTTGTAACATCTACCATGTACCACATTTTACAGCAATAAATTATTCATTCATTCATTCATTCAAAATACATACTGAAATATCACGTGTCTAAATATAGCTAGCTCAGATCCGGTGTTCAAAAACCTTTTTTTTAAATATTTTTAGATAAGACAGGCATTTGACCGCCATCTCACCTGTTGGTAAGTGACGATGCGGCCGAAGATGGAGCATGCCGTCTTGGAACAGCCTTTTTACTCTAGCCTTGAAGGCATCCAGATTATATTGATCAGGGAACCTTAACAAATTCTTCTACTGCAGGTTCAAGCTGCAATCCCTCGGGCTGTGGAAGAATTCAGTCCGCAAGGAGCCTGAGGAGGAGGAGGACAAAGAGTACTTCAACGTGTATGAGCCGTAAGTATTTACGGACTGTTTTAGTTAGGATTGATGGGGAGTAATGAAAACTACATATTATAAAACCCAAAGTCTCACGCCGCGTCTGTCTGTCTGTTCATGATAAACTCAAAAACTACTGAACGGATTTTCATGTGGTTTTCACCAATAGACAGAGTGAGGAAGATTTAGTTTTATTAATTTGTTTAAGGGTCGCTAATCGCTAGTATTAATAATATGAAAGCATTCAGGACTAGTTCTGTTTTCAAATGTGTATACGTACGATCGTACAAAAGTAATACAACAGACGGCTGTAGGTGTGGGAGATGAGCCTCTTAGAAGCATGAATATCCTGTGTAGCGTTGCCAGATCGTACCTTTTTGTACGATCGTTGATTTACGTACTATTTGGCCAACTGTCGTACCTTTGGCGTACTTTGCTCCCCATCGTACTATTTAGTGCGTTTTTACAAAATGCTAAATTTCGCTGAGAGGGGTAACATAATGGATTTTGACGAGGTTTTGCTCACTGGCACCACCGGCGAGTAAATAAGGTCTTATCTTGTCAAAATAACGCCACCCCCCTAGGCCAATAAAATAGAAGAGAAGGTAAACCGTACCTTTTTAGCCATTTTCGTACTATTTTAGGAGCCTGGACGTACTTTTTTGGAAACTACTGCTGGTAACACTGATCCTGTGCTACACGCCTTAAGTTTGTTCGACTGTACCTAAATGAACAGACTGATAGACATACCACTTTATCCGTTTACGAAATTGTAGTTTGCGTATGGTACGGTTTTATCGTTGTGGGTCTAGGTTGCTCTGTCTCTTTTACAAGTATCTTTTATTTATTGTTTAGGAAGGCACAGGGACCACCTTATGGAAAGTGGCCACCGTCCTCCAGGACATTTGCAATCTAAGGGGAGCGGATGCGGTGCCGGCATTTAAGAGATCTTGTATGAGTAACGTTAATTTTATTAAATAGAGTTTATCTCTTTTGACAGGTTTTAGTCTTGTTGAGGACCGAAGCCCATTTTCTGCCAGCCACATGGAAATCAACAACGCAGAGCAGAGCAAGACGGATGTCTGTGGGAAAAGCATGCGCCAATCAGAGGCTGAGGTCTGCGCTAGTCGGACTTACATGTTACTGAATAAAATATTGTTGTACCAGACTTGAAATTTGGACACGCCTAAATAGCGACAAGTAAAAAAAAATTTTTTTGGAAAAAAAAACATTTTTAAATGTTGAAAATTGCTGTGTCATAAAAGACACTGTAGGAAAATTGACCTACCTTAAACCTACACCTACCTTTATCTATAGTACCGTTTAAAAATTATTGAAATATTTGATGTATTTTTAAAGGTGTGTCATTTACGATACTGGAGGCGTAAGTAGGTATTATTTATAATGGCTTCCCAACAGTGGCAGCGATCTAGGTGATATTTGTACATATTGATTTTTAGATTAGAATTGTAGGTTAATTTAGTTTAAATTAGATAATTAAGTTATCATATTTATTTAGTTTATTATTTTTGTATGTTGTTCTTTTTTATAAATCTGAGATGTATGTTACTAAAAGAAATGACTTATATATTTGGCGAAGCAATGCATTTGCATTTTGCATTCAATGAGCAAAACAATCCACATTGATTCTCACACTTTTTGCTTTTGAATTTAGACTACTGAATTCAGCCAAATATAATAAGTTTATTATCTATACTTATAATAAAACTGAAACAGGTCTAATTCTGAATTTAGCCAGGTGTAATAAGCGCATAAGTCTGTACATGTTGTGTATAATAGTGTTTCAATGAAATAAACTAGTGACTTCTGCTCGAACCTTGTGAGAGTAATCATCATTTTTCCCGACACCCTGTGTACATCCTCGCTTCGTCAATTAGTGAACTAGCTACTAAATAAATACTATCGTTAAAGTCAATCTGCAGTCTGTACATATAAGGTCTGGCAAGAAAGTCGTAAAAAGGAACTATTGCTCTTGCAACAATGAATTTCTATCAAAACTGCGATATACTAAGTAATTTTTTTTTTCATTATATAGGTTGGTAAACGGGCAAGCCGGTCACCATATGGACAGTACTTACGTACTTAAAAAGTTGGTAAAGGGTTAGCTCCAGTCACTTTTTTTATTAGACTCGCCAGTCATTTGACTGCCATTTTACCTGCGATTATGCGGCCGAAGATGGAGCACGCCTGTCTAGAAACAGCCTATTATTTCTAGTCTTGAAGGCGTCCAGATTATAATGATCAGGGAACACACTCGCAGACAACTTTATAAGAAGACGAGGTACTACGCTAGAACCACTATGAAAATAGCTGCTATCGCCGCCCAGCAGCACATAACACTCGTATCTGGGAAATAAACAACAAACGGCCACGAAAATAAGACAGCGCCGAGTTATAATGGAATACAAAAAGCGCCACGACAGTCGCAAGGCGGGCGGGGTGTGTTTACGTTACACGACACGACTGGGACACGATAGACGACACGACACGTTTGAAAATCCTATTTCCGACTAATATTCCTAACTAGCCACCCGTCCCGGCTTCGCATGGGTGTTCTAGGGATTTTTCTATTGTAATAGGCATGTATTATACAAGCTTAAGGGAGGAGTTCTCTAAATTATAGCGGAAACCGCATAAAAATCAGTTGAGTGGTTTTGCAGGAGTTAGAGATCACTTCTCGGGCTGGCCTCTCCTCCCGTGCCTCTCAGATATTTGTTCCCTACATAATTTGCCAGTCTGCGTAATACGTGGCCATACCATCGAAGGCGGCACTCTTGCAGCTTATATGCGATGTGACGGACGTGAAGGCTTACGAGAATGTGGGCGTTTTGGACCGTTTCGGATGTTGTCTTTGCGAGAAACTCCACAAATCTATCGCAGTAACCGAGTCCAGGTTTAATAATGATCTTGTAGACCTGTTCAATTGTAGTTAACTTAAAATTTGCACAATACTCGATATTGCTACCACCGCTCGTTAAATAGCTCATTTCGGACTATCCAAGGTAAGGTTAGCTGGAAGAAATCCCATTTTGGGATAAGCCCGCCTTTGCAATGTATATTTGTTTTCTTTTGTTATTGTTCTTTATGTAGTTATACGCAATAAAGAGTTTACATACATACATGCATACCTGTCACTTCAGCTTCATCGGCTCTTTGGGGTCACAATTGACACCCATCCTTCTCGCCATTTGGCCCAAGCTACGGATGTCCGGGCTATGACGTCGCTGTCGATGTCCCCGGTTGCGCTAAGTACAGATCCCAGTTATCTGACCTGATACGTTCGCTTGACCTCATCTTCGCCTGTGCGAACGGGTATCTGTACTGTTGCAGGCCATGTACTGTGTCTTCACCACATTAAGCTTCAAATCGCCGTTCTCAAGTGACTTGTTGCACTTAATCACTTGTTATGGAGGTACCTCATGATAATCTCGGATGCCGTATGACAATACGTCTAATATCACATTGAACAGATTGATAGATCACTATTATTTTTTCTGACTGAAAATCGGTTCAGTTGTTTTCTAGATTACCCCCAACAAACAATGTCAAAGTCACTAGTAGCGTCAAAGTCTGTTCCGGCAATTTCCAATGAAAAATACTTCGTTTAAATTGAAGTTCCCTTCCCTACATCACTACATAATTATAAAACAGACACCCGCCGCGTCTGTCTGTCTGTTTGCGATAAACTCAAAAACTACTGAACGGATTTTCATCAAACTTTCACCAATAGATACAGCGATTCATAAGGCAGATTTAAGTGTACAATTTGTTAAGATTACTACCTATGCGAAGCCGGGACGGGTCGCTAGTTAAAAACAATCGTGACATGTAAAAGTCTTCGCAAATGTTAAGTTATTGTTATGGCGGTACTGAGCCTCAGTTTTATGTTCTATCGGCTGCGCTCTCTATTTATATTTTATACTTAAACAGATTTATAGCGGGCCGCGAGCCAAGGAAGGCCGAGAGCGGGCCGTTGTTTGACACCTCTGTCTGCGAAGGTGTAGCAATGCATTTCCAACCTTCGTGAGCGCGCATAAGAGTCAAATTTGAATGCTTGCCTGTTCGTCTACGGATTGACATCATGTAGGTATAATGTGGAGATGGTCTCGGTCTAAGTAGGTGCATGCTTTTGTTGTCCCCATTCATGGGGACGCAGCCAATGGGGACAATTTTGACTTTTGATTTGACACCAAAGTCGATTCAGCAATGTCATTGAAACTGTTTGTAAAATCGATTAGATTTTTTTTGTAAATTTTATTTTGAGGATATGCTGTGTTAGGACGTCACTTTAAAAGGCATACTTTTTGCTCTTAAATTAATATGAATCCACATAAATAAAATACCATAATGTGGTAAATTAAGGACACGCGCTCGTTCATGGAGACAATTTTGACTTTAGATTTTACTTTCAAGTTGATTCAGCATATTCAATGAAACTTTTTGTAAATGTTATTCTGATGAGATATTGTGTTATGACGTCTCTTTAAAAGGTGTACCTACGTCGTAATAGGTTTGCTTTACCTGTTTAAGTATAACGATATCCTCATACATTTTTGTTCGAAATGCTCGAATTTAGTGTATATTTGAAAATATAATTGTTTTTGTTTGTGATTGACAAAAAGCGATGTCAATTTTATTATTCCACCATACCCTATCGCATTACAATAAGTAGGTATTGTCCCCACCTGTCTTTTTTTTTTTAACAGTGTATTGCACGTAATAAAATACATAGAGAAACATCATAAATATAGACGACACAACAGGCACTACTTTTTTCTAAAAGAAATTTCTTCCAGCAGGCCTACAGAAGAGAGATGTGATAAGTAAAGCAGATCGACGTGCGCGATATAGAATACATACTAAAATACTTAAACATAATTAGATGGACAAAAAGCGATGTCAATTTGATTATTCCACCATACCCTATCGCATTACAATACGCAGGTATTGTCCCCACATGTATCGTACACAGGCCTGTCCCCGTCTACAATGCGACTGTATTATGTAAAGCGCAAGAAAGAGGCACAAAGCGCCGCCCGACCAGAGGGAAATAAAAATGTCCTATCAATGCCTCCCTCTAAAAGAGTTGCGGAGCGGACGCACACGGGAAAGAGTCCGGGGATTGGTCTTCGGATAAGGTATGCGATAGATCAAAGGATAGTAAAAGATGAAGGATAGGGTACCTACTTGATGAAAAGAAGTGACTGTTGAAATATTATGAGATTTCGATATCTATGCTAGAAATCTTCACAACCGGAGAAACATCTCACGAGTACTACAGGGACTTACAATACATTTGTAATCGATGTATTAAGATTATATATTAATACACATCATTTATTCATTTATTAATTAAATATATAAATAAATCATAGGTGCTTTTACAAATGCTCTTTTAAAAAGTTTGCTGTCATTGCAAATTTTAGCTCGATCTGTGCGGTGTTGAATTTTCTTTTACTGTAGAATGTAAGGACATCCGCCATTATTCCCATTCCATCAATATTAATTAAAAGCTGCTCGCGTTATCTTATAGAAAACTAAACGAAAATTACCTTTACGAATGTATAAAATTTTACCAGAATAAAATAAAATATGGTGTCCTTCGAGAAAGGATGGAAAGGTTTTTAGGGGGTCGACAACGCGTGGGTGATGCCCCTGATATTGAAAACGTTCATAGGCTGCGGTGACTGCTTACCATCAGGCAGGCAGCTTATTTGCCACCTTAGTGGTATAGAAAAACAAATTATAAAGGGATATATCCAATATCCCGAAACCAGTCTCGAGACTTCACTCCCGTCCACTCCTCCGAGACATTCTATTATCCGGGGGGCGGGATATCATCTCATTCCTTTCTTCGGCCCCGTTTCATCCGTATTTTTGTTTGTTCGTTGCTCACATGCACTGAATGTTATTATGTGTCGCCTCGCCGATATTGGAGCGAGCGGGTTGCGTCGGCGACTTTGAATGCTTAAAAGTGATTTTTGGGTCGACTTTGGTGGCGATTTTGAATGCTTTGGCTTTGCAGTTTGGGTGTTTTATTTTATTTTATTTGGAAGACCAACAGCTATCCAACAACATAATATTAACAATCTTACACAACAGAAAGCCAATTATAGGTCTTCGCTGATAGACTATGGAATACAATAAGAAAAACTGTTGAAACACTCATACCGAATATAAATTAGACACTTAAAACTGATATAGTACTACAGTATTACTAGCAGTTGGGTGTGGTTTGTTGTAGTTCCTTTTTGTAACGTGAAACTTGGTATGTGATTGGAACAAGGGTTGTGCATTCAAATCCTCGCAGTTTCGCCGTAAAATGTATTATAGATAAAGGAGAAAATTCCGGACAAGTGTGAGTAGAACTCACATACGAAGAGTCCCGGACATAGTTGTGATTTACCAAGTTATTTTAAGATCATGGACTTCTTATAGACTTTCCCGTAATCCAAAAATTCTTGAATATGCTACCGATACATATTCATATACATATTCACAATTGATACAATAACATAAAGTCACCAAACAAGATATCCCAAATTTACCATTAGCCTGTTTATATATAAAATATATTATAGTCTCGGTTTTCTCTTCACTGACCCATTTAGATTGTTTATCTTGTTTTTTCATATAGGGAAAATACACTTGTAAGTTATACACAGTTATAAAAGCTCTTGATGATATGGTAACGACGATCTTCTCTATATTTTAGAATAAAGAATCCCTTTGTAGCATAAAATTTAATAAAAGGAAAACACACAATAGAAAGTAAAATGCAGTTTTACAAGCACGTCCGTAGCGGTGCTACGTGCGTAGCCGCCGGCCCCAATATCGTAGCGTGTAAGCCTACGGGCGTAGACTATTGTCTTTATCGAGTTTGTTGAAAGGAACGTAAGTATCGTCGTACTGTTCCGTGAAAGGCGTTTTGTTGGAAGTAGTTGTGGCCAAAGAGTGGAAGAAATAATTTAGACGCGTGATTTTTTATGTCATGTGGTAGACGGACATCTGATGGAAAGTGATTAGAAATCAGTTTTTTTTAATTAGGTAAAGTCATCATCACAGCCCATAACAGTCCACTGCAGGACTGAGGGCCTGTCCCACGAAAGGGGAGGTTATTGCCATAATCTCCATGCTTGGCCGACGGGTTGGAGATCGCAGTGTTATAAAAATACCAATGAAAAACGCTGCTGCCCATTTTCCAGCCTACGGGGACTAGATCTTTAGCCTCGAAAACATTAGTCGCCTTGTACGACACCAACGAGTATAAGGGGTTGGTGCTATTCTACTCTACCGGACACCACACGGCCAACACAACACACAAGGTGAAGTATAATATGTTTATAGCACTTACTTCCAAGGTACAAAAATTACAAAACAATAAGAAAAAGAACAAGCAAAAATGTTTTTATCAAATATACGTCAATGTCATTAGCCGTGTCAACGAGAAGTGCAATGGGCCGCCCTTAGCATAATGCCACGCTGACGCAGTGGCGCTAGTTTTCAGTGCGCCCCAATTTTATTAGGATAGCCAACCAGTATTAGAGCAGTTCACATACAGTGGGATACAGTAGGAGTATTTATAAATGATCAAACGAACTTGCAAGTGAAGTTCGATCGATATTATATGAGTACGCTTCATTCCAAGATATAATTTACCATGAAGTCCTTCTATCCTGCAGGCAACTTCCGCACGTTACATTTTAAAAGACACTCAATTGACTTTTTTACCTTTCTTCTACCTACATACCAGTTCGTTCGTCATTCTTTAGAGTAAATAACACAAAATTTTTGGGTATTGGGAGGGTGGGTGTGTATATCTTCGAATGAAGCGTACTCATATAATATCGATCGAACTTCACTTGCAAGTTCGTTTGATCATATATTATTATACTGTTGTTATCACCACTGTATATAGACATTATGAACACTAGGAGCCAATGCGTTGCCCACCTCTAAAACACGTTGCTCTGGCAGAAAGACAAATGCAACTTTACTGCCAAGGCCCAATTACCAAGGTTTTTACTGTAGGCAACGCGTGGTGATACCCCTAGTATTGCAAACGTCCATAGGCTGCAGTGACTGCTTACCATCAAGCAGGTCATGAGCTTGTTTGTCACCTAAAACATTGAGCACTGGAGACCTTGTCTTATCGACAGATGCGAAGCCAGACTACCCGATATGTATTATTTACTGGTGACATCTGTTAATGTAGCCCAGTGGCAGCGTAGTCATTAGAAGTGCCTCCTAATACTGTTGGCGAAGCGAGGTTGGTCAAGGTCTTCCGTTGGGAACCCTCAGGCTAGTTGATCAGTCTCGCGAGATTTACTGATTCAATTTATGCAAAAAAGTAGTCATACAGAACCCCGACAGCTACTAAAAAACTGAAAAGCAAAAACTCTTGTAAGTTATAATGTTTTTGAAATCGATTGTTGCTCGATCACTCGATTGGATTTTGACAAAAGGCACCTAAAATCCGCCATTTTGAATGTTTGAAATTTTAAAGTTCCCATTGTCACTCGCGCGACCAAGACGAATCTTACAGCACCTCAAATAGGTAATACAATCCAATGAGCCATTGGGGCTATAGCCCGTCCCAAAGAAATAGGCATACATACATACACACATACGCTCAAAAAGCATAACCCTATTCTGTCATAGTAGGGAAAAGGTCGTATGAGAGGTTATTGACACTTTCAGCTGATGTGATGAACTTTCATAAAGGTTATTATGTAGACTTAAAAGTCACGTGAAAAGTCATTCAGTAGCGTTTTTCATTCATTTCGAATGGATATGCGCATGCAAGATGTTATTATTTACGTTACCTTTGATTTTCAATTAAATAATTAACGGATTTGTTTCTAGTCTATACACTGTGAACGAATTTCTTGATGAGTGATGCCCTTCTGTCCCTTCTGTAGTTAGTAGGTATTAAACGATTTGTTTTAATTCTTTGTGATTTCTGCTAACATTCAATTAATTGAACCTAATTATAAGTTCCTGACGTTTCAATTCAGTATGGCATTGGTACTTCGATTATTTTGACATGTACAATTTATTTATAAATTTATTATTTAAGGACATTACGAATTTATGTTTATTGACGCAAATTAATGAGTTTTAATTATTACATTTATATTGTTATTTATATTAATATTGTTGACATGATGCATTGTATTATTTTAATTATTTACTAGAATGTTTGATTTTATTATTAGAAATTTAACTTTTGTTAATTTTTATTTATATTCTCAATGAATTACCTATATGATGACGATGTATGTACATTACTAGAATAAATTAATATGAATATGGATATGAATATATCATTTATACATAATATAAAACAAAGTAGCTTACCGCCGTCTATCGCTTAGATCTATTAAACGACACAGCGGATTTTAACGTGGTTTTCAACAATAATTGTACCTGAACCTAACTGAACCTGTAATTTCTGTACATAAGCGAATAAAATAAAATAAACATATTGATACAAGAGAAATACATACAAGCAAGAAAAAAAGGGTAGCTAGAAATAAAGTAGGCGTACGCGAATCAAGTCGCGCCGCGTCCACTACTTCTTAATATACCGATTACCTATAAATTTTTATTCACACTATTATTGTAAGACCCCATATATCTGTACCTATGTGTAGTATAGCGGCGGAGCGCCGGCGGCGGCGCGCCGGAGCGGAACGGTTCGTGACACGATATTGTGACAGGAGGCGCGGAATTGTTTCGGGTACAGGCGCGTGGGGAAGTGCTGTGCAGTGCAATTTTGTTATACTTTCATCGTATGTGTTATTGGGTTTTTTACCATGGTTAGTATTGTTTTTAAATCGATATTTAACCTAATTGTGGTAATAAACATGCGCAATGAAAGTGAATAACCACGAAAATCTTGAAACCTACAATTTTGGCCATAGAAATTAATGGTCATGAAGATAGTTGGTCGTGTGGTGTCTGGCAGAGTACAGTAGCACCAACCCCTTACACTCGTGGGTGTCAAAACGACACCAGCGCCCTCCTACGAATGTAATGCGAGGCTTTTCGCCTTAAGGCGTCGACACGTATAAAAGACGCGACCGACTGCCGCGTGCTAAGAGTATGCAAGGGTGTCAGCAGAGTCAGTAGGGTTGCCTATTTTTTAGATTTTCACCGAAATTATCTAATTAATAATTTTACAGGACACACACAGTTAATTCACAGGACAGGACAGGAGTTTCATATTAAAATAGGTTTAGGGCAATATTTTAGAACATGTAGAATAATTGTTTATTTGTTATAACACAATTTAGTTTGTCGGGAGTTTAGCGACATCTTTGGCTAGGTTAGGTACCACAACATAGTCGATGTTCATATCTTCAAAGCACTTTCCCCATCAACTGTACCCGATGCAGCGCACTAAACGCATCATGGCGGTCGCTCTGTTTCAATTTCACGCCCGCCTCACAATCGAGTGCCGCCGAGAGCGATGCGACACGTTTATTTTTGTTATTTTAACATATAGCATACATTATATTACATAAGGATTCATTATATTATATTTCATCCATATACTTACAGTAACGTGTATACACGCTTTTCGTGATACTCGAACCTTACCTAATGACCTAGTTACGATTACCGGTCTGCCACGCAGAGGTCCCGGGTTCGATTTGAAAACGGGAGAAATTGAAACGTTGAATTTTAATTTAGACATAGACATAGACATAGGCATAGACATAGACATAGACATAGACATAGACATAGACATAGACATTGACATAGACATAGACATATACATACACATATTTAAAAAAGACATAGACATAGACATAGACATAGACATCGACATAGACATCGACATAGACATCGACATAGACATCGACATACACATAGACATAGACGTATATTTATTTGGTCGAATAACACATTTAAAAAAAAAACTTAAAACAAACATAATAAGTACATAATAAGGAAGTTTCTGTTACGGGTCTGGGTGTAGTATATATAATAAGTGCGTATATTAAAAATAGGTATACAAGTAGTTTATCAGTTAGTTAGTTACCCATAACACAAGCTTTGCTTACTTTGGGGATTGATAACGCTGTGTGAATTTTTCTAAGCACTTATTTTATTTATTCATTTTAATGAGCAGCTTCGGTGATATTGTATCGCCTTGATGGATTCCTCTGCCTAACTTAAAGAGTTTTCTTTAACGAACTTTGCCCTATTGTAACAGATAGGCGTAGGAAAGATAGTGTTCCGACTAGATACTAGATAGATAGATAGGGTTAGGTCAATACAAGAAATAAGGGAAAAATGCATCACAGACACACGCACTAGGTTACAAAATTTTGTCTAGCATTATATTGCCTTTAAGGCCCGAATAATATACTACATCCATACAAGTTACAGGAACTTCAAGGGTTCCGACGTTTTATGTAGATAACATAATGGATGGGTAAATAATTCCTTCGTAAAAAAAAATCACACAACACCTCAAAACGGAGTTTTTCAATAATCGTGTCCTGCCTGTGCAAATGTATGGGATGGAGACGACTACACTTATCGAAAAATCCACTGAAAAGTTGCTCAGAAATCGATGGAGCGGGCAGTGCTTTGGGTCACCTTGTTAGATCATGAAACAGATTAAATAAGGTTGTGGATGTCATCAAACATTTATCTGTAAGAATCTGTTTGTGTTTCTGATACTTGTGTTTGCTACTAATCCATGTTACAATAGCTGTTGATTTTCCTAACAATAAATAAATAAATAAAACTATTCACAGACAGAATTAGAGATGGGCAGGACACATTGCGATAAGGATCTGGCTACCTATTGCATCAACTCTTGGACTGGGTGTCGTAAAAGGCGACTAATGTCATCGATCAGAAAATGAGCAGCAGCGTTTTCTGGAGCGATTTTTAATCACTGCGATTTCCAACCCACCTGCCAAGTGTGGATATTATGGTAAAGCCCTACACGGATGTGGAGGCGGCTAAAGTCCAGCAGTAGACAGTTATGATCTGTTGATCTGTGCTGGCTATCTTACCCTTCAAACAGGAACGCAACTAGATAATTTATGCCCCATCCTGTTATTAAGAGACTGAACTTGCATACAGATTAGCTTACTTTGAGGCTAGATGGCGCTGTGTACTCAACTCTGTCCAAGCATATTTATGTATTGTTATTTATTAATACAGGTATCTACCGTAAGGTATAAAGATCCTAAATCGATTTAGACGAATCTTAGTTAGGC
This sequence comes from Blastobasis adustella, assembly GCA_907269095.1. NCBI lineage: Eukaryota > Metazoa > Arthropoda > Insecta > Lepidoptera > Blastobasidae > Blastobasis > Blastobasis adustella. Next base: position 1,802,727 of record OU026116.1, on the reverse strand, counting down.
AATACTGATAGCTTGAAGCCTGAGGAGCACACTTTTTACCAGAGTCTGTTCGGGAGCTCATCATTTTCCTGCCCTTACCCCTTTCATTTAAGGTTGGCACAATATGTTTTATTATTCTCTATCCGCTGTCATATCCACGCTCACTTTTCGCTACTTGATATTCCTGTGTATCCATCTACATTCATGTACACTACCCTTTTGGTGACATGATTTTCTTCTCTCCGCATAATATGGTCGAACCATGACAAGTGGCTACTTTGAAACTTGTCACCAATTGGGGCAACTTTCAGGCTTCCTCCTATGTATTCGTTCCGTACTCTGTCCACCTCGACACACCACACATCCATCTTAACATCCTCATCTCACTTGCATGTCCAGGCATATTTATGTATTGTTATTTATTAATACAGGTATCTACCGTAAGGTATAAAGATCCTAAAACGATTTAGACGAATCTTAGTTAGGCAATACTGATAGCTTGAAGCCTGAGGAGCACACTTTTTACCAGAGTCTGTTCGGGAGCTCATCATTTTCCTGCCCTTACCCCTTTTATTTAAGGTTGGCACAATATGTTTTATTATTCTCTATCCGCTGTCATATCCACGCTCACCTTTCGCTACTTGACATTCCTGTGTATCCATCTACATTCATGTACACTACCCTTTTGGTGACATGATTTCCTTCTCCCCGCATAATATGGCCGAACCATGACAAGTGGCTACTTTGAAACTTGTCACCAATTGGGGCAACTTTCAGGCTTCCTCTTATGTATTCGTTCCGTACTCTGTCCACCTCGTCACACCACACATCCATCTTAACATCTTCCTCATCTCACTTGCATACAATTGTCTTTCAATTGCTACCTTGGCAGGGAAACATACATGACGACAGATCTTATAACTGCTTTATCCATTTTCCCCTGTATTTCGGGAAAGCTAGCTAATACTAAAACTTATACATTACATATCTGTAACCGTGTGTATGGACTGTACCGCATACAATTCGTCGGGCAGCGTCCATTAGGGTCTATTCAGACCATGTTTGGGACGCTGTCTCATGCAAATTCGGAGTCAGTGTGTGAATGCCTCTGTAACGTATTAACTTACGGTTGCATGTGTCGGGGATTTGTCTGGATGGTTAGTACTTCCCGACGTAATAAATTGAAATATGAAATAGCACAAAGTAAGGAAACTTCGTGATTACTTAGGACGCCAAAAGTGGGGCTATCTAACACTTTCTCAGCAGAGGAGCCTGACCTGAAAAAAATACGGACGTAATCTCCTGAAAATCATGAGTGAAGCATGAAAATGGCCGACCATTTATATATATGCGTGCTTTGACACTGGCACTGGCGTGCCAGTTTGTGTGAGCATACTTTACCTTGCATGCGTCACTTCTCTTTAGTGTAGAATGGCGTCCGTATTTTTGTAGGTCTCGCTCAAATTCTTACCAATACCATAGATTGTAACCGTAATCCAACCTGGTCAGGTCCCCCACTAGCAGGGTCATGGAGGTCAGATGGTAGTCGCTCCACTGTAATTAACCCTAAATGTAATCCTGGATCATGGTGAACGCGGACCCAGGGCCGTCGTTTTTGAGAGCATAACCGGGACATTCTCGCCAAGAAGAGATGATGACCATAGAGAAAACAATACTACGTATCCAATACCGCGGGGGTAATACGAGCAGGGGTAAGATGTGCCCACGCTTTCTGCTAACTAAATTCTCGATGTGGTCTAAATACAATACCTACATTGTTGTCACTTTGACTGATGATGATAACTTATATAAGTAATTAAGTTACTGTACGTCGTACTTAAAGTTTGTAGTTCCTTATGTATTTTTATTCTCCCTCTACGATTTCGTGTATTAGAATCGCCAAGTACACAGGCAGAAGCACTGAGGTGTTGTAAATTAAAGGTTCGCTCTGGTTCGTCCTAGATTAAACCAAACCCTACTAGGTATGTGCTCGGTGGGCTACTGAACTGAGCTGTCACATTCATATAGAATTGAATTCAATTTACGTTTTAAGTGTAAGTTTTAAGCGGGCTACAGACCTTCAGTTTCTACTGTACAGTCGAAACGTATGTGTGTAGTAAAAAGTGATAACTGTGCAATTGAACTGAACTGTTCCGTTGTCTACAGACCTTCAATTTTAACTGTCAGTTTTAACTGAGCAGTCGAACTGTTCAGTTAAAATCACACGTTGAGTTGAATTGTTACCCGACGCGTCAGAAGGAAGAAGGGAAGTTTTTCATTTGTAATCTTTTAAAAAATATCTTTTCGTTTGAAGTAACCCACCCTCGTTTAACTCGCTTCTAAAATACGTAAAATAATATAGTTTAGATAAGACAGTATTAGCACAACAACTGCGCTGTTTTTGCTACACAATTTTAACTGCACAGTTTTGACTGTACTGTTTTATCTAATGATATTTCGATTAGATTAGATTTCCAGTACAGTGAACAGTACAGTTCTCAGTTGTGCCTACACACAAATACCACCAACAATGAACTTACTACAGTTTTACAATAAATTATTTCTGATTTCACATAGTACGTTTGAACTGAAATATTACGTACCATCAGTTGGCAAATAGTCTCATATTGTTACAGATATTTCAACTTAGTTGTGCGTGCGGCCCTATGCGTGGGTAAACCTTGTACATATACAGACACGTCACAATGACGCCACGCCATTGGCACGCCAAGTGGTCGCGTCACTGCCACATAAATGAAAGCTGTATATTTACAAGCGCACGCACACATAGCGCCGCGCGCACAACTGAGTTGAACTATCTATAACAGCGTCACAGAGGTCAGACGGCAGCCGTTCTACATTTAATTACGTTATCTACCCAACCGTGAATCATGGTCAAGGCGGAGCCCGGGCCCTCGGGCAAGAGAGCATAACCGGGACATTAAGCCAAGATGACCAGACCAGTTGACAAAGAGCCTCAAAGTTAGATGAAGAATCAAAGGTGGAGGGCTATTATATAGATTGACTTGAAATTAATTAATTATCACGATGTTCAGGCGACTGAATGTGTAACCATGATCCATGCTGGGCATTTTCCCCTGACACACACACACACACAGAGGTCAGATGGCAGTCGCTCCACTGCAATTACCTGATATGCCAAATCCTGGATCATGGTCGAGGCGGCCCCCGGACTCAGGTGCGCAAAAGCACTACCGGGATATTAACGCCAAGATGACTTCAAATTAACTATTCATACCTATGCATATTCTCGTGATAACGAACAAAAGGCCTGCTGGAAGAGATTTCTTTAGAAATAAGTAGCGGCTGTTGTGCCATTTATTACTTTGCCTGTTATTTGCTATGTATTTTTTGTGTACAATAAACTGTTAAATAAATAAATAAATTAAAACTTTTACTATGGCACCATTTAATCGCGAAAATATCAGCTGTTTCATACAAAATTGAAAACTATCTCCCAAAATGTAGGTCCTACCATTTATATCTACTACCATCGGCTTGAGCGCGGTCATAGCGATAGATTTTATTACCTCAATGTCAAATTGCGACACTTTTAGCGACAGCAGCTGCAGCTGTTGGCAGACTTTTCATAATATTTTTCATATATAAGTTTTTGGTATGTGAATTTGTGCCTATTACCACCTATAAACAAAAAAATTAAATATGTAATTTTGTTTCCAATTTAAATTTTGCTTGCCGTGCGATAAAAAATTATCTAACTACACTAGAGTAGAATTAAATTGTATTTTAAAAAACGGTATGCAAAACGACTTGCCGCCTAACTCAAAATTATGCCTATGTATTATTTTCATACAAAGAAATCAGCATAATTAATTACTTTGATTTTGAACATTTTTATAGGTTAAGTAGTTTGTATTAATTTGATTTAATAAAAAATGAACCTTGCCCAATTACAGCGGTTTTTTAGATTAATTTCTTAGTTTTATGTAGATTTAGATTACCTATTCTAGTTTTAGTTAGTTAAGTTTACAATATGTTTGGCTTTTCTTGTGTTTGTGAGTTGTTGTTTAATATTAAAATTTTTTCACGTATTTATTAAAATACATAAATCTGCAGTCACATCCTGTAGCGTAAATATAAATACCTACCAAAATTTTAAACTACTTAATAATTTAATTTTTTTTTTCTTTTTGTTTAAGTAAGTAAAGGCAACGCTAAAACATACTTGTATATTCGAAACAAAATTACATTTAACAGTTGAAACTACAAAGCCTACAAATAAACTCAAATTGCCTGAACAGAAAAAAAGTTATAGGTTATAAGAACCAAAAATCCCACAATCGACATTAGAAGCATCAACCGCACATAAGAAATCCCATAACAAAGTAACTAATCCACCGCGCTAACCGCATCGACGCATACATCGCAAATTGATTCCACCTTCCCCATTACCGTGGGAGCGTTCTTTTTGCAAAATCCAAGATTGCGGTTGAAAAAGGAATCCGATCCCGCTAATAAACATGCAAACAAGAACGCACTGACTACCTGTTGCCCGCTCTGAGACAAAGTGCACCTCAGCCAATCAGCGCGCAGCGGCCGCCCACGGCGCGCGCTGATTGGCCGGCTAGTTTAGAGGGGGGACCGGGGCCAGGGGGGGTCGCGCCGGGTCCCGAACTCGACACAGCCAAGAAAAGCGCCGCATTGAGCTTTCTGCAGCTTTTCACGGACCCGCGCGGGAACTTAGATTCCACAAATCGGAGTTACGATTTTGTTGTACACTGTTGTTGTTACTCGAAATACTTTTTTGAAAAGACTCTCTCGAAATCTCGGTTTTGCTTGTAAGAATTGTTAGTTATTCCGCTATTGTGTTGAGTTACCGTTGAAAAACTAATGTAATAAAGTATGAAAAGTTTCGGAACAATAATGAACTGGCCAGCAGTGTTTCGCTCATAAAAACTAATAAAGAACCAGCACGATTAAAAACTAAAATCAATTTTAAAAATAGAATCTCCCAAAATCCTTGCGAAAAAAAAGGCGATCAAAAAGAGAACACACAATTCATCGGTTGAAAAACAAATAAGAAAAAGGCGAAGATGTCTCTCGGCAAACATCCCGTGGAGCACATAAAGCGGCCTATGAACGCGTTCATGGTGTGGTCCCGTGGTCAACGCCGTAAGATGGCACAAGACAACCCGAAGATGCACAATTCAGAGATATCAAAAAGGCTGGGTGCCGAATGGAAATTGCTCACCGAGATGGAAAAAAGACCGTTCATCGATGAAGCGAAGAGACTGCGGTATGTACTTACTTAAGTTTTTTATGATAAGTAAAGTAGATAGCGAAGTTGATCAAGAGTCTTGTTGATCAGTCTCTGGAGCTAAAAAGCCGCGTGACGGTATATTAATTTGTAGGAATATCGTAGAATATTATACAAAACAAATGTAAGCCAAACTCAAATTTTCATTTATTTACTTTAGTTATGCATTACAATACTAGAAAGAAAATGTGGTTTAGAATTAATTAGTATGTCATTCGTTATATTTGACACCTTAAATAAATACCCTGCTCGATAAAGAACATTTTAATTTTTAATTTAATTACACCAACAGAGAACGCGGTTTAAATTCGTTATTTTTGACGATTTAATAAATTTCCTGCTCGATAAAGAAAATATTGAATTTGAATTTCATGAATGTAGAATTATAAAAAATAACATGTATACTTTAATTAACCAACTTAAAGATAAGGGAGGTTTATTTTTACAAGTTTTTTTTATATTAACTTTCACATGTCCCCATGTACGTAATAAAATCTTGCGAGTTTTTGATCCCTTTCCCGGCTATCGATTGAGCTGAAATTTTGCATAGTTGTTATGTAAGTTAGACGACAATTATAGGATATGAATTTATGACACCATTGGGCTAATCTGATGATTGAGACGGACCCCCATCAAGTTTTCTGCTCGTAAGATTAGTCTCGACATTAACTCTTTGTAATAAAAGCTTGCTTAGAAATATTTTTTTTTATTTGAGAACTTGTTTGTAGTATCAAAATGTCTTTCAAAGATAAATTATTGTCCTTAGCTGTCTAAGATATTCTTAGAATAATTTCTAATTATAGTATAAACCAAAGTCGCTTCCCGCCGTCTGTCCGCTGTATATATCTATGTACGCTTGGATCTTTTAAACAACGCAACGGATTTTAATGCGGTTTTCAACAATAGATAGAGTGATTCAAGAGGAAGATTTCTAAGCAAGGAAAAAGGGGTAGTATATGGGTAATAAAGTAGATGTAAGCAGACGAAGTCGCGCCGGATCCACTAGTTCAAAGATAAATTAATGAGATATATATTATCTGCCTGAGATATCTGTCTAAAATATAATATGAATATTGACATTTCAACAACAATCCCCTATACCTAAAGTAGTAAAGTTTATTAGTTTCGTTGTTTTTATGTTGTTGTACCTAATTATCGTGTCGTGGTGTCTACTGCAATAAACGTTTTCTTTCTTTCTTTCTTAGTAATTTTTTATTTATGATCGCTATTTTTATAGCATGTAGTGTCTGAGATAGTAGAATGTAGCAACACCATTGGCGGGTAGCGTAAACGACGATGCCTGCCAACCGTTGGGATAAACATAAAAATTATCCTCACCCTCCTCACCCTTCAAAAAAAAGCCAGGGTCGCCCTTCTACTAAGACAGCGCTTCCAGATTTATGTAGATACTGACAGCGGTTTTTCGTGTGGTACTTTGGTTTTTTACGTGCAATCACTGCCATTGGACCCGCACGACCTGTAAAGCCGGTTTGGCAGAACCTCGTCAACAGACGGACGAGGAGGTTTGGGTCCCTGGGATGGTGGTAGACCCCCAGATAAATATTAGAATTTTAACGGTGATTTGGAGATTAAAAGTATCAATTACAAGATTTGACACAAATTTATACAAACTATCATTAGGTAATATTTATTATTGTCTAGATAGTACAACGCTATTGTTATAAATCTGTTAACTGAATTCATTTTGTCTCTGTAAATATTCTGTTTTCCAAATAAATATTTATCTGTTTTTGATAGATTCATCTGCAAACATATTGTCTTCTTAACAGATTGCTTTTACCAGAAACTCTTAACATTCTATTTTACTGCGTTAATGTTCCATTTATGAGATAATACCATATAAAATACGGGAATAATGTAGCTATACCTATACCATAGGGAAACCGATATCGAAAATTCTTATGGGGGGCTTCCTTTTAGTGAGAGTATTTTCAAAATCTGTTCAGAGGTTTCGGAAAGCTATTCAGTTCATGTACTGAAAAAAATATTCCAATCTGATTATAGTAAGTAATAAAAACTTTCTGACATTTTTGTACTCAAAACCCTTATTTCTGTTCAACGTAATATGCCTACGCACAGTTTGTGACAGGTCGACATATCAATTTTCTTGTCTCTGTTTTCTTTTTTAACCCTCGACGAGAAAAGACGGGTATTTTAAGTTTGTCTTCTGAATCTGTGTCTGTGTGTATATGTCACAACGGATTCACCGATTTGGATGGGGTTTCCTCTGTTTGGAAGCCAATTTAATCGAGATAGTTCTTAGCTTTGTTTCATTAAAATCGGCTCTGGAGTTTAGAAAATATTTGAGTTTAAGTAAACTTAGTAGGAGGTTATCCGATTTTTTCTGTCGGTTAGGTTAGGTTTACAACCAACAACGTGCGCGAGATTGAAATCGATATACACGGTCAATGAGGATTCGTGCAGCGGTAAAAATAAGATGGCAATGCCTCTGTGCGGAGCGTACCTCATTCAACCGTGGCTCCAAGGAACCTCTATGGCTTGTCATGTATGTTGGCGATATTGCGCTGACAGACTCTGAGAAGGGGCGACTAATTCAACCAGTGAATAAGTGCAAGGATCAGTCCTTAGCGCAACCATGGAACTTCGACAGCGACGTCAAAGTCCGAATATTCGCCTTCGCGTCCGTGACAACGCAGATAATCTGCAAGAGTGCCGCTTTCAATGCTATGGCCACGTCTTGTGCAGACCGCTAATTACGTAGAGATCAATGCACGGATAGGAGAGGTCCAAGTAGCGATGGCTAGACGTCGATAAGAATGACATGCGTGCCAAAAAACTCACCATGAACGATGTCGAAGACCGAGCGAAATGGGCCAAGAGCAAAGGGGCCCTGGTCCTGGAGTAAAAAGGTGGACCCCGGCCTTCGTGTGCCGCGAGAGCGCAACCGGGATTTATCACCAAGATGATAGTGATAATGATGAGAAGCCTGAGATTTCACTTCAGAAATTAAACAGTCACAAAACTTACCTACCACATCGTCACACGCAAAAAACGGTACAACCCAAACAATAAAACAATTCAAACAAATCTCCCACTTGTTTATTTAGTGGAATGATAATGAAATTAATCTTTCTCCCTTTCTAATTATCTAAGGACAAACACAGAGACAAAAAGCTTAGCCACACCTGTGTATCGGTGGTTATACGAATGTGTGAAGCGTGAGTTGGTTGGTTTTAAGTATTCCGTAGATTTTGATTTTTTTTATTAGAACTCGGTGTCAAACGGTCGGTTTTAAGTTGTTGTTTAGAGTGTCTTTGGATTAGTTAAATGTATAATGTATTACAACAGTGTGTGTTCCCCGATCATTATAATCTGGACCGTCAAGGCTAGAGTAAATTAGAGGGAGAGGACGCGACAGTTGTAAGTGACTTATTTGTACAGTATTAAAATTTGCGAGACCTTGATAATCGACGAGACTATTAAGCTATATCAAAATGAGGAATTTCATCCCCTTGTAAAGTAACTAAAATTAAAAATAAATAAAAAAAAACAGGTAAATTAATTACAATCAGCAAATTCTTTTATCGATTACGATTCTAGTGTAAGTGAAAAATATGCGTTTGCAATCTCAATGCCAACAACAACGACGCCGGGTCAGATAAGTTAAGCACCGTACCTATATTCAACCGACTTCAAAAATGGAGGAGGTTCTGAATTCGTTGGAACTTTTTTTCATATTTCCGCCATATCCCACGGAACCCTATACAAAAAGGCGTCGTCCGGAGAGTGGTGGATTAACAGCGCAAACAGTCAAACAAAGCAGCCGGATGCGTTATCTTCACCTTCTTCTGTTTCCATTTGCATGGCTTTTTGAGCGCTTGATGCGCTTTTTATGGAAATTTCTCAAAACGTAAATAAATAAGTTAATCTAAAACATTTTTTTGTATTTTTTTGCTCAATCATCGCTCTATCTGGGGGCATTGAAGTGCCCCCGCCGACACAAGTCAAATTCGTCGAATTTTCAGACCCTTATTTCTTCGGTTAAGACATGTAATAAGACATGATAACTTTTTAAAAGTGATAGAAGGCAAAGTTGAGGGAAGAGGGGAAGAGAAAAACCAAGATTTGAATATTGGAAGGACGTGACGGAAAAAGTGACCGGGAATTATAAGGAGATGAAAAGAGGTTGGCAGACAGGAGAGAGGAGTGGCGATTGCTCCATCGACAAGAGCTGATTGATGATGATTCTTCGGTCTGGATAATCAATCTTTAGCAGTAGGACACCTAACCTTTGGTCATGAACACAGAAATAAATTCATTAATTTCTGTGGTCACGAGATATATTGATGTTTATGGCGATAGCAAAAACGTCCACCGACGTTTCCGTACCTTTTCAAAAATCACATTAAAAAAAGTCACTTCATCAAATCGACTAATCCGTTCTGGGCGATTCTCACGCTTTTGACATTAGAATTCGACATTTTCCCTAGCCATAAATATCTATTAAAAAGTCATTGAATCTGTATTACGAACATAAATGTTATTTTCAACGATTTTAGCCAATCTTTTATTGTTGATTATCGTTTTAAATTACTTTTATAATGGAGATATTTCGCTAAAAAATATGTCGAATTCGATATGTCACAGCGCGAGGCCCCTGAACCACACCGCAAACAAATACAAAGATGTCAAACTACCCTTCTTCCACTGCGTTTAAAATCTCCAAAATCACAATCGCCCCTCCTCAATAGAGCCATTTAAACCGGGGCGACTATAACAAATCAATTTAATCTAACTTAACCCAGCCAAGACAATTATCTGGTATCCATAGTAATGTTGCATTGTGGCGCTATCGGGGCGCGGCAGAGCTATAAAAATGAGCTTATGCCGCCGCTCGGAGACTAAAAGATGGCTGTACACCCGCCCAGTTGTGCGGCTAAACAATCGCCAACAAAGGACTGTGATAATGTCGCAGGCTTTTGGACGGGTGTCGTTGGGTTGATAGAGTAATAAATTGTGCGTCGCGGTTGACTGTACTTGTAATGATTTTATTTAATATTTTGTATGAAATAGGACGAAATTATGATTATATGTATTTGCATCAGCGTGTCGTCGTTCTTTCTTCTTACTCTGTGTATTACTTGAATGATCAATCCTGTAGTAAGTGTATTGGAATTTTCAGTTATTATTAACCTAATCTATTGTAATGGTGTTACCGTTCCTATTCTATTCGCGTTTATAACAAGTTAAGACAGTTTAGTTGCTTAAAAAGCTGTATCATCATCATCATCAGCCTTGCGATAAGTCCCGGTTTCGCTTTCCCGCGGCACGCGACGGGGTCCGCCTTCCTACTCCTCTTGGTCCACTTCTCCCGGTCTTCGGCAAGACCTAAAGAAGTGGCTGATACGAGATAAATGGATCGGCTTTTGATGAATTTTGTTCTCGTAGAGTTAGAGGATATGTAGCGTATAAACCTATGCGTAGCGTATGTTATTCTCCATTGTGTAATCTTACTCCCTATGAAACTTCATCTACATCGGTATAGCGGTTTAGTAAACAAACCAAGTTATTCTGCGATTTATACACGTTTCAAACTGCGATATTTTCCAAAAAAAAAACAAATCCAAAATGATGGCCGGGCCATATTAGGCCACCCCATGGTAAAACCCTTTAGTCTATAACGTTTACAATTTCGGTAATTAACATGTAACGTACTTAAGTACCCGTCAGGGAGGTTAATAGCTTAATGTTTAAGGGGTCAGAATCGTACTCCAGTGCCGCCATGTACCAATGACTCTTTTCTGAATTATCTAAGTACATCAGATTAAGACTAACTGATGCTCTTCCGGTGAGGGAAAATATCATGATGAAACTACACATTCAGCCGACTGAATGTGTAACCATGATCCCATTTGGTCAGGTTCCCCTACTAATAGGGTCACAAAGTGCAGATGGCAGTCACTCCACCTGATTTTCCAAATTCTGGATCATGGTCAAGGCGAATGCCGGGACCTCGCGCGATTACACAACCGGAATATTACGGCAAGATAACCGTTGTTACACGTACTGGTAGTCTACCGGTCACCACACGGCATTGACCTAACACCTCCTCAATAACGAAAAGTTAGAGTACCCAGCCCTACTTTATCAGTTAACAACATGGATTACAAAACACGAAATAAAAGCCAACAGTGTCGTCAGCAAAGCTCCCGTATTAACATAATGAGCTTCCAAAGCTCAGCTGACTAAACGCTTCGCATTAGCCTCCATACAAACCCGGGTGGTGGCAGTAGTATGAATTAATTTGCAAGGGTTGAATGGACTGGGGAGGGTGCTACCCCTCGTATTTGTTACTTTAGTTACGCTTTTATAGGGCGGTTGATCTGTGAAATAGTTCTAATTGATTTCAAACTGAGTTTGTTTAGTTTTGAAGGGGATGTGAGGTTTCTTTACCAGGAAGTCAGAATAAGGTTTAGTAGTGCTAAGAAAGGTAATTAAATTTGATTTGGTGTATAATTAGTCAAGTCTTATGATAGTTTTAGTTGGTCGTGTGTGTTTTTCTTGACATTTTCGTTTTGAAATCGTCAAACATTGTTTTTTGTTTCATTCGGAAATCGTTATTGTTTGTTTCGTTTCGTGTCGGAAGCTGTATTATTTCTTACATAAGTTTGTAAGTATACTTCATGGTTTTGTGGAGTAAACAATTTTGATTAACAGGTTTAGAATTAAAAAATGTAGATTTTACGCCGATGGTACTGCATTTGACGTAATTAATTAAAACTTCAGTACAAAAGACATCAACGCGAGACTTTTCTGGTATTAAAATAATTATTATTGTAAACAGTACACAGAGCTTAAGTGCATTAACATTTCAAGAAAATTTTCCTTTCCTGCTACAGCAACATTCAGGGTAGTTGGTGCATCTTTAGCCATAATCAGTTAGTTAAACCTAGCTAAAAGAAGGGTGCATTAGCTGTCCCTTAGGCCCAAAGGACTTGTCTTTTACCCCCAGGTATTTTTATATAATAAATAAAAAATTTATTCATGAATGCTATAAAAATAGTTTGTTAGTTGGGCACAAGTGCACAGTAGTGCACAGGAATATGATTCTTAAGGTGATCGTGCGCTTATGCTCTTGATCACTAATTCAAGCAGGGTTATTTTTTAATAAATACTATTCAATGACAAACCAACAGACGAACTTCGGAACCAGGCTACGGAATACGCTATCCGCACGAGCCGCTTTGCGTCAACCGTTACAATGCGTACGGCTAAGGAATGGAACATATTGTCTGCGAGTGTTTTCCCTGATAATTATAATTAGGACACTTTCAAGGCTAGAGTGAATAGACTGTTCCTAGACAGGCATGCTCCATCTTCGGCCGCATCGTCACTTACCACCAGGTGAGATGGCGGCCAAATGCCTGGGTAGTCTAATTTAAAAAAATCTGCATATAAACGAACCTATATCCTTCCCTCCTGGTGTTGCGGATGTCCATGGGCAGCAGTGATCACTTACCATCAGGTGACATGTTTGTTCGTGTGCCACCCTATATTATAAAAATCAAATTAAATATTCTATCGCCCATTACATCTACGGTTCATGCACTTACTCATAGGTTTCATGTTAGATAACAAAAATGCAGAAATGCCTGGACACTGACTTTGATTGATTGACAAAACGGTACTATCAATTCTTATGGTTTATTGAGTCACACATGCACGTGAGTCACTATAGCAAATAACAAAGGTAACATCCAGTTTCAAGGATCGGCGGTCGTTGCTTAAGTTCTACTTAGGTCTCGCAAGAACGCTACTACAAGACTAGGTAGCAAAATTGTACGCTTTGCATACAATATACACACATAAAATACATAACGCTACGCCTTTTCCCGTAAGGGTAGGCAGAGACCACATTATTCCAATTGCTCTGGACTAAAAATTGACGATCCCTTAATTAAGACACATTTTTGACATATATGACATAATAATCATAATGAAATTGTATACATTTTGGCAAATAAATAAATCTAACCTATGACATGGGATCGTTCAAGAGGTATATTAGAGGTTACTTTAGTGGCGGGAAATACATTGGTAGCGCCCCTGGTGTTGCTGATGTCCATAGGCGGCGGTGACCATTTTCCATCAGGTAGCCAGCTTGAGTCTTTGTATAAAATAAAATAAAAAATGTCATCCTCTACATAAAACTATAGGTACAGCCCATGAATCACATTCCCCATTATTTATCATTCACACGTATTGCATTTATCAATAACGTAACTGTGTCATAAGTGTCTCCTGCTATCAGTATGCCACTCCAAGTAATGGTGAAATAACAGCACGACAATGAGCCCCCTTGTCTCGGATACGGTGCATTATTTCACACAACATGTTTGTTAAGAGGGGAGACGATAACCGACGAGTTTATTTGATAGTGTGGTTAATTTTTATCGGAGTTTATTAGATAAGTTTGTTGCTCGCGATTTGGTACGAGTGGATCGGGTTTTGTCTTTCGCTGTAATGTGAAATGTAGTCGCTTTCTGAGTCTGTTAGTTTGCCTATATATCCGCTAACTCTCCTAAACAACAAAAAAATATTCGTGGACAAATTCACACAGCGCCATCTAGCCCCAAACTAAGCAAAGCTTGTACTATGGGTGCTAGATAACTGATATATTACTTAAATCATTTTTAAATACATACTTATTATACATAGAACACCCAGACCCGTAACAGAAACTAAAATTCATCATTTCAATTTCTGCCCGGCCGAGAATCGAACCCGGGCATGTTGACCATTGAACCACTCAGGTCGTCAAACAACACAACGGTTTTCATGCAGTTTTCGGTATCATTTAGATAATTTCTTCTCAAAGGTTTATACATATAAAACATGAATATTGTAAACGAGAAACCCCGTGAACTGGTCTGGGACTGGTCGCTGGTCTATTCTATCTTTACTCTTACGTTTCACCTCCTTGCCGTCGTTTTTGGTACCAAAGTTATTGGGGACAATATAGCTTGGTAATTGTGGGTGATGCCCCTGGCATTGCAAACGTTCAAAGGCTGCGGTGACTGCTTACCATCAAGCAGGCCGTACGCTTTTTTGCTACCTTAGTGGTACAAAAAACATTATTTTGCTATTGGAGGCCTCACCGCCAATCTCTGAATGGGCTGAAGCCAACGTCACCTACACGCGGTCCTCTGCTGATGGACGGACGAGGCTTTAGGCCTCACGTCCGCTAATTTACTAATAGATCAATTGAATTGTAATTGGATCGCAGCGCAATGGCAGTTTAATACGTATTTGGTATTCTGCTACTGTTACTAATGTATCGATTGAATCGCAATAGCAACTCAATTTTTGTATTGACATTGTTTAGTTATTTAAAGAATTGACATGTGATTTTTTTAAATTTTTATGTCACGTACCTTATATAGGTATCTTAATTTAATTTTCATATATTTTTGATGACATTGATCATTGATCATCAATGAACAACAACATAAATGACAGTGTTCATTTATGTTGATGTTTATATTGCGAATTGACTTACAATTAATGCAACATTATGTACATTTAATTTTCAATTATAGATGAATAAACTCAAACTCAAACTCAAATGGCAGTTTGACGCGTTCATGGTATTCTGCTACAATTAAAACTGCCATTGAGCTGCTATTGCGATCCAGTTATAATTCAATCGAGCCTTAGTGTTTTATCCTGCCTGGTGAATCCCTACCGGGCCGTGCGGGGCAGACAACAATTGCCTAAAGAAAAGATTAAGAAGAAATTGCACAGAAAAAGCCTAAATACTACAATTTTTTAATTAAGTGTAAGAATGCTTTCAGTAAATCTGAATGCGTTGTAGTATGTAGAAGAGCGGTCCTGGCTGGCAGATCTAGCTCGTTAGACGTGGAGCAGGGATTTGCCGCGAGGGTGAAGAAAAATGTTGCTTGCTATTAGTGAAATTCTCACCAAATAATATCTAAGCTCATGTATCTGACGACCTGAGTGGTTCAATGGTCAACATGCCGATCTGCCACACAAGAGGTCCCGGGTTCGATTCCCGGCTGGGCAGAAATTAAAATGATGAATTTTAATTTCTGTTACGGGTCTGGGTGTTCTATGTATAATAAGTATGTATTTAAAAGTATTTAAGTAGTATATCAGTTATCTAGCACTAATAGTACAAGCTTTGCTTAGTTTGGGGCTAGATGGCGCTGTATGAATTTGTCCACGAATATTTATTTATTTTATTTATTTATTTATCTTAATAATCATTGCGATCACTGATGTGCATAGTCCTCCCCACGCTCAGAATAAACAAACAAGCCCCCCACCTTCCACACATTCATCGGATCAGTTTTGATTCTATCAAAATACGTTGTACTGTATTGTAACCTAAAACAGCAGAATAACATATAACTTATTTAAAAATTTAAATCAGGTAAAAGGAAATACCTATATCATAAAGTTCCAATACCTATCGGAATCTGTTTGACCTATACTTACGCTGAAATTTATGCGCAACCGAAAATAAGCATTAACGCCATTTACCGCAGTCCGCGATGCAGTCACAAGCAAAATAATATTGAATCAAAATGAACAAATAACCAGTAAACTGTACTAGTGCACTATCTCGCCCCATGAGTACTTAATAAAAAGAAATTTCAAATGTATATTTCTTCCTCGTATCAACAGCATATCGACCTACCCAAAACCAGCAAGCTGAGCTAGTGTCTTTATAGACGCACATAGCAATGTTAGCTCTTTTTAAACTGGGGTATTCTATACCTACCTAGAACGTTATCGGTCAGACAAAGCGAAGTCGCGCCTCTGTTTGTTTTTCTGCTTACTTTTATCCTTTTATCGTCTTGTTTGGTCGGACATGCGATGCGAGACGCCATCAATAAACGGTATCGACGATCCGAACGAATGTTGGTTTTGATAATACGAAAGTATTATCTGAGGAAGAATGTCTTGCTACCAGTATAAGAAAAAAAAGTGCAAATTGGCTCCCGATACTGCTTAATCAGTCACGTGGTCGCCAGCGAAAGATCATGCTCAGTAAGAAATTAGAATAAACATTAAACAATACTGCTTACTTAATTCCGCCGCGTAATTCTTCATTTGATAAATCTAAAATAATAATCATCTTTACGTTAGTGTCCTGGTTGTGCTCTTCCGCACGGGGACCTGGGGTCTGCCTTGACCATGATCCAGGATTTGGCAGATCATGTAAGTAGGTAATTACAGTGGAGCGACTGCCATCAATCATCCGTGACGCTGCTACCAGGAAAACCTGACCAGATTGGATCATGGTTACACATTCAGTCGCCTAAATGTTCAGGTTTCATCACGATGTTTTCCCTCATCACAAGAGCATCGGTTAGTATTCAACTAATGTACATAACTCAGAAAAGAGTCATTGGTACATGACCGCAGCGATACCGCAACCACTCGGCCGCCGACGCTCCACCCTCCAAGCAATATCTCCCAATATTTGCATTACAATTCCAATATATGAATATGAACACTTTGTAATAAAAAGCATTCGTTGATATCAACTCATATCTGCGCCTATTTACCGTAGTCGATTAACTTACGCGCTGGGATTGATAAAAAAATATGTCCAACGCAAGATCGGTTTTTTCTTGACGCACATATTGTGTTTTTTGGTATATTTTCCTTAGCTATATCTTCGGTTATCTTGTTTATTTGTATGGTAAACCAAGTAATGAACGAAACGATAGTGCAAGGGACGTTGACCCGCGTTTTATCGAATTGGGATTTCTTTGGGAATTGCGTTCGATGGAGACGTTGGTGTGAGTTGCGATTGTTGCACTCGCTGTAGTGGAGGGTAGATAGCGATAGTTCTGTGAATTTCGGGTGTTATTGGAGTTATGGTAAGTCCCACTGTAGGGTAGGTAAATTCGGCAACAGTTTAAAGTCATTTCCTCGATAAAATAAAACAAATTATCTTCTTGGCGTTAATATCCCAGTTGCGCTCTCGCGAACGAAGGCCCGGGGACCTCCTGGACCTGGATTTGGCAGATCAGATAATTATAGTGGAGCTACTGCGTTCTGACCTCCGTAACCCTGCTACCAGGGGAAATTCAGTCGCCTGAATGTGCAGGTTCCATCACGATGTCTTCCCTCATCGTAAGAGCGTCGGTTAGCATTCAACTAATGTACATAACTCAGAAAAGAGTTATTGGTACATGGTCGCAGTGGCATTCGAAACCGGTATCTCTCGCTTACGATAATCGCTTGCTTAACCACTTGGACACCAAGTCTCCCAGTACATTTAGCAGCGGATTTCTTAATAGTCGTGAAACTGAATCTACAATTAAGTCGCATTCGAGTCTTGAAATCGTCTAGCTGTCAGACCAATGACTCTTTGTTAATTTAACTTAAAGGAGCCACTAGCTTGTTGCTTCAGTGGTTGTCAGTCTTGTCACTAATACTTACTAACACAACTTACAATGTGAAACTCCAAAAACGAGTCCAGAGTCATTGCAACACCCTTGCAATTCATGAGCCATCATGAGGCGTCTCGAATACAGAATGGAGAATTAATAAGGCAGGACATTCACATAGAAAAGTTTAATTAAACCATTCCCGCACGGATCGTCTAAAATCGCCGTCAAAACAAACAAAACGCCGGCACTGCAGTGCTTTGAGTGTATTCCGCGATCTCTCTGTCCATTCGGATAATTACAATTGACTCGCTGACAATCGCTCGATTCTATCACAAAGCTCGCATAATCGGACCCCGCGCCTACAACAGCCGGGGTGTCGGCGCCGCAACTGCCATACAAATGGGGGCTATTACAGGCTCTAGAGCGAAATGTTAGGGTCGCAATTCGCCTGCGCGATATCTGCACAGAATAACAGTGGACCATCGGCGAACAATGCAATAATCCGCACATTGTCGCGTCGACATTGTTGTTTTAAGGGCGGTCAGAGTTTCGACAATTGCACGCTTTATTGCATAAATAATAATGTTATTCTGCCCAGCGGCACGGCATTGTGGCTTTTTGTCGCTAATATTGGGCCTTTGTCGAGGATTTACGGATTGCGAGGTAATTTTTGCCGTAATTATAATTTTGGTGGCGAAAAATATTAACACTCTTTTACTCATTTATGGATCCGATTTCCACTCTGCTACGAATAAAAGGTACCAAGTCCTCCGGCTTGATTTAATATTCCGCATTCCGGGCGAGTGCTTCATTCTTATGTCGTGGATCTTCCAGCTATCCGCACGGCTTTATAATACGTTCGGAACGTATGTAATGGAACACGTTGCTTGTGTTCCCTGGTCATTATAATTTGGACGCCTTCAAGGCTAGAGTGAATAGGCTATTCCTAGACGCCTGTCTATAAACACATGCATGCCTATGCTCCATCTTCGGCAGCATCGATACTTACCACCAGGTCAGATGGCGGTCAAATGCCTAGCTAGTCTAATATAAAAAAAAATAAACCGAGTAAAGTAAAGAGAACCAATAAACCTGATCTTCGCTAGTTTGTCCTTCTCATCCGCGCGCGATATGGGTGTACCTAAAATCTTGAACCCGATAATTTGGCCTGTGGCGCTCTATGGCTGCGAAACCCAACCAGCGTTGACGAAGGACGTTCACGGACTCCAAGCCAACGAAATGAAAATGCTACGATGGATATGCGTAGTTACACGAAGAGACCGTGTACGTAACGAGTACATCCGTGGCAAGCGTGAGGGATATCGCGTATTATAAAATGAATGAATGAATGAACCGTTCCTGCCGGAACTGGTCCGGATTTTTTGCGAACGAATGTTATAAATTCGCTCGGGAGCTGTCTTTTCGATTTACACTCCATTCTGATCGTGCACGGATAATATCCTTCCTTTAATGGGAAGAAAAACTAAAATTTATCCATTATATCGACCCGCCCTGGTTTCGCACGGGTTTCCTTTGCTTTTCTTTATAATAATGTGCATGTATTAAACATTACATAAACTATCCGGAAGAAATTCTCTAATGATTGTGAAAACCGCTCCAAAATCCGTTGTGTTGTTTAGGCGGAGTTAGAGGATGTACCGACAGACATATTACGCGAAAAGCAACTTTATTTTATAATACGTAGATGTTTAACCTAGCTATTTCTTCCCACAGAGCGCTCCACATGAAGGAGCACCCAGACTACAAATACCGGCCGCGGCGGAAACCAAAAGCCCTCATCAAGAAGGAACCGAAATTCGGCTTCGGGATCAACGGCCTCATGGCCCCCGTGCCGCGTCTGGTCCCCCCAAATGTCCCCCACATGTCACAACTGCCTGTCCCCCACCATCTGCTTGAGAAGCCGGACCTGAGTAGGGCTCTGTTCCCCCCGCTCCCGTACCCTTTCTATCCTTTTAAGCTGCCCTCAGATGATGGGAAGCTGGCTGCTGAGTTGGCGCACCTGCAGGTGAGTTGATTGTAGGTTAATTTATAGGGATCTGTAACTGAAGGATAAGTAGGACTTATTGGCTTAGGTCTTCGGTGTCTGTTTTTCTGTCTTTGATCATTATTAGCTTAGTAGGTATATAATTAGTACAATTGTTTGGAATATTTATTCATGTCCACCCTGTCACACCCGACGAACCAACACTAACCCTCAGTTAAATATTTGTTGATGTGGCCTTCTAAAATCTACCAAGAAACAGCCGTTGGACTTTAATTGAAAAGTTCATTGGACTGTCAATTGAAAACCATTTAATTAACAAGCAGTGCGATCGCTACGCGGTGACTACGTACGTCGTACGTAATTACGTAAGTCGGACAGTACGCAGAAAACGCGTATATCTGTACCAGCTCTAACGTAGTCGTTTCCCTATCCCAAGCAGTCGTATTTCTTGCAGGCCCTCTACGGCGGCGCACTGTACAGCAGTGCGCTATATGGCAGCGCGCTGTCCCCTTGCGGCTGTCCCCCTCGCCGCTCGCCGTCCCCCCCGAGCGACGTGAAGCGGCCCCTAGCTTACGTCCTGATGAAGAGCGACGAGGAGCCCCCCCAACACGTCATATGAAGGCCGGTGGCGCTCCCTGCGAGGCCCTGGGCCACGCATTGGGAGCAGCCATCCACGTCACTTCCAGAAAGGGAGACCAGCTCGCCAGACAGCGTCTAAAGGACTCTGGCGGAAGCTGTAATGTGTACGGTGTTTTGTGAATGGACTCTTTAGGCAAATGGATCAAGACACTTCAGCAGCGTACATGGTGTGCGATGTTACTTAAATTTTAAAGGATCTAATCGTATTGCTTAAACTAAGAAGGTACTCAGACTCATATATCTTGATCTTGGCTAAACGGAAGTTGCAACGATGAGAGTGAATGAGAGGTGATTTCATGTGATGGACACTCAAATGCACATCGCTCAAAGCCATGCAGAATTCTGATTTTCTTCTAAGCCGCGTCTTTAGAACTCAGAATAAGCTTCTTTGACAAAGAAATTGTAATCTCTTATCTTTCATTTCTATCTTAGTTCTATGAACAACATATTGCTGTTTTCTTTTCTTTGAGTCTTCCTAAATTTAAGATGACTTAGAACAGTCTGTGTCACTTATATCGCACACTATACTAACTCGTTGGCGTGCACGAGGTCTGCTTGTGGTTCGAGAATCTAATGTTGGGCGAGTTGCACTAAATGTGAATATTTGGTTGATGGGACTTGTTAATTGAACTGTGTTAGATAGTGTATGTTAGTTATAATGGACTTGAAAAGGCAGAAGATCGTTCGTTGCATCACTTCCAGTGAATTTCCCACGGAAGATTGAAGATAGGAGAACGTGAAGGTTAACTGAGCTACTATTTCGTGAATATCGTGAAAATATGCTGAGAATAAAGATAAGATGAAAAACTTGATTTACGAGTTACATATAAATATTGACTATTGTGACACAAAACTCATAAAGATTAAGGAGGTGCAATCATGATGATTATTTACGCATTGTGTAATTAACCAAAGACATTACCAATTATATTCCAAAGCAATTACCAACTTCGCCTAAATGTCAACAATAAGAAAAAATGTGCAATCTTTGTGAATAACCTTTTATTGTTAATCGTGCAATGGAAATTGTATTTAATAGTTAGACTCTCGAATTAAAAATTACTTTTTTGAATAGTTATACATATCATAGTTTTATCGTTGTATAGGATTTTAGCATTAGTAAATGTTAGTTAGAACTCTTGTATGTCAATTTGTATAAAGACTTTTGGTTAGTCGTAAGATTGTATTGTTTAGCATCGTAGATCATTTCAAAATCTCAAAAGGACCTATCTTCTTTTTATTCTACTCTTTATGTCTATAATAATCATTACACTTTCATGAAAGTGTATTGAATACCCACGAATGTCTTAAAACCTATATTGTAATAATCATCTTGGCGTCAAAATCCCGATTGTGATCTTGCGCGCGAGGACCCAAAGCCCGCCTTGACCAGGCTCCAGGATTTAGCAGATCAGATAATTATCTACTCTACTGATATATGATCTACTCTTTAGTACCACTGGCCCATTTATAAGCTAGGTAGGCAATTGCGTGTACACGTTTTTTTTCATTTGATGAAAAAATTAATTGTGGTAATGATTTATCAACGTAAGGGTAGAATGATGATAAGATCAATAACATAAAATATACAAATATTTGCAACTAGTGGATCCGGCGCGACTTCGTTCGTGTACACCTACTTTATCCCTACCTACTATTTTTTCTTGCTTATAAACCTTCCTCTTGAACCACTCTATTTATTGTTGAAAACTGCATTAAAATCCGTTGCGTATTTTAAAAGATCCAAGCGTACATATACGGACAGACGACGGGAAGCGGCTTTGTTTTATTTTATTGACTATGTAGAAGTAGATGACCTACTCTATGGTTACTTGACTACAAGTTGGAACAGAAATAATACGTAAATTTTTAAAAGTTATTTCAAAACTTCGTTATGGACGATAGAGCCCACAATTTTAAAAAGTAATCTCTGCTCTACCTACGACTCTACCCCTTTGCTCTACCCTCTTACATTCTGTCAACTGAACGTTAGATTCCTGCCAGGTTAGATTTAGCAAAAATACCTATAACTGTACATAAATGATATTCTATCTTTAAACATTCGACATATCACAGTATTGTATCGAGACACGTCTTATTGTCATGAATTTGTAAATAAATCCATATTGTACACGATACTAAAATAAAAAATAGAAAATTCGTTAGGTAACCTTCGTTCGTAATTATTTAGAGTCGACTTAATAAAATTATGTTTTAGGGATTTTGTTTTTTAACCTAATTCAAATATACTTGAGACTCTGCTGAATTTCATCGCTACATCACTTCACATCGATCTTCGGTATTCACGTAATTCGCTTTGTTTGCCATTAGGGATTAATCAGACAGAAAGCGGTCACCTTCGACCATTCTGCGCTGCGAGAAAACGTCTGTTTCTTTCTCTCAATACTAAGATGAACTAGATGACACTACCATGTCGCGCCTTTTCTCACTTATCGCGCGCGAGCACGCTTCTACTAGCCGTTATGGTTGACCGACGCGATCAGAACGCCTGCTATGCAGAATGTTACGTAGAGCAGGGAACGCAGAACGCCCGAACACATGATCGCCTTCTGTCTGACAGCACCCTTATTTGTGTTGAATTCCTAATAACACGAACTCACCGTCCACACAACAGCGATAGTTTAGGGTGTGCTTTTTGCGTATTCGTCAATTTCGTGTAAATAGGTGAAGTATAGACGAATGAAGTCACTTCAACTGCACATCGTCTCGTTTAAAACTAATAACAGGCGCTCCTATTTTGCTGGAGCCGGTTGCAGACGATACGCGAGCAAAATAAAACCGCTTTTGGATTAATTTGGGTGCGCGGGCGAGCCGACCTTGGTCAGACGTGCGACCACTCCCCCCTCACCCAAAAGCGACTTTATTTTATACTGCATAAGGTATAGTATCGACTGTAACTGACGGTTGGTGGGCTCCAGCCAAAACGGAACGTCTGTTACTGCCTATATAAGCCCAAAACGCGAAAGTGAATAGCGATATGAAATATCAGCATTAGGCATTATTTATACATAAGATTTTTGTTTTGAATTATGGAGGGCATAACATGACATATTTTTTACAATTAGAATTTTATTGTGACTAAAGCGAATTTGATCCCCACCGACAATTTTGTTTTGTTAAGTTAACATTATTATTGTTGTAAACTGTTATTAAGTATTTTATAAATAATTTAGTTTAATTATTAAATTGATAATGGTCGACTACATTCCAACCTAAGGTTAATTGCATTGTTTATGTTGTTATTTTTAGTTATTATTTTCAAAAAATAAAAATATACGAAAACTTATTAAAAATAACGTTTAGTGTTTTATTGGTATCCATTATATAGGGACAATAAAAATCTCTCTCTCGCGCTTGAGGGCCTACGGTCCGCGTTGACCATGAAACAGGATTTGGCAGATAATGACGGTGTAGCGACTGCCATCTGACCTCTGTGCTCTGCTACCAGGGGAACCTGACCAGATTGGAACATGGTTACACAGTCAGTCTTATTCAAATAATGTACATAACTCGCTAGCTCTTGCTTACGAGTCGGACACCTTAACCGCACTGCCACCGACGGTACTTTATTGACATACATTAATTATAATGTCATAAAATTGACAACACCACAAAACTACGAGTCAATTAAGGTTTTGCAATTTGTCTCAATTAATTATCAATAGCATGTGAGTTAAATAAAATAGAAATTAAAATTTCTTAGTTCTCTCCGAATAATAATTGAACTCGGAGTCCGGCTTATTCCGGCTTATATCAAAGAGGTGTGATAGTCAACAACTTACTAATGCAATTTACTAATGAGTTGTAATTGCAATCCTGCGATTGAGCTCCCTCAATGACAGTTTTACGCGTTTTTCGTATTCTGCTACAATTAAAACTGTCGTTAAGCTGCTATTGCGATCCAATTACAATTCAATTGATGTAAGTAAGATCTGAGATCACAGCTGGATGAGGAAGGCAGAGGGCCCGCATTTATGGAGATCTCTGGGCCCAGGATCAGTGGGCGTCTTCCGGCTGATATAATGATCTTTACTTTATTTTACTTCTATGAGAATAATCATTTATCGTAAATATACATACAAGCATCGAACCATGGTATATTTTCGTGAAAACTGGTTCTCCAATCACTTCCGCTACTTTTTTCACAAACAAAAAAAAAACTCGATCGAGTTCTAAATTGGCGCCCCGCGCATCGCAAGCACTCGACTTACAGATTAGAGTTTCTAATCGAGACGCCCCCGACACCCAATTCCGTATATTAGAAAAATATACCTATATTGGTTTCCACTACGTACGTTATGATATGGTTATGGTACAACCAAAGGGTGAGTACCACTGGCGTATTTGTAAGCTAGATAGGCAAGTATGTGTACACATTTTTTTCGTTCGATGAAAAAAAATGGTCGCGGTAGTATTTATCAACCCAGGGGTAGAATGCCGATGAGATCAATAACCGGAATTAATTAACGTAAAATTTACAACTATTGTCAAAATATATGACCAGAAATAACTTTACGCCAATATTACATCAGGTGGTCGGACTCTGTCAAGCCTGAGTAGTCCGCCTGGGTGAGTACCGCCTAAATAGTTAAGACGGTAGTACTCACTTAAGACGGTTGCAGAAATCTACCACCAAGCAAAAATGCTTATTGTGTTGCTGTTTGGAGAATATCCTATCCGTGGAGACCTATAATTGGTATTATATTTCTTATATGAATAACTATTGTAATATAAAGCTGTTGGTCTTCCTAATAAATAAAATAAAATGAATAAATAATAAATAATATGGTGGCCAGCGCAATTACAGGCATGAGGCATTTCATCTTAGTCCTCACAGTGACGGTTCCAACCTGAATGCATGAATCGTAGATGTTATGGGCGACAGTTACCGCTTACCATCAAATGGGCTGTCTGCTCGTGTGTCACTGTGTATCATAAAAAAATTACGATTTAGTTTAAAATGTCGTAGCGACTTCAAAATTGGCGCCCCGCGCATCGCAAGCACTCGACTCGCAGATTAAAACTCTAATCGAGACGCCCCCGTCGCCCAATTCCGCGCGCCACTCGAGAACTCGTTCGAGCGCGCCATTTTTAAAAACATTGGGGCGTTCACGGGGGCTGCTTAATCTGAAACACTCAATTATGGCCGCATAAACACTCGGCAGGAACAATGGGCGCACATGTCCTCTTGGAACTTGATGGAGTTTACATCTAGCCCTGTGAGGGTAAGGTATCGTAGACTTTGAACGACTTGCAATACGAGTCACTATCCTGTAAAGCCAGGTGAGCTATTGTTTTATTTTTAATTTTTTTGTGGACCACCTGATTGAAAGTGGTCGCCGCTGCCTACAGACATAAGCAACACTTACGAGAAGGAATAATTTAAGAAATTCTTGGTAGAGTCGTGATTACGTACCGTGAGTACCGTGGTTACAAACACCACACAATGGGTGTGGACACGGTGCCTGTTCTTTGTTCTTCATCTTCTTATCGAGTCGATGGACTAAACTCTGACTTCGCCCAGTATTCGGCGACGCATACAGCGTTTGAACTGGCCTTGAACAATTCCTCCATTGTACAAGTTTTAGGGCACGCCGAGCATGAAACGAGGTGTTCCATGGTTTGCGGAGATATGCCACAATCGCACTGAGAACTGTCCTTTGTATATCCCCACCTAAAGAGATTCTCTTTACATCGGCCCACCTGGGTTCGCAGCCTATTTAGCGCATTCCAGATTGGCCACGGAAGTTTGTTTCCGGGTGGGAGCTTTTCAGTAGGAGAGATAAAGGCGGGATAGGAAAATTTGTTGATCCACAGGTTACTTCTGGCTATGGGTGTTCTTTGTTGGCCCCCTAAAAGTGTTTTTCAATAGGCAATTGCAAAGGTTTATAAGGTTGCATGGTTGTCACTCTCACACGCAAAAACTACATAACGGAGTTTGAAGAAGTTTTGCGGTGCACCTTCCCTACACATTGTCGTACAGTTCCCGCAGACTACGACATGCCATACCTATAACAAAATTTTACGCGGACGAAGTTGCGAGCAAAAGCAAGTAAAACTCCAATAAAGGGCGACAATTAAAAAAATTTAGCGCCCCCAGGGTTAATGCGACCAATAATCGCAGTTTATGTTTGCATTCGGGTCTCGATCACGGAGGGGGCGCCTCGCTAGGTGTCTGTTAGGGTAACCATGGGGCGACGAAACGTATATGTTGATAGAATTCTGCTGGAACTAACAATCTAGTATTGGGTTCTTACCTATGTAATTGGCGTTCTGTATGTCAAAAATTACGGAAACTGTATTTTTTATACAAGTAAAATTACCAATTTCTTGGAAATAGGCATTCCGATTACGATGAAACTTTGTAGGTATAATCAGACTACATTTAGTCGAATTAATTATCTTGGCGGTTGTGCTCTTGCGCGGGCCCGGGGTCTGCCTTGACCATGATCAGGTAATAGTGTTAGTAGTTATAGTGGAGCGACTGCCATCTAACCTTCATGATGCTGCTACCAGGGGAACCTGACTAGATTGGATCATGGTTACACATTGTTTCTGCTGGAGCTAGTACACAGGTGTTGTTCGTCAGTACTTCTTCTTGTGAAAGTTTCTATACTCACTTGCAAGCCTGACCTTAGTAGCTCTTACTTAGCTAGCCAAACCGACTCACAGTCCAGCCGGATCGCAGGTAAGCTATACATATCGTAAATGTAATATTTTATATCGTAGTGATGAACAAACTTACTTTATTTTTAACATCTTTTACGTTTGACGATCCTCCCATGCAGACAGGAACAGCCTGTATAATGAAATCAGGGAGATGTAAAATAAAAAAGACTAAGGAAAATATCAAAGAAGTTGGACATAGAACCATAGATTGCTCTATGTCGAATATCTTTGTAAAATCTACAACCCATAGATTTAAGCATAGATAAATTTAATTAAATATGACAAATATTAATGTCATCGTCTTTTAAAAATATCGAAAGTATAAATAAATACAAATTGTATTTTAGAAAAATAAAATAATCTGATGATATCAGTCAACATCAATGTAAAACAATTAGTAGCGTTATATCTGTGAAATAACTTTCGAAATAAGTGCATTTAGTAACTTGTTCCCAAGTTTATTCCCGGTAAACAATCAAATGTAAACATTCAGTATTACCTTTTTATAATACGAGTCAATTGGCACAGGTTAGTAGATAGTTTTTGTGGCCGTGTTGTGTCTGGAAAAGTAGAATATCAGCAACCCGTTACACTCGTGGGTGTCGTACAAGGCGACTAATGTTTTCGAGGCAAAACTTCTAGAGTTTCCATGGGCTGGAAAGTGGGCAGCAGCGTTTTCCATTGTTATATAAATATATTACTGCGAACTCGAACCCGCTTGCCAAACATGAAGATTATAGCAATGACCTCCCCTTTCTTGGGAGACGCTTTAAGTCCTGCAGTGGGCTGTTATGGGCTGTGATGGTCGACAATACGTGAGTAATGTTCTGAGAGTTATAATTCCTTACAATCGTGTTATCCTATAATAAGACATATGCAACATTTTATTCTTGCTTTATTGAGTCCGGTAGGGTACATAGTTATAGCTTGCATTCTTTCCACTAAATGGTATCGTTAAAAGGCAACTGATGTCTTAGAGGCAGACGATGAGGTTAAGATCCTACCCACATTACTATGCTATGTGCCCTACCCACTGCTGTCACTTGAGCTTGGCAGTACTTCAGGCTGTCGGTGACCTTGTTTCGTGCCTCCTCATTTCTGAATTGATCGGCCCAGTAAATAAATTTATTTCTTATTTAAGGAGAGAAGCCGAAGCATGCCGACACCAACAGTCTCCTCCTGTTGTTTCTGCATCAAGGACTTTAAGAAAGCCTGCATACTTGTGGTAGTGTACATATATTTGGACATTCTGATGAACGATTACTACACTCCAAGGAAGTGCGAAGTATTTAAACATGGCAATAGAACAATCAACTTCATGAGTGAATTGTTCTTCTACTTTGTCAATTTCTTCGTTGCTTGTCTCATTTTAAACACCATTATGTTCCTATTGGTCACGGTGTTAGGTGTCTTTAAATCAAGCCCCGATGTCAAACACATGATCGGTCTGATATTAATGATGAATATGATGTTGTACGGTGTAGTGAACTTGATTTTACAAATTATCATCTTAGTTAGGGTGTGCGCCTACCCGCTCCCTAAATGTTGTGAGGTCGTCACGATTCATCCACCTTACCTGAGACAACCCCACTCTTGGGATGACAGTGAGGATTACATATATAAGCGACCGCATAAGATGATCACACAGTACATACTTCTAGTTCTCGTAACCACTGTCAAACTTTTAATATTGATATACTGTTTCGTCGTAGTCAACTCTTACTTGGTCAAACGAGTTTATACGAATAGTGAGACAAATTCAGCTAAATCAGTGATTTGAAATATTGAAATCGTAATAATATTTGTGTATTATTTACTTGTACATGCTTGTTTTAATATCAAATCTCTAAAAAAATTATGGTTTTCGTAGCATTTGGGCGTACGGATCTGGGGAGCAGATTTATCATACAACATTTTAAGGATTTTTTTAAGGTAAGGTCCACCTGTGGATATCAGCAACACCATTGCGTTTCCCACCTCTAAATCACGTCGGTCGAATCGCTTTGGCAGCATATAGGCAAATGCTAGGTATTTCCACTGCCAAAGCCACGATTCTCCATGGAGTACTGGAGACCTTCTTACCGGCAACAATACAATAAGTACTATTAAAATAATATTGTTTTGCTGCAGTATTTCGAGGATTTTTAAAGGCAAATTAGCTTACGGCCAGCCTGATGGTAAGCTGTTATCTTAGCTTGGCCCATGGACGTTTGCAATTCTAGCGTTATGAATTAAAACCCTTTTAGCCCCTTTCTTGAAAAACTCTACGTCATACTCGCCAGGGACAACCTCTTCTTCTTCTTAGTACGTCAATGACAAACACTTTAATGGGGTGGATCACATTGTCAGCACTATCGGTGGCTGTCATCAGATTCTCCTGCGTGAAGTTGTTTAGACACGCAGGATATGACAAGAGATGGACCATCGTTTGGAATAAGCACAGTTGATGTCGAAGCCACCTGGTCACGTTCTCCTTGCTCCTGCCAGTTTTTCCGAAATCTTTTATACAGGGTGCTTGTGTTCGTGCTAACAAACAACTTTTACTACGACCCCAACGCCGGAATCACGAATAAAAAATGAGCTGTTTCATACAAAATTGAAAAGGAATTCCGCGGAAATGTAGATAAACTTTGGTTTCATCTTAGTATGAAACTCTGATTTCATCTAAGTATGAAACAGCTGGTTTCATTCTATTCATTGATCTAGTCTATCTGTAGCGCTTCCCTAGACAATAATAAAACCCAAATTGTAAGCAGACTGGTCACCCTACACAGCTCCCTATCAATAAACACCCTTTAGCTACTAATTGTGGAGGCTGCGATCCGGTATGATCCAGTTTTATTGCTGCATCTTAAACGCATATTCGGAACCGATGATGGCTTATCGTTTGTTATGGTTTCTGGGAAGCTATTCGAGGGGCATATTGATAAGGCTGATATTGCTGACTCATCGCTTTTTTTGCGAATGGAATGGTATACTTAAGTAAGCACTGCCCAAGACCGGGCGGATGGAGGAGAATTAGACGGAAAGCGGACCCTGGTAGAAGCCGGGACTGACCGCTCGGATAATGATGATGAATTAAGTATTGCACATAATGAATGTATCGCCATTATTTTTCTTCTATTTATTTATGGTCGTACCTATAAGTTTATACTTAGTAACTACATAGTAGTAGTTTCGAAGGTTATCCCCTACATCCAAACTCACAAACATATACATTTGTATTATGGCCTTTGGGGGAGGCCAATGCCCAACAGTCATCTGATATGATGTCGATAATTATAGTAGCAGTCGGTTGAAGAAACTGCAGATATAAAGTTTTGTTACTTGGCGGCAAAACTACATACCTATCTAAGACGCAGACAGAATTATTTGATCTTAAAGTCACCCGAGAAAAATCGTTCGCGCACTTAAAAAATCCCAGCAAATCGAAAACATATTCAGCCCACAGCGCCGCGTAAATAACAAATTACAGGCCGTAATCCACCACGAAGCAATCCACTGTGGGTCAGACGAGATACCACTTTAAACTCGGTTTAGCTTGGATTAAAAAATAAAACGGCAAAACGCACTAAATTCGTTAAAACATCGGCCGCCCGCCCTAATTCCGTTAGCTCGCGGTCATACGACGGGCGGATTGAAATTATTATCCTATTCGTACACGAGCAGGTATGGTGAAATTGTGCCGATTTGTGCCTCTATTTTGTTATTCGGATACTCTTACGTCATCACAGCCCGTAACAGTCTACTATAGGACTTGAGGCCTCCCCCATACTCTGTTCTATTTTTAAATTCAAAGACATTAAGTACGTTGTAGCGGTGTTTCTATGTGGTCTAGAATTATATACAAATTTTGTGGAATAATGTGGTTTCTGCCTACCCCTAAGGAGAAAAGGGTGTGACGGTATGTAGGGATGTACCACGAATGTTTTTACTAATAGGACGACCACTCACTTACTTTGAATAAGTGCTAGAGATGGGTTGTAAATAACGTCACTATTATCAACGGTAAGCTAGTACCTTTTTAGGAAAAGGGAAATTATTGAATAAAAGACACTGACGGTCCTCACAGTTATAATTATCGTGTGTCCTTTAAGTTATGAAGTGATTTTGTAATGTAAATCCTTCGTGACAAGTCACAGTGATACCACCGTTACGTTATTTAACACCCATCTCTAGCACTTATTCGAAGTGAAATTCGTGAAATTAGCAATAAAATTGAGCAGTAGGTAACTTTCGATTTTGTACGGGAGTCGTCCACATTAAACTTCCTAATCAAAGGCAGTCGCCTAAATATAGTGCTAGATTTATATCAGTGAAGAGAATTAACGATGAAGTTAAGGTACAACTATGCATAGGCACAAAGCTATACTGTCTACTCTACTCTATCTACCTACTCTACAGTACAATTTTCACTCAATTAAAACACAAGTATGCATTCAACGCAAATCGGCTCAATAATCACTTAGGCATTTCCTCCTACCAGTGCGATCTAAACCAGCAGGTACATCGGACACAATCACTGGGGCCCCATCGACCGTCAATGGGGACAATTGGTAGGATATTGTAGTATACTCAGTACGGCTGTACGATATTGAAACCTAGTATGGCACCCGTAATCGTTTTGCGAGCGGCATCGTTGATGTGCTGTGACAGTTAGACAGTGTCACAGTGACAGGTGGCGGCGCTGGAGTAGCGGTTTATGTTTTTTTTTCTGTGGCCGTGCCTACCTGCTGTTTTGACTGGTCGGTCGGTCTCAGCACGGCCAAGGAAATGCGCTCGATGATTGATTGATGATTTTTATTTAATGTAGCTATGTTGGTATGACGTTCATAAGTGTTTGTAAAAACTTAATTTGAATAAATGTTTTTGAATTGATTGAATTGTACATAAAGCTTGTGATTCAAATTGCCAAAACGGCTAAAAACAGTTTGGGGGAATATCATTTTCAACGTTGTTAAAGCTGAGATAAAAAAGCAATTTAATTATAATAATAAAACGTCGTCTAACGTGAATTTTACATTATAATGGTTCCACTTAGTCAGGCCGGGCTGCAGCACCATGGATCCAATCTTTGCCCTCAGAGTCCTCCAGGAGTCTCACTGCAGTAACAATCAACCTCTGCACTACGCATTTCTCGACTTGCAGAGGGCTTTCGACAGTGTCCCTCGGGAGATAATCTGGTGGGCTCTGAGATCAAAGTCTGTGCCCGAAGCGTACATTAGTATTATACAGGATATGTATGCCAATACTGGAGCCGTCGTCAAAACCATCGTAGGCCATACTAATCCCTTCCCGATTACTGTACGTGTTCACCAGGGTTCTGTGCTGAGCCCTTATTTGTTTTGCATTGTGCTCAATGCCCTCTTAGCGGAAATTTAGGACATGTCTCCTTGGCTTATGAAGTACGCTGACGACATTGTATGGGTAGCAAGCTTAGGCAGGATCTTGAGACCAGAGTAAACACGTGGAAGGATGTGCTAGAAAACGGCGGTGGTGCCTCAATCTACCGGTATCAGGAAAGAGGCCCCGTGGGCGACACAAGAAGCGATGGATTGACATCGCAGAGTCGAATGCGAGAGCCAACGGCTTACGACAAGAGGATGCCGAAGACCGGGCGAAGTGGAGAAGACTCATTCTTCTAAGAAAGCGGACCCTGGCAGAGGCCGGGATAAGCGCCAGGACGACGACGAATATTCTTTGTTTTCCACTAAGAGTTACCCACTTAGTGGAAAACAAAGAATATGCCGCATCTTTTGAACTACAGGTGCCACCATATTAGAGTGATGTGATGTAATGTGATGTTACACGACGTTCCATTAGAGCCACACCGGAATTATGCCAGCCACGTGATGTTATGTTACGCGAGTAGCGCGACGTACAGTCTGCGGGCCGATGCCTGACGCGTCAGATCGTGTTATTGCACACCACACACGCGCTCTGACGCACAAGCCATGGGATTTTTTGTATATTATACGGCAGATAAACAGGAAGGCGGGCCACTTAATGGAAATTGGTCACATTACCAATGCGTTACCCGCCTCTGAAGAGATTTGGTCGCATCAGCAACGTCCCATAAGACAAGTATGAATTTCGATGCTCCATGCATTACGTACGTCACATCACTCTAATGTGATGCTACGTTAACACTCACCTCTGTAGCATTTAAGTATCGGCGCGGCAAGCTCTCAAAGTGACCAACTCGTTTTTGGACTTTACTGTAAAATTGTTCAAGTCTCTTACTAGGTTTTCAAATTGTACAGACGAGTATACCGTACTGTATTGCGACCTCAATTGGCAGTATTGGGCCCTATCGTCCAGTGCGGTAATAGCAGAGCCTTTGCCGTATGTCTTGCGGTGATTTACATGAAATTGCCAGATCGACGACCGGCCGGCGGTCGATTTTATTAGGAACTTGGATTCGTATTGAACAGAAAGGCTCAAAAAGTACAAGTCTGACATCGCACGACACTGGCAATATCCTGATATGTTAATAAAGATTATTATTATTATTATAGAAATCTAATATTGGTTTATATTTCTGTGAAAAACCATGAAAAAGTCAGGCATATTTGTAAAACAAATTGTCGTACTAAATACGACCATCATTATTGGCCTTCATCATCATCATCATCATCATATCACCCAGAAGACGCCCACTGCTGGGCATAGGCCTCCCCCAGAGATCTCCACAAAGGCCGGTCCTGTGCTTTTCGCATCCAGCTGGTACCTGCGATCCTTACCAGGTCGTCAGTCCACCTTGTGGAAGGCCTACCCACGCTGCGTCTTCCGGCACGTGGCCGCCACTCGAGAACTTTACTGCCCCATCGGCCATCTGTTCTTCGAGCTATGTGCCCTGCCCACTGCCACTTCAGTCTGGCAATCTTTAGAGCTATGTCGGTGACCTTGGTTCGCTTGCGGATCTCCTCATTTCTGATTCGATCGCGCAAAGAGACTCCGAGCATAGCTCTTTCCATTGCCCTTTGGGTAACAGTGAGCTTTCTTATAAGGCCCACAGTGAGCGGCCACGTTTCGGTTCCGTATGTCATCACTGGCAACACACATTGGTCAAAGACCTTCGTTTTGAGACACTGCGGTAATTGGGACGAAAATATATGGCGTAGCTTCCCGAATGCTGCCCAACCGAGTCGGATTCGTCGATTGACCTCTTTCTCGAAGTTGGACCTACCTAACTGAACTATTTGTCCTAGGTATGAATAGTCGTCAACAACTTCAAGTGGAATGCCTCCAACGGTCACTGGAGTAGGCACAACATGGACATTCGACATAATTTTCGTCTTGTCCATGTTCATTCTAAGACCTACTTGTTGAGAGGCACTACAGAGGTCAGCGAGCATTTTGCCCAAGTCTTCCAGGGTTTCAGCCATGACTACGATATCGTCAGCAAATCTGAGGTGATTATTTTTGGCCTTAAACATCTATTATAGGTTATTTAAATAGCGTCATCGTTAGGAGTTTGTATATGGCGCTTTCTCTGATGGCTGTAGAGCCCCAACACGGGAAAAACAGATTCGGTTACACAGTGAACAGACATAAGAATTCGCCCAGGATGGTAAAGGGTAAATGGTAAATACGATAGGTTCTACTAACTATCTCTGCCTACCTCAAAAACTCACATTACGACAATTAACCTGTCACAATGAACGTGATCAAACGTTTACAGAAATCGCAGCTGCCTCTTTTCTGGGTTATGATGGTCCCTAGCCTCTACGGCACCAGTCACCTTGTAAGACAGCCGTAGTCTCCTACAGAGACGGTTGATGGTTATTTTATCAATCTACTCTTCCTCACACTCAATATAAATAGTACCTACATCTTCCATTCTTCCCCGTACAGAGCCCATTGGCGGTTTCAATGCAGAAACAAAACAGCATCGCGGCGGCGGGTCGCGGGGGGCCGATACCCGCCGGGCCGGGGCGCTCCATAATGGCAATTTTTCGTATACAGCGCACAGTGAATGCCATGAATGCGCGATGCCTCGTAAACGGGCTGCGACGTGCAAATTTGACGCCTTTGTGTCGAGCGGCTCGCGCGCGTGACCCGCATTCGGGGTGGCGGCGCGCTGTGCTGATGGCGATTTGGTGGCTATCGTGGTGAACACTTGTTCGATTGACTCTAGCCTTTTGATTAGCCAGGCAATAAGTAGATTAAAAATTTATACTGTACCGATTTTTACGGTATTTATACGGTACCGATATTTTCCAAAAAATACGCAAGGAAATAAAAATAGAATATTGTATTATTGGGCGGCAGAAAAGTACGCAGAAGTCAGAAGTCAATCCTGCGCGAGAAAGCGAAAGTAATATATTACCTGATTTTTTTGCTAATAGGACGGTCTCTCTTCTACTTCACTCAAGGTAAATGCTAAAGATGGATGTTAAATTACGTCACAGTAGTATCACTGTAACTTTTCACGAAGGAACTATGTTACAAAGTCACGTCATAACATTAGCAACGTGAGGAGGCGTCAATGTCTTTTCATCTGTAGTTTCCCAATCGGCGGAATAGAATACAATAGAATATGGTTACAATGATAGGCCTTAAGATAATCATCACATAGTGGCTCTTACACGTTCAGCCAGTATTAACAGGCATGCAAACTTGTTCAGTGTTAATGAACATGCACCTTAGGCTACCTTAAACTCTAAAAAATCCTTGACAGAATAAAAGGAGTGCTCCAATAGCCATTTATACAAGTCCCTTTTAAATCTGTTTATGGGCTGTTCTTTATGCATGTTGAGACAATAATGAATGTGGCGTAACATGCCGCCAATACTAGTGACTTTATTACCCATCTCCCGCACTTCATTCGAGTGAAGTTCCCGAGAGGCCATCCCATTAGCAAAAAAATTGGCTTGTACCTTACATAAGTACGTACAACACAAATCAACCAAAACAAATCAAAATCGCCATCATCCAGCCATCTCCTTCACCGCCACTCCTAACAAACCATTGCCTTCAATCATAGCGATTTCTGAACTCACTTTGTCGGGTTATTTGTTTGCGACGCCCCTGGCGGCCGGCGATGGCCCCTGAATCCGAATGAAAGGGTTCCGTCCAATCCGCGAGTGACGCTGTCAACGCTCACTCTGATTTGCATGGAGAATATTGCGGCAGCGATATTCGAGGTTGGACGATATCTGAGAGCTGTGTATAGGCTGATAGTAGTAATGGAGAAAAACTGGTAATGGGATGTAACTATATTCTAGGTGCGGTTGGACGATATCTAAGTACCCTGTATAAGCTCGTAGATAGTATAATGATACAGAGAAATTCCTGTAGAGATAGGTGCGGAAAGATATCGGTGTGTCCCGTGTGATGACGCTTCTATTCTAGTAGGGTAAATCTTAACATACGTAATTGTGGATAAAATAATTACTATCTACACAATATTGTCATCATTATCAGTATTTAGGTTGTCCGCCTTCGAGCGTAGGCTTCCTCCAATATCTTCCATGTCTCTCTATCGCATGCCACCTTCATACAGTTGAAACCGGCGTGCCGTCTCTGGGGGGCCGTCTAAGGTCATTAGTCCACCTCTCTGGTGAGTGTTCTTAAGGTCATTAGCCTCTACATCAAGTGTTCTCTCTAGGCTTCCATTCGAGCGTTCTTCTAGTCCGCAGTGCAATTTAAATATAGCAAATTTTAGAATACAATCCCCTTCGATTTAGGGTGTTGTAGCAGACGCCTAATGTCATAAAGGCCAACCTAGTTCTGTAAAATAGAAAATGGGCAGCGGCATTTTCTATTGATTAATATGGAAATGTGGCTGTGGCTGATGTAGAAGAAGCTCAGGCCCAGCAAAAGAATGTTATAGGCTGTTAACAATAAAAATAGTACCTATGTTTTAATGAATTAGGATATATAATCTCTTTCCTAACTGAGGGAAAGCAAAGGGCAAGTGAAGGGAACTTACCCAGCACCGACTAGCGCGTACGAGTACACCAACGCACACTACACACATAACCGAGTGAGCGAATCACCAGCCGGCTCATCGGCATCGTCTCGGAAGCTCGGGAAAAACAAAACAGAACGAGCCTGTCGGTAGAGAAGACTACCGCAGCTTCGATAAGGGAATGGAGCATCTGTGAAGAAATCCACACACACATTTAAATACGTTCATGTTGCATTGTTAAATTTGTGTTTTATACTTAAGAGATTTGATGAAAAAATAATGGGCGTAATTCTCTTTTACGTCGCTACACTCTTGGCAGAGTGGTGGTGGTCATCGGTAAAGAACTGGTAGCATGCTTCACTATCCGTCGCCACTCTTTCCGAACTGCTGCTTTCCTAGTACATCCATAGAGAATACCATTAACGGCAGCTTCCACTAGAGGTAATTAGCTAATACCTAATACTACATAACAGCAAAAGCAGTCCACGAGTGTTTAAATGCAGAATCCTGCCATCGGTCAATTCAAAACCATGTTAGAGGAAATAGAGCGACCCGAACATGTTATGTATCGGTTGGTGTTAAAGGATCTGATCGAAGTCAAAATATATTTTATTAAGTTACTTTTTAACTATTTGCCTGACAAATCCGTCCTTATTTATTGGGCAGGGCTAGGTAGGTTCTGTTACTTATTGCCCAAACATGTAAAATCAAAGTTCATTGAACCTCGGTAACTAAACACCTACACACAATCTGTTGAAAATAAACTAGATTAGGCAATCTTGAGAACCTTTTTCACAGCGTTGACAATGACGCATTCATTTAATACTTTTTTTTTTTTTTTTAACATTTAACAAGACAAGCATTTGACCGCCATCTCACCTGTTGGTAAGTGACGATGGGGCCGAAGATGGAGCATGCCCGTCTTGGAACAGCCTATTCACTCTAGCCTTGAAGGCATCCAGATTATATTGATCAGGAAACACACTCGCAGGCAACGCGTTCCACTCCTTAGCCGTACGCATTATAAAAGTCAAGCCAAAGCGGCTCGTGCGGATAGTTGGGACTTACCCCATCAAGCCCTCCGCAATACATCGATCTCCTTTCAAAGTTGGAAAAGGTTAATAAACTCGATACGGAGCCGTGCAAACAACACCGAAAAGCAAATAGCCTCATACAAAGTTTGAAGAAAAAACTGGGGCCGTACAGCACCTAAACTGCGATAAGTTTTATTTGCTATTGCGTCCACAATAATCTTTGGAAAGGAAGCGGTTGACGATCCGATACGATAGTGTCACACAAAGAAGCTTATTTCCGTTCAAACTCAATAAAAACAAAGTTTATTTTCCTTTGCGTTTGCTTCTTGTTAAACCAAATTCACCCGTATCACCTTGACGTAGAAGCCACACAGCTGATGTTGGAGCACCAAACCGTTCGCTGCCAAGGTGTATATCATAGTGAAAATAAAAACTGAACAAATATCACGATAAGGTTTTGTAAGGGCGCGAGGTCGACATTCAATGACAGCCGTTTGAATATTTGATTCAGTTAGTTGGCTGGGTGGGGTGGTTTCAGCCTACAGTGGTCCAGCCTCAGGGAGGATGTGTTGCCGCGAAAGAGTATGTACCAAAACTGTGTTTGCTGAAAAATGTAGAGATGTGTTTTAGTGAAAAAAGCAGGGTAAACAAAGTACAGTGTCATTAACATTTAAATTTTGTGATAATCACTCTTCCTCGCTGATCCTTTAGTAGAATCCTAACTTTTACATTAGAGTCATTAACATATTTTTATAATCTTTATAGAATCATGCCTATATTATTATTTAATTGCCACGCGGCTTGTTCCGAGACTCTAAATAAAGAATAAATTATTAATTATTTGCTATTCCATGTTAAAGTCGGGACCTTTTCATTTCGCATTGTACACAAAACGTAGGTAAGAGTAACGTATACAAAATAAATATGACAGCAAATACAAAAAGACTCA
The DNA here is from genome assembly GCA_907269095.1 of Blastobasis adustella. Lineage (NCBI taxonomy): Eukaryota > Metazoa > Arthropoda > Insecta > Lepidoptera > Blastobasidae > Blastobasis > Blastobasis adustella. The sequence goes on along the minus strand of OU026116.1, from coordinate 1,763,806 downwards.
TCCTTACCAGTAACCCCTCTGCGCCCCACCTAGTCTTTGCCAGCACAGCGCGTCGCCGGCAAAAACCGCCGCCGTCCGATAACGGCAGACAATAGCCACCAGTGTGTTTAACAATGCTTCGTTTGTGACGATTCTTCGCACAATGGCGGGGTGCAAAGCGGCGCGTAATTCGATAGGCGCTCCTTTCATTGTCGATTGTGGGCGTACTAATTGAGTTTTGTGCCTACGCGTGTTTTGCGCTTCTGCCGCTACTTGTTCTTGCTGTTTTTGGGCGTGGGACAATGTTTTTGTTTTTAATTTTTGTTATTGTTAGGTACTAATATGTCTTATTTATGAACAAAACTAATGCAATCAGCGCGACTTCGTCCGTACACCGACTTTACCCCTACCCACCCTTTTTTTGAAATGACACCACATGAAAACGCCTTACAACCATAACAAAAACTGAAACAAAATTAAAATTGGTTACAGAATTATAAATCCAATAAGATTTTAAAGATTATTATCTGTCTCCTTCTCGAAAAATGGAGTTCAAAAGTTAAATGTATTCAAATTAACGATACTCCACCGTGACGTCATGGTAGGTAGGCGATAGCCCGCTCTGTCTAATTAGCCAAATCAAACGTTTAAATATTACTTATTTTTTAAGATATTCAAATCTAATTTTACTTTTCTATTCGTTAAGTAAAACGCTATCAAATTAAAAAATTCAATCATCATGTCTCTACAATAAACAAGCGAAGACGCCAATTATAAATAAATACTTAATTAGTGGAACTTTCGTTCCTCAAAAAACAGTTACTTATAATCTTGGGGTCTCCAAGTCAAGAGTGAAAAATGTATCTTCTAGCCAAGCATGCACCATGTTCGTCGCTTCACATATGACCGGAGGCTTTGTGGAGGCCCCTGGCCTCTAGAAGCCTCCGCTTAAGCCCTGCAGTGGGCATGTTTCGGCTGATTATGGAATTTAGGGAGTAGGTTAATTCCTATTATTAATTTAGGGAGTTAAAAAGACCGACAGAAAAAGTCGGGTAACCCCTAAATTTACATGTACTCAAACTTTTTCTAAAATATTGGAATTTAAAGTACTGGCTTTCAAATATAGAAAACTGCATTTAGACAGATACACAAAGTCACAGATACACACGTCAAACTCATAACACCTCTTTTTACGTCGGGGTTAATAATAGATTTAAAAATACATCCAAAGCTGGGGTCCGAAGTGGTAAGAATAAAAGGAGATATATGAAAAGAGTTGTGGACATATGCGAGGCTAGGGAGATGTGTCAGGACAGAGCAAAGTGGCAGTCCATAGTCTCTGCCTACCCCACCTGTGGGACACAGACGTGAGCTTTATGTATGTATGTATGTATCCATAACTGTTTCTAATCAGATCAGCGAACGGCGTATTATATAAAATAGGTTTTGACGAGTGCAAGTTGTGGTTTGCGAGTATCAAAATTGTGAAGCATCTTTTGAGTGACTTGATTTTGTTGAACTTTCCCTTTTCTAAGTCGTTCTCAATGTCACCGAGAAATAAGTTCTCATTAATTTATTTCGTAACAAGCTTTTATCGCGCTTTTATTAGGCTCCAAAGAGCCCAAACATTATGAGGTTATCTTGTTGCATTCATTAGTTCCTATTACCTTCCGACTCCATCATCAGAACAGCTCCAGTATCATGGAGTATATTAATGCATTGTCATCCAAGTTATAAATGCTGAAATTTTTTATAATACCAAATTTCAGCTCAAACGAATGCGCGCTGGAAAGTGATTCAAATTAGGACAAGATTGTAAGATACAAGACATACAAGTGAAGTTAAATAAAACCTTGTACAATGTTTCCTGTTGTTTCGTATATCCACAAAAGGGCTAGAAACGGATATTTCATCGTTATTCTACAAAGGTTACGTCATTTCATTTCGTGAAACCAAAAATCACCTTCCGTGGCGTAAATTGTCACAATTTCATCACACAAACGACGTCACAGATTAGGAATATATGAATGACGTCACAGCCCTCCTCAAAGCACGCCGATTGACCAACAGCCGACAAAACCCTATTGTGGAGTCCTCTTTGAAAACTCCTAAAGCCGTTTCCACACCGCAGCGCACAATCGCTGCGATTAAACGAACAAAAACGCGGCACAAAGAGCTCATAAGCATATAGGAGGACCTAATCGGATAACCGTACAAAGTCTCGCGTTTATAAAGCAAATATCTGTCTGCCTTTCGTATGCGCGGCTCTCTAAGGAGCGACGTTAATCTTGCTGGATGGAGTTGAATAAAAATGAAACTTACAGAGTGGAAGCTTCATAGTATTAGTTAGTGGAAATTGGGTACTTTTATTTTATTTAGTATTGTCAATGAATGTAAATTATAGAAAGTATTCTTGTCAAATCATTACACACAAAAATAAAAAAATTTAATGCTTAGGCACCGTGGCACCATCGCCATAGGTAATAGAAAAAAAACTTAATATTGGTAGGGCGGCCTTCTGTGACCAAATCATTACATCCCTATGTGTGTAGATTTATAATTACTTGTGAACAAAGCAATATTCCAAATGTATTTATTATCCTTAACATACATGATTATCTTAACATTAATTAAGGGTGACGTGACATACACTAGCTGCTTACTGTAGGTAAATTATTCTAATTATTGTATTTAATTTTCTCTCACCTTTTAATTTCCATCTAAAGCGTCTTTTCGATGCATCCATTCCAAAGCGAGTTCTCCGAACAACACTTTTTATTTAAATTAGAAGGTATTGATACGGATTTTAAAACATGCGTCACCAGTATCTTAATAAACCTCTTAGAAATTTGGTTAGTAGTAGAGGTAATCTTGGTAAAAAAATTATAACATGAAATAACAAAACAAGAAAATGTAATAACGCCGCAGGAAAACAGTAGTATAAGTAGTTTAAAATATCTCCAAGCACCTACGTGTATTTCAGTAAAATGCCTATTCCAGCACGTCTATACTCACGCCACACTGGTCTCCCACAAAGTGACCAGCGCGGCGCGTTTTGCCCGTGAAAGGCGCGAGCCGCCCGCCCGTACCTACATCCAACCGAATGGCATCAAAATAAAAAACCGCCCGCGCAACTGTCGACACGCACGGCTTTGTGCCGTCCCCAATGTGAACACACCCTTTATGCCACCGAGTGTGACGGCATGCCACTGATATTTCTGATTGAAGATTTGCAAATGGGAAGGGTTGAATTTGGTTGTTTGTAAGTTGTTTAGGATTGATGCGAGTTTTTTTATCCTTCGTACTTGCCTAAGGGCGTCTGCTGCATAGAGCGTCAATACTGCGGGGGCACCAGTGGTTTATAATCCATGGCTGGCCTTACAGACATTTTGTCGCACGCGCCACGTATATACTAAACCCGCAATGAATTCGGCATGCTTAAAACTAGAACGATTTTTCACTATGAAGTTTAACATAAGCATACTTACAAACGCACTTTCTCAAAAATTGCGCTTAAAGTTAGCATATATAACTGGGGCTTTCGAACCGGCGTTTCCGCTCAATGCAGCGGACGCCCTTAGTACTGTTATAAATACACAAATTAATCAATGCTTCTAATTAACGCCAACATTTTTGTAATTTTTAATCTGCTCAAGTGAAAGGTCTAACCCATAGGCGGAGCCTGGGTGCGACAAGGCAGCACATTTATTTTGAAATAGATAAACATATTTAATTTCTGGCATACAATTGTAACCAACACTTTACTTCTCTGAAAAATAAAGCCAAAATAACTAGTAAATTTCATAACGCTCAACTGTCACTGGTAAACGGCAACCCACTGTACAGTTATACTTAACAACGAATTAGCTCACCACATTGCCCATATTGTCTTATGGATTATCAGGTGATCGACAGATTAATTGAATGACTATACATTGGTGCTATTCTACTCTACCAGACGCTCATCATCATCACAACCCATAACAGTCCACTGTAGGACCTAGAGCCTCTACCACGAAAAGTTATATAAGCTTGGCAGGCGGGTTGGAGATGGCAGTGCATCTGTAGGTAAATATAACAAAGAAAAACACTACTGCCCATTTTCCCGGCTACAGAGACTAGATCTTTTGCCTCGAAAACATTAGTCGCCTTGTACCACGAGTGTAAGGGGTTGGTGCTATTCTACTCTGCCGGACACCCCATGGAAAATAATTACAACAGTAGTCAGTAGAAATTGCACATGATTAGGTATTATATCCACGGAAAATGTTATAGAAATGTTATAGCAAAGGAACGTCTCGATCTAATCTACAGAAAAATACGCTTTTATATCCTCCAGGGGTTGGTAGCGATGAGAGACTCTATTTTTCTCCTCTAATGTGAGTTCCCCATATGTCTTCTCACAGCAACTCGGTTGGAAAATACAGTCCCAGCCGAAATCCCTCCTGCCTCTAGGCGCCACAATCAAACCTTTTGTGGACCCTCTAAACAGCGTGACCTCGTCATCAGAACCACTGCAGTAGCCGAAACTGCATATTGCTTCCGCAGACTTATCCTCCCAACCTGCAAGCAGCGTCACAAGACCTTCTGGACCAAGTTTCTTCTCAAACCACTTAATGTAAGGGCCAGGGAGGCCCTGTAAAGCGTTGAAGCATAGACTAGTGTCTTCCACCAACACGGGACTGGTTAGAACCTTGGCCGCTTCCAAACATTTTTGGACAGATATCTCGTCGATTTCTCCTTGTAGCTCAGGCAGATCCAGGTCATAAGTCACTAGATCGATAGGGAAATTGGTGCCTAGTATGGCGCTGATTTCTCGGATTTTCATAGCGTTTCCAGTGACCAGGGTTATGCATTTTTTAGACATTTTCTTCGAGGGATTGTAAACGATTTCTGGGACCGGTTACCTGAACAGTTACCAGGTAAAACGGCGATGTTCATTTTTGTTGTTGATTGGTCTATGTTTGGTGTAACTTTGAATGAAATTGGCTGGAGGACGGCATGATTTTATGTTTTGGTTTTTGCCGGTTTTCACTTTGTTTTGTTAGGAAAATGACAGTTGTCCTTGGTGAAACGTGTCAAATTGGCATATAACATAACCAATATCGTAAATATTGAAATCCTGTAAAAAGATTTATCGATAAACCATATCAAAGACAACATAATAAAAAAGTATAAATCAATTAAAAATTGTCTATGAAATAGGTATTTAACAAGTGTATCGTGGAAATGGAAATTCGTGACTCGTGAGATAGAAAGCTATTATTCATAGATATATTATTAAGTACTAATCTTTACTATTCTACATTAAGCGTACTCCACATGTCCGCCGAAACTTTCGGCGAAACTTTGGCCGGGACTTTGGTCGATCCTCTACATTCTCGCCTATTAGGGATGTGGTTGGTGTCAAAACGCGTCGACATTATATCGATTCATCGGTGAAATATCGCTAATCTGCTTTAAACAGGGTCACAGAGGTGATGGCAGCTGCTCTACTGTAATTACTTGATCTACTAATATCCTGGATCATGGTCAAGTGTACCCGGAACCTGTAACGGGAAAAAGCGCTAGGAATATAAACATAAAATCGATCGAATCGAGACGACAACGAACTATCTCTACTTAGTCTATGAAATAGGCGAGACATGCCAAACATGCACGGAACTACACGAATATAGGCGAATACTCCCTTTACACTCTCGTGTTCCCGCGGAACTGTCCACATGTGGAGTGCGCTTTATACTAGCCATTCTCGGCGGGTTAACCCGCACGCCGTTCGGATTTCTGTAAACAATTAACTTTCCCGCGAGGTCCTATTGTTTTCCCGGGATAAAAAGTAGCCTATGTTACTAAGTGATCATGTAGCATTATATTACAGAAAGAATTTTCAAAATCGGTAAAAGTAGGTTTTGCGTCTAGGTACCTTTAATTACAACAACAAAAAATACAAAGCAAGTTGAAATTACTATTATCAAAGGATACGTACATAAATAGAACATATTAAATTAGGTGAGTAAGCACAATACAAATTAAATTCCACCACGAACAGTATCACAAACAAACGGCAAAAATAAGTCCCGTTCCATTACACTCAAACCAATTGACCAAAGAGGTCGGGCCACAAGCAAACATAATAAACTTCCCGGGGGTAAAACCAACACTGCTCACAATATAGCGGCGTGTGTTTCCTCCGGCGAAGAATACGCGACATAAATAATGGCAGTAAATAAGAGTAAAATATTGAAAACTGTCATGGCGGGCAGAATGGCGCGCGAAACTGGATATCCTCGAGTTTCCGGCGGCCGCGCGCCAAAATGGCGAGGCGGATATTCGGATATCGGACGGTGGGGCCGCGGCCCGTAGACAATATTACACTTTGTTGTGGCAGTGACTCGGTTTGAGACAAAGACATCGGAAGATTTCCGGATGGAGGTCTTTTAAATACTTTTGTAGTTCACTGTTAAGATTATGAAATACCTAAGCAGATTCAGCAAGGAAATGGTTGAACATAAAATGACTTAAGTTTTATTTTTAAAAACATTTTTTACGCTTTCTTTTCATTTATGAATTTAAATCACAATGTATTAACTTGTCAAATATAGCTCAAAGAGTTGTCGTCCCTCTGTAAAATAGGTAACGACAGTTTTTTCAATGAGAGTCGTGTGTGTGAGTGTGAGGCTACCCTTATGTTTCGGCCATATTGATCTCTTTCATTTTCTTTTTTCGCGTCCCACGGAAAAGTACATTTTTGTTCTTATTTTTAATGCTTTCACAAACGCGGTCTATCCAAATTTGATTTAGATGAAACTCCGCCGCGAGCGGGTTTATACGCGAAAACTTTGATCAAAGTGGAGATTGAATAGACTGAGGTAAAAGAAAAATGTAAGCTTCAAATAAAATTTTAAATCTGCACCGAGGAGTGTTTCGGAAGTTTTCATTTTTGAATTCGCTAAAGCCACTTGACTTTTCGAAAAACAAAACCCCATTATCTATGCCCCATTCGCGCTGGCCGGAACGCGAGGGCGCGCGGTAAGATTTGAAATTGGAAGCAAATAGGCGTTAAATGGCGGCGTGCGCCGTCATAACGTCATTTGACGTTCATCAGGCGGCGAAACAGCGTCGCAGTTTGGTGCAGGTTTTATTAGCGTAAGGAATGGCGGGCACAGTGACTCGGAAACGGGGATTTGCATCGGTGTCGGGCGGTGATTGCATTTTCTTTGCTGCTCTGCCGTCATTTGATTTGGGCTGCAGTGCCGACCCGGCTGAGGCGGCCAAATTACGCTCGGAATATTAGAACCGTATTTACTATCTAATATGAGCAAATAGTTTGTACGTTCATGGTGTATTTTATTAAGGTCGTAGCTGACCCGGCGCGACTTCTTTCGCGTGGTGTCCTAAGCCTACCTCACCCTTCCATACCCTACTCTATTCCTACCCATACCCTACACCTACCCAACCTTACCCCTAGCCTACCCCTACCCTGCTCTACCGTACGAAAAAAGGGTAGGTAGTGGCTACTCCTATCTACCCTTTTTTCGTATAGTCGTTTGTACAAACCTTGACTTGACAATAACCTAACAATTAGAAAACCAACAAAAACAATAAGTCAAATAAGTGCAGCCGTTCTCTGGAACATATAGTTGTTCAATTGGTTTTTATTTAAGAAATAGATAAGTATTCAAAACTATTTATACTAATTTGTACTTACTCAACCTAAATAACAAATAAAAAATCATTTTCCTCGCGATCATTTCTGGAGCATAACCTCGCTAGATAGTACTAGGTATATAAATAAAAAACGAAACTGTAAAAAAACATTCAATTGGATCTTAACGCGGATATTTGGCTCGTGATAGGTTTTTTTATAGAATACAATAAAATTTCCATCATAAAATATCTCCGTGAGATCCGTCACCCCACCTCATTTGCTTCTCGAATAAAATGGGAACCGCCCGGTTTCTTACAAATTTCATTTACTTATATCGATTTCTTTATCTGCACCTGTGATTTTACAATGTAACAAACAAATTTGTCGGTTTCTAAGTATTGATATTTTGTAGAGTAAACGAGGGTAGGCCTAAATTTAAGCAAATCAATGTGTTAGATATACCTACCTACATAATAAATGTTTTAAATATTAATTAGGTTAAGTAAGGTTTTATGTTTATTATAGGTACCTAGTTCTTTTTTTTTGCTGTAATATAAATAATTATCATGTCGATATTGATGTTTGAAATAAAACTTATTACTTGTCTAGTGTAATTATAAAAACTTTCTCGAAATTCAATTTTAAAAATGTTTTTGGTTAGAATTTATTGAAACTGTGTATTTTCACACATCACAATGTAGATATAAAGTATTGCTAAGACGAGCACGTACACTTTCAAATCACGCTCAAAAGTTACAAGATCTCATGTAGAGCTAAGAGCTAAGATACAGTTGTCAAGCTCCTAACTCTATACGTCCTAACCCTTTGCACATATTTTCTTTGTCAATACTAAATGTGTAGTTTCGCTGTTTCACTGGCGTCACGCGGACTCTTCAATGGATCAGAAATTAATTTATATTTATTTTTAGTTCATTGTAATGGAACGTCTAAGACACATGTTGACTAAGACGCAAGGTAATAAGGCTTGTAGAGTTTAGGAGCTTTCACTGTCGCTAATAATAGAGATTCTGATATTTGATTCCGTATTATTTTACTACAGTAGATGCTTTCGAAAATCAATTAGAAATCAAATTGACTGAAGCATGGAAGAATAGAGGGGAGGCCTTTGCCCAGCAGTGGGAAGTTACAAGCTGATAATAATAATAGGCTGATAAAAAAATTTCAAACCATAGGCGCCGCCGCCGTACGATGCAAATAATTTGAAAATATCCAGCGCCTCAATCTACTAACATACTTAATCCCAGCCATCCAATTTAAGAAGCAAACACAGAGTAAAATTGACATTAATCGAATTTAAAAAGTTGATTATTTAACAGATTCGCGGCTGATGACTTTGGCGCTCTTTGGGGTAAAGTAATGGGAGGGTAGATAAATATTAACGCTATACTTCGTCGTAGTATTAGCATGGTATTTGTTAATAATGATTAGGGTCTGTTCAGTATGCAGCTGACTGTTTATATTGTTTTTTGTTTGATTTACTACTTAGCTTTGTTTACTTCCGGAAAAAGTAGGTACCTAACTTGTTTTCTGACTCAATATTTACAATTTTTAATAGTTCAACCTATGATCATTTCGTACATCACTTGGTTTATATATATTATTATAAAATAACCAAAGAAATTTAAATGGTATATAAATAATGTTACGTGTTAGTTGCGCGTGTAGCAGTCGGATCTTAATAAAGAGTTTGGTATATTAAGGATCTTAAAACATGAGTTGCATAGAAGAATACGCAAACTTTAGATAGCCACCGCACCTTTTTATATTATACTGAGAGGGACCTAAGTTTACTTACTTTTTTGCACTAAGATAATCATTCTGAAAAGTCTAGTCTAATCTAGAAGATCTTATAAAAGTGATTAATTAAATTTGAACCCTATAAGACACAACACTAAGGTTAAATTGCAACCCCCGCGCCTTAGGCTCAATTCTACCAAACAAAATAAGTCATCAGATCACCCCCGCCCTTGACAAAGGGCATAACTCCCGCTCCGATCCCAGATTAAATGATAAATAAATACTTAACGCCTTAATCCATTTGCGGGAGTCTGATCTGAGATTATTTAACAAGTAACGCGGGGACAAAGAGGCGGGGGGCATGCTGCGGTTATAAGACTTCTTGATGCTTTACTTTGAGGCGGATTCGAGAGTTTAAGAAAATAAGAATATTTTTAATAGGGCTCGAAGAGCTGTCATGTTACCTTTTCTTTAAACATCGTGTTTAAGACAACGATATTTTTATAGGACTCGAAGAGCTGAGCTAGTTTAATTTTTTTTTACGTCTTATCACTAAGGGTTTTCGTTTATTGTTTCTACTCGCACTGTATCCGCTGCTCACGTGTTGGTCGTGGGCCACTGCCTTCGGGGACCTCTATATAATGTGAAAAATGAACAGCCTTTATACTATGCCATACTTATCATATCAGGAAATATTCAGGGATGCGTACCTTCGTAGTTCATAAAAACCCTCAGAATGTGGTTTGTAATGAGCGCTAGCAGTGTTTTAACAATATTTTTAAGGGTGCCAGTTCTTGCGCTGCGACATCTCGAATTTGATATTTTCTCTAGCCATATATTATGTTTTTTGAAAACAAGCGACCCGCTCCGTCTTTGCACGGGTAGTAACCTGAACAGATTATGTTCCTCATGAATTATTCTATCTATTGGTGAAAACTGCATGAAAATCCGTTCAGTAGTTTTTGAGTTTTGAGAGGCGACGTGGGACTCTTTTTATAATACGTAGTAATAGTGATGACATTGAAAATCTTTGTCAATAAAGCGGGCGACCAGGATCGATGAGAATAAGTTTTTGTCTCGATAGAGATTTCAGCGGCTCTTTAATATAGAAAAAGGCGGAGTCGAATTGTCACGTCGCAGCGAGAAAAGGCCTCCTGAAAGTTTGTGAAAATACCGCTAGTGCTCATTCCATACCACATTATGAGGATTTTTATGAGATGCGAGGGTACGCGTCCCCGAATATTTCCTGGGATGATGAGTTATAGCAGCCTGCTCTTTTCTTTTCTCATTATATAGCATTATAAGTATTCAAACTACCATATTTTAATTGTGTAGAACTTGAAGTTTCTTAACCATTATCTTCAACACAATATCATACGCACTCGAATCTCCGTCCACAATAAATTATACATTGATATTCAAATCCTAGACTGGAGGTTTTGGAAGTACCTTCATGTCTAGGTAGGCTAATGTAGCGCCTATAAGCTTTAGGACATTTTTTACTTTTCTGAAAAGTCTATTTATTATCGTCATCGCCAACAAAACGTTAAGAACTTCTTTCGCTTATATCTAATGATTAAAAGTTACTACTTAGATGAAACTGAGAACACACATTTTGCGATCTGTATTGAATTAATTTTAGCCTAAAGGTATTTTCATTACCCAACCCTACAGTAAAAGCATCAAGACACTGGAGCCGCTATTTCCTATTGTCCACCTCGGACAAAAGTGTCAATGTTCAATTAAGAACGGTTTATTGAAACTGGCAGATAAACCGCAAGAAAGAGATGGCAGCACTCGAGACTGATTGAATTTGAGAAAATTTTATTTGTATTGTAAATAACGATTTAGTTACCAACAATAGACCAAGAAACAATACTTTATTGAAAGTTTATTGTTGGTTTATGAAAACGATTAGACAGACACGTACTAAATAAATAGTCTGTCTTGGCATAATATACTGTGAGGGCATCGAAGGTGTCTCCTCATCGAGTACAAGATACTCGTATATGCCGATATGTAGCGATAGCAGAGGTTAAGTAGACGCACAAAATATTAATCTGCTTATATGCACAACCTGGCACGAAGAGAAAAGTTTTTCTATCAACAAAAATATTCTTCTTTTTGTAAACTATTTGTAAGAACTTTTTACTTTTTACAAATAGTCTAGCTGGAAGACCAAAAGCACGATGATCCGACGATATCACTAGACTCTAGTGACAAGAGTGACAGTGAAGAAGCGGATAGAAGAAGTAGACTTCCTGCCCTACAGACCAGGATAGAATGGAGCTGGAGGAGGTATGTTCAAAGCGGAACAGACAAATGCTGATAAAGAAGATGAAGAAATAAAAATTAGAAGAATAATAAATAAATAATAATTGTGGACAAATTCACACAGCTCCATCTAGACCCAAACTAAGCAAAGATAACTCCAGAACACCCAAGCCCGTAACTGCAAATAAAATTCATCATTTCAATTTCTGCCCGGTCGGGAATCGAAACTGGGACCTCTTGCGTGTTATATTAACCACTGAACCACTCAAGTCATCGAATGGCTGCATAAAATATGGTAAAACTCAAAACCTAGATACAAAAACTTGAGATAGGAGATTTCTAAATAATCATCATAAAACTGAAACACCGAAACGCGTAAATCTCGACAGAAACGTCTCAATAAAATCAAGAAAGAAGCCCCTTTTAAACGCGCTTATTGAAATGTTACTTCATAATACCAGCAAAAGTCATCTGAAGACCCGATGTTAAGCCAAAATGGAACAGATAAAAACAAGATACCACAGTTCCAACTTTTTGAAATAAGAAAATTTGCCAACCACTTCGCCAAGAATAAGGAGTAATAAGCAGTTTTCTTTCGCGCCAAAATTGTCTTCCATAATAGCGTCGGGCGAGATAGCGCTGCCGCCATAAAAAGAGATAAACGACCGCACTCTCTATTATTTTTGCTTTAACAAAGGCAATGTGCACATGCCTTTGTCTCCCTCTAGCTCGTGGGGACCTCGCCTAGGAGTTGAAAACAAAAATTTGTCGCTTGCCCCCATCCCCTCTCGCTAATGTTCGGGAAGGCGGGTGCCTCCTTTGTAATTTAGTTCGAAAACCTTAATACTGTGTCAATTAAAATTTTATTAAAAACGCAACCAAATTAAGTGGCGCCCGTGTAAGTAACTTTATTGGAAAATCTCTCACAAATTAATGTTCATTAAACTTTATTACCGTTTATTGCGTAGTTACGCGTGTATGTACTCGACTGATATGAAAGGAGGAATCAGCGTAAAATTTTCGCATAAACCACTGAACACTACACGAGGAGCGAGGTGTAAAGGCGTTGAAAGAATTTATTGCTTTTTAGTGGGTGTGTGTCGTGTATTGTGTTGAGCTCGTGGCATTGTGGCGGCATTGTCGTTGCCATTCTGCGCGACAATGGCGCGCTGTTTCGGCGGGAGAAAAAGGCGGGAACGCGTTATCAGGGCGCGCCATTATGGCGGCTTATCAGAGACAGTTCCGGGCTCGAGACTTCGCCCCTTTTTCTTTTACGGGCACGTCTGGGCGGCTCAGGTGCAGATAGCGACTACGTGGTTGTTTCTTGATGCTTTCGTTTAAAGAGTTTTTCTTAATTTAACGTTCACCGTAGAACGTAAATATTGTCAGGAACCTTTTTTTTTCTTTTTTTTTACAATGTTTTGTTAAAATTATAAATATATATAGGTAAACAGTTACTTACATATTAGTTATTGTACACCTATCAATGCGTAGATACTTAGAAGGATCCTTTAGAAAAAAGTCCGAACAAACTAAGAAACTTGAAAATTTTGTGAAGAACGGGGAAATATTTTTTTTACATCGCCATGGGATGAGTTATAACAACGGATGGCGATAGTTGTCTGTCAAAGACATTTTGACAGACAACCACTTTTAACGGCAGAGTATGAATTATTATTATATGAACGTCGTAGAGAATGGAGACTTGCACTTAATCCACACTCTACAATCACTTAATTGAAAGTAACTTAAATAATAGTCAACACCATATTTCATAATACGGACCTAGGTAGTTACGTCACAGAAAGGCCCGACGAAAACAACTCCCAAACCGTCGCCGCTTCAGGCCGCTGCCCAAACTGGCAAAGAGAGATCAAGAGGCTCTCGTCAGAAATAAAGAGAGGAGCGATCGAACAAAGAGCGCTTTGTGCGTGGCGAAAATAAAATAAAAGTCAGAAGGTGGAATTAGGGCCCTTGTCCGAAAGCCGGCGAAGAAAGCGGTTTTTATTCGGTGTAAAATAATTATTGTGTTTTTGTGAAAGAGTTTGTTAGCGGACCATTCAGCCGAGGACGCGGCCGCCTTGGAGCCACAGGGCGGGATTTGGTTGGGGCCTCAAAGCTTATTTTTGCTACGACGCTCTCGCATCTTGATCATGGTGCGATATACCTTGCAAGACCTTTTATGCCGATATGTCCGTGTACCATTTCATACTTATTTAATTTTTCGGGTGTTGCTATTAGATGGTCCACTTGATCGTTTGCCTCACTTTCACGTATTCTTCCAAAGAAGGCTCCGAAAAGGTTTTTCAGGCTGTGGCAGGATAGAAGTTAGTTGTAGCTAACTTACGAATATTTTTGGTTCATAAGTACCTATTAGGTAGTACCTATTAAGTACCGCCCCGGCATATTGCATATTGTATTATGTAACTTATGTGTAGTGTCCGGCAGAGTAAAATGTGTAGAATGAGTGAGTGTCGTTCAAGGCGACTAATGTTTTTGAAGGATAATACCTAGTCTCCGTAGGCTGGAACTGTACAGCAGCGTTATCTATTGTTATATTTATAACACTGCGATCTCCTACCCGCCTGCCAAGCGTGGAGATTATGGCCATAACCTCCCCTTTCATGGGAGAGGCCCCAAGTCCCGCAGTACACTGTTATAATCTATGATGATGATGCATATAAACCTTTCGGAAATTCTCTAAATTATAGTGAACACTACATCAACCGTTGCGTGGTTTAGTTAGCGTATACAATACAGACAGATAAACAGATGGACGTGGAAAGCGACTTTATTTGATACTATGTCAGAATACACAACTCGAGATCACACTCCGCCTAGATCACACTCCATCCCTGGCTGCCGCCCGGAATATTCTTGTTTTCCCCGAGTTTTCTCGGCTTTCTTCGCGTTTTCTTTCGTTTGCCGCCTTAATTAGCTCATTCAGCGGGCCGCCCCGCGCCCTCCCACCCCCGCGCCCCTCCAAATTATCCTGTTTATTGAAAACACTTTTATATTCCACCTCCATCGGCCGAATGGAGCATTTAGTGAGCATTTAACGTTCGATAGACCCTTTTCTGGTGCAAATTTCTTTATTGGCGGTCAATGAACTTTGGTGAAAAGTTTAAGAGTGTGGGTAGGGTATATAGGAAGAACTAGTGCACCCGGCGCGACTTCGCTCGCGTATTCCTATCCTTTTTTGCTTATAAACCTTCCTCTTTAATCAATCTATCTATTGTTGAAAACCGCATTAAAATCCGTTTCGTATTTTAAAAGATCTAAGCGTACATACATACATAAATAGGGACAGACAGCGGGAAACGATTTCGTTGTATAGGGGAAAGTGAGGCAGAACCGGGCCCTAAAGCTTTCATTGTCTCTAGAATTGCTCCAGTTGGACGAAATTCAATAAAAAATTATTTATGACTCCACACACTTATATCCTAACGAAAACTAAATCAATTAATTTAGCAAAGGCAACTGGATGTACTTACAAAAATAATAATTTAAAAAAAAATGGCATTTGCCCGGTTTTGCCCCACTAGGTGGGGTATAACCGGGTATGCTTTTTGGTGATACCCGATCGTGCCCCATTCCTATTATCCTACCTACTATTATTAAGAAAAATAAAGTTTGTGGGCATGGATGTATGAATGGATGGAAGTTTGTTACTCTTGCTCTTTTTACTACTTCCCGCAGGAGCACGGTGTGGGTATCCGAAATATGCGCGAACAACTTCGCGGGCAAAAGCTATTTTTTTAAATACACAATTTTTATATTATATAAAAGGTTGTCCACTAAAAGGCCAACACTTGCATTCAATTTGCATTTAAAAATAATAAAGAAAATACATATAACCCCAATAGTGACCTTATATCGTTATCCACAATGATACCCGGTATTGCCCCATATATTGCTACCCGGTTTTACCCCTAAAAATACTTGTTACAAACTGTCATGCCATCAGGAGGTACGCAATTCACTATAAAAGCGATCGATACCAATAATAGTTTCTGAATAATGAGGTACCCGGTTTTACCCGCATACCCGGTTTTATACAACTCTCCCCTACTAAGTATGTATAGATGTGCAGAAATATCAGTTGGCGAGGTTGGCGACGCCAAACCAAAAATGGCCGCAGTAATTAAATTACTTTATCTAAGTTAAATAAAAACCAAACACTGTGTTGTGACTTCTCTATGGAACTCCATTATTATGAATTAAATCACCTTTTGTAGGTACATTAGTTCCACTTTATTATACAGATTTTATTAAATAGCAACCGGTTTCGAATTACTCATCTTCAAGCAATGATTTTAGGAATGAAGTGTTTTGCAGAAAAGATATCCGACCAATGTCGGAGGATTACCTAATTGCGGAACTCGCACCATATACCCGACACGTCTTGGCGTGTTTTTTTTATTCTGTCAGTAAAACCCATCAAATGACGTTAACTATTCTCATTCAAGTAAAAACAACTTTCAGATGTGTCTGGACCCACTCAGATCTTTTAATTTCTTTTGTTACTTTACATTTTTGGGGTATCAAACGAATTCAATTCCCTCGCTTCTCAATTTTATAAATACTAATTATGTTTCTAAAAGTTATGCGTCTTTTTTAAGCAGTTGCCTACTGCCCTATTTAGAAAATCTAACTCGCTCTACATTTTGCACACTTTCTCTACATTTCAATTTTGTTCTCCTAAATATGCGTTTTACGAGTGCAAATTCTAATGTTGCCTTAAACGCTGATACAACGTTATATTGTGTGAAAGGCGTATACGTACGTTAAGTGGTGGTTGAAGTTTAAAAATATC
Organism: Blastobasis adustella; assembly: GCA_907269095.1. NCBI lineage: Eukaryota > Metazoa > Arthropoda > Insecta > Lepidoptera > Blastobasidae > Blastobasis > Blastobasis adustella. Next base: position 1,747,331 of record OU026116.1, on the reverse strand, counting down.
TAAAAGCCGATGCAAAAATTGGAGATAGAATTCTTCTTTTGGCTACTTGTTTTATTTTCAGTGTGAGATTTGTCGCGGTTACATTTATGTATAGATATTTCAACTCACTTGTGCGCGCGGCCCTATGTGTGGGTAACCCAGACACGTCACAATGACGCCACGCCATTGGCACGCCAAGTGGTCGCGTCACTGCCACATCAATGAAAGCTGTATATTTACAAGCGCACGCACACATAGCGCCGCGCTCACAACTGAGTTGAACTATCTATAGATAATTACGGTTAAACAACTATTGAGTTTCTTTTTTTAAATAATGTTTATAATGGGTAAAATGTATCTTGGTAGATCCAATACAACTTGATATTTTTATGACGATGGTCCGTTAAAGTTGAAGTTCGAATTATATTTAACTAGTGGACCAGGCGCGACTTCGTTCGCGTACACCTTCTTGTTCCTACCTACCCATTTTTTCTTGCTTATAAACCATCCTCTTGAATCACTCTATCTATTGTTGAAAACCGCATTATAATCCGTTGCGTAGTTTAAAAGTCTTAGCGTACATACATAGGGACAGATGGCGGGAAGCCATTTTGTTTTATGTACAGATAGTTCACTCCGTGTTTGATCCAATTCACGCTTGGTCATTTGGTTTGGTTAACCAGTTGGTTAAAATATTATTTTCGCTGTTGCTTCAATTTCAGCTAGGTACGACAAGGAAATATGCCTATTTGTTACCAGTGGGAACGTTACTACCCAATAACGTCGTACCCAGTGGGTATGACCAGGAATAAAAGGAAAAACATTACCTATCCGGTAGAACTCGGCGTTCGACCACGGGCAATAAATGGTATTGTGTGTGGCAAAACAAGCAGGCAGCCCACCTGATTGAAAGCTTTAGGTGGCAGCCATCGCCCATAATAACGACGATTCAGCACAAAAATCCAGAACCGATTCGGAAAAAACTATGAATAACCTACATAAAACTCGTATTTAACTCTAGGAAAGGGAAGTTCAAATCGCCGCCTCAATAAGCCTCGTTTGCAGACAAAATTTTCATATCTCACAGCCTCGCCGGTCACATTATAATTTTAAATGCTCGCTCCAAGGAGTTTTTGAAGCGCTTCAAAAGCACGTAATTTGCGTTTCAGTATTTTACATTTAGGTAGGTTACAAGTGGATACTTATTCCCATATTAATATTTAGTTAATGAATATGGAAAGCTTTTTGCTTAACGTAGGAGATAAATAAATGTTTACTAAATTCCAATAAAAACATAAAATTATTACTATATAGCCAGTATAACTTTCCATTAGCTTTTTGACGTTTGAAATGAAATTAATTAAATAGAGACTTAAAAATTAGCTTTTTCATTTTATGTATGCTTCGATCCCTAAACCAAAAGCACCACCTAACACCTAAAGCATTACGCTCGCTGATTATTAACTTTTTATTTATGATTTATGTCAATAATTCACTTCAGTTCGACACCCAAGTTCGTATAGTTAAAACAGCTGTAGACCGAAGGCTGGATCTGCTTTTGCACTGCTGGACTTTATATATAGGATTATATATAACTTTTTTACTTTTATTACCATCAGACAAACTGTTTAGATAGCCAAAAAATATAAGCGCGCTTTCTTTAATTTTTGATATTTCTTGATTGAGTAGGACATTAAATACTCTTTCGATCTTGAATTGGGATAGTGATAGAAAAGTATGAAGTTATTTTTGTTATTACAAATACGCAAGCTACTTAGAATACATTAAAGCTAAATTAAAAAAAAATCTAGCTCGCTCATTTATTGAATTGATTTTACGATCAATATATACGATCGTGTAGTTTTAACTTTCTTGAATGTGTTATTGGACCAAATAAAGATACGTCTATGTCTATGTCTATGTCTATGTATTTTTAGAAGTCAAAAGACCAAAATTACGTGTACCTGTATTTAGACATTTAATCCACCCATTGGCTTAGGTAACGACTGACCTCGACCACCCAAAATCCAGGATCCGCCACTGCTTCAAGGCAACATAAGTACCAGCTATGTGTCCAAAGAGATACCCGCCGTCCCCCTACTGTCTTAACGCACGATAAGAAAAATCACATCACACTACCGAAGGCCTGCTGGAAGATATTTCTTTTAGAAATAAGGGATGCCTTTTGATTACTTTGTCATTACAAGTATGTATTTCCTGTGCATATTTATTATGTCAGTCAAATAAAAATATTTAAGATTTCAGTATCTTATAAAAAACTCATAAAGAACCGAGCGGTCAATCCCGGCTTCTACCAGGACTGGGCCATGAGACTACGGTCTAAATCTCTGACTAAAATAATAACCCAAAAACCCTCACATCACCAAAATGAGTAGCCAAACAAATTGTTTATGCCAAACTCGGTACACGGAACGCAATTTCCTCGCTTCTCTCGCGCAAGATAAGCGATGGTTTATTGAAAAACTTACGTCGGCTGCCATGATTAATACAAGATTAGTTCGTAACTTGCACAATAATTCAGATGGGGCGCGATCTGCCGCGGCGCGGCGCACTTACCCGCGGATCTTCTCGCGGCACAGCGATGTAGGATTAGTGGAAGGCGCAGTGTGTCAACCCTCCTTCAATTGCGAGAGGTTTTCTAACAGCATTTCTAAAGTTCGAAAGAGTATAAGGTGGCTGTTTTTTGACCGTTGAAAGTGACTGGTGGTAAGTGACGATGCTGCCGAAGATGGAGCAGGCTTGTATAGAAACAGCCAATTCACTCAGGCCTTGAAGAATTCCATGTTGCGCCTACTGTAATATCGTATGAAAAAAAAAGTATCGTATGATATCGTACGATGGATTCAAATAGGTTCACTCCAAACTAAAGATGGGTTACTTATTACCTAATAGCGAGCCGCCTCGATTTCGCACGGGCACCAAACTTCGTAGGATCACTCACTGGGTTAATCTGAAGATTGCCTGAACATCAAAATCGGTTATTCCATTTCGTAGTCTTTTATCTACCCGGGTGTGTCACTATTACTGGTCACTGTTGTCATCATCATCATCATCATATCAGCCGAAAGACACCCACATCGCCCATGCGCTGTTTGGCATAAGCCTCCCCTAAAGGTCTCCACAAAGGCCGCTGGTACCAGCGATATTTACGAGATCGTCGGTCTACCTCGTGGGAACACACAGTGCATCTTCCAGTACGTGCTTGCCACTCGAGAATCTTACCGCCCCGACGCCCATCTGTTCTGCGAGCTATGTGCCCTGCCCTCTATCACTTAAGCCTGGCAATTCTGCGGGCTATATCGGTGACCTTGGTTCGATTGGGATCTCCTTGAAATTTATTTTATGAACGTTCACCGATATTTAGGTCTAATGTGAACCGATTTCGATGATTATTTTTTTATTTGATAGAGTGTACCTCAGGGGTAGTCCCATTAAAATTTAAAGAAACTCCATAAGTTCAGAAAAACGGGATATCGTGTAAGTATGAATAAATTATCCTAGCCACATCCAGCCACCCCGCCGCCTATCCGCGGCGCGCCAAACCGCGAACTCAAACCCTCTTAGCAGTTTAACACGCGTCATAACGAGTTCTTAATTAATTAAAGCCTAATTTACGCCGAGCAAGAGACTTGATTATGTTTCACAGTTTGTTGGGACGAGATAAGCAGTACTGTGTTGTGAGGATGTTCTATGTAGCTATTTTACCTACATACATCTAAGTATTGTACATAATGTTAAAGGTTAACCCAGTTCACTGGTAGATTAGCTGGTGGTTTAGCTTTAAGTCCGCCACTGTACCTACTTTTCGTGCATAAAGTTTTAATAGATTAATTAATTAATAAATAGCCAAGGTCTTCCGCTGGGGACCCTGAAACTGGCTGAACGGGAGTCTCGAGAGTCGATTTCCGGTGTCTCAGTCTCGCCATCCCGTGACTGTGTAGTTATTATAGATTTTTTTTTCCATTTAGGGAGGATACTCCTTGGCAGAGAAGGCCAAACGGCCGAGGGTCGACAGACATCCTGCAACACCGCTCACTGGAGCCTTGCTATCGGTATTATTATACTAGCTGGACCCGCGAGTATTTCGCGTGGACTACAGGATCTTTGTTTATTGATGATTGTTTTTGCGATTTCAGGGTTGATTCTATAATAAACGATGTTTGTTATCACATGCATACGGAACTCCTTGGCATTATCGATTTGAAGTCACTCTGTATATTCGATCCCTAATAGCTGCTCGCTACTGCGATCTGGTTGATTTTATCTGCATTCAATCTCCTGTCTCCGTACTAATTGCGTGCCAGGCGCAGTATAATCAAATACGGTAAGATTACTCTGTTAATTTTGCGATTTGTAGGTACTTTTTGGATGTCGTGGTCATTGGTACCTACATTATGCTTTGAAGGTATATGTAGGCCCTGGCTCTATCAAAACTAAGCTACCTATCCCAGTCCTACCAATCCAAGTTATACCGCCATAGATACTGACGGTATGGTATCCACTAGACAAATTGGCGGGCGATCCAACAGATGCGACGCTGCTCTATGAATACCTTAGCTTTGATCAGGAATGCAAAGACTTATTTCTACCACAGGCCATTCGGACAGATTACATATGACTTGAGCTAACGGTGGGCCGAACTTTTGATTTCAAATTACACAAAATTCTGTACAAATTGACTTTTGGTAGGCGGTTGGGATATTTCGTTTTTAAAACGTTTGTTAACAAACAAGTCCGGTACCTATACTGGGGTAAAGAGGGAGGGAGCTCATTTAGGGTCTAATTAAGCTTGGTCATCATCATCACCCTGGTGTCATGTCCCGGTTGCGCCCCCGTACAGCACGTGAGGGCCCAGGGTCCGCGTTCCTGCTATTCTTGGCCCACCTCGCTCGGTCTTCGGCATCTTTCAGTGGTGAGCTTATTGGCACGCATATCGTTCTTGACTACGTCAAGCCATCGCTTCTTATTCCTCTCCTTCCCGTGCCCAGCAGGGGCGGCATAGCCTGACACTTGTTCCCCACATAACTTGCCGGTCTGCGTAAGACGTGGCCATACCATCGTAGGCGGCACTCTTGCAGCTTATCTGCGATGTCACGGACGCCAAGGCTACCCCGAATGTGGGCGTTTCGAACCCGATCCTTCCGTGAAACTTCACACATCCACCGCAGCATCTTCATTTTCGTGACGCGCAGCTCCTGCTTGTGTGACTCTAACAGGGGCCAAGTTTCGCTACCGTAAAGGAGAGCAGGTCTAACGATGGTCTTATAGACCTGTCCCTTCAACTTTATCGGCATTTTGGGGTCACAAATGACACCTGTTACCTACAAGCCATTTGGCCCAAGCAGCAGATTTTCGGGCCTTGACGTCGCTGTCTATGTCCCCGGTTGAGCTAAGCACAGATCCCAAGTATCTGACCTGATCCATGCGCTTGACATATCATCTCCCGAGGGATGCAGTCAAAGGCCTTCTGCATGTCTAGAAACAGGAAATGCAGGGGTGTGTTCTTTGATCTGTATCCCTCCATGAGAGTTCTCAGGGCAAATACGGGGTCCATGGTCCCACAACTCGGCCGAAACCCATACTGACACTCCGAGATTGTACGCTCCCGTCGGATCCGAGAGTCCACAATGCGTTCGAAGAGCTTCATGGTGTGAGACATCACCTTTTTACCGCGCTAATTAAGCTTGGTCAATCGTAACAAAAGTAGGTAACTTAAATGAATGTATGAGCGAGCGAACTATATATCGCTATTTCTGTCAGTCACGATCTGCGCTCTGTCTGTGGCTTAGTAGAATCAGTATTGTCGTGTCGTAGTCGTTAATGTTCTCTTTATAAGTACTGTTTGGCAAATGAACGTTATTTTTGTTAGCTGGAGGTATAGCACAGGTTGTTACCTATTTTACCTACAGCTTGAACAATTGTCTATGATTAAGTACTTGCTCAATAAAGATTTATTATTACTATTATTATTATTGTCTCGTAGTATTTTTTTCTCTGCGGTATTAGGAATCATAGTGGTGCTACATTATTTTGTATTTTTGAAATTTTTTCTAGTAGATTTAATTACTGGCATACCTACTGTGTGTGTACTTGCATTGTACCGGAGTCATGCGACAGTCTCGGTTTCAGATGAAAGTTAGCTCATCAACCAGAACGGCTCTTGAAACTTAGAGCACTTAGACAAAATGTGGTGAATAGGCAGGAAATGGAATTCCGACATTTCTTGAGTTCAATATTATCGCAATTTCTCTCTTTCTGCTTAAATATGAATAAAAATAACAATCTCCCGGTTGTGCTCTCGTGCATGAGGGCCCGGGGTCCGCCTTGACCATGATCCAGGATTTGGCAGATCAGTTAATTAGTGGAGCGACTGCCATCTGGCCTCCCTGGACCCTGGGCCATCGCGCGCCGCGCGGGGGCGCAACCGGGACATGACGCCAAGATGATGATGATGATGATGATGGACTGCCATCTAGACTTCGTGACCCTGCTACCAGGGGACCTGACCAGATTTGCGCATGGTTGTATATTCAGTCGCCTGAATGTGCAAGTCTCATCACGATTTTTCTTACCGTAAGAGCATCGGTTAGCATTAAACCCAGAAAATACTCACAGTGAGATTCGAACCCGGTACCTCTCGCTTACAAGTCGGATACCTTAACCACACGGCCACCGACGTTCCAAATAAGCGCTCAAGACGCTCCCTTTTAAACATGAATGAAGTGTTGTAAATAAAACAAAGACTTAAAGAAAGCCCGATTTATTACTATAACAAATAAATTAGATTAAGTATTAAAATTCACAATACGCTTAGAAAACTATAAATACAAAAATAGCAACATAATATACAGACACATTTTGACCAGCTTATTAATATTTACTACTTACACCTATGAAATCACTTATTTCATTGCAAAAAGTCTTATAAGCCTAAACCAACTTCAATAAAACCTTAATATATAAAAACATTAATACATAAACCAAACAAACCAAATAATTTTTAGAAAATACTTAAATTCTATTACTAAGGAAGTATTTGCTTTAAACGACAAGCTTAATTTATGAGGAATTTCATTATATACATCTAGTAGCACCAGCATATGTATATTTTTTGGCTTTTGCATTGCGTGAATAGTAATTTATGCAACTCGCATATAAAAGGTGGTATTAAAACATGAGTGTCTGTTTATCACCCTAGTACCTACTGAATTTATAAAAACGCATGAAGATACTAAAATAGATTCTTATTTAACAAAAAATGTAGAAACAGCTTTTTACCTGCAATATGATTTTTCGTTAATTTTTAACGATCAAGATTTGTATTCAAAATTAAAATTTTCATGTACGACGTAGCGACATCTATGTTGAACCGTATAGAACTAGTATAAGCTCATGGATGTTGCAGTCAGCATTTTCTCTTAAAATATTTATATAGCTGTAGGTGGTTAACGTAATTGTAATTATACTAGGTTATATCATATATATTGCGAAAAACAAAAACAATTGATGTGTAACTTCAACCATTCCTGGCCAGTATCTTTCTCCGAAACGACTAGCGACATCTATGTGAACGTTTCGGTTACAATTACATTCGCAAAGTTGTTAAGTACAAAGAGGTTGTCATGTAGCAGCGCATCCAGCCAAGATGCTTTCTGAGGGCAGTTTCAACATTTAGTCCCCATGAAGAGGCGCTGTGTTCTATACAGACGTGACTTTTAATTAATTCTTTATACCAAGTATGCACGTGCTTGACAACGAACAACTTCTACTATGGCACCAACTCTTTAAATCGCGAAAAATATCAGCTGTTTCATACATTTTGGCAGAGTACGTTTTAAATTTTACACAGCCACTATTTATTTATTCGTATGGCAAAAATACAATATACGAGAAACACATTCAACTACAAATTTAAATAAAGCGAAGTCAGCCATTTAATTGCTTCGTCCCTAAGGGTGATCAGGTCCTCCGGTGGGCCAGGGTAACTTGTGCTTGGGCAATCCGATAATATGTGCCACATCGACTGAATTTGCGCCACTATTGCAGTGCTACGAACTTATCTGGCCCGGTGACAGCATTGCTGCTGTTAACCACAGTCACATTTCAAAATGGCGGCACTTAGTTCCAGTTTCAGCCACCGAGATAAGTTTGTGATACTGTCTACTACGTATTACCATAAGTTACAACTTACAGTATTATGTGCTATCACGTGATAATAATGACATATATTATTACATACATACATACATACATAAAGCTCACGCCTGTGTCCCACAGGTGGGGTCCCAAATATTATTATCATGTACAAATGCGTAACTCAATGCATCGTGGCTAGACCCGTAGATACAAAACAACCTCAGTGCTACAATTAACTGAACTACTTTTACATTGAATCAGTCACATTATTTGAGTGCTTTCATTTTATTATTTTTCAATGATTACTACAACTCTTTCACACCACTACATTGTGAAAAATCGCTGTATACATATTACAATTTCGCAAATATGTATGCTAACAAGCAAACTACTGTACCGTATTTATTGCATATTTTTCTTTAATTTTCTAATTTAGGATTGCGTGATAATTGCACTAAAGCACTTATTAAATTCTGATTTTGATTTCTTCCACCTACTAACGAAAGTACCTACTATTACGCTAGAGTAACTCTTTGCTTCTGCATTTGTACCGCCACCGTCTTCTGTTCCGTAGACAAACTCTCTCCTCTAAATCTTCTGTAACTGTGAACAAAAATACAGATACTCTAAATGTAGAATAAGCACATAAATGCCACCAATGCTGCAGCTAAGAAGTTGGTTGGGGGTAGATAGTAGTATAGTAGAATAGTAGAAAATCTGAGGTAATAGGTTCCAATCCATCTTTAAAAGTTAATTTAATTTGATAAAAAAAACGTCCTGGAGAGGCTTCCCTAGAGAACACAACATGGAGTTTTTCAGAAAAGAAGTGAAAAGGTTTTTACGGAGACGGCAACGCGTGGGTGCCCCTGGTATTGCAAACGTCCATCGGCTGCGGTGACTGCTTACCATCAGGCAGGCCGTAAGCTTGTTTGCCACCTTGGTGGTATACACAAAAAAATAAAACGTTAGGCAAGACATGTCAGAATAGGTACTTACATAGTCTCATAGAACAGCATCTGTTCCTTGGAGAGCGAGGGCTTTGTCTCCTGTAAGGCACTCTCGACGTCCTCCTGATGGACCACCACTGACTCCATCGTCTTGTCTTCGCTCTCCACCTGTCGGTATGGTATATTTGTCAATTTTACTTATCTCTAAAATACCATAGAGGAAATTTAGCTGTACTAAAAAAAAAGTAAAAGCGCGGTCATTAGCTAGAATCGATACGTCATTTTACAGCAGTTCTTCACATCAGGTAAGTTCAGTAACAGGGAACTTGACCAGATTGCATAATTGTTACACATTCAGTCGCCTGAATGTGCAGGTTTCAGTTAGTATTCATTAGTACATTACTCACAAAATAGTCATTGGCACATGGCGGCACTGGGGTTCGAATCTTGTATCTCGAGGTACGAGTCAGGCCCCTTAACCATTAAGCCACCGATGTTTGAATAACATAGATGGCAACGATAATAATGAATGGGGCCTTAAAATTACCTAACAGTGAAAATACTGATAGATTGTGTAGGCGCCGTTATCATACTATACTTTTTGGTGATTTAAAGTGGCTAAAAAATATTTTTGTGTGAGATCTCCTAACCCTCTACTATCGCTACTAAGTGGAATTTCTCTTGTACTCGATGACGTGGGATAACCAACGGAGCCCTCACAGTCTATGAAGAAAAGACACTGATACCCCTTCACGGTCTTCCAATTACCACTTACTATCCTGTATTTGTCTATCGAAACGCATTTCACTAACCAATTGTTTCTCGAGCCTCGTCAGCTGCGCCGTGACCAGAACCGACTTGAGATCGGCGGGCGTGAAGCCCTCCGTCCTGGCCGCTAGCTCCTGGAGGTCCACTTCCTCCGATATGGTGATGCTCTTCACCAGAGTCTTCAGGACTTCGTAGCGGTCGCGCTGTTGGGGGAAAGAAAACCTATATAAAACCTTAACTCTCTTAACGTCTTAACTGCATTTAATTATCACGAAATCTCTGCTGTAGACCTGCTGGAAGAAATTTCTTTATAGAAACAAGTTGGCCTGTTGTGTCTGATCTATTCTGTCATATAGTTTTGTAACAATCTTGTGTACAATAAGTGATTAAATAAACTTATAAGCAATCTACATGGGTCAGGTTTGACAACTGTATTAATTTTTATTTAAACTTTCACATAGAACCCGCAAATAAAATTGGTGGTGTAGATAATTAAGAATACGTTTTACTTAGTGACCGTGATTAAATATTTTACAAATGCCTGTGGGAGATAATATTATTATTGTATTTATCTTCATTTTTATAAAATGAAGGTGGTGTTCTTAAATTAAAAACCACATGCGGGTACACCGCAGTCTATAAAAAGGCGGCCATCGCTCTCGACAGGTCAGACGTTGTCCGACTGCGGACACGGCACCACCAGTGCTCTGAACTGTCTTCCTCAGGTAATCTCGCTTAACCGTAGAACGCATATTATTTCTATGTTCTATTTTGTTATTTCTATAGAAATAACAATTAATGTTTGTCAACTTGTCTGTATTTTAATAAATCTAAGTACATCACTTAAGCTACTAAAATATGTCCTCTCCATCTGTTGCTTTCCATTTATTATATTATTGGTAATAATATACATAGATTTATTATTCATATTTCTTTATTTAATTTCTATACACGTTCTCCCAAAAAAATCCAAATTTTTAGAATAGTAGACAGCTACTTTCTAAGGGCCGCAGCGACTTGTGTATCTCCCTCCATCTAGGATTGTTGCCGTCACGCTGACCTACCCAGTAGCCTCCCGGACCCATCTAAAAAACATTGCAGAAACTCACTGACCTAACCAGTAGGCACTAACCTCGTCAGGCAACCGGCAATACACGTGAAACTGTAGCCTGACGGGGCACAGCGAGGGGGCACTAACCTCATCAGGCAGCCGGCAATACACGTGCGTCTGCAGCCTCCCGGGCCGCAGCAGCGCAGGGTCGATAAGGTCGGGGCGTCCCGTGGCGGCGAGCACGGGCCCGCGCGCGCCGCCCTCGGCGCCGTCCAGCCGCGCCAGCAGCTGGTTCACCACGCGGTCCGTCACGCCTGTCGAGTCGTGGCCGCGTCTGGGTGGGGACATGGTTACGTGACAGTAGCTCGCCTTACAGGGGCCCCGCATCAATAGCTGTCTAGGGGACTGCCCAGTTGATACCCCCAACTCAGACGGTCAGAGGGTGCTAGTCATTATCATAACAGCCGAAAGGCGCCCACTGCTGGGCATAGACCTCCCTCAGACATCTGCACAAAAACCGGTCCTGTGACTTCCGCATACAGCCGGCACCTGCGATCTTTACCAGGTCGTCGGTCCACCTTGTGGAAGACCTACCCACGCTGCGTCTTCCGGGGGTCACAGAGGGTGCTAATGAAAATCTTGAATCGCGGTCTTAGCTCAATAAATGGTCGAGCGCAGCTTTTTAGCAGTAAAAATGGTAATTATCTAGGTATTTTGCGAAAAGAAGGAAAACGGACTGTATCGCTGATTTCAATTGCTTCTTTAGCGGAGGCTTTAAATATAAATAAATATATTACGTAGTTACGTAATATATTTATTTATATTTACAGAAATTGTAACATTACAGTGAACCATATGTATATGTACCATATGTACCATATAATGTACGAGGTCGTGGCCGCGTCTAGGGTGAATGTGGTTTCGTAAGATACATCATCATAACAGACCATAACAGTCCACTACAGGACTTAGGGCCTCTCCCATGAGTAGGGGTTGTTGCCTCTCCACGCTCGGCAGGCGGGCTGGAGATCGCAGTATTGTAACTATAAAAATGAACAACGCTGCTGCCCATTTTCCAGTGTATGGAGACTCTAGATCGTTTGCCTCGAAAACATTAGTCGCCTTGTACGACACCCACGAGTGTTAGGGGTTGGTGCTATTCTACTCTGCCGGACCCCACACGGCTAAGATAAGATACATATTCCATAGCAAAAAGCGAAACAATTACGGTTTTCACAATTACAGATGCCGCTAGAGAGGTGTAGGGTCCGTTGTCGTGTAATATTGTCGTGTTTATTCCAACAATCAATAAATCTATTAATTTTTCTTAGGAAAAAGTTGTGGCCTCGTGGAATAGTATTTCTGCGGTACACCACGTCGAAGTTTGTAGCCAATCTTGAACCAAATTTCTTAAGAGCTTTTAAACCTTCGGCTTCGGACGAAATTTGTGGCGGTAGTCAATCAATCGGCTTTCGTTCACCTTCGGCCAGAAATTGACCTTCAGTCCGACACCAAAAATGAGCTAGCGACATTACGGATTTCCGTACAAACCGGAGACGGTCCAAAATCTAAACGATGTAGGTTGAGATTCTGTCTCCTGTACTAGCGTGCAGAGAAAGCAAAACGTACTTACTAGTTACTTACTTGGGCGCGAGGCTGTCGAACTCGTCGAAGAAAAGTATGCACGGCCTCTTCATATCCGCTCTGCAAGTTAAGAATTAAGTTACATAATTTTTCTGTTTATCTGCCACCCGGGGGTCTAAAAAGGCCATCAATAGGGTCATCTTGAATGAAACAAATAAAAAGCAAATAAAGAAATGACAGCTACAGAATAGGCAACCAAAACCCGCACTAACTTGTCAAAAACGTCCCGCACAGCTTTCTCGCTCTGCCCAATGTACTTGGACAATAGCTCTGGCCCCTTCACCGTGATCATGTTCATCCCGGTTAGCGTGGCCAGGCACGACCCGATGTGGGATTTCCCGGTTCCCGGGGGCCCATACAGCAGTATGCCGCACGACTGAGACGGGAACAGTGCTGGATACTGGTGGGAGAGAGACGGGAGAGGTCGGTTAGTTGATTGGTGAGCTGAGGCTAGATTGCCTCACTCAGATGCCTTCTGCAGCTTGGGTCTAGATGACGCTTTGTGAATTTCTATAATCATCAGAAATCATCTTGGCGTAAATATCCCGGTTATGCTTTCGCGCACGAGACTCTGGGGTCCGCCTTGACCATGATCCAGGATTTGGCAGATCAGGTAATTACAGTGAAGCGACTGTCATCTGACCTCCGTGACCCCGCTACCTGGGGAACCTGACCGGATTGGATCATGGTTACGCATCCAGTCGCCTGAATGAGCAGGTTTCATCACGATGTTTTTCCCTCACCGTAACAGCATCGATTAGTATTCAACTAAGCATCTAAGCATCTGTACATAGTATAAAACAAAGTCGCTTTCCACGTGGTCGGCTCTGTTTCCTCCTAAATCATGCGGATGGTGGTAAATTATGCGGATTTCACCATCAGTTAGAGAATTTCTTCCGTAATGTTTATTTATTTATTTATTATAAATTATAATACATGCATAATTGTAGTAAAGAGCCAAGAAATCGTCAGGCTTTTAGTAGAATTTGGTAGTAATCTATATTGATTAACCTACCATGATTGGCCAGAATATGCTCTCAGTGAGTTGCTGTTTCACTTCCTCCAAACCACCAACAGGGCCCCAAATGTCGAAAGCGTTCGCTTTCTCCTCATCCTTTGAAATATCTTCTATGAGACGCGGCTTCGGGTCTTCTGGGTGGCTTTCTGTTTACAAAAATAAAAGTAAGTAAGTAAAAACTCTACTAAATAGTTACTTATAGTTTTTAGATATGGATAAACACACGATAGAAATAAGCAAACTAAAGCTAGACCATTAACAGAGGTTTCGAATTCGAACGGTTCAAAAATATCTCGCCAGATTCACTCTCCACAACTGAAAGTGGTTCATAACCCATACTAAATTTCTCTTTCCATTCTATTATTCGTTTGAGTCTTTAATAATTGTTTTATGGTATACAGTCTTAGAACGGTATTGAATTGGGCGTGAAAGGGCTTTCTATAGTTTAATTATATGAAATAAAACAGTTAAATTGAAAAAAACAATTTGCCGCTAGGTGGTGTTGTTTTGTGATGATGTTATTTTTCTTTACCATTGCATTGTTTTATATTATTGACATGTAGCAACGCTCCATTACAAACTCAATTGGATTCACTAACAGCCAATTGCCCAACATACATTAAAAACGTCAAACCCTTGAAAGATTATATTTGAAATAAAAGGTTACTTAAAATTTGTAAGAAAAGCGTACCACCTCAACATACTTATTTCTGTTGGATGCCCTCGTCGAGAACACATAATGTATAAACAAAGATGAGGCATCATCTTAGTCCTCACAGTGACAACGCACTTGCCATTGCTACCTAAACGCGTGAATCGTAGATGTGATTGGCAATAGTTACCTCTTACCTTCAGGTGGGCTGTCTGCTCATTTGTCACTCATCATCATCATATCAGCCGATTGACGGTCACTGCTGGGCATAGGCCTCCCCCAGAGATCTCCACGGCAGCCGGTCCTGTGCCTTCCGCATCCAGCTGGTACCTGCGATCTTTACCAGGGCATCGGTCCACCTTGTGGGAGGCCTAACCACGCTGCGTCTTCCGGTTATAAAAAATAAAAAATCACTGGATCTCACTTTTCCACTTGACAGACTTGAAGATCTTCCTATTGAGGTAGTCGGCGAGGTCCCTCGCGCTGCCGCCCGCGTTCTCCATCGCCATCTTGATGACGTCATCGTCGTCCACCGCGAACGCCGCGCGCACTTTGTCGTTGATCAAGTGCTTGAGGAGTTCCACTCGCTCATCCTGGAATTTTTTATTTTATTATAGACAGTAGGCTGAGGAATGGAACACGTCGCCTGCGAGTATGTAGGGAACATACTCGCAGGCGACGTGTTCCATTACTCATGTGATCATTATAATCTGAACGCTATCAAGGCTAGAGTGTAAAGGCTGTTCCTTGACAGACGTTTTTGGCCACATCGTCATTTACCAACAGTCTAGCCACGTATGTATATGTAAATCTAACATTGTTAATTTTTTGTCTTAAGTCTGGCCATGACAGAATACCAGCGGGTGTGGATTCTACCTTCACCCAAACGCTGAGTCATGGACCATTTTGTCTATAAGAAGCTTTTATTTTTAACAACCCAAATAAATATTTCTATTTCTATTACATATTATAAAATTAAGTCCTAGTCCGCGTCTGTCTGACTGTCTGTTCGCGATAAACTCAAACACTACAGAACGGATTTTCGGAGGAAAGTTTAAGTGTATACTTTTGTCAAGTTTACTACCCGTGCGAAGCCGGGGCGGATCGCTAGTTTATTATAAAAAGTTCTCAATTCAAAAATAATTTTTCATAACCAGCTTTTATCGCGCGGTATAGTACCTACTCATTTCAAAAAGAACCAAACTCTATGGGGTTATCTTATTGCGTTCATTAGCTCCGACTCCATCATAAGACCAGCTCCATGGTACCATATTAACGCATTGTCGTCCATGTTACACAGGTATACAAAATTTCAGCTCAATCGGCTACCAACAAATGGTCGAATAATTTTTGTAAATTTTGACAGAGAACTTACATACAAATTGTGCAAGTTATATGAAAACTTGTAAAAATATTAGAACATCACCTGCACCATCTCCGGAATCTCGAACTGAGCCGTGAACAGTGGTTTCCCGGTGAACTGCCGCAGCGTGGGGTGCAGCCCGCTCACGCCGCCCGCTGTCATCACCACGCACACTCCCGCGCACGATTGTAGGACCACCTTTATTACGACTGCTAGTCTGGAATGGGCGCATAGAGTATTTGATAGCCTACAGCAGCGGTACCGCCGATCTCCAATGAGGAAGTTTCCTAATATCGATATTGCCATATTTAATAGCAGTTAAAACAGTTTAGAGCGTGGGTGGCCGAGCGGTTACAGTATCCGACTCAAAAGCCAGAGGTCCCGGGTTCGAATCCCGCTCCGGCCATGTACCAATGACTGTTTTCTGAGTTATGTACATTAGTTGAATACTAACCGATGCTCATACGGTGAGGGAAAACATCGTGATGAAACCTGCACATTCAGGTGACTGGATGTGTAACCATGATCCAATCTGGTCAGGTTCCCCTGGTAGCAGGGTCATGGAGGTCAGATGGCAGTCGCTCCACTGTAATTACCTGACCTGCCAAATCCTGGATCATGGTCAAGGCGGACCCCGGGCCCTCGATCTCGAGAGCACAACCGGGACATTAACGCCAAGATTTTTTTTTGTTTTTTTTAATAGCAGTTAAAACAGTTTGTTAGTTTTGTATAAAATATATACAAAACTAACAAACCAGTAAAAAAAATTTTAAAATCCGTCCATAAATGACCGAGTTATACAATATTTAAGTTAACATATTTTTTTTAGCTGTGTTTCTACTTCACCATGCCAGCATCCCGCCCGCCACTATGGAGCTATCAATACACTGGTACTCTTTGTGACTGTATCTTCGGAACCGTAATAGCTAGACACTTAAACTATTTACAGAGTATGTGTTACTATGGCCGCTATAACAACGAATAATAATAATAATAATAAAAAATCTAAAATAAAGGGGGTCTCCATACATAAAACGTGATTTCAAAGGCGTTTTCATAGGTATTTAGTTTTTCTCTATGGCCTAGATGGTAAAACTTAAAAGCAACACACTTTGGGAGAGCGGCACTGGTCTAGTGGCAGCGTGCTTGCGAGAGCGATAACCGAGGTTAAGCAATGCTCGCTATGTTCGGGAACATGATGGGTGACCGTTTCGTAGGCTCGACAATAAGTATACATACAAGCTTCATTCCAAGTTTAGTAAAATTATAATAAATAAATACCCTCACGGGGTCTTACTGTTCAACCAGTCTCAGGATTCCCAGCGGAAACCCTGGTCAACCTCGCTTAACCAACGATATTAGGAGGCACACCTAACCAATGGCGAGCTCGTAGCAGTTAGACTAGCCTTAAAAGTGTCTAGCTATTACGGTTCCGAAGATACAGTCACAAAGAGTACCAGTGTATGGATAGCTCCATAGTGGCGGGCGGGATGCCGGCATGGTGACGTCACGCACGAATTCGCGCACCTAATGAAATTATTCTTGCAATCGCAACTTTAAAGTCTCATAACTTTTTTGTTCCTTGAGATATTTCAAAAAAAATTTCACCGTGTTGTTTGATTTGACTCAAATTTTTATATTTGATTGAAAAAAAATAGGAAACTTCCTCATTGTACGCCGCCATTATGATGCAATTGAGCAATAACAGCAAGTCAGAGCCAGAGCTGTCTGCATCGAAATGGCGGCGTACAATCAAGATCGGCGGTACCGCTGCACAATTCCGCCATCGCACCGTTCGCCGAGGACTGGGTTCTACCCTACGTCATTGTGTACAAGAAATATGCCACTTCGTAGTGATAGTACTTGTAGATGCAAACTAGCGTACTGCCCACCTGTGGCAAACAGTCTCCACTATTTTATAAAAAGACTAGTCTCTTGGCGTTAATGACCCGGCTGTGCTCTCGCGCGCAAGGGCCCGGGGTCCGCCTTCACCACTATCCAGGATTTGGCAGAACAGGTAATTACAGTGAAGTGACTGCCATCTGACCTCCGTGAACTAACTTTATCAACAGGGGAACCGGACCAGATTGGATCATGGATACACATTCAGCCTCCTGAACGTGCAGGTTCCATCATGTTTTCCTTCACAATAAGAGCATCTGTTAGTGTCCTCAGAAAAGAGACTTTATAACAAAGACTAACCTCTGATAATAAGCGATGTCCTGAGGAGAAGCACCCTCCATTTCGGGTGGCACCAGCGCATCTACATCATCACATATCAGCACCGACGGACTGCGGTCTTGGCACATCAGTATGGCCTTCCCTAATACTTCCGGGATGTCTTTGCGACCTTTCAGCGATCGACATTGCAGTATATGAGAGAACACAGTCAGTTCCTTTTGGATTATGTGGCAAAGCGAAGACTTTCCGGTGCCATTCATGCCTGGAAATTGTGGATATTATTAATTGTTGGGGTTTGCTAAATGCCATGTTACCATCTGCGTATATTACGTTTTCGTGTCTAATCTAAGAAACCAATAAAAGTTGATTGAAAAAAGCTATGATTGCAGAACATTATTATCATAGAAATCAGAAGAAGTAGGTTACTTACAAAAGAAATA
Organism: Blastobasis adustella; assembly: GCA_907269095.1. NCBI lineage: Eukaryota > Metazoa > Arthropoda > Insecta > Lepidoptera > Blastobasidae > Blastobasis > Blastobasis adustella. The sequence goes on along the minus strand of OU026116.1, from coordinate 1,729,131 downwards.
AAAAAAATTACAGGGCATAAATGACATAATGGAATAGCTCAATGTTTACTTACCAGTAACCAAAATATTGCTTTTGATTTCAGAGGCACCTTTAAAATTAGCCTCTCTATGTATTTCAAAGTTGCAGTGCAGAATTATTTTCTCAACTAGTGACTCTACAGATTTCATTGACCTACAGTAGCTTTTGTAGTCATAATGCAAGTTTGAAGTGACAGGTTTTGGGAGAACTAAGTCTGTATCTAGCAAGCACTTTGCTGAAACCGTACACTGTCGGAAGGATTCAGAATTGAGCATAGTGTATTTAAATTTTTCTGGTTTCAGTTTAAATTGTAGATAACCTGGACTGATTTGTGTGTTCTGCTTAGTTATTCCATCATTTATTAAGAATTTTTTGCCAGAATGTGTGCCGTCTATTACACAATTTTTAAATTTCTCTATAACATCTATTTCTGTGTGAATTATTTCAGAATATGTTAGTATGTCAATATGTTCTGGTTGTTCTATTTTGTCGCCAATTATTGTAAACATTATCTTTGTTCCATTCTGAACATTGACAATGTTATTCAAAGCTTTTGGTATCAAAACTGTTGGTATACGTTTGTTATAAACTTCTCGACACAGACTTCTAAATATCACATGATCAATAACTACAATTTCAACACACAGGTCTTCCATTTGATTGTTATTCGCCTCAACATTATCTTCATTGTCTCTTTCTTGTATCACTGATGGTATACTTTTCATTGTTGCTAATACTACAGTATTCTCTTTATATTCCTCTAATAAATCTTCATGTATAAAAACAATGTAAGGATGTATTAAGTTTCTTTTACCATCACTGTCTATGGGTATTGCTCTAAGAACCAGTCTCTTTGGTACATTCAAATATGGACGAAGCATTCCTTTATTAATTATGCCTATATTTTTAAATTCGCTTTCTTTTTCTTCCTCTTCATTTTGTGTATTACGTAAAGAGCCATGAATGCTGTTGAAAAAATCCACTTTGACTAGAATTCTACTGTGCTCAACCAGTAACCCTGTATGCTTTGGTGTAAACTTGATGGGTAAAGATGTGGAAATCCACACAATTGCTTTTTGATTTGCCACTACAACCCTCAACTGGTCAAGAACTCTTAATTGCAATATCTCTGCGTTGTGCTCCTGTAACGTAATGAATATTCAATATAATTAATGGAAATCATACATGTTACATACTTTACTTTACATAATTTGCAAGGGCCAGTTAAAAATAAAGGTGTTAGCCAGCCCTGTTCAGAATAACCGTGTGACCTATTTGTACTAATTAACCAAATCTAAATTTAAGAGTTTCAAGGAAAGCCTGTAAATTTTTTGTTATTGTGTATGGGATCCTTCCTGTATGGCCCGGAAGTGAAGTGCCAGACTTCACTACCATACAAGACGGATCATACAAGAATATGAAAGAAGATAAATAATATGAAATATTACACACTATACAGTCTGACAAATAAACAGGATTTTCAATAAAAGGTTTAAAATATTGTTTATAGTCAGATACAAAGATCAAATTTTAGCTTGACGTTCAGGGGGTTTAAACTTTAATTACATGCAAAGTAAATATTTCTACAAATGAAAAATCAAACAAAGCGGAAACATTTAAAAAATTACCAGTATCTCTTGATCCTCAGGGCTCTCGGTCTCAACATATAGTTCGTCCAATGTCTTTATATTTCCGTATGGAGCTACAAACACCTCTGCACCTTCATCCAAGCCTATTAATCTACTATGAATTGGATTCAGGGCTATATGCCCTTCCTGTACATTAGAACTGAAGACCACCCACAAAATAATTTGCCTGTCTCTATTTAACACTTGTATTGCTTGAGACTGAAACGGTAAATATAGTTGAAATTATATATACACTAGGAAAAATGATTCACTGTACATAACCAGGTCCAGTGGAATAAAACTGGGCACAATAGTAATCCACACAAATGCAGTTAATCCAACATTGGAATGCTCAAGATAAACCTTAAAATAGAATATAAAGTTATCAGCTATAGAAGTTATCAGTGACATATTTATGGCATTTAGTCAGTAGTTGAAAGTGGCCGAAGCAACCTCACATAAAAGATCTTTCACCAGTTTGGTATTCTGACTAAATTTACAGAGCTAGATTAAATTATTGTATATTCCTATGATATTCCATTATAAGTTTAATTTCCAGTTAAGCAAAGATTCTAATAAATAATAAATTCAATCAGTCAATCACAAATTTACGAGGAATTTATTTTTGTTTACGCAAATTTAAAGTTAAAATATTTTAAGGCATTGTTGGATTGGAAGTAGATTTCATTGTGTTCATACAAAGAGTACGTGCGTAATTTGGATAGCATATAAATAGGAGACTATTCAGCTAAGTATTGTTCCTACAGTAATGACTGAAAATACATACGAATTCGATGAAAATATATATATAATATATAATATCACCTGTTCATTATTTGTACTGTATTTTGAACTTATATAGGCAAAACAAGTCCTTTCGTGGGTAAAGGTCACTTTAAGCCTAACTCCTCCGAGCATTTTCGAGCAACAAAATACTGTTCACTCAATAATAAGGAAATGAAACAAATAAAATTTAAAGGAATGGAAATTTTTCTATTGGAAATAAGATTTTCTGTGATATTTCGTAATTATTTATCTTTTTTATCGCATATTATTCACTGGGATTTTTGACATTGACATTTGAAACTTTTGACAACAACTGTCACAACACAAAGCAAACTGCAAAGAAAAAAAAAGAGGACAAACATAATCCAACACTGGAACGATTGCTATCTTAACAAGCTTTAGAGTAATGGGTTACTCGGGGCTATTTATTGGGCTACTTCTTGAAATATTTTATGAAGTATTTGAAGTAACTTATTTATACAACCTAGAAAGGTATTTGGATGGCAGGAAACCTCTTACGTATACTGCAGGAATTATATAAATATTAGAATGGAAAATAGATATATTACTCACACAAATATTTTTTTTCCCCGAACTTTTGTGGCATCATGAAGCTTCTCATGTAGACAAAGACTGTAATTTATTTTAAAAAATATTAGAAGACTTACGTCTTACACAAGAAGCCGCCAAATCAGCATTTTTCCAAAAAAATGTTCTGTTGTATTTTATAAGTTCCCAATGGACGTTGTTATGCATAAAAGATCCAACCCACAACTTCAGTAAAATTGAGTTATTTGCGTAGAAACACTGTAATTTGACATTTACATCTACGCAATAAGTACGAAAATGACTTGACTATTAAAACCATAATTTTTTATGGTCAACAAGGATACCAAACTCTATATTCACATTAAAAAATTGATTATAAGATCCGAGTCACATAGTTCTATTATGAAAAGCCATTTTCGATTGAATAATCTTTTTACTCTTTTTAAATATCGTGGTCTTATTCTAGCTCTTAACTAGTCAAAGTCGTTAACGTTGAAATGTTTTATGAATTACTTCCTGTGGCTACCATCCGACTCCATCATCAGACACTGGGTATAATCTAGATATAGAGTCCTCATAAGGGCAAAACAAATAAGGACAAACGTAATGGAGTTGCATTGCTTCATTTAAGAGTTTCTGCAATATGGTAGGTTTCAGTGATCTGCTACCTCTTATTCATATTCATATTTATGGACATTTCAATTTTACATTAGATAATCCTGCGCTATATTCTAATTTGGTAGGTATTCACTATGGCAGGGGCCGTACCTTGCTGATGCCGTACCATGAGGATACACTTGCCAAAATATCCATGTCTGCGATAGGTCGACATGTCAATTTTCTAGTTATGCGACATCACTCTATAATTGATGTCGATATATATTTTTACCACTTGTCCGATTCTTTCTCCTCACTATAATATTGTGTCATCTTCCGTCTATCATCAGATCTCCTCATTGACACCATAATATTGAATAGTCATCTGACCATTTCATCCAAATTTTAATTACCTACCGAATACCAGCAGGAAGTAGGGTTCCTGCAGAATTCCTGCACCTTTCGTATCCATCATCAGATCAGCTCACTGACGCCATGATATTGGATTGTCATCTGTGACGTAGTGTAGAATTATCAAATGTCTAATTCAGTTGGCCACTGACTTAGCCAATGGCCGAGCTGATCTGAAGATGAATCTGGTAGCCGAGTTTGGTATTGATGTTCCGGTTTTTTTTTAAGATGAGCCACTAGTTGTTTTATGCTGTGGTTATATTGTGTGAGATTTTCAATCCCTTTTGGCCGAAGCTCTCGCCTACTTGACGAAATGTAAATAGAAAATTTAATAGTTTAAGTAGCAGTAGGAACTTAAAAGCCAAACGATAAATAAATAAATAAATTGAGTGATACTACAATTACTTTTTTAATTTCACGCCTTTTCTACTAAACTTTTATCCGTGACCTGAATAACCCCATTCTACGGTAGATAATATGCTAAGCACGTGATTGTGGTGATTGTTATCATTCCAGTTACAATTAACGTATTAATTTTCTCTCCATTTTCATCCTTGGTTTGTAATCTACTCTGTGAAGTCTGTGGTTTGAAAGTTCATTTCACGCTTTATATGTCGTAAGCGATTGCTATTTTGTTAGAAAAAGCAATATTAATTTAGTTTATTGTATATTTAGTCATTAGTTCCCGAATTTAAAGTAAATTATAGTAAACTTAAGTAACTTCCAAAGCTTTTAGTCAACTGCATGGCATAATATTTCTATTAAAAACATAAATAAATAAAAACAAAGTAATTATTGTAAAATGAAACGTCAGAGTACCTACGCTTCTCCGCCATTGGTTGGTTAACCAACCAATAGAAAAGAAAAAGAGGCCAATCCCAACGGTTTTTTGGAAACAGTTCGGTTCGAGTCCGGTGTTGAGTTGAATTATCGCTTATTTTGTGCAATTTTACAATTTTAATAAGTATTCGGGACGTGCAACAACTAAAATAATTAGGTAATATCAAAATACGGCCGCTGCCGTCTAGAAAATGTAAGTATTTATTGATCATTAGAACACCGTTTGACGCTGTCTTCGATGTTCGCTTGTTTTGCCTCCATTTTTCGTCGTTAGTTTGTTGAAGGTTTTGAAAAGCTTGTTTACATTGGTTACAAAAGATAATTTACTAGAAATATTAAAGAACCGTGTATACCGTGAGAAATCCCCACGGACCACGGTATTATAAGTGCACGTGATAAATAAAAAACATTATTTCAGCTATTTGCAATAATGGCGCCAACGAGGTTGGCATCGAAGCCTCTCTCGATGAACGAGAATGTAAATGGTATTTTATCTCACGGCATCACGACGAGGAGTAAGCAGATGGCTCAGAAGGACAACCTCAAAATGCCAAACAAAAGAAAAGCCGACAGCCCCTTGAAAGACGTGACGGCGAAACGAGCTGCTTTTGGAGATATTACCAATGCCTACAACAAATCTACTGCCGTCCACGATAAGGACAAAATCCTTCCAGCGAAGAAAGTCACAGTGGAGACCAGAGTTTTGCCGACACTAAAGGTTAACCTTACATACATCTCATATATCAGTGGCTTACCCCCCCTCTTTGGTTATTATGCATTGATAAAAATGTGTAGTAGGTACCTAATTATATTGCAAATTAAACATTTGTGTTTTTTATTTTATTGAATACTAGAAAACACTGGTTGGCACCTGTTAAAAAAGGTCATTGGCCTTTCCCTCCAAAAATTGTTTCAATTCAACAATAAGTAAATGATGAAAATATGCATCAAATTCAGAATCGGTCAAGCTTACCTTTGGGTATTTCAGTCTTTATTGGGCTCTTTAAATTATCATTTTGTCATCATCTTAATTGAATTCTGATTTGAGTTCTACTTACCTATTTATAAAGCAATATGTAGCCACTAGTTAAAATTGTGTCAGTAATTGTTTTGTCTGTTGATTTTACGGGTCAGCAGCATGTGAGTTATAGCCCTGGTTGCAAATGTCTGTAACTGCATCAGGCAGCTCAAGCTTGTTTGCCACCTTAGTGGTATAAAAAAAATTAGTAGATGTATTTACATTGTTTCCACATTGAGATAAAAGCACCCTATGAGCTCATTTAGGATTATGGTATTTTATTATTATTAAGATGATGATCTATAAAAACCATAATTCTTTATTTCACCATTTATGTCATTTTTTAGACAATCAAAACTCATGCAGTCAATGGCAAGGTTCCAAAAGCAAAAACCCTGCAAAGAGTTGCAAATGCCTTTGAATCTGTGCAAAAGCACTTTGCCAAGGATCCTCCCAAGCCTGTATCAACTAGGGCACAGAATGGGATACTCAAGAATATTGAGAGGAAATCAATTGGAAAGGACAACCAGAGCAATTCTTCTGGCTCAGCGAAGTCTGCAAAAAGTGATACCTCTGGAGAACCTTCACTTTATGTTACGGCATTGGAGAATACGTAAGTTTTTAAATAAATTCACTCATTCATAAAATGTCTTAAACATTCTTCAATAGATAGTAAGATAGAAATAAATTTTATTTAGGACCACAGTTTTGTAATAAAATTAGTAGCATTGAATGGAAGGTCTCTACTTAGCATAGTCAAGTTTCACATTATGTGTAGCTATGATGTGGAGTCTTCAACAGGTGGACCACCATAGAGCTGCAACATTACTCTAATATAACCATCATCATCATCCCAGCTGGCTTCCGTCAGGGTCTGCTTTCCTGCACTACTGTATTATAATAACATTATTTATTATAATTTCTACAAATATTAGAATCTATCTTTATCATCTTGGCCATAGGATGCCCACTGATGAATACAGTGCCAATGCCTGAGTCAATATAAATTAGGTTTTAAAAAATATTTTAGTCAGTATCTATAATTAAAGAAATCCACCATATGCCACAAAATTCTCAGGAGTTAATGTGCCATTTCAGGAGCCCAGCGGATGCCACAAAAGAAGAATGTAAAACAATCAGTGAGAAAATGGACCAAGTGAATCTTGACGACACAGTTAATAAATCTTTGGATGAGGAAACTGAATCTCCACACAAACCACCTACAGATGTTGTAGATTTTGATACGGAGAATTGGAACGACCCTCTCCAAGTTTCACATTATGCAATGGATATCTTCAATTATTTGAAGAGTAGAGAAGTGAGTTGTGTCTCTTTCCTATCCTACTATTATAAACACCAAAGTTTGTAAGGATGTTAGAATGATAATTTTAATTTAATTACTCCTTCACGCAAAAAGTACTGAACGAATTGTGATGAAATTGACGGTAATGTAGATTATAGCGCGTAATAGTGTGTACCAATGTCTTTTCCGAACACTAACCAAATTTTACGCGAACGACGATGCCGTCTAAAGGTAGATATAAGTTGTAGAGTAGAGAAGTGGAATAAGTAACAGGTGTTTTTTTCCTTACCACAGCAATCCGTTTCTAGAACAATAAGCCTTAAAACTGTCTGACTGAAAATCTAGTCTGGAATGACTTTATTTAGATGAGTCGCGTTTCTCACTCCCTGCTGAGGTATTGGTATCAGTAGGAGAAATGAGAGCATTCTTTTTAATGCTGGAATTGTGACTTTTTAATGAAAGGAGTGTCAATAAAATACTGTGGTCTTTGCCTACCACTACAGGAAAAAGACGTGACAGTCTGTATGTATGTGTAATAGATAATTGAAGTTATGACTGTAAAGTGGCTCGTTATTGGGGTCGCCCTAATTGAAAGCAAACGCCACAAGCTCGCGCGAATTTTGTACGATACTTTTATTGTACAAATACGCAATCGGTCTTCCTGATTTTAAAATGACATGCCAGGCACCTCTTTAGGATCACAGAGGCAGGTTTAATCTATACAGAAGTAATGTATGTAATTTAGAAAATAATTGCATAAAATTGTCTATCCCTTTACAATATTTATTGATGCACTAGTAGCTTGAAGCTGATGCGTGCATATCACTAGCACTTGTGTCAGTAATTAATTAGTTTGTAATGGTCCAGTCTGTTTTTGAAACCATTCACAGAAGGTGACTTATAACATGTATACCTTAGATTGTGAAGACCACTAACATCAAGCTACAATTTCAGGCCCACTTCCCCATTGATGACTACCTCCAACGTATGAAGGGAATCACAGCCTGGATGCGGTCACTTCTAGTTGACTGGATGGTGGAGGTGCAAGAGAGCTTCGAATTGAACCATGAGACTTTATACCTGGCTGTGAAGCTGGTTGATCTATATCTATCAAAGTCCTCTCTGAAGCAGCCGGAAAGTCAGCACCTGACGAAGGAAGAGTTGCAGCTGCTGGGAGCGTCTGCGTTGTTCATCGCTGCGAAATTTGACGTAAGGCGATTTGTGGTTTGGTTTCATAGTTCTGTTAGATATATTAACTTTTACTGAGGCGTGTGTACAAAATAGGTATAGTAAAATATTAATATGCCGTCACTTAGCCCAGCAAAAGATCTAGGTCAACCTCGTTTCGCCAACGGTGTTAGGAGGCACACCTAAAGTGTGGCGAGCCTATTGCGTTGCTGAAGTTCGATTATCCTCAAAGTATGAAACGGTCACCCATACAGTTCACAGAGTCTGCGAGCGTTCGTTATCCTTAGTTAAGTGTGCATTCGCGCGCATCAATTGAGAAGACGCGACATAGATTCTGCTACCTGTTTTATCTTTTCTGTTTTATATTCTCTTAGTATTGAGAGAAGAAAACAAGCCCTCTCGCGGCGCGAGCTATCTCGCGAGCACACTTGCAACCCTGCAGTGCCGCTTAAAGGTATCATAACACATCTAATGAACCCCATCAGGAGCGCATCCCGCCCCTAGTGGACGACTTCCTGTACATCTGCGACGGCGCCTACACGCTGAGCCAGCTGCTGCGCATGGAGATCCAGATATTGCACGTGGTGGACTTCGATCTGGGCATGCCGCTGTCCTACCGGTTCCTGCGACGGTATGCGAGGGTGAGTAGATCTTCATGTCAATATGAATAACTTATCTGTAATCTAAAAGTCTGATAAACCCTGATCAAGTTTGCATATACTCAAATATTTTCCTAAACTGCTGAACAAATTTTAATGAAACATTGCTAATGACCATCTTGATTAAAGGCTTTCAAGTACAAAAATCGCATCCAAATCAGCCCATTCGTTCGGGAGCTACAAAGCCACAAATACACACGTAAAACTTTGGTTTTTTCATAGGGGTTTAAAAAAATACACCGGTACGGTGTGCCAATCGGCTCCCAAGACTTCAACCAGTCTAAGGGTCCTCAGCGGAAGAATCTAGATAAACAGACAGGTGGACGACTTGATGTAAAGTCGTCGCTGAAGCCTATCTATGGACATTAACAACACCAGGGACATTATTTTTGCGCCCATTTGGACACATTCTGGCAGCACATAGGCAAACGCTAGGTTCCTTCATGGCAAAACCACGGTTCCCCATGGAGCATTGGATACCTTTTGCGTCGGGTCATTGACGGCGCGCTCACGAAATCCAGAAAGAAAACAAATGCAGATGCGATGCGGCGTGAAGCTCTTTTACCGGTTCCTGAAAAGGGTGTTTTTGTGTGACTGATTTCAAAGCCTTTCCTTCATTTGGAACTACTTTATGGGATGATAGCTTGTTTTATAAAATCTGTTAAGTATTCTGGTGAATATTAAGTGTATGTATGTAATATGTCAATGATTGCGGATTTAGTACACGGAGGAAAATCATCGAAAATCTCACATTTATAACGAAATTGTTACATTAGTTGCGTTCTGGATGTTCTATTCATGGATTACCATTATGGAATGCCACGGCCATTTCCTTTGCATCCGAAGTATCAGGACATGACTCGCGTCGCCCCCGCGCCGTCTATACAATGAAATGGCGTGCTCTGTCACTTGTTCTCGGCGTTCTCATTATCAATGTCCCGTGTCCTTGTCAATTCGTCGGCCGCCTTTCGACTTGTCGAGGACTGCGCGTCAGAGTATGGATTTCTGTTCACTTTATCTAGGTAGTTAAATGGAGTGTTGGTTATTATCTAGGTAGTCTTATAATAAATAAATAAACTAAATATATGAGGAGCACACTAAAAACCAGCGCCATGGCGTTAACCGTGGTTTATGCTGAGTGTGGCCCAGTTGCACGTCTTATGGTACAGATAACGAATGAGATTATAATGTTTGAATCGTTAGGGCGCGCTATCTATCTAATGGTTCAAAGCCTTGGAATGGCCCATTCCATGCTATCTCTCGGTCCACTAGACTTGACCTCTGTTGTTAGCACCTTTTCTTTCTAAACTCTTCCTCCGGTCGCTTTGGCCACCAAGTTTCGCAACCAGTTGTTAAAAAATAAATAATCTTGTCACCGCTATGCCCCACCGCAAAACGGAGAGATAAACGCCCTTGGAAGCAATGAAGATCAGTCCTGTCGTAGAACACTATGGGTTTGATTATAATATAAGGATAATCTAAGCCTGAGAAAGGTATAAAATGATATGTGAACGCATTTTCATAGCAATAAAATAGATTTTAAATTAGCAGGAGAAGTGTTAAAATTTTTATTTTGTTTATGGTTTATCTTGTCCTGGGGTCTTGTGGCAATAAATGTCTTCATTCTTATCCTATCAGTGTGCTACTCTAGTGTAACGATTTGTTCTCTCCCCCGTTACGCCGCCAGGGTATCGATGCCAACGCTCACGCTGGCGCGGTTCGTATTAACAGTATGCCACTATAGTATAACAATTGCTCCTCCCCTATGCTACAGTGCGCCAGGATATCAATGCCAACGCTTGCGATGGCAACAGTGTGCGACTGTAGTATAACGATTGGTTCTCTCCCGTTGTCCAGTGCGCCAGGGTATCGATGCCAACGCTCACGCTGGCGCGGTTCATATTAACAGTGCGACAGTGTAACGATTTGTTCTCTCCCCTGTGCTACAGTGCGCCAGGATATCAATGCCAACGCTTTCGATGGCAACAGTGTGCGACTGTAGTATAACAATGGTTTCTCTCCCGTTGTCCAGTGCGCCAGGGTATCGATGCCAACGCTCACGCTGGCGCGGTTCGTATTAACAGTGCGACAGTTTAACGATTTGTTCTCTCCCCTGTGCTACAGTGCGCCAGGATATCAATGCCAACGCTTTCGATGGCAACAGTGTGCGACTGTAGTATAACAATGGTTTCTCTCCCGTTGTCCAGTGCGCCAGGGTATCGATGCCAACGCTCACGCTGGCGCGGTTCGTATTAACAGTGCGACAGTGTAACGATTTGTTCTCTCCCCTGTGCTACAGTGCGCCAGGGTATTGATGCCAACGCTTTCTATGGCAACAGTGTGCGACTATAGTATAACAATTGGTTCTCCCCCGTTGTGCAGTGCGCCAGGGTATCGGTGCCAACGCTCACGATGGCAACAGTGTAACTCTAGTATAACATTGGTTCTCTCCCCTCCCGTCCAGTGCGCCAGGGTATCGATGCCAACGCTCACGCTGGCGCGGTTCGTGCTGGAGCAGTGCCTGCTGGAGTACCCGCTGGCGCGCGCGTCCGACTCGCGCGCCGCCGCCGCCGCGCTCTACCTCGCCTTGCGCATGAAGGCGCTCGGCGGCTGGACGCCCACGCTCACTTATTACACAGGTCAGTGCAGCCACCGTACCGCGTCTGCCAACGGTCAAAGCCGCAGACTCGCCAGTCAGGATTAAGTGCCGTAACGTGGCCGGCAGGCTAGTCCGTCTTTAAATTTAATTAAATTAAATGACCTTACAATTGGCACATGGCAAGAAAACGTCCATCTCGTCATGTTTTCCGCAACTCTATGAACACAGGTAGCGCTACGTGAGACGTGAGGTCTGATGACAAAATAAGCCCCGTCATTGGCTGGAATAGATTCGTCATTTTACAGCAGTTCATCATCATCACAGCCCATAACAGTCCACTGCAGGACTTAGGGCCTCTCCCACGAAAGGTCTCCCATAATTTCCATGCTTCGCAGGCGGGTTGGAGATCGCAGTGTTATAAATATAACAATAAAAAACGCTATTGCCCATTTACCAGCCTACAGATTCAAAATATTTTGCCTCGAAAACATTAGTCACCTTGCACGACACCCACGAGTGTAAGCCGGGGTTGGTGCTATTCTACCCTGCCGGACACCACATAGCTAGCAGTTGTTTTTGTCCAATAGCATGTATGACCTTACTTATCAGAAGTGCCAATTGGTGGATTTGAAAATCACAAACCCTAATTCAATACCAACCAAATGTTAACCACAAATCTCCCTTCTCCAGGCTACACCCTGAAGGACATCCTGCCGATCGCGTTGGCCCAGAACGCAGCGCTGCACAAGAAACCCAAATCGGCCATCAGCACAGTCCGCAACAAGTATTCGCACACGATCTTCTTCGAAGTGGCCAAGGTGCCGCTCATCGAGGACTCTGTACTGAGCAGTTGAGGTACACCTAGTGGCACTTTGCATACCGTCAAAACAATCCTGAGGTGGGGCCAAAGTCTCTACTCGTATTACGCCCGCGTGTAGTCTAGTTTACATTTTGGTATAGTGAAATTTGACCTGTGGAAACTACACTCGTCAGTGTCTAGGGATCAAGCACGTTTTTGTTGATTGTTAAAAATCAGCGTCTGTTATATAAAATCCTATATCAAATAATATCAAATCCGTTATGTCTGTTAATCAAAATTATATATTTTTTAGTTTAATAAAAGAAATGGTATCTATTATCTTGTATAACATGTTTTTGTAAGTGCTGAAAATCACGGCTTATTGATTTAAAAATATATTGAAGAAATTGATTATCAGTAGGCAGTAAAAAGTACTTGATCCCTAGACATTTTTGATGTGTGTATCTTTCGACCAATTATGAGATTAGAAATTCGTGCTGGTTTCCACTTGTAACTAGTTAGTTCTAGATATAGCTGTTTTTGTAAGCTGGACTAAACTGTACGATGTAAGTGTATTCTATCTTAGGTTTGTATACGCTTACGTTACGGCGCGCCTACATTGTTTTAGGCCTCCATACGTAGTGGACTATTGCGGAATGAATTTGTAAATAAGAAGTTTTGATGTTGGTAAAATAAAATTAAAAATAGTTAAAAAGGGAAGTGATGAAATCGGTTATTCGAAGTTGTAGGCGCGCCGCATCCAATTTAAAGTTTATTGCAAGCACATTGGCTTGTGTTGTTTATTGTCGGTTAGGTCTTACTTACAAATGTGTAAAAAAAATCAAATTCAATATTTGTAAGTAAGGACGGCTTTACTGTGAGGTGCCACTATGGCCTGGTAAGATAAATAAATGTATGTATGACATTCGTAGTGTAATTCCTATGGTTTACATGTTATTTTGACTAGCAAACTAGCAGCTCACCCATGCGACATGACGTCGAATTGGGCGAGCCCTAAGTAGTGATAAATACTAGATTTAAATAGGACTTAGTGTTAACATTTTGTGTGGCGAAGTAGATTGTTGAGCGTTTGATCTTTTTATCGGAATTATTTTTATATAAAAGAAAGTTTATTTACAACTTTTGGTAAGACTGAAACATCAAACGCTTGAGATCACATATTGATGGTGACTTACACATTCTGAATAGTTTAATGTGCCATACATAGCTATGGTAACGGTACCACCGATTCTTATTAGGTGTGTTAAAGATAATCCCATTTGAACGACGAAATGTAGTGAAAACAAAGTTACAACAGTAACTTTGGCTACATAAATCTCTGAAACGGACCCAGTGAAACTTAGTTTCGCTACCATTCATCCAATTTGGATATTGACAAAGAAATGAACCAAAATTATTAAAAAATCCAACCACAATATCACCAGCCAAACACTTACAGAATACCAAAAATATATCCGTAATAGACAACAATAATAAACGTTTTTTGCTTGCTACTGCTTTCTATGAAGCCTACACTTGTCTTCCTATAGAGCATTTTTAGTTTTATAACGTTTTAGAAAGTGTGATTGCGTATTTATTGTGGTTACGATGTTACTTCACTGATTTATGGCAATAATTAAAATGTCTGCATCTGCGACAAGAGCGAGCGAATTGAAACCCAATTTGCCCCAAATACGACTGAAATTAGCATAGCAAACTGAAATTGTTTCAATGCGCTACGCCAACGGCTGTATCTTTTCGGAACCAACTTTGATACTCAGCGACCGATTGGTGTACGATTTTCTCCATTCCAATTTCCGGTCTATATATTTTTCGATATTGATCCTCATTCGAACAATGCACGATAAATACGCAAATGATTTAGGATAATTCCTTCAACCCATAGGGTTTTGGAATCATTGTTTATGGCTCTCAATATATTTATTGATGTAATGTAGTCCCGAGCATGTTGTATGTTCTAAAGTGAGTACAACTCTCGCCGGACCAAACAAGTTTTTATACGTAGTGTGTACTCGTATGTGGCAAGCTTTGCTAATACTCTTTTAATTATAATTATTATTATTAATATTAATGGAATTTTGTAACAATTTAATTATTAATTTACATAATAGTGATATTATTGTGAAATATTCGCATCATTGTCTTATGTTTTGTAATTTATCACATTTTAAAGAGTACAAAATATTGGTATGTTATTGTAATGTTGTTCATTAATAGTAAGTTTTAGAGTAATTTCCCTTTTAAACTGTTTTTTCTTGGATGTCGTTTGTCGTCTAATATACAAGGTTAAAGTGAAACTCTGAATGTAAATAAAAGTGATTTTGGTTTTGTATTTATTTGCTTTGATTTCTACAAGGAGTGCCCGTAGCAAGACGGGCTTTGTCTGGCGCCAGAGCGCGAGACAACGCTAGCTATCTCTTTCGATTTGCAATGGAGTAAGTGAGACTCAAAATCACATCTCACACTTTGTTGCTACCACAGACATAACAGACTAAACACAAATCACAAATATTCCCTGTTCGCTCGCTCTACAATGATTATGAATTTTGCTATCCCGTTTTTTCATCCCTTGGAATAAGTTCACGGAAAATGACGTGCGCAATGTTTTGAACGTTCGACATATTGCTCGAGGGCCTATCGACCTGACGTTTTTTTTGAAACATCGGTGTAAATTTTATAATTTCCTAATAAAATTTAAATCAAACCATTTAAAAGATTGTAACTTTGTGTGTAATTTAGTGCACATTTATGTGAAAGCGCAAAGTATGGAAATACACCTGGATTATCCTTTCACCGGTAAGTAAACATTCGTGGTCGAGGCGATCCGAAATAAATTTTAGAAATTGTGACAAAAATATGCATCGAAATAGTGTGAATTTGCATTAATTGAAATGCTTTACCTTAAAATAACATGCCATTAGAGATAGATTTAAAATTATTGGCAAATTGAGCAATATTTCGGTGTCTAAATAGGTACGAAAATATTTTGATGCTAACAGGGTCGGACTTAGTATTTATTGTATAGTATTTTATTACTCAAATCTTGTGAATAGCGGTCCACAACTTTATATGTATCAGGGTTCCATACCAAAAATGTACCTAGATGACATTTTAAATGTTCAGACATTATATGAAACAACGGATTAATCGCGTATTTACGTTAATTTACATAAATATTTGTTTTTCTAGGTTTCCTAAAGACCAGACATGGTTATGTCTGGGTTGCAAATTGGAAGTGCTGCGTTGTAAACATTTTGAAGAACAAGATAATAATTAGATGCAAGTCCCTTCTGTCCTGCTGCACCAGCATAATATGATTTTTTACTGAAAATAAAGAATATGCTGCTTGTTTAATATATTAATGTATCTATCCTTTTCATTATTATTATTTTTTTCATGACTATGTCCTCTAGAGGGCATCATATTAAATTTGTCAAGTCACATAGGCCAACCTGTGAACAATGCAGACGCTTTTAACTATAAGTAAGTAGGTAGGTACCTACTTAGTTTAGAAGTTATGAGGCAACAAATAAACATAAATACCGGTCAAAATCATAACCCTCCTTTTTGCTAAAGCAAGCACTGCCGATTCACGGTATGTAGGATCGAGAGATCGAAAAGACGGTGGTAGGTATCAGGGCATGGCTTTGATTCACTAGACGCCTTACCTTTTATTATAATGTCAATATTAAAATATATAAGGACAAGCTTAAAAAAATTGCATAGTCATCTGGAGCGAGCAACAAGTCAGATTTGTTTGTGTTCGTTACGAGTAGAAAGTCGTAGCAAAATATAACTCATGATGGGCTGCCTTGTTCCGTCCCTGCATTTGCATTAGTGTGTGTGTTATAGAGATGTGTGACATTTTGTCTCATATTTAAACTCTAAATGTACTCTCTGCTTCTGTATAGAAAATTTTTTCTCATTGCACGCTGTATTATCTATTCGTCCCCATCCACACCACAAAACTGTACGTACAACCCGACTAAATTGATTAGCCAGGCATTTATTTGACCGCCATCTCATCTGGTGGTAAGTGCCGATTTGGCCGAAGATGGAGCATGCCTATCTAGGAACAGCCTATTCACTCTAGCCTTAAAGGCGTCTAATCATAAAGATCAGGGAACACACTCTGGCAACGTGTTTCATGCCTTAGCCGTATGCATTATAAAGGTTGAACTAAAGCGGCTCATGTGCATCTGGATTGAGTGATCCTATCTTACATTTTTTGAAAAATTCAAACCTACATTTAGTCAAAAATAGTCAAAATCTATTCGCAATATCCAAAAATTGGTCACACATTAAAGATGAAAAAGTTATTACCCTTTATAAGGATCACTCGCACAGACATACCAGACTAAACACAAATCACAAATATTCCCTGTTCGCTCGCTCTACAATGATTATGAATCTTGCTATCCCGTTTTTTCATCCCTTGGAATAAGTTCACGGAAAATGACGTGCGCAATGTTTTGAACGTTCGACATATTGCTCGAGGGCCTATCGACCTGACGTTTTTTTTGAAACATCGGTGTAAATTTTATAATTTCCTAATAAAATTTAAATTAAACCATTTAAAAGATTGTAATTTTGTGTGTAATTTAGTGCACATTTATGTGAAAGCGCAAAGTATGGAAATACACCTGGATTATCCTTTCACCGGTAAGTAAACATTCGTGGTCGAGGCGATCCGAATTAAATTTTAGAAATTGTGACAAAAATATGCATCGAAATAGTGTGAATTTGCATTAATTGAAATGCTTTACCTTAAAACAAATTGAGCAATATTTCGGTGTCTAAATAGGTACGAAAATATTTTGATGCTAACAGGGTCGGACTTAGTATATATTGTATAGTATTTTATTACTCAAATCTTGTCAATAGCGGTCCACAACTTTATATGTATCAGGGTTCCATACCAAAAATGTACCTAGATGACATTTTAAATGTTCAGACATTATATGAAACAACGGATTAATCGCGTATTTACGTTTATTTACATAAATATTTGTTTTTCTAGGTATCCTAAAGACCAGACATGGTTATGTCTGGGTTGCAAATTGGAAGTGCTGCGTTGTAAACATTTTGAAGAACAAGATAATAATTAGATGCAAGTCCCTTCTGTCCTGCTGCACCAGCATAATATGAATTTTTACTGAAAATAAAGAATATGCTGCTTGTTTAATATATTAATCTATCTATCCTTTTCATTATTATTATTTTTTTCATGACTGTCCTCTAGAGGGCATCATATTAAATTTGTGAAGTCACATAGGCCAACCTGTGAACAATGAAGACGCTTTTAACTATAAGTAAGTAGGTAGGTACCTACTTAGTTTAGAAGTTATGAGGCAACAAATAAACATTAATACCGGTCAAAATCATAACCCTCCTTTTTGCTAAAGCAAGCACTGCCGATTCACGGTATGTAGGATCGAGAGATCGAAAAGACGGTGGTAGGTATCAGGGCATGGCTTTGATTCACTAGACACCTTCCTTTTATTATAATGTCAATATTAAAATATATAAGGACAAGCTTAAAAATATTGCATAGTCATCTGGAGCGAACAACAAGTCAGATTTGTTTGTGTTCGTTACGAGTAGAAAGTCGTAGCAAAATATAACTCATGATGGGCTGCCTTGTTCCGTCCCTGCATTTGCATTAGTGTGTGTCTTATAGAGATGTGTGACATTTTGTGTCATATTTAAACTCTAAATGTACTCTCTGCTTCTGTATAGAAAATTTTTTCTCTATGATCACTCGAGACTATACTAAAACGGCTACAAACTGAATCAGCTACAAATCATACGTAATGTTGTCTTTTTGTTCAATTTAGTGACCAATAAGGTATTATATTTTTATGTAAAAAAAAACGTGTACATAGTATGTATTTACTGAGATTAATGTAATGCATGTTTGAATTTTTCCAAAAAAGTAAGATAGTATCACTCAATCCAGATACTCATCCCATAAGCGTGCGGCTGGAATATCCACAACAAGGATAATGCGTCCGCCTGGATCGCGTCTCCCGATGGGGGCGCGGGGCCGGCGGAATGGGGTCGTGCAGCTGCTTCGCACTCTCCGAAATGCAACCTGTAGAAGACCGACAGACGCGCAACCCTACACCGATGCAGAGCTTCAATCCATCAGCGGGTCACAAATTATCTTTCTCTCTGGTGAAGGAGCCAGAAGGTGAAATCTGTGTTTTAGGCGCTGTCATAATTGTCACCAGTCGTGCGACGGGCGGTTTTGAGGTCTATTGGTCCGGTCGACGCCCGTCGTACGACCATGGTCGCATGACCGCTGCCAATTAGGACAGCGCCAAACTGTACAGAAACTGTACTAGTTCCGTCTAAAATGCATGTTATAGTGCAAACCCCAAAACAAAACATCACCAATTTGTCAATAAACTTGTTTATTCAGTAATTATGTACAAAGTTTTGGAAGTCTATTGATATAGGCACAGTAAACGAATACTGTGATAAAAGAAAGAGTCCTGTATACAATTCTAATAAACACGATATGGAACTTTCGCCCTATAGAACCCTAATGATATAATGCATATTATGAATTATGTTCATAGTTCTAAGATACAATATAGGACAAATATTGTATACGGTAAATAACAAAATTATTGGTATGGTTTCAACAGGCGGTGGGCTAACGTTTCAATATTTCAAAATAAGCACTTAATACAGAACATGGGACAATATCAGAAAATGACAAAACATGGTGGTTATCAACATCCTATTTTCAATCAAACTTTTCCATACAGAGTTTAGAAACTATGGCCACATAAGATGTCTTCTAGAGATCGTACAATATATCGACTCCGCAACTAACTCTTGCATTGTGCTATTACAACAACAAAAAAACACTAAAAGTTTCTAAAAACCATTTCAAATAACTAGAAACAAAGTATGGGTAAACAAATGCTAACAAAGGAAGATCAGAACCGGCCATTGGCCTTCCCTAGTACCTACCCTCTCCACCCACAGAATTCGCCAGAAATTAAACATGGCGGCAGTCTCGTCACTCACTCCAGTACATATGGGAGTGTGTGAGACGTACATCGCATAAATTGTCGCCACCCTATCTAAATGTCATTCATTGCGTGTCTAGTTTCACCTCCACGCGAATTATCTACGTACAATAATTACATTTATATCTTACATCACTACGTTTATATACATTGCGTTTTACATTTCAACAAAGATAAGAACGCACTTAAAAATATTTACAAGTTTTAGAATGCTTTGGCTATAAATGGGCGTTTATGTTAATTCCTATACTAAACTAGTGTCTAGATAACAGGTCTGGATTCAGTAACAATAAATTCGGATTCAAGGCTTTTTAATATGATCACATCACAGAAGGGTTAGTGGACGTTTTGATAAAGTGGACATTCTGTTACAGTGGACATTTTGTTATATGGACCATAATATAAGTTTTTGTGTTTGTCACCTCTGTAGGGAAGTGTATGTAAGTACAAAATTAATGCTAATAATAATTGGAACAAACTTGTTAGTTTGTTCCAATTCTTATGAGCATTTAACAATTCTACCACCCCCCAGTAAGTTAATATGGCAAGAGAAGCCGACACAAGATAAACTGGAAAACATCCATTATCTATCAGGCATAGGCCTCCTCCACAGGACTAGACTCGACAACGGTGTTAGGCTATCCGCATAAAAAGGCTACAATGAGTGTTTGATATTATGATTACCACAAACTTATCTGATCCAGTGGCCAAAACTGGACTAAGTGACGCCATTTTGAATTGTCACGTCAAAGCCAACATCAGCGGCGCTGCAGATAAGTTTGTGACAAATGAGTATGAATCATAATATTAACACTAATGTGGCCTTGTCAGACCCTTAGTACAGATTCGTGGTCCCACTCGAGAATCTTTGGGACTCCAATGGCGTCGATTTTAGTCTTGCAACTATATGAAGATCGATATGCTGTGTTGCAAGCCATATTGCTGTAAAATAATGACTGTTTAGAAGCCCGTTAAAGATATAGTAGGTAGGGCAGTATCTAATGAACTGTAGTTTCGAATATTAAATTCATTTATAGGTTAAATTTTATGTGAATTTTGGCAACAGGCTAAGCTGGTAGTGGACTGGCCTTATCTGCCGAAGAAACGACAACCGCTGGGGCAAACGAGTTCTTGAGTGAAGACCGCGAGTCGGCAATCGGGGTTCTAGGGGTTCTTTTTCAGATGGAGCGATGATTTGCGGCTGCAGGAGAATGTTGGATGCAGCAAGCCGACGATAGGGTGCATGGGCGCTGGTTGGAGGAGGCCTATGGGCAGCAGTGGATTTGACAATTCGTTTGTCATTCGGTCGTAATATAATATACAGTCTGGCAAGAAAGTCGGGAAAATTTTGAGGTCGCCACTTCACAGAATTACTCAGTTTGACAGAAATTCATTGTTATAACAGCAGTAGTTCAGACTGTAACTCACGGTGTTAGAGCTTAGGCCGCGCATATCACGTCTTTTCTTTAGCTATCTTGAGCGTTTTTACAATTATAATTATAATTACTCCTATAATTTTATTTTTATATTTCCAAATAAATGCTCAGTATTTATACATATAGATACTATTGTTTGCCTGAATCCATTCCTGCATGTAGTCTTTGATGTATAAGGAACATTATGTATCGGAATACATAAACGCTATGTCCACCCACACTAATACAAATTAACGTAAGAACTAAAATAGCTCTCATGAGCCACTACATAAACCAGAATGTCTTGGCATTTTGGATACTGTATGTGTGAAAATGATATAATATAGGATGATATAATATCTTACTAACCCAGTAATCATCAAAATGGTCATTAAAACAACTATTTAGTAATTATGAGATTCGTATGAAAAATCAACTGCAAATAATTAAAAAATCATATCTTTGAAGGCTTCATTATGTATTATTATTTTAGTGAATTAATTATAGTAATCATTGATTAATGAATAATGACTAACAAGGTCAATGGAAACCTATCACGCTGATAGGACCTTGGATTAATCGCTAAAAACTTAGTACGAAAACATTATAATTATTTTTTTCCTTCCATCAATCATAAAATAAATTAAAGTTAACCACAACTAATATTTAAACTTAGGTACAGCCGCAAATTGTATTTGCAACTGTAGTAGAATTACAGTATTTAGACACCAAACAGTGGCAATAATATTGGTTTCATACTCGTGGTTCACTACTGTAATAATATTCATTCTGTTGCTGTAAGATAAATGTATCCAAAATCCTATGCTCATAAACAGTAAACTTTCAAACTTTCCCTACTTGTAGGCATTTAGCGAACTTCATCCACAGATCTGCTGTTCTATGACGGAGACACTTTAGAAGACATTGTTGATGTAATGCTCTGAAGACATGTCCAAATACCGGTGCACCATTAATTTTAAAAGCATTGCGATGGATATGAGTGGTGGCGCCCTCTGAATCTTAGTGGCACCTTCTGAACCCACGTAGCACTCTAAACTTGATTAGTGCCCTTTGAACCACTATGGTACCTTCTGAGCTTCAGTAGCGCCCCCTATGTGTCTTGAAGTGTAAACGGGGACATTCCTTTATGGTATCCTCAGTGGCGAAGTGTCAGTGGTAGCTTAGAAGTGTAGTCGGTGCGTTCTAGGCCTCAGTGGAGTTATCTAAACCTCAACGGAGCCTCCGTAGCGCCATCTAAAGTTTCAACAGCGCCATGTTCTCTCTCGTCTGCCAAGTAGAGCCACAAACAGCATGAACAATAGCACCACGAGTACGAGTGCGGAGTCGTCACCCGCTGGCACTCGCCGAGCGGGGCTAGCTGGGGCCGACGTTAGCGCTACTAACTCTAAGTGGCCCCATCGCAGGGCTTCCCAAATGGCTCCATCTACCATGGAAGTGAATACATCTTCTAACTGGCGCCACCTACCGCTCTCCGGCAAAGCAGGGCCACCAGCACGAGCCACAGCACCACGAGAACTAGCGCGGTGTCATCACCCGCTGGCAGTCGCCCAGGCCAATAGCGGGGCTAGCTGGGGCCGGCGCGCGCGGGCGCGGCAGGCGCGAGCTCCCCGCGGGGCGACACCGGCCGGAACGTGCATTCTAGGGAGTCCGAGTCGGGTGTGCCTGGAATGGAGAGATTATTTTAGGGGGGCACAGAAAAGAAGTGGTGCACGGGAGATCAACGTTTTATGGGTCTCCTAAAAGTCTACTATCGCTAAAAAGTAGGATTTTTCTTGTACCCGATGACAGTCTACATCGGTCAAGGTAAAGATCATGGGGGATGTTCGTGGGACTGATTTCAAAATCCAACAGATAGCAATGGTGAGATACACAATATATGTAGAAAAAAAACTTAAAGTCTCTTGCGTGTGTGAGTGAAGTGTTATTCCATATAAAAATGTATAATTTCAAATTGGAATGTCTATCCGAAATTCCGAACACAGCACTTAAACACGCAAGAGGGGCTTTACATAAGTTTTTTACCTATGCTATCCTAACTTCCTAATTAATATTGTAAATATTAATTTGGATTAATATTTAATTATTGTATTGTAAATGCTAAACTGTCTCTCTGTTTGAGATCCTGGATCCATCCTAACGGTCCACCTCGGCTTCTAACCGGATCCGCTTACCAGTTACCTACGATTCCTTCCCCACTTCCCTGGTAAGCCATTGACTCTCGTTGTCAGACTTTAATACTGGCACTTACCAGTTTCCCAATGGAGCACTGGAGCACCATACTCACCAGCAGGCACACAAAACTAGCACTCACGACAGGAACAATACTACATTAGCACTCACCAGGCGTCGAAGGCGTGAGCCGATCCCCTGTGCACATCCGCTTCGACAGTGGCGAGTCTGCCTCGTCACCGCGCCTTTTCGCCAGCGTCCGAGCGCCGTGCGCCGGACTGAGAGCGGACGCTCGCAGCGCTATGGGCGAGAGGCTGCGGCGGGTCGTGTACTTGCGGGTGGGGGAGGGGGAGACCACGCTGACTGGCGAGAATCTGTGGAAAGGGGAAAGGATGGACGTTCTGTCTATCATCATCATCATCATCATCACTGCCTATAACAATCATTTTTTATTGTCCAATGTCCAGTTCACCCGCTCAAAGGAGCGGGTGAGCGGGGAGGTCGTTTCCCAGTGGCAGGAGCGGTGGGCGACAGCGGCGGACGGGCGGGAGTTATTTAGCTTCTTCCCGTCGGTCGCGGAGCGGCTCACTAGCGGATGGATCGAGCCGGATCACCAGGTGTCGCAGTTGCTGACCGGTCACGGCTGCTTCAGGAGTCGTCTGCACAAGCTCGCACTCAGCGATACGCCTAGATGCTACTGCGGAGATTCAGACGAAACCAGAGATCACATCCTTTGGGATTGCAGCCTGTACGAAGACTTGAGAAACTCCATGTTCGAGAAACTCACGTTACCAAGAGTCGGCCCGATCGGCCATCAAGACCTGGTAGGAACTAAAGGAAACTTTTCGTTGTTCAGTATGTTCGCACACGAGTGGCATAAGAGAAGGCGTCAACTAGAACTGGAAGACCAATAGTCAACTAGACCGGATGCGGCGAGTAGGTAGGAAACCGAAGTCGTCCGTACACTGTGGCGTACACGCCCCATCAGGGGAGAAGTGACATCGAAGGGACAAGGATAAAGAGAAAATTTGTAGGGAGTCAAGAAAGTGCGCGTTTTGGAAAGAGCCTCCGGCAAGTACAGCGCGCACCTTCCGTGATTCGCTCCGTATACCGAGAGGTGGGCAGGAGCATGGGTTGGTGGTGGGTTTGTCCAATGTCCAGTCCTTATTTATTGAGGAGATGCCACCACACATACATAATTCTGAGCTCTTCAACTGCCGTTTTTGGCAACTGCACCTCGTACCGCATTGCTTAGTGCCACCTCCTACCTCACAGTCCATAACAGTCCACTGCAGGACTTAGGACCTCTCCCACGAAAAGGCCATTGTTACCATTATCTGCTCGCTAGGCTGGCGGGTTGGAGATGGCAATTTTATAAATGGAAAACGCTGTTGCCCATTTTCCAGCCTACGGACACTCTGGATCTTTTGTCTCGAAAACATTAGTTGCCTTGTACGACACTCACGAGTGTAATGGTTTGGTGCTGTTCTACTCTTCCGGACACCACAAGGCCAAGGCCAGTTTTCGAGCCGTCCAATGGTCTCCGATTTTCCCTTACCGTAAGAGCATTAACAGTATTCAACTAATGTACGTAACTCAGAAAAAGGTCATTTGTGGCCAGCGGCACTGGGTTTAGAACCCGCTACCGCTCGCAAGTAAAAAGACATTTAAACAAGGGCTTTGACCTGTGTTCCGTAGCTGTAATATGATTAAAAGTGACAGTAACTGATACAATAAAGGGCGAGATACGAGCAAGAGTTCGTGTACAAAGTGTGACTATTGAATAATTTATATTTGAAAGAAAGAGTGAAAGAAACATTTATTACATATGTCCGCCACGATACAGTAATTTTACAGTACAATAACATGAAAAAAATAAAGTAAAAAACACTCGAGACAATTATTAGGTTCCCAGTGGCATTGTTCGTGGGCATCCAGCGTAAGTGGACCTTCCTCAGCATAATGTTGTGGCCGCTTGACGCGAACCACAACGCTGGTTTTCAGTTTCCGTAACTTGGTTTGAAAGACAGTTTACCTTGTATTGAAAACATCCATAGGTTCATAAAGTCTCCTTCCGTATCGGTATGATGGCGGTCAAACGCTTGCCTAGTACTAATAATGTACAAAAACTTCCTAAGATCATTACGAAGTAGGAGAATGTTAGTTTTTATTATTGCCCTGATAACAACAACTACCTACGATGCCTCTAATCTAACGATTTAATAGCTATCGACTAGCATCGTTTACCACAATCGCCATTACTAATTAGTAATTTACGTTAATTACAAAGACAAGTATGTACGGTACCTATTGTACCGATAGAAATTTAAATCTTCCTAGAGAAAATTGCAATACTTCAAGCAATAATATAATAAATGAAAAGACGTTTGTTGGGAGTATTCTCGGAAATAAAGAACCGATTTGGAAAATTATTTTACTAATTGGTACGTAAGACATCCGGGAAGAACGTATCTTCCCGGATGTCTTAGGGCATATACGTACTATAAGCCACGTAAAAATAACAACTCATTAAGTCCCTCTTTTGCGTTGAAGGTTTATATATCTTATGTTTTGGCTTAAAGCGCAATTGCAAAAATATAAAGCGTGCCGTGGACGGAGTTGCACTACTGTGCGAAACAGCGGACATCGTCGCCCTGCAGGAGACGAGGCTGCTGCCGGACGAGCTGCCGTTCCTGGACAGCGTGCACGAGCAGTTCGGGAGCAAGGGCACGTCCGCGGTGGACACCGGCGCGGGTATCCTTCGGGGCAGACCGTTCGGTGGTGTCGCGTTGCTGTGGCGGAAATCTATCTTTCCTCACGTATCAGTGATACAGTGTAACAATCCACGGATAGCGGCAATGCGCGTCGTAACAAGTGACCGCCCGTTTGTGGTATTCAATGTCTACATGCCGACTGACTGTGCAGATAATCTAACAGAGTTTACTGACTGTCTGAGTGAAATATCAGCGATTGTTAAAGAACAAAATATAGAATCTGCTTTCATCTTGGGAGTCTTTAATGTCCATCCGGGTGAACGCTTTTATCACGAACTTTTAGAATTCTCGTCGGAGAAAATATGGTTATGTCAAGACTTAAAAATATTACCTATAAGTGCATTGCATTGCTACTAATGCGGCGGGCCACTGTGTTATAAATGCATATGTAAAATATGATGTCTGTTGGTCCGACCATTTCCCACTAGTTATTAAGTGCAATTTGAATGTAATAAAATAAAGTGGGAAGAAAGAGATAGCGAACAGATTAGTGAATACAATAATATATGTAATAATGAGTTGAAAAATGACGATTTTAATTCAGAATTTCAATATTGTTGTCCAAATAGTTGCAATAGTTCTAGTCATAAACAAATTGTAAATAGTTTATATTGTAAAATTGACGGAATTTTGGGTGATGCGGCCGCTGCCACTTATAAAGTTAAATCTACGAGGCGTGTTGGAAATAGGCCATTGGTTGGTTGGAATAAGCATGTCTGCGAGGCTCATAGGAATGCTAAGCTAAAATTCACTACCTGGCTTTGGTACAATAAACCATCCATGGGAGTTGTGTATACCGAGATGGTCGAATCGCGAAAAATGTTTAAAGGGAAGCTTAAGTGGTGTCAGAACCATCAGGAACAGTTAAAAATGGACTTGTTGGCGAAGCATCACTCACGGGCAGACTTTAGAACTTTTTGGAAGTGTACGCGGAACCTGAGTAATAAGTCTGGCATTCCTATGAGTGTTGACGGTGCTTCTAACCCCAGTGAAATTGCCAACATATTTCGGGACAATTTCTCGGTGCATTCGCCTCTGGGGGCACGATGCTGATACCCTAAATGTCAAAATGTCTACTATTATTCTGGCTAGAGAGGTTAGAATGGCTATTAATAGAATGACTGGAGGCAAATCGCCCGGGCATGATGGGCTCAGCGTCGAGCACCTGAGGCATGCGGGCTCCCACTTACCACGGGTGCTCGCAATGTTTTTAATTTACGCTTGAGCCATTCGTACCTACCTAAGGATCTGACGGATAATCTGATGGTGCCTATTATTAAATGCAAGACTGGAGACCCGTCGGACAAAACAAATTAAAGACCGATTTCCTTGGCCACTATTATAGCGAAAGTGCTTGACAGAGTGCTTAACGCCTCTCTGGGAAAGCGGATTACGCTGCATGATGCCCAATTTGGATTCCGGACTGTGTTATCAACTGAAACTGCCATATTGAGTTTGAAGCATACTGTCAAGTACTACGCAGATGGACGGACACCAGGTTGCATGTTTTATAGATCTTTCAGAGGCATTCGATTGGTGTCTTATGACGTACTATGGTCGAAACTTAAAGACGAGAAGGTGCCATCGGAATTGCCAAAGAATGGACTTTATCAGTCCATGTGTATGTAATCTACGATGACGCAGTTTTCGATCCTTGGGTAGGGAATTTCATCATCCTAACTAGATCGCTACACGTTTGGTGTGTCTCCTAACACCGTTGGCGAAGTAAGGTTGTTGCAAGTTGAAGAGATTGAGGTTGAAGCTGCCTTTCCACCTTCAGGGCGCCACCTCGCCGCGAAGATTGAAATTTGTGTTAATTTTTGTAAAATTTTAAAGTAATATCCTATAAAAATGCGAGACGAAAGAATTGACATTTTGCGGTGCGTTCAATGAGGATCAGTCACGATTTTTAGTGACTTCTCTAATTTCTTATGGTACCACAGAAATGATTGTTCACGATATCCCTTAAACCGAAGAAGATATATGTGCTAGAACTCTGTGATTTTGGCATGTCTGATGACATAATTCGACACCCGGGTAAACCATAAGTAACAAATAATAAAGCATATATTTCATTGCCCTTGAAATTTCCTTCCATCCATATAACTTAGGAATGTCAAAATGGACTTCAAAATGGAATTGCTATGAAAATGCGTTTAGATTTTATCAACAAAACCTACAAAATTCTACCATATGATTGATGTCAATGACGGTGGAAAAGCAGCTGAGACTGATTCAACAGTCAAGGAACCCAATTGGCACTCTGTAACGGTATACTTCGTAGGTTTATCAGGGCCGTAGGCAGTGGAACAATATTGTGGTCTGCCCACCTCTAAGGAAAACCGCGACCTTATCTATGTAGGTACTAGCTCTTGCCTCCGACTTCATCCGCGTGGAAATAGTTTTTTATGACAGCTTGCTTTTGCCCGCGCTAACATTGCAAATGACCTCCGTATTGTATGAATGCTAGTACTACGAGGAGGTCATACTGCATCTCTGGTTTTATCTATCCAAGTTAGATGAAACACGGCCTAGATTGTACCCTGGACTTCAAGCTACCAAACTATCAAAATCGAATACAAATTTTTTTGGGCATAGTTACATAGGATGGATAGGGAGGCCTTTGCCCTGCAGTGGGGCAGAAGTGGCTAAAATAAATCCCAGCTCTACTATTTTTTCTGAAATATCTTCAATGTACAGTCATGGCTTTTTACAGCTTTTTAATAGTACAGATAGATAAATAGACAGATATATGTGCGTACCTCGTAGGCGAGTGCGGTAGTGTCGACGCGAGCGCCAGGTCCTCGTAGCTCTGCCCCATCTGCATGGTGTGGTGGAGCGAGCGCTCGTGCGCCACCTCTCGAGTGTTGCCCGCGTCCACGCACTCCTCCGCGCGCAGCTGCGAGACGCGAGGCGTGAGGCGCGGCGGCCATGAGCTCTGGGGCGAAGGGTAACAAGGCAATTACGTATTGATAATTATCACTAATACTTTTTTTAATGCTACTCAGTGACAAGCGGGCAGCCCACCTGATGGTAAATGGTAACTGCTGCCCATAACATCTACGATTCTTAAATTTAGGTTGCAGGTAACAAAAATGCAAAACCGCAGATATCATTGTGAGGACTAAGATGAAATGCTTCATGCCTGTAATTTCGCTGGCGTTCAAACTGGAACACAACAATGCAAGCATTATTGCTTGGTGGCAGAAATAGTAAGGCGATGGTACTCGCGGACTCCTTAGGGTTGACAAGAGTCCTACCACCTAAATAAATTTTCTAAAAAAATTATCAATTATGTACATCAGTTGAACACTAACCGATGCTTTTACAGTGAGCGAAAACTTCGTGATGAAACCTGCACATTCATGCGACTGAATGTGTAACCATGATCGAATCTGGTCAGGTTCCCCTGTTACCAGGGTCACGGAGGTCAGATAGCAATCGCTCCACTGTAAATACCGGATCTGCCAAATCCTAGATCATGGTCAATGCGAACACCAGGCCCTCCACCAGGCGCGCGAGAGCACAACCGGAACATTTAACGCCAAGAAGACAGATGACAAAGTAAGTAAGTAAAGCAAAAACTCTTTATTGCACACACAAAAGTAAAGGATACATAAAAAGAAAAATATAACAATTTACATGCGCGCAAAGGCGGCCTTATCGCTTTAAGCGATCTCTTCCAGACAACCTTCAAGACAAATAGTAATGTGTATTCGAATCAAACGCGGGTAAAACAGCATTATGACGACGTGTCTGCGGCAGGGCCGATACGATCTAGGAGGCAGTTAGGCAGTTGATACTAATCTTTACTATGTATAAAATAAAGTAGCTATTTCGGGTGAGGGGGCGTGGTCGGACGTTGTTTGCTTGGAACTATAAATATTAAAAAATACAAAATTATTTTATTTATACCCATAAATCGCTGAAATGCAGTTGGATTCGATAATTATCAGTGAAAAGCCTGATTTGGTTGGACAGAGGTTCCGAATTACTGGTAGGCAATTTAAACATGGGACTGGTCACAGGTGACTTAAGTTTGATATCTACGCAGTTCGGTTTTAAAAATAAGAAAAATCAGCGTCATGCATAAAAATATTGAACTTATCATGAAGGAAGACAAAATTAAAAACCGTTCGGCTCGACGCGAGCGGTTCATAAATAGGTCATAGGTCTTTGTCAAATGCATCGTCGAGCCATCGCATCGGGTTCCGGCTCCCACGAACTTGTATGAAGGCGATTCACACACGACGCGCGATGCGCAGGATATAGTGCGATTCAAACAACTTGACCCAAAGTCATAAAGTGATAGACGTTATAATTTATCTTAATT
Organism: Blastobasis adustella; assembly: GCA_907269095.1. NCBI lineage: Eukaryota > Metazoa > Arthropoda > Insecta > Lepidoptera > Blastobasidae > Blastobasis > Blastobasis adustella. The sequence continues at coordinate 1,698,959 of OU026116.1, read as the reverse complement.
GTCTCTTTAGAACTTTTACCACACAACGGCAGCATTGTATTAATGTTTCAAAATTCACGAATTCACAGTGAAGTCTGCACTCGTCAGGTCTTGGAAGGTGTCCTACCCAATATTCGACTACGAAACAATACCTCCCGCAGAAATACCCCTATAAAACTCAACGTCGCTTACAAAAAGAGCCATGTGCGAATTGCCGGACGCGTCCCTCACGCAAGGAAGGTATCCAATACATTTGACTTGAGTTTGTGTATTTTCTTCAGATTTTCGTGTTTTCGGCGTACGAGCTGTGCACAAGTGGATTGCACTACTTACATGGAAGCATGCTGCTCACAAGCCACTCACAATCCCTATATTGAAAAGTGCCTGCGTAGCTGGGAGATAATTCTATATAGCTCTTTCTTATTGCTTTGAAGTAAGCAAGTCAATTTTGTATCTCACTCGACAAAGCTCGTCATCCTATGGCATGCACGAATTTTTATTAGAGCCTATAGGGTTCCTAACTAGTGGTATACTACATGTCAAATGGATTGGCAATAGTGTGTCTTGATCTCTCTGCCAACTACTGGAATTTCAAGAAAAATACCTGAAAACTGTTGAAAACTTTCTATTTCGCTTACAAATTTGTCATAACCGTGAGATCAAGTATTTATTGAAGATCAAGACAGTATTTCATATTGCCAATCCATTCGGTATGAACTATAGATTTTTTAGCATATAATCACACCAATGCCTGGTTAACTATATGTAATATGTTCGCAGTGCATACAGTCAAGAGATTTGAATGCTGAGAAACTTTTTTACTAATAGATTTATTTATATCTGTTAAACTAACAACCCTACCAATGTTCATATTTATAGAATAGAAAGAATAGAAAGATATTTATTTGGTACTCCATGCACACACATCAACTTATACCTAAACAATAAATATAAATAAATACATCTTAATTTAACAAAGAAAACAAAAAAAGAAAAAAAGAAATACCACTTAATATATAGGCTGTATGTGTGCGCTGCAGCAACACAAAAGGGTTGTGGCTCAGCACAGTATTTAAATTAAAAGGTTCATGAATGTAGAATAAATGAAAGATATTTATCAGGACCATAGCAATGTGGTCCCTGCCTGACCCTACTGGAAAAAGGTGCGATGCTAAAATGTCAGATGTCAAATATTTTTCACAAAAATAACGGTCTTTGTTTAGGTTTAGGTTAATGGGCTCCTTTTTCCGTACTTGAACTCAAACTTGGTCCCTTGTACGTAGTTAAGGCATGCTACTTTAGCCAGTCCAGCTATTCGGACCGGAGGGACCCCATTCCTAATGTGACTTCTACCCTGTGGTCCTTTAGTCCCTCACACTCCAGGGCAACATGGGCCACTGTTTCCTCGTCTTCTAGAAATCCCCTGCATAAAGGGCTGTCTATAGTTCCTATTGTGAACAGTAGTTTGTTCAGGGGGAGGTGTCCTGTTATTGTGCCAACTACTGTCCTGATTTCTGTCCATTTGAGATCTAGCAGTTTATTGGTTAGTCTTGGTGATCATTCGGTCACCACCAACTTCGACTGTCTACATCCTATTTTGTTTTGCCAACGCTTGTTGTGCTGGTCCGTCGTGTATTTGCTCACCCAAGCTCGCAGTGTGTTAAAAGAGAGGGGTAGGGACGGAGAAGGATCAGCAATTTCCATCCCTGATCTTTTTCTTGCTAGCTCATCGGCGGCATCGTTTCCCATCGAATTGCTGTGACCCTTTATCAACGGTCTTTGTTATATACTAACACGTTTAATAAATACAATGGACTTATACAACATTTAATTGCAGAGTCTAATGAATCACATCAATGATAGTATTGGTGATTACCTTGTTTCATTCTTAACCTAATGGAATGAAATAAAGATTCTCACATTTGAAGGTGCTGCTAGTGAGCTGAATGTGCTGCTATGCCGCCTTGTGCGCATATTATTTGAAAATACACTAAAGAATGGTGTGTTCCTGCAACAAAAAACACGTCATAATTGAAAATTAAACTAATATACCAAGTGAAGTTTGATGTCAATTATGTGAGTCAACTTCATAGCGAAATACCAGTGATAACAATTTCTGGCCTGGATCCAAGTTAAGTAATTAATAATAACATGTTTGTCAGCAGTGTTGAGAATTCCAGTGACATAATCACAATTTATCATGTAAAAATAAAGTGCTCAGATAGTACACTAAACAGAGATATTGATATCTTTCCTTGGCAACAAGGTGTTATGAAGATTTAACATTATTTCATTTGCTTGGTTATGTTGTAATATTTTAAAACCTTACTATTTGATTTAGAAATTAATTCTTATTATTACTATTAAGCAGGTAAGCAGTTGGCAAAACCACTGATTGATGCATGTATCAGTAATAACAATATGAATTTACAAATGTATCCAGTCTTTTTTCTAGTTGGTTTGTATTTAAGGTTTTAAAAATAAACGATTGCAGTTACTATCACACATTGGAAAAGTATATTTCAGTTTTAAATGTGTGGTTTGTATTTTCTGCTGTCACCACAGTTTCTAGTAACATATTCCAGGTCCCACAATTTGGTTAATTGTAATGATTGTTATATTTGTTGACATTCTTTTATATAGAGGCAAGTGTGAAAAACTAATCATGTTTATTACATTTCCTCAAACAACAAAACCCTAGATTTGTGTCAATTCAATTATAGTAGTTTGCTGCAATTATCCGACATCATATCCAAAAGAAAGTAAACATAACACAGTATATTTATTTAGAATAGTGATACATTCACAAAATATCATCCTGCATTACAACCCAACAAATGTTTATAAATATACCTTGTCTCATTATCAAATGGATCCAATTCCACATGAATAAGCTTTGCTCAACACAAAGTTACATCCCAGTTAGTGATAATAACACTGCAAATAGTGATTATGCATATACATTTTACTAAATACGGGCACAGCACCCACTGGCGACCTTAACAGCTGTCAAAAATAGGCAGACTAGCAGACACGACCTTATCTAGAGGTGGCAGCGAAATACCTGGGGGCTGTTGTAGTAGTGGGCGAGGTCGCCGCTGTAGAAGACACTTCGTTAATCAAAGGTGCACTACTGCACCTTTTCAGTATATTAGGCGCATCCACATCCATTATATCGCGAGTATCGCGACCATTCAATTTCTGACGTAGTGTGTAACTATGTGCATAGGATCTGCCGACACGATACTCTCAAGTTTATGTAACACTGCAAGTGCACTTGATAACGCACTAACACAACACTCATGCTACCAAAAATGCTGTAAAATCATTGAATTCCACTTCCTAAAATGAATGGATAAGAAGAAATAAAGTAAAAATAAATCTTCCGAAAGCTAGAAAAGTGGCTCGCTCGCTCAGTGATCTGTCAAATCAAAGCAAGCAAGCCCATCTTGAATAAAGCGTTCATGATTAAATTATTTCATTTTGACATTACACATTATTTTAACCGTATTGCGATAAAATGACCAAACTTATTTGATATGATTAACAAATATAGGATAGTTTGAACTTAAAGAAAACTATAAATAAGTGTATGTGTTTCATAGAGAAAAAAATATATTTGAATATCGGTACAGTAGTTTGAATTTTATCAAAGAGATTTATATTTTATTAGAGTACACAAATTTGTGAACGTGTCCTTTTATTCGTTTCAGTTTACGCAAGAATAAAACGCTTTAGTTCGTCGATTTGTTTGACATTTCATACTTTTGTCTGTTTCATACATTCCATTTCATTCATTACATTCCATTTAATTGATTTAAACTTCGTAAATGAAAATTATTAATTTTATTTGAGTGAGATTTTATTTCATTTAATTCATTTTGCAGTTTGCTCGTGTGGGTGCTGGGCATAGGCCAGACTGGGCGACAATTGTATTGGATTGGACATAATTACTTTTCTGTCTGTGTGCTCTGCTAGACTGGCCACAAAAAAGTTGTAAACATTTTGTGTACTGTTGATACCGGCGTTGAGAACTTGAGAGAGAACCCCACCCATGGAGTAGACTGTTTTGTTTATGTTCCTTAACCGGCAAATATCTATTACAAACTGCTATCTAAAATTCTAAATAAATGCAATGAGGCGAAGGTGAGTTTTGCACTTGCAATCTGGCTCTGGCAAATAGATTATCATAACATAGCTATACCCATTGTTTAAGAACTTTTTGTTTTGTTTACTTATTGAACAATTTTACGTATTACAGTGCAACTGTGAAATATTTGGTAGCAGTGTACATTGGTGCCATTATATATTGTGAATGGTTTGTTTATTACATTGAGCCAGTATTCTGGCCGACAATAGAATGCAACACCCAAGACCCCAGTTGCACCAAGATAATGTTCATAGCAGATCCTCAGATTCAAGGAGACTATGCTGCTCCTGCGCCATTCCATCAGCTGTTTAGTTGGGATAGTGACAGGTGATATTCAGGATAATTATCAATATTCTAAAAATGGTCTTACCTAGCTTTAATAACATAAAAAGTTATCTTATTATTTTACTACATTCCAGATATCTCAAATCTACATTCGCTGTGGCAGCCCAATATTTTAAGCCTGATGTACTTGTGTACCTCGGCGATTTAATGGATGAAGGTTCCAAATCAACAATGCAACAATTCCATGGCTATGCTAAGAGACTATCTAAAATATTTGACTTGAGCTATACAGTAATGGTGGGTGCACATTATTTGGGTGAATGTCTTTATCCCCATGATATTATCTACCCCTATTGAGGTAAATTGCAATTTAAAAAAATTGTAAAATCTAATCTGGTACTTGTTGAACATTCTTGTGAGCCAATTGGCTCTGACTGTGCCAATTTCAGCCCTATGCGAAATGCTTTAAGTAGCATTTTGAGTGCTCTTGCCCTTAATGGTGGATATGACGGGGACTACAGGGAATTACACAATTTATTGCATGTGCTTATAAACTTTTAGAATAATCGTACATCTCTCCTCCTATTAAAATGATGTTTGAAATGAAATGACTGTTACAAATATCGATGTTGATTTCATTACCTATGGCTAATTTGACCATAACTTCCTTTGCAGCATATATGGATTCCAGGAGACAACGACATTGGTGGTGAAGGTGAACCTGTCAGAAAAGATAAAATAGCTGAATTCAATAGTGTCTTTGACCAGCCGTCTGTCCTTTCTTTTCATAACATCACCTTCTATAAAGTCAATGGTATTACTCACACTATACCGGACAAATCAGAAAGGCCTCACCCTGATAATAATTTCAAAATTGTTGTCTCACACTATCCAGTAACAATACATTCTTTTGGTCATCAGGTAAATAAATAGCTAAATGTCTTGTTTTGACATTCATCCAAAGTAAAGTAAATTATAGTAAAATATGTTTATTGCACTTACTTCCAAGGTACAACAGTACAAAACATACAAGACAATAACGAAAAGAGAAATACAAAAACAATATTTACACAAATAATTTCAAAATATTTTTAAATATTTAAGCTTATACCTATCTCATTTTGTTTTGAACAGGTAAACCATGAAATTGGTCCAGACATCTTCTTTTGTGCGCATGACCATAGCTCTGTTTATGTGAAACAGAGTCGAGATCTCAAAAACAGAATAAAAACACCATATGAATATGGTGAGAAGATACTCAACATACCTTACTCAGCCGACACTCTCTACGAAATTTATGTACCAACATGTTCTTATAGGATGGGCACCAGCAAAATAGGATTTGGTGCGGCAGTTTTGGGTATGTATCTTCATTATATAATTTAAAAAAATTACATGGTATGTTATGTAGGGCCTATAATACTTTAATATTATACGTTTGATTGTTTTCAGATAACAATACTAAAAACTTGCAGTATACAGTACTCTGGTCGCCGACTAGATTTCCATACTTAATAATATATTTAGCTTTTGTGATATTTTTAATACTCTATTTTATCATTTATTGTGCCGTGAGATTGTTCTATGCCTGTTCAAATAATATTACCAAACTCGCTAGAAACAGTAGTGACAGAGTAGCACTTTTGGATAAAGTGTAATGAATACCTAAATATGTATTAATAGGTGTAATATAATTTATCAATGACCGAATTTATTTTTGCTGAGTATTATCGTATTATTATAGCAATTACAATACATTCATCAGTACAAGTATCCATCCATCTAATTTCTTTCCATGTACGGCCATACATTTCTGACGTTACATATTAGTCATAAATAGTTAATAGACTTTAATTAGGTTTTATCGATTTCATAGCCAACAAGACAATGATTATTTTTTTCCATAGATAGATTTTTTATTGGCTGTCCCGATGGCAGCAGTTTTAATATGAAAACCGCCTCTTAATTGTAACCCATAAAAAAAAAACTATCGACAAAAAAGAGCTATCATGTTGAAGTAATTATTTAACTACAGAGGTAATCATTGTCTTATTGGCTATCAAACCGCGAACACCTGATTAAAATCGGTTAACTATTTATGAAGTTAAAGAGTTATTTGTAATGTCAGAATTAATATGAGCGATTACGGAAAAATATGGGTGGGCGAATGATTGTACCGGTGAGTGTATTTTGATATACTTAAGATATATTTTATACTAGCTTTTGCCCTATTGTATGTAAGCTAGTTCTACGGAGAGGTCAAGCTCTGGTTCTTCTCAACCGAATTATATGAAACACCGCCTATATTTTAAGTTGGACCCCAAACTACCAAACTGTGGAAACCTCATCAAAATCCATTCATCGCCATTTCCATGTTTCTTATAGTTTAGCTGGTCTATTATGGTTCCACATCAGGTGTTCTAGTTTCCAAAATCAATTATGTACCCTATATGTTGCCCAGGCTTATTAGCTACATAACAAAAAAAAAGTTTTATTCAAATCCGTCCAATCGTTCCGGAAATTAGCGTGTAGACAGACAAACATTAAATAAAATATTTTTCTATTATTATTTCTTCATCGCCCTAAATAATTTTTTGTAAATATATTTATTATACAGATACACTTTTTTACTGTTTTATTATATGTATAGATATATAGATACCGTCAGACCTGTGTAACTACCTACATTTATAATTTTAAGTACGGTCTCTCTCTTTACAATCAGATGGATTGTAAGATTTGTAAGACAGCACCTTAACCTACCCTATTTAAACTTTGGACCGTCTCCGATATGTATGTGCATCCATAATGATGGTAACTCATTATAGTGGTGGGGGGCAGGGTAGGTTGAAGTGCTGCCTTTTATACAATAAGGCACATGGCGAATGTTAAGCATCAGAAAGGTGGGTCATTCATCATCATTAGCCCACCTATAGCCCACTGCTGGACATAGACGTCCCCCAAATAGCGCTAGAAATCCTCGTTTCCCCCAGCGATTGTCGGTTCCCTGGCAGATACCCTTAGTCAGCCCGCAGCCAATTTAACTTAGGTACCTGCTAATACTAATGGTATGTTAGTAAATTTGCTTCTGAAAGCCTGCGCATAGCACGGTAAGCGAACTTGAACTGCTGATCCAGCGGTACTGTAAAGCGCTGTCCTAATTGGTAATGATCGTGCGACGCTGGTCGTACGACGGACGACGCCCGACCAATCATCATCATCATATCAACTAAAAGACACCCACTGCTGGGCATAGGCCTCCCCCAGAGATCTCCACAATGACTGGTCCTGTGCCTTCCGCATCCATCTGGTACCTGCTATCTTTACCAGGTTGTCGGTCCACCTTGTGGGAGGCCTACCCACGCTGCGTATTCCGGTACGTGGTCGCCACTCGAGAACTTTACTGCCCCATCGACCATATATTTTTCGAGCTATGTAACCTGCCCACTGCCACTTTAGCCTGACTATCCCTAGGGCTATGTCGGTGACCTTGGTTCGCTTGCGGATCTTCCCATTTCTGATTCGATCGCGTAACGAGAGCATAGCCCTTTTCATTGCCTTTTGGGTAACAGTGAGCTTTCTTATAAGGCCCATAGTGAGTGGCCCGACCAATAGGAGACCTCAAACCACCCGTCGTACAACCGTTGCCAAGTAGGACAGTGCCTAAGTGTCTACGTCTCATCACCGGAAGTCATGACAGGTAGGTACTACGCACAAAGTTTTGTTTCATTGTGGTAGGGGCATTTAATCGTTTATGGGTGAGGTGAAGACTTGGCGAAGTTTTACGAATGTTGCCCAGGCTGGGCGGGCCAAGCCCAGCTGAATCCGCCTCTTGGCCTCCTCAAAATTGAGTAACAGATTCTACCTAAAATGAATTAGAAGTGCAACAGTGCATGAAGTTTTAAATAAATAAATAAATAAATAAATTTGATATCTTTGGCGGAATTAAAGTCATCGACGTAAGTATGTTTCAGAGTCTCAAGAAGTAACAACGGCTAGGCCACATATTAATATTTAGCACAACACAATCGATATGGCCGATGGTGTGAAAATATTCTTGAAAGGACGCAGTAGGACGGCCCTACTGCAGAAGACGTGGGGAAAGGTCTACCTATGTCCAATATTTACATTTTGGGATCTCAGCGCGCTAAAGAACGTATTTAGATAGATAGAACAAAACAAACCGCAGTTGTTGACACAAGACGCATTCTTTCGTAGTGAGAAAGAGAGGACGTCATGTGACAACGGTTGCGGTTAGGTTTTGGTAAGTAGGTTCAAAAGCACTATACAGAGGGCTTAGTGTGAGTTTCGCTTCGTTTTTACTTTACCATCGCCTTTGCGTTTTCGTCGAAATTAGTATGAAGAAAAAAACTTCATTTACGTACCACTAGACGGCGCAATACATTTCTTCGTACTAATTTTCTCGTAAACGCAAACGCGATAGTAAAGTAAAATCGAAGCGAAACGCACACTAAGCCCTCGTGTTAGATTGTTGTATCACATTCACTTGCCTGAAACTACGATGCGAATTTTCGGTAGGTACTCATCTCATCTTGGCGTTTATCTCCCGGTTGTGCTCTCACGAACAATGGCCCGGGGTCCGCTTTGAACATGATCTAGGATTTTGCAGATCAACTAATTACACTGGAGCGACTACCGTCTGATCTCCGAGGCCGTGTTACTAGGGGAACCTCACCATTGGATCATGATTACATTTAGTCGCCTGAAAATGCAGGTTTCATCACGATGTATTCCCTCACCGTAAGCTCGTACATTTGTTAAATACTATTATCTAATAATAATTGTGTTCAACTAATGTACATAACTCAGAAAAGAGTCATTGGTACATGGCAGCGGCAGTGGGATTTGGCCCGGTAGGTACCTCTCGCTTACGAGTCAGATACCTTAACCACTAGATCACCGACACGCTCCATTTACGTAGGTACATATTCTATACGATGCGAAACTCTGAGCATAATACGTTTCATAGCACTCTGAGAGGCCTTGAACTGGTGAACTAGAAATTAGGCAGCTGCAGAGAAGGAATAAAATAATGTCTTATTCCAGACTCTAGTTTAGCTATTCGAAGATCTAAATCTGTTCATCCTTTTAAGCGGATGCTACACACACGATATTTATCGTGATACGTGGATTACGACCCTGGATCACGATATTTATCGAGTATGTAGGACCGTATGTAATACGGATCACAGGATTTCTAGAAATCCACGATCTGTATCGATGATACGTATCGCGAATGGCGTACATATCGTGTGTGCAGCATGCCTCTTAAGCGCGCTCCACATGTGGACAGTTCCGCGGGAACACGAGAATGTGGAGGCAGTATTCGCCTACATTCGTGTAGTCCCGTGCATCTTTGGCATGTCTCGCCTATTTCATAGACTAAGTAGAGATAGTTCGTTGTCGTCTCGATTCGATCGATTTTATATTTATATTCCCAGCGCTTTTTCGAGTAACAGGTTCGGGGTACCCTTGACCATGATCCAGGATATTAGTAGATCAAGTAATTACAGTATAGCAGCTGCCATCACCTCTGTGACCCTGTTTAAAGCGGATTAGCGATATTACACCAATGAATCGATATAATGTCGACGCGTTTTGACACCCACCACATCCCTAATAGGCGAGAATGTAGAGGGTCGTCCAAAGTCCCGGCAAAAGTTTCGCCGAAAGTTTCGGCGGACATGTGGAGTACGCTTAAGCGACAACAAACTATCTCTACTTAGTCTATGAAATAGGCGAGACATGCCAAACATGCACGGGACTACACGATTATAGGCGAATACTCCCTCTACACTCTCGTTTTCCCGCGGAACTGTTCACATGTGGAGTGCGCTTTACGCGTGAATATAGACAGACAGACTTTACTTAGAGGCTCGGTGCCCGGGAGTAAGGGTATCCGACTCGCAAGCGAGAGGTCTCGGGTTCGAATCCAACCGCGGCCATGTACCAATGACTCTTTTCTGAGTTATGTACATTACTTGAATAGTCATCGATGCTCTTACGGTGAGGGAAAACATCGTGATGAAACCTGCACATTCAGGCCACTGAATGTGTAACCATGACCCCGGGCCCTCGTGTGCCAGATCACAACCGGGATATTAACACCAAGATGATGATGATAGACAGACAGACTTCAGACACAGTTACATCCTCATTTTTAAGATTAAATTTGGATAGTACAAAATAAGCATAGAGTCAGAAAGAAAAATAAAAATGGATACAGTTGAAAATGCTTTCGAATTTTAGCGCCTTAAGCGCACTCCACACGTGGACAGTCCCGCGGAAACACGAGAATGTAGAAGGAGTATTCGCCTATATTCGTGTAGTCTCGTGCATGTTTGGCATGTCTCGCCTATTTCATAGACTAAGTAGAGATACTTTGTTGTCGTCTCGTAACAGGTTCGAGGTACACTTGACCATGATCCAGGATATTAGTAGATCAAGTAATTACAGTAGAGCAGCTGCCATCACCTCTATGACCCTGTTTACAGCCGATTAGCGATATTACACAGATGAATCGATATAATGCCTACCTACTAATTTTTGTAACAACTGCATAACCTGTGTACCACAAATAAATAAATTGATTGATTGATTGATTAATGTCGACGCGTTTTAACACCTACCACGTCCCTAATAGGCGAGTATGTAGAGGGTCGACCAAAGTCCCGGCAAAAGTTTCGGCGGACATGTGGAGTACGCTTTAGGCATGAAGAGGTAAATCACATAATCGCTTTTTGTACCTGTTCCAATCCAATGGAGTTAATAGGTTTTGTGTAACATCATATGGATATTTGTCACTCAGTTTATATAGTCTGCGGCTGTTTTCATTGTTGTCATTTCATGTTTCATGGTCTAGTGTCAAACTGTCAATGTCAACATGGTCAACTCACTTTTCGTCATTCATTGCGATTTTATGTCATTTATTACAAAGGAAAATTTCTAATTTTTATTAACTTTTTCGTCAGAAGTTGGAATCAAACCCGTAGCAAAGCGGGTTTATTTCACACATAAAGGATCCTAACTCGGTCTGCGACAAAATGGGGATATTTAGCACTTCTTCGCCGTTTGACCAAGATGTCGGTGAGTATTTGTGTAATATCGACGTTGTAAAACGACCACTTTCTTTGTTGTTCAGATATCTAGACCATTATTATCCATTAGATCTATGAGTGAGATCCCTACCTATACAGTTTGCGTCTAGCATTTTGCTTGTACTTTGCTCTTGGTATAATAATATGTTTATATCTTTATGAAAACGTTACTGTAAGTACTTAAGAAAATTAAATTACTATTTATGTGTTCAATTTATCCCTGACCTTCAGATTTTGTTATTTGTTGTTGAAAAGTTAATCTAACAAATTGTAAAACTTTTTTTGTGAGTCACAGTCTTAGTGAGGTATAATATCTCAATATTTATAATCAATGAGTAATTGATTGAGCTTATAGCAGGTCACGTCAATCTTATCTAGTTCAATACTCTACCTATGTAACAATATCAAACAAAATATCTGAGTCATAGACTGTATCTTTTAGTCATATATCAGTTTATACAACAAACACACAGTTTACAGTTGTACTAGATGTGGATAAGGGATAAATTATAATTAGTTAAAAAAACCCAATTCCATGTAATTTCATGTACTTATGACAAATAATATGTAGAGAATATGTATGAATATTTTAACTGTATTTAACATTAATATTGTATATTTGACATTGTGTTGATGTTGAATTACTATTTGACAATGTTTTTGTAAAATAATTATATGCTATTGTCCAGCAGAGTGCAGTAAGTTGCCCAAAATCGGTTTTGAGATAATTTAAAAGTTGCACGCTCCTAACATGTTACTCCGACATACTGTATTGTTTATACATGCAAAATCGCAGTAAAACATAATACAGCAGAGAAACCTATACAGAAAGATGCATTATTTTTCAGCAATCATCTCTGTGTAACTAACTCAATTTTGTTAAAATCACGACTTATTGTATTCTTTCTTATGACGGCAGAGGGGCTTAGCCCATGACGTGGCCGATGAAACCAACCGCACATGTACAGCCAGTGCCTATGTAGACTGGGCGGATATAACAATTGGAAATGTACTATTTTAAACAGTACGCAAATTTGTGAGAATGTCTTAGAAGATTAATAAGCAATATCAAAATTAGAATTTTCATCCCTGTGCAACACACTTGAAATTTAATTTAAAAGTATAAAAAAACTGCTCAATCTTTTTGTATGCAAATTGTTATATTGACTACGTTTCCGGGTAAATGATAAATAGGTATGCGTTTGCATACTTTTCACACGCATACTTATTGCTACGCCAATGTCCAAAGTCACCAACCTCCCAACAGAGCGCGCAACCAGCGAGAATAACACCAACGAGGAATGGGGCCTAATCCTCGAGATCTGCGACCGTGCCGGCGCATCGCCGACGAACGCTCGGGACTGTCTCCGTGCGGTACTGCGGAGGCTCGGACACGCGGACCCGCACGTGCAGGTGCACGCGGCAACACTGCTGGACGCGTGCGTCGCTAATTGTGGGAAGGTGTTCCTTTTGGAGGTCAGTGCCATGGCACATCGTCAGTCTACGTCGACTTGAGTTCTTTGGTAAGAGCGTAGGTCACCCTCCGGCCTGGGGTGTGCCTATCTTCCATTGAACGCCGCCATCTTGATCCCATCATGTGTAATGACGTCGCAACATCTAATTCGAATAGACTCTACTCCAAATACTCCAATAGCCTACCAAGTAAAATGGACGATTTTTACCGACATGAAGTTGGTTATACTCTAACGAAAATGTCTAAATAAAAACTTAGGTTTTTATTTAGACATAGACATAGGCGTATATTTATTTAGTCCAATAACACAATAAAAAACTTAAAATTTGATCTCAGTTTATAACTACCCTAGGTGGAGTGACGATTTGCGGGCGGCTGAAGGTGGATGCTGGATGTGGCGGAGGACATGGTGCATTGGCGCTCATTGGGGCCTCCTTTAATGAGCGTCAATGCACCATGTTCGTCCACCTTGTATGGTCGGCGGTAGACTAGGAATAGGATGGTGTTGAGTCTCCGTATTAGTGGGCATTGCCATTGCTTGGACGGGTTGGAGATCGCGTGTTGAAAATATTTAACAGAAAATGTTGCTACCCATTTTCGGGTTTACGGTGGTAATAACTAATAAGTGTTTGGCCTTAGATAGGTTTGGTGCTACCTATAGGTGATGGTGTTATTCCTAAGGCTGGAAATTAGTGCTGGGATAAATAAATGTATTCTGTTGTCTATAGGAGTAGGTAGAATATTAGCACTTTGGCGGTGAAGGTAGCCGCCAATGTTGGCAAGCGAAGATGGAGAAGGTGATAATGGGTAATTTTCCACCTGGCTGGGTGTTTGTGTCCAGGGGACCAGGTCCGACAGTTGATCGTCGGAAGTTGTATTTATGCCGTGGAAGTTAGCACATTTCTCTTGCGCGATGTAGGACGGTCAGCGCCATCTATTTGCGGATGCTTGCTAACCTTGTATTCGTGTAAGTACTCGTAATCTGAGTATTGTTGAGTTTCCCTATTGGAGCAATGGATGTCGTTACAGCACCAATCTCTTCTACAGACGAGAGCAGGAAGACCAGTTGATCTGATAATAATTTCAAGTCAAAACAGTCTCTAGCTTCAAATAGGACGTAGTGCTTGTTTTTCCATCCAATAACAGTAGGCTCTCCCATAGGTGGCCTCCCGCGAATTCGAGACCGAGTACAAGCGGCTGATCTCGCGCGCGCAGCCCGCCGTCGCGCAGCGCCTGCGCTCGCTGCTGCGGAAGTGGGCGGAGGGCGAGTTCCGGGCGGACCCGCAGCTGGATCTCATACCGGCGATGTACAAGCAGATTCGGTGAGTTTGGTGTAGAATAATTAAATGAATTATGTGTCGGCCGTGTGGTGTCCGGCAGAGTAGAATAGCACCAACCCCTTACACTCATGGGTGTCGTACAAGGCGACTAGTGTTTTTCGAGGCAAAAGATCAAGTCTCCGTATTCTGGAAAATGGGCAGCAGCATTTTCTATTGTTATATTTAAATACTGCGATCTCCAACCCGCCTGCCAAGCGTGGAGATTATGGCAATAACATCTCCTTTCGTGGGAGAGGCCCTAAGTCCTGTAGTGGACTGTTACGGGCTGTGATTACATGTGTTGTGAACGTATGGAACAAGTTACCAGAAGTGCACCTTCTGTCAATGTCTCCAAGAACAGACGGATCATCTAAACAAATGACTGACACAAGTGCTAGTGATATGCACGTATCAGCTTCAAGCTGCTTGTGTATCAACAAATAATAATAATAAATTCACATAGCGCCATCTAGTCCTAAACTAAGCAAAGCTTGTACTATGGGTGCTAGATAAATAAATAAATATTCGTGGACAAATTCACACAGCGCCATCTAGCCCCAAACTAAGCAAAGCTTGTGCTGTGGGTGCTAGATAACTGATAAACTACTTAAATACTTTTAAATGCATACTTATTATACATAGAACACCCAGACCCGTAACAGAAATTAAAATTTATCATTTCAATTTCTCCCCGGCCGGGATCGAACCCAGGACCTCTTGCGTGGCAGACCGGCATGTTGACCACTGAACCACTCAGGTCCATGATACTAGATACTACATAAATACGTTTAAAACATACTTGTTATACATACACTCAGTGACAAAGTGACAGAGCTGCGTTATTGTAGCGACAGAGCATTTTGAGCTCCGTTGTGGACAGCTCGCGTCGAAAACGCGATGCATGAGCCGATGAGCCGCGTTATCGCAGCTATAGCGTATTTTGAGATCCGATGTGGTCAATCAGTGACAGTACCCACCCTGACGAATTGCTAGCAAGCTATTAATATTATTATTTTCTTCGTCAACAGTGCGGAAGGTGGCGAACCGCCGTTGGCGGCAGCGGCGGGCAACCACCCCGCCCCCGCAGCCACCTCCTCCGCTAGCGCCGCCGCGGCCGCTGAGAAGCGGGAACAGGTACTTAATAATAATATTGTATATGGGGTGCCAGTCGGCACGCAAATATCGCGTCGGAAACGCCCACATTCGCAGTAGCCTTTTCGTCCGTGACATCGTAGATAAGCTGCAAGAGTGCCGGCTACAATATACCATTGCCACGTCTTGCACAGACTGTCAAATTTGATAGGGAGCGAATTCTAGCCATGCTACCCCCGCTAGGCACGGGGAGGAGAGGCCGGTCCAAGAAACGGTGGATGTCATTAAGAACAACATGATCGATCACGAACTCACCACTAAGGGTGCCGAAGACCGAGCGAAGTGGACCGACAGGAGTAGGCAGGCAGACTCCGGTCTGTGGCGTTAAATCCCGAAATCGTAATTTAATGCCAGGATCATTAAATTCCGATTTCGGGGTACCAATAGGCTCCTGAGACCGTTCAACCAGTTACAAACTTGTCAAGTCATCCATCCAAATCCTTCACTCTGCTCCCTGTCACTTGACTGCTCCGTTAACCTAAAACTCCATACTGCTACCCCCAGGAAGAGCTAGCCCGCGCCATAGCGCTATCCCTCCGGGAATCGAACGCGTCTGCGGGAGCCGGCTCGCTCTACCCGCGGGTCGACGACGCCACACCAGCCCCCGCCCCCGCCCCCGCCCCGCAGCCCGCCAAGCCCGTAAAGGCATTGTACGACTTTGAAGCTGCTGAGGATAACGAGCTGACCTTCACTGCTGGGGAGATTGGTGAGTTTATAGCGTCAATATATGTGTTATATTTAGCCTTTCACATCGATTCGTGGACTTGTTCGTCTATCGAGACAATCGAGTCGATCAGCTGGTGTCTGGTACATTTAACATTTTAATTATGCGTCACCTCTGAACACCATGCGGGCGTTGAGAATGCTTTCTATTAGATATCGACATAGCCGAGGCTTTTGCACAATGATTTAGCCTTTTGCCCAATTATATAAAAAAAGAACATCAAAAGTATCCGGTTCAAACTGGAGCAGCGTCAGTAGAACGCTGGATCAGCAGCCAATCATGTCAGATCGCGTTTCATATAAATAGGTCTTTCTTTACCTATGAAATTGCCGTTTAATATGGCGAGAGAGTAATTTTCATATGAGCAAATTTTTAAATTTATTTTAAATCATAATTCCGATTACATTGAAACTTTGTAGGCATAATTAGATGACATTAAGCTAACCGGTGCATATAATTTCATTTTGATAACTAACTTAATAATTAAATTACATCTGGCCAAATAGGCAAATCTGGCGAAAAATTAAGAGGGATATTTAAAAACTTTACCTCATAAAAACTTATAATACCTACTTTGTATTTTATTTTACTGGCATCTAGCCATACTCTATATTGGAAATCATGTAATAATTTCGATCTGAAATGAACAATTAAAAATACTTGTTCAAATGCGTACTTCCGAAAATAACGGCAATTTCATAGGTAAAGATATACATACATAAAGCTCATGCCTCTGTACCACTGGTGGGGTAGGCAGTAACTATGCACCGCCAATTTGCTCTGTCCTGACACAACTCCCTAGCCTTGCATAAATTTACAATACTTTTCATACATCTCCTTTTATTCTTGCCACTTGTCACCCCAGCTTCTTTTAGAACATCTCAGTGGACAATTGAATTTGACATTAGATAATTGTACACTGTTCTAATTAGGTATTCGCTACGGCTAGTGGCCAACATAGATGACGTTGTGTTGTATCATTAAATGTCAAATTAAGTTGCCCACTGAGTTAGTCAATAGCCCTGCATCCCAGTGGGCAACTGAATTTGACATTAGAAAATCCTACACTACTCTAGTTTGGTATTATATTCGCTATGGCCACGTATGTCGTCCTCTTAAGGGCCGGTTTTCCAATTTCGCGCAATTTTTTTTTTTGTGTTGTATATTTTGTGTTTGTTTTCAAATAAAATAATAGTACATTATAGGTTAGACACAAGGCGCTACAGCCAGAGCTGCCGAGTGCATGCAATATGGGTCCTTTACAAGCAAGTGTGTCGAATAATATTGCTTTGCAGTGCACGTGGTGGACTGCAGTGACCCGAACTGGTGGAAGGGGTACAATGAGCGCGGCGAGGGACTGTTCCCGGCCAACTTCGTTACTGCCGACCTGAGCGAGCCCACCGAGTCGGTCCAAGGTAAATAAGTCAATAAGTCAAATCATTATCATCATCACCCGAGCCGTCGATCCCGGCTTCTGCCAGGGAGAAGCCATTTCTACTTTGTTTCAGTCAAGTCAAATATTTTATTCAATTTATTTTAATAATAACACTTACAAACGTGTAAACGTTAAATGATTGCATTGGTATGCAAATATATCTCTATCTCTGAGTTATGTACATTAGTTGAATACTAACCGATGCTCTTACGGTGAGGGAAAACATCGTGATGAAACCTGCACATTCAGGCGACTGGATGTGTAACCATGGTCCAATCTGGTCAGGTTCCCCTGGTAGCAGGGTCATGGAGGTCAGATGGCAGTCGCTCCACTGTAATTACCTGACCTGCCAAATCCTGGATCATGGTCAAGGCGGACCCCGGGCCCTCGTGAGCAAAACCGGGACATTAACGCCAAGATGATTATTTTTTTATTTTATTGGTATGCAAATAATATATTATTATACTGTTCTTATACTATTTCTAACAATGTGTGTTGTCGCGGCATCTTCGTGCTGGATCTGTCTTTACACATACATACATATAGACACATAGCTCGTCGGTCAGTTGGGATACGTAGACACTAATGGCCGTCACTTACAATGACTCTTTATTCCGATCTCAAAAACTTGTGACCAGACATTGTAACGTCAATGTCAACAAAAGCGACGCCGCATATAAGTTTGTGACAAATTAATATGAATCACATTATGAAACGCTAATGTCGCCTTTAGACCCCAGTCCTGTGCTTTGAGTTGTTCTGTTGATTACACAAGTGTAGTGACTTGAACTTTGCAAAGAATGTTCACTCACCACTAGCATGGCACGTGTCCAGCAGGGCAATGCACAGCATAAAAACGCTTTCGCTAACAGCAATTGCTAGAAGCTTGTATGTCTCTTGCCTTTATCACAGACTATCTTGTATTCAAAACTGAAATACGTTGTATTCTTGTAATTTGCGTACGTTGTAAGTTATTGTACGTCTTATCGACAGATAAACGACTTCCACCCGTTTTCTTCTAAGTAAGTCTAAGTAGAGCTCGTCTAAGCTGAAATGACGCGCCCCACTATCGCATTAACGCACACAAGCAAATTTAAAATATGGACGCAATACATATACAAATGCCGTTGTAATTGGTCATTCAAATGCCGATGAGACTCAAACGTAGGAGCACGCGTCATTCGATTGAGCAGTCGACGCTCCGACACAGATGAAGTGCCGTTATTAATATTTGCACTCACTCACACATCGAAATCAACTAATTAAGTAGTGGGGCGCGTCATTTCAGCTTAGACAAGCTATACTATACTTAGACAAGTGATTATTCGTTCTCACAGTGCTCGTCTGCTAAGTGAACGTACTGCGTTTAATACGGCTATACTATTTGTCAATTTCGTTCATTTTGACGGAGGCGTAGCTGATCGCCACTCACATTTAGTCAGTTGGAATCCTGCGCGCACTATGAGACTGAATACGGGTGTTAGTCTATTCCATCTCAGTGGCAGATTTAGCCAAGCACGGGATTTCGTGGCGATCACCCCTCATTTATTATCTTCCCCCCCACTTATCTTCCCGCTACTTCCCCCCCAGACGCATCCCCACCGCGCGGCAAGTCGGTGCAGTTCGCCGAAGAGGGCCTCGCGGCCGACGATGCTGCCGTTGAGATCGACGAGCCCGCCATGGACGCCGCGCTCGCCATGCTGCACGACGCCGACGTCGAGGCGAGACAGGACGAGGTGAGTACGAGCCCGCCATGGACGCCGCGCTCGCCATGCTGCACGACGCCGACGTCGAGGCGAGACAGGACGAGGTGAGTACGAGCCCGCCATGGACGCCGCGCTCGCCATGCTGCACGACGCCGACGTCGAGGCGAGACAGGACGAGGTGAGTACGAGCCCGCCATGGACGCCGCGCTCGCCATGCTGCACGACGCCGACGTCGAGGCGAGACAGGACGAGGTGAGTACGAGCCCGCCATGGACGCCGCGCTCGCCATGCTGCACGACGCCGACGTCGAGGCGAGACAGGACGAGGTGAGTACGAGCCCGCCATGGACGCCGCGCTCGCCATGCTGCACGACGCCGACGTCGAGGCGAGACAGGACGAGGTGAGTACGAGCCCGCCATGGACGCCGCGCTCGCCATGCTGCACGACGCCGACGTCGAGGCGAGACAGGACGAGGTGAGTACGAGCCCGCCATGGACGCCGCGCTCGCCATGCTGCACGACGCCGACGTCGAGGCGAGACAGGACGAGGTGAGTACGAGCCCGCCATGGACGCCGCGCTCGCCATGCTGCACGACGCCGACGTCGAGGCGAGACAGGACGAGGTGAGTACGAGCCCGCCATGGACGCCGCGCTCGCCATGCTGCACGACGCCGACGTCGAGGCGAGACAGGACGAGGTGAGTACGAGCCCGCCATGGACGCCGCGCTCGCCATGCTGCACGACGCCGACGTCGAGGCGAGACAGGACGAGGTGAGTACGAGCCCGCCATGGACGAACCTATGTCCTTCCCGAAACAAATTACACGGGAAATCAAATCGGTCGTTCTAGCGTGTCAAGCTAGATGCAAATCGGTAGTTTGTAAGGTGCAAATCGCTAAGATGTGACGCAAGTTGAAGCTAGTAAAATAATGACCATGTCCCGGTTGTGCTCTCGCGCGCCCGGGGTCCACATTCACTATGATCCAGGATTCGGCAGATCAGGTAATTACAGCGGAGCGACTGCCATCTGACTTCCGCGACCCTGTTAACAGTGGAACCTGACTAGATAGGTTCATGGTTACACATTCATTCAGTCGTCGTTGAAGCTAGTATTTACATATTTCATTCCAACTCATTCGTACATTTCATTTCAGTTTTCTGGCACCCATAACACAAGCTTTGCTTACTTTGGGGCTAGATGGCGCTGTGTGAATTGTGCAAGCATATTTATTTATTTTATTTTTCCCCATAGTCGGAACTTCGTCTCCTGGAAGCCCGCGTGATCCGCATGGGTCCTTTGGTCGACGGGGCATTAGAACGCGCGGACACTCGCCACGCTCGCCTCACTGCGCTCTCGGCGGAACTCGTGCGAGCTCTGAACCTCTACCACGAGCTGATGAGGGAACCCAAGCCCCCGGGTCCAGGATTCGGGCCCCCGCCGCCGCCGCATCCGCACCAGTACATGCCGCCGTATCCTCATCCGCCCCAGCAGCCTAGGTGAGTAGCCAATAGCTATGGCCCGTTAGGACCCATTGCGATGGCGACCATTTTGTTTCTGTCAAAATCTTTGAAACTATGGTGAATTAGGTAAAATTGTTTTCTAATATTGTATGTGTACGTAAAATAGGTTTATTGGCGGGGCTTCTTAAAAAATTGAGTAAATGTTCGATGATCTGATTCTGTCCCAATTTTTATGAAAAAATCTACTCATTGATCGCAAAAATATTGATAATTGTTTTCACGTTCATAATCTACAATATTGGACAACGATTTTACATGATTCGCTGTCGTTTCGAAGATTTCTATGAATTCGTAAAAAGTTTAACCGTAAAAACTTTTGTACCGTAAAAAAAATTGTGGCTTGAATGGACCTTTAGATATAGTTTGACCTTTATGACAGCTGTCATTAAGAATGAAAAAGACAAATGCTTTATTTATGTCTGCCAAATTTATTTATTAATAATGTAATTACCCATTTGATCTTTGATTTTACAAACATTTTTGGCTTAAGGTTTTTTTTTAATTACCTAAATTATTATGATATACCTAGTTATATCAAAATATAAACAACTTACTGGTTTTAATCTATAAATACTCTAAGCAAGCATTCAACTTATTTATTTACACTATTGTTAAACGTTTTTAACGCTTTTACTATCACTATTGTACATTTTAAAATCTTACAAGATATTACTGAGACGTCTGTACGTCACAACACTACATTCTAAAATAAATGTTGTACGAAAAATTATATCATAATTTTTTTTCTTTACAGGTGTTGATTCTCCAATTCGGAAGGGAGCGAAATTGTAAATAAAATTTAATGTTACATTCGGAGAGAGTTGATAACGCATCCGTTTGACAGTTATCAAGGGAATTTGAACCATGTGCTGTCAATATAATAAGGTAGGATCTTATTACTTGCGTTGTTTTCTTATATTTTTATTCAATAAATCCTTTCTTTTTTGTAAATAAGCGTCGTGTGAGGCGAGGAACAAATGATTTTGAAATTTTTATAGTTGCAGGCAATAATTGTATTATTGCCTGCAACTATATAAAATTTTAAATAGAAAAATTTCAAAATCATCTTAAGAAAATACAAAGGATAGTTAAACTAAAACATGTGCGATTTAGAATTTACGCAACGCTCCGCGTTCCAAAATGCTTGATATGAAGATTTATTATTATTCAATAAAAAAATATAATTTTTCTATGAGCTACATTCCACTTTTATTTGTCCATGCAAAACTGATTTTTATTTCGAACCTACCTCGTCTTAGTGATCAAATATTGTTATGAATAAGGAAGAGAGTAGTTAGGGAAGTTTTAAATAGTGTAAAGCAAAGAATACATCACAATTTCAGTTATGCAATATAAACACATGACCTCAAATAATGAAGCTTCATGATGAAGATAGGTGGTCTTATTCATAAAAGTTATTTGACGTTTATTAAACATATTTTAGCTAAAATATGGTTTTTCATGTCACTTTCTTTCAAATGGAATGATTTCAGTGACAGATGACAATTTCAGTGACACATGACAATATTTTAGCTAAAATGGCCATAAGGAACGTCAAATGACTTTTATGAACAAGACGGTTAGTCATGAAGGTCAGATGGCGTTATAGTCAATAATTTTATTCAAGTTGAGCTTTATATAAAACACTTATGAATGTCAATGTAAAGAATACTTTGCCAGGTGCAAAGCATCGTCGAGCCGGCAACAGTTTGTTTAGCCCGTTGGTGTTGTGGTAAGTGACGATGCGGCCGAAGATGGAGCATGCCTGTCTAGGAACAGCCTATTCATTCTAACCTTAAAGGCGTGCAGCGGGGCCATTGCCTAACTTAGTTGGCATCTGAATTTGACATAAAATAATTCTACACTACGTCATCTACGTTGGCCACTGGTAATAGCGTCTACCAAATTAAGAGTAATGTAAGATTATTAAATCTCAAATTTAGTTGTCCACTGATATAACCAGCTAGTCATCGCATCGGGAGACGCGATCCGGGCGAGCGCTTCATCTTTATGTCGTGGATGTTCCAGCTATCCGCACGAGCCGCTTTGGCTCGACCTTTATAATGCGTACGGCTAAGGAGTGGAACGCGTTGCCTGCGAGTGTGTTCCCTGATCAATATAATCTGGATGCCTTCAAGGCTAGAGTGAATAGGCTGTTCCAAGACGAGCATGCTCCATCTTCGGCCGCATCGTCACTTACCAACAGGTGAGATGGCGGTCAAATGCTTGTCTTGTCTAATATAAAAAAAAAAAAAAAAAAAAAAAAAAAGTTAGGCAATGGCCCCGCTGCACGCCTTGAATTTCAACGACGCGTACCTTTGTGAATTACAAACAGTATAGATGTACGGAAACTTCTATCATTCCGTCACAATGAATGTATTATCAACTCTCTTTTAATCCTATTTATAAATATTGCTATGACTGTAATAATCTGATTGTAATGAAACTATTTAAACTGTTGATATTGTTATGCGGCATCGAGAACATCTTAATTCTATTCGGTAAAAATATCTAGGAAGTAAAAGTGATAACATTCATTTGTGAGTAAATTTTCAGTGGCTTCAATTGTGATATTTAAAAATAGATTTTCTCGATGCACATTTGCACATAGTTATAATAATTATATAAAATAAATAATATATTTAACCCCTTAAATTGTTTCATTTATAAGAGTACAATAGCGAACATATCTCTATAAGAGATTTCTACCAGCTAACCACAATTGAGCCGTGTGGTGTCCGGCAGAGTAGAATAGCACCAACCCCTTACATTCATGGGTGTCGTACAAGGCGACTAATGTTTTCGAGGCAAAAGATCAAGAGTCTCCGTAGTCTGGAAAATGGGCAGCAGCATTTTCCATTATTATATTTAAACACTGCGATCTCCAACCCGCCTGCCAAGCGTGGAGATTATGGCAATATCCTCCCCTTTCGTGGGAGAGGCCCTAAGTCCTGCAGTGGACTGTTACGGGCTGTGATGATGATGATGATGATGAACCACAAATGATGTAAAGCAAATTGTATAGCGGGACAGGGAAAGCATACAAAGCTAGAACATATTTATACTGGTAGGTAGACACTCAACTAAAAACTAATTATCTACTACAAAATACCCCCCCTAAAACATAATACATAATACTAATATATAGTCAATGATAACTAATTCGTCAATAAAGTAAACAGTTTTAATTAAAAGTATATACCTATATTAAATTATGAGGTAGGGTACAGAAAGTTTCTGCTTTCTTATCGGAAAATATAGTTACAAGAAAGATTTCGTGGGACGGCCTGCATAATATGGTGATGGTGACGAAATCTCTCTTCCCTTTTGTATTATTATAATCTTTTCTTTTACGATCACATAGAAAGGCCAAGTGTGCTTATGATCGGCATTTTATTTTTCCGTTTGGTCTTATTCTGTACCTAAGATCGTCATTTGTCCTATTCCTTTTTTAGTCTTGGCTACCCAAAAACCCAAAAGCAGGTTTCTTCCCTATTTTTATACTACAGTACTCAAGGAGAGGGCCCACCTGATGGTAAGCGGTAACTGTCACCTATAGCTTCTGCGATGATTGTAATAAAAGTAATCCTAACATCCCCTAAATTCTGCATTTTCGGCGGTTTGAATAAATTCCGGGATCCCTTAATACCCCTTTTTTTATCACACGTCCCCAAAGCCGCTGTCCGCGTTGCACCGCGTCTACAACCGGCCTAACAACGTCGACGCATAGGTTTTATGCAATATTTTTTATAAAGTGGCAACTCTTTCTTACTACTAATACTAACAATAAATGGGCTAATGTATACTTAGTTAAGTTTACCTATTGCCTGAAATAAAGAATATAATATTATTATTACCATATAATCTTATAGCTTTAAGAGCGAGGGCAGCGAGAAAGTTATCATAATTCGAGATTTGTAACTACTAAATTCAGGTCCTTCGGGGGTGTGAGCCCCCCTCCCCCTGGATCCGCTAGTGCTTGTTACTTGCTGAATTCGGCTTTTCCGGGGTTTGAACCCATTCCTCCTCTAATAGCCCCTTGCTTATCCTCAGTCGTTCACTCTTGGCAGAGTGGTCGTGGTTTCATGACGATGCATCTCTAGATAACGCAGCCCCCGCGATGCTCCTCCGCTTGTTGCGGTCTTCAGCGTTACGGGTCCCTTGCTTATCATACGTCCCCAAAGCCGCTGTCCGGGTTGTGCGTCTCCCCGTCGTCGCTGTCGGCGGCCGGGCGCAGCGCGGGCCGCACCGCCTGCGGCCGCGCCGCTAAGTAGTCGCGCACAAAGCCCGCTAGCGGCCGCGCGGACGGGTTCTCGCGCCAACAACGTTCTAGGATCTCGTATCTGGAAAGCAGTGTTATATGAGAATAGATATCAACAGCACCAGATTCGGATGCAGGCTTACGACGCGTGGATGCCCGAGACCGCGAAATAGAGGAAAATGAGCCGGAAAGCGGATGGAACGCTCAGATCATGATGATGAGATATTAAGAATTTGCCATTACTTCAACACTATATGTGCTCACATCAACATATTCGATACAAATTCACAGGAACTTAAAGCTTTTTTAAATAATTTTAAAAAGTGTGAAAATAATTTAATGTAGGTAGGTAATTTACTGTAACTGCATGCACTCTTAGTAGTTTTTCTTTTTCATCACCTTTGTCAATGTTTTATGTTTTGAATGTTGTGTACAATTGTAATTGGGCATCAAATTTGTTACGGTTTAAGAGTCTTGAGCTATTAGATATAAGATGATAATTTGTTGTCTGTTATTGTACCTACTTATCTAAAATAAAAATAAAAATTTCAAAATCACGACTCGATCTAGTACGTAGCGACACAAAGTGAAAACGGTCAGTGGGAAGTACATACGAAGTACGAGTACATCCGTGGCAGCCTTGGTGCGAAAGACATCGCGGACAGGATTGAGGAGGCTCGCCTGTGCTGCATGATTTGGTCACGTGCCGCGTAAGCCCCGGTGATACGTAAGAAATAGGTGTCTAAACCTGCCGGTATCAGGAAAAAGGCCGAGGACTGCCAGTGATGGATAGACATAGATGAGTCAGATGCGAGAGTCAACGGCTTGTGAGGCGAGGTTGCTAAAAACCGCGTGAAGTGGAGAACAGAAGGAAAGCGGACCCCGGAAGAGGTCGGGATATACGCTAAGATGATGATTGATGATGAAATATCAACAGCTCATGAAAAGGGTGGAACCCTACCACTCTCTTATGGGCCCAAGCTAACCTCACCTACTCGCAGTCCCCGTGCTGGACGGAGCGGTTATGGCGCACCACCTTTTCTTACTTTTTACGGGTCAGATGGTAGTCGCCGCACGAAAAAAGCCAAAACTTTACTTGTAATTATAGTTACTTGTAGAAAGATTTCAGTCTGAAAGATACATAGGACTCCCTCAAGGCACGCTACATTGACTGGCCCTATGATTTGCGTATCCAAAGTTCGAAATAAACAAATAACCCACCCCTTGGGATTATTTTTTATAGGGGCAATTTGTTTACACATTTGATTTATTTTATTTATTTATTTCAGTTTATTGTACACATGAAAGTTTGAGGAAAAATACATAGTTATAGATGACACAACAGGCGCTACTTATTTCTCAAAGAAATCTCTTCCAGCAGCCCTATCAAAGAGATATGTGATAAGTAGTCGCAGATCAGACATGCACAATATCTAACTAAATATACATACACATAAAACAACTAAAATAATAAACTACATATACCTACATCTTATACTAATAGATAAAATACATAAATACCTACAAATTATCTATAGGCATTGTACCCTGCATTTTCAGGAACTAAGAGAGAGATAGTGCTCTTTTACACGTTTCTTAAAAATACCGACAGATTTACTATCGCGTATTTCATACGGCAGAGAAATATTGAATCTTTGATCTTTAATTTCACCTCCGAGTTTAGATTCATGTTTCTAAGAGTAAAACTTTTACAGTTAATAAGGTAAGACGATATAGACCTTTACGTTACGGTCCAGTTTTCTGGCTTGGTACTTATGATGTTTCAGTGTGATTTTAAAGACGGTTCACATCAAAACCGAACTTTGCGCGGACGAACTGAGCAAAAGCTCTCATTCTATTAGCATAAAGCAATGATTATTAGTAGGGACTTCAGAACGTAACAACGCATTACTCACGTGTAAAACGACGCATCCCTTGGCAAAGGCGCATGGCCGCCATCACGAACGTAGCACAAAATCTGCGTTTTCTGCCACGCGCCGAAAGGTTTCGCTCCCAACGTCGTGATCTCCAAAATCAGGACTCCCAACGCCCATACGTCGGAAGCACTCGAGAATATCCCGTCACTCAAGCTCTCAGGAGCCATCCAGGGTACGGGGAACAGGCCGCGACGGGTGCATATGTACGTGTAGTCGTCGTCTTCGTTGCTTAATGTCGCATTTAATGGTGGAGAGCTGGTGAATCGCGCCATGCCTGTTGGCAAATTGTACTTATTTTTCAATGGTCATCTTGGCGTTAATGTCCCGGTTGAGCTCTCGCGCACGAGGGCCCGGGGTCCGCCATAGTTATGATAATGATAGTTATGGTAATTACAGCAGAGCGACTGGCATCTGACCTCCTTGAACCTCGTGTCCTTGAAAGTTGCCTAAATGTGTAGTTTTCATCACGATATTTTCCTTCACCGTAAGAACATCGGTTAGTGTTCAACTAATGTATATAACTCAGAAAATAATCATTTGTACATAGCGGCACAGGGGTTCGACCCCTTGGATGCTCCTCTGTTCTTGTTTTTCATTAGAAAATCAAATAAAAATAATCATCTTCACGTTGTCCTGGTTGTGTTCTCGCGCTCGAGGGCCCCGGGTCCGCCAAGACCATGATTCAGGATTTGGCAGATCAGATAATTACAGTGGAGTGACTGCCATCTGACCTCCAATGACCCTGTTAACAGGATAACTTGATCAGATTTCATCATGGTTGCACACTAAGTCGCCTAAATGTGTAGGTTCCATCACGATGTTTTCGTCACCGTAATAGCATCGGTTAAGAGCATTGTAAATATTGTAATTCTGAATAATAAAGATAATTAATGATTTGCATCTTGTGTAAAATAAAAATCGGGTAGTGTTCACCTAATGTAGGTACATAACTCAGAAAAGAGTCATCGGTACATAGCGGCACTGAAATTCGACCTCGGTACCTCGGGGTTCGAGTCGGATCCCTTAAACATTAGGCCACCGACGCTCCAAAAACCCACCGAAGTCGGCCAGCTTGAGCTTCCGGCGTCCGTCCACGAGACAGTTGGCTGCGCGCATGTCGCGGTGCACGCAGCGCATAGACGCGAGGTGCGCCAGCGCCGCCGCCGCCTCGCAGGCCAGCCGGGTCAACTCGGCGGGGGACACCGCGTCCGCCTGGGTGAGTGGGCGTTCTTTTTACAAGCTTTTATTAAGTTTCACCTGTCCTAGTGTCTGTAGAATCTAATATTGCAAGTTAAAGACCCACTTCCTGATTTCCGATTGTGCTGAAATGGTCAAGTCCAGCAGTGGACCCATAAGGGCTGTTGACGTGTGCATACTGAGGTGTTATAATAAAACGACGTATTTCCCGTTTAACGTGTATTGTCGGACTGGTCGTAAGTAGGTACAAGCAACATTGATATGTTATAAAATCTATGAGGGTACATACATTACACTACTCCTCTCTTAATCCAAATAACTAAATGTAAATAACTTATATAAATAAAATATTTTTACTATTACTAGGTCTTATCATTACCTACCTAACACTTAAACCAAGTATAATTAAGTGACAAGTTGAAAACAATGTTTAGTTACTTAAGTATCGTTAGCTAAAATACCTAGGTAGAATTCCGTATTTAGATTGGTAGGCACTTAATAACTATCAACTTTCTCTCTCACAAAAAAAAAGGTACATTTGCACTGACAAGAACGTAGGTATTTATCTAATTTAGCTTGCAATTTACAACTTCATTTAAGTTTAGTTTCGACCTTGCTTAACAGTTCAGGGATATTAAATATTTCTATAATTAAATTAAATTAAGAATAATACAAAAGAAACTGAGCAGGTACCTACTTAAGTAGTTACACACAAATAAGTAAAAGGAAACAATAAATGCTGAATGATGCTACGATATACATTTTTGGTAGGTACTTAATATTTATATTGTGGCGGTTGTTTGAGTCGGCAATGTCTAACCGGGCGAGGCAAGGTCGGTCCCCGAGCGGCGGGCGCCGGCGGCGGGCGGGGCGCGGGCGGCGGCTCAGCGCGCGCGGCCTCGGCCGCATCGCTGCCGCTGCCGTTATCAGTTATCTCGATAACGCTCCCGGCCTCTCCGGGCTCCTCCGCACTCCGCGAGGCCCCCGTCAGCGCCGGGCTGGCCGCCTCCGCCGGCGGTTCATAGGGCCCCTCGACGCTGTCCCTGGTTCCTGGTAATGGTAAGGCTGTTGGGGTAGAAGGGCAGATTAACGCTCCCGAACGCCGTCGTAACTGATCGATATGCCTTTGAGTTTCTCTGCCGAATTCATCCGTTACGGTATAGTCCGTAGTGCTAGCTCTCCTAACTACGCGGCCCGCCGCCCATTTGGTATTACCTTGATACTGTCGCAACCAAACCTCGTCCCCTGATCGAAGAGTACGATCTGAACCAGCTTTATTTTCCACCTGTTTCATTTGAGCTCGTCTAACCTTCGCCTCACAATCAGGTCTCAAGGCATCCAGCTTGGTACGTAGTGGCCTACCTAACATGAGGGCTGCGGGTGTCTCGCCTGTTGTACAGTGAGGCGTATTTCTATAGTGTAATAAAAATATATTAATTGCCAAATTTATAGGTTGCCTTTGCCTTACCGCTTTCTTGATAACTTTTTTAACTGTTCTGACTGAATTCTCGGCAGCCCCGTTTGACGCGGGGTGGTACGGGGCAGAGAATAGATGTTCTATACCGTTATTGGATAGGTATGAAGAAAACTCGTTACTGGTAAAGGGGGGGCCGCGGTCCGACACTATCTGTTTAGGTAAACCCCATCGCGCAAAGGTTTCGCTGAGTCTGTCGATAGTGACACTCGCCCCTGTACTAGATACCGGATAAACTTCTAGCCACTTTGTTCGGGCATCAATAATCACGAGATACAGTTTACCGTACAATGGTCCCAGGAAATCAACATGAACGCGGGACCAAGGCCTGGACGGCCAGGGCCAGGGACTGGGAACGTGTCGCGCGGGAGCATCCGCCTCGGCCGCGCACACGGCGCATTGTCGACAAAGCATCTCCACCGCCTCGTCCACGCCGGGCCACCACACGTAACTCCTGGCGAAAGCTTTCGTTTTCACGATCCCCATGTGGCTCTCATGCAACGCTCGCAATACCCTATCCCGGCAACCCATAGGGACTACTACCCGATGCCCCCACATTACACAGCCTAATTCCTCATATAATTCCTGCCTACGATTGAAAAAGGGTTGGAAATCTTTGATATTATTTTCCTGCGGCCAGCCAATGCGAATATAATATAGAATGCGATTTAATATTGGGTCTTGCGCTGTATACATCTTAATGTCATTATAATCAAGTAACAGCTCATCCTGGGCAACATGTAGGAACGTTTGTTCCGGAATATCTTGCCTACCTCTGGGTTTCACCGCTAACGGTAACCGCGATAACCCGTCCGCTCCGTTATCCTTTGTGTTTACATACTCGATGTCGTAGGTATAGGCAGATAGTTTGATGGCCCAGCGTTGAAGTCTGCTTGCTACCATTGTAGGAATACCTTGCTTAGGACCAAAAATACTAACCAAAGGTTTATGGTCAGTCCGTAATGTGAAACGTCTACCATAGAGGAACTGATGTAATTTTTCGAAACAAAATACAATCGCGAGTGCCTCTCTATCGATCTGCGAGTAGTTCTTCTCGGCGTCCGTGAGTGACCGCGAGACGTAGGCCACTGGGCGCTCGGCGAACGCGCCGCCGCCGCGGCCGGGCTGAGTAAGCACCCCGCCTATTCCCCGCGCGCTCGCATCACAAGTTAATAATAATGGCTTATTCGGATCGTAATGCACTAATACCTCCGCACTTGTAAGAATTGCTTTAATTCTAATAAATGCGTCCTCGCAATTACGATCCCAACTCCATTGTTTGGACTTTTTTAATAATTCGTACAGAGGCGACAAAACTGTGCTTAAATTTTTTACAAATCTAGCATAAAAGTTAACGAGGCCTAGAAAAGAGCGTAATTCCGTAACGCTTTGTGGGCGAGGAATTTTCGAGATACCCTCCACTTTGGTAGGGTCTACTTTTATACCCTCTCCGGAAATTATATACCCCAAATAGTAGACTTCGTCTAGGAAAAATGAACATTTACTTTTCTTCAATTTCATACCATGATCGTTGAGTCTTTTGAGTACTTTTTCCAATATTCGATAATGAGAGTGCTTATCTGCCGTTCCTATTATTATATCATCTAAGAAAACCTCCACATTAGGAATGTCGTTTAACAAGCTTGACATAATCCGTTGAAAAATGCCGGGGCTAGATGATAATCCGTATACCAACCTATTATATCTAAACAAACCCTTATGGGTATTTATTACTGTGTATTCCTTGGATTCGTCAAGTTCGATCTGATTATAGGCTTGCGACAAATCAATTTTAGAAAATACCTTGGCACCGTTCAAACCTATCAAGAGATCATCAATTTTCGGCAGCGGGTACCTATCGATCAGTAACACGGGGTTGAGGGTAACTTTATAATCCGCACATATCCTTAGACCACCATCAGCCTTACGTACCGGTACCAACGGCGTAGCCCATTCCGAGGTATCGACAGGCTCAATGACGCCGGCGGCCAGCATGGCGTCCAGCTCGGCGTCGACCCGGTCACGCAGCGCGTACGGCAGCGGCCGCGCGCGGCAGAACACCGGCGCCGCGCCCTCGCGCACCCGCAGCCGCGCCGCGCCGCCCGTGAACCGACCCAGCCCGCCGTCGAATAACTCCTTATACCTGCCAAACAATTCGTCCAACTTAGACTGTGACACCGTTTGACTGTGGAATAAAGGAATCTGTATTCCCAATTCCGACAGCCACTGCCTACCCAACAATGACGTAGTACCTCCATCGATAACAAATAATTCTAATATTTTGGACTTGTTAAGATATTTAACGTCTGGTTTGATCACACCCACCGGCTTTATTTTACTACCATCATAAAACTTTAAAACTAAATTAAATGGTTCAATTGGCCTATGTCGGAAATATTTTATGTAGGTATCTTTGCTAATGCACGACACTGTGGAACCGGTATCTATCTCCATACTCAAAAGCACATTATCCACACGTAACGCCAAACTCACCGGTTTATAACCGTTTAGGCACAAGTGGTGCAGTTCTTCCTCCACATCCAGCTCGGAACTGTCATCTTCTTGCGATTCGTAACCGTCGGTGGTTCGCAGGTGATGCACATTTCTTTTTGAGCCGGAGTTGTTGCCGCCATATTGTGGTTTTTGCGGGCACACTCGTCTTAAATGTCCAACGCGGCCGCACTTGCTACAAGTAAAGGTCTTGTAACGACATACTTCGTCCGTATGACCCATTTTACCACAACGTCCACAGGTCACCGTACTGGAACTTGTCGTCCTTTCCCCCATAAACCGTTTTTTTTTGTCACGCAGCTGTGCCGCCGCCGAAGCTACGTTATGTAATGCCGCCGCTGTCGTACTCGCTCCCGCACTCATTACAGAGGCGCTTGCGCCGACGCCCGTCGCACTCGCTCTCGGCTGGTCCACAATAGCCGCGTCCCTCTCTGCGGCCTCCAACGACAAAGCTAGATTCACCGCTTTTGCGTATGTTAGGTCATCTTCGGCGAAAAGACGCTGTTTAATAACGTCGTTCCGCAGACCGCAGGCAAATTGATCCCGTAAGTTGTCCTCGAGGACCACTCCGAAGTCACAAAACCTACTGAGTTTCTTTAACTCCGACAAATACTGTGCGATACTCTCACCCTCATTTTGCCGCCTTTGTCGAAATTTATAACGTTCCGCCATAAATGAAGGTTTTGGTTCAAGATGAGTCTTCATAGCCTCCTTAACCTCTTTGTAGACACAGTCGCTGACCTTCTTAGGACTCACCAAGTTACTCAGTAGTTCGTACGCCTCCGCACCCATAACGGACACCAACGTCGGTAGGAACATGTCCTTGTCCACGGAGTTAGCACGGAAATACATTTCCAACCGCTCCAAATACATGGTCCAACCGCCCGACGACACATCAAACTCGCCGATTTTTCCCACCGACATTATTGAAATGGCCGAATACTAGTATAATCCGCGTTAGTCTTAAAAAAAAAATCCTCGTTAGCCACTGAGGTGTTATAATAAAACGACGTATTTCCCGTTTAACGTGTATTGTCGGACTGGTCGTAAGTAGGTACAAGCAACATTGATATGTTATAAAATCTATGAGGGTACATACATTACACATACTAAGGTATGTAAGTTCGGTGACAATGCAATGACAATGCAACTATCGAGCTGATCTGATGATAGAGACGGTACTCCTTCATACACTATAGTGTAGGAGGTCCTAATAGCCATGATAAATCTCTCGTGTTTTGACGCGTGATCGCAGGAATTGTTTCGATCACTCTATCAACTATGTGTTCTTATAATGTGTTACTCAAATAAATCTTATGCAATTCACACACTAGGCCGCTCGCAAGCGATGCGTAGAATACCTGTATCTTACGCGTCGCCGCAACTTTAGTTTGCACTCGGGGCGTCTATATTGCATCGCTATCGCGTACGCGTATCAAGCCAACCTCTGCATTGCAGTCGCGTATTAGTTTTTTTACTGCTCAATGACAAACGAGCAGACAGTCCACATGATGGTAAGTAATAACTGTCACCCGAAAATCGCAAATAACATCTACAATTCATACATTTAGGGACAACATTCAAGGGACTTTGGCTCCCTGTGTGTGTTCTACCGGCTGTACACTGGGGAGTGTTCTGAGGAATTATTTGATCTGGTGCCCACAGCACAATTCCGCCATCGCACCACCCGCCGTGGGCTGAGTACTCATCCCCATTACGTGGACCCTCTAGTGGTGTCCACGCGAAGATTCGAGAGAACGTTTCTCGCTCGTACGATTCGGATGTGGAATGAGTTCCCAGCCACGGTGTTTCCTTTGGTCTATGACATGGGATCGTTCAAGAGGTATATTAGAGGTCTCCTTAGAGGCGGGCAACGCATTGGTAGCACCCCTGGTGATGCTGATGTCCATAGGCGGCGGTGACCACTTTCCATCAGGTGGCCCGCATGCCTGTTTGTCTGCCGGATAACGTAAAAAAAAATAAAAATAAAAAAAATGATTAAGTTGCAGGTAACAGAAATGCAGAACCGCAGGTGCGTTGTCACTGTAAGGCTTAAGATGAAATGCCTAATGCCTCTAATTTTGAGTCGCAGTCGCTTGAGATTTGTTTATGTTTGCGCGAATGTCAATTCCTCACCTCAGCATCCTTACTGCCGCTCTTTAAGTCAGTGTTGCTGCCTATTTGTGCCAAATGCCTGCGCTCGCGCAAGTACTTGCGCAGGTCGCCAAAGAACGCGTGTTCCATCAGCATTAATGGCGGGCCATCTGCAGCGCATACCCCGACCAGCCCCACGATGTGAGGGTGTCTTAAAGCAGCCACCGCGCAGGCTTCGCGCAGGAATTCCGCCTCCTCGGCTGGTACTGCATCTTCGCGTAGCGTCTGAAAGGGCGATGTTGGAATATAGACAAATTCCTCTATAAAAATCTATCATCTCCTAATGGCAACACTCACAAAACCTCTCTCTAGGATCCGAACCTACTTCCTTCAGTGTTCTTCGAAGAAATACAAGCTGTAAAGCTAAGTACCAGTAAGTAAATAGTACCTAGTCTTTGAATGTACATGAGTTTATCTGTAATAAAGGTCATTTATTTATCTGCCCGTAATACTTTATTAAACAGACGAGATTGCACAAGTGTTACGTTATCCTCATCCTTCCTCCTTACATAGATATAATTGCTTCCCGCGTCTGTCTGTATAACTCCTACCAACTAAACCGTTTTTTATATATTTTACGTATTTACCCACTCTGGCACTTATTTCGGCTAACGTGATTTAGTTACCTCTTCCGAGAGGTTGTTAGGAAAAGATCGCTAAAAGCGATAAGACCGAGTTTGTGCGCAATTTTGTTTGTTTTGTGTACCTGTCTTTGTTACTTTTAATGTGTGCAATAAAGAGTTTGTTTTACTTACTTACTAAACTTTGAAAGCCGTATATTGTCGAAGATTAATTCCAATGACGTTTTAATATAGTATTTTGGCTAGAGAAAATGTCGAATTTGTTATTTCACAGCGCGAGATTTGCCCTCCAGCTGTCGAGCTGAAGTTGTCGACAGAATAACGTATAAATAAATAAATAAATATTGGTGAACAAATTCACACAGCGCCATCTAGCCCCAAACTAAGCAAAGCTTGTGCTATGGGTGCTAGATAACTGATAAACTACTTAAATACTTGTAAATACGTACTTATTATACATAGAACACCCTAAAATGCCTAAGCACACCAAATGCTTTTAAGTATCTACTCGTATTTATCTACAGTTAATTCTGAATCTCACCTTGACAGCAACAGCGACGACCGGTTGCCCAGGTAGCTTCAGCATACCAAGGCTGACTATGCCGAAATGTCCAGCTCCCAGTTCATGTTTTATCTCGAGAGCTGACCGATCCACCAGATGCTCCGCTAGGGCACTCGCTGTCCGTTCACACCTTGCTAGTAGCCTTACTTGGATCGCCTTGTCTCTCTCATACAAACGGTTCAACCGAGCTCGTCTAGAGAGCCATGCAGCAATCATGAGTAGAATACCAAATAAGACTACACCGATCCAAAGCATGTCGTGGCATTTTGGATCGAACGGTTCGCCGGATTTGTGGAAGCATTTCTTTGTGCCGTCTCCTGGTGCGCCGTTGAGGTAGGCCTGAAAGAGTTTTAAAAAGACAGTTATTAGTGCGCGATTACTACGTAATAACTAAGGTACTTAATTATTATCTCTACTTTTTAATAATAATAACTAATTAATTAAGCGTCGGTGGCCAAGTGGTTTAGGTATCCGACTCGTAAGCGGGAGGTACCGGGTTCGAATTCTACTGCGGCCATTTACCAATGACTCTTTTGTAAGTTATTTATAGTTGAAAACTAACCGATGCTCTTACGATGAGGGAGAACATCGTGATGAAACCTGCATATTCAGCCGACTGCATATGTAACCATTATCCATATAGCAGGGTCACAGAGGTCAGATGGCAGTCGCTCCATTGTAATTACCTGATCCACCAAATTCTGAATCACGGTCAAGGCGGACCCCTGGCCCTCGTTCGAGAGCACAACCGGGACATTAACACCAAGATAATGATGATGATTATTATTACTTTTAACTACAGTATTTAATTGTCTAAGTACGTGCCTAAGCGGTACTGGTATATTGGCAGCGTGCTTGCGAGTCCGATTACGAAGGTTAAGCAACTCTCGCAGAGTCCGGGAACTGTATTGACCATTTCGTACTTTGAAGCTAGTTGAACTTCAGCACCGTAACGTGCTCGCCGCTCGTGTGCCTCCCAAATTACAGGATTGAGGCAGGAATTTCATCTTAGCCCACATAGTTTTTAATAATCGTTTTTTTATAATCGTGGACAAATTCACACAGCGCCATCTAGCCCCAAACTAAGCAAAGCTTGTACTATGGGTGCTAGGTAACTGATGTACTACTTATATGTATACTTTTAAATACCTACATACTTATTATACATAGAACACCCAGACCCGTAACAGAAATTAAAATTCATCATTTAAATTTCTGCCCGGCCGGGAATCGACCCCGGGACCTCATGCGTGGCAGACCGGCATGTTAACCACTGAACCACTCAGGTCGTCAAATGACAACCACCTACGGTTCTACATTTTTGTTCTACATCTAACCCGCGAACAGATCCTTGATATGTCTGCCGTGCATTTGGTGAACGATAATATGCATATTACTTGTTGTGGTGTATCACTCCAACCAAACTAGTCATACTGAATATCTGACCTTATCTGAAAAACTTTTGACTAAAATATGCGACGACAATTTGTAGGCTATAATTATGGGTGACATAAATATTAATTTATTGGATTATACTCCAATCAAACGGAGTCTTGTCGATCTGTTGCGAAATTGTAACACGTGTTACAATTTCGAACAATTTGTGAACTTCCCGACTCGAGTGGAGGGTGACAGTGCGAGACGCGGGTGCTGTCGGTGCGCGCCGTGGACACTCAGCTGAGCGACCACGGCGCGCAGCGGCTGTGCCTAGCGAGGGCGCGGGCGCCGGCGGGCCCGCCGGAGCCGCCGCCGACCGTGCGCACCCGCACGTACAGCAGCGCCAACAAGGCTAGCTTCGAAGCAGCCCTCGAGTCGGTAGACTCAATTGGGGCGCAATTGTTCCAAATTGTAATAATGATTGCAATGACCTCTGTTACGCAATTATAAATATTTTATTGAATAAGTTTGACATATACATATGTGTCCCATACAAAACGCGTCCCACTCTTCATAACCGGAAAGTGTGGATTGACGACGAAGTAATTAATTTAATTTTTTTATTATTTGACATGATTAAATTATTCAATAAATTCCTAATAATGTCATTTTAACTGAAATAGTAAGTAGCTTGAGCACCAAATATGACGTAATATTAAAAACAAAACGCACGCTGTTTAATAATAAGTTAATTAATGAAGCCCCCAACAAATCTAAATGTATGCGGCAATTCATAAATAGTGAACTAGGCCGTGGAACCCGAGTAGGAACCGATTTCACAGTCAGGTAGACGGAACACCTTTCCCCTCTAAGCGAGCGCTGGTGGACGCGCTTAACCTAGAATTTGTGACGGCGGGCGGGCGCGCGCTGCGGGGCGCTGTGGAGCGCCGGCCGCCGACGCGCCCGCTGCGGCTAGCCTGCTCGGCGCGGGCGCGCCGCCGGCCGACGTCTCGATGCGACGCAGACCCTTCACGCCTGAAGAACTGCAGCGTCTAGTACGAACTAACATCATGCCCAAAAAGAGTACAGCCTGCCGTCTAGCCTGCTTTCGAATATTATATCATCAATAGGTCATGTCGTGAGCCATCTATTTAACGAATGCAGCCGAAAGAGGATATACCCTTCAGCGTTAAAGAAAGTCAAAATATCCCCAATCTATAAAGGGAAAGGGAAAAAATCGGCTTTAAAATCATATCGTCCGATATCTCCTGAGATCAGCAAAATCTTTGAGGTAGGGATAAATGAGAGATTATTGTCTTATCTATCGAGTAGCCGAGTGTTGTCCGACCGGCAATACGCGTACACGCCTGGCCGCGCGACGACAGACCTAGTGCGTGAGGTAATTTTGAAGGTGCTGAGCGCCCGCAAGGAGGGCCGCCAGGTCGCAGTCGTTTGTTGCGATCTCTCGCGTGCCTTCGACACCGCCGACCACGGACTGATAGCAAACAAATTGCAGCATTACGGGATTCGTGGGCCAACTTTGTCACTGCTACTGTCCTACATGAACAGCAGGTCACAGGTCCTAGTCAGCGCGGGGGATGAATTGCATTCGGCAGAAATGAGCTACGTGATGGGGGTTCCTCAAGGTTCGTGCCTCTCCAATTCATTGTTCAGCCTTCTATTGAATGACCTACCGGGGTCGATAGGAGACGTGGACATATATGTGTACGCGGATGACGTCGTGGTGGTGGCCACCGCGCCGACGGAGTCGCAACTTGAGGAGAGCCTGAACGATGTTATTTGGCAGCTCGATATATGGTCCAGTTGTTCATTAAACGGCAGAGGTGCACGTCCATTGCAGGTGAATATTGGTGGAACGCCGCTGCAACAAGTGAAAACCACTAAACTGTTGGGTTTCCTCGTGACAATGCCCTCACTTGGGAGTCCCATATCGACGAGGTATGCGGGAAGCTTGGCCGTGCCTCTTTCGCGTTGCGTCGCGGTGTGCTGCGATCATGTTATTTCGCCCCTGTACATTCGGAACGATCTTATGGGGCGGAATTATGGGCGCGCGCCTCCGGGTGGGCACCGCGAGTTTGTAGCCCAAAAGCGGGCGGTACGTGCCGTTGTCGGCATCACTGACCAGGAGGAATCCTGCAAGCCTTTATTTAAAAAATTAGGCATACTCACACTACCATGTGAGTATATATATCAGATTGCGATTTTCACTGAATGTAGCCGTGTTCAATCGAAAGTATGTATCGTCGCGCTCCTTAAGTAGCAACAAAGACGAGGGCTAACTTCTCCCAGTGCTCCATAAGCTTACTAAATCCGAACGGTCGGTGTATGTTTTGGGCCTACTGTCTTCAATAAACTCCCGGAACACGTTAAGAATGCAACTACCATCAATAGTTTTAAATTTAAACTAAAGAAATGGTTACTAGATAAATCAT
The DNA here is from genome assembly GCA_907269095.1 of Blastobasis adustella. NCBI lineage: Eukaryota > Metazoa > Arthropoda > Insecta > Lepidoptera > Blastobasidae > Blastobasis > Blastobasis adustella. The sequence goes on along the minus strand of OU026116.1, from coordinate 1,659,591 downwards.
TTTACGACTTTGACGAATTTGTCAATTTAAACGTACACACCAAAAGGTGTAGTTTATTTTATTTTATTGCCTTAAGCCGGACTATTTTTATTTCATATTATTATTGTAATAAGTTAGGACTGTTTTACCTGTGTACCTACCTATGTAACAGATAAGATTCATTCATGACATTTTGAAAATTTTATGAAAATGTAATAATTATTTCTATCATTCATTATCAATTGACTTGTAACAGTGTTACAAGCCAATAAAGGATTTGTATTTGTTACCTACAACCTAAATGTATGAATTATAGATGTTATGGGTGATAGTTGCCACTTAACATCAGATAGGCTGTCTGCGCGTTTGTCACTGAGTAGCATAAAAAAAATATCGTTGGAGTAGTGAGGCTGACCAAGGTCTTCAGCTTGGGACTCTGTGACTGGTAGACCATGGAACAGTCTCTGACACTGGTTGAACATTGAACAGTAAGGGAACCCGATTGGCACCATGTTGCGGTATATTTCTATCAACAGTGGTTGTTTTTTGTATTCCTATTTAAAGGGATGTCAGTCAGTTTAGTTCCCGCATATTTACTAGTACTTAAGTGCGCTGCATGGGTGATCTATCATTTAGGGTTGAATGCTCTTTTATCACTATTATAGCTTAATAATCAAGTAAACATCTTACATCGCGAATGTTGTGTACTACATGGACACTGTTTCCTTGCATCCGCCAAACAGCTATCTGTTCTTTCTCTCCGCCGCTCCAACTATCCACAAACACCAACGGCTCATCAACGAAGTATTGCGTCTGCCTCAAGATTTGAGTGACACCCAGGATGGCGGTAGTATTCAAGCTTTTGACCAATTTCCTGTGAAAAGTAAGGATTAATTAGGTAGGGGAAGGAACTTTGTAATTACGTTGATATTCATCATGTATATTTACGTACTTCGCGATACCATGGCCGTGTAAATCGTAGCGAATGTGTGGATTATCACGTAGAGTCAAAGATATCACACTAGCTAAGAGTATGGCTGCGTCAATAATAGTCGCAGCATTCTGGGGCAATATTTTTGGCCACTTCTGAACGAGTGCTTTTCGAATAGTTGCACTGTCTATGTGGCGTGCGTCCTCCGGCAAATAAGAATCGTTACCACCTCGCCAGCAGTATGACACTGTGAAATGCTGCATGTCGCGAGAGAGGTTACAATGCCTTGCCGTATTATCCCAATCGCGCACAACCCAGGCATATCCAGCAGCGGGAGTTAAGTTCAAGCTCGTTGCAACACACAATATCAGTTCGGTCCTGTTCACGTCTGCATTCACGAAAAAGACTCGAACCCTTTTCTCTCTGAGCTCTTCTAAGATACCTCTTATCTCACCTTCAGTATTTTCTTCGAGCCATCGACTACCAATGTGCAGGTCTTTATCTTTGTCTAAATAATTCAGAAAGTCGTTAGAAATTTGCGAACTTTCTGAAATAACGGCTATTCTTCGCCAGCCGTTACTTTTAATAAAGTGAGCGGTTGCTGAATACAGCGGGACTGGAGCTCCATTGGCTAAGCGTATTGTAGGACTTAGTTTTACGGCTTTAGGGGCAGTGTCGTATAGAATCATCAGCGTTTCGTCCATCTTTATGTAATCAGCTGCTGCCTCTGCTGCTATTCCAGGTGCAACTATTCCCACCAAATACTTGTGATATGCTGTTTTCTCATTATCCACCATCAGTCGAGTAATTTCTTTTGCGTTACTGCAATTCACACTATGTTTATTAATCTCTAAGTCGACATTTTCATACAGTTTTATCAAATGGTTTCCAATTATTTTGAAGAAACTACTGTGTTTGTCAAGTATTTCAGAGCCGTAGCATACAAAAACGTAAATCCAATATGAACGATTCCTTCTCTTAGCCAATTGTTTGAAGCTTCCCAAGTTTTCGCTAGAGTGTTTGCATGCGGCTTCCTCTATTCGGATTCCGTTAGCTTCCATTGAAAGGATATGCTGCAAATCTCTGCCAGTAACGGTAAAGTTTCTTGCTACATCGTTTAAGAGAGGCGAATATTCTTGGAACATTTCTACGTCTCCCACATATATTGCAGTGTCTGACTGCAAATCATTTAAATGTATGCGATAAACTGTTGCATTGGTTTTACTAAGGTTGTCCCACAGGTCATAGTCCGCAAAAATAATAGAAGAATCTGTATTGGTTACTATCTGGAGTAATGAGGAGTAGCTAGTCACAGGCACGATTCTCCATGGAAGCCTGTTTTTGTTGATAAATTGTGCAATTATTGAAGCAGTATTATATTCAGATTTTCCAGAATATGTCCACTCAGGTGGAACTAGAACAGGGACACATTTATCAGTTGGTGATGAACATGCTGCTGTTGGAAAATATCTGAAAGTACGTAAAAGTAATCATTTAATTACAGTCTTCGTTGATGTTCTGGGAAAGCTTATGACTTTTGTTGTCTGAACAGATTTACCATAATTTTAATACTATTTTGTGTGGAGGATTGTGTGAAGTCCTGTCCAATAAAAATAATTCGTCACAAGCGTTCAATATCTAGAGTTTTTGAAATAGATACTCGCAGTCTTACCACAAAAAAGTTAAACAAGGGTTAGATATCTGTTAAACACATGTTTAGAAAAAGTCGTACCACGAAATATTTAAGATATCTAACGGTTGTGTAGAGTTAAGCAATTGTTAAACCATGTTTAACTTTAAACACTGCCAGATGTTGGTTTAGCGCGTGTCTAACTATATTTATGGAGGAATTTTTGGTGGCTTCTTCATCCTGTCGACTCGTGGCGGGTTAAATTTTCGAGTACGGTCATGGATATTTTGGATTTGATTTATTTTATCGACGAGGAAGACTTAATATACTTTTCGAGACACAGTATAGGTACCGTAGACGAATTATTCCATTTGAATATTATAATGAAAAAGATTTTAGATATAAGTAAGGTAGTCTGGTCTTTAAGTACCCCTTCTCTATATTACTATTAATATAAGTTTATTATCGAAGCGAATCATCATCATCTTGGCGTCATGTAACGGTTGCTCCCCCGCGCGGCACGCGAGGGCCCAAAGACCGCCTATTGTGGAAACTAATAAAAACAAGAATAAAACTCGCAGAGAGGAAGATATTGTACGTAACCAGTGTTACCAGCAGTAGTTTCCAAAAAAGTACGTCCGGGCTCCTAAAATATTACGAAAATGGCTAAAAAGGTACGGTTTACCTTCTCTTCTATTTTATCGGTCTTGGGGGGGGGGGGGGGGGGGGGAGGTTTGTAGCCAATAAAACGGCGTTATTTTGACAAGACAACACCTTATTTACTCGCTGGTAGTGCCGCCAGTGAGCAACAACACATGAAGATCAACCCCTCCTTCCATTATTTTACGGTATTTTGCGGACAGGAAATACAAAGTGACTACTCCCCTCAGTTAAATTTAGCATTTTGCAAAAGCGTACTAAATAGTACGATGTGGAGCAAAGTACGCAAAAGGTACGACAGTCGGCCAAATAGTACGTAAATCGTACCAAAAGGTACGATCTGGCAACGCTGTACGTAACGTAAAACTCGCGTCTCGCGCCAAACAAAACCAAGTCGCTCATCCATTTAGTAACGTCAAACGTAAATTACGTTCCTTTTCCGTTGCAAGCATGCTATGGCTATAACAAGATTTGTGTTCATTAAATCAATAAATTATAGAGAAAAACATAATAAAGGTTAATTTATTGTATATTTTTAATGAAATTTCATTGTAATTCGGAAACCACTGAAATGTGTTCGAATAATGTTTGCATAAAACGAAACGGTTCAGAACGAATGGGGACAGAGATGAATAAATGTTGTTCAGTGTTACTAGAGGTGAAAAGAAAACATGAAGTTAGACACTGTCTTGGTAGACAGTTGCTAAACATCGTTTTATAGTGAAGAAAGTTAAACACCCGCCTAAACAGTGTTTAACAATTTAGACAGTGACTAACTAAACACATGTTTATCTCGTGTTTAAAATATTTTTTGTGGTAAGACAGTCGGTTTTTAAATACGTACGTGTTAGCTAATGTAAAATTTTTGAGATCTGGAATTTCATATTTAAATCCGCAGGTCTCTACAGCTGATGCATTTTTGAAAAACAACCACGATTGAGCGTCTGCGCAATTTATCGGATCTGCATGTATAGACAGTTTCATGTGTGGCATCATTGAGATTGGTGGTGCCCAATGGTTTATTTCCTGAAACAGTTAATTAGAAATATGAACATAAAAGCATAAACAGTTTTTTTAAATTAAATGTTAGAATACTGAAGAAGATTATAAATGGAGGAAGGAGGGATTGACAGCTTGGAATTGTGAAAGAAAAAATTCACAACGCAACAACTAGAACCAAGTATTGTTCATGATTGTCATTTTTAAAATAATACTTGCCATAAGTCTCGAACCTTCGGCAGTGCAGACAATGTAAGGGTCTTGGCAGGACTTGTGTAGACCTTCGCAATATTGACTGCTTCTTTGAACGCCCACATGTATAAATAGGCTGAAAAATAAATAATATATTATCTATGTTTATTAACGAAGTGGGTCGTCGTCTTCGAGAAAATGGTTTGGGTCCATGTTCTGGCTCCTATCTAGTGCAGTGGACTTAGTTGCCAATTCAGCGTGGCAATGCGGTTTCCGTAATGAATACTTTTCAGCGTGGTGCTACTTGGGGAGGGTTATTTATATTATAATTTATGTTTTTTATTAGTATGTTAATATCATTGTTTTTATTTTGGGTAAATATACATTTGGTGTCATAGTTAGTTAAGTAAGTAATATATGCAGAAATAAGTTTAGCTAACAAATAGGATGACTACATCAGATAATTTTTTTTTTCATTCTTTAATATACATGGAGAGCCGCCATTCGTTTTACTGCAGTAATATGATTGCAATTTCTGACTGAGTGACTATTCGGTGTGCTTAACTTTTAGTTAAATATGTATTAGTTTATCCAGTTGCTATCGGTGGAAAAAAATACTCGGCTCTGTGCTGCTAGTATTATTTTATATTGTATTTGCTGTTGGTTTTCCTTAGGTATGTAAAATAAAATAAAATAAATTTGAATAGCAATATTAGTTTGATTTAATTATTTTAAAATTTATCGTCCCTTCCTTACTTTGTACTTGGTACCGAATTTAGTTTTGATTATAGTTCTATAATCTTTAGACTCCATCGGCAACGGCCGAATAATATAATACATTAAAGTGCCCTTATGAAAAGTCACATCTATCCGTCGCTCATAACAGCTGCGATTCTATTCCGTAGTCGTACACATTTCAGAGAGGAATTAAATCGGTTATTTGTGCATGTAGTAGATTAAACGTTAGCCCTTTCTTGTGTACGAGACTACGAGTATGGAGGCCCTAATCAAACTAACCGATCAAAATGCATATCTTCTTCGTCCAAGTTCGGCAGCGCAGTGGCTAGGTCACACAGGGTCTTCGGGCCGGGTCGCAGCGTCACCCCGTCGTAGCCGAGGCCATGCCGTATGCCGGCCGCGAGCAGCGCAGCCGCGGCGACAGATGGCGGCGCAGGCGCATAGAGGATAGTTAAGTTGCGCAGACGGCCAAATATGGAGATGCGGCGGTTTGATACGCCACCTGTCGGAAGGATTTAGTTAACAACAGTCGGTATATCAACGTAGTGTCAACGTTAGATCAGCTATAATAATTTATAATCACAATATTGAGGCATCATTTTCACACATCACAGTGGGAGCGTTAGAGGGATAGGCTGATGCAATATAACTATCGATAAATATTTTTTTTTAATATTAGACAAAACAATCATTTGACCGCCATCTCACCTGCTGGTAAGTGAAAATGAAGTGGTAAAGAAATCGATGTACCTATTCCTATGTATTTATGATACAATAATATGAGTAAGTATATAAGTATTGTGATGTTAAAATAATAATGTCTATTTATTAAAATTAGTTTAATTATTACAACCAACAAACAATATAACAATACAATACAATGTAATACAAGAACGTTTTATTTGCACACCAAAGGACATTACCAAGTACAAGGATACAAAATATATTGTAAGCAGGAAATATTAAATATGAATAAGGGAATATTAATTGGAAGCGACGACCTGAGTGGTTCAGTTGGTTAACACGCCGTTGGCCTCGCAGAGGTCCGGGGTTCGATTCCCGGCGAAGAAAAAATTGAAATGATGAATTTAAATTTCTGTTAGTAGTATGATAATAAGTATGTGTTTAAAAAAAGCATATAAGTAGTTTGTTAGTTGTCTAGCACCCATAACCCAAGCTTTGCTTACTTTGGGGCTAAATGGCGCTGTGTGAATTTGTCTATGCATAATTATAAAAAAAAAGAAAAATTATAAGTAATATTAGGAATTTTCTTTTTCTTTTTTGTTCTAAAATTGTCATCCAAATTTGTACTCCGTTTCTGGAGAAATAGGGAAATGGAGAAAACACACATTGTACGTCCTTGTCACTTACTTGGATTAGCTATCCTTTCTAATTTTTGACATTCTGGTCCAATGGTTTCTGCGGAATCTTTGTTTAAATCCTTGTACCAGTCGTCGATTCCCTTTGTGGCTACCACAAAACTTGCAAGAATTGTGAATGCTACCACGCAGTATTTCAATACATCCCGATTAGCCATTGTAATTCTGTAATTGTAGAATTGTTTAGGTGTTTTTTCTTACGTTTTAAGTAAGATGGTGTTGCTGATGTCTACAGGCGGCGGTAACCACTTTCTATCAGGTTGCTCTGCCGGACTACATAAAAAAAATATATTCATAATAAATTATTGTATGGTTGTACTGAACTTAAAACATGAAAAATTGTTTATGAGTGGGTGTGTAGTTGAATGCTAACCCATGCTCTTACGGTGAGGGACAATATCGTGATTGATGAAACCTATACAGTCAGGCGACTGAATGTATAACTATGATCCAATCTGGACCCCGGGCCCTCGTGCACGAGAGCACAACCGCGACATTAGCGCCAAGACGTTTTCTTTTCATAGATGCTGGCAGATAGTATAAGGGTTTTGTCTTGGTAAACACTGGTGCTAAATGCTATCCAGGGTCTAATAATAGAGCCGGAAGGTGGCCATAAGAACTCCTAAACTACGCATTCTAAATGCATCGAGTTTGGGTTCGTTTGATTAGTCTTGATAATACCAGTACTCTGACTGATAGTTAAAATATAACGCGCAATAAATGCTTGTTATGGTTTCTTTAAGACTATGAAAATAATTTTCATTAGCCCGGTAAAGCTTTTTAAAGTAGAAAACACTTAGCAAGTCGCGAATATTATTATAATGCAGCTATGACGAACAGAATTGCTCCTAGAATGGAACCCTGTGGAACTCCGAACATTCTTATTTAACCCCTTTTAATCTCTCTGGCTTCCCTTTTAAAACTTCTGTTATGATTTAAGCAATCTCATCTCAACAGTTTTCATCGAATTCCAGAAGCTAAGAACTTTTGCAATAGCAGTTGTTTGACCAATAGTTACCGACGACCACGTTCTATCACAGTACAGCACGCTATATACTCGTATCTTAGAACTAAAATAATCCAATGCTCTTTGGTTCTCTCTGAAGTACGTTGTCGAAGCTCCCTGGAGAGTGCAGCATGAAACGTAAGTAGGTACTATCCGCGTCACAAAAGATGAGGACTGTCAAATGGCAGTAGAGGGGATTTTGCGCAGGTACACTCGCGCTAACAAACGAAATTGAAATACATCGGCATCAATTAAAAATATTTAGTATAATTTACAATTCACTTCGCCGGAATTAGCGATGTTTTAGTTTCGGCCGCTGTACGTTATAGTACCGCTTTGAAATTGTCGACGCCATGCTCTGCTTCTCTCGCTATAAAAGTGTATACGTCGTATACAAGTTTTCTACATTGTTAGTTTAAAGTTTTACTTCGAGGCATAATTTACCGTGGTAATAAACAATGAAAACAAAGGATATCAAAACAACTATATGACTAACTTTTGCACTCGTTAGTACTAGCGGGCCACAACGGGGCATGCAACCACAAATCGTCTACTGCGCAAATCGAACCACGTGATCCACCAGTACTCATCTTTCGCGCCATTAGTTGTACAAGCCGCCCCGCGCCGCCGCCGTTTCGCACACTGCTTGAAATATCATTGGCCACAAAACAGGAAAGAAACAGATTAGAATTATAGGTACTCGTAAAGGGAAATCAATATTTAATTTTAAACTTAGAGCACTTTATGTGACCAAGTTAAAAATAATAATTATTATAGGTAGCCATTTTTATTTCCCAATTCATTAGTTACCATAAATACAATTAATAATAGATAATGTATATAGATATATTTGTATTGTAACTGTAAATATTTTACGTCAGAAATAAACAACAACAAATGTCATAAACATTAAATTACCAAAAAATTAATAATTAATATAACTGAATAAATAATTATTAATAAATTATAATGTTAATTCTAGCATAAAATATTTCATATTGTTTTTTATTTCGTACATTTAATAATTATTAAAATAAATAAATAAACATTAACGTGATCACTTAAATTGTAACTATTCTAATTTGTTATTATTGGGTACTCATGTTAGTGCCGATTCACATTGAAGAGGTGCGCCGCGCGGCGCACTGCAAGATAGGGGCAAAACTCGCAATCCAAGCCCGAAATGTTAGCTCTGATGTATGAACTTTTTCTACATTTTTTTAAATTTGCCCCCATCGTGCAGCGTGCGGCGCGATGTCAGTAGATGTCAACATGAGCATAGCCTCCTTCATCTCACTGAAGGAGGCTATGACATGAGACGTCAAATTTGACTGTTTCTTTTTACCAACAGTTCGAATCTTTCCTCCTTATGTGACCTAGTTCACTCACATATATCTGTCTACCTTTTTTAAGTACAGATATATCTCCCGAGATATATCTCACGTTATAACGCGTGTGAATGAAATAGGAAGTCGATATAGTAAAAAAAAATTTGACCGCTGATGTGTAAGCCCCTCCCCTTTTTCTGATTCTGTACCAATAGCGTATTCGTTTCGCTATCGTGGTCCTTTCGTCTTCCCGAATTAAAAATATGTCGTGTTTGGCACTGGAACACTAGTTTCTAAAGAGAAATAATAGTGCTAGTCAAGATCTACGTTTTCGATGACAGCTGTCAAACTTAAAATGGTAATGACTTTAAAACTATTGGTCCTACAACACTACTTCCTAGAGAGAAATGATAGTATTTGTCGAGATCAACATTATTTTAAAGAAATTCTTTGAATGACACATATTCATTCGGTCTCGCCTTTTACCAGTAGGGGTAGGCAGAGACCACATTGTTCCACTTGCTACGATCCTGACAAATCTCTGTGGCTTCTTCATACATAGATTGTTATCTTCATTACCCTTCCTCCTTCCTTACCCGGCTTCCTCGAAGTCGGGTAAAAATTCTCAGTTATCATAGTATTGGGGGAAGACCAATCGAGGTGGTCCAATTTCTTTACATATTTATGATGTTATACTTTTTAGTTTAAAAAAAGCAACATTCGCGTTTCATACATTTTTAGATCAAAAATCTAAGTGGCCAGAACAAAATTATTAGTTTCCAATAGAGAAAACAGTTCTTAACATTGTTTACCATGACATCAAATCTGCACGTCCGACGGTCCGACACCTTTTAGAATAGCGATACTTAGTACCTACTGTACGCCCAGTGGTACATAGTGGTGGTGGTGGGCGTACAGGTTCGGCACCATAGTAAAAAATGATAGAATCTGTATGCTGTATGCGGCACTTTCAGTGTTTTAATCCAAACTGGTTGCATTTTAATTGGCAGATTTAAAAAATCTCCATTCACTTTTTACGCCTGCGTGTGAACACACAGTCGAGAAGACATATGGTCAATAATTATGCGAGTCGTTCAAAATAACGCGCGTAAAAGGATCGAAAAAGCTCTAGTGCAAACGTTGCCTAACTTAAAATCTCTCGTGCGAACGTTGCCTAATTGGAAAAACCAGAATAAGACCACCGTTTCTTTGGTTGTCACCGTGACGTGACACCGCGCGGCGCGCCGCGCAGTGCACTGCACCGCGCCAGTGGAGTTCCGGCCTTAGGGTTTAGGCTTCCTCCAACTTTTTCTCTAGCCTGGCGAGTCCAAATGGGTCCAGCCACCTCTTTGATGTCATCAGCCCAGCGCCGGCGAGGCCGTCCGCGCTTTCGTTTTGTGTAATAGGTACCAGTGTACGATTCTTGTGCTCCATCTGTTCTCTGACATTCAATATAAATGAACTACTTCAATATTGCCAGTGGACACGGCGCGACTTCGTTCGCCCGCGTGGCGTCCTACCCCTACATACTACCTACCCTTCTTTTTCTTGCTTATAAACCTTCCTCTTGAATCACACTATTGTTAAAAAACGCATTAAAATCCGCGTAGTTTAAAAAATCTAAGCGTACATAGATAAATGGGGATAGATAGCGGGCAGCGACTTCGTTATCCGACTGCGCGACGCAAAGGAGGAAAATATGTTTATCAGCATATATGTACATATATTTTTTTTCTTTCTAGCTTCCGTTGTTCCCATGTTACCGCTCCGTGCTCTTTCAGCAGTATACAAGTCTCTTAGTACTTCGGTCGCATACAAACTTGTTGCTTAAAGGTATCATGGCAGTCACCATGTTATCTGACCTCACTTTTATTCCCAACGTTGCTTCCCACTTGTTCCGTGCATCAGCGTATTGTGGACAACCGAAGAAAATAAGCTTGTTGGGCCGTAACTTTGTTTGCCACCTTAGTGGTATAAAAAAAAAGTTTTATATAGCTGTTGGTACTCCAATAAATAAATAAATAAATAATGAGAAACAGTTCTTCAGAACAAACACCGTTGAGACTGAATCCCCCATTGCCTTAGCGGCTTATTACCGCTTGTGAGGCTTAATAATCAACAACTGAATCCCACTAAGTGCAGTATAGTTACTGTGATTGAAGGAGCTACCACGATGCGTGATCTTGGGGTTATTCATGACGCAACATCATGTTATACAGTCATGTAGATAATGTCGTTGCTGAGGCCTCAAAAGCCCTAGGCTTTATCATGCGAGCCTCAAAAGATTTCAGTTGTGCTAATACTTTTAAGGTCTTATACTGCACTTTGTGAGGAGTCATTTAGAATACGCGTCTCAAGTGTGGAACCCATGTTATATGAAGTATCAACATTCAGAAGAGGTTTCTGCGCATTTTATGTTTCCGTACCGGTGATAATTTTCGCCCTGATGAATATTTAACGTTCTGTAAAAAGCACCCCTTCTGCCTCTATTCAAAAGGCGTGAGATTGCAGATCTAGTTTTTCTTTACAAGATTACATCCGGTGTGGTTGAACATCACTTAGACCCCCAAATAGAACCCTTCGCTCTAATTCTATAAATTCTTTGGCGAATGCTTCTACAAATTATAGGCGTAACACATTCATGTGGCGTGTGTGTAGTGCATTTAATGAATTGTGCAAGGACAACCACGTCGATTTATTTGACACAAAGTATGAGTCGTTGAGGCGGCGGCTGACTCAGTCGTTCTTCGATGATCATTCCTAAAGCGGTGCATGAAATAGCTGTGCAACTATGTGTTGATAATATGTATGTATAATGTTACTCTAATCTAGCTAGATAGTAAGAAACTTACATTGTTACCACATTGATTATTTAATTTTTCTCTTGTTTTTCGATATGGTTTAGAGTGCTTCACTATGTATTTATTTATTTATTTAATCGTTTATTGTACACAAAAATGGAAACAAATACAAAGCAAATGTAAAATGACACAAAAGGCACTACTATACAGATAATTACGTAAATATGATTAACTAATATAAAAACTCAATAAATACGTATATTGGGAGCCATTTTAATTGTGACCGAAAACTGGAAACATGATCGTATTTGCGCAACCCAAAGATGAACAGCACAGGTTGCACAGGTTTTGCAGACGTTCGAGCTTATTAAAAGCTCTTCGGTTGCATCAGAGAAAGAAGAATCAGCGTAGTCGAGGATAGGGAGAAGGAGGGTTTGGGCTAGAGAAATTTTGGTCTACAGGAGTAGGAAACGTTGGAGACATTTAAGCGAGTGAAATGAAAAGTGCATTTTCTTACTAATTTCATTCACATGAAGCGTCCAGGATAAGTTGGAGTCAAATATTACCCCCAGGTTTTTAGCGGACTTACTAAGCGGAATAGGAATACCGTCATAGACAATGTCAGGGACAACAGTAAGGGCGCAATACTTTCTATACATATAAGGGCTGCCGATAATCAAAGCTTGAGACTTCTTTGGGTTCACAAGTAACCCGAAAGATTTAGCCCAGGCGGAGATACGCTCCAAGTCAGCATTAATGTGTGCAAACGCATCCTCAATGTCCGCAACCATGAAGTGTCGATATATTTGCAAGTCGTCTGCGTAGAGGTGGAAGTGAGAAGAAATGAAAGAAGTGACAGTGTTAATGAAGATAGAAAAGAGAAGAACACCATAGAACACCACCCTGCGGTACGCCCGCAACAAGATCGCACCAATTAGAGGAGGCCTCATCATAGCGGATCCGCTGCGCACGACCACGAAGGTAAGAGTCAAACCACACTATCGCTGATGAAGAAACATGAAGCTGGCGTAGAGTAGCAAGGAGAATGTCGAAGTCAACAGAATTGAAAGCGTTACTGAAGTTAGGCAATGTCAGTATCGTCAGAGATTTATCTTCCATTGCTGAGCGGATATCATCTGTCACTTTCAACAATGCTGTATGCTATGTATGCTATGTCCTGACCGAAAACCGGACTGAAAGGAGGAAAGAATAGAATTTGAAATTAAATGCTCAGTGAGCACTATATTTATATTCTGTGGTTATCAGCGAGTACCTATAATTGGCTTGACTGTGTCTACTTAATTTATTTAAGTTGTTTTATAAGCTGTTGGTTCTTCAAGAAATAAATAAATAATACATAGTATACTGTAATGTGCATGAAGTTTTAAATAAATAAATATACAAAAACTAAAACCCCGAGTGCTTTTAAAAACTGAAAAGCTAGAAACAAGCCGATTGGTGTACGTAAATAGGTGTACAAAGTACAAATGTTAGTTAAATGTAAACTTGAAAGCAGGTGGGGCTCCATTTTCATATAAGTAGGTGCACACAAATACATAACATTTACAGAAATTAAATAAATTGGCCCCCGCCTGCTTTCAAGTTTAAATTAAACTAACGTTTGCAATTTTTATAACCTATTTACTTACACAAAAAAATTGAGAATGGTTGCTAACTAACTTTAAATCGTTATAGATCCTAAACGGTCATTCTAAATTAAAAATGGTAAGGGAAACCTAAAGATAATTTTTAATACCTATTAAACGATAACCCCACATGACATAGTTTGTCGACACTCGCAAGATTAAGACAAATCGATAGACGTAAGAACCATCCAAATCTCTAAAGTGCCACAAAGGAACAAACATACATACAACAACAAGAAGAATAACAGTGAACTGAAGAAGGCATTCGATGGCTACGCACAGACAATCAACAGTTTGTCGGAATATATCAAAGGCAAGATGAACGATCACGGAGAAATCAGGAGACGTACTGCCTCACTGCTCAGGTCGTTCCAGAAAATAATATTGGAACTGGAGAAGGATACGACCGTAAGATGTCGCCGTTCCACGTTGCCTACCGAAACCCTTACTAGTCCTCCTCTGTTTTAGACATACTCGGAGACAACGGGAAAGGACATTGAAATGGAGGAAGAGCCTAAGAATGTTTCTGCACAAAATCGCAAGTTTCACAAAACAAGCGAAAGGAATGCACTTCGCCTGAGGAAGTAAACAAACAGTTGAAAAGAAGGAAAGAAGTGGTGACTTCACCGTCACCATGGAAAAGCGAAACGGTTAAGAAGTAGAAGGCTACACAAAGAAAGCCACGTATTTGAAATAACGAGCTGATCATTCGTCCAAATTAAAAAGACAAATACTCTGATATTCTAAAACGAGTAAAAGAAGATGCCTCTGCAGAACAAGTCAGTCTTAATGTAGATAAGATACGCAGAAGTACGACCGGAGATATACTTGTGATCTTGACCAAAGATAGTAGTGATAAAGCACCAGAAATGCAAAAAATATTGGTACCCTGAGGAGCGATGCTTCAGTTGTCAGTAAAGTTCCTGAGTCTGATATCTAAATTAAGGATCTCGACGAAACAACAACCAAGCAAAACATTCTGGAAACGCTATAAAAAGCGGCTGGTGACGACTATACCATCACACGAGACCTAGTAAAGTCCCTGCGTAAGGCATACGGTGGAACCCAAACAGTCGCAGTAAGACTTAAGAAGTGCTCCAAACAAAAATTGTAGGTGAACACGGCAAAATAAAGATAGGTTGGGTAAATTGTCGTATAAGATAGAATGAAAGACCCACCTGATGGTAAGCTGTCACCGCAGCCTTTGGACGTTTGCAATACCAGGGGCATCACTCACGCGTTGCCAACCCCGTAAAGACTTTTAACCGTAAAATCTACTCGCTTACAGATTACATTACCAATTACAGGTCGTCGCTAGTAGTAGCCTACAGCCTACAGTTACGTTCTGTCATCGCATCGCTCGCCATCAACAGGGAGTCCTCCTTAGTCATCTACATACCTTGGATGGGCCATAAACTATGCGGTTCCAAAGATACTATCTCTCGCGCACACTAAAGTTGTGCTGGAGAGGTTTCTCTGGAGTATACAACATGAAGTTCTTCAAGAAAGAGTTGAAAATATTTTTACGGAGTCGGCAACGCGGAAGTGATGCCCCTTGACAGGTATTCCAAACGTCCGTAAGCTACAGTAACCTGCTAAGGTAGGTACCATCAGGCAGGCCGTAAGCGAGATCGCGAGAACCTTAGCGCTGGAACACATTGAAGAGGTGCGCCGCGCGGCGCACTGCACAATGTGGCAAAACTTGTTCCACGCCGAGCAGTTTGTATGCAAGTACATTGACAGGTGGCGAAATGCCCCACTGTGCAGCGCGCCGCGCGGCGCACTGCATGATGGGGCAAAACGCGCAATCCAAGCCCGAAATGTCAGTTTATGTGAATTTTGTCCACATTTTTTCAATTTGGCCCCATCGTGCAGTGTGCGGTGCGCTGTCAGCAGATGTCAACATGAGACGTCACACTTGACTGTTTCTTTTTACCAACAGTTCAAATGTCTTCTCCTTATGTGACACAATTTACACACATATATCTGTCTTCTTCTTTTAGTAAAGATTCAACGCGTATGAATAAAATAGGAATTCGACCTTGTCAAAGAAATTTTGACCGCTCATGCGTAAGCCCCGCCCCTTTTGGTGATTCTGCAACATTATCGTAGTTGTTTCGCTTTCGTGATCCTTTCGTCATTTTGTTCTCAGTTCCTCCCGAATAATAAATACGGCATGTTTTGTTCTAGAACACAAGTTTCTAAAAAGAAATGCTGGTACTCGTCGAGATCTACATTTCGGATGGCAGCTGTCAAACTTAAGACTAATAACTCTGTAACTTTTGGTCCTAGAACGAACTTAGTTCCTACAGAAAAATGATAGTGCTCGACGAGATCTACATTTCGGATGACACCTGTCAAACTTAAAACTGTAATAACTCTGAAACGATCGCTCCTGGAACATTAGTTACTAAAGAGAAATGATAGTGCTCATCAAGATCTACATTTCGGATGACAGCTGTCAATTTTAATACTGTGATAACTTTGAAGCGATCGCTCCTAGAACACTAGTTCCTGAAGAGAAATGATAGTGCTCGTCAAGATCTAAATTTCTTATGACAGCTGTCAAATTTAAAACTATAATAACTATAAAACTATTGGTCCTACAACACTAGTTCCTAAATAGAAATGATAGTGGTTGTCGAGATCAACATTCATTGATACAACAAACAATGACACACATTCATTCGGTTACGCCTTTCTCCCGTAGGGATAGGCAGATACAACATTGTTCCACTTGCTACGGTCCTGACAAATCTCTGTGGCTTCTTCATACTTACATAGACTGTTAACTTCACTATCCATCGTCGCTTTCCATCAGGTGAGTTGAGGTCAAATGCAAACCTATTGATAATAAAAAAAAAGCTTCCTTCCTTGGCTTCCTTGTAGTCGGGTAAAAAGGAAAAGTTGTTCAATTTCTTTACATAGTGGTGGTGGTGGGCGTAAAATTAAAATTTATAGAAACTGTATGCTGTATCTGAAATTTTTCGGGCCGGCACTGAAAGTGTTTTAATCTACTTTCAGTGTTTTAATGAATGATATCCTTTTCGTACGTTTCTCTACTTTTTACGCCTGGGTGTGAACACACAGTCGAGAAGACATATGGTCAATAATTATGCGAGTCATTTCAAATAACGCGCGTAAAAGCATCGAAAAGGCTCTCGTGCAAACGTTGCCTAACTTAAAATCCCTCGCGCGAACCTTGCCTAATTTGAAAAACCAGAATAACACCACCGTTTCTTTGGTTGTCACCGTGACGTGACACCGCGCGGCGCGCCGCGCTGTGCACTGCACCGCGCCAATGGAGTTCCGGCCTTAGGACGGCTAGCACCAAATTATTAAACGAATTTAAGTTGATACTTCACAAAAAACTTCTTACAAAAAAAACGTTAAATGTCATTCTAAAACGTGTTTAAGAATATGTTGTAAGCCAGGCATAGTGTAGGAAAGTAGTATATATCGTCAATCCTGTACCATTACTGTAGGTATCTTACCTACCTTTATTGTTGCAGATAGTATAGTAGGTATAACTATTAATAACCCAATGAACGTAAAATCGAACGTAAAATACTTCATGAGTCTCAGTCATCACATCACACACTTAATAATACAATACAACTAACATAATTATAGTTGTAACTGTAACACAGAGCACGTCTCTCTCTTGATGTCAGAAATACAATTTATTTCCTCTTAGAGGAATGTTACAGGGTGCGCCTGATTAGAGGCCAATCAAGTTCGCAAAATTGTAGCGTTTAAAAACTAGAGTTTAATTCCGATATGTAAATTTTTCAAGTTGCTTACAAAATAATTAAATTACCTAATTACTTATGTTATTTAAAAAACTGGCCTCCGACAGGTACGACACCTCGACGCCGCACAAGGACGGAGTGATAATTTTCATTGTATGTAGCACGTACGTACGTGCTATGTACAGAGGACAGGAAGGCAGGTAGAGATAAATCTGAAAGTTTGCGGATTCCAAAACCTCCAAACCGGCTTAGGCGGAACACCCAGTCTTACAACGTGAGACAAGCGCAGGACAATCCGCACCGCTATGCAGGATACGACACACGCAGGATGTCAACAAGCAAGCTGAAGTTTCCATGATCCGCTCTTGCCACGTGTTATCAGGGTCACGCTGTAATGAGATACCTGATCTATCTGCCGAATCTTAATGGTCCAGGGTCAAATCTAAATGGTCAAGGCGTACCCCAGGGCAAAACCCTAAAGTTTACACATCCTGTAGTTACCTAATTACTTGTTAGATATTTTCCTTATTTGATTATCACTACATTCCTACTCGTAATTTCGACGTTATTTTTGAATTAATCCACATAGAAACATATAAATTGATAAGAAAATAATTTTGAGATATTGTACAGTCAACGGCTGAATGCTAGGTAGCGACTCGTACTGCCAGGGGTAATCTTTCTGTGCAGGTACTGTACTGACTGTACTTAACGTTCTAATAATAACTATTAGTTTTGGTATCTCGGTTTAATACGTATTTAATTAACGTGTTTTTAGGTATAATAATAATTTATTGTTTTGTTATTTGCCTACTGTAACTTTTCAGTCACCCTAATACCTATCCATCTGTATGAATACACACATACGAATATCTACCTATAATGAGTAGACATAATAAACATCATTTCACATATTGTGATTTGGCCGTAAGCGAGTGATCGTCTAATTATAGATTTAAATTTTAGGACCCATTACGTTGTGTATAAGTTTTGAAAAACGTCTCAAGGAATATGTAAGTTTATAGCAATACTTTGTAAATCAACCGCATGAATATTCGGAAATATTCACAAATGAATAAGATTCAGTTCACATAAATAAGTAAAATCAAATATCAAAATCCGCAAACAAAAGAAACATAAATACATGTAAATAAGTTGATTAAAATGTAATCCGCGCCAATCGAAATAGTCATACAATTTATAAATTCCGCACAAGAAATCAAACAATGTATAAAGTAGTCATGCGACTTAGCTTTGACAGCTCTCGAAACGGCAAACAGGATTCTTCTTTCTTCTGTGGCCACTCTAACCCTATTTTTGCGAATCCCTAAAATTTGTTAAATAATATTTAATTAAGACCTTTAGGTCTCGGAAACCTACCTAATCGATAGGATATACTGAGACTCCCATCCAACCTCATCTCAGGCCTACAGCATCGTGGCTGGACTACATTTCCAGCCTACGTGCCGTTCCAGCGAAACCTTTGACATCGATCGGCCCAATAATCTAGCTTTTAATCCTTTCAGACCATCACACCTATACCGATCGTCTCGTCAAGCCTTACTTTGGTCCTACCTATCGACTCACAAGTCATGGAGAGACAATTACTAAATTAGTATTTTTGTTTATCGCGCGTGTACGTTGTGTGCCTATGTTAGGGACGCTAACGACTCAGACCAGGGTTTGATCCAAACTCGAGATTCATGTCCGTAGGAAAATGTCATTAAAGCTTTAAAAGCACAAAGGTTCTTAAACGGAATATGGGTCTAAATCGTACCAGAATTTGGCGGCAAACCTAGACGTAGACTTAGTTAGAGCGCCTAGGCCATCGAAGACAAAGTCGGGTTCGTGCGCCAACTCATTATCTTAGAGTGTATTCGATGTCACATCCGAACCTGTGTCCCAGGTTAGTTTCTAAGTTTTTTGTTCAGTGAGGGTGAGTACTGATGATATGTAATTTGGTAATCTTTTTCTTTTAAATTTGTGTTTTAATCACCTTTCACACTTACATTGAAATCTCTAAGAGCCCTACTAAATACTCTAACTACCACAAAAATAATGAGAATGAAACTTACTGTTAGCTTTCGAAACAAAGAAACAAATATAAAACCAAAACAAACCAAATCACTGACACTACGGAGATAAAGACATAGATAGAGAACGAAATAAACGTAATGAATTTTCCCGTGGAAATTTACAAAACATGGGGTTTCTTAGTTACGGAAATGGATAAAATGATGTTCACGCGACGCGCCCCATGGGTGGACTGTCCCGTTTCTACTACCCTGGCCACCTTGCTTCGAATCTTCGAAATTCCCATAGTTCAATATTTCAAACAAACAAAAAATCAAATATTTCTAATTTTAAGAGGTCTAAGCGACTGCTCTTATAACGTTCGCACATCCATAAATTTTACAAACTGTTCCTGATAAACCGAAAATAGTTAAATGTTACAACAGCTAGGATGTTTTATTTATTCAACGAGTCGATTAAATTTAAATAACGAAAAGAAGAATACGCAAGCAAATGAGTTCGATGTGGAATTCCTATAGACCAAAACTTATAGTGTAGGGAAGTATGAGTAACCAATATAATGACATTTTAGGTACTATAAACTCGACGTAATGTTAAATTAGTCCGAGTATAGATTAATACCGAGGTTTAATTTCCATAAGGAAATTAAATTTGAGTCATAAAATAAGTAGATTAAAATTAAGTTCTAGACTCGATTTGGTTGTACTTTAATTAAATTATTAATTTCGATATTTTCGTTGAAACGTATCTATATATTCACATCACTATCACATTCCCGATATTCTGCCTGTCGTTCAGCTAATCAATAGCGTAAATTTATTACTCTTAAAAAAAAAAATATTTCTCGTAACGTCAAATAAATTGTTTGAGTTTATTACAAAACCAAGTTTTGGTTAAGTATTTGAGAGCATTTGTTAAAAGAAATCAAGATAAGCAAACATATTTTGACACACACTGCTCTCTGTATGATATGCCTATTCATTTCTAAGTCTATCAACTATAAACATACGATATATAAATAAATTGTAGGGTGATAAGCTCATGGTATATAGTGATCGTTACACTACCTACTCAAATATATTTTGCCTGTAACTTCAACGGTGTGGACTTTGATAACAAGGTGCCCAAGGCCAAAGCAAATAAAGCATAAAGTTAGTAAGTATAATTTATTGACTCATCATCATCTTCACTGTCAATCCCTGTTTCTGACAGTCCACTTCCCTCAATCGTGAAGGGAAGCAGCAAGGAAGACTGACCACCTGATGGAAAGTGGCCACCGCCGTCCAGGACATCTGCAACCTAAATGCGGCACTGGCCTTTGTCGTACCTGTCGACGTGCCTTTTGAAGAATCCCATGTTATAGTGCAAAGGAAAAACTTCGGGGGCTCATTCCACATGTTGCACGTGAGCGGTAAGAAGGCTCGTGAAGCTCTTACGTTAGCTGGATGCCAGGCATCCAGTGTGGATGAATTCTATTCCAACGTCGGAGGGTGCGTAGTGTGTACCTATCCTCGCTTCGTAATCCGCTCGCATCCGATTTAGCATTACCTTTAGACCTGTATACTATTCGACGGGTTACAATTCTAGCGGCGTTTTGAGGAACATTTGGCCAACTGTGTTTTTTACAAATTCGGACCTGCTGAACACGAATTTCGATGTTGGCACTCCTGATTTTGGACCGGATGCTCAGAATTTAAGATGGCGGACATGTGCTCAAAAATAGGTTTTTTACTGAATCCTATCGTGTGGGGTATCAAATGAAAACACTATCTGGGGCGATTATAGAAATATACCACATCATTACATTTCAGCCAATTGTTTTAAATAAAAACCAAAATAATTTTACATTGGACCTGTATCAGTGGCGGAGTACTGGTCCTCGCAAATTCGACCCGCCACTAGTCGACACGCAAAGATGAAGATTGGACCAATACATATTGGTCCTATCATCGTTATTATCACAGCCCGTAACAGTCCACTGCAGGACTTAAGGCCTCTCCCACGAAAGGGAAGGTTATTGCCATAATCTCCACGTTTGGCAGGCGGGTTGGAAATCGCAGTGTTTAAATATAACAATGGAAAATGCTGCTGCCCATTTTCCAGACTACGGAGACTCTTGATCTTTTTCCTGGAAAACATTAGTCGCCTTGGTCCTATACTTAGGACCAATATTATATGAATGACTTGCCGACTCCTCTTCGTTGTCTGGAAACAACGAAAATATTTTGGAAAGGTTTGTTTTACAAATCTACTTCAGACGTCAGTTCTCTCATGATCTGTACCATGTATCATGATTATATATACTTATATGCATTATTGTATCACATATTGCAGTTATGTAGAGAAAATAGAAACTATATTTATTTATTTATTTAAAAGTAAATATGAAGTCTACCTTCTTCAAATACAAAAAGATTAGCCGGCCCGGCACGATTTGTCCTTGTTTTATCCTACCACACCCTATTTCACCCCTCTTTCGGTTTACCCTAACCCTGCCCGACCCGACCCTACTTCTACCGTACCCCTACCATACCTATACCCTACCTGCATACCCCTATACCTAGTCACATCTACACTGCACGTCTCCTACTCCTACCATGCCCCTGCCCTACCTATATACCCTATATACCCCCTACTGTGCATACAAATCCAAGCCTGACAATCGAAAACACAAAAATCGGTTGTCTGTAAAGTCGGTTTACTGACGATAGTTGAACGTGATAACGTCATAACTTCATACTTGACGAAAACATGTAAATGTATTATTGTATAGCAGCTGTCTACGCGGACGCATCGCTCACTCAAGTAGGAGAGAGACAGATGTCGAACGCTGCCGAACGCTGCCGAACGCGGAGGCCGATTGTGCTTCTTTGTCGCTCGTTCCGCGCTATCGCTTGCACTCCAAGCCTCAGAGCGAGGTAACGACGGTAACGACGCAAGAGTCATGTTTTTTCGTGCGTGCAGCCGGCTCCATCGATTTATAAGACGTTATTACGTCAAAAAAAAGACAAAGAACCAATAATTTTACTTACCATCAGGGTACACGTGGTGTCGGTAGCAAGCCGTCTCGGACGGCTGGGCCTGACCGGTGGGCGCCGAGACTTGCGCGGTTATATTATTTTGCTATCAAACTATAACAATTAACTCATATCATAGTGGTCTACATTGGGTTAAATTCTGGTAATAAGTAGTGGCACAATAACCATCGCGGTTTACCGCGTGTAGCACTAATGGTTGATTTATTACGACGTGACCCGGCTTTCCGCAACCACGTGATTGGGCCTACGTGATATCCGGACATATGCGTACGCGCCGGCGAGTTGGCGGAGAGTGGTTGGGCTGTTATCCAGCGTAGACAGATAAGTGGGTTAAGAATTATCCTAGATATACTACGAAATTATCGTGTTTTTATCGCATCTTCAAATTAACAAAATAATTGTATTATAACTCTACATAATCGTAAAATAATAATAAAATAATCGAACAGACTCTGTTAGAACTTTTAGGTCGGTAATCAAACAAAGAACTAAGTACACAGTTCACATGAAATACTTATTCAAAAGTTTGTTCAAAAGTAATCTTATCCTCAGAGCTCGATCGCTCAAAGCTTGTCTAAGCTGAAATGAATTTATTATTTAATTATTATTACATGGAGTACAACGCCCGTGCCGTACCTAAAGAATGGGCCCACAGAATACCAGCGCTGTTAGCATAAACTTATTGTATGTATGTTTGTAAGTTGTCCGTAAAAATTTGCAAATCATTTTCGATCATTTGTTGGTAACCGAATTAGCTGTAATTTTTCTATACCTATGTAACTTGGATGGCAATGGACCTGGTTTGATGATGGACCCGGAAGGTGGTCATAGGAACTAATGAAGGCAATGAGATAACCCTATCGTGTTTGGGCTCTTTGGAATGGTCTTGATGAGTAGGTACTATACCGCGCGACAAAAGCTTGTTATGAATAATTTTTGTTTCATTTGAGAACTTTTTACCCACGATGGACGGAACGGAACGGAGGCGGAATATGCGTTTGGGGTTAGAGCAATTTCGGGTTAACATTGCAATCGAAAAATATTCCGCTCCGGCCATGTACCAATGACTGTGTTCTGAGTTATGTACATTAGTTGAATACTAACCAATGCTCTTACGGTGAGGGAAAACATCGTGTTGAAATCTGCACATTCAGGCGACTGGATTTGTAACCATGATCCAATCTGGTCAGGTTCTCCTGGTAGCAGTGTCATGGAGGTCAGTTGGCAGTCGCTCCACTGTAATTACCTGACCTGCCCAAACCTGGATCATGGTCAAGGCGGACCCCGGGCCCTCGTACGCGATAGCACAACCGGGACATTAACGCCAAGATGATGATTGCAATCGAAAAATAATGAACTAAAACCTCTCGATGGCTAATTGAACGTCATTCCAGAGTAATGGTATCGCGATTGGAGACCGGCGGTACCGTTCTAGTGCCATTTAGTTTTGAACAACTGATGGCAAGCGGTTACTGTTGCCATTACATTTACGGTTCATTACATCGCCGTGTGGTGTCTGGCAGAGTAGAATAGCACCAACCCCTTACACTCGTGGGTGTCGTACAAGGCGGCTAATGTTTTCGAGGCAAAAGATGTAAGAGTCTTCGTAGGTTGGAAAGTGGGCGGCAGTGCTTTCCATTGTCATTATAACACTGCGATCTCCAACTCGTCTGCCAAGCGTGGAGATTATGGCAACAAGCTCCCCTTTCGTGGGAGAGGCCCTTAGTCCTGCAGTTGCTGTGATGATGACATGAAATAAATACCATGATATAAAAGTATACGCATCAGCTTACAGCTGGTACTGTATAATAAATAATAATAATTGTAGGCTGCGGACGTACTTAAAGATTTAAGTCGAATCTAGGCTAAGAAAGCCACCATGCTGACATAGCCTTAGGTTTTATTCATGTAAGAAATGCAATTTTGGAGTAAAACGCAATCTCAACTTACTTAAAGTATTTTATTTACAAATCTTATTCAATACAAAAATAACAATTAAACTGCACTTTCAATCTGACTAGCCTGTATTCACCAAGGCTCGAGTCGAGCCGTATAATAATAATAATCTTACTAGGGGAAGGCGGGGTTCAAAGCGCCGGAGATAGGTTGAGTCAAAGCAAAAAGCTTCGCGATGAAAAGCTACAGTAAGACCGCCTTAAAAAATTATCAAACCAGCTTTTTTCGGGTCATATATACGATACAGAGCGTGCGCGAGTTCAGGTTTATCGAGCCCGACTGTCTTGCTCGAACGGATTATACAATATACATCGCCATCTCACTCGCTCAAACCGCAACCGAGGGAGATGGCGATGTATCGAGCCTTTGATAATTGCTAAACGAATTTTTTAAGTGCTCGTGTCCGATGGACTTGAACTCGCGTGCGCACAGTACCTAGATACGTTCTAAAACGATAAGGTTCAATTTCTTACAACAAATAAGAAACTAGGCACTATTATTGCGGATATTATTGGGTTACTCTCTCTAACGTGGTTTGAAACTCGAATTACGGCCCCAAGTACACCCCTAGAAGTTGTCTTTTGGTAAACTGATAATATATTTATAAACTAGTGGTATACCTAACAATGATGCTAATAATGTGGTCGATTGTTGAGTCAGGTAAACATTGTATCGAGGTAACAACAATAATGACAATTTACAACAACCACCAACAACAGCACACAACAACAATAGGAACTAGGTATTTGTTGTCAATTTCGATACAGAGTTTGCACTAAACTCATTCGAACTGTCTTTGAATTGTCAAAAACCAGAAGACTTTTTAAATATCTATCATTTAGTTGGCAGTCAAGTTTACGGCCTGCCTGATGGTAAGCAGGTGTCGCAGACTGTTCGCACAACAGGGGTATCACTGTCGTGCTACCGATCCCGTAAAACCTCTTTCTTGAAGAACTCCAGGAAGCTTCCACAATCTTAGTGTGCGTGGGCGAAAGTTCCTTTGGAATCCACACAGTTCGCGACCAATTTGATTCCAAGGTGTAAGCTGTATGCAACAGCGTCTATTCAGCTCTGCGCACTGCGATCTTCAACCCACCTGAAATGTTGGGTTACCTAATATTCCATTCAATGCAATACAATTACATTTCCTTCTTCGTTATACTTTTAGTCATATGTGAAAGGAAATGTAATACAACCATTGAATGGAATACATCTTACAAGACAACATAATCTTAACAACTTGTCTGAAAATGGTATTTCTGTACGTTTGTATACTTTTTGATTTTTGCTATCTTGTATTTTATTTTTGTCTTGTATTTTTCATTCTTACTTTGAGTTTCGGTATGTGAATATTTATGTACCTACGTATAATGTTATTGTAAATTTTATTGCACCGCCTGCATGTTTTAGAACCAGTTTTCGAGTAGACTGGTAGATAAAGCTACTACGCTTAAAGTCCACCTTTGTACAATTTTGTGCATAAAGTGATACATAAAATAATCTATGTTGTCTTGTAAGATGTATTTCATTTGCTCCTCAAAAGGTCGTTGGCGCTAACATGTAGTGCATCGTACGATCACAGAATGCTAATTTAAGGTAGGCGCCTTGTGTTTGTTTATAGAAATTGCGTCGTATGTCATAAGTATCTAATATTGGAATGGCGTATATGCAATCTAATACTAATTTTACAATTTGGTTTTCTTTGCAATGAGGATAGCGATTGCACGGCTTTGGTTAGAATCTTAATTTTAACAAATGAATGTATCCCATTTGGCACATCGAAGCAGATATATTATCTGATCATTGCAGATATTTCCGTAGATATACGGCAACAGGGATTTTGTTGAAAACACGTTAACTTTAAAACCCTTCATAATTAATACTGTAAGCTCTTGGGTTTTAAGAACGTGCTTTGCCTATATCTAAATTGTAGAACAATGTCCAGTCGCAACTTATTATTTAAATTGATTTAATTCAATATATGGTCTAAGTGATTTTAATTCATCCCAGAGTCTTTCATACTCATACTATTATGGTCTCATCTTTCATAACAATAAACTTATCTATTAGGTAACAAACGTTCACTTCAGTGAGCAATTTACAGTCATCTAGCTAATATCTAATAGTTAACCTGTGAACACTTAAATAATAACTCTATTTACATTATTACATTCATCGTCATCATCATCGTCTTAAGGCTTAGAAGACTCCACATATTGCCTCAAACTTTTGCCAAACATTTGTCGAGACTTTTTAAGACACTCTACATTCTTGTCAAGAAGCGATGTGATAGGGATCAAAAAGTATCGATGTAACATCGATACATAAATATTTTTCTACAAGTCCATTGCCTAAAACAGTTTTTTATTTATTATTGGACCATTTGGACCTAGGACTAATAGACATTGTACAAGATTTCTGGGGTTCAAAGCTAGTGATGGTCTTGTCTCTAGAAAAAAGACGAGGCATGGCCAACATTCACGAGACTTCACGAATATAGGCCAATACTCCTTCTACATTCTCTTATTGGCCAAATCTAGTGGAGTTTTAGACATCATGTGGAGCCTCCTCGATTGATCCCAGTGTCTGATAGAGTCCGCTTTATATTTACATAAATAACTACCTTATACCTGTTATTATAGAATCTAATCTTCACGCCCACCTCACACGATCACTTGTACACAACAAAACACACTACTCTTTGTACTAAACTCAGTCTCTGGATATAAAACTGTCTGTTTCTAGAGGGATGCCGACGTCTGTACTGAGGTAAGTGGTGTCGGTGGCGGCCGAGGCCGGTGCGGCCCAAGACACCCAGCGGGCCTGAAAAGAGATAAAGTGTCTTGAGTTTCTCTGTACGAAAAAGAAGGGTGTTATTACTTTGACACGTGTATCTGTATCTGTGTATGTGAGTGTCTGTATGTGGTATCGTAGCACCCGAACGGATGGATCGACTTTTTTGTTTGAAAGACATTTTAACCGAGATGATTCTTAGCTTTCTTTCATAAAAATCGTTTCAGTAGGTTATGAAATATTGAAGCATAGGTATAGGTAGGTATGTTAGGATATATAAGGAAAATGACGAGATATGAAGATAGAGAGAACACAAGAGTGAAAGTAAGCGTTGAAGGGGAAGGTCAAATCAAGTCAAGAGTATCTTAAACTGACGGGCATGATTAAAGACATGTTTGTCAGTAGCGTAGCAAGTGGAGCAATGTGGTTACTGTCTACCCCTATGGGAAAAATGCGTGAAAATATTTTGTAATCTACCCACCTCAGCCTGATCCCGTGGTAACCGCCACGGGGGATCCCCGTCCAGTGGTAACGCGTCTAACGGCACGTCAAGGCACGGCGCGAGCAGCCGCGGCGCGTCAGCTAAGAAGGCGGCCACCTCGGACGTCGACGGCCGCGCTTTGCTGTCGTGTTGCCAACAGGACTTGATCAGGCCCTCACTGGAAAGTTTTGAAAGACCTTAATGATTTGGCAAAAGTTTATAAGTAGTTAGGGTACGCGGTGAGGGTACGCGTTCAGCCCATGCCGGATGCAAATCACGCACGGGACGGAAAGGTTTAACAGATTTGAGTGGCAAGATGACAGTGCTCCAGCCTCCGTGGTATGGATAGTGAAACAATAACTTGTATACAGGGATGTCCTAAAATTCGACGTCAACCCGGAATCGGGTGAAAAGGCAAGTCATGCTGGTTAGCAGATAAATATTAAAAAAAATCTAAGTTGCATGATTTTGCAAAAATCTAAGTTGCATGAATTTTTTATTTTGATTTTTTGTCTATGAGATAAGTCCTATTTTTGTGCAAGCTTAAGCAGCTGGTTTCAAAAATTTAATTACATTTTAGAGAAGCATTATTCAGGGTTACACAGCAAAAAAAATGGGAAAAAGTAAAGATTTGTGGCAAGAGGACTGAAAAGTCTGTCGCAGGGTGTGCAATATTGCGTTTTGTTTAAATGCCTATTATATTGAAATCATGCAACTTAGATTTTTTAAATATTTTTTTGCCAACCAGCATGACTTGCCTTTTCACGCGATTCCGGGTTGACGTCGAGTTTTGGGACAGCCTGTATAGACAGAAAACCAAAATCCGTTGCGTATCGTGGTGCGTTGTATCAGGCTCTGGTTAGTGGACGCGTACCTTAAATCAAATTTTTTGACACTTACAGTTGTGGCTTGAGTCCTGGTGGGAGATCCAGTGTCTGGCCACCCTTAACTTTCGTCAGGACTTCAGAGTTACTGAATCCTTGGAAGGGTAAAGAACCAAATGTGACAATCTCGTACAGCAGGACGCCGAAAGACCACACGTCAGACGCTGGGGAGAAAACTCCGAGCGCTAAACTCTCTGGCGCCATCCACCGCACGGGCAACATGCCTTTACGGCTGAAGCGGTAGTAGTCGTTCTCGAATACCAGCCGTGTCATGCCGAAGTCTGCTAGTTTGACGACACGTCGAGCGCTCACGAGGCAGTTGCGAGCAGCGACGTCGCGATGCACGTAGCGTAATTGAGCGAGATAGGAAAGCGCTCGAGCCACATCTAGCGCCATTCCAGTGAGTCGGCGAGGTGAAGCCTCATCCGCCTCGCCGCAAGCGTCTTCGTCAGCGCCTCCGGGCAGTGCAAGGTGCCGACGAGCCAGCAAATAATTCTTCAGATCTCCATACAGCATGAACTCCATCACAGTGCAGACTGGTTCGGTTTTCGTCACTACCCCCAGTAGTCGCACTACGTTCTTGTGGTCAAAGCGCTTCATCGCCTCAGCTTCCGAGAGGAAGTCCAGTTTTTCCTCTGTCGTTGCGCCGGCTTTAAGAGTCTTCACGGCTACAGCGCTCCAGCCGCGGTCTTCAGCGAGTAAGGAATGTCCACCGTATACAGTCCCAAAGGCTCCAGTGCCGAGCTTACGATTGATGACGACGCGTTCTCGCGGAATCTCCCATTTGTCGAGGCCGACGTGTTTGTTAATCAACGGACGCATTCCGAGTTCGGCTAGACGTTTCTTGTAGTCTTTCTCCGCACGTCGCTTGCAGTGGTAGGCCCCTGCGCCTGCTCCGAGAACTAACAGGGAACAGATTATCGTCCCTAAGGTAATGAAAGCAGTTCGACAGTCCGTGTTTAACGCGTTGGCGAGTTGCTGCAATGTACATTGCTCACTTCCGTCGTCGGGTTGCAGTTTGCCCTCAGTGTACCACCGCAATGCACCGGTATCCAATGTGAGTTTCTGGTCAGACCATTGGCCAACGACGCGATCCCCAGTTTGGAGGTGCCACTGGGACAAGATCAGGGGGCTTCTTCTGGCGTGTGCGTCATTAGACAGTACCCAATCGAAGTTGCCTGTGAGACCTTTATGTTCAGATGCTGTAAAGTTTTCAATTAGAGACCTGTAGACAAAAAACTATTATAAAGCATTGACTCTTAACTATTGTCAATTATTGCTTCTATATAATTCCGCCCTTTCGCAGATAACTTTGTACGGATAAATAAAACTTACTTGATATTTGCTTCTTTGAAGAAGTATTCAGTGATCATCGGATGGTCTACTAGAAATTGAAGAACAGTCGTGGCCCATATCTTTATTGTATCGTAGAGCAGAGCTGCATTCGCGCTGGGGATAGTTGCATTGAGGATTGCATTGTAGGTTTGATCCTTCCCGTCAGGTTTGTCAATACGTCTGTATTCCCTTCTCCATCGTTGCTCCCATTGGAGTCGCTCTTGCGTAATGTTCGTTCGGCTCTCCCATGTGGCCTGCCACTCATATTTTGCGGTGAAATATCCTGCGGCGACCTAAAACGCAAAATGTTGCACTTGCTTATGTTTTTCAATTATTACATTTACAATCATTGCTGTGGTTACAAACCACAAACAGTCATACCTAATTATATGATGATACCAAGTAATTAACATTTTCATCTTGGCGTTGATGTCCCGGTTGTGCTTTCATGCGCAATGCCCTGATAAGCAATTTCCTGAAGTGGAGAGGAAGAGTAGAAAAGCGGTACCTAGCAGAAGCTGAGATGGGCCGCTATTATGGTGATAATGTTGTTTTACGTCTGGGTACAATACTGCGCTTCCTCAGGTCATCTGCTTGATCCTCGGTTGTAAGGTTACCTCCTCAAGCTGCGCCTTCGTACAAGGCTCGCCATCCGCCGCCTGCAGCCATTGCTTCCCCGGCGGCCGACACAGCATCCACACTGCGCCGGCGCAAGCCCCCGCGGACCGCACAGCGCATAGCGCAGCACGCGCAACACGTTCGTCCTCGACGCAGAGGTAGAGGATATGCGCCCTCCTCTTCACTGCTTGAGAGGCCCACTGAAAGTAGAGGGGTGGTTATGGTTGAATACTTGTCAAAGCTTGGAATTAAATTTATCACCATCATCGACTGCTATTGACAAGAGGTCCCGCGGGAGACCTAAGAAGCTAGGAATCTATAGCCAATAACTTACCACGCGAGGATGTCGAAAACGAAGAAAGAGCAGGAAAGCGTAACGGCAGAAACCGGGATTTACTGCTTAGATGATGATGATTACCTTCACCAACTGGGATTCAATTAAACTTATTTCCATATTTGGCACGCGGGTTGGAGATTGAAGAGTTGATACAGCAAAAAATGCGCTGCTCATTTTATGGTTTCTTCAGGTACTCTGACATTTGTCGCTTTATACGACTTCCGCCAGTGAACGGGGTTTGGGCAAATATATGTTCTACATTCTACTCTCCCAAACACCACTCGAGACAGTATTCTACAAATCCTCACCTCAGTAATCAGCTTGAAATTGACACCCGAGTAGACATTGTCATCTGTCGTCCCGACGACAGAAGACTCTGGTAGTTCCGTGTGCACGACGAACTCCACGCTGTCTCTGGCAGTGAAGAACGCACGGGTGCCGGCTTCGGTGAGCGCGGCCAACCTCCGCCATGATAGATGCGCCATCAATGCGCTGAAAGCGTTTCCCTGCTCGCGCGCGTCACCAGCGAACAGGATTTGCAGCTGGGTCGCTGGAAGATCATATAAAAGATCATTTATTATTAATAGCTGACGTGAATAGCCTATGTCATTCAGTGGAAGCTTCTAGCTATAGGAGACTTCGTCCTAGGATTGCCGTATCCAACTGTCCAGTCCAGCATCCTTAATGATTATATTACCTATTCTACCTGACAGCCAAATATACTTTCTTGACTGACCTAGGCAAACACTGGAAACAAAAGCGAAACCATAGGTTTATAAACTTTTTTGTGGTCATCGACCAGCGCTTGAGGCGTGAAGGCAATCGCTTGGCGTCTGTGATTATCGGAATGCAATAACAAGAGGCTGCTGCTGGTTACTGAGCTGGATTTCATATAAGGTACGAAAGAGGATACTGCAATACCGTCTAAAGGCAAAAGGTTTCTATTGTGTTCCGCTTTCCTGCTCTTTCTCCTTCACTTCGCCTTATCTTAGGCAGTATCAAATTCATCGCGTCCAACTCAGATTACCTATCTACACTGTAGTTTCGTAAGTGGAAGGTGCTGGTGCTAGATATCTGCTTTACATCTCGAAGCTATTGCTCGAGCTCATCGATATTATTGTTTTGTTTCTGTTCCCCAACGTACCGTATGCCGTGGTACCGACGACCGGCGCCTGCGGCGTGAAGGCCAGCAGAGGGGTGTTGACGGTGTGCGCCATACTGGCCGCGGTCGCCCAGCCCGCGCCGCACGCGGGTCCCGCCACCGCAGACATTATCATGAGACTTGTGTTTGGCTCCTTGATCGTGGTGTAGACCGGCGACGAGTGGCATTTGTCGTCTTGTATCTGAGGAGGAGATTTCTTACTATAAACTACAGCCCGCAAGAGTATAACCTGAGTAATACTGTCACAGGGCGCCAATAGGCTCCCGTGACTGTTAAGTCCAGGAACTGGATGATTAACCGTTTCATACGTTGAGGCTAGTCGAACCAGAACTGCAACAAGTACAGCACTCATTAGCTATGATGTCCCTCATATAGAAGCAAAATTTACAAAGGTCTTCCGCTGTGGTCCCTGGGACTTGAGGATCCTCCAATTTAATGGATGGTATGGGTACAAATGGCATTTCCGTAATGCTTATTGCAGTGGTAAAAGCTGTAGCCCGTTCTGGTGTTCAAGGTATTTACGTACTCGACATAATATTATCTGCTTAAAGTTTATCAAAAATGTTTTAAATTCCTATATTACAGCTATATTTTAAGAAAATCGGGGATTTTTACATGTCTCATTTCATACAACTACGCTAACTTGGTTCCCATTTTCACATTTATCTTTTGGTGTGATTATCAATCATTTTCTAACTAACAAGAAACTATTTCCTTTCGCATTCAATTTAGTAGATACCTGTACATACAATACAACAATTTAACTCATTCAACTATAATGATGAAAAAAAGAACTTACCAAAGGCTTGAAAGTCGTTATAGACTTTAAGGGCAGCTCTCGTTCCTTGCTATACAACTCCCTTTCTATCAGATGGACTGCCGCTTGCATCTCTTTTATGTTGTACAGTTCCCTTTGTGTCCCTATTGGAAGGAAGACTATCATTCCAACTTCCAAATATTTTGGATTGAGTATGTTTCCCTCATTGGCTTTGAAGTACTCTTTGGCAGCGAATTCGGGTCCATTTTTACGAGCGCTTTTGTCCAATGCCCTCATGGCATCTTCAGAGAGAGCGAGGCGAACCAATGCGTATACGACACTTGGTGCATCGTCGAAGTTGTTCAACTTCCCATATATGACGGTACGTCTTGTCTCGAAGGGACAGAATACTGGTGCAGTAGCTTTAAAGCACGGCGGTGGACCAAGCACTTCTCCTTTCAAATCTGATAAAGATATTTCTGGAGCCCAGTCACAGACAATGATAGGCCGATGGGAGAGTTTCACCGCGATGTTAGGAAGCTCATCTCCTACGAACATAACAGAAGCATGCAGGCGATGTTCTCTCACTATGTTGGCCAAAACTTCGGCTTCCTCGTAGCTGCTTGTGAGCAGCGTAGCGCATGACTCGCCATCCTCCAAGCACTCCGACAACGTGAAGTTTAATCTGAAATAGTTTTTTGAATTGTATATTTTCTATCTATAGTTCTATAATTATGTATAAAATGATTTCATGCTTATTATTTATACGCAATAGATATTGCATAATTTGCATATTGTATTGATTTTTTAATAAACTTTGCTTATTTTAAGAACAAACTCATGACAGTAATTGAAATCGTGACCTCGGAAATTAATATACAAAAACTATTAAACACATTACATTACATAGATCACCACTGCGGCACACTGCACCCTTGAAATTAGAATGTCACCTTCACCTTAAGAGCGTTTATGCACTGCAAGCGATTCAAGATACTATTACCATGAGAGAGAGGTTAGGTACGAGTTTCCTACGAGCTGTCTGTACGAGTTTTCCATCTTTCGTCAAATGAATTAATTTTTGTAGTAGTGTGTTCCGTGTTAAGACGAAGTGTTTCTTATGTACGAGGCACTGCCGTTGGTACTTTTACAGACGTGGATTTTATTAAAAAAAGAAATACTCACTCTCTCAGATGAGTATGGTCATCTGATGCTGCATATATATCTTCCTTTGAAAGCCTGTAGACTGACGCAATGGTGGTCTGCGAAAGGTCCAGCAAGGATCTTGCTGGGGGTCTGGTGGCGATGCAAGCCCTCCTTGAAGCTGGAGCCAGTTCCGTCAGCTCTTCTATATGGAAGTCGTGGAAACGAACGCTCACTGGC
Organism: Blastobasis adustella; assembly: GCA_907269095.1. Taxonomy (NCBI): domain Eukaryota; kingdom Metazoa; phylum Arthropoda; class Insecta; order Lepidoptera; family Blastobasidae; genus Blastobasis; species Blastobasis adustella. The sequence goes on along the minus strand of OU026116.1, from coordinate 1,625,772 downwards.
GCCTTCTCAGCAGGCACGCTTGCAATAGCCACGCTTATCTTGTTATCCCTGAAATTGAGGTGATTAATCTCTTAAGTTTCTCACAAAGATAATGATTATTTTACCTCGATATTAAGTTACAAAGTCTCCAAACCTCATATGACTCATCTCAGTCTAAAAAGAATATTTTCAATTCAAACCAGGAAGTTGAGCTGCTTCGAAATTTTAAACAGGTGCGTACCTAGGTAATTCGTAAAAGCCTCGTGGTTACCAAACCGACTTCTCTACAAAGCTTATCTCGTCTCGTCAGTCAAGGATAGCTACCACAAAAAGCTTGGACAGTTAACTACCTTCACGGCTGAGATTTTTTTTTCTGGTTTGAGGGTACCACAAAAAACATTGGAAAGTTAGCTAGAGGCTGAGTAGAGTGGGCCTTTTAGGTAAAATGCGTGCCAAACGTCGACGCATGTATAAACAAACGATTTAATTCGCTTTGATTCAGTTTATTTATTGATAAAAGTTAGTAAGTATAGGCTGATGATGATTAATATTAATTTTAGATAAACAAAAAGTAAAACAAACATGAACTCGTCCTCGATGATCTCCATGCAGCCGGCTTGGTCTGCGCGCGCGCACTGCGGCCGCTGCGGCGCCGCCCGTGGGGCGTACTCCGCTGCGGCTAGGATCCGCGTCACTATGCCTTGTAGGGCGCGCGCGGTGCGTTCGGAGCCGAGCGCACTCACGCGCACTACTTGGGTCATCTTGGTATCATTTTTGGTGACTGTGGAGGGAGAATTGATGGTATTAGATGGGAAAGCTGCGTCTTTTGGGTCACAGGCGTTCTAGGCGTTTGTGGGGCGATGTTGATGGAGTTAGATATTGAAATGGTGCAGTGCCCTGATTGTATCTTAATAATTGGGTGGAAAGGAAAGGCGATGGTCATGGAAAGCTTCCGCGACCCGATTCTTCTTCGATTCGGTTTGAATTGTTAAAAAAGTATTTAGTTTCGGTACCGCTACCGAATTTAGAATGGATACACTTTGTCTCGGAAGAAGGTATTTTTTGTAAAATTTCCTGTGTTTGCTAATTTCATGAAAATTCTATAAAAAAGTATGAACCCCCAATCCTCTCAAACTTCTCAACCGCGCTCAGCTGCCAAACTCTCACAAAGATACTCTAGATAGATACTACACTATACATCAGAACCCAACTAAGGTACAAAACTTTTCTAACTTAGCAAGGACCTTAAATAACTATGAATCGACAAACATTTCCAAATTGGTTCTCACCTTCACCGACGGCTGCGCTAGTTCCGTCGGTTGCACGAGTTGCCACGCAAATCGCAATCAGCAGAATAACACTCCACCACCTGAAATTGGGATACTAATAATTATCGAATTATCACCACCGGGGGAGGAGTGGATGTAGATTAGGTATTTATAGTAAATTGGTGTGAGGCTTTGGAAGGAAGCCGATGTCCAGCAGTCGGCGTTCTGCAGCTAACATGAATGCGATGAGGGTGGCGTAGTTTTCTACGATTTTCTACGCCGTTAGGTACAGAACGGCGTACTATTCTTCATCATCTTGGCGTCAATAACGCATGTAAAGGCGCGGGGTCCTCTTTCACCATTATCAAGGATTTGGCAGTTCAGGTAATTAAAGTAGAGCGACTGCAATCTGACCTCCCTTACCATCTACTGACTCTATCTAATTGGGTAGATTAACAGGTAACCTAACCAATTAGATCATAGTTATTCATTCAGTCTTCTGACAGGGTCCGCTTTCCTAGTGTTCCTACTCCACTTCGTCTGGTGTCCAGAACACTCGCGTCGGATGTCGTTGGCCCCCGCATCCGACATGGAAATATAAATCCATCGCTTGGTGTGCCTCCCGTCTTCCCGACATCTTTCCTGATACCGGCAGGTTTAGGCTTAGGAAATTAAAGGTTTAGTATGGAAAATACTATTATAAACCAAAATGTCCATGGAAGGATGCTGGCGCCCTCCTCACTTTTTATAATATATCGTTGTTATAAATAACGACCCTCGTGGTTTTGTTAACTTCCTTTGAAAAGATCTTTACACACTCTTACCTCATGAGTAACGTATGATGCACAAGGAAAATGATATCCAGCTTGGCCAAGTCATTTGCTCATGCAGTCACTTTAATCTGCAACAAAGACACAAGTAGATATTATTATCTAAACACGTGTAATTATCAGTTTCTGCTTACTCTATTCATCTGTGTAAATGTGTATTCCTTGAATCTCATATTCAATTACCAACGTTTAATGATTTCGTTGAATATTTCCCACGTAGGTATTGTGATTCATAACAGTTACAAGCCTGAGCCATGTAGTATTCTTTAAGACCGCTTTAAGACATTTAAAGTGATCACCTATATAAATAGCCCTTAGTCACAAATAGTAGAGAGCATTCCGATAGGTAATCTCCAAGCTATGCGTCCGTCAAAATGGATGAAATTGACGAATCTTAGAGCGGTATTGAATGCAGTGTGTTGACTTAGCAGACGAGCACTATGAGAACGCATAGTACCTAACGCTGCTAACAAGTATTGTTTGCAAAGATTTTGACATATACATAGAGGATTGTTTGTGTATACGCGTCTAAGTGCATGTACAATATAGTGCATGTAGAATAGAATAGAATAGAATAGAAAGATTTTTATTTGGTACTCCATGCACACACATCAACTTATACCTAAACAATAAATATAAATAAATACATCTTAATTTAACAAAGAAAACAAAAACAAAAAGAAAATAAATACCACTTAATATATAGGCTGTATGTGTGCGCTGCAGCAACACAAAAGGGTTGTGGCTCAGCACAGTATTACCTTGAAGGGCAACACACTGATTTTCAGCCAAAACCCAGGTAGTACGCGGTACCCAATGAAATATTTTTTAAAACATCAAGTGATTCGTCTGTGTGTAGTTACGTGCTCCACATTTTCAATTACCAATCAACACTACTATTGCATATGCGATTAAAGTGTATGTAATGTTTTCAAGGCAAAAGATTCAAGAGTCTTCGTACGCTGGAAAATGGGCAGCAGCGTTTTCTATTTCTAATTTTACAATACTGCGATCTCCAATCCGCCTGTTAAGCTTGGAGATAATAGCAATGACCTGGGGAGGCCCTCCCATGAGAGGGGTCTCATGGGAGGGCCTCAAGTCCCTGTAGTGTATTGTTATAGGGTGTGATGATGATGATAATGAACTACCATTAGACTTTTTGCTAGTCCTATTCTCTTGATAGATTCTAGAAGGCCATATCAACACCTATTAAACTATGAGTCAATTTCGTTTCAATAACTTGGTACGTACTCTATTGATTGATAGAATTTTTTTGCAGAATACCCAATTTGTCTCAATGGTAATGGGAGTGTCAATTGAGAATCAATAGCATATGAGTACCTAAATGAAAGCAGACTGGGGCGTCAATAATCTGAGCATACAGCCATACATATGCTCAAATTAATGTAAACAGAATATGTCAGTGTTGCTCTGTATTTCTCAGAAGCAATTAAGTAGTTGAAGGCTTGGTATTAATGCTTAAGATTATCTCACGCTACAGGTATTAATGATAAAAGGTCCACATAGAAACGTAGATTTAGTATCCATCAATATCTCGTTGTTTATTAATATGAATTACCAAGTTCATGACACATTTTGCATGGCTTCTTGTAATTATAATATCTACGCAAGACTATATACAATGACCGAGCAATGTCACGGAGATAAAAATAAGTTGTTTTTTACGCTTATCATTTAATTTTACCTGTCCCGGTGTCTGTCCGGGGTAATCAAATCTTGCATTTGTCTCATATCCCGGTTTAAACTAAACTATAAGTGCATGATAAATCCCTCGTGTTAGGGCCTGTTAGATTTGAGTGGGAAAAATTGGAACCTACTCCAAGTTACGGCGACAGGTTAAAGTGACTGTAGTGCCCAGGGAGCCGCAGTAGAAACCAGAAGAGGTCATAGGAACTCCTAAACTAGGTATAAACTCATCGAGTTTGGGCTCGTTTGAAGAGTACTCTGAGTGATCCTATAGTTTCCATCTTTTTCTTTCTAATATTTTTAGCTTTTGTCTAACGTTATACCTTTCTGTTATAACACGATCTCATTGGAATTACTTTGGAACTACTTTTATGTCGAGCATAATTGAAGAAACTAATCTACGCTAATATTTTTTACTTTGTATTGCACTTTTGGTATCGGTTCTTTTTTTTGTTAAAGTTTTTGTTTATCATTGAGGAAAATACCGGACTTGACCTTGACCTCATTTGACGACCTGAGTGGTTGAGTTGGTTAACATCCTGTCTGCTACGCAGAGCTCCCGAGTTCGATTCCCGGCCAGTCAGAAATTTAAGTGATATATTTTAATTTCTGTTCGGGTCTGGGTGTAGTATGTATAATAAGTATGTATTTAAAAACGTTATAAGTAGTTAATCAGCTATTTAACACCCATAACACAAGCTTTGCTTACTTTGGGGCTAGATGGCGAATTTGTCCATGCATAGGTATTTATTTATATTAAAATCAATTTTATCAAAATCGGTCTCGCTGTTTAGGAGGTGTCCAGTAACAACACGCCGACAGTAGCATTAATTATTTAGGTAATTATGTACCGTAAGATTACGAACCGTATGAAAACTGACAAAAATTTATGATGTATGAGTTGACGGAACCACGCTCCGCCGATCTCCTCGACGCTTTGCCATACCGAATTTGACATAGACATAGATATAGACGTATCTTTATTTGGTCCAATAACACATTGAATTTGAACCTATTGTTCATGTAATGTATTTATTTAAAAACTATAATGCTTTAAATTCCAAACGATTAGGTGAATTTTATTACGCGTAGTCGACCGCTTAGATATATCAGTTTAGGGAGGTCACTACTTACGCTTGTGTTATGAGAGATAGTGATGTTTATGTACGTAGATTTGATAAATGTTAGTTTTTTTACACACACATTTATTACACACTTATCAATTAGTACTGAGTACAGCACGCACATATCCGCTGCGGTGATAAGCAGTGTGGCAGTTTTTTGTCACTAAAGCTACCTAAATCATGTCATAAACACGTCGAAATATCTTTTCAGTCGGTACAGTGACGCACACGGTACGAGCAACTTGCTCCATTATATTGGAGTATAGCAAAATGAAAACTTCGGTCATGAAATGGTTACAAATTAACATAATGTTTTAAACTATCGCTGTTATGTCGTCCCGTGACCATGAAGCATTCAACTGTGTCGAAATATCGGGCTACTCGTCAACAATGGTACGCGGTAGGAAACCCGGAACATACATTTAAAATATGGTTACTTTCGTCAATCCCGGCTTATGCCAGGGTTCTTCCTCCACTTGGCCCGGTCTTCTGCATCCTCCCTTCGCATCCGACACAGCGATGTCAATTCATCGCTTCTTGGTTCTCCCGCGGGATCTCTTTCCTGATACAGGTTTTATACAGGCAGGTTTAGAAACCTACTTCTCACGTAACAGGGTATAGCTCAAGGAGAGCGCTGTCTGCACTGCATAGCATAAACTTGGATTGACATCGCTGAGTCGGGACTCGTGAGCCAACGCCGTCAACACGATCATGCTAATTTACTAATTTGTTAAACGAAGTGGAGGAGGAAGAGTAGGAACGGATCCTGCCCGAAGCCAACATTGACTGCTCTGATGATGATGATGACGCTGTGAGTAAACGGAATGTATTTTCTGCACATTTTCTGTATTCCAAACACGAAAGTAGGTACGAGTATATGTGTAAGTCGTCTTGAAAACAAGTGCGCATAAATTGTGTATGTGAAAAGCTAATTGTCTACAACAAAGGCTTACATTATTCAAATATTCGTTATGTTATGTCGCAGTTCCAAAATGCCATCTGTATAAATAGTTTTTGCGTTTCAAGTCTACGTTTCTCACTAATATACATAGCGCACGTAATTCCAAGTTTTCGGCATAGCATATTTTTCATTTTGCTGTCGTGCCCGTCGGCACAAGGCCAAACCCCGTCGGTACAAATACTCGTTCTTACCTACGCTCGGCTTTGTACCTACGTATTGATTAGGTACTTACTCTAGCTATAGCAAAAAAGCAATGTAAATAACCTTAGATACCTATGTATTGCCGAAACCTGTGTAATAATCATCTCGGTGCTAATAGCCCGGTTGTGCTCTCCAGCGTGATCATGCTATGATCCAGGGGCTTGGCTGATAAGGCAATTACAGTGGAGCGACTGCTATATAATTATATATACCCAAACCAGCACAAGCTATTCAATCTTAAGTGTGATATCCGTCACGCCAAAACTGCCATTGTTGTGAAAATCGAGCAGAAAAAGCTTCAATGTTTTTCTTGAGCCACAAAACATAGACATTCACTAACCAAACATTCTTCTCAGCAGCGGTACAGTTAAACTTTCTAACAGACTATGGAGTGACAAATGTGACAAATGTGTCCTATTGTGACGGGAGGAGTGTAGGCCAAATACTTTCTGTGAATTAGGTCCAGACTATTGCCAGGTTACCGTTGCCCTTTTGTTTCGTTGTCAGTCTTTTCTTCGGTCTTTGCTTTGGTCATTAGTTGGACATAGTTGCAGTTGTGAAATATTGCCTCTTATTTACTGACAGGCGAAAGAAAGATTTTAATGGATGGATTTTTGGATGGATTTTAGGTTTATTTTTTAAAACTTGCAGTGTTCTTACTTACATCCCAGAATAATGGGTTAGGGGGTTTCATTTCCATACTTTTACATTATAAAAATGTATTCAAAGGTGCGGCAAATGGGTTCCTATATCTTAATGATATAAAATAAAGTAGTTAAATCGGAAAAACTACAATTCGCTAGATGGCGTTGTTTTGTGATTTCTTTTTCATTGCTTTGTTTTATAATTAATATGTACGTTAATGTATCACGTTTTTTTTGGATACATTTACTAATGGTCAATTGCACACACATACATTAAAAACGTCAAGCCCTTGAAAAATTATAAAAAAAGGTTACATTAAAATTGTATGAAAAGCGTACTCCCTTAACCCGCGACTTCATTCCCGTAAATTTCGGTTATTTTTGGAGCTAAGAGACCTTCCTTAGATTGCCGTCTATTTTCTTACCAAATTTTATCTGAATCTGCTCAGGTTTAGGCGTGAATATAGACAGATAGACTTTACTTAGAGGCTCGGTGGCCGGGTGGTAAGGGTATTTGACTCGCAAGCGAGAGGTCTCGGGTTCGAATCCAACCGCGGCCATGTACCAATGACTCTTTTCTGAGTTATGTACATTAGTTGAATACTCATCGATGCTCTTACGGTGAGGGAAAACATCGTGATGAAACCTGCACATTCAAGCCACTGAATGTGTAACCATGATCCAATCTGGTCAGTTTCCCCTGATAGCAGGGTCACGGAGGTCAGATAGCAGTCGCTCCATTGTAATAACCTGAGCTGCCCAATCCTGGATCATGGTCAAGGCGGACCCCGGGCCCTCGTGTGCGAGAGCACAACCGGGACATTAACGCCAAGATGATGATGATAGACAGACAGACGTCAGACACAGTTACATCCTCATTTTTAAGATTAAATTTGGATAGGACAAAATAAGCATAGAGTCAGAAAGATAAATAAAAATGGATACAGTTGAAAATGCTTTCGAAGTTTAGGTCACTAAAAAGTTTTTTTTTGTGCCAAATTTTGCGTTTTGTGGGTCTCCTAAACTTTTACTATCGCTACAAAGTAGAAATTTTCTTGTACTCGACAACATAGGATAACGAACAGCGCCCTCACAGTCTAAAAGTAGATAAAAAAGGTTTTAAATGGTGTGGTGATATGTTACCACAACAGCTATTACGGTTGTGCCAAATTAGAAGAGTGATGGCTTCAGAAAGTGCAGGACAAGAGAAAGTATGCATAATGGCTCTGCACTGACAGTTTCTCTCCGAAAATCCGTTATATCTACCGGAGTGAATTTGAGCCATTCATTTGAATGGTCCATTGTTACGAATCACACATCTAGTCTAGTCACCTACTAAATGTACGATTTGTAACAATGGCACTATTGCCACAAAGTCCACAAACTAATCTGACCGGTGGCCAAAGCTGGAACTAAGTGTCGCCATTTTGAAATGTCATGTCAATTCTAACAACAGCGACGCTGTCACAGGATCAGATAAGTTTGTTGCACTATACTTTAGTTAATTATTGAGTACTATTGGACCCTGCGCGACTTCGTTCGCGTACACCTACTTCGCACCTACTTACCCATTTTTCTTGGTTATAAACCTTCTTCTTGAATCACTTTCTATTGTTGAAAACCGTATTAAATCCGTTGTGTAGTTTAAAAGATCTAAGCGGACATATATACATACATATCTACACAGATAGGTATACAGGGTCAGACGGCGGGAAGCGACTTTGTTTTATACTATGTAGATGACAGCGATAAATCCATGTTCTGTAAGTGTGACAGTTGGTTTTCTTGCGCATTGTCCATTTCAATCGCATTATTAACTAGCTACGCACAATAGATACTAACTGGAAGCTTTAAGTGATTGAGGTTACTGACCTATGAATGAATAAATGAATTATTTATTGCTTTAAAATGTGGTTTCTATCGTAAGTGAGGAGCTGGCGAATATAAACGGTACAATGACGCTTCTGGGGCGCTATTTTTGAACCGCTCGGATCGATGCGACGATTTTCAATTTCGATTTTCGGCATGAAGAATTCAATATTTCTTAAATTGGCGACACCGAAGGAGTAGGTACGGTTCAAAAATAGGGAAATATATAGAGTATTTCAAGAATACTTTTTTTTTTTTGAGTTTTTGGGCCCGCGGAATACGAATCTCAACTCATTTCTAATTAACACGGCCTATAACTGTAATGAAATTGAATCCAAAGTTCGTGGTCTCAATCATAACAATTACAATATAGTTATATAAACGTATTTTAAACTGAGGTTTGGCCGCACCTTTAGAAGTAGATCATTCTAAATGGATAAAGTTTTCTCGTGTTTCATTCCGTCATGAATTCATGGTCAACCTAGTCGTCAATTATACTAACTTTAATAACTAATGTTATTTTTACCTTATCTATGAACCATTTGAATGAAACTATTTCAATTTTTTACTGCTCCTGTGTAATTATATCTACCGTTTTGTTCGCCAGTTCCTCACTCCTAACTAGCTTTTTCACGTAACTTCGTCCATAAACGATGACATAAAGATTTTCATGGAATTGTTGATGGGAAACTGACGAATTCATGAAACTGGCTACTTAGGAACTGATGAGTGATAACCTGACCCCCACTGGTCTATAACCTTATTTATAATTATTAAAATAGCTGTGAATTGATAAACTGGGTACTTATCTTATTGCATGCATTTCATGTTACCTAAGTAGGTATTGAGTAGGGTTGCCAAAGTTTAGGAAAAATACTGGAAATTACTATTTATGGCGGCTTACACCAAATTCTTAAACTCACTAAAGCTGATACTTAAACAAAAACTTCATAAAAAAACATGGAACGTAAATTTTAAAAACGTTTAAAAAATCTTCTAAGTCTATGTTTTTATTAGAACTATTCTTTTATTATGAGTATTTCTATGGGGTTTTTAACTTGTATGACACCCTTAAGTCGTACTATGCTACCGGAGACCACATACACAATAGTTAAATTTTCTGAAATTACCTAGGTAGGAAGATAAGTGTATTTTTGACCAAACGGCTCTTATTATACCCGACAAACGTGTTGTCACTGTGTATATGTGGCTACTGTATGTTTTTCCATGAGTATATAGTATCTGGACTGAAAATATAGTAGAATGCAATATCATATACTAGATGTGGCAACCCTAGGCTAGAGATATGTAAAGTCTCTGTGACCCATGCCTATATAATCTCTTAAGCAAACTGGGTACCTATCTCATTATATGCATTGCTTCTTACCGTTGCAACAGTAGTTATATTTCCTATCTCGCACTAATCTTTAAGGCGACTCCGAAGTAAGCTGCGAGCAGTATAAATACCTACATAAATATTAGGTACCTACCTAGGTAGGTAGGTTAGGTTACCTATGAAATTGGTATTTTGTATGGCGAAAATTACGGAGACTGTAATTATCGTTCAAGCATTTTTTTCAATATCTTGGAGATGGCAAATCCGATTAAAATGAAACTTTGTAAATATAATCACACAACATTTGGATAACTTGTGCATACCACTAACTACCCTCTTCACAACATTCAACCTGCACGGCTAGCACAAGAGTGCTCACGCGCGCGATAAGCGAGAAATAGCGCGACATAGCTACTCCTATCTCTTTCATCTTGGGATCGAGAGAACGAAACAAAGCTCTGTCGCGGTGCGAGCTGTGTCGCTGGCACATTTGTGCTACCCGTTGAAGAGGCAAAATTGTCGACAACTGAAAAAGGGGTATTTTTAACTTGCTTGTCGGCTTGACGACTTCTAACCATCATACTATCTTTTCGAATTCAAATATTTTTTTATTATATTTTATGTAAAATTAAAAATATTTTAGCGAAAACGAAAACCGAAAATTTCATAGGTAAGGACCACTCATCCACTCACTCATACATATTCTTCCCTTGATTTCTTTGGATAATACTTACCATTGTCGTGCGTGCTCGAGTTTTATAATTTATTTAAGACAAGACTTTTGTCTTTTATAACTTATAACTTACTTTACAAAGTTCTTGCCACAAGTAATTGTCGGTGTTTTTAAAAGAAACAAACTCATATAACACGTCTTCGCTATCACGGATGCCAATCAGCGAGAGTTCAGAGGATTTTTACGATCTGTCTGACATCAATTAGACTTGTTGTGTTGTATGACAATATGTAATTTATTGACGTACTGTCAGTATATCGATTAATTGTACCTACTGCTGGTACCTATTACTCTTAAGAAAGTATTAAATTATGTAAGTAACGTACGTTTCAAAATAAATAGATGAAAGAAGAGCACGACAACGTTAAGGTCCACAGAAATCTGAATAAATTTACTTTTTTAAATAAATATAGGAATCTATCCTATATTAATACATAAAATAAGTCAATACATTTGGATTTCTGTGAATAAAATGTACCGTTGTGCTCTACTTTTGTCTTGTTCTACTGGAACGTGCTTTATGCGGTAGTGTGGTGACAGTCACATTAATTGTTTTTATTTACGGTTGTTGTACAGTCAACAGTATATTGACCTACACAAAACCAGTATATGATGAGCTATGGTCTCTATAGACCTACATAACATGTTAGACCCTCTCAGACTAGTTATGGGTAGGATTTGCAGTCTTCCAAAGCAAACAATGCGTCAATTCGCTCTGTATGATCGAATCTTTAGAGGAGACCATCTCCCGCGTAGAAACGAAATTGGATACAATACCACAAATTTTTTGACGCGGTCGCGGTGGTCGAAACTGAAACTAAGTGTCGCCATTTCGAATTGTCATGTCAGCTCAAACAACAGCGACGCTGTCACCGGGCCAGTTAAGTTTGTTGCGTTAAGAGCATTAATTTGTCAATGATCCATAACACTTGCCATACGATGAGATGGATTCAGGGCACAATGTCACATTGTTCTCTTTTACACAAATGAATGGGTCTTGACCTATAAAAAGACGCATGAGAACAGTATGCATGTAAACAAAATTAAAATTGAATTAATAAATAAATATGCTTGGACAGTTCACACAGCGCCATCTAGTCCTATGTTAACCGATACTTAATATCAATAACGGATAAAATATTACAAACAACGCGTTTATGAATTATGTCCAGGTTTAGCTATTTTGATTGGCCTATAATGTTTTCGAGGCAAAAGATGCAGTCTCCGTAGGCGGGAAAATGGGCAGCAGTGTTTTCCATTGTTATATTTATAATACTGCAATCTCCAACCCGCCTTCCAAACGTGGAGATTATGGCAATAACCTCCCCTTTCGTGGGAGAAGCTCTAGGTCCTGCAGTGGACCGTTATCACAATGATGATGAGTGTCTGATACAGAAGAATAGTAGGTGCCAATGTACACCAATGTGGTCAGCTAAGTCGTTGTAAGTGTGACTACAGTACTTTGTAAGTACAGTGGGTAGCCACTAGAGACCTCCATTTGACAGTTCTGAAATTTACTGGCTATGTATGGGCTTTTTTTTCTGAAGTAAATAAATATGCTTGGAGGACAATTCACACAGCGCTATCTAGCCCCAAAGTAAGCAAAGCTCGTGTTATGGCTGCTAGATAGCTGATAAACGACTTATATATTTTTTTTAAATCTTGTGTTATGGGTGCTAGTAAACTGATAAACTACTTATATACTTTTAAATACATACTTTCAAACCCGTTACAGAAATTAAAATTCATCATTTCAAATTCTGGTCGGCCGGGAATATTCCCATAACCTTTGCGTGGGAGACCGGCATGTTAACAAAATAAACCACTCGGCACTCGGGTCGTCATGTAATTTTCATTTCTAATTTCTTGGAAACAACAAATCTGATTACAATGAACTTTGTAAGTATAATCAGAATTCAACTCCATACTCAGAAGATGGTTGGTCCGTGACTTGTATGAGTATTACTTAAATTTGGGGTGTAAAACGGCGGAACTGTGCGTGGCATTGCGTGCCTAATCATCATCATCATCCTATTGTTTATCCCGGCTTCTGCCGTCCGCTTTCCGACTCTTTCTTCTCCACTTTGCCCGGTCTTCGGCATCCTCGCGACGTAGGCCGTTGGCTCTCGCTTCCGACTCAGCGATGTCAATCCATCGCTTCTTGGGTCGCCCACGGGGCCTCTTTCCTGGTACCGGCAGGTTCATCAATCATTGCGTGCCTAAAAACGCTGCTAAAATCACAATAACAGATTTAATAACTCATCGTGTCAACATGACAGATAACAGCATGAAATTCTCAAACTAGCTTTATGTATTACATACGTAAGTAAATTGAGATTATTTAAGAGCAAACCTAGCGAAGGTACGCCACATAAAATACGTGTTAGTATGTGAAATTTTAGTGTTCATTTTCAGGTCATCCAAAAATAAATAGTTGGCAAAGATACATTGAGAATGATATATCATTTTAAAACTGCAGTGTTTTGGATATTATAAAAATATATAATACTAGCTTTTGCCTGTGACTTCTTCTACGTCAAATGATTTTAGGGAAGTGTAGCTTTTTCCGAAAGAATAGTTTAATTGACCTCCCTAATGCATGAAAGCTAGTAGGTAGTACGGAAAGGTCAAGCTGTGGTTCTACATTAGATGATTCAGTTTCCGAAACGAATTATACCCTATACGTTGCCCAGGCTTAATATCTTTACAATAAAAAATGTTTCATTCAAATCCTTCCAGTAGTTCCGGAGATTGTACAAACAAACAAATGGACAAAACAATTTTTTTTTGTTTTATTTTGTCATCGCCCAAAAAATATATTCAGTGAACAGACACAGTTTTTTTACTGTTTTATCATATGTATACCAAACGTGTACCACAGAATAGTACTTTCCTAATAATAATCGCCTTGGCAATATCCTAGTTCTCTTGCACGCGAGGGGTCAGCCTTGGTCATGATCTAGAACTCTATTAGGTAACCATTACAGTCCCAGTCCTTTCTCAAACAGCCATAATCACTGCTGTTATTTCATAAGAGAGCTTTTAAATCATTGTGACGAAAACTTTGGCGAATGGCGGTTGACCAATCTCAATTTAGGCCGGTGTGGCTTTGAGCGCTGTGTTATTAATCTGTCTAGTCTGTAGTGTTGTCTGTTTGTGCTTATTTGTATCGAGCTGTTACGCTTTCGCTGGTTTAATATGGTTTCCGTCATGTAAAGGCGTTCGCACATAGGTGTTTGCAACTGTTGCAAACAGTTTAGTTTTTAACCACGACGAAAACGATACTAATGACAGAAAGCTTATTATATTCTTTGTAAATAAACGCGCAGCTCCCGCACAGTCACCGTACAGCAATCGTGTCCCACTCGCATCGTCGTCATGCATTGTATGGTCACCGCGTCGTGTGCGCTAATAGGGTAGACTGCACGTTTTCTGTCCGGTTGCTACGCGGTGACCATGTGGCCACGATTCGTGTGTATTTTCTGTCCGGTTGCTACGCGGTGACCATGTGGCTACGACGCGTGTGTATTTTCTGTCCGGTTTGCAAGCGGTGACGGTGAAATAATTGTGACCAAAATTTCTGAATGGCGGTTGAGTAATCGCAATTTAGCCCGGCGTGGGCTGTGTTATTAGTTTGTGTTTATTTGTATCGAGCCGTTACGCTTTCACTAGTTGTAATATAGTTCCCGTCACGTAAAGGTGTTCCTGCATCGGTCTTTGCAACTGTTGCGAACAGTTTAGTTTTTAACCTCGAAGAAAAAAGTGGGTATTAGACTCCATACAGATGTACACGATTTTGTATGATTTGTCAATAACGAATATGGATTTTTTTATTCTATGCTCTGACAAACGTGCAGACAGCCCACTTGCTGTTAAGCGGTAACTGTCGCCCATAACATCTACGATTATTAAAAAATGGACACTGTGAGGACTAAGATGAAATGCCTAATGCCTGTAATTGCGCTGGCTACCTTATCCTTCAAACCAAAACACAACAACGCAAGCACTATTGCTTGGCGGCAGAAATAGATAAGGCGGTGGTACTCACCCTTGTGCAAGGTAACTAATGTCCGTTAAAATATCTATTGGCTAGAAAATGAGCGAACAACCTCGACAAAAATGGCTTTCAAATAAAGAAAAAAGGAAATCGGTCCATTTGTTAAGGAGGTACAATGCCACAGACCGACACACTCATACACGCCCATGGACTTATTATTATGTAACGATACGTCCATGTACACGCCTGACTGTGTATTACAGCCTTACCTATTCTTGTTGCTTAGCAACAATGCTTTCATTGTTGTGTTCCAGTTTGAAGGATATAATAGCCAGCGCAATCACAGGCATGAGGCGTTTCATCTTAGTCCTCACAGTGACACATTTTAGTTACCTGCAACCTAAATGCGTGAATCGTGTATGTTATTGTCGACGGTTACCGCTTACCATTAGGTGGGCTGCGTGCTTGTTTGTCACAGCGCGTATAAAAAAACCTTAATTTAAAGTGCATTTCGTTTTTAGAAAGTACTTATTATGCTCTGTCACCTACCTTCTAACCAAACCTCCATAAATATTGACGCGAGGTGCAGGAACAGGAACAGACAGCTGCCGACTGAATGCATGCCTATACCATAAATGTATTATATGCTGGTAACCCTGAAAGTAGTTTTATTTCTATGTCCGTTCACACACAGCTGACGGACTGTACACCCGTACCCGTGAATTTAAAGGGTGTTCAGCGGGAATTTTTCAAGTTTAAATCATCGTTACTCGTTTATTAGAGGGGATAGGTGCGCGGGAGGGGTAGCGTTCGTTGCGTCGTCTTTGCGGATTTGTTAGTAACTATGAGTCATTGGGCGGGAGCGCCCCGCGCGTTTGCGGTAGAGCAATATTTAAAGTGTGGGGAATCGTTGATTCGAGCGCGCCGTGCTTTCTGTTCCCACTTTGATATTCGGCGATTAAACGATGGTCCGAGCACGCAGCTTATATGGTCGTGGGTGCAAAGATTTCAACAAGATGGGACAACGGTTAATAGGCTGCCAGCAGGACCGTCTACGTCAGCAGCAACGCCAGAACGTGTCGCACAGGTGCGACCAGAAATCGTTAGAAATCCAAGGAAATCAGTGAGAAAGATTGTGGCCTCTACAGGCATTATGAAGTCGACTGTGCATGTGATTTTGAAAAAATAATAAAAGTGCATCCATATAAAATGCAAATTGTCCAAAAACTAAATGACAGCGATTATGTTTTAAGAGAAACGTACGCCTTAACGATGTTGAAACGTTTTCGGACCCCCAGATCACTTGGCAACATATTGTTTAGCGATGAAGCTCATTTCCACATCGGAGACTATGTGAATAAACAAAACATGCTTTACTGGAACCCCGACAATCCAAGGGAACGGCATCAAAAGAGTTTGCACTGCCCTAAAACACGGTATGGTGTGCGATTTCAGCTCATGGAATAATCGGTCCATATTTTTTCAATCAGAGAGAAACTGTCACTTCTTCGGTATACTGCCGTATGATTGATGAGTTTTTGGTACCGCAATTGCAAGTGTTTCACGGGCGCAACAACAGAACTCATTTTCAACAAGATGGGGCAACTCCACACACTACCAGGGTGTCAATGTTGAGGTTAAGGAAAATTTTCCCTAGAAAATTAATAAGCAAGTACGGAGACATACCCTGGCCACCTCGATCGCCGGATTTGACGCCATGCAATTTTTTCTTGTGAGGTTACTTCAAGTCCAAAGTGTACTGCAATAATCCCCATATCATAACTGCCCTACAAGAAAATATCCGGCGTGAAATCGCTGCCATTCTCCCAGAGCTTTGTTCTCGCGTACTTGCCTATATGAGGGTTCGCTTACAAGAGTGTATTGCGAGAAATGGACGTCACTTGGAAGACATTATTTTTAAGAAGTGAAATCTGCAGACACTTGTTACATTTAAAAAATATTCTAAACTTATTCTTTAGTTTAAAATTTAATATTGAAATCAAAAAATTCCCGCTGGACACCTTTTAGAAGTAGTATACCCGTCGATCGATGCTATATTGTACCATACCGGACACCACAGATAAGGTAACAACACCACATAGTCGAAACACAAACGACGTATATAGTTAATATTTATATATACTAAATAGTTTGTTTCAATTAAAACTAAATTGTACAAACAACACAACTAATTGATTAGCGCCCAATTTAGATTTTGGTGTAGTATCGAAACTATTAAATAAATAATAAATAAATATTCGTGGACAAATTCACGCATCGCCATCTAGCCCCAAACTAAGCAAAGCTTGTACTATGGGTGCTAGATAACTGATATACTACGTAAATACTTTTAAATACATACTTATTTTACATAGAACACCCAGACCCGTAAGAGTAATTAAAATTTATCATTTCAATTTCTGCCCGGCCAGGAATCGAACCCGGGACCTCTTACGTAGCAGACTGGCATATTGACCATTGAACCACTCAGGTCGTATTGCTATGGTTAGATAAAAATACGTGTGGTACTCGGGGACTGCCGCGATAAAGCTATTGCATAGCATTTTTTATCAACTTATGCAATTTTAATAAGTACCTTCATTCAAAAAATTTGAACAAAATGAACGATATTACGAGTTTGATCGAACGATCATCGAATTTCGCGCGATGTACATTTATATAGATATAATGTTACTTTAATACTAACTATTTTTGGATTACCTTATCGAACTCACTCGTGGACGCGGCCAAAAAGCCCGCTGTCTCACCTAGCATTGTGTCTTAAAGAGATAGAATCAGTTATGAGCAGTTAGCAGCTAGTCTACACGCATACGTCTAGTCGCACGCACACAAACACCGTGCCGAAGTCTGCCGAGCTGAAACGACGTTAGACGGCTTTCAACGCCGCACCGCTGTGCCGGTCGGAGTGGGGGGTGTTCGGTTTTTTTCGTTACGGAATTTCTTGATTCGGTGGCCGCGCTCAAAGCCCGCGATAAAAGCTATGCAATAGCTTAATAAATATTTGTAACTCATTACAAGGTTTTCGTTTAGTCTATTTTATATGTATCACTGTAAATTTTTGGTATTTCATATTAGTGTATATTTTTATTATAACTGTAAATATTTTATGTGTACCTTAATAAATGTTTATGTTACTATTGCTCCTTTTTATGTGCTGAATTTGGCAATACCGTTGTCCCATTCGTTTTGATTGTTTCATTTATTCTTTATGACAACTTGGAACAGTTGGTTTAGTTTGGCTGATGGTAATCGACATGTACGATTTTAATTAAAACAATAGTTAATTAATGAAAGTTCCCTATGTCCGCCCAACTGGCCCAATCAGAATCAGAAGCAGAAGCAACTCTAAAGCGTATCAAGGGCACACGAGATCGCAGATTCTGATGATGATGGCGTGTAGATAATTATGGTTATAGGTATCCAGTTCCCGTTATGTAAAAAGTGAGATGAAAATTTGAAAACAAAATTTGAGAGAGAATGGTAGGTAGGTATATAAGAGAATGGTTGAGGGGAACACATGACCCCCCCAACGACCTGTCGAGCGCTCTGAACCTCCTCCTGGAGGCTCAGGTCGACCCGACAAAGCCACCACAGCAGCGGGACCCCCTTCAGGGGTCACGCTATAAGTTCTCCAGTGTACGCTCCGTAAGGAGTGACGCTGAGCGCACCCCGTCCCTACGGGGTGTAGCATCCGATGAAACCTGAAAGGCCCTTCCGGCTACAGGTGCTCCCAGGGGGTGTTTAGTACGTATGCGCCTAGGTTCTTTTTGGCGAGTCGTGCATAACCAGCTGGCCGGCCAGCTGGTACTCATGAGAGTTCACCTCCTCCCTCCCAACCGTTATACCGGAGGGTGCCCATTTCCACTTGCGTTGGGCGCAAAAAAAAAAAAAAAAAAAAAAAGGGAACACATCCCCTTCCATTTCGCTTAGTGTTCTTTTGAACGAGTCTCCACACCGTTCAGTTGTAAACATTTAGAAAAATCCCCTGTGGAAGCAATTTAGTGTCATTTAGTATGAAATATTGCCTGACCGACAGAAAAAGTCAGAAAACCCTCTATATATCTAATCAAATATTTCCTAAACTACTGAACATATTTTAATGAAACGAAGCTAGGAAATAAAAATAAATTAAAATCTCGATTATACTCGCTTATAAATAAAGAACCCCCATCGTAATTGGTCTATTTGTTACGGAGTCACGATGCCATTTACACTCAAACTTGGAAGGGTAAGTAGTGTAAACCAAATTATAATAATATAAATACGAAAGTAATTCTGTCTGTTTTCACGCCTAAACTGCTGATCTGATTTGGCAATTTAGAAAGGAGATAGATTTTACACTGACGAAGTCGTGGGCCGTTTGCTTTGAATAGTACCAGTGGGTACCTAGAGCTCTGAGTAGTAAATATACACACAATATTATAGCTTATAAAACACAACGATACTTTCACTTATAATCAGAAAGGCAAATTATTAGCAAAGGCAACCTTATCGCTACCAGCGATCTCTTAAAACCGACACCTTACCGCATACCTTATTTGAAATTTCTCATCGAATTTTCAAAGATGTCTCAGCACGTCTCGTCGAGGCAAGTTGTGACCAAAATGCTGGTCTTTATTTAGCACAGCGTTTAAGCATTGCCATTCAACGTGGCAATGCCGCCAGCATTTTAGGCACCTTGCCTAATGGCAGCGGTTTATTAGATTAGTTTATTAATTATTATAATTCTTTTTAGTTTTAGATAAATTTAGTTTCAGATTAACCTAGTTTTATTTAGTTAGGTTTTGTTATATTTTAAAGAATAACACTTTATACTTTGTTTGATTTTGAAATTAAATTAACTTCGAGGCGGAATAAAAAGAAACAATAAAACATTTCGACAATCTGTGTCAGACAATCAGCGTGATTGGCGTCGAAACACTTCGCTCAGTCGGTAAATATTTTTAAAATAGTAAGTGCTAGTGGCCTTGTTTCAGTTTTGTCACAGCTACTCTGTAGTCTGTAGAGTTTGAGACAGCGGCGCTGATATATAGGTATTCACTAAAATTATCTTCAAATGTGTATTATTCCTGTGAAGTACGAGCGTCGGTGGCCGAGTGGGTAAGGTATCCGACTCGTAAGCGAGGGTAATCGGGTTCGAATTACTACGGCCATGTAGTAATTCGAACTCGGTTGAATGCTAACCGATGCTGTTACCGTGAGGGAAAACATCGTGAGGAAACCTGCATAGTCAGGCGACTGAATGTGTAACCATGATCCAATTTGGCCAGCTTCCCCTCTCATCAGGATCACAGAGGTCAGATGGCAGTCGCTCAAATTCAATCTGTACTGTGGTGTGCTCCACTGAGCAATGGAAAACCTGATATGCCCAATCCTGGATCATGGTCAAAGCGGTCCCCGGGCCCCCGCGCGCGAGTACAAAACTAGGACATTAACGTCAAGATGATTAATTTTATTTTAGAAACACTATTGATTTATCGATTGGCGCACAGTAAATTTGGATTGTTGCGTAAATACGACATAAATACGCCATAAAAGTGATAAAAGAGAGCTCTGTCTATAGATACGCATCTATAAATTCAATCTATTTAATGGGTAGCAATCATTATCCTCTGATAAACTATCATTAAGAAGATAAGTTTGCTAATATGTAATGTTATCATCAGACAGGCCGTAAGCTTGTTTGCCACCTTTTTTATACTACACAGCGACAAACGAGCAGATAGCCCACCTGATGGTAAGTGGTAACTGTCACCCATAACTCTACGATTCATGCATTTAGGTTGCAGGCAACAAAAATGCAGAACCGCAAGTGCGTTGACACTGTGAGGACTAAGATGAAATGCGCCATGTCCGTAATTGCGCTGGCTACCTTATCCTTTAAATAGGAACGCAACATGCAAGCATCGTTGTTTGGCGGCAGAAATAGATAAGGCGGTGGTACTCACCCAGGCGGACTCCTTAGGCTTTTCAAAACGGAGTTGCTCATCTAAAATTAGGCCCAGGTTTCGTGCCTCACCAACGCGCTGAATAGGTTGATTTTGGATTATTACGTTTGCACCCTCTTCTGAAATTTTACTAATTTGTTTTGTGGTACCCAAAATCATAACCTTTGACTTGCTTCCATTTATAAGCAAGGAATTACACTTCGCCCATTGTGCTATTCTGTCCAAGTCGTCGTTTAACTTTGAAACGGCCGAGTCCACGTTGAACATATACGTTGAACTATTGTTATAAACTTGTTGCTTTATAATATTTATAAATAGTATCAGTATTGGTATGCGGACATACGGTATTGTCATACTAAGAAATAGTTAACCAGATACTTACGATAAATCCATATGACCGTAAGTTACCTAATGTTTTGGTCAATAAATAAATAAGAATTTATTTAAAATACGTCAATATAATTTACATAATTAAAAAATTAACTTAAAACTAAATATCCGTACAACTTCGTCATAAAACTTAAACTAGATGTTTAACCCACTCTTTGCCATTCCCGGTGCAAAGGTGCTCATAACACTAGCAGCGTTGCCACGCTGAATGGCGATGGACATCCTCTGCAACAGGAATGACCCAGAGCAAATAAATAAATGTGAATAATGTGGTCAGCTTCTTCATTGTATGACTGTACATTGCAGCATCTCCAACCCGCCTGCCAAGCGTGGAGATTATGGCAACAACCTCCCCTTTCGTGGGAGAGGCCCGAAGTCCTGCAGTGGACTGTAATGGGCTGTGATGATGATGACATTGCAGCATATCAATATCTACAAATCACTACAAAGTCTTCAAAAGACGTTTGTCTATCTGAACGCCATAAACGCCATAATATTACGCCATAGCCTTTGAAACGATTTTGAAAATTTTTTCAATAAAAACAAGCTATACTCTTTCCGAGTGTCATAGGGTACTTTATGTCCCAGAAAAGTAACAGGATTACGATATCCCACGGGATATGCGAATTATAGAATGTATTGAACGCCGGCGAAACGTGGCGGACCACTTGTTGTAATTATAAACAAGTATAAATCATTAAATTTAAAACAATTTACATTTAATTACATTTTGTAAAACAAAATTTCACGTCTCGTCTGTCTGTCTGTTTACGATAAACTCAAAAACGATTGAACGAATTTTCATGCGGCTTTCGCCAATATATATTACATAGTGATTTATAAGGAAGGTTTTAATATACCTACAATTTGTTAAGGTTACTCTAGGTCGACAACTTAACTGGTGTATCGCCTGCGCGGTTCGGGGGGCAGAGTGGGTGACGTCATGTGACGTTTCGGGGCTGAGCGTGGGGGCGCGGGGCAGGGAGCTCAAGTGAAGTTTCTCAGTGCGCTCGCAGACTCCGCACAGCGCGGTTGATTATTTTGTTACGAACGCTCGGAACAACGCACACGAGGTTAATTTGCCGAAGATAAATCCTGAGATGGAGGCTCGAAAATGTTCGCTAAGAAAATAGTTTAAAAAATTTGCTAGACACAAGATCCCTTTCATGCTCAAGCACACCATCACATCGCAATTGTGCTGTCCGTCCACCCGAAAAGTGTAGGTTTCCTAAAGGATTCAATGGGCACGCCTCTCTCTGGCAAGATGAACCGACGACCTGTTCGCCGGTACCTGGACGGGTAAAGGTTGCGGGTACCAGCTGGATGCCGGCGGCACAGAACCGGCCTTTGTGAAGATCTCTGGGGGAGGCCTATATGCCCAGCATTGAAATATCTCAATTCAATAAAAAATTCGGTTAAGTCACTTTATGTTACAGATATATGACACATATATGACATAACAGGCACTTATTTCTAGAAAGAAAACTTTACTTTTTTTGCACCAAATTATAAATCGAGGTTTAGTTTTACAATTTGCCATTGGCAAATATTAGGTTAGGTTAGGTTTCTCGTCTCGGGATATAATATCTTGGAACAAGTTCGGGCATAATCTCGTGTGCATTCTTTTTCCGAGAAACGTCATCGAGTGACGTTTCGCGGAAGAAAATGCACACTGCCCCGCGCCCCGCACCCCCGCGTTCATCACCGAAAAATCAACCTCCCACCTACCTCACTTTCCGCAGTTAGTTACTACCCGTGCGAAGCAATACAATACCACAAACTATATGTAAATGTATTTGAACTGACATGTCAATGCCAAAAACAGCGCCACCCGTCACCTGGTCAGATAAGTTGGTACCACTACACTATTTCCGGTGAGTGTCATAGGTATTGTAAGTGGAATAAATTATCATCTTGGCTTTAGTGTCCCGGTTCGTCGTTCGGTGGTATCGCGCGCGACGGCCCGGAGTCCACCTTGACCGTGATCAAGGATTTGGCAGATCAGGTAATTACACTGGAGAGACTGCCATTTGACATCTGTGACCCTATTATCAGAGGAGTCTGACCAGATTGAATCATGCTGGTTACACATTCAGTCACCTGAATGCGCAGGTTTTATTACATTACTTTCCCTTACAATAAGAGCATCCGTTAGTGTTAACTATGTAAAGGTCTATGGTACATGGCGGCACTGGGATTCGAACCCGGAACCTCTCACCGACACTGTAAACGGAATAACAATCTGATTTATATTTTACATTATCACCTACTTGAACTCAGGAATGTATTAACAAAAAACAAAACAATGAAGCGCCATTGCGCACAAGTTGATACCCATTCGAAGTTAAGCCTGCTTTCCAGCGTGCGTGGTTATGCAGATTTTCGCGCACGGAGGACGACCGCGGACCGCCATGTATCATATGTGCGTAATTCTGCAGATTTTATCACGCACAGCGGATGACTACGGACGACCCCGTACCACGCACCGATTGCTTTCCACGGTGCGTAATTCTGCAGATTTTATCACGCACGGCGGATGACTACGGACTACCCCGTACCACGCACCGATTGCTTTCCACGGTGCGTAATTCTGCAGATTTTTACGCACGGCGGATGACCATGGACGGCCACGTACCACGCACGCACATGGCTACGCTACCGCTCGCGCGACCACGCGTGTTCACGCGACACTCTTTCCACGGTGCGTTGGTGCGGCTGGTCCGCGTCCGTCCATAAAATGACGCACCGTGGAAAACAGGCCTAACATTAATAATTTTAACTTTTATTTCGGATTATTTTTAATCTCGGAAAAATTATACCCCCCCACGAGATAGTTGAATATTCATACTGTAATCTTTTAAATGTTTTTCATTTAAATATTTGTTCTTTGCCACCCTAGAAAATATTGTATAGCTTTGCCGACCAAAACAACGTCTCCTATTTTGGGGGTTGTTGTGAGGTGCGTTTCGTGTTCCGTAATCAACAACAATCAACATGCGACTCACCCGAATGCCTTTCCCTTTAAGCTGCGTAGTTGCAAACCCTTTACCACTGCACTGCGCACAAAAATTTGCAAACACCACTCTCACACACAGCGTCCACAAAAACCTCCGTTCTAAAGTGCCACGTCAAAAACTACACTGGCTGGAAAATGTCATGCTCAAATATCCAAAATATAAAATTGTTTTCTTCAATTCGAAATACAAATTAAGATCGTCGTATCAGTTCGCTCCAAAAGCGCGGGAAAACGAACGACGCGGCAATGCGAGTTGCGCGTACGCACCGACTGACTGTGATGGCGGGAAAACAGCTCCTAACCTATCGTGAAAGGCCAGCCGCTGAATGCAGCGGCTGCCAAATTCACGGCCACGGACAAGGGTTCGAATAATCGGTGTTACAGCACTGTTAAAGTGAGTCACTCTCTCAATGTTGTATTGTTTGTTTGGTTTTGATTGTGCAGTGTCAATGTCGACTTTATGTAGATCGAGGCGATTTTGACCACGGCTTTCACCTGTATTATACTTTCCATGCGAAAAGGTAACAAACACACACACACAAACTATCGTATTTACTTTTAATATTAGTAGATTCTTTGCGGCAGATACTAAGCAAAACATGTTAGTATTAATAATCACCTTGGCGTTAAAGTCCCGGTTGTGCTCTCTCACGTAAGGCTCGGGGTCCGCCTTGATCATGATTCAGGATTTAGCAGATCAGATAATTACATTGTAGCAACTGCCATTTGACTTCCGTGACCCTGTTACAGGGGAACCTAACCAGATTGGATAATGGTTACACACATTCAGTCGCCTGAATGTACATGTTTCATCACGATGTTTCCCCTCACCGTAAGAGCATCGATTAAGTAGTGTTCAAGTAATGAAAAGAGTCATTGGTACTTGGCGGAGCGTGGGGTTCGAACCCGCTATCTCGGGGTACGAGTTAGATCCATTAACCATTAGGCCACAGAAGCAAGCGAAATATGTATTATACTTATTATAAAACTATGCTAAACGTGAATGGTAATGGATGTTTATATTGTTTGAAGCGTGTATGGATATAATATGATAACACGGTTTGTAGGTATGAACTCTTGCAAGGTACTCAGATTGAGATAAGACCTATTGTGTAATAGCTGCCAAGTTAGATATAATATGAAACACACGTCGTTTATTGTTTTGTTAATGAAAACATCCCGCAAACTAAATTTATAATTGTCAAATTATCATCAACATCACGACATGGGGGGTGTCAAGATTAATGTGCATAAAAGTGGATGGTGAGGTGGTCGAAATTTCGAATTTGTCAAAAGACCCGGGGGAAATTGGGGAAATTAGGGGGTATTAGCCCTTAAAATCGGAATCGATTACACGGCGTGGGCGGTGTGAACATTATATGAGTCTATGACTCCGAATATTTGGTATATTGGTTCCTACAGTCCGAATTGATTACATGGCGCGAGTGGTGCGACATTTTTGAATTCTGACTAAAAAGAGCTGGTGCAAAGTTATTAAAGGAAACCAATAAATGACCAAGCGCAGACAACACGCCGGTTTGAACCTCCTGACCCCCCCCCTCTTCGCTACGCCCATGATCACCACTAATCTGAACTAAATGGCCTACTTTCTTCAGTCGTAGACTTCAGGGTAAGCTGTTGTTGAAATAATGTAATGAGAAGCGAACTTTATTTATAAATGGATGGCATCATTCGTCAAAGAAGCAAAAGAATTTACAATGTTTTAAAAACAAGGCTTTATAGAAAACGACTGATCTTAATGGGCAGTTGGGAAGAAAATAAATTTAAATATTTGAATTTGAACAGGTTTTAAGATGTTGGTAGGCAAAAGAACTTAGAATGTACAGCCAATGTTGTAGTATACAAATATAAAAAATTGAAATAATTAATATGCAATAATGATTTTAGGAAATCGAAACATGCCTCTGCCTGCACCGCGATTATTGTATCTAAGCCAAAGCTGCATTTAGCGCTTGAAACGCTATCTTGGCATCTGCGCGGGCGACCCTCCCCCTCCCCGCCTCAGCCCCCTCCCTTCTCAACGCGACGTAAACAACACAATAACAATGTTCATAACGCAATCGTTTTTCATGTTGAAGTTTTGAAACTATAATTATCTGGCACATACTTTCGACACAAAAATATAACAAACGATATGCTGTCTGTGACAAATGTTTCTAGACTGATGAAAAAAAAATGGCGCAGACAAATTAGGAAAGCCGACCCACATAACGAGGGATAGTGCGTGGAAGAAGAAGAAGATAAAATAAGGCTGGATAGATTGTTCTTGGGTCGGAATACGTAACGATGATCCAATCTGGTCAGGGTCCTCTGCTCAACAGAGTCACGGAGGTCAGACCAGCAAAGCAAAGTCAATACGGCATAAAATGACTACGTTTTGTTTAATTTTTTAAATACTAATGATCATTATTTTCGTGGTTTGCTTATTGCGCAGTAAGAACAAGTATTGCATGTTTCTTTTTTTTACATATGTACCTACACACTTAGCTGTACAGTCAACCACAGACATTTTAACGTGAAATAAAAGTAAAACAAACAAAACTGTTTATATTTTTTGGTAAGAGTTTAAAACTATTATCAATTTTCAATTTTGAGACCTATGTCGTGGGCATTAGCCTCACTGAAAACCCTCCGGCCACCATCACAAAATGACAGACTAATGAAATCACCAAACTCACGACCAAGGATGATGAAGACCGAGCCAAGTGGACCAAGGGAGAGCGAAAGAGCAACCCGGATATAACGCCAAGATGATGAAGAATGAAATGAAATGAAAAAATATTTGTTACGTACTGTTGCGGTTATTATCACACATTTTAAAATTCAGTCGTCCTGTGACCATGACGCATATCTGCAAGTGCGTCGAAATATCAGGCTACTCGTTAACAAGGTACCTATGCGGTATAAAACTGTAAACTAAATTTAAAAATACTTGTGTCTATTGTCTAGGGGACGACCCAGGAAAACATTCACTGATCAGATCAGTAATGTTCTCAAAAAAGCTGAGGTCCGAAGTGGTAAGAATAAAAGGAGATGTATGAAAAGAGTTCCACATATATGCGAGGCTAGGGAGTTGTGTCAGGACAGAGCAAAGTGGCAGTCCATAGTCTCTGCCTACCCCACCTGTGGGACACAGGCGTGAGCTTTATGTATGTATGTTGTGTCTATTGTGATTGGAAAGGAAAAATAATTAAAGCAGCTCACCAAGCTCAGTATTATTAATTCCGACCACTCATTTAGTAGTCCACCAACCTTTAGGAACCAAAATGTAAAAATTTCGAGCTCGCTCCGCTCGCTCATTAATTACTTTCGGTTATTTTTTATCGATCTTTAACAGATTTAATTCTAAAAATTCACTCATTGCAGTCGCTCATTCCTTATTTGATTTCCCTTAATTTTATGCGGGATTTAACTCTTTGCTAAAATGTCAAAAATATCGTGCTCCGTCTAATCGCTCATTCATTCATTTGTTTCTGTTAATACGATCAGCATCACACGCAATCACAATCAAACAGCATATAAGAGCCAAAATGAGATTTAAGTTACTTTTATTAAGATTGGCTCAGCTTAAAATACCCAAAATTGAAATATTAATATTTTTTTCTATAATTCTATAATAGTAGAAATATACCGCGTCGGTCACATTACTTAAAAAAACGATCCACATATGGAACTAATTGGTGACCCCTGAATTAAAGCATTAAACTAAATATATAGAACTCCGAATAAAGGTATACAAGTTGTCTGCAAGTGTGTTTCCTGATCATTGTAATCTGGTTGCCTTTAAAGATAGAGTGAATAGGTGGTTCCTAGACAGGCATGCTCCATCTTCGGCCGCATCTTCACTTACCACCAGGTGAGATGTCGGTCAAATGTCTGACTAGTGTAACATAAAAAAAGCCCATCGCTTTATCTAATTCTGCCATATTGTTATTCGCCTCTTATCATGTCCAGCGTGTCCAAATATCTGAACGCAAGAGGATCTGGTGACAGCCGCTGATAGTGCTGTTAATGTGGCTAACACCTGTAGGATTCGGAAAGAAACACCGACAGGGTTCTGAAACGTTACTATGAGGACTCACAACGCGAATGTACAGGGTTCCATAATTCCAAGCACTGATAATACTTGAGTGGCGATCAGAGGGGAGATAAAAACTCCGTTTTATCGATGGCGATCGCTATTCAGCGTACGTCAAAAAGAGAGCGAAATTTTTCAATCATAGTGCTGTATTGAACGCAGTGCGTTCACTTACCAGACGAGAACTGCGAGTAAAGCTACTATGACTGTAGCGTCGTAGTCCGAGCGAAGCGATTTCGAGGCGGTTTTTTGTAATTGAAAACCAGTTTTGGTTTGTTTCATCGGTTCAGTGGTGTGGGAAATATTTGAGAACATGTTAATTTTTAGCAGTTTTTCAAAATCTGTCATTAAGCTATTATATGTTATATGAAACCTACATCTAAATCCGGGTTTTGGAAGGCGCGTTAGGCCCGGTAAGCCCGATCGATATTCCCGATGACAATACATCGATTGCAGTCATTGTAAGCCACATCGGAGGCCACTTGGTTGGGCGGCTGGTTGCACTGAATTGGGCGGCATTTTAATAAATGAGCCACAAAAACTCAGCGACAGGCGTGCCCATAGCATGTTTGAATGGCTGATAAAATAAGGAATTTGTGGGTAAATTCTTCTTTGCTCATCTCTGCGTCAGTACCGCCGATATCAATTGAGTAGGGACCAATCGCGGCAAGGCAGAGTCAGAGCTGCCTGCCACAAATGTACGTTGTGCGATTTACGGTGACATAAAGTAAGATCACACATAAAGTTTATTTATATTTTTCAATTGAATTTCATTACTTTAATTTGCATTAACATTGTAATTTTAATTTTGTATTGACTGACATTTAATTAAGTATTTTAAGTTTGTATTTTCTGACATTTCAATATTTTAATTTTTATCGCCATCGATTTATTGAATTTTTTTTTTAATTTTCATTTTTTCTGACGTTTAATTGTTTAAATTTTAAATGACAATAATTTATTGAATTTTTAATTAGTTTAATGAAATGTAACTAATATTTAGTATGCCAAGAGGCACATCATGGAGCCACTATTATATAAGACCACCTTTATTCACCTATGATGACTAAATAAATGATTTGATATTTGATATTTGAAAGTTCGCCGTACTAGGCTAAGGTAAGTTAGTTTTCTAGTACTAGTGGACCCGGCTTCGTTCGCGTACACCTACTTTACTCTTACCTATCCTTCTACCTTTCTTGCTTATAAACCTTCTTCTTGAATTACTCTATCTATAGTTGGAACACGCATTAAAATCCGTTGCGTAGCTTAAAATATTTAAGCGTACATAGGGACAGACGGCGGGGAGCTACTTTGTTTTATACTATGTACAGATTTTACCACCATAGAATAACTGTAGATATTGTACTTGACTGTTCCCGTAGTTACCAGTTTATCAGTGAATCGATTTTCCTTACACATGTAACTTGTATAAGTACTGCAATCTGATAATTTACTGGAATCATTTACTTAGTTTGTCAAACATGTTTTCCTCAGAAACAGTCAACTCCGAATGACGTACTGCTGAGAAATATATATGTACCTAAAACGAATAGAGTCTTCTATGTAAGTAATGATATGTAACGGTATATGTATTGCGGAGGTTATCTTTAAATCAGTGCACCACCACATAATTATTATACAACAAAAGCCCACGCCGCGTGTCTGTCTGTCTGTTCGCGATAAACTTAAAAACTACTGTACGGATTTTCATGCGGTTTTCAGCAATATACAGCGTGGAAGGTTTAGGTGTATAATTTGTTAAGGTTATCCGTGAGATGCCGGGGCGGGTTGCTAGTAAGTAACAAATACAAAAAACTATATTTTATATGGCTGATTGTAGCGTACACCGGATTTGTTGAATTCCCTATCGCATCTATTTTAGTGCTTTCTCCGCGTAGATAATAGATATAAGTATCTAGTGAATGTTTCATCGGCTGGTTCCACGTGTACAGACCTCGGTATTTTAAATTCCGCGATGTAATTTACTGCCATTGACGTCAAGCTGTTCAAATATTTTACACGGCCCGACAAACATTGTTTCTGAGTCTTTTGTTCAGGCACCAATTGTTTTTCAGCTATGGGCAAGGTGGAACCACTCGTTATATTTTGGTAAAGGTAATTTTGTTACTACATTTTACAAAGTTGTGTGTCATATTTGTTTCTACTGCGATGTACGACGCGACTGAATGTTACCAATGATCCAATCTGATCAGGTTCCCGTGTTAACGGTCACGGAGGTCAGTTGGCAGTCGCTCTATTGTCTCTCTACATGATCTGCCAAATCCTAGATCAATCCTGGATCATGATCATAGTCAAAGCGGACCCCTGGCCTTCGCGTGATCACAACCTAGATATTGACGCCAAGATGATAATTTCTATTTCGATGGAGGACACAAAACTATGAATTTATAGACAATTACAATCTTTGAGTAGGTACGAAACGTGCACTTTATCATCACAAATTGCCATAGTGTGTCATCGTTGAACGTGAGGTTTTGACGAAAACAAAATTCGTATCAATGATCAAGTAATCGGATCTTCATGTTTACTCGCATTCTTAATCGTACAGTAATACGGGAAAACCCTTTGACAAAACCTTCATATTTGCAACATCAGTAATGAAACCTAAGTATTTGCTAAAATAATTTGCGAGGTCGAGTTTGTTTTATTTCTGCAATGATTCATTTTTAGTTGCACAAACAGATCGAGTGCCCTCTGCTGTTGACGAAAATAAATAAATTTTGGCTCTGACACACATTCTTTGAACAAAACAGGACTCGGATTACAGAAAAACACGAGGAAATTGTCGTCTGCTTCAATGATGGGATTGACAGTGATGGTTTTTTTTATGATAGACGGCGGCAAACGAGCTGGCGGGTCACCTGATGGTAAATGATCACCGCACATGGGCATCCGAAATGCAGTTGGATCACCAACTGCGTTGCAGGCCTTTGAGATGCGTGTGAGCTTGTTTCTTGAAGGTCCCAATGTCTGGCTCAGGAATACCGCTGCGGGAAAATAATTCCATAAAACCTAATCTACGGAAAATCGCTAGATAACCTCCGACCAAGTATAAAAATTCCTCAATATTTCCTAAACTACTGAACCAATTATATTAAAACAAAGTTAAGAACCATTTCAATTAAATTGTCTATTAAATAAAGAAAACCAAATTAAAATCGGTTCAACCGTTCAAGAGCTACGATGCCACAGACAGACACAGATAGTCAGATACACACGTCAAACTTTAAACACCCCTCTTTATTACCGTCGGAGGTCAAAATGGTCCTACGCGGCGGAAAGTGTTCCTCACATGTTGTGTATATTCAACACTGCGTTCTCCAACTCTCCTGCCAAGCGTGGAGATTATGGTATACTGGAGCCTTAAGTCCTATAGGCGCTGATGATGGCGCTTATCTTTTAAAAGCCATACAACGCCTTATGTGATCGAATATCAACCTTATCCAATATATTGTTATCCCTTAAATCGTACCATCGTACGTAACCATCTAGAGAAGTCAACACTTACTTAATAAAAATATATAGATATTTGAACGTGCACTTTCTGCATCTATTGTTTACCTGATTTACGGCCGACTTATCTTCAATTCGATCGCGTGTGCAGTGTTTACACACAGTGTACACTCGCCAACAACCGTAGTCTATCTAAGGCGGCGCTGTTGTCACACAAGCCAGTACCGGTTCCGTTAGTTCATCATTTCTCCGTGTTCGTATGCTATTGGGAGAACGTGCAGTTGATATCGATAAATGGATTTTACGAGCCTAGGAGTATGCAGCGGCGGGAGGCGAGGGCAGCGCGTGTAAGTGACGTCACATGTTTTGCACAATGAATGCAGTATGCGCCCAGTATACTACCCTGCGCCCCCCCCCTCTGGCCTCGTACGGCCTTGTGGCGTGCGCGCGCGCATTGCGATAACTATACGCACGCCAGTCCTACGCCGTAAATGCATGCATATTATTTACCTGTACGTCTGTTTTATTCGTTGACATGCTGTTAACCCGGTTGAAGGGCCAATTGAAATTAGATTATTAGGTCGAATTGTTGCGTAAGTTTTGATTGACAATTTGTAATTGTTACGAAAATGGTAAGGCTGTAGGCTGTAAATCTTATTTGCTCTAGTAATAATTTTAAGACACTTATTAATTATTAGCATTCGTTTATAAAATCAAAGTAAGTAAGTAAAGTACGCAATCAGTTCCATTAACAAGGGCCGTACAAGTCGTAATATAATTAGGTATATGAACTATATTCTTAAAAAATTACGGTATGTTAGGAATCTTTATAACTAGTCTCAATACATATAAATGAAAAAGCAGAGATTTCTCAACCTTAGAACACACGCTGACCGCCGATTTGGAGACCCTGGCAAGGTACTTTGATACGTGGCGGCTGATACCTAGTGCGAGCAAAACAGAGGTCTGCTGCTTCCACCTTCACAATCAACTGGCCAAAAGGGAACTGAGGATACCTTTCAATGGCATTACGCTCAAGCACAATTTCAGTCCCAAATATTTGGGAGTCACTATCGACCGTGCTTTGACATTTAAGGATCACCTTTCTGCGACGGCACGTAAACTTCAGACCCGTAACAATGTCGTCTAAAAATTGGCAGGGACGATCTGGGGAGCAAACAGTGAACACTGGTGTTCTCCGTGGCGGAGTACTGCGCTCCTGTCTGGCTGGGTAGTGCACACATCATCAGAGTGGACGTGGAATTGAACAAGGCAATGCGATGTATCTCAGGGACCATATGTTCCACACCATGCCATTGGCTACCCGTGCACTGTCGAATACTTCCGCCGGACCTGAGAGGAAAAGATTCTCTGCTCAGAGAAGCCTCAAAGATCAGACGGAATCCAAGGCTCCCCATGCACTACGAGTTTCTGAAGACTGCGAAGTTTCGCCTAAAATCCAGAAATCCGGCATAAACGATTGCTGCGTCACTCATGAACGACGAATTCAGTAGTAGTCGCGCATGGAGCCAAACTTAGTTATTGTGTATGGCAGGAAAATTCGGATGTGATATAATACCTGGCAGCAACCTAAAGGGATCTGAACTATCTAGGCGAGATTGGTGCAACTTAAATAGGCTACGCACGGGCCATGGCCTTTGTGCCTCCTACAAACACCGCTGTGGATGGAGTGTATTCCCAATTCAGTCAATATGGCACATACTATCGGATTGCCCAAACACAAGTTACCCTGGCCCACCGGAGGACCTGATCACCCTTAGTGACGAAGCAATTAAATGGCTGACTTCGCTTGATTTAAATTTGTAGTTGAATGTGTTTCTCGTATATTGTATTTTTGCCATACGAATAAAAAAAAATACATATAAATGGAAGAATAGTTTATTATAAATGGGATAATTATTTCAATCCGATTCCGACTCGTAAGCGAGAGTGCCATGTACCATGTACCCATGATTTTCACAGAGTCATGTACATATCTAAGTCCATTAAACAAACACTAACCGATGCTCTTACGGCGAGGGAAAACATCGTGATGAAACCTGCACATTCAGTCATCAGTGTAACTATGATCCAATTTAGTCAGGTTCCCCTGTTAACAGGGTCACACAGGTCAGACGGAAGTCGCTCTACTGTAGGTAATCCTGGATCATGGTTAAGGCGGATCCTGGGCTCTCGCGCTCGAGAGTACAACCGGAATATTGACGCCAAGATGATTTATACAGAAATGCTACCACATACAGCATCTATGTGATTTCTAAAACAATCTTCTACATTATGACCTCAAGGTAAAAAATCTAAGAAGTGGGATGACATACTCCACAGTGTGCTTTACAGCGGTATCATTTTTCCAGAAAACCCCGGGCTGTTACTGGGAAAACAAAAAGGGGAAATTATAATATTGTTTACTAGCCCGTAGATTGAGACTTACAAAATTAAGCTGGCCGTGTGGTGTCCGGCAGAGTAGAAAAGCACCAACCCCATTACATTCGTGGGTGTCGTAAGAAGGCCACTAATGTTTTCGAGGCAAAAGATCTAAGTCTTCGTAGACTGGAAAATGGGCAGCAGCGTTTTCCATTGTTATATTTATAACACTGCGATCTTCAACCCACCTGCCAGGCGTGGAGATTGTGGCAATACCCCAAAGACTGCTATGTACTATAACCACTCCTTTCGTGGGAGTGTTCTGAGCTGTGATGATGAGCAAAATTATGGTAATTTTTGTATTTGCAATAAATGTAATTTTTATCTGAAATAAAAGTTCTTACTATTATTGTTCGACGCGTATTCCTTGATCGCAGACGCGTGCCGGTCTAAAATGAGCATATCTACCCACTTTATTTGTCACCAGAGCAACAGTAGCAGCGGCGAAAGCGTTATTTAATTGCAAGAGGTGTGAGACGAAAATATCATTAAATTGTTTTGTCTCTTTGCGTCTTGTTGTGTCCAGGCGAGTACCTACCACCGGATTCTCTATTTCTGCCGTCAAGCTAGAAAAGCGCAAAGCTTTCGTTACTGTAAACAGTCATATTAAAAGAATTTGCTATACCACATCTGTTACTTTCGCTTTTGATCATAAAATTCATTATTTCGAGAGCCTCAAGTTTATTTTCGTTCATATCTCTTTAAAAAGGTCGAAAATTTAGAAGAAATTATTTTTTTTGGGTTGTAACATAAGTTAGGTTAAGCTTTTACCCGGGGCCGTATAATTTATAGCCTTCTGGAATATAAATCTGTCACTGTGAGGACTAAGATGAAAAGCATCAAATTTAAATGAGCGTTGCGATGGCTGTGCGTCCTACCTACAAAATAATTCAACTGAATACGTAAAACAGTACTGTCAAAATTAGTCATCATAAACTTTCCGGAAACCTCTGACTGAACTCGGATGTCTCCAGTGCGTAGTGCTACCTCAGACATCATTCTGGCAGGTTTGGGTGTTTTTCAGTGCGTAAGTGCCCCTAGCCCAAGTTATATCAAGCGTCGGCGACGTGCATTGCGTTGGCAACGCGCGTCGAGGCGCGCATTAGAAATTCGTACAATTTTGAAGAGACATTTGTTGACAGCACAACGCTTGACATACATAACTTGGGTCTAAATTCGTACAAGCAACCACCTATAATGGTGGCCTAATTTTGTTTACTTGTTTATAAAATTAAATGTCCTAAAAGTGACAATACATATGTCAGAGCGTCAGGGGTTTCGACTCGCAAGCGAGAGCTATCGAGTTTCGACCCCAGTGAAGACATGTGACCAATGACTCTTTTCTGAGTTATGTACATTAGTTGAATACTAACCGATGCTCTTACGGTGAGGGAAAACATTGTGATGAAATCTGTACATTCAGGTGATTGAATGTGTAGTGTAATCATGATGCAATTTGGTCAGAAAGCAGTCGCATCACTGTCATAATTACCTGACCTGCTAAATCCTGGACCCCCGGCCCCTGGGTCTTCGTGCGAACAAGATAAATAGGGCCAATACCAAAATAAGAAAAAGACAAAAGACAATTAAAAAACGTTTTATTTGCTTTTCATTTTGATTGTAGCGCTCTTTGACATTAGTATTATCTACGTGCAGTATGTCGATCAAGTTAATACACCTTTGATCGACGTACTGCACGTACACGCACGAATGCTGGCACTTTTTCTTGGAGACACTTTTTGAAATTGCTTACTTTTACTTCAGGCAAGCCATCAATTTTCAATGCATTGTCGCATTTATTCATGAGAGCCTTTATTTTAGGTTTATATTTGTCATCGGGGAACAGAGTCAGCATTTTCTCCTTATTGATGTTTCCATTCACATCGGCATAGCCCAGCTGATTGTATACACACAACAATAATTTCGTCGAGTTGGTATCAGCTACAGATTTCTTTGGCAGCTGGTCAGCCCGGGCACCGCTCAGCAGCAAACATTTGAGACCGGCGTCAGTAAAATTCTTCTTAGTTTCCTCATACAGGTCTCTCGTCTAAAATCCGAGCTTTTAATGAAGGCCGTATTTTATAGACCTATGTCTTATGGATCCATCTTAAAATTTTATAGAGTATTTCGCCTGCTTAGCTAATCGATAATATTACTTACAGTATTATACTATCAGTTTAAGGGCGAATTAGTCAGGGCATAATTAAGGCATAGATAATGAAAGATTGATCTATTTACAATATATCTAGCAAAGGTGGAATAATCTGGTGGGCTCTGAGATCAAAGTCTGTGCCCGAAGCGTACACTAGTATTATTGAATTATACAAGACATATCTTGGTTATGTCTTCAAAACCATCGTAAGCCATACAAATCACTTCCCGATTACTGTAGGTGTTCAAAAGGGTTCAGTACTGAGCCCTTTTGCATTGCCCTCTCAGCGGAAATTCAGGACATGCCTCCTTGGCTTATGAAGTACGCTAACGACATTGTACTTGTGAGAAAGCTTAGACAGGTTTAAGACCGGGGTTAACTTGTAGAAGGATGTGCTAGAAAACGGTGGTTTGAAGCTGAATGTCGCCAAAACAGAGTATATGGCCTGCTACAGCGCGGATCTAGAAACTATCTGTATAGGTAACGAAGCTGTCAATAGAACAGATAAGTCCAAATATCTCGGATCCGTGATGCACGAGTCTGGCGATATCAGCCCCGATGTTAAGTCCCGAACCTTTGCAGCTTGGGCCAAATGGCGGGAACTCATGGCAGTCATCTGTGGTCCTAAAATCCCTATCAAGCTCAAAGGGCTTATATAAAAGAGTATAACTGGATACTGGAGCTGCGAGACATATCCAGCGCTGACAAAACACGTTCGCAAACTCCACTATGGTGGATGTGCGGAGTTACGCGACTCGTTCGAGTACGTAACGAATTTATCCTTGGCAGCCTTGGCGTTAGGGATATCGCAGATAAGATCTAGTAGGCTCGCTTGCACTGGTTTGGTCACGTGTTGTGTAAGTCCCAGGGATACGTGGGAAATGGGTGCCTGAACCTGCCTGTATCAGGAAAGACGGCCCGTGTGTCGCACCCAAGAAGCGATGGATTGGCATCGCTAAGTCGGATGCGAGAGCCAACGGCTTACGACGCAAGATGCCGAAGACCGGGTGAAGTGGAGAAGAATGAGTAGGAAAGCACACCCTGGCAGGGTCCGGGATAAGCGCTAGGACGATTATGATGATTAAAGGTGGAAAAGTCTTATCGTGCCTGTATAAGTGCGCTTTGAAATTTTGATTACAATATTAAAATAATTGAATTCAAAGTAATAAAAAAAAAATCATCTTGGCGTTAATGTCCCGGTTGTGCTCTCGAGAACGAGGGCCCGGGGTCCGCCTTGACCATGATCCAGGATTTGGCAGGTCAGGTAATTACAGTGGAGCGCCTGCCATCTGACTTCCATGACCCTGCTACCAGGGGAACTTGACCAGATTGGATCATGGTCAATTCAAAATAATTGAATTCAAAGTATTTAATATAATTCTTACCGGTCTGTTGTCTTGTAGAGGGCTACTGATGTTACTGATGGTTCCATTTGCAATCCCAGATTCAGCCGTTAAGTTTGTGGTAACCTGTCACAAAATAAAATAGTGTAGATATAATCTGGATGCCTTCAAGGCTGGAGTGAATAGGCTGTTCCAAGACGGGCATGCTCCATCTTCGGCCGCATCGTCACTTACCAACAGGTGAGATGGCGGTCAAATGCTTGTCTTGTGTAACATAAAAAAAAAAAAAAAAAAAAGATACTGATAAATTCCGATATGTAGGTATACTAAGATTTTAGGGTAATTTTGTAGCTTATTATTACAAATTTGACGACGTTTGTGTAGCTTTATGAGTCTCATACTATCATTTCAGCCGCAGGAGGTCATATACTGGAGTTCGGTTAGAAAATTTCTATACCTATCGTCTAGCGTAATAGGAAATAGGGGTCCATAAGACCCAATTTTATGTACAATCTAACCAGACTGGCAAAAAAGTTGTCTTGTGTGACGGCACCAAGGACGGACAATCAGATTGTAGCCAATTCAATTGGCAACAGTATGTGACGTGTCAATGGGGTACTGACTAGATTGGCAATCAAATTGTCTCGTGTGGACCACATACGTACCACACTGACGCACCAAGGGCGGACAGTTTGTGTCGTGTGGATGGGGTACTGACTAGATTGGCAATCAAATTGTCTTGTGTGGATGGTGAATCAAATTTTAGCCAATTCATCGATTACGCCGCCTATTGCTTTTTCTTATGTTAATTTTTAAGTACCCATTGTATTCCTTTAAATATGCAATAAAGTGTTATTTAATCTTTCTTTCATTCATTCAGTTGGCTACATCATTAGATTGGACAATCAGATTGTGTCGTGTGGATACCCCTAACATAAGGCTGTCTCATTTTATTTTATTTTTATTTTCTTTATTAAAGAAAACACACAGCTTTACAATTTTACAAAGCTTGTCTTAACATTGGGGTCTAATATGTCATTTCGAAACACCATTTATAGAAAGACGTTTCCCGGACGACAGTTAACCGATACATTAAATTAGCGATTTGTTGTTTCCGTTAAGCCCATTAAGTTTCCACTAAAATATATTACAATGGTTTACAATGTTTTATTAATTATCATGTCGTAGCGTCCTTTGTAATAAATACTTTCTTTCTTTCTTACTTTTACATTTAATCATTATTGTCTCATGCTGCGCTCTGTCCGTGGCCATGTCCGTGACATCGCGACAAGCTACAAGAGTGCTGCCTTCCATAGTACGGCCACGTCTTGCGCAGACCAGCAATTAATGTGAGGAACAGATGTCTGGCCATGTAACCCCCGCCAGACACGGAAAGGAGAGGTCGGGCCAAGAAGCGATGGCTGGACGTCTTTAAGAGTGACATGCGTGCCAACGGACTCACCAGTAAGGTTGCCAAAGACCGAGCAAAGTGGATAAAAGAAAAGCAGTAAGGCGGACCCCGGGCCTCCGCGTGTTGCGCGGGGATGATGATGATGATGATGCTTGGCGGTACATGGTTCCGACTCAAGTGTGTGTTCCCTGATCATTATGCTTTCAAGGCCAGAGTGAATAGGCTGTTCCTAGTCAGGCATCTGCCGCATCGTCACTTACCACCAGGTGAGGTGGCGGTCAAATACCTGGCTAGTCTAAAAATTCTGTCTTCGACCTTGGGTTCCCTGAGCCATTTTACCTGCTCAATTACCACGTAAAATCCTATTTCGCAGAAATTTGATTGATTGTAAGATTTCTAATTACGCCTATAAGTTGAGTACCACGTTATTGGGCAACACTGACGATTTTGTTCCATGTTTCGTCCTTCAATTTCACGATGTCTATAACTTGGATTCGTCAATGGAGTTGTAGGCTAATGACATAACTCTGTTGCCAACAAATCTCTGACTTCAAAGATTGATATTGTTACTTTTGTGATTACGTATATCCGATTTAACAGTTTCAGTTTGTTGCAATGTAATTTTGTTAGCAACTGAACTCATGAAATCGATGATACGGAATCACAAACGTAACGCAATTCCCTGATTACGGTGATTGAAATGAATGATTTCTATTCTAGTCTATTCTATTCTAAATTTCAATAATTGAAATCAGAGAATTGTTGGCAACAGCGTTACGTACTACCACACTGGTGCAACTCTCTCTAAATTAGACCTTCCTAAATGGATTTAGCCGTGTGGTGTCCGGCAGAGTAGAATAGCACCAACCCCTTACATTCATGGGTGTCGTACAAGGCGACTAATGTTTTCGAGGCAAAAGATCAAGAGTCTCCGTAGTCTGGAAAATGGGCAGCAGCATTTTCCATTATTATATTTAAACACTGCGATCTCCAACCCGCCTGCTAAGCGTGGAGATTATGGCAATAACCTTCCCTTTCGTGGGAGAGGCCCTAAGTCCTGCAGTGGACTGTTACGGGCTGAGATGATGAAATGGATTTAGCGCATGAATGTGTGAAACCATTTAGGATACTGTAAAACGAATTGTAGGCAAATTAACATCATCCAAGGCCCAGCATGTTTTTCACTCTTATATTATATAGACGAAACGTAATATTATAACAAGTTCCAATAAAAAATATTTTAGTAAAGTCCTGTTATTTACGATGAACTGTTTAATATTTTAACATCTGACCCGATACCTGAAATTGTTTTACTGCTGTATTTAAATTGATGAAATCTCGTAACTACTGGATTGTTAATAAATAACTGAACTGTCAACCTTGACATTTGAGATTGGTGTTGCCATTTAAAAGGCACATTCCATTCTATAGAAAATTAATTGATTTCATCTATTCGGATGTCCTCAAAATGCCAACACAAATATAAAAGGACATGCAACGTTGTATGTGGTCCCTAATAATCTTGTGATCTCAGATTAAACAAATGAGCTATATCTTTTATATCAACAACAACAACACCATCCTTTTGAGATTTAATTCTTAACACTAGGTACCTAGTTTTAGGTAACTCATTTCAAAATGCTTGTTCCTACTTTTTCTTCTTATCGTGTCATTGATGAAATAGGTTAGTTTATTACTATTTTTAGTTTTCCAGTCCAAAACTGAGAGACGCGGATGGCACTGTCTGAGGCTTGATAATAGGCTTGTTCCTACTTATAGGATGGTTACTCATCGCCTCTCCCTCAGGGCTAGACGGATATAGATTGATGATACCGGGATGGGATTACATGAAAAATATAGATTGAAATCCGATCTGCAGATATTGGAAGGGTAAAAAAGGGAAAAACAAGAAAAAGGCGCGGAAAGGTGCCCAGAAGGCTGGCCGCGATGCCCCGCTGGATAGCGAGGCTTATATGCTGACCTAAGTATAGGCCAGCCTTCTAGCCTTAGTTTGGCTAGTTCGCGATATAAGGAATGTGCGCCTGGTTCAGGTAAGTTAAACAGGCTTGATTTTGAGACTCATGTTGCTGTGTTATAGTGTGATAGTTACTTTTATCAGATAGATGGGTAGATAAATAAATGAATTTGAATTGAAATACATAATTATAATCGATATAACAGAGCGAACACTTTAGTTA
Source organism: Blastobasis adustella (assembly GCA_907269095.1). Classification (NCBI taxonomy): domain Eukaryota; kingdom Metazoa; phylum Arthropoda; class Insecta; order Lepidoptera; family Blastobasidae; genus Blastobasis; species Blastobasis adustella. The sequence goes on along the minus strand of OU026116.1, from coordinate 1,584,626 downwards.
GAAGAATAAGAAATTAAAATATAAATTTATGTTAGTACCTGATTTCTTGTGGCACGCGATGTATGTATAGTATGTATGTATGTACCTGATTCCTCAGAAAAGTGCTGTTACTGGTGTCACTGTTGTTGTTGACTACTACGTTGCTATAAACCTGATCAAATAAAACGATTGAAACATGAATCACTAGCGATAAATACGAGTCCATTTTAATTTTCTTGACGGTATATTTTAAAATTTTCTCTCACTCGGATTCAGAAGTACACGACTATTTTCCAAATCATTTTGGAGGAAATCACTTTAAAACAATGATTAGTGATCGTTTCAGTACCGGACCTAATTACTTTCTTACTTTTAATGAGGTAGGTATGGAGTAGGTAAAACTATGTAACTATGTGTGCAGTATAACTATGTAAACGCATACCTAAGTCAATAATTAGGGTTTGATGGTGCTCGCTTACGCAAGCTTTTACCCCCCAAGTGACCTCTGGTTGTTGCAATGAGCAGTTATCTCTGGTCACAGATCACCCCCATGGGGGTGTCTTTGGTAGTAGGCTTTGGACGTGGCTTATTACCATCCTCCAGGCTAGCACGACGCCAAGCGGCCCGCGATAGTAGGACTAGCCATCTAAGAGGATGTGGTCGCTTTGTGTTACCGATTTTCCTACTGCTCACTACTTCCGTACTGTCGGGCTTCGGAGAGCAGCGGATCCGAAGCACGGTGCCGCCGCTAGGAAGTTGGGGGCCCAAATAGCTGGTTAGTCACCAGTGAAAGGCTGCCGCGTTACCTCACGTTTTTTTTAATATTATACAAGACAGGCATTTGACCGTCATCTCACCTGTTGGTAAGTGACGATGCGGCCGAAGATGAAGCATGCCCGTCTTGAAATAAATAAATAAAATAAATAAATCAATAATTTAATATCAACTGGAACAGCCTATTCACTTTAGCCTTGAAGGCATCCAGATTACATTGATCAGGGAACAAACTTGCAGGCAACGCGTTCCATTCCTTAGCCGTACGCGTTATAAAGGTCGAGCCAAAGCTGGAAGATCCACGACATAAGGATGAAGCGCTCGCCGAAGCGGACCGCGTCTCCCGATGGCGGAAAGGGGCCAGCGGAATGAGGTTGTGCAGCTGCTTCGCACACTCTCCGAAATGTAACCTGTAAAAGACCGACAGACGCGCAACCCTAGCCTCATGTTCGAGGCTCTGCAGCCTAGCCTCAACCAACCACGGGTCACAAATTATCTTCTTTGCATGATAAATCCCAGATTACTATACCTTGCTGGTTAGAGACCGGAAAGGAGAGCTAGCTAGTCAATCTGGGGTGTTCGGGAGTCTTCCTCAGGGGTCTCCGTGACAGGCACCTTCCTGTGCAGCAATTGTGAGCATGTTAGCTGGTCGACAGAGCGCCGCGTTCTACTACCGTACTTCTTCTTCTTCTTATCGTGTCAATGATATAATATGTTATAGTTGTTTGTTAATTATTTTTATTTTATATTTTTTCAGTCCTAACTGAGAGACGCGGACGGTACTGTCCAAGGCCTCAAAAAGGTCTTAACCACTTCAATCAAAAGAAAAAAAATGAAGCACAATAAACGGAAAACGTTATACAGTGGCTGTACGCTTTCCCACTCAAAGTGCACCTCACGACCATTCGAGGCCTGCACTCAAATCTCGATGCATTCGAAGATCACCTCAAGACAAGACCTAAAATAAAAACGTCGAGACGAGAGATAAAAATAAAAATAATCATCTTGGCTTCAATATCCCGGTTGTGTTCTCTCGAGACCCCGGGATCCACCTTGACCAATATCCCAGATTTGGCAGATCAGGTAATTACAGTGGAGTGACTACTATCTGACCTCCTTGAGACTGTTACCAGAGAGGATCATGGTTACACAGACGAAGTCATTGTTACATGGCGGCGCTTGTGATTGAACTCAGTACCTTTCGCCTACGAGTCGGATGTCTAAACCACTCGGCCATCGACGCTCTCTTACAGCCGGTATTAATTTCCGATAAATATTACGAATAGATACTTTTCCTTGAAAACGCATTTCGCCTTTTGAAAGGATGTGGATAGATAATAGATGTTTACATACTATACCCTTATCAATGCAACAAAGTTGTAGTTGGAAGTGTTTTGATGTTAATTGTGGATAACTGGTAACATACTGATAATACAAGTATCGGCAGTAAATAGCATCAATAAAGCAAATGACAATGCAATTTGTGCTCATAATAAATGATCTAGATATAGCTACCTACCTATTATAGTCTATTTCTTGAACTTGCGCGCGAGAGCATAACCGGGACATTAAGGCCAAGATGACTATATATCCACCTAAAATATTTGGTTACCGACGATGGTAAGGCAGTATTTCCTTGTGTGTGTTACGCGATGTTCATGAAACCATGTTTGGGTGGTAAGAACCACCTTCAAAGAGGCCTTAAAAAATGAAGGCCTTCTAAGCCGTTATACGGTCCAATCAGATTCTTCAGTTACTTATTTTAAGCGTTCTATTTTATACTATCTAACCTAGCTGGTGATTTTTCAATTATATTCGTACATAATTTTTAAACTATTTATTTCGTGTCTTTATTTTGTTGCGCTTATGTAAAATCTGATTCTCCTTCATCCTTATTAAGTTTAAAATAAGGTTTGTCTGTGATTTTCAATATCATTTAAAGAATTTCTCCGGAAAGGTTGCTATGTATATCGAAAACACGAGAATTCCTGCGCGAAGCCGGTGCGGATCGCTAGTAAACTATAATATTAGAATAATAAAATATATCACAGCCCAGCTGGACTTGAGCCTCCTCCACATTAGTAGAGAGGATTTCAGGAACAAAGCATTTCATCTTAGTCTTCACATTGACAACGCACCTGCGGTTTTGTATTTTTGTTGTATTTTTGACTCGGCCACCTCAGGGGCCAGGTCCCCCCTGGAAAATAGCCCTAGATATCCTAATGCATATAAATATAAAATACAAGTACAAAAAAGTTTATTGAAATCAAATTAAATACATCTTATGTTGTTACACGTTCCCAGTACATGAAACAGTCTTACAGATAGATACCGAGGATTAATTGATGGATACCAAAACTGTGCATGAATCGCAGATGTTATGGGCGACAGACTTTTACCATCATGTGGGCTGCCTGTCTGCTTGTTTACGCTTGGCAGAGGGATTTGAAATTGCAGTTTTGAAAATGCTACTACATTTTGTGGTTTACGTAGCTTCACTATGCGTACTCACATTGCCCATCTGCAAAGTGAACGAACGTTCAATACCGCTCTAATACCATGATTTTATTTATTTTTTATTTATATGCTTAGACATTTCGTTAATTTCGACGGACGCATAGTGCCGATCGCCACTCAAGTATTGTCAGTTATAACACAATCAATCATACTTCGTCTCGGACGTGCGCGGAGCGTACGTGCGGGGAGACCGCTTTTGGGCATATGCCCACGGGCGGTGATGTGGGGTTGCGGTCCGTTAAAACGGACCGGTTTTTTTGGTTTGGCGCTCCCGGCTTTTCACGCACGGGAGCGCGGGCCTCGGCTTGTGGTGAGGTGGTGCCGGTTGATGCCATGATGATGACAGTCCGGTCTGTGGGGTTTGCACCCCCAGTTGGAACACTGTGCGTTCGCGCGCACTATGAGACCTTTTAGTAACGTTCATGATTACGGGTGTATGTCATTTCATTACTCAATAGTCAAGTAAATCCACCATTGGAAGGGCTCAGCGTTTTATTCTGCTGTGCTGCAATACTGGAAATATTAACATCTATAATATATTTTAAGCTTTATGAAAGGTTGCTGATTAACTACTTATGTACGATAAATGTCATTTAGCGCACCTTGGAAAACAACCGGTTCAAAGCCGAGATAAAAATAACTGTTCGGCCTGTATAATTGCGTTTATGATTGTAAAGATATGATCTACAATATTACGGGTGACATTGAAAATACAGCGGAAATTTCTCTTTATATTTTGTTTAGGTACCTTGTAAACTGAGTGTCATGTTCCGCGGTGAACAATAAAAGTATGAAGGTCTTGACTGTTTTTGTTGTCTGTTGAAACTGTTATTTATTATTTAAAAGCTGGGGTTCGAAGTGGCAAGAATAAAATATGTATGAAAAGAATTGAGGATACCTTTGTGCGATGTTAGGGAGTTGCCAGAGGACCGAGCAAAGTGGTGGTCCATAGTCTCTATCGACCCCACTTGTGAGACAGAGGCGAGAGCTTTATGTCTGTGTGTGTGTATTATATTAAGAATTAACAACTCGAAACAAATCAAAACAAAAATTTTTACCCAAGGGATCATTTTGGGGGCCGTGTGGTGTCCGGCAGAGTAGAATAGCACCAACCCCTTTTGGAGGCAAAATATCTAAGAGTCTCCGTAGGCTGGGAAATGGGCAGCAGCGTTTTTCATTGTTATATTTATAACACTGCGATCTCCAACCCGCCTGCCAAGCGTGGAGATTATGGCAATAACCTCCCCTATCTTGGGAGAGGCCCTTAGTCCTGCAGTGGACTGTAATGGGCTGTGATGATGATGATGATGATCATTTCTCAAATTCAATTTTTTAAAAGACTCAAATTTTTCGTAAATAAAGTGTCATTATGTGATCCAACAAGCGATGATAGACGTGTGTTCATAATGGCAGACATCCAATATTCCGACATCATTTAAGATAAATTCTATCTAGCCAATGTAAAAGTATACAAACCGAATGCAAGCATACAAGCAAGTGGACACAGGAAATACAACATATACCTACCCTACCAAATTGAACTACAATAATACAATGGTCCTCCTCAAAATCATAGTTGAGAACCGCCCGACTCGAGGCGACCGGTTCATCAATAAAGCACCAGATTCTCTCAGAAAAATAGAAAAATTGTTCAATTTCTTTTAAATAAGTTTTCCATATACAAATTTGTCAGCAAGCCTACACGATGGTGTACAACTTGCCAGCAAACAACCGAGTAAGAAGTATCTAATTTATTTTGGCATGACCAGCAGATTGTAGTCGCTGAGGAGATCGTTACTTTCAAGGTGCACGCTCTATAATCTTACACGTCCGTATTGATAAACGTAGCGTATCTTTACACCTAGGATTAGCAATAGAAACTTCTATGACTATTTCTACCTGTCAAGTTATGCTATAATGAACAATGGGCCGACAGAGTATGGCGGTGACCGAAATAGGGAGACAGTTACTAGGATCTTCGCGGCTGCCCTTATTACGCACATTCGATTAGCCTCAATTTGCGTACGGCTAAGGAATGGATCACGGTACCTGCGAGAGTGTTCCCTGATCACTATAGTCCGAACGCCTTCAAGGCTAGAGTGAATAGGCTGTTCCTAGACAGGCATGCTCCATCTTCTGCCGCATCGTCACTTACTGCCAGGTGAGGTGGCGGTCACAATGCCTATTTATAATAAATAAAAAAGAAATCTTCAATATGCGAAACAAAAAATGGATCTCTGTTGTTTGAATAAATAAACTGAAATTGAAACGGTCACCCATCCAGTTGTCTCCGCGTTATCAGTCTCGCAATCACGCTGGCTCTAGACCGGGCCTCTTCTCTAGATTCCACCCACGCTATATTTGCGAACAAAGTTTTTGTCCTGTTATTTTCGTCAATTGAACGACGCGACGGCGTTGTTTATCGCATGCGTAGACAATTAGTATATATTTAACTGAATAGGGCATTGACCTGCGGACCTTGAGTCGGTATTCATAATCATAGATAAAGCGGCTATTCGATACGCAGACATTCTCAGAGACGGTAAGCGGATTCCAAACAACTTGATACTAATTGATTAGGCCTCTTTTAATTTGTTATTAAAAAGATCTGCAGGAGGGTGGAGCGATTCTCATAAGTCAGAGTTCAAACGGTACGATCGGAACGTTTTGGTTTCGTCGTGGTTTTATTTTTTTAAAGTTTAATTGTAACCACAAGTAAAAATAGTCATGTCTGCGATACGTCTATCGCGATGAGTCAGTTCTTTTATACCAGTAAAACATGAGTAGACAGCGCATCTGTTGCTCTATCCTTGTGAAGACTAAGATGATAAGCCTCTTGGTTGTAATGGCATTATTGGCATTATCCTTCAAATCGAAACACAACAATGCAAAGATTATTGGTTGGCGGGAGAAATAGAAAAGGGGGTGGTACCCGTCCAGGCGAGCTCCTCAGGCTTGATAGAGTCCTACCACATTTTCGAGCAGTAGGTAGCATATCGATTTACATAAAACTAAATAGCACTGTAGGTACGTACATTATTATGCGCGTCTATTGAGACGCTAGCTCATCTTTTACTGGTTTTGGGTAGGTCGACATACTGTGGACTGGTCAATGTGATCACAAAGATAGCACGAATGGTATAAGGAGATATTAGTGAGCAGCAACACACCATGACCTAGCTACGACTCTGACCATGACCTGTAACACGTCAGAATCAAAATGGCCCCTTTTAAAAATCATAGCATGGGGGAAAATGTGCTCTGATTCCAACCTAAACGTAGCCATCATAAGTCGATACCAAGTTACCAACCATCATCATCATTGGAAATCCGAAGATCCCATAACGAGTTGATCCCGACTAAAACGTAATGGTAGAGACAAAATTAGCCATTAGGTAATCAGACCCATGGTTCGACGAGCGGGTCAATTAAGTATTCCGAAAATAATGATCAACGTCAAGTATTCCTTGCATAATAATTAAAAACATATTATAAAACACATTTTTTTACAATCCCCTCGAATAATAATGAACTCGAGTTGTTTATACAACATTTTCTAAAACAATATCTCGGAATATTTACCTACAAAAGACCAGTTTAAGATGAGCTAGCTTCCATACAGGCGTGCATAGTAATGTTAACTCCTTTGATACTGGTTTTGTGTAGGTCGATATGCAGTCTACTGTCACTACGTCTATCTATCATGCCTAAATGTGTCCTTAGAGTATATTAACAACCTTTAAAATCATTTCAATTCATCTGCTTAAAATAAACAACTTAAATGCAAATTGAATTAAAAGTAAAATTTGTTAATGTCAAGGTAGGTAGGCTGTTTTCGTTATTTTTGAGCCTATTAAAATTAATTAACCTTTATTCAAGTATACCATACAGTTATTACATTATAATAAATTTGTAACTAAAACTTAATACTAAATTAACAAATAACTCAGTTAGCCAAACCGCGTTGAATCTCAATGGCCCATAGTTAATAGGTACTTTGCCTAGTATATTCTTGATGGAACTCCGTGATTATAAGTCTAGAACTTTTTATTAACACTAGCTCCACTGTTTATTAAACAAATAGAATTGTACATTTCGGTCACCACCCACTTTCCGCCATTTTGAAAAAATTACGATTTTGCGGCCACTCATAAAACTTATGCCAATCGATAGGAAACTATAATATCTATTGATCACTTTATGTTCAAAAATGTCAAAAGGGTATATATTGCGAGATATCGCAAGTCAAAGATGTGCATTAACTACCGACACATTCCGAACAAACACCCCCTAACCGTTTCGTACTTTGAGACTAGTCGAACTTCAGCACCGATATCTCGAAATATTTACCCTTTCGACATTTTTGAACATAAAGTGATCGATAGATATTAAAGTTTCCTATCGATTGGCATAAGTTTTATGAGTAGCCGCAAAATCGATATTTTTTCAAAATGGCGGAAAGTGGGTGGTGATTTTCTCCATAATAAATGTTCAATGCTCTTTTATCAATTTGCGACCGACTTCATCATCAGGCAATAACAATTGAAAAGTGTTGCTATTTTATTTTACCTTTTTAAGGTCGGCACTGCATCTGGTCTCATCAGGTTGCAGCTGTCCTGGACATCGGTAGCCGCTTTCCATTAGGTGGACCTCCTGACCGTGTGGTTGACTACGCAAAAGAAAATGTAATTGTCAATAACAATGTGAAAATGAATGTGCTCCGCTTTACAAAAAGCGTGATACTAAACTGGATGTACTTACAGTAAAATATGTCACGGTTGTGCTCTCGCGCACGAGGTTCCGGGGTCCGCCTTGACCATGATTCAGACCAGGTAATTACAGTGGAGCGATTGCCATCTGACCTCTCTGACCCTGCTACAAGGGGTAACCTAACCTAACCTGACTAGATTGGATCTTGATTACACAACCCGCCTAAATGTGCTACTTTTATAACGATATTTTCCATCTATTTCTTATTCAGTCTTCAATTGGTTCGTACTGTGAAATACAAGGCGCCGCTCGCGCGCAGTTGCAGCAAGAGCAGCATTCACGAAATTTGCTCTATTAATTATGCCCGGAACTACTTCGCAAATCCCCACTTCACCTGGCCTGGGCGTCCCACATATGCTTACCGATTCGCAGTCTCCACTCAGGAACACATTTCCTCCAGCGCTTGTCACCACATATCCACAGACTCATCACGCATCTCCTAAAACAGGTGTGAGTTAAACCCCCGTAATATATAGGGCGGTGAAAACAACGTTTATTGTTGTGTTTGTTCTAATTTGCTGGCTGGGAATGTGTCTAATTAAAATAACAGGCGCGCGTCGACAGGTGGTGGTGATTCACCGCGGTGCCAGGCCCCCAACTAAGGTTGCCAACCCTAATAAATAAAATAATCATCTTAGCGTTAATGTCCAGGTTGTGCTCTCAAGTACGAGGGCCCGGAATCCTTATTGACCATGAGGATTTGGCGATCAGGTAATTACAGTGGAGCGACTACCATCTGACCTCCGTCACCCAGCTACCAGTGGTGCCTGACCAGATTGTATCATGGTTACAAATTCAGTTGCCTGAATTTGCAGATTTCATCAAGATGTTTTCCCTCACCGTAAGAGCATCGGTTAGAATTCAACTGATGTACATAACTCAGAAAAGAGTTATTGATATGTGCTCTCGTTGGCGATAAATAATGGACATCGGCCAGTTTCGGTTTCCTTTGGCTTCCCATCAGGTGAGATGGCGGTTAAATGCCTGCCTAGTATATTAAAAAAACTCACACGCCTGCGAGGGTAATGACTCTGTATATATCCGAATATGTAATGCCCATCTTCGACCACACCGTCGGCCAGATGAAATGGGTATTGACCCAATTGTAGTTAGTAGTAGTAGTGGTAACAAAAAATACGAAGTGCATTATTTACCGATGACAGCTGTACCTAAATGTAAGAGAAGATGTAGGAAATTTTAAGAGGCAAAACAGGAACTCTGGAAAGGTGGAAGCTCCGAGTTCTGGAACATTTAGGCAGAAGCTTCACCAGTGGCTTGCACCAGTGGCATTACGCAGGCGTTCTACTCACTTGCTGAATTTTTGGACCTTAAGTTGACTGTGTTTAAATAGATGCTTGTGACATGGCTGTACATCAGTAATTAAATGTATTTTTTTTTATATTCTTTGTTATATAAATTTATTATTGACCAACGTTTACTATATTAATATTGACATTATGTATATCATTATTTATTTAAGTAATGACTTGTTAAGGAATTATTATAATTTATGTTTTTATTATTGATGGATTGCTATAATTGTTTTTATATTTGTTAATATTACGATACGATCATGATGGTTAAATTGACGAAATTATTATGAAATGAGTATAAGTGCAAAGTTTTAATTTAAATGACCAGTAATTTATTTTATCGATAAATCAATGTCTAAATGTCTAAATGTCAGGTGTTTTAAGATCGTGCTGTTTGGTCTTTGCCAACCCTTTACTAATAAGCGGCCAAAGTAGAAAACTGATTCAACCTTGATTATAAAATTGTAAAAGTCATTGAATAAATTAAACTGCTTTACTAATACTACTGATTGAGTCACTAGTTAACTACCTAGCTGGCAATTAAAGTGATAATAAGGAAAAAAAATTGACTGACCAAGTAAACAACCTGTAAGTAGGTGACTAAGTCAAACCTTGTGCTATCCTAATGTATGAGTAATAATACATCATTATAAATTATGAATCTGTGATCAAAAGCCAGCAAATATAAATGTTCACGCCTGCCTCTGTAACTCTCTCGAATAGAAAGTTCATGAGATGATTACGTCGGTCGTATTCGCGTTGATTTGAATTCATCGTCATCATCATCGTCTCAACCGCGGTGCGCCCACTGATTTAGAACTTCCCCCACGTCACTCCCACACCGATCGACTTGGTGCTTCTTGCATCCATTGTGCATCGGCTCCTTACGACCTTTACAAGGTGGACGACATCACGTTGGCCACTCGAGAACCTTTCCGTCTCATTGGCCATTGGATCTGCGAGCTAGATCTTGACCAGTGTTTTGATGTCTTCATTTCACACGTAGAGAAACTCCGAACGTACGAATAGTTCTTTTCGTAGCACGCTGAGCTACTTTGAGCTTTATAGTGAAGCCCTTAATAAGGCACTCCTTCTTAGTTTCGTATTCACTGCCAAGTCACATTGGTCAAAGATTACTCTGACACGCAAAGGTATTTTGGACGAGAAGATATTCTGTAATTTGCAGAATGCTGCCCAATTTATTTCGGTTCGTTGAACCGTGGAGGCTCCGTTGATTTGAATTATGATCACTATAATCATGTTCCGGTTGTGCTCTCGCGCATGATCTATCATTTAGCTGATCAGGTTAGGGCCCGATAACAAGGGAACCTGAACACATTGAATTTATGTTTTCCACTGTTTTTTCACTGTTTAGTCTGAGCATCGGTTAGAGTACCACTAATGCGCATAACTCAGAAAAAAATCATTAGTACCTACATGGCAGTACTGGAATTCGAACTCGGTACTTCGCGCTTACGAGTCGGGCCCCTTAACCAGTAGGCTACCGACGCTTATGATTTGAATTATGATACCTACTTAACTGCAAATTAGTGATTTTAAGGATCACTTTCCCAAAGATCCACCAGTCATTGAAACTTGACCCGGAAAGACTCGAAAATGGTTCCAAACTATGATGGTTTTCTGATGGGTTTCTATGTCCTCGATGGTTTCTACTGAATTAATCAATAACGCCATATTAGTCGATGATATGTGGCATGCAATTGTCCAATGCATCAGTGTTATTTATAATAATTTGCCAAGTAAGCGAATACAAGTAGTACGTAGTAATTTTTTATTGCATACCACGAATGTTTATGATCCTCGGCACACGTGGATTCTTGTACTATAAATAATGCGTAGTTGAACAGGTTTATTTGTTGTGGTAATATATTGGTATTACTATCTTTAGTGCATTTTATTTATATCCCTGGAGAAATAGAATCGAGAATCTCATGTAATTTTAACATTGTCCGCGACTTTGCGGCTGCATATGACAATGCGGTTGGGCCGCTCTAGGAGACCGCATAGACATTTGATACTAATCCTTAATCGTCTTGGCGTTAATGTCCCGGTAGTACTCACACACGCGAGGGCCCGAGGTCCGCGTTGACCATGATCCACAATTTGGAAGATCAGGTACAGTGGAGCGACTGCCGTCTGAACTCCGCGACCCTGTCAACTCTGGAACCTGACCAGATTGGATCGTTTTTATACATTCAGCCACCTGAATATATAGGCATCAGGCGTAAGAGCATCGGTTAGTTATCAAATAATGTATCTAACTCAGAAAAGATGCATTGGTACATGGCGGCAGTGGGATTCGAACTCGGGACTTTCGCTTACCAGTCGGACCCCTTAACCACTATAGACCACCTATGCTCGGTACTAATCTTTTTGAGTCGAAGTTAAAACTAATTATTTGGCAGTATACAATAAAATAGTTTTTCGGATGTGCGTGCGAGGCGACCTTGGTTGAACGTTAGAACACGTCCCCGTAAGAACTCTCAAAAATAGTCAATACAGCTATCTCTCTTGTAATAAGCGAACGTGCTGGAGTGAAAGACGATGTAGTGACAAGGATAGAGAAACAAATGCTGAGTTGGTTTGGGCATGTAGAGAGGATGAATCGTGGACAAATTCACTAAGCGCCATCTAGCCCCAAACTAAGCAAAGCTAGTGCTATGTGTGCTAGATTACTGATATACTACTTAAATACTGTTTTTAAATACATACTTATTATACATAAAACACCCAGATCCGTAACAGATTAAAATTCATCATTTAAATTTCTGCCCGGCCGGGAATCGAACCCAGGACCTCTAGTGTGGCAGATGTTGACCACTGAGCCACTGAGGTCGTCAACGAATCATGAATCATGGGCATGGTCGTCATGAATGAGAGGAGATTAACGAAAAATATATATGTATATGGCAGAAGTGAATTGAAGCGTCCAAAGGGGAAGGCCGAGACGTACGTCTCGGCCGACGTCCCCTCATATAGGTCGATTACCGAAAGTTGGCGCGCTGTCGGTCGATTACCGAAACGAAGTGCTGACTGCAGTCGCGCTGAAGCGCTAAAGCAGGCGGCATACTTTGCCTGGACTAAGGCTCGAGCGCATGTCTCCGGATACACGCAAACTGGAGAAAGCCTTCAACTTCGCCGCCATGTATTGCAAAAGGACGCTATGCAGGGCACGATTCGACCACACAAGCCGGATTGGCACCAAACTGGCCTCTTACCGAGTTAACGAGCTTTGGTCTTTGGCAAAAGCGGTCGAATCCAATTTTAGTCAGTCTTCGTTACCACCATTGCTAAAGCCGGACGGAACACTGGCGCATTTACTTGCTTCTCATTTCGTGGCGAATTCGTGTTTAGATACTGCAGGAAAAACTCTTGCTGCATATTAAAAATCTGCTTGGACCTTTGGGTACGCAGACGACAGCACAGTAACGGATAGATATCTGTCAGAGGCAAAAGCAAACAGGGTTGACATTCAGTCTTGTCTAGAGGCCATGGTTGGTCACTTAAACGAAGCTCTTAAGGCAGTGTCCGATTGGGGCGAAGCCAATCTAGTGTCGTTCAACGCCACCAAAACATATGCGTGTTTGTTTTCCGCTAAACGGAGTCCATTCTATCTAGCTCTGACTTTCCGGTATGTATCTGTTTAAATTATCGACAACCTACAGCTCCAGGGTGTTGAGCTATCAACCAATCTCAACTTTGGAAGTACATCGAATCAAAAGCCAAGACTGCAGCCAAAAAACTTGGAATCCTCTCGAAGGTCAAGCAGTACTTCACATCAAGGCAGTTGCTTCAGTTATATTAAGCACAAGTCCGATGTTGCATGGAGTACTTCTGCCACCTCTGGGATGGATCAGCCAAATACCAACTGGCTGCTTTGGATTCGGTCCAAAAACGTGTAAAAAGTTAATTTGTGATCTACAGTTGATTGAAGTTAAGCTGCAAAGCCTCGAGCATCACCGTAGGGTTGCGCGTTTGTCGGTCTTCTACAGGTTGCATTTCGGAGAGTGTGCGAAGCAGTTGCACGACCTCATTCCGCCGGCCCCTGTCTGCAATCGGGAGCCGCGATCCTGACCTATTTTCTTCAATCGTTGATCTCTGGGTAGGCAGGTTAAAGCGATTAGCGGCCTGGGTATTTAAAGAATTTAATTTGTTAAAAGCAAAAAATCACCGCGGTAATGAGAGACACTGCCTATCCCTACAGAATAAAGGCGTGACGTTATGTATATGTATGTAACGTTTTCTCTTGATTAAAAATAAAATTACGATGTTGGTAAGTGCCAAATGTATTCCGGTATATACACGGTTTAGAACTAAGTATCTCATGTGTATGTCTTATAGTAGGTACAGGTGGAAGATTGCGATAATATTGGTACTGCAGGGTGTGTTTTTGCACTGTCATTTTTAAACAGTATTTTATATTGGGCATTGTAGCTCTGTAGTGTAGACGAAACTTTATTAGATAGGTTTGTGTTGAGTTAGGCAGTTGGGTGCTTAGGAGTTGTCTTCATCTCTAACTCAGTAACAGAACAAGAATTCAACGTTCATGTCATTTTAAATAGAGTGCATGTATTTGTTTCTGTACCCGCTGGCTTATGTACTTGTATATTGGTTACGTAAAATTTATCTCACAACACCTGTGAGTCGATGTTTGGATCGCTACTGCCATTTACTTCTGGACATGAGGTTCTCTCAATGGGCGCCGATGAAGTGCCCAAGTGTCCTCTACCTGCAGTCTTTTTTGCATTATACATATACTAGGCCATCTGACCTTATGTGACGACCATAAGTGACGATGCGGCCAAGGAATCCAAGGATGGAACATGCCAGTTTAGAAACAGCCAACAGCTCAGTCTGGTCTTGAAGCAGTCCAGATCGGTTGAAGAGTTCGGAACACATTGGCTGGCAAAGCGTTCTGCTCCGTAGCCATTCGAGCGATTCGTGCGGATAGCTGCTATAGCTACGTACGTTATAAGGGTGGAACGTGTGCCCACTTCCGGGTGCGTCCAAATCTCACAAAAGCGTTGCGAATGCGCAGTTGTGGCAACGGTTCCGCAAGCGCCCTTCGTGGACGTCTTCAATTGGTTCGTACTGTGAAATACAAGGCGCCGCTCGCGCGCAGTTGCAGCAAGAGCAGCATTCGCGAAATTTGCTCTATTAATTATGCCCCGAACTACTTCGCAAATCCCCACTCCACCTGGCCTGGGCGTCCCACATACGCTTTCCGATTCGCAGTCTCCACTCAGGAACACATTTCCTCCAGCGCTTGTCACCACATATCCACAGACTCATCACTCATCACCTAAAATAGGTGTGAGTTAATCCCCCATAATATATAGGGCGGTGAAAACAACGTTTATTGTTGTGTTTGTTCTAATTTGCTGGCTGGGAATGTGTCTAATTAAAATAACAGGCGCGCGTCGACAGGTGGTGGTGATTCACCGCGGTGCCAGGCCCCCAACTAAGGTTGCCAACCCTAATAAATAAAAAAATCATCTTAGCGTTAATGTCCCGGTTGTGCTCTCAAGTACGAGGGCCCGGGGTCTTCATTGACCATGGGGATTTGGAGATCAGGTAATTACAGTGGAGCGACTACCATCTGACCTTTGTGACCCTGCTACCAGGGGAACCTGACCAGATTGTATCATGGTTACAAATTCAGTTGCCTGAATTTGCAGGTTTCATCAAGATGTTTTCTCTCACCGTAAGAGTTGTTAGAGGCCGCAGCGGGATTCGAACCCGGGACTCCTCGCTTACGAGTTGGATACTCAACCGCCCGGCCACCGACGCGCTTAAGGTTGCCAACCCCACTATAATTGTATCCTACTGTTTTTTTTGTCCGCCTACTTTATTTTAAAATTTTAAATATAGTAGGCTAAAGTATTTTATCAGAAAAGTCGCTTATCAGTATCACTTACCGTAAAACGGAATGCGTCCTGAATTTTTATGTTAAGAATTCAGAAATAACTCAATTAAACACCAATCCTGGACCAGCTAACTGCTTATACTGAAGATAATTTTTTAACTATTTTTTTTTTTTAATATTGTATATTTTTAATAAATTCCCTAAAAATACCATAGCTTCTGAATACGAAAATACTATATTTAATTTAAAAAAAGTTGGCAACCCTACCCCAACTCTTCTCTCCGCGTTGTACGGCGTGACAATAATAGGCAGTTTTCTGTTTCTAAACGTTTTAAATTAATTCGCTGCGACATTCTTTGTCTTCCGCTACTTATAAATAACTAGTGGGCTCGGCGCGATTACGCTCGCGAGTACCCTACACCTACTCTGCACCTACTCTACACCTACCCTACACCTACCTTAGCGCTGAGACACATTGAAGAGGTGCGCCGCGCGGCGTACTGCACGATGTGGCAAAACTTGTTGCACGCCGAGCAGTTTGTATGCAACTACATTGATAGATGGCGAAATGTCCCGCTGTGCAGCGCGCCGCGCGGCGCAGATTTGAGCTACTCGCT
Organism: Blastobasis adustella; assembly: GCA_907269095.1. Taxonomy (NCBI): domain Eukaryota; kingdom Metazoa; phylum Arthropoda; class Insecta; order Lepidoptera; family Blastobasidae; genus Blastobasis; species Blastobasis adustella. The sequence goes on along the minus strand of OU026116.1, from coordinate 1,568,769 downwards.
GATAATGTAACTTTCTATAAGTGAAAGAAATTTTAAAATCGATTAAGTAGTTTTTGCGTTTATGCATTACAAAGAATCAAAACGACAAACAATCAAATATTTTCTCTTTATAATATTAGGTTAGATAAAGGGACATGGACCAAAGCCAGCCTCATCTGCCCGAGATCCCCCTGCTGACAGACGGACGAAGCTCTCTGGCGAACAGGCTTTTCGAAAATTGAATTCAATGGCAGCTTCTGCCAAGGTCGACTCTTCCTCGTAGACCTCGCTAGGTCTAGTCTTAAGCATTCTTACGTCTTAACTAAGGTGACGGCTTCCTGAGGACCGATAGGTTTTGGCACCTATTTCTCATGAATATGATGATTAATATGTGCGTCGGTTACCGAGTAGTTACTGTACTCGTATGCGAGATGTCCCGGGTTCGTATCATACTGCGTCCATGTACCAATGACTCTTTTCTGAGTGATGTACTTTAGTTGAATACTAATCGACGCTCTTACGGTGAGGGAAAACATCGTGATGAAATCTGCACATTTAGGCTACTGAAAGCGTAACCATGATCCAATATGGTCAGGTTCCATTGCTAGCAGGGTCACGGAGGTCAGATAGTAGTCGCTCCACTGTAATAACCTGATCCGCCACATCCTGGATTATAGTCAAGGCGGACCCCGGGCCCTCGTGAGCGAGGTTCACTCCCGGGACATTAACGACAAGATGTTTTTTGTTATTATTGTTCTTTTGTCCTCTCGCCTTTTAGTTTGCTTCGGTCTTATCTATTTAATCGTGTCTATCTCCGTTCAGCCCAACAGTAAACAGCCAAGACGAGCGCTTGGTTTAATTATCATGACGACAACTGGCGTAAAACACTCGCCAGAAGCACAGATTAAATACTAGTAATGGCGTGACAGGTTCAAAATAGCTGCCAGTTGCTTCGCCAAGCTGCAATAATGGTGCGAGCATGTTGCATACGATTAAGAGCGGATAAAAGCCAGTAATTACATTATCTATTTCAAAAGTTATATAGGATACCAGCAACCATTCTTTCTTTCCCTACTTTCTTGCTTATAAACCTTCCTCTTGAACAATGGCATGGCGTAGTTTAAAAGATCTAAGCGTACATAGATCCTTATAGATACATGGTGATAGACGGCGGGAAGCAACTTTTATTTTATGCTATGTATAGATCAAAATATAGTATCAAATACAAAATATACAGACTTATCTAACTTAAAGCTAAATTAAAAAAATTATTTACAAATATCAGTCGATAAATAGCCCGCCTCTGACCGTACCTGGGGCGAAGGTGCCCATCACGCTCGCGGCATTGCCACGTTGAATGGCTATGGCTAACCTTTGCACCAGGTACGAGCCAGAGCGGGAATCACCCGATTAGATAAGAACAGCAAAGAACGTGAAGGTTCACAATTTATGTGATAGATTCAATGCTTTCGCTGTGCATCCGATGCGAGTTAGGAACAATACAGATCTAAATATAATCCGTCACGTCACACTAAACAATTCATCTGAATACAAAATCATCATTATCATTTTCTTAATATGTAAACGCTTATGGATTTTTGTGATGTCAAAATAAATCATGTCTATGTCTATGTCTATGTCTAAAATACAACAGCTGCTATTATTTGTTCGTTGTTTTACCACGCGATCATAGAATTTTTTTTTTAATTATTACGTGGCGCTTACCTGTGAAATCCCACCACCATCAAGGACAAGGAATACAAAATGAGAGAAACCAGATAGGCCTATAATATCATTCAAATCCTGTGAATATACAGCTTAGCAAGGCTTGAGACTCTTGCCTTGTTGCCTTGCCAGGCTTAAGGATTGTGATTTGCAGTAAAATTAAAAGTAATATTAATTTTAATTGAGTCATATTAAAGCAAATGCGTCATTAAACTCAATACTATTAAAATTTTTAAGTAATTCGTGTCATTATTACAAGTTATGTTCATTGTACATACTATTTGCACAAATGTTACATAGACCTACTATAAGATTAATATATATTACGAAATATTTTAAATTTCAATAATGTTTTGTCATTTATAGAGAAACAGAAAGAAACATTGAATTCGTATTGCGCAACTCGTTTACTTATGGAATAGTTCTATTTATAATGTTTTATACTAAATGTCAACTCAAAATCAGTTTAACACAACATTCTAGAAACTTAAATCTAAATTAGTACTCCACAACAATGCATTACCATCTATAAAATAGTGCTACTACAACCCAAGACACAGGTCTCTGACCTACTTTGGTTTCAGAAGTTTTAATGTATTTGACCTCAGTACTATGTGTATTATCTGTGCTATCTGTATACCTACCTACATACATTGTATTTTTATCGCATGTAAATTTTTGAAATAAATTATTTTTATTATTATAATTAACAAATAAGTTTGTCAACAAAATAACCCACCCCTGACCGCCCCCGGCGTAAAGGTGCCCAACACGCTCGCCGCATTACCGCGTTGAATTGCAATGGCCATCCTCTGCACTAAGAACGACCTGGAGCGGGAGTCACCCGTGATATCCCCGAGACTACGATCTATTTCCCCCACAAAGCTCTTAACCTCTAAAATTTATTTATAATGTTTTAAACTATCGCGGTTATTATCACACATTGTAGAGGCGTCGTCTGCGTCGAAATATCGGGCTACTCGTGAACAAAGGTACGCGCTAGGATACCCGGAACATACGTTTAAAATTGAATTTAAAAGTTGTAATTCAGTTCGGAAATGGCATTCAACTCGATTCACACAACTTGTACTATGCACCAATTCGGAAATCGCAAAGAATCAGGTGTTTCATACATTTTGTCAGAATTCGTTATGAAACATTTATTTTGCGATTTCATCAATTTCGTGCCTTAGTAAAAGTTGTTTGTTTTGACGAGCACATGCATACGGTAATTTGAAATCATTCTGTATGTATTTTAAATTAATATTCTTATGAAGATGTTGCGTACTTATACAAATCATTAAAGTAAGTATTAAACGAAGTACCGGACGGAAAGCTTAATGTAAAGATAATGAAAGTCGAGAATCTAGATAAGATTATGATTACATTATGTTAATGTTTCACATTTTAATTGAATTATTTTCCACGTCGATTGGCGCATAATGCTTAAGATAATGTGTAACTTTCACAGACATACCATTAGCGTAAGTTTTTTACTATTGCATTATATACAGGGACATCGGTATACCCAGAGAAATTTTCTTTTTATTCTAACGAGCAGTAACCTGATGGTAAACGATAACTGTCGATAATAACTTCTACGATTCAAGTATTTAGGTAAGGCAACAAAACCACTCTGTCACTGTCAAAAGTCACTGTGAGGACTAATATGAAATACCTCATGCCTGTAATTTCGCTGGCTACCTTATCCTTCAAACCGGAACACAACAATGCAAGCATTGTTGCTTGGCGGCAGAAATAGATAAGGCGAACCATCGTTACTTAGGTCCGCTACTTTACTTTTTTCAATCCAACTTTACTTGGTTCAATCCAATTGTAATTGTATTGTAATTGGAGCGCAATAGCAGCTCAATGGCAGTTTTAGTTATACTAGAATACCAAACACGCGTAAAGCTAATTTAATAATTTAAAAATCACAAAAAGTAATCAGGAACTATGGAGAGCTCCATTTTTTTTGGAATTACAGTAATCTAAAAAATGCCACCACTGAGATATGATCAGACAAATGTAATTATTAGCTGCAGCTGTACATTTACATTACACATGTACATGTATATTTCTCTTCTTCTGATACTCTCTGTCTAAATCCTCCACTTCACCGCACTGGTTTTCTCGCCAACTCTTTGTCTTTAATGGCAGCAAGGCTGTGGAATGATCTTCCGGTCGATATCAGACGAAGCTCCAACAAACTTTCGTTCAAAAAAGCTGTTCGAGAGCATTTTCTAAGTTCTTTGTAATACTCGACTTTAACTTATTTCTTTTTTCACCTATTACTTTTTCGAGTGATCTTAGTAGGTAGGCACTTGATTGAAATTTGTATTCAAGTACGTTCTGCTATCTTGTTGTTGTTGGTTTTTAGTATTTCTTAAAAAATTTAAGTTTCGGTATGTAAATACTACTGGGTAGAATTGTATTTGTAGTTGAGTACGTAAGAGTAATGTTGTTGTTAATTTTTATGCACCGCCTGCAATTTTTATTACCAGTTTCCGGGTAGACTGGTAGATAAATCTACAAAGCTTTAAGTCCACCTTTGTACTATTTTGTGCATAAAGTATTAAATAAACAAATAAAAAAACACATTTGCCCGACTGCGTTGCCTCTTTTGTGATGATAAATGATAAGTCAAATAACCAAGCATGATATCGTATGCGTATATCAAAATTTTACCAAAATAACATTTACCCTAAAAACTATTGCGGCTAATTTCCGACCTTTAGTCACATACTGTATCCTCTTAACTGTGTAAAGCTTATTGTAACTCATTTGTTTTAAAAGCCTTACAACCGGACGTCAAATTAATAATATAAAATGGCTAGTCTTCTGATAAGGAAAATATCGGCTTAAAAGCTTTGAGATTACTTATGCAGTCGTTAAGTTTTATCGAAGTATATGTAAATGATTTCTCTATTTTCCGCTTCACGAACATTGCAAACTAAGACAGAGTTAAAATAAATAACTCGGAGCTTACTATAACTCAGTTTTTGAATGTTTAACTTTCAGTTTATATCGTCTCTATATAAAGTCGGAGAGAGAGAGAGTGAGAGAGGTGTATTTAAGTGTGAAAAAAAATGAAGTGTTGTAATGAACTCTCTCTCAAGTTCCACAGTGATTTGAATAAGTCTATTCCTGTATGTCTATGTACCGCCTTTTCTCGCTTATCACGCGTGAGAGCATACTTTTGCTAGCCGTGCAGATTTGAAATCACATGTTTTACATATCATTAGCTCTTAGTTGAACTCGCGCTCATCGGTGGGTTAAAATTGGCCCTTAACTCTTGGTGGCAGGACATAATTAGAATTTAAACAAGTGATTAGTTCAAAACCTAAAAACGCTGACTGCTGTTTGTTTATTCTTTTATTATTTTGGCTTCGATAATGGGCACTTTTGAGCGTGGTGCTACTTGGAGAGGGCTATTCGAGTAGTCATTGTCGTTATATGACGATGTCTAATGACTTATGCGGATTGTTTTGGTTGTGTTGCTAGTTTTTCTTGTCCCATTTCTTTGACGTTAAGATATTTACTACCCTCATTGACGAAGCATTATTGCATTCTGTTGACGGTTGTATTAGTATTTAATTACATTGACATTTATTATTGACTTTAATTTGACATGACGTAGTTGTACATATTTTTGAAATCGTTTATGAAGATCTTTGTTTTGATAGGTACCCCATTTGATTGTTTTTGAAGAAAATAACCCTCCTTCTGTCGCAGTCTGGTAAAAAGAGTTTAGAAAGTCACAATAAGGCACCTAAAATCTGCCATTTTGTTTTTTTTATTTTATGTACTCCGTGTCACTCGAAGACGACTTTAACAACACCTCTTAAGTTAAAATTCATTGTGCCGTTAGGGCCATAGCCCGTTTCAAAGAAATATACACACAAACATGCATATGGTGAATTGGTTAATACTGTAATACTGTAAAGTTGTTTTATCGACACTCATAGCGTAATGTTCCAATTACATATTCGAAAACAGTTGTTTAAGGATACACTTTTTTCACGCCAGTCTATAAAAATTTAAAAAATTACTTTTCGATACAGCATTTCCCATCCTATTTTCATTACAGCTGTATCGAAAAATAACTTTTTAATCATTATGCAACACTTTTCTTTTTTAAATTTTTGTCTGGCGCCGGGACACGGCTAAATGTAGCCTGAATACCTAAATATCTTCAACAAATTCAAAATTCCTGTTTATATTTGTGATCAGTTCATAGTCTGTGGTTGCGATTGTGTACGTTTGGAATTATTTTCCCGCTAAACAGAATATTTTTTCTAATTGTTGTAATTTGCGTTTGTGAATGTTTTTTCTTGTTTGAAGGAAATAAATAGATAAATGTGAAATAAGTGAAGTGAATTTCGCTTGATATCCTCGACGCGTAGATACAACAGAACTGACTCGCAGTTACATCCAGCAAAATTGAAAAAGTTATAGGTACGAAATTTTAACATGAAAATATGAGTGTAGATAAAGTAGTGTATGCAACTGCATATAATTAGGTATTAAAACACTCGTGTAAAACTATTATCATACTCGGCTACGCCTCGTATGATAAACATACACTCATGTTTTAATACCCCCTTTTATATGACAGTTGCATAAACTACTATTAAATAAATAAATAAATATGCTCGAAAAACATAAACCTCCTTCTATGACAGTCGGATAACTAAAGTAACAGGAAGTAAGATAAAAAAAGCTGATTGTCATTGTGATTGTTCTTGTCGGTGTGACAATGATGACGAAACTCAATTAGCAATAACCTTTGAATTAACCACAACCTTCGAAATTTATTTTGGTTTTTTGTATTGCTAAGCTATTGTTGATAAAGGCGAAGGCGATGCTCTCACAGCTAGGGAAAACATTGTGATGAAACCTGCACATTCAGGCGGCTGAATGTGTAACCATCATCTAATATGGTTATATTCCCCTTGTAACTGTAATTACCTGATCTGCTAAATTCTGGATCATGGTTAAGGTGGACCCCGCGCTCTCGTGGAAGATGCGTGCGGCAAGATCATGATTATTATTAAAGGCAAACAATAAACTATTTCATTGTTAACTCTTATCAATCTTACTATTAGTCCTACTATCCTACCAATATTATTAATGAAAAAGTTTGTAAGGACGTTTGTTACTCCTTCACGCAAAAACTACTGGACAGATTGACGAAATTTGGCTGCAATATAGCTAATAGCCCGAAATAGCACATAGACTATAATTTATCCACAAATTCAATGCGATTCAGGAAACGGGTTTTGAACGTCATAACCGCATTTTACGCGGACGAAGTCGCCCGCAAAAGCTAGAGTACAAAATAAAGCCATATAGGTACAATGCAAGAGCAAAAGTACATGTCCTTAAGAATTACATTCCTTTGCACTTCTGCGCAGTTGTTAGAAGGTTTTTATTTATTATATAAAAATACCCTGGGGGTAAAGGACAAGTCCTTTGGGCATAAGGGGCAGCTAATTCTCCCTTCGTTTAGCCATGAATGTTGCTGTAGTAGCAACATACATTTTTCATAAAGTGGTAAATCACTTATTTTCTTGCACTGTACAGTTTGACGTACATTTACCTCCTTTCCACATCATGTAAAACTACAAACACTAAACAATTAAATAAACACCTGTATATGCAGACCGCTTTACACACGATGTACACAAGTCAACAGTGTATCTTGTTTTTTAACCTTCCAATACGTTGGAGGGTAAGAAGCATTGCGATGTTGTACATAGTTTTGCACGGGTCTATGCCTCATTTGACTTCAAGCGCTCTACAAGGTCATTCGCTATGGTTAGTCGTGTCTGCTAAGGGCCTCTCAAACTCTGTGCATTGATGGGTGGCTGAGGTTGGCCAGGAATCTGAATCAGAATCAGAATTGTCTTTATTTAAACTGTGCAATGACAACAGAGTCAGTCTTTATCTTTTTTATCCAAATCCGTTCAGCGCTTTGGGCGTTGAAAAGTAGCAGACGAACAGACAGATGTCATAACTTTTACGTTTGTAGTGTTTGTTGGTAATTGAAAATGTGGAGCATGTAACTACACACAGATGGATCACTTTACACACTAGATAACACACATGTTTTGAAATATTTCATTGGGTACCGCGTACTACCTAGGCTTTGTCTGAAAATTCAAGGCCCTTGCCCTTCAAGGTAATACTGTGCTGAGCCACAACCCTTTTGTGTTGCTGCAGCGCACACATACAGCTTATAATATATATTAAGTGGTATTTCTTTTTTTTCTTTGTTAAATTAAGATGTATTTATTTATATTTATTGTTTAGGTATAAGTTAATGTGTGTGCATGGAGTACCAAATAAATGTCTTTCTATTCTATTCTTCTGTTGCGATTTTTCAACCCTCCACGAAAAGCGAGGGTTGGTAAAAGTTTGACGTGTGTATCTGTTACTCTGTGTATGTGTATAGTGGAGGTGTGTGACTGTCAATGGCATTGTAGCTCCCAATTTGGCCCACTTTCCATTTGGTCCATTAGATAGGCCCGCTTTGATATACCTATTCGACCAAGATTGCTTAAACTCAAATATTATCTAAACTACTCAACCGTCTTAAAAAAAACAAGATGGCTAACAATCATCTCGATTAAACATGGCTTTTAAATAAAGAAAACCGCATCCAAATCGGTCCATAGACAGATAGACAGGTCGGACACACAGATAGACAGAGCACAGATACACATGTAAAACATAAAATACCGCTCTTTTTCATGGGGGTTAAAAATGAGACTCGACATGAAAGGAAAACGAACAAGCCTTTACAAGAAATACTCAAAGGGTAACAAATAAAGTTGTCAATATTTTGATCTAATACAAATATGAATTGGAACCTCTTGTTATTCGTAGATAACGAACAGCTAAGTAACTTGAGAAGCAGGCGCGTGTCAAATTCACAGGTCGTCCTCTCAAGAGCACACGAAACGTGTGTATTTAGCAAATTAACTTACCATGAAGCATGAACACGTGTGCTAGGCATCTGAATTGCGCCGTTGAAGTAGAGTCCTAAGTAATATGTTGTGGGATGAGTGACACGCCCGGCTTTGCACGGGTTTTCTTAGCAAACAATTTGAAATCTTCCAAAAGAAACTCTCAGATTGATGCTGAAATTCCGTTATACTGACAGACAGACGCGGAAAGCATTTTGTATTAAATTCTTTAGACTTTTATACTTACTATATTAGAATAATTATATATTATCTGTGGTATAGTGGACCCGGTGCGACTTCATTCGCTACTCCTACCCTACACTAGACCTACCTTACAATAAGCCTACATCTTCTCTACACCTACGCGCCTTCCTACGGTTTAGGGTAGGTGCACATTCTACACCTATCCTAAACCTACGCTACGCCTAATTTACCTCTACCTCCTGTTTTTCTTGCTTATAAACCATCGTCTTGAATCATTCAATCTTTTGCGGAAATCCGTATTAAAATCCGTTGTGTACTTTGAAATATCTAAGCGTTAATAGATACATAGGGATTTTTTTTATACTATGCAATAAAGATAAAGAAAGGTGTAAGGAAATTTATTAGAATAAGTAAATTTTTTTCTGAAGCTTGCTAACGGACAGGCGGTTCAACTGATTGAAAGTGGTACCTATGGATGGATCATCATCATCATCACAGCCCGTAACAGTCCACTGCAGGATTTAGGGCCTCTCCCGAGGTTGTTGCCTTAATCTCCACGCTTGGCAGGCGGGTTGGAGATCGCAGTGTTTAAATATAATAATGGAAAATGCTGTTGCCCATTTTCCAGACTACGGAGACTCTTGATCTTTTGCCTCGAAAACATTAGTCGCCTTGTACGACACCCATGAATGTAAGTATTCTACTCTGCCGGACACCACACGGCCAATGGATGGATGTTTGTGTACTATATGTGCCGTTATGGGGTGCCAATTAGCTCTCGAGACTGTTAATTTCTGACAGGGGGTCCCACGCGAGGCGGGGATGGTACAGGTAAATTTTTCGCGGCTCTGACGGCTATGTTAGCACCTAAATACGCTGGCTTACATTATCCTTCAAACTGGATAACTATAATGCAAGCATATGTTGCTAGACACAGACAAGTCCTCATCAATCACTGCTCAGGGTCTCAAGAGTTCTACCAGTTTATAAGCGTGTTTATATAAAAAATTATGTAGTAGTAGGAACTTAAAAGACATACGATAAGTAAATAAATAAATAAGCGTGTTAGAATAACGTTATAAGGTTGTCTGGAAGAGATCACTGTAGTGATAAGGCCGCCCTTTGTACTGCTTACTATTATATATTTTATCCCATGTGTGAATCCTGTAGTGTACAAATAAAGAGTTTTTGTATTGTATTGTATTGCTTATGTTTTGGGAGAGGTTTTTATTTAGGACAAGTATGCGCCTCAAACCTTGAACAAACATCGTAACGTCTCCTCTATTCTTGTAAACTCCCCTTCCTGCCAGATAGGAGATCGGAGTTTTTTGGATCGACATTTATTTATTTGTTTGGCTATTAAATTGTAGTATTACAGTAGGTCATCATCATCATCATCATTTTGACGTTATGTCTCGGTTGCGCCCCGATATAAGGTAGCCAGCGCCATTATAGGCATGAGACATTTCATTTTGGTCCTTACAGTGATTACGTATCTGCGGTTCTGCATTTTTGCTAAACAATAATAATAATAATATAATATTTATTTCAGAAAATTACATTTCATAATATTGGACAAACATACTGACCAATTAATTAAAAGCAATAATGTAAAATATCAACGAAACATCAAGCAATAATCGTACCAGTAATAATTAAATTAATTCAATATTTAAAATGTTATTAATTTAAAAATAATTATATGAATGCATGAATCGTAGATGTTATGAGCGAAATCAAATCTTTTCTCTTTATAATATTATTACAAACAACAAAATGACAAACAATCAAATCTTTTGTCTTTGTAGGTGTTATAAGTATAGATTAGTATAAAGAGTCAGGTTCAGCTACATAAAAAATTTCAACACTTTTCAAGAAAACGACAGTACAAAATGTTTAATTTTTCAGTTTTTATGATTGCAGTCCTTGAATAATTGTTTAGTGCCACTCATGCCATGGCATTATAATATTGTCGTTCTTAAAAAACTGTTTGCTGCGGTGGTGAACCGCAAATTAAACATAAATTATAATTGCAAAAAATATTTCTAATATTGTATAGTAAGTAATTAAGCTTAGTTTTTGTTTTTGTAGTCAATTCAGCTCGATTTTTAGGGTTCCGTAGCTTCTGTAGCGTTCCCATTTGTCTGCTACGGGCGGCTTGCACCATATTCTTAAACGTATTTAAATTGATACTTAAACAAAAAACTTCATAGAAAGAAAGGTTAAACGTCATTCTTAAACGCGTTTAAGAATTTTGTGCAAGTCGGGCTTTACTATCGAAAATTTGAAATTATGGGTAAATGTTAACACTTCAAATTTCGTAAGTTTGAAATTATGAGTAATAAGACTTGGCTTAGATTTCGAAATCATTAACGTACATTAGTTTGTCAAGTATAGATTGCGGTTTTCGAACAAAATTGGATAACATCGCCGTCGTACCGTGCGCTCTAAAAAATAAGAAGCATGAAAAAAGATTTCTGCTATTAACGAATAAGTTTAAATGGCACTAGCGACCCACTCCGGCTTTGCACCGGTGTGCTCGGGGTTTCTTTATTATCTGCGGTATATAATTATAAACTTCCGGAAGAAATTATAATATTTGTTAACTGATAGTGAAATCTGCATAAAAATCCGTTGCATGGTTTAGGAGCAGTTAGCGAATATACAGACGGACATACGCGGAAAGTGACTTTACTTTATATAGCTTTTACCCGAGACTTTGTTGATCGACCATTTTAAATGACCTTCTTAATGTGTGAACGCTAGTACTATGGAGGGGTTAAGCTGTATCTCTGGTTCTACCCGACTAACTTAGATGAGACATGGCTTTAAGTTGGACTCCAAGCCAGGAAACTGTAATAACCTCATCGAAATTCGTTCCGCGGTTTTCGCGTGATGCGCGCAAAGATAGACAGACAAAGAGACAGAAATTCCAACGACAATTTTTTTTTTTTTCTAAATACCTTCAATGTGCAGACACGGCTTTTCTGCAGCTTTATAATAGTAGAGACTATGTAGGAGCATTAGAGAAGTATATTAAGCGCTGTCTTTATTGTCGTGCGGCCTTGGTTGTACGATAGAAGACCTCAAAATCGCCTCTAAGTTGGTTAAAGAAACAGCGCCTCTTCATAGGAAATCAATGTTGACACGATATTTATTCAGCTTCTAAAAACAATAATTAGAAAAGACATTTTAAACTACTAATGATTGCTTTACACATCGTATCAATGCCATGCGAGTAAGTGTGCTATGCATTTTTTCGTTTTTCAACAAGAAAATCCTCCTACGGAATCCTCACTCTAAGACCGAGTCGCGTAGGGCAAGTTTTTTTCATTATTTTTCGTCGTGCTATTTAAAACAAGCGAGGTCGTCTAACAGTATAAATAGAAACAAATCATCGCAAACATTTCCTGTATCGAGTGGATCTCAGCTGCTAATATATGTATGTCGGTTCTTCTTAACATTCTTTTCTTTCTACAATCTTTTATTTAGTTTCACATGTTCCCATGTCTGTTCGTAATGAAATCTTACAAGTATTTGTCCCATTTCTCAGTTTCTGATTGAGCTGAAATTTTTCACTCATGTAAGTTTCGTGATAATGTAATGTTATGATACCATCGAGCTAATCTGATGATGGAGACGGAAGGTGAATATAGGAACTCCTAAACTACACATGGGAAACCCTTCGAGTTTGGGCTCGTTTGATTGGTCTTGACAAATACTCTGATTAATTATAAGGACAGCGCGATAAAAGCTTGCTATAAAAAATATTTTTAATTTAAACTTGTTAGCTAGTCTAATACTCAGTGAGAAATGAGCGTCGGTGACCTAGAGGTTAAGGGCTCCGACTCGTAAGCGAGGAAGTACAGGGTTCGAACCCCAGTGCCGCCAAGTACCAATGACTCTTTCTTGCTTACGGCGAGGAAAAACATAATGATGCAATCTGCACATTCAGGCGACTGAATGCCACCATTATCTAATCTGGTCAGGTTCCCTTGACAGACTCAAGGAGGGCAAATGGCAGTCGCTCCACTGTGATTAATCTGCAAACTCCTGGATCATGGTCACAACCGGGACATCAACGTCAAGATAATTATTATTTTATTTATTTATTCATTTATTTCAGGCAACTGAGGCCCATATTTATAAATACACAAACAACATAAATACAAAATAAACTAATATAAAATACAGACAAAGATAAAACATATACCTACATACAAATTATTATAAATTGTAAACTAAAATATAAAAATGGAATTTATTAATATCTTAAAAAATAACTGAAACTTAGTGTCGTTCGGCTTCACCGAAAATTCTGGGTCGCCCACGGAATCGCCGGTACACCACACCCTTCGGCCAATTATCTTCCCTCATGAAGAAATCCAAATCTGCGGTGGGAACCAACGCCACGAACGAGTTGAACGTACGTTCATGGCTTGATTCCAAGAGCTGGACCCTCACGAGGTACTTCTTGGTTATGCGGATGTGCTCTTCTACGTCCTTTGCCGTCACCATGTAATGAAGGCGAGACAGGTAGAGCGCCGTCGTCGGTGTCGCAGGGCGCAGCAGGAAGTTGGGACCAGTTACTGCAGTGCCGCGAAAATTCTGAGCAGCACGACGTCTACTCTTCTTCTGGACCGTGACAAATCCTTCCTCATCACGGTCCACGTCGGGGGCGCATGGTGGCTTCAATGCCGCAGATTCTCGCGGAGTTGAAGCCTCCACGCGAAGATGTTGGCGCGATGTCGATGCGCGGATGGGAGCCGCAAGCGCGGTGGGCGCCGGCGTTCGAGCGGCGGTTTTACTCAGTGTCATAGGGTAAGCGGTATCGTCGCCCATTACAGCTACGAGTGATGCACTTAGCTTTCATACTTCCATGTGACAATAACCTAACCGATAGAAAAACTTCAGAAAACCGCTGAAAATTATACTCATAGTTCTATGGGACACTATGGTCTTTTACCATACCTATCATAATTATTATAATTGGGAGAAGGGTCCTTGCCCATCATTGACATCGGTTTAATGGGACAAATAATATCAGTAGGCGCCCCAAAAGCACGGCGATCCGCTGTTTCATTGTTAGCAATTTTGGATTAGGGTACAATAGGGCTGGCATGTAAAATGATTAAAAGTTTAGGTACATAATTATACTCAAATACTTTCTGAACTACTTTTCTAAGCCGATTTTAACGATGCAAGCTAAGAACCATCTCGATTTTACTACCTTTCAAATAATAGCCGTTTGATCCGTTTTTATTAGGACTTCGTTTTATTGAGTACCAGTGATCCCGGCGCGACTTCGTTTGCATACACCCACCTTCCCCTTGAAACACTCTATCTATTGTTGAAAACCGCATTACAATCCGTTGCGTAGTTTATAAGATCTAAGCGTACAAACATAAATGAATAGTTACATAGGTACAATAGGGCAAGTGACTTTGTTTTATTCTATGTCCAGATTACTATGTATAAACTCCTTTTTCCATTCTCTTCAGATCGATCACTCGTACAAGTGACAAATGTGACACGCAATACCATGTCCACCGATTTAGTACCAAAACAATATCATTTAATTTTACGACGCATTTAGATTTGTACCATTGCTGTCACTTCCGTGTATGCCATGAGCAATTATCTAAATTACTCCGAAAGGTTTGAAAACATATGACCAATCAAATATTTTTATACGATAAAGTACCTACCTACACTTTCTTTGCTATAGTAACACCACGTAGTGGTAACAATTAGATGAAGACGTTGATTTTCCCTATTTTTGAACCGTCAGCTTTCGGTGTTGCCAATGTAGTTTAAAAAATATTGAATTTTTAATGTCTTAGGCCAAATACTTGAATAAACTTTTGATGGTCAAAGATTTAAAAGTGACAGCATCATCTTTGAGGAGCCCATAAAGCTATAAAATGGTTAAGAAGCATTCCAGAATTCGGGCGTTCAAATAAAAATTTAAAACTGTTCGCACGAGGCAAGCAGCTCATAAATAGAACCTCGGGTGGGGATAAGCCTAAAAAGAATTCACTTAGATTTACGTAGTAAGTAGTAAGTTCACACACGAGTTGTCCCCCGCCCATGAACTGTTTAGTGACGCATTTGGGTCAGTCTATGTTGCAGTTGCATCATTTCGCGACCCGCTTTATAGAGATTAGATCACGGAAAACAACTTATTTGTCAGAGGCGTGCGTCATACAATATGCGACGCCTATGTACAAAGTTAGGTCAATAAATGTCTGTAGGGCAAGGGTATGGTAGGTGTAGGGTAGGTATAGGGTATAGAATGGTAGGTTAGGTATAGGGTAGGTGTGGGGTAAGTGTGGGGTAGGTGTGGGGTAGATGTAGGGTAAATTTGTAATAATTTTAGTGCAATAAAGTTTTTAAATAAATAAATAAATAAATAAATTTAGGGTAGGGTATGGTAGGGTAGGTGTAGAGTAGGGTATGGGTAGAAGACCACACGAACGAAGTGGCGCCATCTAATATCACTCTACTGGTATAGTCTACTTATATAGACATTTATTCGCTTGACTAAAGCATAGTAAAGTTATGGATAAAACTAGTAGCAAATGGTAATGTAACCTACTTGAATGGAATGGCTATATAAGTATTTTCAATTTTAATGCACAGAAGATACACGGAGGTCAGATGGCAGTTGCTCTACTGTAATTACCTGATATGCTAAATCCTGGATCATGGTGAAGGCGGACCATGCGCGAGAGCACAACTGAGACTTTTTATAAGTTTTAGCCCCGCAAAAAGGGGGTGTTATAAATTTGGCTTATGTATCTGTGTATCAGGGTGTCTGTCGGTGGCATTGTAGATCGCGAACGGATGAACAGATAACGATGCAATAATCTTTATTTGATAACTAGTTTGGTCGAGATGGTCTTAGATTTGTTTTATTAAAATAGGTCGCCTCTCCAGGATGGCGAGAAGGTTATGTGGGACTCGCCTATAATTAAAAATGCGAGACCTTCTCACTAAAAACCACCGTATTGGATCCTTACCATGAAATTGGCGTTTTGTATGGCAAAAATGATGGAAACTGAAATTATCATACTGTGATGGGACGCTAATACTCGTAATTCAAATTCATAAAACATAACCCTCCTTCTGTCGCAGTCGGTTAAAAACATTGGCGTCGTTCGAACGTTTCAATTTGCTAACATAAGAGGCTAAACACCTACATGTGGTACCTACTTAAAATACCGAAAACCAAAAGCAATAAATTCCCCAAAACGCAACGAGCTTAATCACAAGGGTCACACTTGTGAAGCGCGAAAAAAATAAAAGTTCGTATTTCAAAATGTCAAATAAATTCACGTTGGGATATCGATGTAAAAACAATACCAAGAAAACGAAAAAGCTAGCCTCAGAATAAAAAACTATAATAAAAACAAAGGTTTCAGGTACAATTAAATCAATCTGTATCCTAGGTCTTACGACTTAGGGCTGGGCGAGCAGCATTGCAAATATTAAGATTAGATTTTGAAGTCCAATAATGTATAATTAAATGATATTTTAATTTACTATAAATTAGAGTCAGTGCATATTTGCTGTCGGCGACGATATTTATGTAAATGGTTTAGGTATTAATTGAATCGATCTGATTAATTATATTTATAAATTTCATCAATTTCCATTGGAATATGAGATTCCTATAACATAGTTTAACTTAATCAAGAAGGAAAGTGAAAGTTACCCAATCGATTGACATTGACATTTAATTTTAACGTACTTATTAACTATGAATTATCTCTGCATGAGATAATTAGAGCATGGTATTATTTGAACAAAATATACAGAAGCCTATGTCTATCATCATCAAATCAAGTTATTAATATGTCCGATGTATCTCTGTACGAGATCATTATGTGCTATTGTTTGATTAAATTCAACCAAAACCTATGTATAAGTATGTATTGTGTAATTAACGTTAACGCTCATCATCACGTTAACTCATCCCTGCGTGATATATATTGGTAATGGGTATTATTTGAATAAAATGATACCAAACCTACCTATGTCTAAAATGCGATGCTTGGGAGGTTGTAATGTATTTACATTGAAATCATCATCAATAACGAATACTCCCAAAATATATATAGTTTGAGTGTGTTCTACCGAAGTATTCAGACCCCAATTATTGACGAAAAGTTCTTTAAGATGGCTTAATGGACTAGTCAATACCATCTAATGACTTTATTGACCAAAAGGCATATGCTCTGTCCCAGCTTATATGACTAGTCTAAATAACGAGTGTACCTATAATCTACATTATTATTAGGCCAAAAGGCGTGTGGGTTAATCAATATCCACATGACTAGCCTAATCCTGACTACCTGTGGGTAAGGCGCAGCCTTAATGAGTCGAATACTTCACTGATAAGTTAGCATTTATATTGACTCAATGTTTCATATTAATTAACATAATTAAGCTTATATTTGACTATAAGTTATAGCTTTTGCAAACCAAGTATGACGCTTAGACTTATAAGTATGTAAATGTAATGATTTGATTTGAACGGATAATTTTGAGATAATATTTATTCAGGTATTAATTAATTATAATTAGTCTTAATTGGGCATAGTGGTTTTTATACGTTGTCAGAATAGTTTTTTGCCCACTCTATTAGGAATGGTTCTGAACATCGCTGATTTTATTATTATTTTCTAATCTAGAAATCCCTGGTAAAAATCAAAATGAGTTTCAATCGTAGTCACAATTAAGTAATTAAACGTATATTCATACTTTAAACTCTACCTGTGACTTTAATTTATATTCCCGCATACCTTGACCAATTTTCAGTAGACTACATTCCAAGTTGGCAGTAATCACCCATATCTATTGATTGAGATGCCTAAGTAACTTTATTCTTGACTAATGGTACTTAAATGTCTTTAATAAACTCATTTACTTTAGAGAAATTCAATATAAATATCCATTTAACTTCTTGCAATTAAACGCATGGCATTCGAGTTTTGATAATTACATTAAAGTAATAATTATAAATTTCAATCCCTAGTTGGTCCTTAAATTCAGTAAGACTGGGACACCACAGTTGTTGCGAACCTTCATCTCGTAAAACGTAGGGAACTAGCTGTCCGACGTATATGACAACCCTATGGGTTTATAATGATTGACAGCGGTATATCAAAGGATATACCTAGTTATCTTGCCAGGCCAAGGCAAGCTTGGGGAACCTTGGGATCAGAAAGCTTCAACACCTTCCATCGTGGTACTCCTTGGAGCACATGAAAGGAAGCAGGGACACGTTAAAAGGTCCTAGTGGCAGAATAATATCGGCTGGGAACCTGGCTCCTTGTGACCCACTTCAGGGGGCTCAACTTGCTGTCTTATAACTAAAACAATATTTATATATCACTCGAATCATTGCCATTGACGTAGTAGAGTTTTATTGCAAGTTCCTGTCATCTCATTTTACATAGACATTTGAAATGAATTAACATTACAGTTTAAGGCATTTATAAACCAATCATCAAATCCTTACGAAATGGTATAATTCATAATCGTACGAAAGGGATATAATTCATTTTGGATTAAAACGCTGAAAGTGCCGGCCAGAAAAATATTACGCAATTTTCAGGTACAGCATACAGTTTTCATAATTTTTTACTATTGTGCCAAACCTGTACGCCCCCCACCACCACCACTATGTACCTACCACTGGGCGTACAGTACTCGTAGGTACTATGTATCGCTATTTTGAAAGCCTATAACAAAGCCACAGAGATTTGTCAGGACCGTAGCAAGTGGAACAATGTGGTCTCTGCCTACCCCTACGGGAAAAAGGTGTATCGGAATGAATGTATGTCATTCAGAGAATTTCCTTGAAAGAATGTTGATCTCGATAAGCACTATCATTTATCTCTAGGAATTAGTGTTTTAGGACCAATAGTTTCAGAATTATTACAGTTTTAGGTTTGACAGCTGTCAACCGATTTCGGTTGACAGCTGTTCGGTACATTTGTAAATCTCGACGAGCACTATCATTTCTATTTAGGAACTAGTGTTGTAGGACCAATAGTTTCGGAGTTATTACAGTTTTAAGTATGACAGCTGTCATTCGAAGTGTAGATCTTGACGAGCACTATAATTTCTCTTCAGGAACTAGTGTTCTAGGAGCGATCGTTTCAGAGCTATTACAGTATTAAGTTTGACAGCTGTTATCCGAAATGTAGATCTCGTCGAGCACTATCATTTATTTATTTATTTATTTAAAAACTTTATTGCACTAAAATTATTACAATTGGCGGACTCTCTCTCTTTACAAACTTGTGTTCTAGAACAAAACATGCCTTATTTATAATTCGGGAGGAACTGAGAAGAAAATGACGAAAGATCCTTTCGAAAACTACGATAATGTTGCAGAATCACAAAAAGGGGAGGGGCTTACACTTCAGCGGTCCAAATTTCTTTGACCAGGTCGAATTCCTATTTCATTCATACGCGTTGAATCTGTACTAAAAAAAGAAGACAGATATATGTATGTATGTCAACTGTGTCACAGAAGGAGGAAACATTCGAACTGTTGGTAAAAAGAAACAGTCAAGTTTGACGTCTCATGTTGACTTCTGCTGATATCGCGCCGCACACTGCACGATGGGGCCAAATTGAAAAAATGTGGACAAAATTCATACAAAACTGACATTTGGGGCTTGGATTGCGGGTTTTGCCCCATCGTGCAGTGCGCCGCGCGGTGCGCTGTACAGTGGGACATTTCGACACCTATCAATGTATTTGCATACAAACTGCTCGGCGTGCAACAAGTTTTGCCACATCGTGCGCGCGGCGCACCTCTTCAATGTGCCTCAGCGCTTAACCTAACTGGTGTATATCATTTTATCGTGATAACTACTAAAATAACACCAGATTACAGAGGCAAAATGGACGACAACTAAAATAAGGGTATTTTGAAACCCCTAAAAAAATACAATAAAATATATTTTATTGAATGTTTGAGACTTATCGTCATCTAAATATGCTCTTTTTTCTAAATCAAGTATTAATTTTGGTATGTTATGTACAATTAATAGTATTTGAGCACATATAAACTTGAGAAAAAAACGCCAATTTCATAGGTAAGGACACAATATTTTCTGTCAAAAAGGAAATTTCGTTGAGATGTCTCCCATGATCAGTTGTCATCAACATTCCGGGATATGATGGTTGAGACTGGCGTCGGGAGATACTGCAGCGCACTTTGCAGATGTGCCAGATGTGGATTACTCAGTGATGTCCCGCTACGGTTGTGGGACGTGTAATGCCTGTTAATGCTGATAATCAAAGTTAGTCATCAATTATCAATACTGAAGTAATATTATAAAGGTTAAGAGTTTGTATGTTTGTAAGTCAGGATGTTGGGGGTCGAACTATTAATTGTATAGTAATATTGTAATGTTTGTCACTAATAAGCTACACTCTTAGTTCAAATAAGATACAAAGATAGCGCTCTGCCAACAGTGACATGAGGCCGGTTTCGTAAACATGTGTGCCTTGGCGTAGTTTGATTGTCAATAGCAACTATGTTGTTCGCAGGATTTTGTCTTTATTTATTATTTGGTCTGAGGCTACTACAGTATTCCCGACTGTCATAGGGTACTTTTGATCCCGGATAGTAACAGGATCTCGAAGGACAGTTGAACGTTTACAAAGATTAGGGTACTTTTCATCTCGGAAAAATAATAGGATCCCGCTGGATAGTTGTACAGATATCCGTACCTTAAATTTCCGTCGTCCCCTGTTCGGGGGACAACATTTGGGGGACAACGGAAATGAACCCGAACTGCGCGAAAACCGCGGAGGTCGGCTAGTTGTATACAAAATGAACGTGATATGTATCCGTGAGTGCATTGTGTAGGTAATCGAGCTAATGTGTTAATTGAGTTGGGAAACATTTGCATTGGGTAATCCCTATCATTCATATAATCACAGACAAAGAACAATAGGAATGGTACGTCAGCATTAAAAGTAGCTAACCATTCATTAATTCGTTTACTTGTCCCTTCTACGTTTATAATGCCAACAGCCAAGGTAGGAACTCTTTGTCTGCTTATCTGTTCCCTAAGCATGTAATTTCGCCGTCTAAACCTAAAGGCAATATTATTATTTTACCATTTCCTATTTAGATAAAATTTTGTTTACTCCGTTTAGACAGATCCTTGTTACTTTGGTATTTACTTATTTATTTATTACTTACTTTACTTTATTTGGTATTTGACGACCTGAGTGGTTCAGTTGCCTAACATCTGCGACTCAGAGGTCCCGGGTTCGATTCTAGGCCGAGCATTTAAATGATGAATTTTAATTTCTGTTACGGGTCTGGGTGTAATGTATAATAAGTATGTATTTAAAAAAAACGATTGAAGTAGTTTATCAGTTTTCACCCATAACACAAGCTTTGCTTACTTTGGGGCTAGATGACGCCGTTAAAAATAAAAACAACGACTTAAATAATGTATAAATTTAATAAACAAAAATAAATTAACACTTAGTTAACATAAATGCACACGGAACATAAGTTGTGTACGAGTGTGAGTGACAAAACAATGTAACAATTATCAGCATACTTAAATAAATATGTGTTTAATAGGTAGTAACTTTGAACTTTGATTTTAGGTAGATAGGTTTTTTATAGACTCATGTCGCACAGGACTGGTTTGGAAACCGACAATATTTAACACACGTTTTTGGCCTCTTTACACAAAAACCAATATATCTAAGCCCGACGTTATAGGGAAGAGTATGTAGATATAGCTTGTCTAAGCTGAAATGACGCGCCCCACTACTTAATTAGTTGATTTCGATGTGTGAGTGCAAATATTAACAACGACACTTAATCTGTGTGGGAGCGTCGACTGCTCCGCGAACCGCGAATCGAACGACGCGTGCTCCTACGTTTGAGTCTCACCGGCACCTGAATGACCAATTACAACGGCATTTGTATATGTATTGCGTCTATATTATAAATTTGATTGTGTGCGTTAATGCGATAGTGGCTCTAGTAGTAGATGACATTCGTATACACTTTAAAGGTATTTTCGGGTTTCTTACCGCGTACCTTCGTTTGTTTGTTAAGGTACGCGGTAGGAAACCCGGAACATACCTTTAAAATGTGTGATAATAACCGCGATAGTTTAAAACATTGTGACATTCGTACAATCGCAAACTTTTGCCCATAATCTTTCTCTCTCATCGTTGGCCTTTAGATTGCTTTTGGTGTATATAAGTTATTTAAAAAATACAGACTTCAAAAAGCTAAAAGTTACAGTTTGTATGGCGTAAGGCACACTCTGCGACCTATCATAATTATGCCTCTTTCGGACCTGCGGGGCTATTGGTTAACTTAGTGGGCAACTGAATTTGACATTTAATAATTCTACACTACGTCATCTACGTTGGCCACTGGCCATAGCGAATACCAAATTAGAGTAGTGCAGGATTTGGAAATGTCAAATTCAGTTGTCCACCGAGATATTCAATAGCTCCCCTAATTGGGATGTTTTACATCCTGTATATACAGAATTCAAAACCTGTATATGGTTTTTGGTCGATCGTATAAAAACTATATAAGTAAGTAATACCATAGCTTAGCTTAGACAATATAAATACAATATAAGCGTTAAGAGATCATAATATTAATCTTTGTTCATTAACCTACGGTGCATTTATCTGTGAGTATTAAGATAGTTAAGTACAATAGTGTAAAATTATGCTCATAGCGTGAACACGTTTTAATAGGTAAGTACTAGAATCTTAAGTAATTTTTCCTTCGACTGTACATTTATAGTTTGTGTATTTCTCGGAAAAAGTGTGATCCGTCCGTCCAGGTAAGTAGCTTAACAAAAGCGATTGAATAAGGTTTTCGTTTTTTTCCGGACATTTTTATATATCACCGCTACGTTTACGAACGAAAAGCTGGGGCTCTGTTTTTGAACGTTCGATTCGAGGGAACGGTTTTAAAATTTTGATTTTCAGCGACGCTGATTTGAACCGTCCTCTTTCGGAGCAGCCAATGTAATTTAAAAAAAAAAAAAACATTATTAATGGCCAAACCTAAAATTGAAATCCCTTCCTCGAGTCGAAGCGAGCGGTTCTAAAATAGAACCCCAGTATTAGTATTTCTTATAGAATAGTATTTTTAGTCGCTTGCATCCACGCAAGCACTCGCCTTCTAATGCTTGTTATTATTTCTAGCTACCAGTCGATTGATCTATAGTTCATGAGCATTATTTCTAGTCTACATCACCACAGGTCAACGAATCAAATACTATTATTTGAATCTAAAAGCCAATCCGCCGCCTCGACTGTCGGCATGCGACAACAGGTCGTCGCCTCTCTGTTGTATCACGTTCACTGCTGGGTACGGTGTAGTAGCGTTCACGAGCTGGGCCGGCGGCAGGGCAGTTGGGGGGTCCCTTGAGGCCTCGATAGCGAGGACCCCCCCAGCGTAGACTGCGACTCGGGGCTCTTCGACTGCGCCTGCGCCCATTTCGCTGGTAAGGAGCGCCGCAGCGCCCTCTGCTAGGGCGCTAGATGATTCTGCGCCGAGGATGTATCTGGTGCCTGGGGATAGTTTTATGATATTGTAATTGGCTGTACATGGCCGAGCCGCCGACACAGCTCGATTTGTATTGAGTAAATATGTCGGCGGCATGGTGTGTCTTGGAATCCTATAGGATTGAATACCTATAGGAAAGAGGAAAAGGATGATAAAATACCACTAGGGGCCTGCCCGTGTAGTTAATAGTTTTTGAGCCATTATTTATGAGGCTACTAATGTCTTAGACTTTAGGCTAATTTCCGAGACACCGCTATTTACAGTGCCACCAAATTAACTATTGTGGCAGTTCCTAGTGAAATAGCATTTACTAAATGACATAAATAATTCTGATATTGTCTATTGTATAAATTAGTTGGTGGCCCTGTATTTTGTCATCGTGAAAAACTTGACGAGTTGACAAGTTGACCCGGGCGTAACCGTCCAACTTAAATTTATTTTTCTCTCTCTCCGGTCGGGCCCTTGGTATTGTCGATGACTTTCATACGATAGAACGCGATAGAGTGAATGAAGCGATTGGGAAGCAACTATGCGAAATACTATCCACTATACTAAGAACGAAGTGGTCTCCACTTACCACACACTTGCACCTGGACAATGATGGCGGGCGCCAAGTCCAGCGCCAACGTGGGCTCGTCACGAAGCCAGCCCTCGCCGGAGAGCGGCCCGGAGCCGAACGGGCTGGACAGCCCTCTGGAAGACAGCACCCCACCACATATATGTATTTTTAGCAGTCAGATACCATAAAGAATTGGCATTGGTCTAATGTCAGCATGCTTGCGAGACTGGTATCCAGAGTCCCGGAACTGGATCGGTGACCGTTTCGTACTCCGAGGTTAGCAGAACACCGCAAAGAGTCACTCGTTAGGTGTTCCTCCAAATACCGTTGGCGAAGCGAGGTTGATCAAGGTCTTCCACTGGGGACCCCAAAATTGGTTAGTCAGTATCATAAGCCGATTGGCACACTCGTGACGGTATATTAATAAGAAATATTAATGATACCATATTCTCAGAAATAAACAACTCCCTAATCAGTTCCACACAAATCCTAGAAATATTATAAGTACGATCAGTAATGTACCTACCGGAAAACGAAATGAACTAAAAAAAAAAACTTACGAGACGAGGGCAACGTAAGTATCACGCCGATCCACCACCGCCAGTCCAGAGCTGACTCCGGCGGGGGGCCACCCCCCGCCAAGCGCGGTTTTCTGCAGGGACGCCACTACCCTGCGGCAAAGAGATCAAGCTGTGGTTTGTATTTCGTTAATATCGGTGTTTTCAAACGCTACGTATGTGCTTTTACGGCGAAGGAAAATATCATGATGAAACCTGCACATTCCAGGTGACTGAATATGTAACTATGATCCAGTCTGTTCAGATTCCCCTAGTGGCATGTTCACGATCAGATCGCAGGACTCCATTGTAATTATCTGATCTGCCATATCCTGGATCATGGTCAAGGCGGACCCCGGGCCCTTGTGCGTGAGAGCACTATCGGGACATTAACGCCAAGATAGATGATTATTTTATTAAATGTTACGTAATATGACATAATCTATTAGTTGATGTATCTGGAAGCGAGAGAGGTTTATCAGGACCATAGCGAGTGGAGTAATGTGGCGTGATAGTTTTTAAATCCACCCAAGTCTATGAAATAGCTTTTTAGAATTTTTTTGCTAGTTCTACTTCACCCGAGACTTGTCATTTTCGATTTACTTCAACAAGGTGCTATTCTATTCTGCACGGAAAATGACTACTTTTAGGTGAGGGGGTAATGGTACCCCTCATTTAAAATAAAAAAAACTTTCTCGTAACGTGCTCCGGATCCGCTCGAGTGCTAAACTTCAAAGGTCACCTTCAAGCTGAGCTTATCCGAAGATTGCCTAAAAATTTAATTAAAATAAGTCCAGATCTTCTGAAGTAATAGAGAACATCCACACATGTAAACATATATTTTTTATATCTATGATAATAATATTAGCTTAGTGAACCCCACACTAACTTCTGAAACGCAGTGTCGGCGTCAGGCAGGGGCGGCTGCAGGGCCACAGCCAGGGCCCCCGTAGCAGCCGCCGCGCCCGCGCCCCCCGCGAACACTCGCCACTCGCCCGCGTACGTGCCCTGCGCGGGAGCAGTGCGCACCAACGCGTCACTCTTCCACGCCGTTGAAAGCTCTGGGGGGTACAAAATAAACCGTATTGCAAAAAATACGGGTACATAGGCAATTTTCATACAATCGAGGCAATTGGAGACCTTGGATCTCCCCCTGGGAACTGTCTGGGTGCAATCTGAATATGCATATCTGGAGGAGGTCTACAGTTTTTAAGGTACCTAAATGATCCAAAAAGCCGTTTAACAGCGGGGAAGTTTTTTGTCGGAATGTCGATTTTATACACCGGTTGTACAGAATCTAAAACTTATGTGTACAATCAGATTCATCATCTTGGCGTTAATGTCCTGGTTGTGATCTTGAGCAGGAGGGCCCGGGGTCCGCTCTGACCCTGATCCAGGATTTGGCAGATCAGGTAATTACAGTAAAGCAACTGCTATCTGACCTCCGTGATGCTGCTACCAGAAGAACCTGATCAGATTAGGTCATGGTTACACATTCAGTCGGACTGAATGACTGAATGTGTCAGTTAAGAGCATCGATTAGCATTTAACTAATTTATGTACATTAGTTAAATGCTAATGCTCAGTAAAGAGTCATTGGAATTAATTGTTTATAATATTTGATTAATATAATGACATAATTATTATCATTAATTTAATTTATACATTTTTATGATCATTTATTGTTCTAATGAATGTTAATATTTTAATATTGAAATTAACGATATGTGTTAATTTTATTCTATTGATAACTGAAATGACGATGTATATTTTCGACGACCTGAGTGGCTCAGTGGTCAACATGCCGGTCTGCCGCGCAAGAGGTCCCGGGTTCGATTCCCGGCCGGGCAGAAATTGAAATGATGAATTTTAATTTCTGTTACGGGTCTGGATGTTCAATGTATAATAAGTATGTATTTAAAAAATATTTAAGTAGTATATCAGTAATCTAGTACCCATAGCACAAGCTTTGCTTAGTTTGGGGCTAGATGGCGCTGTGTGAATTTGTCCACGATTTTTTATTTTTATTTTTTTATTTATATTTAATACTATAAATAAATGAATATGAATATGGTACATGACCGTTGTGGGATTCGAACCCGGTACCTGTTGGTTACTTTAACCACTCGGCCACCGACGCTCCCTACATTTCTGAAATGATGTTGAGCAATATTCTCCCATTCCTCTGTGAGAATACTTTTGAGCTCTCACCAACACACCGACTGTCCTGCCTGTATTACGCTGACTCCGGCCGTTGTCCAGCATTGTGAGAATTCTGATGCATTCTTCAGGTGAACCCAGAAGATTTATTACTTTCATTCAAGGAATATTTGACGACCTGAGTTCAGTGAGGTTCAGTTGGTTAACATGCCATGCAGAGGTCCCAGGTTCGCGTGTATAATCAGATTGCATCCAGAAAATCGCAGGTGGAAATCTAAGGACTCCAAATTGTTGCGATTGTGTGAAAATTGGGATCATTCCCGTTGTCCCCCGAATGCTACCCCACAACGGGAATTTTGACAACACAATGAGCACAGTGGCACTTATGATTTTCTTGACAAAAATAATTAAATTTAAAAATGGATGACAACGAGAATTTTTATTTCCGTTGTACCCCATTTTAGAATTCGGGGGACAACGAAACTAATATTCCCGTTGTCCCCCATTCGGGGAATAGCATTCAAGGGACAACGGGAATGATCCGAAGAAAATTCGGTCTGCTCGTATAATATGTTTTATAATTTTAATTTATTGCAATTTTCAATATTCAATTCAATTCAATTCAATTTCATTTATTCATCAACATAGGTAATACATACAGCTGTTATGAAATTATTCAATGAGAGCGTGATATAGGTGCATGGCGACCGGGAAAAAATGTAGGTAGGTACATGGATGTGGTTAGATGGCTTTTTTCCGGACCGACGCGCGACGTTCGTGTCTTTTAAAATTAATCGTATAATTTTTTACACTCCGCAATACAATACACAAACAACACTGCACTATACAAACTACAATTTATTTATTTCGAGGTTATTTATTTATATTATGTACCTATGGTATTTTGTAGATAAGTTGATTTGTTTTTAATTTTATTTATTACTGGCATGTGAACCACTTACGTCCGTGCTTCACTGAGGGGCACACTGAAAACCAGCGCCATGGTGTCAGCCGTGGCTTATGCTGAGTGTGGCCCCGTTGCACGTCTCCTTATGGCACAGGTAACGAAGTAACGATAGCATTGTCCTTTTCTCATTGTTTCTTGTATGCTGTATTATGCCATGTATTGTGACCAAATGTACTGTGCCATGTGTGAGATAGATGTAAAAAATGATTTTTATTAATATTTATTTATTTATTCATATGTATGCCCAGTTTTCTTTTTACAACAGGGTTTATAATTATCTATTAGTAAAAACCGCATGACAATCCGTTTAGTGGTTTTTAAGTTTATCGCGAACAGACAGACGCGGCGAGTCACTTTGTTTTACACCAAATCAGAAATCGCGAAAAAAAATTAGCTGTTTGAAATTCAGGGTTTATAATTATTATAAATTACAAACCACCTATATAAAAAAACCTGTACACCGAAAAACGCACGCAGATTAAGCACAGGAAGCCATCCATTCGATAATTATTTAATTCTAACATACAAGCATAAATTTTAACAGTGTATAAACAAAATGAAGTTTTTATAACAAAAACTCGATTGCCAAACAAGTATTTTTACTCATTGCATTTTTCAATGTGTCAAAATGTTTTTGTGATGTTCAGAGGTGACTTTGTCCAAAACTTGTTATCTTCTTGCGGATGGTTGGCTAACTGACTAATGACGACAGCACACGATTAAGAGATGCTTCAAAATTAAATTTTTTTAATTGCATAGTGTGGCTGCAATATTGAGGGTCCGTGGCCTAGTGGTTGAGGGGTCCTATTCGTAAGCGAGAGGTGGATTCGAACCCCAGGGCCGCCATGTACCAATGACTCTTTTCTGAGTTACGTACATTAGTTGAATACTGACCGATGATTTATTTATTTAATCGTTTATTGTACACAAAAATGGAAACAAATACAAAGCAAATGTAAACATGACACAAAAGGCACTACTTATTTCTATGAAGAAATTTCTTCCAGCAGGCCTACAGCAAAGAAAACGTGATGATTATTAGCAGCTAGGACGTGCACAATAAGAAAATAAGATACAGATAATTACGTAAATATGACTAATAAAATCATCTTGGCGTTAACGTCCCGGTTGCGCTCTCGCGTTTAAGAGCCCGGGGTCCGCCTTGTCCATGATTCAGGATTTGGCAGGTCAGGTAATTACAGTGGAGCGACTGCCATCTGACCTCCATGACCCTGCTACCAGGGGAACCTGACCAGATTGGATCATGGTTACACATCCAGTCGCCTGAATGTGCAGGTTTCATCACGATGTTTTCCCTCACCGTAAGAGCATCGGTTTGTATTCAACTAATGTACATAACTCAGAAAACAGTCATTGGTACATGGCCGGAGCAGGATTCGAACCCGGGACCTCTGGCTTACGAGTCGGATACTGTAACCGCTCGGCCACCGACGCTGTGTAAATTACGTAAATATGACTAACTAATATAAAAAAAACTCAATAAATACTTATATACATACATACCAATAATATAAATATATACATATATAAAACAATATTAGACAGATAAAGAAAGAAAATGCTCTTTAACTCGCTTCTTGAATACGGTGACAGAGGAGCTATCACGTACTTCATGTGGCAGAGATGATCTTACGGTGAGGGAAAACATCGTGATGAAATCTTCACAGGCGATTGCGAGTGTACCTAACCATGATCCAATCTGCTCAGGTTCTCCTGTTGGCAGGGTCACGGAGGTCGGATAGCAGTCGCTCCACTGTAATTACCTGATCTGCCAAATCCTAGATCATGGCTAAGGCGGATCCCGGGCCCTGGTGCGCGACAGGCACATTAAAGCCAAAGATCCTCATTTGGTAACTCCTTAATATGTTAACGAACAGAACAATAAATGCTCTCTTACCTAAGCTGGAGTTCCGCTGCAGCCCCTCCAAGTACGATCCAATGAGCACCGCGGTGCGCACCGAGCCCGGAGGCGCGGACGCCGCGCCCGTGGCCGCCGTCGCCGCTGAGAGACCCGCCGATACTGGGAAGCCGTTCCTGGTACGAAGTTTGACATAATTATCACCTGCTGCTCGTGACCCCTGAGACCCGTCCCGACTCGTACCCCTAGCTACCTGGTTTGATCCCCAGTACCGCCATGTATAAATGATGTTTTTCAGACTTATGTACTTATATTGAACTCTAACGAGGGAAAAGCATCGTGATGAAACCTGAACGTTCATGCGCCTGAATGTCTAACTATTATCCAAACTGGTCAGGTTTTCTTGTTAACAGGGCCACGAATTTCAGATGGCATTCGCTTTACTGAAATTACCTGATCTGCCAAATCCTAAATCCTTGACAAAGCCTACTCTGGGCGTACCAGGTCTTATTGTCCTGGTTGTGCTTTCGCGCATTTTCAGACTCTGCCGTTGATGGCAGACTTTTTATCCGTGGATTTTTTAGTTTGATCTTTGTTTCCGTAGGCCAAATGTAGTCCAGCTTATGATCAGTCAGTCCTAGACAGCAGAAAGGATAATCCAAACATTGAGTGGACGGACTATATATAAATGCATATGGAATGTTTGCCAGCGTCTCGTGCCCCTAATGCGTTTTCACCAACAACAATCAAATGCAATTATGGTAAAAAAATCATGATAATTATAGCCTCAACTTACTTCGCCAAGTCAACAGCCGGCTGCAGAACCCTGGACCAGGGCAGAACTCCGTATTGAGCATGCAGAGAGGCCAGGGCCGCCACCAGACGCGGCGGGCGGTCATCGTTGGTGGTCTCGGGACCTCCCCACTCGTGGAGAAGGGGGGACTGAGCGTGCGCTGACTGGTACTGCCAGTGGAGGAGGGAGCCGCTCCTATGGAGAAGAGAGGTTCATGTTTTATTTTATACTTGGTAAGTGCTTGAGCATTTCGGTGGCCCAAAGATTATGGGGTCCGTATTGTACCCCGAGGTACCGAGTGGAACCTCAGTGCCCCTGTATCAATGACTCTTTTCTGAGACTTGTGCATTAATTGAACCCTAATCGATGCTCTTACGGCAAGGAAAAACATCTTCATTAAACCTGCACATTCAGGCGACTGAATGTAACCATGATCCAATCTGGTGAGGTTCCCCTGTTAACAGGGTCACGTAGGTCAGATGGCAGTTGCTCCACGGCACCTGATCTGCCAAATCCTGGATCATGGTCAAG
The DNA here is from genome assembly GCA_907269095.1 of Blastobasis adustella. Lineage (NCBI taxonomy): Eukaryota > Metazoa > Arthropoda > Insecta > Lepidoptera > Blastobasidae > Blastobasis > Blastobasis adustella. The sequence goes on along the minus strand of OU026116.1, from coordinate 1,537,848 downwards.
TCGGACTACGGGCACTCGCGCGCACAACCGGATAATTAACGCCAAGATCACCAGATACTAAGTAAGTACTTGACCGACATCTCAACTGATTGTAAGTGATGATGCGGCCAAGGATGGAACATGCCTACGTCTAGAAACAGCCTATTCACTATGGCCTTGAAGGAGTTCAGATTGTATGAATTGGGGGATACATTGGCAAGCAAAGCGTTTCATTTCTTAGTCATACTAATGCATAACAATTGGAAAGGTCAAAAGCATTAAAAACTAAGGTTAAAGGATTAGCAGGTATATCTATGACATAAGACTGTTGTTGTTTTACAATATTGAAACATAAATCTATTTAGTTTAAAAATATAGTTAGTTTATAGATAGTTTTAAATTCTAAATTCTATTTATTACATTTTTGTTATAATATATATTTTTACTCTGGCCTTATACAGTAGTTAAGGATATACCCTAGCTAACGTTCTTTATACATTGTATATGCATAGAATGTTGTGCTGTGGTCAGCCACATATTATGAAAATTGTATTATGCATACTGTTGGTGTTTCTTAATAAATAAATAAACGGATTAACAAAAAAATTACTCCGACGCGTTTATTACGGCAAAGAAGATTTACTATAACATTCGCTAGGACACACCATTACCCATTATTAAAAGCGAATATCCTCGATCTGCGAATATCACGTATAATTTAACATTGCCCACCGAACCGACCGGTGTAAAGTATACATTTACAGGCGACAAAGCTGAAAAATACCGAGTGGTCCGCCCACCGACATGCGATACCGGCTAACCGATGGCCTGTTGGCTGATGGAATTGTGCAATGGCATGTGAACTGGGATTTATGGGGGTGGACCGACGCATTCGACAGGGCCGGAGTCGGGGATGGGCTCTGCTAAATGTTCACGTTTTCCGTTGTCACAATACCACTCCTACAATTTTTTTTTATGTAATGAAGCAGACAAACAGGTATGCGGGCCACCTGTAGGAAAGTGGTCAACTATGGACATCAGCAAAACCAGGGGCGCTACTAATGCGTTGCCCGCCTCTGATGAGGCCTCTAATATACATCTTTAACGAACCCATGTCATAATCCAGAGGAAACACTGTGGCTGGGAGCTCATTCCACATCCGAATCGTGTGAGCGAGAAACGTTCTTTCGAACCTGTTGGACACCAACAGAGGATCTACGTAGTGGCAATGTGTATTAACCGACGGGTGGTGCGATGGCGGCTGAACTGTGCTGTGGGCACCAGATCATAAAGTTCCTCAGAACATTTCCCATTGTACAGCCGGTAGAACACACACAGGGAGTCCCTTCAAAGTCCCTTCGGTCAGCCAGTGGTTCTAACCGGCTTGTTAGTAAGGGGTCGTCAACAATTCGTACAGTGCCTTTGCACGTAGTCCAGAGGATTAAGGAGGTCGCAGTTTCGCCGGTCCAAAGATGGGAACAATACTCCATATAAGGTCGCCGCACCTGTGCCTTATATAGCAATAGGCGGTGCTCTGGGGTGAAGTATCTCTTGGACCGGTTACACACTCCAAGCTTTTTCAAGGCTAGTTAGGTGACTCCGTTACCGCACGGTATTCGATATGTCGACACCAAGGATCCCGATGCTTTCAGAGCTGGACAGGGGTGTTCCTTGGAATTGTGGCCCTATGTTATAAGGATCCTTTTTTGCGGAAAATGCGCAGACTTGTATCTTCAAAGGGTTAAACTCGACCAGGTTCAAGTTCCGGTATTAGTGAACCTTTTTCATTAGGTGGGGTATCATTGTTAGTCAGTTTTCACAACGGCTAAAAAGTAATGAACTTCCCGATTTCAAATCAAATCAAGCAACATAGTAAAATCTGCTGATTGGAACGTATCTTGCATTTTTGCGACAGATGGGCAAAATTTCAGATGCGCTAGGAAATATTGTCACAACTGTTTTGTATTTCTATTCAACTTTTGTAATTAACTCACTGCTATGAAAATCGGGCAACTAATCAGGAGTGGCGTTTTTCCATGCTTACATAGAAAATATTGGGTTCGCATACTGCACTGTAGGCTGTAGTTCATATTTATACTTTTGATGATAGAACCTCAACTCTTTTTTTTAAGAGTGGATTAATCGTGAGGTACCACGTCACCAAGGGGAATGACGTGGACATGTGGGATTGCCCGAAAATGGACCCTACCCACTAAAACCCCTCCATGTATCCACAGCCGCTTTTTATCGGAACACCACAGGACCTCATGCATAAATAGTTTGCGCTGTGGTGTTTCGGCGTACCTAGCCTTAATATTATTAATAATGTTAATAATTCAATAAACGAACCTTCCCTAAATGCCTCCCTGCCGAAACAAATGTCCTGGAGTGCCTGAATGCGTTAAGCTGCGTCTACTGTTCTTTACACAACGCATGCATGTTTATAAGCTACTAGCATTTAACCACGACTTTGCTCGCATGAACATTCCATTAAGCACTTCCATGAACCAGAAAATTAACAACAGCGTTTTTCTTTGCGAATTGTCGTCACTGAGACCTAAGACGGCTTGCAGAGGCCTAATTCTCGCGCTGTGACATCTCGAAATCGACATTTTTCCTAGCTAAATATCTCTGTTAAAAATGTAATTTAAAACGATCTTCGATAATAAAGGATTAGCAAATTTCGTTAAGCATAAGTGCTTTGCTTGCAATAGAGATTTAGTAACTTTTTAATAGATATTTGTGGCTAGAGAAAATGTCGAATTCTAATGTCTAAAGCCCGAGAATCGCCCCCCTGAGCGTTGATTTGTCTAATACTTAAGGGGGTTAAATTTCCATATAAAATTAATTTTTCCATTCTTTCGAGATTGCGTTGCCGGACTTTGAGAAAGGTGTCTTTGTTACCTCTGAAGCTACCGTTACTTTGAAGGCCCTAATATTCAATTCGCTCGGTAATACTGCTGCATGAAGACCTTCCATAACATACTACGCTACACCTACCCAACAACTGGGTACGAATGGGAATTGTATTTCCAGTACATTTTATTTGTACACCTACGGGAATAAATGTAGTTGATAGCCACTCATGCAGCTGATGGTACCAGTATTTAACATCAATATTTTACGAGCCTTTAGTTTATTTAGGTAGGTTACCTGATGGATTTACTGTTTAACGAACTGCAGTAGTTCCGGAGACTATAATCCCGACAATACAACACCAATAATCGACAATAGCGTGCAATATGTCCTAGGCGAATTTATTAAGAAGTTATAATAATAATTCTTCTAAAGAAAAACCTTTTCACGAATCCCAAAATTTACACAACCGTCACTGCAATGCCATCTGTAGTAATTTAGAAGATTTAATTAAAATAGTTGCTTTCGCGGTGAGCCGCGCCGCGCACTTCACTGACAATGAGCACGAATAAAACACCTAACGTTAGTTCGTACAAAAGGTAATAGATGGCACTGTACCTACATAGTTCTTGCAAGCGTAAGACTCGCCCGAAGGATTTAAAGAGTGACTAAAACTGCAGTTGAGATTATAGTAGAGTTATTTTGACTATTTCTTGTTTAACAAGCCAAGACTTCTAGAGCAGGTCGCAGGTGGTGGCTGTCACAGTGGCACTCAATACTCTCTGACAGGCTCACCTTGTTGGCGCGCAGCGGCTAATGCGGATTCTCAATATGATGACGTCTCGAAACTAGTAGTTTTTTACAAAGGTCAGCCCTGGTCAACGAACTTTTGTCATCTAGTCTCAGGGTCCTCAGTGTTGACCCTGAGTTGACCTGCGCTGGGTCCAATAAACATAGGTTGGTTGATCAGGGTTGACCTTGCTATACCTTTACTGGACCCACTAGAACTTAAGCCCAGCTGATTAAAATCATCCATCAAACATCAGCTGACTATTATTATCCCAAAAAAAAACCCTTACGCATCCAACGAGGTCCGATGCGGCGCCATGACAGCGAGGCAGAGTGCGGCCGCGGCGGCGGCGTCGAGCGCGCGCCCGCCCGCCTTCAGCGCGTCTGAGCCCGCGCGAGAGCACTCAGCTGCTGACGTCGACACCGACCCGTGGGGCACCAGCTATGGGCACATCATCATACATTATCGAGTACCTTTATTTATTAGTCGTCAACTTACAGCCCGTCGCAGTCGACACACGCGACACAATGATACATTCTTTTTTATTCAGTCAGACATTTGAGAATGATCTCGTGACAATTTGATTTCGTGATAATGGGTCACCACCAAAATCAATCATCAGCCGGATGCCTGCTTAGAAACAAATAACCAAATGCTTGACTCCTGGATGTTAGGGTCGACAATGGCAGATTTCCGCTAATCCTTCGAGGCAAGGCAGAGCGCGGCGGCACCCGCCCGCCTTCAGCGTGTCCGAGCCAACGACGACGACACCGACCCGTGGGACCAAGCTATGATCATACAACATCGATGGTACTATTATATAGACGTACATACATACATATATACATACTCTGCTTATCAGTGCACGCGCCCGGAGGAACAGCGCGCACTACCCCTGACCTATTTTAATATTATTTGTCATCAACACCCCGTTAGAGTCAACAGAGGCGAAACATTCATACATTATTTTATTCATACAACGACTTCAATCGGTGGAAAATAACGGCGCGAGGGTCACTACCAACATCATCCAGTAGTCAGATGCCTGTTTAGAAACAGAAGGCTTTGACTCTTGCCTCCGATATTCGTTAGCTACCCTTTTTCTTTCTTTCACATTCGTCAATTCTGTGATCGGCATCGGCAAGTTTAGGCATATATTTCCTTCATACCTTTAGATCATCATCATATTCCGAACGGGCATACCCGGCTTCTGCCAACCTGCATTCCGACTGCAAAGTGGAGAACAAAGGTTCTCCACTTTCCCCGGTCTTGGGCATCCTCGTATCATAATTTTTTTTTACCGCTAAGGTGGCAAACAAGGTTACGGCCCGCCTCATGGTAAGCACTTACCGCAGCCTATGGACGTTTGCAATACCATTGGGCATTACTCAATTCCCTCATACCTCATGATATCCATAGTAAATCTGTGTAAGCAGCGCCAGGGTGATGCCTCCAGACAGCGTAGCGAAGCAGCCGAGAATGAACTTCGGGCCGCCGCCGCAGCAGCGCGACGGGTCGCCTCCACTGCCGGCCTTCAGTGGGACGTCCTCCCTGAGTTCCACCACTCCTGAGGATGAGGGTAGGGTCAGCCAGTTGTGCAGGAAATTTATTAAAGTGTTTCTTACATCTAGATCTAGGATAGATTAAATTTTCTACAAATCTAACAATGCGCGAGTTTTTAAGGATTGATGTTTAGACATTCGTTACAGTTTCACTCAAAGACTATTGAACGTACTTAGTTGTGATTGTGGGAAGAGGTCCGGAATGTAATAAAAAACCCTATTTCACTTGAACGAGCAGGCAAGAGCTAATTACCAATATAATGTAACAGAAATAAAATCTGACATTATTGAAGCCATTCTGCCTGATAGTTAAGACGAAAGTTTGGTAGAACTGGGTAAAATATTGATAGGACGTGATTTTATGGTGGCGAGATGTTATCTTATGCGATGGTATTCTTCTATGCGCAACTCCTCAATATTTAGCCATGTATCCTAGGTGCTATAATATTATTATGGCGTATGCAATAGATGCAAATGAATTGTTTAATAAAGCATAAAAACGTTCGAACTCTCGAACAAGTTACAATATATTAAAATATTTTCCATACAACTGCACCGATTTAAATGTAACAAAGCTAAGAACCACCCCGATTAGACTGGCTTCCAAATATAGAAAACCGATTCGAAATTGGCCCATCCGTTCAGCCACACCTTCACACTTACACAGATACGCACGTTAAACTGACTACACACCTCTTTTATCGTCGGGGGTTAAAAATTATACGGCGCGGCGCTTTGTAACGCCACTCTTAAACTGCGCCATATTGTTTCCATACTCAACATTTCACGTTTCATTTTTCACAGTTGTGGCACGGTAACTGTTTCTATAGGGATAGTACCGTAATGGTATACAATACCATATTAAATACCTGGAGCATCGGTGGCCTAGTGGTAAAGGTATCCGACTAGTATGCGAGAGGTACCAGGGTCGAATCCCACTGCCGCCATGTACCAATGACTTTTACATTAGTTGAATACTAACCGATACTCTGACGGTGAGTGAAAACATCGTGATGAAACCTACTGAATGTGTAACAATGATTCAATCTGGTCCGGTTCCCTAGCAGGGTCACGGAGGTCAGATGGCAGTCGCTCCTCTGTAATTACCTGATCTGCCAAATCCTGGATCATGGTCAAGGCGGACCTAGGCCCCTCGTGCGCGAAAGCATTACCGGAAAATTGTGTTTTATCAAATACCCGACAAACAACAAAAGCAACAAACGTAACAAATCAATCGAGACAGAAGCTCCTCCGACTGATTCATAATATATTCGAACTACCGTCAAAAAAAAGTAAAAAGCAACGGGCGTCAAAACCGGCAATGATGAAAAGTTAATACAGGGTAGATGAAGAATAAACACTATCAAAATTCCACAAAATGCGGGTAGTTGGATTGAGGTGGCCGCGGGCGTCCACGGAAATGAAAGATTTTTATTAAGATAGCGCTCGACTCTACGTAGCTCTACCGGACTTTAGCAGTCTCTACCTGTACCTACGATGTATTGCAGGTCCAGAACGGTTACCTGTTCAATGCCCAATATTGATAGGTGGCCAGATAATTTTCGGTTGTTTAAACAAACGGCGTAATGTCGGTAGGAAAATGTGATTAAATTGACAATGATAAATTCATAAAAAAAAAAAAAAAATAATGATCTTGGCGTTAATGTCCCGGTTGTGCTCTCGAGAACGAGCGCCCGGGGTCCGCCTTGACCATGATCCAGGATTTGGCAGGTCAGGTAATTACAGTGAAGCGACTGCCATCTGACCTCCATGACCCTGCTATCAGGGGAACCTGACCAGATTGGATCATGGTTACACATCCAGTCGCCTGAATGTGCAGGTTTCAAAACGATGTTTTCCCTCACCATAAGAGCATCGGTTAGTATTCAACTAATGCACATAACTCAGAAAACAGTCATTGGTAAATGGCCGGAGCGGGATTCGAACCCCGGGTTCGGTTCCAACTCTGGCTTACGAGTCGGATACTCTAACCGCTCGGCCACCGACGCTCTTAATGACAAATTCATAAATAATAGATAATTATAAAATTGTACCTGGTGGCGCCATAGACTCGGGACTGGCCCGACTGCCGTTGGCTTGCATTGCTCACGGTGTTGATTACTTCCTCAAGTGTGATCTGAAATTGTTTGGTATCGGGAGATTATTTACTACATATTTGAGTGAGTTGTCTATGTTAGGATGTTGTCGCGTCATGTCCTGTAGAGCAGAATAGCATCTACCCCTTCGACTTACGTCATATTATTCTGCGCTAACGTGTGTAACATGGCGCTAAGGTCGGAGACGCTTACAAGCTAAGTTCACAAATCGAAGGAAACTGGGCAGCAGCGCTTTTAACTCAAAACGAAAAAACAGGGTGTTATAAATTTGACGTGTGTGTCTGTGTATCTGTAGGTCTGCGTTTGTGTGTGTCTGTCTGTGACATCGTAGCTCCCGAACGGATGGACCAATTTGGATGCGGTTTTCTTTATTGGAAAGCTAGTTTAATCGAGATGGTACTTAGCTTTGTTTTATTAAAATTGGTTCAGTACTAAAAATATTTCAGTTCTTATAGGTATTTAAACTTGGTTGGGGTTTTTCTGTCGCTTAAGTTTATCTGTTGAATGTTTGTGACACTGCGATCTCCAAACCGCTTGCCAAACGTAGAGATTGCAAAACCGTCTACAAATGTAGAAGAGGCTCAAGTCCAACAGTGGGCAGTTATGGGCTATTCGCCATGATGATATAAAGTTATTTCCTAACAATAATTATAGATATGAAAAATCAAAAAGGTTCAGCACCTCTGGTGTGAGATGCGACCTGTGTAGATACTCTGGCCCCATCCCACATTAGAGCTACCTCGGCCAACGCTGGCGCAGCTGCTTCTTCAAGCGGCGCAAATATTGATCCCTAGGTCAGGGTAATTTATTTGCGCGGTTTGGGGTGGAAACGTTGGGACCTTGGGGCCCTAGCGCCAAAAAGGTGTTCCAAGAGATTTCTACCTGGCTAATCGAGTCTACCGGAGACCCACGTGCTGGCGCTTACCTCGGTCAGCGTATAAGTCTGACAATTCAGAGACGGTGCGCCCCCAGCCTTATGGGGACACTTTCGCATGGCTGCGAATTAGTCTGTTTTATATTTGTAAAATTTTTTTTTCATTTGTGTACCATTTTTAATTAGGTCTTATATATACATATATGCTGTATATAACAATGTATAATTATGATCTAATAAATGTTTATAATAAAGAAAAAAAAAGTTCAGTTATCTTACATATCGGCTACTGAACCAATCTACACAAATATTATTAATAGGGAAGTTGTGTATGTATGCGAGTTTGTATTTTGGGGGGTAATCTCAAAAACTACGGAACGGACTGTGAAAATTCTTGTCATTCCGAAAAAAATAATCGGGTCCCGTGATAGGTGAATGTTTACAGAGATCTGAACTGCGCGCGGGGGCCTGCTAGTGTTTATTAGATAGATGGCAAACTAGGTAAGCCAAATTTTGTCTTAAAAAATAAACTAATCTGTGCAGACGAAATTTCGGACAAGAATAATCTTATAACAAAGAAATACAATATGCCAGCGGCCAGCTAAGTCATCATTTATTCATAAGTAGGTAAGAATAGTGATGACTAAAACAGGGCAAGCAATTCCGAAGACATTGAACTCACCACTAGAAAGTTATTGCTATGCATTCAGGACAGACGCACTTTGACAGAAGACTCCTATTAGAAGTCAAAGAAAAGCCTTGTATGTACTAAAGTATGTCTAAACAACAAACAAAAACAAACGACGATCTCACCTCATTCCAATCTTAGCTCTCAGACAGTCCAAGTTCTATTCCAAACCGGTGCACGTGAACAAAAACACTATAGTTAACACTAAACTGCACTATAATTATAATAAACACAGATCTCAATAGTATCACTTATTCGCTATAGGTAATATCACAGTGGCACTCGAAAAACACTGCTTGCGCGCTGACGATATGCGTTCTTGAGCATGGTAGAGACACGGTTCTTTCGTCGTGCGGTAAGAGCGTAACTGTTTTGTTTTGGGGGGAAGAAGGGGGAGGGGGGACCGGCGCCGGAGTTTCTCGCGGCGAGGCGTGGGTGACGTCATGCTGTGTGGCCGGTAGACTGCGGAATTAGACGTTTTGGTCACGTAGAGAGACTCTTCACAAAATATTAAGATTCTTTTGTCCCGGAATTGAATAATAAAATGGGCTACCTATGCTATTGATTAGCTAACAAGCAGTATGGATTTCAAATCAAATAAGTGAGGGCTTCTACAGCAAGTGTGAGTAACTGTTCCGAATGCGAGAAAATACCTATTTTAAAATTTTATTTCGGACATAAGAACTTACTTCGTAAGTAGGAAGTATAGTACGTAAGAATATAACTTTGATGTTATCGGAAAAGCTGTCCACAGCACTATTTCAACTTTAAATTCCTACGCACTTACTAAATATAAGTGCTTATTCATAACAAGAAGAGCATGACATTAATAGAAACCTTACGTGAAACCTAAACTCTCTGAGTCACTATTGTCTTTATAAAATCGATTTTATGACGCCTAAATGCTTAGGCTTAAGGCTTTTTAACTTCACTTGTATGTTCTAGATTCTTGCAAGACTAATTACCTACTTCCCGGTGTTCATACTTATATAAGTTGGATGACAATGTATCCGTGTATCATGGAGCTGGTCTGATGATGGAGTCGGAAAGTGGCCAAACTACTGAGCGCAATACGACTTAGTGTTTGGGCTCTTACTCATCAAGACCAATACAGGTCTTGATGAGTACTATACAGCGCGATAAAAGCTTGATATACTAAATGTTTATCACTTGAGAACTTTTAATAGAACTATGTTAATTGTCTTATAATCGTAAATTGACTGCAACACGTATACGTTGCTACTGGCATTCCATTCCATTGTTTTGTCAACACCAACACCAACTGGCCCCAATGCTGTTAGCGACAGTTAATTAACATAAATTTGCCACATTTATTTGGTAATATAGTAATTGAATAATGTTGAGTATATCTCTAATAATGAATTATTATCCAATCAATTAATCGTCGTCGAGCGCGGTAAAGTGAAAAATTTAATCATTTATAATAATATTTATAGTCATACCATACGGTAGATTAAAAATCCGACTGGGTTTGTTGCCTGACTTTTGAAATAGTATTTTTTTTCATCTTGTATAGTTTTTTATAAACAATATGTACTTAGGCCTCATTATTTCAAATGATAACCATTATTACATACAATAAAATTTTGCTACATTTAAATTGAGTTTTCCCAGAAGTCGAGAAACAAACTTAGAGACGATCTTTTAATCCACCTGTGTATTCATCATCATCATCATATCAGCCGAAAGACGCCCACTGCTGGGCATAGGCCTCCCCCAGAGATCTCCAAGGCCAGTCCTGTGCCTTCGGCATCCAGTTGGTACCTGCGATCTTTACCAGGTCGTCGATCCACCAGTCAAATTCATTTAGATCAGTCAGATACATTATTTCAAATATCGTAACATAATTTGTTTTGAAGAAGTTAGTTATATTTGTATGCTGTTTAAAGTACTAAAAACTGTCTCGTTTCTGAAACTGGCTACAAAGGGTTACAAAAAGATATAAATACCATCATCCTCATCGCCATCATTTACTAATTTATAGTACACAATTTATGTTGTTACAGTTTATAAAAAGATTATCTGTGAAATACCTCTTTAATACTTTACAAAACTATCACATTTACCTAATACCATCGCCCATTAGAAAAACGTAATGAGTACTGTAAAATCACTTACGCTAAGTTCAAGACAACTGTCACTACATCGTCTCTACCGGCTTTGTAGAGTATGAAAGAGACAGACTAACGGTTATTGACCTGTCAGCTGCGCGGGCGACTGCGGATCGTTTTATTAGATACGTATTTTAGTCGTATTTACAATTCTATTCTATTACCTGCATTCATACGTCAAGGTATACGACATAGCATGTAATATTAGTGAATTAAATTAGTTCGTGTAGTAATTTAAATTAGCTACGGCACGGATCTTAAAACCATTCATATAGGGAACGAAGCTGTCAGTTGAAATCCTGTGCGACGCTCGCTGTGAGACCTCATCGTAACTTTTCTGAATACCATTAGTACCATTAGTCTATCATTAAGGATCTACAGACGACATTTCAGCAGGGCCGATCTAGGAGGCAAACATGTAGTTGATACATACTCTGTATGAGATTAATTCGTTTTCGGATGCGGAGGACGTGGTCGGATATCTGACCAAGGTCAGCTCGCCCGCGCACCCGAAAGCGACTTTATTTTATACTACGTAGGGATTAGTATCAACTGTACGGCCCTGCCGCAGTGTCATCTATAGATACTCTATTCAGTAAAGGATCTACAGACGGTGTTTGGACCGAGAGAATGAAGTGCTGAATAGACTCTATTGCAATCCATCCTGTACACTTCATCCTGCCGGTCCAAACGCGCTCACAGTTCATCGCGGGATTGGCCGAATTTGGGACTTTACGAGGGAGACGAGATGACTTTATTTATTCGGAATCGGACTCTTATTGAATATGCGGCTTTATGACGAAGCCCCGGTCATGGGCGGGAGGCGGGATGGCGAACACTATTACGGGTGAATAGATTAGCTTTTGGGGACTTTATCTGCGTAAAATTCGGTTGTTATTTACGTTTCGGACCCGTTTCCAATATTCGCGTAAAATTTGGTTGTTATTTAAATAATTACATTTCTGACGCGTTCCCGCTGGAACTACTTGAATTTAGAGATAAATATAGCCTATGTGCTGGGCTATAAGCTATATTACTGCTAATATCCACGTTCAGTAGTTTTTGCGTGAAGGAGTAACAAACATTCAAACAACACCCATCCTTACAAACATTCTCATTTTGAATATTAGTAAGATAGAAGGGTAGAATGAATGTGGTCAGGTTAGGTTAGGTTAGCAGGGTCCTCCAGGGGAACTGGTAGCAGGGTCGCGGAGATCAGATGGCAGTCATCATCATCATCTTGGCGTTAAATCCGCAATACGCGAGGGCCTGGGGTACGCCTTCCTGCTTTCTTAGTCCACTTTGCTCGGTCTTCGGCATCCTTAGTGTCACTCTTAACGACGTCCAGCTATTGCTTCTTGGGCCGGTCTCTCCTTCTCGTGCCTGTGCGGGGGTGTCATTGCCAGCCATCTGTTCCCTACATAATTTGCGGGTCTGCGCAAGACATGGCTGTACCATCCAAGGCGGCACTCTTGTAACTTATCCGCGATGTCACGGACATGAAGGCTACTGCGGATGTGGGCGTTTCGCATGCGATCTTTCCGGGAAACCCCACACATCCACCGCATCATCTTTATTTCCGTGACACGCAACTCCTGCGGCCGTTTCAAGCGTCTCCTTCCACTTTTCAACCCTTTGGACAAGTCGCCCCTTGTCAGAGTCTGTCAAAGCGATATCGTCAGCATGCATGAGTAGCCACAGAGGTAGATACCTCATGATAGTCTCGGATGCTGTCTGACAGTACGTCTAATATCACGTTGAACAGAAGTAGGCTGAGCACAGAGCCCTGGTGTACCTCAACGGTAATAGAGAACGGGTTGGTGTCATTCCACTGTAATTACCTGCTGTGGATCATAGGGTTTGGGTCTCGATGCCTCAAGACTTTTCCAAAATTCAGCTGTCTCAAGTCTCGATCTGTTTCTGAACTGATTTTAATGGAACAAACAATTACTGGCTTCCAAATGAAACAGGCGTCGAAATCGGTTCAGTCACACTTATACACACGTTATACTTCTAACACCCCTCTTCTGCGTGGGGGTTAAAATTACGATAAGCATTCGTCAATACGCGGCCAAACTCCCCCGCGGCCACGATTGATACGAGTTTTTCAATTTACAGTAAACTTCGACCCGTTTATGTCCTCTAAACCTACCTATGTTTATGGTCACACTGCAAGCCGGTTACGGCGGTGTGGATTGGGAGTGAATATAATCCGCTTTGACTTTTAGGTTGGTTTTGATTGATTTGTATTTGTATTGAATCATGAAATATTGATGTGATTGATCTTGGCTTCCATTCGATCAATGGCTTTAGGTCTTATAGTTCTTCTTCACAGAAACAAGCAACAAACATTATTGCACATTATGTCAGTCATAACTTTGATTGTCCCTTTTTTATAATGTTGCTAAACGGTAATGTTATGTCATATCATACCCCATGCCATGGCATGTGATTCATCTTTCAAGTTCTTTAGTATCAGTACAACATAGGTTCAGCAGCAAGGGTAGTAGAAATAAATATATATGTCGCCGTAAGCTTGCAAAAAACCGCTAATTTACAATCTAATGTAAAATCATAATCATAATTTATTCATAACATTCGTTGTACGTTGCAAGTCATTATTTTACATATTAATAGTAGTTTATGCAACTGTCAAATAAAAGGGGGTATTAAAACACGAGTATGATAATAGTTTGACACGCGTGTTTTAATACCTAATTATATGCAGTTGCATACACTACTTTATCTACACTCATATTTTCATGTTAAAATTTCGTACCCATAATTTTTTCAACTTTGCTGGAAGTAACTGCGAGTCAGTTCTGTTGTATCCACGCGTCGAGGGTATCAAGCGAAATTCACTTCACTTCTTTCACATTTATCTATTTATTTGCTTCAAACAAAAAAAATATTCACAAACACAAATTACAACAATTAGAAAAAATATTCAGTTTAGCGGGAAAATAATTCCAAATGTACACAATCACAACCACAGACTATGAACTGATCACAAATATGAACAGGAATTTTGAATTTGTTGAAGACATTTAGATATTCAGGCTACATTTAGCCGTGTCCCGGCGCCCGACAAAAATTTAAAAAAGAAAAGTGTTGCATAATGATTAAAAAGTTATTTTTCGATACAGCTGTAATGAAAATAGTATGGGAAATGCTGTATCGAAAAGTAATTTTTTAAATTTTTATAGACTGGCGTGAAAAAAGTGTATCCTTAAACAACTGTTTTCGAATATGTAATTGGAACATTACACTATGAGTGTAGATAAATACATTTGCAATGTCATATTACATAATAATAGTACTATGATTACATTAATAAAATAATTAAATAGTGAAATGTCAACAATATAAAATAATATTTCAATCATTATAATAGATACTAGAATGTAGACACAAGTATATTCGAGATATTAAGATTTAAAAATTCATTATAACTATAAAAAGCACTCTAAAAGTATTCAGAGTAAGTATGTCACATTACAAACTGTCGAAAAAAAATTAACTAATACATTCTAAGGCAATTTGGCACTGGGCCAAGCGATGCTCCTCATCAAGTTGTCACAACAGAAACTTAATCTAACCGAATTCAAACCTAATAATCATCTTGGCGTTAATGTCCCGGTTATGCTCTCGCGCACGAGGGCCCGGGGTTCGCCTTGACCATGATCCAGAATTTGGCATGTCAGGTAATTACAGTGGAGCGACTGCCATCTGACCTCCATGACACTGCTACCAGGGGAACCTGACCTGGTTGGAGCATGGTTACACATCCAGTCGCCTGAATGTGCAGGTTTCATCACGATGTTTTCCCTCACCGTAAGAGCATCGGTTGGTATTCAACTAATGTACATAACTCAGAAAACAGTCATTGGTACATGGCCGGAGCGGGATTCGAACCCGGGACCTCTGGCTTACGGGTCGGATACTGTAACCGCTCGGCCACCGACACTCCTAACCGAATTCAAACCTATTGGTTGAAATTTTGATTTGGTGAAATTTGTTGTAGATTACAATGTTTCGAGTTTATATTATTTGATACTGTTGGTTTGATATCAAAACTCTCTGTGCATTGTCCTTCTTTATTGTGGACAAATTCAACATGATGATGAAAAAACAAGTGAATAATTTTTTTCCACTTATCGTACTCACTACAAAGCTGTTTATTATTACAGATACATTATATTTATGTAATATTTGACTATGTTATATAACAAACTGACAGTTTTCGCAATCTTACGGTTTCATATACAATTCCTAAGAATTACTCATTGCTCGAGTTAGGCCTAAAAATCTACCACACCGGTTGAATTTGTGACGTCCTACCCTACCATTTTGATAGGATTTTGAGGCAAATTATGGGTTAAAATGGTATTTTGTTCTTATATAGATAGCTAAATACTAGCAATCCGCCTGAACTGCTTTGACTCGACCTTTCTAATGCGTATAGCTTAGGAGTTCTGAGTTACTCTTTTTTAGTAATTTAAACCTGCTAGTAATGTCTCCATTGAATTGTGAGTGGATCGCAATAGCAGATCAATAGCAGTTTGACGTGTTTTTGGTATTCTGCTACATTTAAAACTGTTACAATTCAATCGACCAAGAAAATAAGCTGAGTCGAAGCCCTGAACTCTTCCAAGACCAAAGTGAATAGTTCACAGTATAGCGCCTATCATCTGACCTCCGTGACCCTGTTAACATATTAACAGGGCAACTGGACCAGATTGGATCATGGATACACATTCAGCCACCTCAATGTGCAGGTTTTCTCACGATGTTTTCCCTCACCGTAAGAGCATCGTTAGATTCAAAGATTCAAAATATTTATTTGTAAAAGATAGGTATTACAGATGTTATCATTATCTTCAATAGTTTCTCTATCCTTTGCCCGCATGTAGTTTCAACTAATGTACATAACTCAGAAAAAGTCATTGGCATATGGCGGTAATGGGATCCGAACACGATACTCTCGCTTACGAATCCGACTAGCCATTGGGCCACCATGACGCTCCATTCGGACGCTGTATATATTAATAAAAATAATCATCTTGGCATTAATGTCACGGTTATGCTCTCCGATTGTCCGGAGTCCATCTTGGTTATGATCCAGGATTTGGCAGATCTGATAACTACAGTGGAGCGACTGTCATCTGACCTCCGTGACAGTGTTACAAGGAAACATGACCAGATTGGATCATGGTTACACATTCAGTCGACTGAATGTGCAGATTTTCTCGCGATGTTTTCTCTCGCCATAAGAGCATCGGTTGGTTTTCAACTAATGTACTCATAACTCAGAAAAAGTCATTGGCATATGTACTAATTGAGACAATCTGTACAATTATTTTATACAGGCTGTTACGTAATACATGTATGAAGCCGTGAACTGGATGGAATGCTAAACATATTAAAACGATGGGTACAACTATTCCACGTATGACAGAAATAATTTTACCTATCGTTTTAATACGTTTAGCTCTCCATCCAGTTCACGGCTTCATACATATATTATGTAACATCCTGTATATTTAGATATTGCAAAACTGGCGATGGGGTTGCCAGGAAGCACGAAGTCCACCAATGACGCTTCATTAGGACGACGTACGTATTCAAGTTTAAATTGGGTGTTACACAACAAATTCTCTGACTCATAAGGTTCCAAGGCGTGACCTGTTCTTCCACGCAACACGTGATCCTCCTAACTAGACAAACGAGATTTCCTTAGCTTAGAAGCCTTAGAGCGCCAAATAATCCAGTATAAAACCATATGAGGACGTCCCACCCGACACAAACCAGTTTGGATCTTCACTTGGAGAGTGTGACTTGGAAAAAAGAAAGAAAAAGGAAAACAAAATGGTGTACAATTTCAAGGTGTTCAAAAAGTGCGCCCCCAATGGAAAGGTTACCCTGTATATGGGGAAGAGGGAGTTCGTCGACCATATTTCGTTCGTGGAGCCCATAGGTACGTTTGTTGTAAATGGGTACAACTAGGCGGTAAATTATGCACTTTGGCTAGTTTCGGGTTAAACTAGTAACAGACGTTCCGTTTTGGCTGGAGCCGACCAACCGTCAGTTGCAGTTGATACTAATCCTTACGAAGTATAAAATAAAGTAGATTTTCCATCACCATAGCCAACTCTTTCTGCCAACCTATATGTATGTAAAATTAAATAATAACCACCGGTTATGCTTTCACGCACGAGGACCTGGGTTCCGCCTTGACCATGATCCAGGATTTGGTAGATCAAGTAATTACAGCGGAGCGACTGCCATCTGACCTCCGTGACTCTGCTACCTGTGGAACATGACCTGTTAAGGATGATTTGATCATGGTTACACAGTCAGTCGCCTAAATGGGTTGGTTTCATCAAGATGTTTTCCCTCACCGTAAGATTATGTGTATATATGTATACCTACTTAAAATAATAAATAGACAATGCCGCAAACCAAACACCTCAAACATAAGACCCACTTATCTTTTTGCATCGCGGGCTAAAACACCGTTTCATCGTGTTTCTAGAAAATGCTTAATACAAAAACTTCAGTAAACACATTTAGTAAACAATTTAAATGCATCACAAGTTGAAATGTGATCGATTTTAACTTGCAAGTGTTAGAACAAAGCGAAACTAACCGGGCGCTGTGAGCATCAGCACGTTGGTGCGCGTTTCCAATGTACAACACTAATTCGGATTATCACTATTACTACGTATTATAAAACAATGCCGCGTCTGTCTGTCTGTCTATTCGTGATTAACTCAAAAACTACTGAACGCATTTTCTTGAGGTTTTCATCAATAGACTAAACTATAATCATGTACCTGCCTAGAAACAGCCTACTTTAGCCTTGAATGAATGAATGAATGAATTTTTTATTGCTTCTAAATGTGGTATGAAAAAGATTTGCCTTGAGAGGTGCCTTGTAGGCACCCTTCAGTTAATATACTCGCATCTAACGTGTTTCTTTCATTATTCGTATCCGGTATAAGGATTGAACAAACGCGTTTCCCGAAAGTGGAAAGGAATAATAAATATAATATAACTAGCTTTCGCTCGCGACTTCGTCCGCGTAAAATTCGGTTACAACATTCGGAAATCACATTTCGATTTGAATTAATTTCCAGATAAATTGTAGCCTATGTGTTATTCTGGGCTATAAGCTATATTGCTGCCAAATTTAATCAAAATCCGTTCAATAAATTTTGCGTGAAGGAGTAACAAACATCCAAACATACATCCTTACAAACTTTCGCATTGTAGTACCTATAAGTAGAATTAATCCATTATAAAGGTTGAACAAACGCTTTTCCCAAGTCAATTAATTTTATTTAATTGCGGTTTTACATAAAACTTAGATGAATGTCAATTACAATCCCAAAGAATCCCAAAAGTAGAAAGGGATTGTAAACATAATATAATTAAACATTATATACGTAATTGCATCAGTGATCTACCGAACCGGACAACAACAATGGAAACGCGCCGGCACGTGTGCCCGGAATCAGTGCCCGCGTTGTGCCGCAGTTGCCGCCATCCGTCTGCGTGGTTCATTACCCGCAAGACCGATGGGCTCCAACTGCGGCCATAAAGAATCGCGCTTTAAACAGACTTAAAGTCAGGTGTTGTTCTGAAGTTCTTAAGATGGAAGGATGCATTATTTATCGTGCAAAGCAATTTTGTTCGGATTTTGTTGTTGGATGAAGTCGGGGCTGGGATGAACGTAGATTAGAGAGATGGAGAAGTAAAATATAGAGATTAGAATAATAGTCACAGTTTAGGTAATGGTGCTGCAGGATATTGGAAAACTTGACTAAATTCACCTTTAGGTGTAGGTAAAAATTCTTGGCGTTAATGTCCTGGGGAGGACCAGGAGTACGCCTAGATCATGTTCCAGGATTTGGCAGATGATATTGAACCTGTTAACAGGGGAACCTGTCCAGATTGGATCAGGTTACACATTCAGATGCATATGTTTGGAAAGAGATTCTGGACACCATTTTAGCGTTTAATATGAAAGTACCAAACATATTAAACGGCATTTTTTTTAAAGTCCATAATGCATGAATCGTTGGTATATGTTATGGGCGACAGCTATGGGTAGTTACGGGAGGCTACGGAGTTGTGTCAGGACAGAGCAAAGTGGCGGTCCATAGTCTCTGCCTCACCTGTGCGACACAGGCGTGAGCTTTTTGTATGTATGTATGTATGTATGTATGGGCCACAGTTTGTCTCGTTTGTACTGCGTAGCTTAAAAAAATTCTTTCCATGTACATAAACAGAGAACTATCGCTTTTCATTCGTCTAACTACCCCGTCTCCCCAACAGATGGCGTGATCCTCCTAGACGAGGACTATGTGCGCGGGCGCAAGGTCTTCGGCCAGGTGGTCTGCACGTTCCGTTACGGACGCGAAGAGGACGAAGTGATGGGGCTGAACTTCTACAAGGAGTTGTTCTTGGCTTCAGAACAGATTTACCCGCCGCCGGAGAAGCGTGCGAACGAGTTGACTAAGACGCAGGTAATTTGATATGTATGCTTTTGGAATGAGGGAGATGGGACATTCGCCAATGATAGTAGTAGGATGTACAAATTTTGAACCAATATGCCGTTGAAATATAAAAAAGGTACATTATTATGCGGCTCTTTATTCTAGGAACTCTCTCTGCCGTCATAGACGCAAGCACACGAGGTAATTTGGACCTTAAAAAAATATAAATATTTTTTTTTCGACAGCTGAATAACGTAATACATTTTATACATCAGGGCCTTGTACCTTGGGTACATCCAAAATAAAATAATAATTATAATAAAAAGTCTCAGTTTACGCTGAGTGCTAACGCCCTGCAGCGCTGACTTTCAGACCACCCCTGACCTTATCAGTGGTATCTATTTCGAATAGAAAAATGCTATTTGCAAGCAAACATAAAATAAGTGATAACTTGTTTTTAAATTAATTTCTAGCTAGACGCTTTTACAAAGGTTCAAAAATAATCCTATCAAATAACAATAAGGCGTACTTATATTAAACGACGTACTATTACGATATTAAGTCGCAGGTACTATTTATACTTCTTGAACGGCAAGGAACTGAAACTCACTGCCTGAGCATATTTTCCCTGAGTGCTTCTTTAAGACAATAGTGAATAGGTATTTAGTAAACAGGTATGCTTCACCGTAGACCGCATCTGCATTTATCGGGTTAGGCGGCAGTGAAATAACTAATTATTTACTGTGGAAAACCGGGTGTACCGGGAAAACAGATGAATGTCCATGCGGCAAGATTGTGCTTCCGCATGAAATACGGGATAGCACTTCTATCTTCATCTTCAAGAAACGTGTAAAAGAGCACTACCTTTCTCTATCTGTCTAATATATGTATGTATAAGTATGTGTGTATGTATATGTATGTATGTATGTATATGTATTTGTTTTTAAAGTAGGTATATATGTATGTTTTTATGTGTGTATAGTATAGGCTTTTATTAATTGAGCATTATATATATATATATATATATATATTTTTGTTACTACTGTGCACGTCTTAACTGCATTTAATTGTCACGAACTCTCTGCTGTAGGCCTGCTGGAAGAAATTTCTTTATAGAAATAAGTTGGCCTGTTGTGTCTGATATATTCTGTCATATAGTTTTGTAAAAATCTTGTGTACAATAAATGGTTAAATAAAAAATGAATTTACCTAATGAGAAACTCAGAATGCACAAAAATACAAAATCTCACCGGTATTTGCAATAGCTGTAACGTTGTTATGTTCCACCCATAGTCCTTGTGTCGTCGTGATTGTGCCCCAAATAGATTAATAGTACCTACGGACCTAACTATAGTCACGTAAAAATAATTAAAAGAAAAATATTTTCTCATAGTAATCTCTTATCGCGCGTTCTCTATGGTCAGTCAGAGTACTTGTCAAGACTAATCGAACGAGCTCAAACTTGATGGGTTTACCATGCGTGGTTTAGGAATTCCTATGGCAACCTTCCATCTCAAACATCAGTTAAGCTCGATGGTATCACAACGTTGAGCGTGCAAAATTTCAACTCAATCGGAAACTGGGAAGTTTGTCAGTTAACTTGCAAGATTTTATTACGAACATACATGGGGGCATGTGTTCTGTAACGAAATTTAAAATAACGCATCAGAGCAATTCGAAATCATTCAGCTATCACTCACCACTACCGAACACTAACCAACACCATAACAGAGTCGCTCCCTCACGGCCAATTTAACCCGGAAATAGCGAGAATATTTCACTAACAGAGTGCCACAATAACGCGTTTACGTGCGTGTTAGTAATATTCATTAGTCCGGTAACCAAGTCGGCTTTACCGAAGTTAAATAACGCAATAATTGCATTTCACGGACATTTTTAGTGCCAACATTCGTTGGGAATGCGCTTTTGGGGCCGTACTGTGGTTCGGGATGTTGGGTTTCAACGGTGTTGCTTTTAGCGATTAGGCCGCTTCTAGATGCCATAGGATTACACCCGTATTCAGGGTTCCAACGGATTATATTTGAGTGGCGATCGGCACTATGGGTACGTCAAAATAAACGATATTGACAAAAAATTGAGAACGAATAGTAATGCTATTTTGCTTTGTTTGTGAACACCGGTGTTAGTGGTTGGGAGGTTACATGTGAAAATAGATTATTAAAATTTTGTTGTCGTAGCAATTATCCTAAATTGTTACTAACAATCTATGGACCTATGGTTGTCTGAAACTAAATGTTTTGTTTTATTCGTGGATTTTGTTGACGGCATCCATTTCGTTTATTATATTTACCCCTTTGACAAAATAAGTACCTACCTATTTATTTCGCCGACAGATTAAGTAAGCCCACATTTGTTTCAATATATGTCAATTTGTGTGGCGTGGACAATAAATTCAGAGCACATACTCGTAATTCACGAATTTTTATACAACCCTTAATGGCCATATTAATTTACATTGTCCATCTGTCCATCTCCGTTACTCTGAGCATCCAGTGTATACAAAACCGCCAGGCGCTGCCCTAATTGGCAACGGTCGTGCGGCCTTGGTCATAGGACGGTCGCCTGTTGCCAATTAGGACAACGTCTTACTCGTATACCAGTGAAATCAGTGTTATTGTAATTTACATCTGTCTCACAGTTACGTTTCCGCCCTATTTGCAGGCGGCACTGGGCTGTGATTAGTGTCCCAAGACAAGCTGAATGCGACTCCCTGCTGTCTCGAGTTCATAAATTATCTGCACCAGTGTTTTTCTTATTAAATCCTGCTGTTAAAAGCTAAAAGAAATGCAATACTCTGTCTTGGAATGTTCTTGGAATGTATCTGCTGTGGTTTTTATACTCATATTTTAATAATGAGATTATGTAACTGGTTAGATAGACAAAAAGATAGATATACCTGTTTCGGGCCTTACATACCTACTGACATTGTGTTTATATTTCGGATTAAGAGCGTCGGTGGCCTAGTGGTTAAGGGGTTCGAGTTGTAAACGAGAGGTACCGGGTTCAAACACCAGTGCTGCTATGTACCAATGACTGTTTTCTGAGTTATGTACATTAGTTGAACACTAACCGACGCGCGTACGGCGAGAGAAAACATCGCGATAAAACCTGCACATTCAGCGACTGAATGTGTAGCCATGATTCAATCTAGTCAGGTTCACCTGTTATCAGGGTCACGGGGGTCAGATTCTACAACGTATTTTGAACCGATAAAGTGTCATCGAATAAACAACGGTCATCGACGACCTGAGTGGCTCAGTGGTCAACAGTGGCCGGTCTGCCACGCAAGAGGTCCCGGGTTCGATTCCCGGCCGGGCAGAAATTGAAATGATGAATTTTAATTTCTGTTACGGGTCTGGGTGTTCTATGTATATTAAGTATGTATTTAAAAAAGTATTTAAGTATCAGTAATCTAGTACCCATAGCACAAGCTTTGCTTAGTTTGGGGCTAGATGGCGCTGTGTGAATTTGTCCACGATTATTTATTTATTTATTTTATTTTATGGGGTGCCTATCGGTTCCCGAGATCGTTAAACCAACCTCCGGGTCCCCAGCGTAAGACCTTGGCCAACCTCGCTTCGAAAACGGCACTCGAAGGGCACACCTATACAGTGACGAGAACGTTACGTTGCTGAAGATCAAACACAACACACTTATTTATATCTCCCAAGCTGAATAGCCAAAACCTCTCTCCTGACAGGAGCGTCTGGTCAAGAAACTCGGAGAACACGCCTACCCGTTCCGTTTCACGGTACCAGCCGGAGCTCCTGGCTCGGTGACGCTGCAGCAAGGATTGGAGGATGAGGGAGAGCCTTGCGGAGTACACTACTACGTGAAGATCTTCGTCGGGGACTCCGAGATCGATCGGTCGCATCGCAGGTAGGTTGTAACGACATCGCCATATGATTATCAGCTGTAGGATGGGCATTGCTGCTGATGTAAGGGCAATGAACTTTAAAATGTTTATTTTTATTTTATTTTATGGGATACAAACAGCTTAAGATATTACATATGCAATTTGTTATCTTTGCTATACACAAGCCAATAAAGGTTCCACTTAATTCTAGTGTATTATGATAATTAATGTCTAAAGTAAACAGCGCATGTAAACAAAAACTTTATTACTTTCAATAACAACTTAACATATAATAATGATATGTGCAAAGAACGCGAGTTTAGTTTGAAACAAATATAACTTAACATTTTCTTACAACGTGCTAAACTGTGCAAAATATATCGGCGTGCTTAAACTGCTGGTTATACACGCCTGTATTTGTCACATACACGGACAAAACTACAATTTTTTGAGTAATTTGTCTTGTAAAAAGGAATAAGAAATACAAAAATAAACCTAAAGCTGTTACCTACTAGGTAGTACGATCGTTTGAGGAATATTGGAACGGGGGTCTTTCACCTTTAAACTCTTTTTTATAACATAATGGTGTTGGTGCGGGACAGTGTGGGCAAAATAAGTGCGCCATCCGGTTTGTGTGCAGATGACTGTGTTAAATCATGATGAATGATGATGATTGATGATGATGCTTCGATAATGGGTATTTTTGAACGCGGGACTAATTGGGCAGGGGTGTTTTAATAATTATTTAATTATTTGACAATGGTTTATGCGCAAAACGTTTAGTTTATTTTTATCCTCTTCTTTGACGTAAGTTGACATATCTATTCTCATTATGGACGAAGCTTTTTGTGAATTAAATTATGTTGACAGGTGTTATGTAATGACTATACCTTTTTATATTATGTAAGTTTTTTTGTAGATATTGTAGAGTCATAATAATAAGAAACATTATAAGACTTGATTTGTTCCTATCTACGTTAATCACACAAATCAGAAAAGTCGCTAAAGTTTTGATAATACAATGATCACATTGGCGACTCACCGAGTGTTGTGGGTGATCGGCCATTGGGCGGCAGTGATCATTTTCCATCAGGTTATCAACAATTTCCATCAGATGACCTGTATTCTAACAAAAATAACACGGTTAGTGAATCTCGGCTTCTGCTAGTCTTGCCAATATAATCCACAGGAAATATCACCTCACATATAAATGTCTTTCCAGGAGTACAGTAGCGCTTGGCATTCGCAAAGTGCAGTACGCGCCAGCCAAGCCAGGCCCGCAGCCATGCACCGTGGTGAGGAAGGACTTCGTGTTGTCTCCTGGACAGCTGGAACTGGAGCTGACTTTGGATAAACAGGTGATTATGAAGCGCTCAATCATGTTCCTCGAACCAAATTCCATTATCAAATTAATAAGATGATTACAGTTTTATAATTTCGGAATTCCCTTTGATGGATGAAATTAACATCTATAAAGTTTCTGTTTAAATCGACATTATTTTGTTATTATTTGACTATGTTTCTGCTTTTTCTTTAACATGTTTTATATTATAGAAATAACTTTTAATTAAATTTTAATTTCCACGTGAAAGTGTCTCCGTCTCAATTACACTGAAAATAATTAAATATTATGTCATCATTAATGGCACAGTGACATAAATAATGACATTCTGCTCTCTCCCACACAGCTCTACATGCACGGTGAGACCGTTGCCGTAAACATCTGCGTGCGCAACCACAGCAACAAGGTCGTGAAGAAGATCAAGGCTTCTATCCAGCAGGGCGTGGACGTGGTGCTCTTCCAGCACGGCCAGTACAGGAACCCAGTGGCCAGCATCGAGACGCAGTGAGTCAGTGCGTCTAGTCAGAGAGAGAATGAGTCAGTGTGACAGTGAGAGTTTCATCATCATCATTGTATCAGCCGGAAGATGTCGACTGCTGGGCATAGGCCACCGGCCGGTCTTGTGCCTTCCATACCCAGCTGGTACCTGCGATCTTTACTAGATCGTCGGTTCACCTTGTGGGAGGCCTACTCACGCTGCGTCTTCCGATAAGTGGTCGCCACTCGAGAACTTTCCTGAATTACTCGAGAAATACAGAATGATGGCTAAAAATGTAAAAATGACGTACCATGTGGTATGTGCTATTTCAGACACTGGGTCTGTCGAAGTAATTTTTTTTAGATTCAGCGATGTACAACTCCAGAAAAGTTCTCATCACAAAAATAAAAACGTACTTGTGTCCCTTTCTATCGCCCAGTTTTACAAACGATAAGATAATCCTCCATTAAAAATATCGCTATCTTTTTCT
This sequence comes from Blastobasis adustella, assembly GCA_907269095.1. Classification (NCBI taxonomy): domain Eukaryota; kingdom Metazoa; phylum Arthropoda; class Insecta; order Lepidoptera; family Blastobasidae; genus Blastobasis; species Blastobasis adustella. Next base: position 1,512,162 of record OU026116.1, on the reverse strand, counting down.
GCATCAAAAACACGAAACGTGACAGCATGAGATTTAATGGAATATTAACTTTGAAGATTGTTTCTGGAACTGGCGGGCGACACATGAATACTGGAATACGCTATTACACATATAGGTACATACATACTCTCGTTCGTATCCCATAGGGGTTATCAGAGACTAAAGAGTGCCACAAGCTACAATCCTGTCACACCTTTTTGCCTCTTCCATAATAATACATCTTTTCACACATAACTAACAGTTATAATTGTCATTTTACTGATTCGAATTTATTGAATTATCCCACAGGGACGGATGCCCCCTGCAACCGGGGTCTAATCTGCAGAAGGTGCTGCATCTGACCCCCACCCTGGATTCGCGCCGTGACAAGCGTGGGATTGCCCTCGACGGACAACTCAAGAGAAACGATACTACACTGGCTTCTACTTCTCTGTAAGTGATACGGTTTAAATTTTTGGGTAGACCGGTATTAAATTTATCCGGTTTTTAAGTAGGTATCAAATGTTTACGGGACTCGTAAGCGAGAGGTCCCGAGTTCGAATCCCAGTGCTACCATGTGCCAATAACTCTTTTATAAGTTAGTTGAACACTAACCGATGCTCTTACGGCGAGTGAAAAGATCGTGATAAGACCCGTATTTTCCTCACCGTAAGAGCATCGGTTAGTGTTGAACTAATGTACATAACTCAGAATCGAGTCATTGGTATATGGTGGCGCTGGTGACCAAACCGGGAACCTCGGTGTACGAGTCGGACCCCTTAAGCATTAGGCCATCGACGCTCCAAATAACAAACCTATATTATCCTACTATCCACAGCCTGTTGGACCCTGAGCAGCGCGACGCGTTCGGTATCGTGGTCAGCTACAGCGTGAAGGTGAAGCTGTTCCTGGGAGCATTGAGTGGGGAGCTGGTGGCTGAACTGCCCTTCATCCTTATGCATCCTAAGGTATGCAAGGTAGGTCCAACCTGGACCTGCCATAATAATATAACAATAAAATACCGTCACGACGCGCAAATCATCATCATCTCCATCAGCCGTGGGCCACATACCATACATACATACATACATTATAAATCCAAAAAACAGCTCCAATGATAACTAGATGTCTTAGGTTTTGGGTATTTTTGCAATATAATTTTTATTTTTTCACGTCACGATTTTTTATGACCTTTGTTCGAATGATTTTTTATCACAAAGGTGAATAGAGTGATTGTGTTAGCAGTCATTTTAATAATCTACAAACCTTAAGAGAGGGATGTATGATCTATTAAAACTTCCGTAGGGTCCACGACGACATATTTATCAATACGAGACTACTATTTGATCAGGTAAATAAGTTAATATAATTTGTTTCATTATAAAAACTTAGCCTAGTTTTTTTATATTCCAGAGAATCATCATCATCATTATCATCATTGGCCTTAAACATCTGTTATAGACGGCACTTAGAGAATAGAGTATCTTTAACTGACAAAATATACAAACCGCAAGCAATAAACAAACTTAACCCCAAACCTAAATCTTTATGATGAGGTATGTACTACAACTCTGGGAAACTAGCACATTGAATCATTAGTTCAACTGTTTTCATAATAACAACTACGGAATGTATTCGAAATCGGAAATAGCTGTGCCTGTTAGCTGTTATAATTAAGTGTAAAATAAAACTAATATCACAGATATGTAAGATTGTATGTTTGGATATAAGTCACTCCTGGATGGGTTAAATGGATAAATAATGGATCAAATTTGACAAACATTGATTTAAAGTAATTTATCTCGAAATTCAAGGTAATAGTCGTTTTTCTACTAACTCGTTCCCCGGGGTTCTCAACATTACTGAATTTAGACCGCATAAAATTCGCGGAAATAATAACTCCGCGGATTAATAACTACATCACTATGTATACATATCATCTTTTTATTTCTATGTATGTATATGTATATGTATTATATGCTATTATGTATTATGTACGTATTTATATTTCGTTGTTTAATAATTTATGTAGGTATATAGTAGATACGTAAATTTAAGGTGCACGCCATCTGCGCCTCGATTTTGCCCTCTCTCTTATGTTGGTCGGCTGGAAGATATTTCTTTAGAAATAAGCTGTACCTGTTGTGATCTTATCTGTATGTCAATTTTGTATACTATTTATTGCGCACAATAAATGTTAAATAAATAAAAAAATCATAAACCAAAGTCCCACGCCGCTTCTGTCTGCCGGTTCGCGATAAATTTAAAAACTACTGAACCAATGGACAGAGTGATTCATGGGGAAGTTAAAGGCTTATAATTTGTTAAGATTACTATCCGTAATATTTTTTTTTACTATCCGTGCGTAGCCGGGGCGTGTCGCTAGTAACAAATAGTAATTAATATATTAATTTTAATTAATAATACATTCATTCAAAAATGTCCAATAATATTTACCTACTAAAGTCAAGGGCTTAAAATGGCGTAAATACAATACTTACTTTCCCAGTAATATTTAATTTTCTCTCTCCTCAAACTAGTTATTTTATCTTTAGGAAGGGCGTGCTAAGATGATCCACGCAGACAGCCAAGCCGACGTGGAGATGTTCCGGCAGGACACAGTGCACCATCAGGAGAGCATCGACGTGTATTAAACTTAATCCTGGGTTAACTCTGATTTGTTTATGGTTTGCAAATATCGGCATTTGAAAAAGTAATGTCAAACGATGTATACATCTCATTTTAGAAATTAGTTAATTTATATATAGTTAAAGAGCATAAGATTCTAACATAATAATTTTCACCTTAAGTCTCATATTCCTGTGCAATTGTTAAAAAGTTTTTATATCGCAGTTATTCCTTTTCAATCTTGGCCATTACATAAACGAGTAAAGCTGGGTTTACCCCCATGCGCCCTGTCCTTTGCTTGCCGCATCCAGCTTCGATGCACTTTGGTTCTCAAAAGTTGGGGTGATCGTATTGAAAGTAACTTAAATCAATGAGGGGTCGAGCAGAATGAGCTCTTAAATTGATTGATTTTTAAATGCATAATAATAATTTCATAAGTTACTCTTCTTGCCGTTGGAGCAATCGCCACTTTCTTTTCTCTGCCAATTAAATTCTTCATTTCTTTATAACCCTTGGCACTCCAATCCTTTTAAGTCCTTCCAATACATAATCCTTGACAACCCTCTTCTCCTCTTTCCCTCAACTTTGCCATCTTATATCACTCTTAAAAGTTGTATGTCAATTATCAGTTAAACTTGAATTTCATTAAATAATTTATTTTGTACATAAATAAATCATTCTGGTTATCAAGGACTTAAGCAACCGCTAATAGTTTCTTCTTGGTTGAACCCATTTAAATTGGCACCAAATACTCTGTATGTTGTTAGCGCTGCAAAGGAAATTATTTTTAAAATAGTAATGCACTTATGCTCTTAAACTGTAGGTACATTATTATAAAATATATAATATAGCTTTTGGAATGTTAATAATATACGTACTTTCCCAGTACCAAGATTAGTTCGAACTAACTAACAAGTTATGAACAATATTTACGTAACACACCTTTGGTTTCAAATAAATCTATGAAATTATTGTTTAGTTGACTTGACATAATCATCAGCTTGGCGTCCGGTTGTCTGCCTTATGTATTCACGGATATTATTTTAAAAACCTAGTTATTTTATAGTTTACTTAAGAATATTATATTTTTGTATTAAACTCTTGCTATTGTATCTAACTTCATCCTATAATATATCCCTTAATCATTTTTACATTCGTCCAATATTTAATCACGAAAATTCAGTATATTTTAATCCATATGACAATATAAATTATATTAACTAACATAATATAAAGCAATGCATGATTCGTTGATTATTTTTATTTCAACCACACACCTACTACTTTAGAAAACGTTTATGCAATATGAAATTCATAGGTCTTTGAATTAATTTTATCGTTAAAATATTGGATTATATTGTTGCTATACTATGTGACACTTGGGAAGTGAAATAGTTTTCAAAATCAGGAGTTTATTGTGTTTAGACAGACAAACAGGCGAGGGACTTTATGTAATTATTTATTTCTTAAAAAAAAGAAAAATTTCTTCAATTTAAATAAGTAGGGACACATGCAAGAGACTGAAAATAAAATAAATATACTAAAATATAGTCAAATAACAACTGAAATAAACTAGTTAGGTGCCTAAATGACAAACCTATCCGATTGAATTTTAAATTATAGAAGGCAAACAATCAAACTCCGCGAGCAAACATGCAGTTCATTATCGAAGTTTTAATTAAATATGAAAGTGTGCGATTGAATTATAATAAAGCATTGCTCAGTTTGTTTCGGAACGTTTGACCGACATTAATTGGCGGTTAAATGTAAACAACATGCGACAAATTGAATTAAAATCCCAACGGTGATTGCTTGCGCTGATTGGGCGCGTACACACCGAGAATACAAACATACGGTTTATTATAAGCTTAGGTTAACCACGGTTGGTGTTGCCGGGCTTTTGAGAGCGAACTGCATCTAAATTTATAGGAAAAAATTCAGCTATATTTTTTCAGCAGTAACTTAGTACCAGTACCAAATTTTATATATACCGTTTAGATCATCATCATCATCGTTGCATCATGCTCTCGGTTGTGGTCTAGCGCGTCGCGCAGAGGCCCGCTGTCCACCTGGCTACTTCTCGTTGTCCACTTCGCTCGTTCTTCGGCATCGTTGGCGGTGAATTTGATGGGACGGCAGTAGGGCTTTTTTTGAAATACATGATTATTTAATTTATAATAGTATAAAACTAAATTGATTTACCGAAAGTATGATATTCCGTCCGACACATTTATTTTACTATCGTTATTTCCATTGTTTTAAAATATGAACTGAGGCTATAAAGCACATCAACTCGTTGAAGTGAGGAGATATTCATTTATGGACTCTTTTCAACTCATGTCAACAAAATAAGTGTTTATAATTTAAATAAAAAAAAGAAAAAACGAAGAGTGGCACGTATTTGAATAATGAATTTGAAATAAGAACTCAAATCCCATGAGCGTGACGTTTCATAGGTCGCGTCGTCTTTTCTTTCAATTAAATCTTCCTACATTATTGACGGAGGCATTTTTAGATGTGTAGCCTATAAAAAGTTTGACCTTTTTAGCAACGAATAGCAGTGAGGGGCCAAGTTCAGAGTCCATTGCGAAGCCTTTTATTTTATTCAAAATTTAAAATTTCTTCATTGAGTAGGACATTAAATATCTCTATCAATCGTCAAAGTGGAGGGGGTAGGAAAGTAGGAAGGAAACACATACAACACAGGAGATATCAACAGCTCGGCCACTCGAACACAACGAGAATTTTAAAGTGATTCTTATTCATTGTTTAAACACGATATCTGCAAAGGAAGCACACCCTCATCTCATCCTCTACATTCCTAATACCTACACGAACAGCTCCAAATCTCGCCATCGCTTACTGGTACATTAGAAAGCAACCAGGAAGAGATTCCACAATGGGAGTACCAAACTCCACTCTGATAGTTCGATCTCTGGCATTGTTTTAAATTCCTATACCGTTTCGTCAAACAAATCAACTTGTGCTCCAACTCGGCAAGTCGGCGGAACTTGCTGGTTCCGATGCTGGCACAGGGTCGGCTCTAGGCTGCGGGTAGTCGATGCCATGTTTTATGAAAGTTTTAATAAAAAATTTCATCCTCTTGTAGAGGCATAAAGCCAATATGAATGGCACACCCAGCCGTTTGCCAGTGGATGTCCCACGGCTGTGATGGTGATTATCAATATCATTCAGAAATGTCATTTAGACTGGTCCTTATTTACATCGGTTTGGCAGAGGTGCCGTGAGGCCGCCAGCGGCTTAAAAGCCGGTCGCAGTAACACTCGGATGGTTTTTTTCGGGTCAACGAATTCTATATCCTTGCCTTCGCTTGCAAGGACCACGCGTCCAGCCGAGTTTTTCAAGCGTTACTATGAATTTCCTAATGGAGGTAAAGCTTCAGATGTGGTGACAGTGAAACTATCCGGTGTGAATTGGGCTTAGCGTTGCCTAGTATTTTATTTTCTCTGTGGTGTTACGTGTCCAGTCATTGCCAAACATCGTCACCCTATCTAGCCATAGGACGTCCCACACTGCGTTTGGCCACTTGTGGTCTCCACTTGAGACACGTTAATTTTAAACGATTATTCGGTACCAAAATGACCAGTCCACTGCCACTGCAACCTGAAAACTCTCTGAGCTCTGGTGAATAGCTTCGTTCTTGATCCCGTCTGTTATTACAGTAATACCGAACATTAGTCGCTCGCTCTGAAGCCCCCTGACGATGATGACGATCATCTTGGTTTTAATGTCCCGGTTGTGCTCTCGCGCACGAGGGCCCGGAGCCTGCCTGAACCAAGATTCAGGATTTTGCAGATCAGGTAATTACATTGGAACGACTGTTATCTGACCTCCGTGACCCGATTAATACTGACGAGATTTTATCATGGTTACACATTCAGACGCCTGAACAGACAAAATTATATTCCTCACCGGACTCTTCAACATTTTCAAATTCCTAACCCCGCTAAATATTTCTACGTAGGTATACCAAACTGGATCAAGTCCAAGTTAAGTCCAACCACACACTCCTATGCGTTATTGGGATGATATAGCTGAGGCCCCAACAATTCATAAGCTAGGTCCTAATTCCGACTGCCAGCGGCCCTGCCGCGAGTTCTAGCCCCATTGAGAAGTTCCAGGCAGCCAGTGCGGCTGGCGGGCTCTCTAGTAACCCAAGTTTTCGTCGAATGGGTTTTGTTCCCTCCCCCCTTTGTTTACCCACTCCAAAGAGGAAAATTAATTTATAATGGCCCACTCTATTTATGGCACACCGTATATTTCTGTTTTGTTTGGACAAAGTATTGTTTTTAAGTGACAATGTGTATTTATCGTCGTTTGTTTACGATGGCAATTTGTTTGCTCCTTTAATTAGTGTGGGGTGGCTGAGGTCTTGAGGGCGTGTTTTCGGTATTGGGAATTTTAGTACGGTATTAAGTAAGATGAGAGAGCGTCGGTGGCCGGGCGGTATCCGACTTGTGAGCGAGAGGTCATCATCTTGGTTTTATGTCCCGGTTGCGCCATCGTGCGGCACGCGAGGACCCAGGGTCCGCCTTACTCGTAAGCGAGACGTACCGGGTTCAAATAGCACTGCAGCCATGTACCAATTACTTTTTTGTGAGCTTTCAACAATAGTTGAATACTAACCGATGCTCTTAAGGTGAGGGAAAATATCGTGATGAAACCTGCACATTCAGGCGACTGAATATGTAGTCATGATCGAATCTGGTCAGGTTTCCCTGGTAGCAGGGTGACGGAGGTTAGATGGTAATCAGGGTTTGCCAAATCCTGGATCATGGTCAATGCGGACCGGGCACAACCGGGACATTAACGCCAAGACGATTATTTTTATTAAGTAATATGAGGTAAGGTGGACGTTTCATAGCGAGGATGTCATCTTCGTCACACATCACAAAAAACATAATTTATTTTCGAGTTGTTTAGTTTGTTAAAGTGGCGGTCCATAGTTTCTGCCTACTCCACATGTGAGACGAAGGCGTGAGCTTTATCTTTACATAGTATAAAACAAAGTCTCTTACCGCCGTCTGTCCCTATGTACGTATATGTGTAGGTACGCTTATATCTTTTAAAAATCTTTATTGCTGTTTTCAACAATTGATAGAGTGATCAAAGAGGAAGGTTTATTTTTTAAAAGAACTCGCGAATAAAGTCACGAAGTAGCGGGCAAGCATAATGTATATGTATATTAGGTTTATTACTAATAGCTCTACAGTAACAGTAGTGGAGCCATAGCTAAGAAGCTAAGATGAAATTATCATTCGTTTCATTTTTCTTTTTCTTTCTTATGATTCACAATCGCTAAGCTACGTGGGAGCTTAAAACATGTGGTAACAAAGCCATGCAATATTCGCATTTTCGAGCTAAACTTTTCATTCTAATTAGCTTTAATACGCCGAGTTCTGGTTCTGTTCTTACTGTGCATATTTAATAGTTTCTTAATTATATTCATAAGAGCTGGAGATAATTACCACATGTCTCGGAAACTGTTCCGCGATGGCTCAGCCGAAACTTTCGTGCATTTTCTTAGCCTTTACAAGTGCAATGTGGCGCTTAAACGAAAGTAGAAATGAATGGTATACCAGAGTACACACCTTGTAAACATTGGTGGGGCCTTTCAAGAGTTTGTTTTAAATTATTAATTTTATTTGCGATGTATTTAATTATTTGAACTTCCCATTTAAAGGATTCATCGTCGGAGGAGGCCTAAGCCTCTAAAATAATTCTTAGAGCACGGCTACATGTCTTTCCGTGAGAGAGCCTTTGTCTCCTTCTCTTAATACTAAGATGAAAGAGATAGGAGGATCTTGTCGCGCGTTTGTTGCTTATGCCCGCGAGAGCGCACTTATGATACCCGTGCAGTTATGTCGCATGGCGTTCTTTTTGTCGTAAGAAGAATTGCACCGTGTGACGTCGCTTGCCACCAAGCGACGAAGACTATCGGGCTATGGATGATGATGATTCTTATATGATTTTATCAGATTGTAGGACTCTGTCAAGCCTGAGGAGTCCGCCTGGGTGAATACCACCGCCTTATCTATTCCTGCCTCCAAGCAACAATGCTTGCGTTGTTGTGTTCAAGGTTTTAAGGATAACAGCGCAATTACAGGCATGAGGCATTTTATCTTGGTCCTTACAGTGACAGCGCACCTGCGGTTCTGAATTTGTATTGCCTGGTATCTGCTTTTTATTGCATGAATCGTAGACGTTACGGGCTACAGTTACAGCTTACCATGAGGTGGGCTGACTGCTAGTTTTACACTACGTGTAATAAAAAAAACATTATTAAAGGTCACGTTTCTTATAAGAAAATTAATCCATTTAGTACTGGCGTTGGGTTGTTACACAAGAAGTTTTAATGAATTACGTTATAATGACGTCATCATGTCAGACACCGGACGTCCGTATTACCGTAGACAAATGTTTGCAGTGAATATTTTCATTAGTACTATATCTAAATTTCGACGAGGACCCTATAGACATGAACCGGAATACCTGATTCGGCAAGTCCTCGGGTTTGTATTACCTGCAGCCATCGGCTTCCTCAAACTTTACAAGGTCGACGGTTTCCCTTGGGTGTCGCCTGGGAGTGCCCTGTCAATAATAATGCGTCTATTATACGGTACCTACTTCGTAAGCTTACAAGTGGTATCGAGCCGTTGTTGAATCAGCGAAGGGAATTTGCATCCGTTTCCGTGGCCGAGTTTTTTTGCTGAGAATTGTTGCAATGATGCCCACGGCCACGTTCAATCGTCGCACTGCTCGCCGTCGACAGGGTTTTCATCATAAGAGCCCATGCACGATTTATCTCAAATGTTTATGCAATTTTGGTTTCTATACTAATACCAGAAAGGTTATTTTATTATTTGTAAACAAAGGCGCAGCGCCCGCATCGCGCTTACACAGTCACCGCGTCGTGTGCGGTTGCTACGTGCTGACTGTGCGCGCGCGACGCGTACCCGTTTTGTGTCCGGTTTTTAAGCGGTGACCTATAAACGGGCCCTTGCACTTAAGGACCAAAATGGTGCAGGACCACTTTCAGAGCAACTTTCTTCCACACACTTACTTTCTGTATAACTGCTGTTTTCTCAAGTAACTAAAACATGGAGTTCTTCAAAAGGAGTGCGAAAATGTTTTTACGTGGTCGGGAGTACGCTAGTGATACCTCTGGTATTGCAAATGTCTATAGGTTGCGGTAACCGCTTACCACCATGCTGGCCCTGCACTTGTTAGCCAGTACCTTACCTTACCTTCATAATGCTTAATAATTGTTTTTGCTGTGTAACCTTTATAATGCAAACGGCACCATCGAGGCTAGAGTGAATAGGCTGTTCCTAGACAGGCATGCTTCATCTTCAGCCGCATCGTCACTTACCGCCAGGTATGGCAGTAGATGGCCGTGTGGTGTCCGGCAGAGTAGAATAGCACCAACCCCTTACATTCATGGGTGTCGTACAAGGCGACTAATGTTTTCGAGGCAAAAGATCAAGAATCTCCGTAGTCTGGAAAATGGGCAGCAGCATTTTCCATGATTATATTCAAACACTGAGATCTCCAACCCGCCTGCCAAGCGTAGAGATTATGGCAATAACCTCCCCTTTCTTGGGAGAGGTCCCTTAGTCCTGCAGTGGACTGTTACGGGCTGTGATGATGATAGCAGTAGATGGCGGTCAAATGCCTGGCTAATAAAAAAACGAATCGTGTTTTAATAAAACTTTACGTAGCTGCAATCGCAGTACAGGCTGTCCCAATGAAATGGGCGAACATCCTTCCAGCTTTATAGTCGTAAGGAGCTTAAAAATCCATGAGGAGCAAAGTCGATCAGTGTGGACAACCTATGTCCATCCAGCAGTGGACCTTAGCAGTCGAGACGTGGGTATTCAAGGCTTTCAAGGCTTTAAGGTTGTCATTTTACACCGGTTTAGGCGATAGCCACTAACTAATACATAATGTGGAACACTAAAACAATGTGGAATGAGCTCCCAGAAATGTTTCCTTTGGACAAGGGATAGTTCAAAAGGTATATTAGAGGCGGGCAACACTTCAGAGGCGGGCAACGCGTTGGTAACTCTCCTGGGGTTGCTGATGTCCAGAGGTGGCGTTAACTGCTTTCCATCAGATGGCCTGGTTGCCTGTTTGTCTGCTGCATAACAAATTAAATTAAAAAAAACCTGCTAAATAGGTAAACTGTGGTAGTATGAATCCATCAAATGCATTAAGCCTTTAGGGCTGTAGCACGTGACAAAGAAAAATACGTAATAGGTACATACATACACACATTATTACACTTATGAAATGTAGGCCTGCATCTGTCGCAGTCGGATAAAGTGAGACTTTCATAAAGTAACTGCTTATAGCGATATCTATCGCTTCGATAGGGAAACTCAACAATACTTACATTACGAGTACACGAACACAAGGTTGGCCAGCATCCGCATATAGATGGCACTGACCATTCCTAAATCGTTCAAGAGCGCTAACTTCCGCGGCATAAATACTATTTCCGACGATCAACTGTCGGACTCTTGGTCTCCTGGTTATATCCAGGTTGGTAATTACCCTCTTTCACCTTCTCCATCTTTGCTTGCCAACATTGGCGGCTACCTTATCCCTTCACCACCAACTGCTGTAGGTTTTGTAGTCAAATAAAGCACATGTTTCAAGACAACCTTTATTTCTCGTCCAAATTAAACAAGTCAACAGCTGGCATACTCTTCGAGTTTCGATTTAAATTTTATTAGTAACAAATCACTTTTCACTTAGAGGACAATCTTATTTACCTAGTAAATTATTCTACTTAGATTTATAATTCACCAAAATCAGTCGGTAGGTGACGTGAAGAAGTGATTTCGGGGCATGTAGAGACTGTTCTTTATATATTTACAGGTAGAGTCGTGACTCAAAGTGACATCGGATTTGAGACGATGCGATATGTCCTGACCGCGCGTGGGTTTATGTCCGCGGGACCCAAGCGTCTAACTCGAACGGATCACCAAACCGCAACCGAGTAAGATGGCTATTTGTCGAGCCTTTAATAATTTCTATTCGAATTACTTAAGCGGTCCCAAATAAATGTTGCAACAGTGAACTAATTAACTTCAAACTAATTACAACAAATTCAAAATAATTCATAAAATAATAGTTTTACATCGTTCCTTTTATATTTGATACTCTGCAAGTACCTATTTACACAGTGTGAGTTACACCGAGTTTGTATTATGTTGCGTTAATTTACACTTTAAATCTTTAGCGAAGAGTTAGCCTCATTTTATAAGTACAGACTCTGCGTTTACGTAAACTCGGCAGAACTCAGAAGTTAACAGGTCTGTTTATAAATAAATATGAACCACATCGTCTCCAATCAGAACAAACTCTACATTTGCAACTGTCGCTGAAATCGCATTAAAATATTATTATGATATTTAATAGTGATACGTCTCATACTCAAAGATATGCGATTTTGATAAGATTTATATTAAAACTAAGCATACCAAAACGAATTTCTCCTTTGAAGTGCGCTGCTATATTATTAAAAGTGCCTCTTAGTGTTTTATTAAAAATAAATCTGCACGAACTGAAGCACTAAACGTAATATTCGGTAACAAAAACTACGAGATACAAAGCCAAATACTTATTTCAGGGAGGACTCCTTAAAAATAAAACGCTTAAATCTACTTAGTGACTTAGTATTCACAAGGAGAAGTAAGCTTCAAAGACGCATTTGCCCTCCTAACGAATCTGATTACAGTTGACCTTATCAGACCTTATCAAGGGAAGATAAAGCCCTACTTCGCAGAACTGGTACTGAAACTGAGATTACTAGCGGTAGGATTGTCAAGCTAACTTAGGTGGAGTCCTTACCACCTTTTTTATTCTACGCACAGACAGACAGCCCACCTGATGTAAAGCGGGAACGTCGCCCATAACAGCTATGATTCATGCATCTAGAATGCAGGCAACAAGAATGCACAACCACAAGATACGTTGTCACTGTGAGGACTAAGATGAAATGCCTCATGCCTGAAATTGCGCTGGCTACCTTATCCTTCAAACCGGAATACAACAATGCAGCATTTTTGCTTGCCGGCAGTAATTGTATAAGGCGGTGGTACTGACCCAGGCGGACTCCTCATGCTTAGGGTTTTGTCTGCATATTTTAGAAGATGTCATCTTAAGGTATCAATGTTCCATCAGAATTAGCAGTATTATAATATTACATAACAGCTTTTTTATACAACTTGGAAATGGTTGCATACAAGATTTCTTTGTGAATATTTAAAGACTTGATTTTCATACATGATATTTCTCTCTGACATCGTATAAATTGACAGTGCTGGTAGTAATCGCTGAGGGCATCAGTTTGACATGGTTTTACGCAATAAATTAATATATTTCATTAATTCACTTTTTGGTTCACTATTTAATACGTATTGTTTAGTAAGTCAAAATATTGTGCGTACCTATATGCTTGTATTGACGATTAAAATTCAATTTGGTATGCTTAATTCAAAATACGAAGAAACATTATAAATATTAACACGAAAACAAATGTTACAAAACCATAATATTGTAGGATTTCAGAAATGTGTTCGAGATATGGTAAATTTCTTACAATTATGACACTTTATAATAATTTACTGGAATCATTCTTCAATAGATTTATTAACTGTACAAGTTCTCCAAGTCTAAGTCACACATTCCAATCAGCTTTCGGACCATGATGATTCCATCGGTTTCGATTGTACTTTATTTACATAAATTAAAAATATTCGTTCCAAATAATATACTATGTACGTTTAAATGGATTCATCGCCGTTTTATTCCAAACGCTTGGTTGTCGCTGTAATTTTTGTACCTTAAATTAAATAATATAATTGTAATTTGTGTAGGTATCCTTATTGTATTTGAGACCTTAAAACTTGGTGACTCATTAGTGGATTTTATTGATCTGAAACTAATGTATTTTATAAACCTGACTATCGTATAAACTATCGATTCAATCAGGAACAGCGGCCTAATTCTAGTGCTGTGACATCTCGAATTCGACATTTTTCCATTTTTAACATATCTATTAATAATATCAATGAAATGTAAAAAAAAATATTCTCAACTATGTTTGACAGTCGTATATTGTCGAGGATCCATTTCAGTGACGTTTTAATACAGTTTTTTGGCTACAGAAATTGTTATAATTATATAGTTTTTCTTAAATAATCCGGTGTCATTTAAAAGAGAATATTGTAGGAATGGCAAAATGGTTAAGCTTTTCTATAAATCTTAGTTTAGTTTGTTCGTGGTACCAATGCGTGTGCAGAATCTAAAAATCCACCACTGTTTAGACACGATCAAGCGGTAAGCTGTTTTGGGTAATATAATTCATATAATGCAAATAATCTTTTAATTTTCCTAGACAATGGATTCACCTTGGACCGAAAGCTTAGCATCTTTCACTATAGACAGTAGCTCGTCTAAGCCTTACCCTTACGAATCAAGTACAAACTTAATATTTACATAGAATTTATATAATTTTTATACAGTTATATAACGATGATTCCATTTATCTAAATAATCATAGAGTTAGAGAGGTTTTAGTATCTCGCTGGATTACGGTAACTTATACATATAAATTATACTACTAACAGGTACTAACCTAAACTAATTAACTAAATTTTTAAGCTAGATCAACCTAGTTATAAAGAATAAAGAATAGGTACACAACATTTACTGTTTCAAACAGATAATTTCCGAAAGTAAATTATTCTACGTACCTACGCATTATAGCGTCATTATACGTACGCAATGCTCTGTAAAAAAGTGTGTCAAAGAGCAAAATTTTTTTTTTTTTTTAATAGTTTGTGTGATTAGGATTTTCTTTTATGCTTATTAGCCTGGTTTTAAAGATCCCGCTTTTCCTTAGCAAAAAATATATTTTAGTAAATGTAGCAATATGTATTATAACACTAAATTAAACTGTTGCGTTGTTTTATGTTATTTTGCATTGCTAAAGCATTGCGTTCGTTAATGTGTTTCTTAGAACTAAGCTTGTTTGGTATAAAACAAAGTCGCTTCCCACCGTCTTAGATATTTTATAACTACGCAACGGATTTGAACGAGGTTTTTACTGTCCCCCGAGAAAACCCGAGCAAATCCGAGCAAAAAAAAGGGGCGTGTCGCTAGTAGTGATATAAAAAACACAAGTTCATAATCTAGATTGTCGCATACGTTGCGTACGTAGGATAAGTTTGCCTCTATCTACCTGGAATTTGTGACAATGGTCACGTTTAATTTCAGCGAAATACTAAAACTAGATTTTTTTTTAATTTAGCTCGTAGACATGTAAAAAAGTGGCAAAGACCCCAGTCACTTACAGCCTACTATTTACATCACAGAAGTTTACAATTAGAAACGAGAAATCATAGAATACTGCGAAGGTAATTATTAACAAGTATTACGTTAGCTATTATCAGATTTAAATAGCAACACATAGCTTTGCACATTAATTCCATCGAGAAATTATACAGATTTTGCGTGTTTTGTCAATTTATGACAAATTCCTACAAAAAATATACAAGTATTTTAGAAGCTTTTAGTTACAACATAAGTAAATTGCTCTAAACAGAAATTTATATTAATTTTGGAGAGTCTCAAGAAGTCAAATATATTTATTTTACAACCAGCGAAATGTCAAAGAATAGAAAGGATACGCAGAGGCGCCTGGCGACTCAGTGAAGGAAACTTTTCTACCTACAACATTTACATAGGACAACTTGTAAGAAATTTACAATGAAATAATATCTAAGCACCGCTTTTGCTAGAGTATTTTAGTGAACGATTGATAGTTTTTGGTTTGATAGTCTTTTTGGGAAAATATGAGTTTGTAAATGTTTTCTAAGTCACACAGAAACTACCAGGAGTGCAAAGTTTTTGGTAAAAAAAAAAAAAAAAAAAAATTCAAACAATCTAAAGTCATAAAAATATGTAGGTATGATATGTTCATGTGTTTTAAAGTAGAGGAGACAAACGTGAAAGAGAGCCTCCTGATTTATTCAGTATTTGAGTTCACTATATATAATTTTTAGGTCAAAACAAAATTTCGCTCGCTTCGAAAGAGCACAAAAACAGGCTATTTGGTTTGCTATCGTCCCTTGTGTGCTATATACCGAAGTATAGAGATGAATATGATATGATTAACTGCGCACAATTTTTCCTGTTGAGTTGGCTTCACAAAAAGACGAGAATATTGTTAATAAGTGGCTACATTTCACCACCGAAATACGAAAACGTATCAAGACAACCTAGGCTTTCAAAGATAAAATACCAAAAGCGGCTCCTTATTCCTAATATTAGACTAGACGCATGACTCTGGAATCCGATGGTCGAGCAGTTTCTCCTTAATGGCGTCCACGTTTAGGTCTGCGGCGGCCCGCAACGTGGCCGAGGCGCTTCGCCCCATGCCTGTGGGCGCCCTGGGAGCCTCTGCCCCGACGCCGAGCTCGCGGGGCCGAGCACCCCACGTCCAGGACGCGCCGGGGCCGTTGCAAGCCTGCAAAGAGAGGAGTAGGTAAGTGTGAGTTTGACATTGTCGCTTCTGCGGTTATTTGTCTTTAGGATTATGTAAACTGACTCTTGGTTCGCCATTATTCGCTCCGAAAGGTTAAGTAGTGCCTTCTACTTGATTTACATATGGCGTTATTTTAAATTAACTACTTATTTTTACTTCAGGTATAACAGTGCGCGCGAAAGCCCAGGATTCAAACTGAGAATACTTCAATGGTGATTGGCACTCGTATAGCCGTAATGAACGCAGTGCGTTTACTTAGCAGACGAGCACTGTGAGAACGCATAGTGAACGCACTGCAGTAGCGTTATACTTTATTTAGACATTTACTTTGTGATAAAAGTAATACCCACTATAAATAACACTCAGTAGAGAAATCAATATTTTTTGAGTAATATTTTTGTAATTTACTTTCACGAAACTAAAGCCGTCATTTCCACCAGTTAATAGTTATCCCAGACCACTACCTAACTTAGTTCGGTACGGTATCCGTGGTATGTGCGATATTTGGCTGCTCGAGGAATCTTGGCACCGGATACCGACGCGACTATTATGCGATCTAGGATTCTAGGTAACTCTACCGCTCTATGTATGAAGTAAGTAAATGAAATATTGGCTGTGCGCTATATTATTATGTTTTATTAGCTTTAGTCCGTGTAATATTCGGTAATTTTTAGGATTCAGTACCTAAATAGAAAAAAAAAGCGTAAATTTGTAGTTATATCACAAAGAAATATCTACTCAACCAACTTATAAAGTTGGATTACAATTACAAATATTTCATACAAGTTGTATAGGATCTTGGTGCATTTTAACTATGTAATGTGTTCAAAAGCCCTCTTTTAAGCATTCATATTGACAGGCAACTACGGAACCCTACACTGCATGTGGCCAGACACGTCTTGCTAGTATTTTAAAATATTAAAGTAGCCTTTATCCTTCCCTAACCGCTTGCCAAATTTTATCCCCAATCGAAAGAGTCAATGATAATCAGCGAATGAAAATATTGCTTATTTTTAAAACCTCTTAGGGCGCCATGATCTTGCAACGGTGAGTTGCGCACGTGTCATCTAAGAAAACATTCGTGAGCGCAACTATGAAACATGCATTTCATTGTACTAACTATTTGAAGGCGTATAGCGCGCAAGCAATATCTGCAGTCTGTTCCCCAGATCTAGACGCACCCTAAGCTCATCCGAACGGTCATACCACGCACCCTACGCTGCGCTGCAGAGTGAGCCCATAGTATGCCATCACTGCTCTTACATGCCTCACATCACACACAATTATGGAACTTATAGTTTAGAACGCTAGGACCCAACTAATTACGTGTCCGCCAAACATCACCGTTAGCGCAAAAGCGACACTGCAAACGTTAAATTATCTATCCCAAATGAACCACGAGCGACATTAAGCTTATGAGATATTTTAGTGGCCGAATGGCGTCTATCCAATCAGTGTGTAATTACACCGCCGCTCCTGGGAGCGGCCGGCCGCGCGGCCAGCAGCGCCGGGCGGTGGTGTAGTGTATCGTTACATTAACATTGTAATCCCAGTGTGAAACATATCTCCGGCCTGATCTCCATGGAATTAGCTGGCCATTGTCGCGTGGCAGATAACGCTAAATTAAAACTAATATAAACGGAGCGAGCTAGCTTCAAAAGTGCCCTTTCACAGCAAAAGGGACGGGGAAGGGGCCCTTTTTAATTCAGATTAGGGGGCTGTTTACAAATTGATAAGGATAAGGGAGGCGGGTTAATTAGCTAAGATGCGAGGCGTGATCGCGACACCGTTCACACAATTTGCTAACGTCTCCTCTTTTTCTTGTTAACAATGCTTTTGTGGGAGATTTTTTGGGCGGGTTGTTTGTTTTTCGGTGTAGTTAATAGAAAACGAAAAAAATTATAAACGTTATTGTTGCATTATGAAAGACTACGACTAGACAGTAGACTTGTGTCACCGAATATAATCCTATTCATGTGTACTAGTTGATAGTGTGGGACGTCGGAGGTGAAAAAGATGAGGTCATTTTTCATTATTGGTTTAACTGTTTAGTAATTGCATTAACGTTTAAACTCTTAGTACAATGTATTCAATGGAGCGCAAATTGGATTTCTGTAGGTTAAAGTTAAAGGATTTCTTCGTTTTACATTATTTCTGTAGGTAAATAATGTAAAACGAAGCTGCAAAATAAAAAAACATAATAAGGCGACAGATGGCGTTGTTTTGTGATTTTAATGTTTTTCGTTTTTATTGCTTTGCTTTATATAATTATTAAAATCTATTTCGCATGGATTGGATGAATGTGTGCAATGTACTAACGGCCAATTGCACACATTAACACGTCATAAAGGCTATCAAAGCTTTCGAAAAAACTTAAAAATATTAAATTATATAGACAAATAAAATTTGAATTGTAGTTATAATATTTGTTTGCAAATCGAACCACATAAAATTGAGTCGTAAATAACAACATTCTTCACTCTCGATTTCTTTTCAAACCACAGTCCACAAATATTGTCCACATGGAATCCTCTTGCACAGGACCTGATTCCGATTCCATTTGCACTACGCTTTTTCCGTTCAAAATAAGGCACTTTGTAGTTGAAGATGCATTCTTGGAAAAGCTGGCGAAGCGTCCATACATATTAATATACGGTGTGTTTGGTACGCGCTTGGACACCTTGGATACTGCAACGTGAACGGCGGAAGGAGAACGTATTTATGTCGTTTTAGTCGTGGAAACTAAATGTTTAGCAGTTTAATAGACGTCTTAAATTGTTCGTTTTTAAAGAGTCATTGGTCGTAGTAAGCCACAGTGGGATTTGAACCCGGTACCTCTCGCTTACGAGTCGGATACTCAACCGCTCGGCTACCAACGCTCACTTTGTATCGACGACGCTCGCTCGGTTCGTATTATTATGATAACATAATTATATTCTCTGCAGACTGACTTGTATTATTTGGTAAACAAATATGGCGTACTAGCGATCAAAGGCAATTTATAGGCTTGAGGTTTGCCCGGTAAAATCGTAGGCGAAATAGATTTTCGGAAGTCAATATGTCAATATTTGTTTAAATCTGTGGCAGTAAGTGATGGTGAAATTAATACCTATATTCAGTGAAATTATGTTTTTAAATGGATAATTTGCAGTAGTATTTGTTGAAATTCACTTTTAAGATATTTATACACAGTGTACGTAGCGTCCATAGTCTCTGCCTACCCCACCTATTGGACACAGGCGTGAGCATTATGTATGTATGTATGAATGTATGTATGAAGCGCGATCCGTAAGGCAAGTTGTGCTTTACGAGTATTGTTTGTTTACCGAATAAGACACGACAGTCTACACAGATTTTGCATTATTTATCACCTATCTCGAGTACCTACTTACTCAAGTTACTTTAGTCAACAGCACGTCCTATTCTTATTTCAATCGCACAGTACCTACACACTTAAACCTTATAATGCCAACCTTTTTACGTAGGGGATTTATTTAAAAATGACACCTCCCCCCATGACATCTCCAATTCCCACATTTTCATTTATGTATATAATTTCGTAACTACACACCACAGCACTAAACCTCTCTTTTAAATGGGGGGTTAATTTAAAAAACTACACCTCTAAAACCTCCAAATCAAACATTTTCATTTATATAACATCGTAGTTTCGTACCACTTATCTCCGAGCTAAGCCGGCCTCATTAAAGGCCCCGTGACCCCAATGAATTGTCACCTCAGCACAAAGCACCGCGAGCCCAACAAAGAACCCGCGATTAAAACTATCCCGGGACTTAATTAAGCAGAGACAATACTAGTTCGCGGGATCGCGGGATCGCGGGTTAAAAAGATAATACGTATCCACCGCAATGGAGCGAATATAGTGTGCAGAAATGGAAATGGAGAATGGTCGGAACGAATAAGGAATAAAGACAGAATCCTGCGAATAACATGCTGATGCACGCAAAACTACGTCATGCTCTCTATACGTACACAGGTCACAGGGTCTCACGCATACATTGACAACCAAATTACGCCCTAGCATACGAAACCGGCCTCATGTCACTGTTGACAGCGTGCCGTCTTTATTTCTTATTTGGTCTGAAGGAGAAAGTTACGTATTAATTTTTTTTTTATTGTTATCTATATGTACGGGCAAGTAATGGTGATGGCCGCGATCTCCAAACCGCCTGTTAAGCGTGGAGATTATAACCTCCCCTTTCGTGGGAGAGGCCCTCAGTCCTGCAATGGACTGTTATGGGCTGTGATGAAGAATGGTGAGGAAAAATCGTCTTAGTGCATCAACCTCGCATCATCAGATCTATAAATCTCACTCCAACTGTACCGCTCGATAACGTGTGTTCTCGTTTTGGTGACGCAGGTGTGAAGGGAACTTTTATGAATAAAACAATGAAATTAATTTATTTCAGACAATGTCCATATTAGTGTTAGTAAAACATACTTGACTTACAAACTACATTAGTAAATCCAATATATTACTAAAATTATCATGTCAAAATTTAAAATTAAACCACCCATCCAATATAAAATGTCAGCAGTAACTCACAGTACAAAATGTCATAAAATAATAATTTAGAATTTAAAATGTCAAAGTAATGTTTTGTGAGGACTAGCTATTGGTCACGACTTCGTCCAAATACCAGCATCGGCGTGTGTTAGCTTGAGCTTAACTTTTGTTATCGATCTCGCAACCACGCTGTTACTACAACAGAGCCACTGTTGGACAAAAAATCTGTCCCCACTTTGGGAAAACCCTGCCATTACAGGGTTACAATTCGACAATCTTTAAACTAGATTCCTTTAACCTATCAAAGTTTCACCACACCACACCTCCCACACGTTCACGGCCCAACGCCCCAGGGCCTGGAGGTTAGCCCGTCACTGCTACGTCATCGTTGATTAAGGTCTGTCGGCACCCGCGTCCGCTTAGACGAGACAGGAGGTGTCCGCGAGGCGTCAACTTGACGTCGTGACGTCACACACGGTCCCGTAGGACGGTTGGGAGGACTTAATATTCTGGGTTGGGTTCTTTGTTATTGCGGTGTGGAGGAGTTTGTTTGGGCAGAAATATTGTATTGAAATTGTTGTGGGCTGTGACTGCTTTCTATCGGGTGGACTGGCCACGCTTGTTTGTTACCAAGTAAAAAAAACGGTGACTCTTGTTGAGTGAGTTTGAGATTACTCTCGGTATCATCATCATTTTCAAAGCGCATGGATGGCCGAGTGGTAAGGTATCTGGCTCGTAAGCGAGAGGTACCGAGTTCGAATCCCATTGCCGTCATTTACCAATTATATTTTTCTGAGTTAGTTGAACATTAACCGATGCTGTTACAGTGAAGGAAAACATCGCGAAACCTGCACATTCAGGCGACAGAATGCGTAACCATTATCCAATTTGGTCAGGTTCCCCTATTAACAGGGTCACAGAGGTCAGATGGCAGTCGCCCCACTGTAATTACCTCATCTGCCAAATCCTGGATCATGTCAACGCGGGCCCTTGCGCGCACGGCGGAAATTTTTTCCTGGCTGCCTGATGGTAAGCAGTCACCGCAGCCTATGGACATAACGCCAAGATGACCACTCTTATTGAATGAGTTTGAGATTAGCCTCAGTATTATCATCATCATTATCATCATCATCATCAGCCTCTTCGTTAGCAAGTCATTCTCTCCTGCTCTGCGCCATTCTCATCGAATCACGCCCCACAGCTCTCGTGATATCGTCGCGCCATCTCGACACTAATTTATCTAAAGTTTTAGGACTAAGCTACTGTGAATGCCGAATGTTAGTTCCACTAAACAAGTAGAGGTAACCTTAGACTAACATATAAACTCTAAATAAGGAGTTCGTAGTGATAGCGTACAGTACACCAGTGATAACAATCACTGCCAGAGGTTCTGGTTAGCATATATTAATTTGACGGACAAATGTCAACCATTCAGTCCTACCACTGCAACTCCAGCAACAGACGACCTGAGTCAGTCGGGTCAGTTGATTAACATGTCTGCCATGCGGTAGTCCCGGGTTCGGTTCCCGGTCTGAATGATGAATTTTAATTTCTGTTACGGGTCTGGGTGTTATGTATTTAAAATAATATACAAGTAGTTTGATCGGTTTTCTTTCACCCATAACACAAACTTTGCTTAATTTGGGACTAGATGGCGCTGTGTGAATTGGCCTAGCATATTTATTTTTAATTTATTTATTGTATAGCACAGAACACAAGTTTGCACATAGACCTACCCAAGATTTAGTCGAATTCAACGCGAATTGACTCTCACTGAGCAGTAAAATTACATACAGTGCCCAGAGTCCCCGTGTGTCCCATCTGTGGCCCGTCCCGTAGCCATGGGACTGTCTCCGCGCTGCCGCAGATGAGCGGTCGGATGACGCTCTATAATAACATTTCCATAATAATAATATATCCCATGTTGACATTCTAAATATGAATGTAGGTACTGTTGACATATGAATTCTATTTTTATCGAATCTTGACATTGTGATATGTATTAAACTGACATTTTATATGATGGGTTTTATTTTATATTTTGTCAAAAAATCCAATTTTTTCCAAGTTTTCATTCTCTAAAACATACCCGGGTATAAATAGAATAGTTGCACATACTTTTCTCAATGCGGTTTAGCTACTAGTGTCGGAATTTCAATCCTCTGGTCGAATTCCGAGCGCCTTTGACGCCTGATAGCCACCGGGACCGACGCTGCAGCATGCCGTTCAAAGCAAGGATCATGTGGCAGTATCGCTACTGTATACCTATACAAATAGTTTTCCTCACGAGGCATTCTAAGCAGTAGTTCCGTATATTTTTCATAAAATACAACACAAGTAAACTCAAAAAGAACCTTACTCCAACAAAAACCTTAATCCTAACTAAAGACTCTAAAGATTTTAAGCAGAAAATATTCGGTCACTATTTTTTTACGATACGGCTTTGCCTTACTAATGTCTCGTTTCTGAGTTGTGTACAATAGCTGAATGCTAGCCGATTCTCTTACGGTGAGGGAAAACATCGTGATGAAACCTGCACGTTTAGGCGACTGAATGTGTAACCATGATCGAATATGGTTAGGTTGCCCTGGTAGCAGGGTTAGATTGCAGTCGCTTCACTGTAATTATCTGATTTGACAAATCCTGGATCTTGGTCAAGGCGGACCCCGAGCCCCCGTGCGCGAGAACACAACCGGGACATTAACGCCTTTGCTTTGATTGGGTATTATTAGTTTTAATTTTTGCAGTGCCAAATCTAACATTCTGGCAACGGTCACACGTTGACGAATCGCCCAAAATCACGTAATGTTTTTGACGGATGATGTAAGAAAAGGCCCTAAGAATACCGAGTAACAATAGGCTGACGGCTTAACCCTCTTCAAATTCCTCATTCCATCCAGACAAACCATTGGACTCAATACCAGCATAAAGAGAAAGATATTGTAACAGACTCCGCCAATACATAGGAGGAAATACGAGAGAAATGTCTGGAGCGGATGCATTTTAGTGGCGACTCGATGTGTGATCTACGGAACGATATGGCTCTGGGTGAAAAATGATTTTTTACTCGCCCAAACCCGTACCCGTTGGGATAACTTGAAAATTGAACGCACAAATCATCTGGACGTCTTGGTTATTGAATGAAAAATGTGGAATTATCCCCGCAGAAGACGTAGAGGCTCCAATGTTCCGATCTCATTTCGTTTTGTAAGTGCTTCTCGCTGCGTTTGGGGTTGCAATAATCCAGCGATTAGGTGATGCTTTAGGGGATCTGGGTTTCATTTTATGTTCTCCACGATTTTAAAGTTCAATTTCCTCTGTCACCTAAATTATGTTTTCGGGAATTGAAATTATTCGTACGGTACTCATTTCATATCGGAGATGATAGTAATATAGTGTGCCATTATGACACAATTTGTTGCAGTGTGTCCCTATGTGTCGATGTTCATTGAAATGTCTTAAAACGAAGATGACCTTTTAGGAAGACGACTAATACGACATAGGAGACCGCTGGACGACCATGGTCGCACGACCTTTGCCAGTTTAAGACAGTGTTTAACCGAGAAAATGACGGCCCTCAAATTGTTTCTGCCTCAAAACTATTACTTAACAGACAGAAAAACGTCAGAAAACTTCCGTTCACATATTATACGTCGATATTTTCTAAACAAATAAATTGATTCTAATGAACCAAAGAATAATATCGATGTCTGCCTGATCGAGACCTGCTGGAAGATATTTCTTTAGAAATAAGTAGCGCCTGTTGAGCCATTTATCACTTTGCCTGTTATTTGCTATGTATTTCTTGTGTACAGTAAACTGTTAAATAAATAATAAGTAAAATCGATTAAACTGCATTTGAAATAAAGAAAACCGCACCGAAATCGGTTCATCCATTCGAGATCTATGATGCCATATACAGACACACTTTTACATATACACAGAGCCACATATACACAAATACATATTGTCAAACTTATAACACCCCCATTCTTGCCGCTCTCCAAAAAAAATCGTGTGTCCCAATATGACACATATTTCGTCCCAGGAGTCGAACTCGGAACAGTTTCCACCTCGGAATGCCCACCACTTTTAATCCACCACCAACTCGCCCCAAACTCGATCCGCCATTAACCTTAGCAAACTCCCTGACGAGTTTGTATTAAAATTCGACTCGCTCCTTGCTTATCGGTCTCTAACTGAGTTAAACGAAGTTCAATGTTTCTATTTGATGAGGACCCCGCTAAAGTAAATCTACGCGAAGTTTTCGTGTAAATACGAGAGTTGACGAGATGTTTAATCCGGATTGCTCGCGCGGTTCCGCGTCCGGGAATATTTTAATACAGACGCAGCGGTGGGAGGGTTAACTTGTAACGTCCTTGAGGACTGGGAAATCAATTTTATTTGCACTGTGTATCTGTGGAAATGTGTGTCTGACGGATCGACCAATTTGGATGCGGTTTTCACAATTTGAAAGTCAGTTAAATCGAGATGGTTCTTAGCTGACTTAACTGTAGGGCTTAGATGACAGTCAGGGCTGTGGTCTCACTGCCTACAGCATATGCTGAGCTCTAGTTTGGCCATGACTCACTACAATATTTAACCAAATTTTAGATAGCAAGAAATATTTTGTTTATTTATATTGTAAAAATAGGCATTTAAACACTGTGTCTATGTCTTTGTTTCATTTAAATCGGTTCAGTAGTTTGGAAAATATTTGAGCTTATGTAACCTTGGTCGGGGGTTATCCGATTTTTTCTATCGGTCAGGATATACAGACGGGCGCAGCGGCAGGGTTATCTTTGAACGTATGTTTGTATGGATGTAAACTCTTTATTGCAACAACATAGTACATTTCAATAGGAAACACTTACAAAGCAAAGGCGAACTTATCCCATAAAAAGATCTCTTCCAGCTAACCTTAGACAAGCCGAAAGGAGCTTTAGCGAGCGGCAGAGGCAATAATAGAGTACCTTACCTACTTTAAAAATAACAAAAGAATTAATTTAAATATATACCTACCAGTAAGACGTCTTTGAGGACTGTATTTAAAAGACAAATTAATTGAGATAGGTCTTAGCTTTGTTTCATTAAAATCGTTTCAGTACTTCAGAAAATATTTGAGTATATGTAAACATAGTCGGAGATTATCAGGCTTTTTCTGTCGGTTATATAAGACGGGAGCAGCGGCCGGGTTAACTTTGAACGTCCTTGAGGTCTAGGAAATCAATTTCGTTTCAATAAGCAGCTTGCCTGCTACAAAGTCGAGTTTGTGGCGAACGATTATGCGGAAAAGGCGGTATAAAAGGCAAAACTTAAAGAAATATTCGAAAACTTATACAAATAGGCTAGTAGTGTATATATAAATCAATGGAATATATTATATAAATCAAAGGAAATATCGCGTTAGTTGCGTTACTTGTTGGAGATACTTAATCTGTTGAGTGTGTGAGTACGTTTTACGTAATTAACAACTTAACTTGTATATCATTGTGTGTGTGTTAACGTAATAAAAAGTATGTGTGTGTATTTCTAAACATTTTGCAATAGTTTCGCACAAATTCTAAAATGCTCACCCGAAAAAATTAACCCAGACGACATTTTCTTAGCTTGTCAGGATAAAATGACAAAAAAAAAAAAAAAAAACATTTATTTCAGACCGATTGACACATAAATTGCATTACAATGTGTAATATGTCAAAACATTATTTCAAATTTTGGCATTAGATAATGTTTTTAATATAGGATACATTCCTATAAAACCGCGACAGACCTGTTAAAAGTAGTTTCCTATGAAACATATTTGAAAAATTTAAGTTCTACCAAACCATAGTCAAAGCCAGCACAACCCTATTCCGTATGACACGTATGAACCCCAACCCGACA
The DNA here is from genome assembly GCA_907269095.1 of Blastobasis adustella. Taxonomy (NCBI): domain Eukaryota; kingdom Metazoa; phylum Arthropoda; class Insecta; order Lepidoptera; family Blastobasidae; genus Blastobasis; species Blastobasis adustella. Next base: position 1,485,562 of record OU026116.1, on the reverse strand, counting down.
CGACGCTGCGGTTTCCGCGTCGACGTCTTAAATGAATAAACTCCAGTTCGTTGGTGACGTCATAAGTCTCGCCCGCGAAATCCAGACGAGAACCGCCTGAACGCGGTTTGTTTGTTCCTCCGAGGCCTTGTTTTATCGAAGAAAGTGTGGTTTGGATGAAGCGGTGAGGAAAAGTTTGCTGACTGTCCCGTGTGAGCCTCAATACAGATATGTATTAGAGCATTAATAAAGTAAATATGTGAATAAAAATTGTATTTTTAATAAATAAAAAATAAATTTATTATTTAACTTTAACAGTCTCTCTCTCTTCTTAGTCGTGGTCATGTGTCGGTCGAGTCATGCGCCACCACCGCCCTCGCGATGCAACGCCATGTATCCCAGTTTGGCAGAGCGAGAGTTCTCATTTATGGTGGAGTGTGTCACAGACTTGATGAGGTCTGTCCACTATCGTGTTAGAGAGTGCCCGCGAGATCTTTTGCCCTCGGTTTACCCTTGCACCACCAATTGTTCCATAGAGTCCTCATTACGAGTGATGTGCCCGAAGAACTTCTTGGCGTTAATGTCCCGGTTGTGCTCTCGAGTGCGAGGACCCGGGGTGCGCCTTGACCATGATCCAGGATTTGGCATATCAGGTACTTATAGTGAAACGACAGCCATCCGATCTCCGTGACCCTGGGGTTAATAGGGGAACCTGGCCAGATTGGATCATGATGCTGTAGCCTGAATGTGCAGGTTTCATCACGATATTTCCTCTCATCATAAGGGCATCGTTTAGTGTGCAACTATTGTACATAATTCAGTAAAAGTCAATGGTACATGGCAGCACTAGGGATTGAACTAGCTTGGTTATTACTGTAATACTGTAAAGTTGTTTTAAATAAATAAATAAATAAATAAATAAATAAACAAATAAATAAATAAATGAGTTGGCCCCTAAACAATCAGGCTACCGACGGTCCACCTATCACCACCATGAGCCCTAATACAGAGATGTGGTGAGCAGCAGAGTAGAGTGTAGCAGTGTATCAGGCGATAGGACTCTGTCAAGTCTGAGAAGTCCGCCTGGGTAAGTACCGCTGCCGTATCTATTTCAGCCGCCAAGCAGCAATTACAGGCATGAGGCATTTCATCTTAGTCCTCACAGTGACAACGCACCTGTGGTTCTGCATGTTTTTACCTGCAACGTAAATGCTCATGCATTTATGCATCGTTGATGTCATGGGTTCTCGCTAGGTTAGGCTAGTCGTAGGTTAGTCAGTAGATAGGATAGCTGAAATGTAATTCACAAAATCGTAACTAGACTCCACTGGTAGGTTTTGATTTAGACACGTCCAAAATAATGGGAGACACATAGAGGTACGTGGAACCTCCTCCGTTTGCCAGCAGGGCACAAGGAGCAGGTGAGGTTTGCTTGGGCCTAAAGGATGGGGGCCCAACAATCCCCCCACCTCAAACAACTGCGAGTTACTGATAACAATTTACTACTTCATTGTTCCTATTAACTTAAAATGATGATTGTTCAAGCCAAGTAAAGAAAACCAAGAATACGTCGACGTCTATATTTTCTTGGAAAACTGTACCTCCAGTGTAAACACAGAGCCGAATCCAGTCCAACTTCCCGAATAAACTGCTAAAGTAAATAAGTGCGAGGAAGATGTCTATTGACACGCAAGTATTCCCGGATGGTCGCTAGCTTCGCGTTATTAGTTAGGAGATGACAGCCGCGGGCCCACGGGGGCCGTTCGCTTTGCCGCGATAAACGCTGAAGAAATCAAGGCATCATGTGTGAAACGCTGGCGGCGATCGCTGCCGAAGATTGTGGGCCCCATGGGACCAGGGACGCAGTTAGGTGGGGCCCCAAAAATGTTTACTTCAATAAAGTTAATACTTTCTCTTGTGGTTACTTATATGTAAAGACAGAGCCGATCCAATGCCAATGAAGGCCAAGGTTTCATATTTTTCATATTTTATTTATTTGCTGTGCAATAGTACATAAGATTTAAATTTTATTTACAAGATTTATATTAAACACTTTTGTAAGGCACTGCAAATTTAGATTGTGGTGACAAGTATTAGTTGGCAGTGTATATGCTACGGTTCGTGTGGTGTCTGGTTAGGCTGGTTAGTTAGTGTCTGGTTGAGTAGAATAGCACCAACCCCTTACACTCATGGGTGTCGTACAAAGCGAATAAAGTTTTCGAAGCAAACGATCAAGCGTCTCCGTAGTCTGGAAAATGGGCAGCAGCATTTTCCATTGTTATATTTAAACACTGCGATCTCCAACCCGCCTGCCAAGCGTGGAGACTATGGCAATAACCTCCCCTTTCGTGGGAGAGGCCCTAAGTCCTGCAGTGGGCTGTTACGGGCTGTGATGATGATGCTACGGTTGAGATGTTGTATGTTTAATAATATAATATAAATATAATCAGGTTTGAATCGAGATGATTATGATGTAAAGACAGGCAATGTATGTTATTTGCAGTGATACATTTAGCGACTTTTAAAGGCAAGTAACTTACAATTTTGACATCATACGAGGCTCGCAAGTATGCTGAGATAAATACATATACAATAACAATTTAACCAAATCTTCCAAAGAGCGCTCACAAACCGACGAAACTTCGGGCCCCATTTTCAAGTCCAACGGACCCCGAACTAACCTAACCGGACCCCTAAATCCACGCCTGCCCCCCGCGTTTGGGGACAGATCGTAAAGAAATATGATCCTGTATCCATGACGCGACATAAAAGCGAGTTATTGAGTTCGACCATCGTAAAGATAGGGCTGACCACCGCCAGTACTCTTCGATCGCCCCCATAAACCACCAACTCGCACTGGCTGAAACCGGTTCAGCCAATTCCTTTTGAGTAGGTAGCTTTAGCTTTACGGCGGAGTTCTAGGGCGCTGTCTTCGGGCTTATGAGAGTTACGAGCGAAGATGGAAACTTCAAGTCAGCGCAATTTACATTCGGTAGCTCACCTGCAGCGTAACTCGTCTGAGTTTTAAGTGGGGTCGCTAAAAATTTTATCTAAGTACGCGTATTCACTTTACTGTCGTGTCGGAGTGAATCTACGTTTATTGTGGAGGTTTCACGAGTTGTGTCTGATTTGGAACTGTATATGCTGACTCTATACCTAAACACAAATAAATAAAAAATAATGATCTTGTCGTTATTGTCCCGGTTGGGCTCTTGCACGGGGGCCCGGGGTCTTGACCATGATCCAGGATTTCGCAGATCAGGTTAATAAAGTGGACCGACTGCCATCTGCCCCCGTGACCCTACCAAGGGAACTTGAGCAGATTGGATAATCACATACGGTCGTCTGAATGTGCAGGTTTCATCACGATGTTTTTCCCTCACCGTGAGAGCATCGGTTAGAATTCAACTAATGTACATAACTCAGAAAAGAGTCATTGGTACATACATTGGTGGCACTGGGTTCGTACCCGGAATCGCGGGATAAGAATCGGACCCCTTAGCCACCGACGGTCTAATCAATTTCAGAAGGTATATAAGAAAAATATTATCTTCATTATTCATTAAAACACTTTTTAAATGTACTGGGATCGAGTGCCGTAGTTAACAAGACCTATGTACTCACCTTCCACAAACATTCCAGAAAATTCCACGAAAACACACGCCGACCCAATTTAAAACACCACATTTCTCGAACAACAACAAAGTCGCGCCATTCGTCAACGGAAAATTAATTGCGCAATTCCGGACACTGCGCAGATCTAGAGTTTTCGAGATTCGAGTCTTTACTACAGCTACTTGCCTTCTAATTAAATTCCTCCACAATTCCTGGCCAATTTGTCACGCGAACATAGTCTTTATGCCGACGGAAGTGGGCCTTTGGATTTTAAGGAGACGAATAAATTCGTTGAAGATGAGTTTGCATCGCCCTCGTCTGCACCTTGGTACGTGACCTGGGTGCTGAGAGGGTATTTGGGACTCCTGAGTGGGGAGATGTGGATAAAAACCGAGACGTACTCCCGTATTCACAAACTATACTTGTATAGGTATAGCAGTAGAAGCGTTGCTGTGTTCTCACAGTGCTGGTCTGCTAAGTGAACGTACTGCGTTCAGTACGGCTCTGTGATTGGTCAATTTTGTTCGTTTAGACCAGGGATTTCCAAAGTGGTCGATATTACACGATACAATTAGGACCCCAGGGGGGATATTGATAATAGTCTGCTAACTTAAAGCATTGCTAATTCTCACTCTGTCTTCTTCTATTGACCTAAGTCAGAATGAAAAATAACATTCTGTTGCAGCTGTTTAAGATAGCGGAACATTATGAATAAGGGGGTTGATCTTAAAAGTAGGTAATTTGGCCATGGGGGTCTGAGGTAACAGTTCATTTTGGAAAAGGGGTCACTTGTCCAAAATAGTTTGGGGATCCCTGGTTTAGACGGACGCATAGTTCGGATCGCTACTCAGATATTGTCAGTTGTTTATCTCTGTGCATTCGCGCACACTGTGAGACCTCACAGTAATATTTTTGATTACGAATAAAATTAATTTAGGTAGTATTTCATCACTCTACGACCGAAAGCTATGATCTAAAAGGAGCCACCCAAACTGGCGAGCAGAAAAAATTGAGAAATCTTTAGAAAACATATGTAGGTACTAATCTTAGCTGTAAATATTGCACACCATCGTCTAGTTCGACATCGGCGCGCGGGGTCGCCTTGACCATGATCCATAATTTTAGGCAGCTCAGGAGATTGTAGTGGAGTGACTGTCATCTGCCTGATAAAGACTAGATTTGATCATAGGCTGAGTGTGTAGGTTTCATCACGATGTTTTCCCTCTCTGTAAGAGCATCGGTTAGTGTTCAACTAATGTACATAACTCAAAAAAAGTAATCGATACATGGCCGCACTAGGGGTTCATGTTCAGTACCTCTCGCTTACGAGTCGGAAACCTCAACCACTAACCCACCGACACTCCTTGAAAGATTGAACGCTTCCACGAACATCCAAGTATCCAAGATTACAATCTCGCCCAAAACGATTACAGTTCAGAACCTTAATTAATCACAAGCCAGCCATAAGTAGCGCCGACTTAATATAATATCTCCGTCGGTATTCGAGACTTCCTAATTCTTCAAAGTTATAAATCTGGGGGGTTTCGGCTTTGTTCGAAGGAGAGATACCTAGTAAGTTGGAACCACCTTTATCAAAACTTTCTGAATACACGGTGATCCTCTAAGTTCGGGTAAGAGATGGAATTTACAGCGCACCGCTTTGCATTTAAACTTGAGAGATAAGTGAGTCGATAATGCTCTAACAAGTTACCTCTAATATTGGATCTTTGGTATGGAATTGGCGATAATATGTTTGGTGAAAACGATAGAAATTGTAGGTAATTGTAGGTAAGCGACTCTTTAGGAGTGTATTTTTAAAACGGGACATTTTCACTTTTGATTATTTCTAACTAAGAGGTGGAAATGAGTTCTTTGACTAAATATCTTAACATAGACAATAATATCTAATCGAAATCTAATCGGCTCTGAATATACTTGTTTCCATCAAACGTTTCCCATACAAAAATAGCTAAATAAATCTTTACAGAACTATAACATATCAACTAAAACTGACACTAAAACAAAACATAACAAAAATAAAAAGTGTCATCCACTTTGCTACCCCCGGAATGGCGCCCAGAAAGCTGGCTGCGTTGCCTCGTTGGATAGCAATACTTATCCTCTGTTCGAGGAACGAGCCAGCTCTCCAGTCACCTTTGGCGTCTATTAACTTTTCGCTAAATCTTTATAAAATTTCTAAGCGTAAAAAAGTATTTTAATTCTATTAACCAAGGTAATCCCTATTTCGTAGACCCTCTAGTGGTGTCCACCCGAAGATTAGAAAGGAAGTTTCTTGCTCGTACGATTCGGACGTGGAATGTGTTTCCAGTCACAGAGTTTACTTTGGACTATGACATGGGATCGTTCAGATGGTGTATTACAGGCCTCATTAGAGGCGGGAGACGCATTGGCAGTGCCCCTGGCGTTGCTGATGTCCATAGGCGGCGGTGATGACTTTCAATCAGGTGGCCCGCTTGCCTGTCTGCCGTGTTACATAACGAAAAAAAATTCAGCTTGACACAAAACGTCGTAAGTAAAGAAACAACCCACTATCGTCGCACGACAACTGCCGATACCCAGTTAAGGCGAATGCACATCACTCAACGGGCTACGGTAAGGGCGCGGCCACACGATGCTTTTACGAGATGAGCCCGTCCCCGATTGATGGGCGCGCCGTGCGTAATGGCCGATCGGTGCTCAATGGATTGCCGTTTGTTTTATATAACGTTGTAAATAAATAAGCGATGCGCACACTTAGCCTGCTTGAGTAGGAGACGGCGACAAAAGTTATTTTTTAATTTCTGCATGGCTAACGGCTAAGTGTGCTCTTGCGCGCGACAAGCGCAAAAAAAGGCCCGACAGATGGCCGATGGGGCAGTAAAGTTCTCGAGTGGCGACCACCTACTGGAAGACGCAGCATGGGTAGGCCTCCCACAAGGTGGACCGACGACCTGGTAAAGATCGCAGGTACCGCAGGTGGGTGCGGAAGGCTCAGGACCGGCCCTTGTGGAGATCTCTGGTGGAGGCCTATGCAGCAGCAGTGGGCGTCTTTTGGCTGATATGATGATGAGATACTGCTTTCTCTTTCATCTTAGTATTGAGAGAAGAAACAAATACTTTCTCGGCGCGAGCTGCAACGCGGGCAAACTTGTGCGAACCGTGCTGACCCCTCCAGACGACTTTGTCATTTTCTTAAACTTGTCCTTTTTCTTCTTCTTGCCGCTGACGTAGAATAAAATCAATTCAAGTTCAACAATAGCTTTCCGCTCGCGTGGACTATACTTTATATTGCGCAAGTAAGGGTAGGGTATGATAAAAAGGATAGGTGGGAGGGATAAATAGTAGCCCAGGTAGGGCTGAAGATGTAAAAATTATTCTAAATTATTTCCATACCAACACATTCTTTGTCACATTAAAAGTTTGTAGGGTATGTAAATAATTTAGATGAAATTGTGAACCCTGCGAATGTCGACCCTGCGGTTCTACAATAAATTGGCTAGAACCGCAGGGTCGACAGCGCGTATTATTTATGAACGCTGTTGTTAAATATAAACCTTACACCTATCCTTAAACACTTACCGGAGTGGTCAGCGGCGCCGGCGCAGTCCGGCCCGGAGACGATACTGTCAAACTAGGCGCGCTCGGCACCTCGCCTGCAACAAACAGAAATCATATTTTAGTTCATTCATACAACTTGCTGTATCCTGAACAATGGTGGCTTCACGTGTAACTGAAAACAAAGAAGAAAAATATATTACTGTCGACGTAGCTACTCAACAATTGTAGTCGAACAACGTGAGCACTCACTGAGTAAGTCGCTTCCCGCCGTTTTTTCTCTGTATATATTTACACTTACCTACATATTTTGAACTACGCATCGGATTTTTATTATTATATTATTTATTGTATACATACTTAATACATCAAACAAAAATGAGTACAATGGCGAACTTATCTCTATGAGAGATACCAGCTAACCACAAATGATGTGAAGCAAATTGTATAGCGGAACAGGCTTTTATGCAGTTTCCAAGAACAGATAGAGTGATTAAATATGAAGGTGTATAGCGTAGGACAGTACGCGAACGAAGTCGCGGCGGGCCATATTTTAAAACGCATTTCCAACACTTTGAATAATCGTAAATTGGAATACACTTCATTCCGGCCCTCGAACGCAGCGCAGTCAGCTGACCATAAGCACGTACAGAGCACAACTTTCCAAGACCTTTTTAACCGGAAACGTAAAATCTGAGATTCGACCGCGTTGCTTGGTCCGTATTATTAGAGGGTATGGCAATGGGGATGCAAAGAACCGAGCCTATTTGATCCATTGACGACCTGAGTAGTTCAGTGGTCAACATGCCGGTCTGCCACGCAAGAGGTTCCGCTTTCGATTCCCGGATGGGCAGAAACTGAAATTATGATTTTTATTTTCTGTAACGGGTCCGGGTATTCTATGTATGTAGCATGTATTTAAAAAGTAGTTAAGTGGTGTATTAGTCATCTAGCATACTCAGTACAAACTTTGCTTAGTTTAGGGCTAGATGGCGCTGTGTGATTGTCCACGATTATTTATTGACTAATAAAACTTTTTAATCCCCTACGCAAAAATATGGGTGTTTTAATTTTGACGGAACGGATGGACCAATTTCAATGCGGTTTTTTTTATTTGAAAACCAGTATTATGGAGATGGTTATTTATTATGCAGTAAGGCTTATTTCATTTAAATTGGTTTAATAGTTGGATAATATTTGAATATTACGAGTTATGTACATTACTCGAATACTAACCGATGCTCTTACGGTGAGGGAAAACATCGTGGTGAAACTTGCACATTCTGGATGAATTGTATGTGTAACCATGATCCAATGTAGTCAGGTTCCCCTGGTAGCAGGGTAACGGAGGTCAAATGGCAGTCGCTCCACTGTAATTACCTAATCTGGCAAATCCTAAATCATGGTCAAGGCGGACCCCTGCCCTAGTGCGCGAGAGCACAACCGGGACATTAACGCCAAGATGATGATGAATATACATACACATACATAAAGCTCACGCCTGTGTCCCACAGGTGGGGTAGGCAGAGACTATGGACCGCCACTTTGCTCTGTCCTGACACAACTAACCTCGCATATATCCACGACTCTTTTCATACGTCTCCTTTTATTCTTACCACTTCGGACCCCAGCTTTTTTGAGAACATTACTGATCTGATCAGTGAATGTTTTCCTGGGTCGTCCTGGGATGATAAATATTTGAATATAATATGTAGAATTTACCGGGGGTCACCCAACATCTGTCTTTTTTCTAGACAGATCTTCATATTTACAAATAAATTTTAACGTATCTAGTCGACCTCCCAAAAATCGATAGAACAGCATGCAATCCGATCGCCTCGATTCACCAACACTTTAATCGATTCCACCCACAATTTCGGCATATTCCCTAGGAGCGATGTAACGAGATTTGTATTGATAACGGCTGAGAGATCTGCGAGATTAGCCCGACTCTCCCTTTGACTCACACCGGGAAATAAATTAATTGGTCACCAGGGTGCAGTGTCATCCCGCCCCACGACTTCTTGTAACATGGCTTTTCTAATAGCGACAGACGCCTAGCAGTGGGATATCAGGGATTTTCTTTAAAATGGGAAGTGAAATTGCAGGGGAGAGTCGGGATTTTTCTTTGGTAGTTAAGTACTGTCAGGTTTGCTTCGAGTTGGTTTTATTGAAAGTCTGGTACAGGGATCGCCGATTAGTTTCGTTTGGGTTCGTTTTTATCGTGACCGTCGCGGCCAGTTTGTACTTTTTATGGTAGAATTAAAAGAATATTAACAGAATTTAATTTTAGGTCTTAAAAATATAATAATTAAATTATCTAACTTATATTAATGAATGAGCGATCGGAGCGAGCACGAAATTTTATGTATTTTTGTTTTTAACAGCAAAGGCTTAGGCGCTGTCCTAATTGGCAGCGATCGTGCGATAATAGTCGTTCCGAAGTCTTTCCTTTGCACTACAACATGGAATTTTTCAAAAGGCATGTCTATTGTTGCCTTATAGGCGGGCACCGCATCCGCTCCCCTTAGGTCGCAGATGTGCTGGTCGACTGTTGCCACTTTCCATTAGGTGGTACATGATACTACTAAGGAAACAGACGGTGATGTGTTAGTAACCAACTTCAGTAAGATATATCATTTGAAAACTAGCGAGTTTGTGTACTAATCATCATTAACATAATTGTGTTTTTATTATATTTTCGCCACTTTACTGTCCAATCAAATAGGGTATTCACAGCTGTTTGTTGTTTCGTCACTGCGTATAACGTTCGTGTCAATTATGTATTTAATAAAAGTATATACGTAGCCATTAACAAGGCCATACAAGATTAATAAAAGAAAAAGAAAACCCTTCAAACCCTGCCTTAACTCATTTCTTAAACACACCAAATGCTTGTGTACCATTGCTCAACGGTAGACATGAAAAGCATTTCCCCACTGCGAGCTAACGTTACGAATCCGAGACGCATCCTAACCGTCCATTGATAGCGGAGGCCATAAAACTCACCGAAATTGAAACTGCCGCACTTTAATTAAAAACCTGTGCAGCGTGGGACCTAGGACCCCTGTTTAGGACTTGACTGAGACCGGCTAGTGCATCGGAGTGGGCACATAAATAACCGGGCGGGATTCCGGCCGCGTGTACTTGTCCGGGGAGATCGAGTGCCCGCCGGAGATTTATCCGGCCCGGATACCCGGATCCCGGGAAAAAACCTGATTAATCACTACATTCAAAGACGGGGCGAGCGTAAGTCAGGGCACAAGAAATAAATTAATTGAGCGAGCGGCCCTAGCCCACGCGTCCTTTCGGTTCGCCCCCGTCGCCTTTTTCCTTTGGTGCGGCGAAATCTTTAATTTTGCGCTTTGCCCGCTTTGCCCCTGCGTTGTGGACTGGTTTGTGGGGAAAATCGTGATTGTTTTCGGATGTCGCTTTGGTCCGATGCGTAGTCAGGTACTCGGACGCCGAAGTGTACCTATCGTAAGTCCATGGTAATGGTGTTAGATATATGCGCCCAAATATGGTTTGGTTCCTTTACGTTTAGGTTAAAGACGATCATGTTGGAGCGCCGATAACTTATCATCAGCCTATACTAGCCCACTGCACTGGACACTGGACATTGGTTTTACCCCAATGAACGTCAACGCACCTTGTTTTCTACTAGCTACATCCGGTAGGTATTCGGTGAAACGAGTAGACAGCCCACCTAATAGACAACGGTAACATCGCCCATTTTGAACTGTCTATATACAAAGTGAATAATAATAATAATTTATTTATCAAACTTAAGTCTAAAATTACATTATACTTTGGTTAAATTTAAAAGTACCTAATTATGTTCAGATATTATAATAATAATCAATTAATTAATTATCTTGAATCTGGAATTGAATCACCAAGTGTAGTAACGGCAACAGCACAGTTCTTCAATACAGTTCAGGGCCACAAGTCCGCTAAATTTAGTATTTAGTATGCCTCTATTGAAATGTAATTAAATCGCTATAGCAGCTCATTGGCAGTTTGACGCGTTCTTGGTATTGCGATCCAATTACAGTTGCGCCCTCGAGGCCAAGGTAGATCGGTACTATATATATACGATATTTTAAATATCTTAAAATATTAACCTTACCGTGCATCTATATATTGGAAATATGCAAATTTGTTAAAAAATATCCGCAGTTCTACACTACACGTGAAGATAACCCATTAAACTATACACTACGCCATAAAAACAGACTAATGTTGCCTGACTCCCGCCTAACTAGCCACTCTACCAGCCCGCTTGTCATGTCAATAAAAATTTTCAATAAACTACCGACGCATTTAAGAAATGAGAATAACTATAATAAATTTATAAAAAGTTTTAAGCAAATATTAATTAATACAATACAATACAATACAAAATTCGTTTATTTCTCTCAACAAGGCAACAATATATAATATTACAAATTTGGTACAAACAGTTTGGTAATAAAAGTTATTACAGTGTAACAGACTACCTAAATGACAAAATAATATGATATTTCTGTACCTACTAATATAAAATAGAATACTATAATATGTGCCTTAGATATAATATAATATGATTATGTATATCAATAAATAATAAGTGCAATGTCAAATACTTAAGTATGTTTATATAGCTCCTCTCTATATTGCTGTGCCCTTACGGGGTATCTTGTACTGCTACCATCAATGTACTTGATTATGCAATAAAACTGAATTACTGAATTACTAAAATATCAGCCTTTCACACTTTAACAAGCTAACGAAACAAGACCTAGTCAATCAGCTGCCATTGCAGCCTACTAAATCTGGCAATGTCATATCGTTTTCGGCATAATTTTTAACCTGGAAACTCTTTACGTCTTGGGTCCTAGAAGTTGCTTAAATTCCTTCTTTTCTATAAAAATACGAGGACTGCAGCCCATCTTCATAATATTTTTTAATACTAAGTGACAAAAAAATCGGTTAACCCTCGACCAAGTTAACATCTCAAATATTTTCTAAACTACTCAAACCATCCAAATCAAGCAATATATTCGGGATCTACGATGCAACACACAAACACACAGATACAGAAAGCCACAAACCATTTTTCGGCCAATTGTTGGTATCCGATTGAGCTGAAATTTTGTATATCTATGTAACTTTGATGACAATGCATTAATATAGTACCATGAAGCTGGTCTGATGATAGAGTCAGAAGGTAGTCATAAGAACTAATGAACGCAGTAAGATAACGCCATCTTGTCTGGGCTCTTTCTAATTGGTCTTGGTGAGCAGGTACAGTCCTACAACTAATTACTTGACCCTTTACTCCATATTGTCATATAGATTATCATAAGGGCGGAGGGTTAACTAATTAGTTTAATGACTGTACTATATCGCGTGATAAAAGCTTGTTATGAAAAAATATTTTTCATTCAAGAACTTATTTCTTTCTACCAAAATAAGACCTCAATACTCGCCACCATTCCGAATAAATCTGGCAACGTCGCATCGCCTTCGCGGCATAATGCGGCGAGTTTATTCAAATTGCCTTCATTAATAGCTTCGCGCCCCCGCGAGTACACCTGCAACTGCTGGCGTAAATCTCTCGCCATTTGGACACTACGGGGTGTACAGGGGGCTCTGGGTGAACCAAGCGGGTGCTGGGAGCAGAATAGCTTGGTTTTGAGCGCCTGGTGCAGTTAACCCTGATCCGTTTTTTGGTTATTAAAACTTAACTAGAATATTGAAAATTGAAACTAGTAATGGCGCTAATTTACCATTAGTAAATTTGCGGATACAATCGAATTGTAATTAGATCGAATTGCAGTTTGACACGTTTTTCGTAGTCTGCTACAATAATAGACCGATCACATTAGATTAGTTCTTGATTGGTGTTACAATCCTAGCCACAACCATTCCATCGGAGTAAATCTGGCAACGTCGCATCGCCTTCGCGGCATAATGCGGCGAGTTTATTCAAATTGCCTTCATTAATAGCTTCGCGCCCCCGCGAGTACACCTGCAACTGCTGGCGTAAATCTCTCGCCATTTGGACACTACGGGGTGTACGGTTTGCTCTGGGTGAATCAAGCGGCTATTTATTTATTTATTTATTGGAATACCAACAGCTATATAAAACATAATAAATATTATTTTAGAATCAACAAGGCAGTTCCGGGAAGCGGGAGCGGGAGTTATGGGAAGCTAGAACTGTGGGAGCTAGATAGCTTGGTTTTCACCGCCTGGTGCACTTATCCCTGATCCGCTGGTTGCTAATTAAAACTTTTGAAGATTGAAATAAGTTTTTCAAGACTGATTCTGCTACAAATAAAATATCAAGCCGAAGACCAATCAAAAACCAGTCGAATGTGATTGGTCATTTACTAGTATCAGAATACAAAAACGTGTCAAACGAAATAACAACCGTTATATTAACGCCTATTATAAAATATATATATATAAAGATGACTATTATAAAAAAAGAAATTGCATAGTTATTTTAACTACAGTAATTTGACATCACCGATTCCGGCGCACCCTGTTCACCGTAAATGAAGACAGATTCCGCAGATTGAGTTCAGTCGGTGTCGATTCTAATTGTCTTGATTTATGTCATGGGCGGTCCTCGCCTTAACTGCCGAATAACACAGTGATTCATATTGGGGTCTCTAGAACTAGATCTTCTGCGAAAAATTGAAGATTTTGTATAATTATAGGTACATACGAAAACCTATACTTGTACACTTATGTGCAATGATAAAGAAGTTATGATACGAAACACGGTGAAAAACGTTTCTGACCACCTAATTCCGTCGTGTTTTGCTAGATGGCGTTGCTTGTAACAATGCGTTTCTAAAGAATTTGTATTGAAAGAGTAATTTTCCGACTATATTTTATACTGAAATCTAAGAGTATATGGCATGTTGAGCGTCGGTGGCCGAGCGGTTACAGTATCCGACTCGTAAGCCAGAGGTCCCGAGTTCGAATCGCGCTCCGGCCATGTACCAATGACTGTTTTCTGAGTTATGTACATTAGTTGAATACTAACCGATGCTCTTACGGTGAGGGAAAACATCGTGATGAAACCTGCACATTCAGGCGACTGAATGTGTAACCATGATCCAATCTGGTCAGGTTCCCCTGGTAACAGGGTCATGGAGGTCAGATGGCAGTCGCTCCACTGTAATTACTTGACCTACCAAATCCTGGATCTTGGTCAAAGGCGGACCCCGGGCTCTCGTTCTCGAGAGCACAACCGGGACATTTACGCCAAGATGATGATGATGAAGAGTATATGGCATGTGGGTAAATGCCTACCTATGCACCAACTTATTGTTACTCATAGATCTATTCCTGACACCTTAATCCTACCAAAAGTCGTCTCCAACAAAACCATCTCATTAGCACACAAGACTACCCTCCTAATAACTGTATTTATATATAATCCCCTCAAAGCCCGAGTTATCACTCCGATTATGCCTAACCTCAAACCGCATACTAGTCCGATCACCGGGATTGTCCCTTATCAACCTATCAACATAAATCTCGTAGGACACGGTCGGCTAAATTGGCCCCGGGTGAAATTGGAAAAACTAGCGCTGGCTAATCGCTGGGATGACTGGCGGTTTGCATTCGCCAACATGTTACACCTCTCACACTCTGTGGCTTCTTGCGAATAAAGCTTTCTATATTAAGGTGCTAGAGTAAGGTATAGCTTATACCCTTATTCTACTAGGTATGAGGTCGTACAGTGTGCGCGACGCACAGTATTCCGACTGACAATAATTGTGTGAATATCGGCAGTATCATCATCACACCACATAACAGTCCACTGCAGGACTTAGTGCCTCTCCCACGAAATGGGAGGTTATTACCATAATCTCCACGCTTGGCAGGCAAGTTGGAGGTCGCAGTTTTATAATATTATTATATTTTTTAAGTTGCTGGCAAAAGCTCATTAATCATCATCATCATTACAGTAACAGTCCATAACAATCCACTGCAAGGCTTAGGGCCTCGCCTATGAGAGGGGTGGTTATCGAAATAATCTCCACGCTTGGTAGGCGGATTGGAGATCGCAGTGTTATAAATATAACAGTGGAAAACGCTGCTGTCTATTTTCCAGCCTACGGCCAGGCTAGAACTTTTTCCTCATAAACATTAGTCGCCTTGTCCGACACGAGTGTAAGGTGTTGCTGCTATTCTACTCTGCCGGACACCACACGGCCAACATTCACTATTGATAATTCACTAAATAGGCATACTTAGTACCGATCGCCAGTCGAGTATTGTCTCCTCGTTATTGAGACCTCAGAGTAACGTTTCTGAACACCAAATTAAAGCTAGAGCTCTTTAATCTCATCTCTCGTTACCAATTCACAGAATAAAATAATAAATATCCACTGCCATTTGTATTTCAAGAGAGCCAACACATTTTTCCTAAGACCATTAGCTTATCTTAGAGATATACAATAGCAAAATCTTGCAGAAATATGAAAATTATTTGCCAAGTTTTCATCTTGGTAAGCGTTATCTAAGTTGGTGCTATTCTAAACTATATTTTTAGCTATAAGATGCCATAACTTTGTTAGTGTTAGTCTTGTTGGTTGTCCTAAATAAATAAATAAATAAATACTCTGCCGTACACCACACAACGTAACACATTGGCAATGACTAATCTTAATTATTATGTAAAACAAAAGCCCAGTCCATCGCCCGACTTGTTTGTCCTGCCTCGACGTCGGTCCCTTTCTCTCAAGTCATTAATCAATGTTTTTTCTCTTTCGGGCAGAAGCAAGCAGGTAAATCTATGGGTGGATGCAACAAGGAGCCTGGGAGCAAATTTATGTTGTCCCTTCGGTCCTCAGTCCCCTTGACGTGGAGTAATCAGGGTCCCTGCTCGGAAACCGTTATGAAAATTACCGATACGAACGGTGAAATATTTGCATAAGGCTTTTGGTTGTTTATTCTATTAAAATTAAAGTGTTCGTAATAAGTATCGACTCTAAATTTGAATTTGTTTGCACGTTCAATAATGTTTTTGTTGTATGAAAAGATACTATAGGTACCCATATCTACGGATTGCTCTCGTTGTTGCCCGGAACCTGACCAGATTGGATTATGGTTACATATTTAGTTGCCTCGCAATGGAGCCATTATAGTAACAGAAGTAGAATACCAAAAAAGTGTGAAACTGACATTGAGCTGCTATTGCGATCTAATTACAATTAAATCGAGCCATTAGTAGTTTAGCAGCATTGAGACCCTGATTAAATATATTTTACAAATATTATACGAAAACGTGACCTCATTTGGGCTTCGCCGCAGACGGTATAAAATCAAGCAACCACTAAATTACGCCAGACGTAGGTAAGGTATCTACATTTACCTAAGTACATCGCGGTAGCAAAATGTACCTAGGTAGCTAAATGAACAAATTGTTTTGTTCTGGTCCAGAGGTAACTCAACTCAATACAGCTGCACTGGTCTTCATTATTTACTAGTGGACCGGACGCGACTTCGTTCGCGTACTTACTCATAAACCTTCCTCTTTAATCACTCTATCTATAGTTAACTATCTAAACCGGATTAAAATCCGTTGCGTAGATTAAAATATCTAATTAATACACGTAGCGACAGACGGCTGGAAGCGACTTTGTTTTTCGCGAACTCCAAATTAACTGTCATCATCCTTATCTTGTCGTCAAAATCCCGGTTGTGCTCTCGCGTGCGAGGGCCCGGGGTTCACCTTGACCATGATCCAGGATTTTGGCAGATCAGATAATTACAGGGGAGCGACTGCCACCTGACCCCCCAATGACCCAGATTGGATCATAGTTACACATTTGGCTGATCAGGTAATTAGCTGTAATACCACCTAATTCTGTAATTTACTCGTATTTGAACTGTAACAGGGAATATTTTCCAACATGCTAACAATTTATAACAGCGTTTTGCCTCAATAAGGAAATCCTAGCAAGTAACGAATTTTCACGTTAAAATAAGTACCTTGAATATCGCTATTAATTAATTACTTGGAGAACCGTTTACAGGTTTATAATGCTGTATTCCTTCTACAGGCATTTTGATAACGCTGAGGGAGTTGTCTACAAAGAGCTAATGAATTTCATTATACAAACTCTGCCTTATGTTCGGAGCTCTCTGGAGATTCGGTATTATAATGCCAGCATAGTCTTACTATTGAGATCGTCTATACGAAATGTGCCGGTGAATCCCAATTGATGAAGATGAAGGTAACTAGGTCGTTAACGGAAATGTGTTTCCGTAAAGTGATTATCTAACTAATGTATAGGTGTCTGGTTAGAACGATATTGTTGGGTATTGTTACGTAGGTGCCAAGTATACCTTTCATCACGTACACATTTTCACATGTACGCCCCGCAAGAGGCCCCGGGTTCGATTCCTTATTGTTTCCCCTTGAAAGTTATTAGAAGACGACATCTTTAGCAGAACTAATGTAATCAAATCAAATCAAATCAAATACGTTTATTCAATTTAGGTTTTCACAAACACTTATGAACGTCATTCAATATACAACACTAGGCACCACAGCATCATCGAGCGGACAACGGTTTATAGCTAGTATGTAAGGCCATAAAAAAAGCAAAAATTTTAATAGACTCTACGGCCAAAAGTTTTTGTTCTTTGTCCGCGACGCAAGCGCCGCACGCCGACCACGATATGATAATCATACATAGGATATGGAATCGCAGCTGAACTGACAAAAGCCCACCGAGTAAGCAACCTGTGCAACCACGAGAAACGGTATAAAATTATTAGTAGGAAAAGTGGCACAAAATGCCTAACGAATATACTATTTTATCAGATGGTAGGACTCTGTCAAGCCTGAAGAATCCGCCTGGGTGAGTACCACCGCCTGATCTATTTCTGGCGCCAAGCTACGATGCTTGCATTGTTGTGTTCCGGTTTTTGGATAAGGTAGCCAGCGCAATTAGATTAGGTTTAGGAAATTATATATTTAAATGGATAATTTGCAGTATTCGCTGAAATTCGTCTTCAAATCAAGTGTGAATAGGTATCTTCTAGGCACGCATGCTACATCTTCGACCTCATCGTCGCTTTCCATCAGGTGAGTTGAGGTCAAATGCAAGCCTATTGATTATAAAATAATAATAAAAAAAACACTTTATATCGTTTCTAATATAGGTGCTTAAAGAATACACAACGTACGTAGAGTGATTGATACGTCATGTCGTGATTTTGGGTATTGTTAGTTCACCAAATAAGACAAGTTAGTCTGCACAGATCATACCTACTATTTGTCTAAGTAATGCTTTACTATGCATCCTCACAGTACCTCTGCGTGAGCGCACAACCTTCAATACGGGTGAACGGAGCCCCGACCCGACTGTTTAATTTCCCAACAAATACTGGAAGGGAGCCACAAAGCTTTCCTTTTGCTTTTCTAATAAGTTTCGCTAGCAATTCGCTTCCACGCCGCCTGGTGCATTCCTTTATAAATTTCCGGACGAAAATATTCGTCGGGAATATGAGAATTATTAAACGAAACGAGTGTAGGTGATGAGAATAGGGAGATGTGGAAGTTTGGAGTTTGTTTGAGTAAGCAACAACAGGTTTTATTCTACTTTAGAGTTATAACGTGGAGCGTTAACTCACTAAGTCTGTGTAACGTGAGGCGACATGTGTTAATAAGAAGCCATCCTTCTTATGTTTATGCACTACACCTGTAGGATAATTACGTAACGCTGTTGCTAATAATTCTCTGATTTCAAATATTGAAATTGTTACTTTAGCGATTACGTGTCATCGATTTCATGGGTTCAGTTGCTAACAAAGTTCCATTGCAATAAACTGAAACTATTAAATCGGTCATACGTATTCGCAAAAATAACAATTTCAATCATTGAAATCAGATAATTGTTGGCAACAGAGTTACGTAATTAGGTTCCTGGGCCACGAGTCCCCAAATTTACTAATAGCTCGATGGAATAGTAATTGGATCGGAAACGCAGCTCAATCGCAGGCTCGTTTTTGTTATTCTGCTACTAATAAAAGACCAATCGGTAAAAATAAGTTTTCACATGACATCATTCTATTAGTAGAATCTTGATGACAACACCATATCTGAAGCAATTAAAGTCACAATCGCTCCAAAGAAGTCGCTCGTGGTCTGTCATCTAAAATCGGTACTGATATCGACAAAACCTGCAGGTTTTGTCATACATATTAAAGATAACGTCACTAGCGCGTATCTTCTCGTATATTCTCCAAATTCGACTCTGCTAATAAAGTTGACCGGCACTTTTCCGCTGCCATGAATGGGAGCACGGCTCATGTTAAATAAATAAATTGTTTATTTCAGTATACCAGTTACAGGTAGCTGACATCATCATTTTCCAAAACATATAATAGATTTAATTTAACAGAGAAAACAATCATTGTGGACCCCTGGCCCTGAATCTAGTAGACTGTGATATCAAGATCAGTGATTCCGCGTATATAGTTATACATTTTAGAAGCAGTATTGACATTACACTTTGAGATAATGTGCAGAAGTATTCTTTGAAATTAAAATTCTATGTGTTCTTGTACATTTCTCGACATCTACAGTATACGTAACGTGATTGATAAGGCAAGTCGTGTTTTTGAGCATAGTTTAATATATGTGTATAGGAATAATGTAGGTGTGTAGAAATTATGTAATGAAGTAGGTACCTATTGAATATCATTTCAATAGGTACCTACTTCATTACAGCATATGTACTTATTAATATTGTATGTGTGAAATTATCGTTTAGACAAACCTCAAAGAGGTTTACCAATGTGTACAATTAAAAATTGTAATGTTTTTTGTGAATAAATAAATCTAAATCTAAAAAAAAAAGATACATTGACGTGATTACGCAAATAATTGTTGACAATTGGAAGGAATTAAAACAGAATTTTCTATCAGCGAAAGAGATTCACATATCCATACAGCTGTATTACAGTGCGTGTCCATATGTGATCCATTGCGGCTTTAGTCCGTGGCGCGCGCGACGGAATGCCTGTAAGTTCAGCAATGGATCAGAAAACGCCCAAGTTCTCAGGCTCAATTCAGCGGACGCCACCTCGCAATCACCGCAGGAGTCACCTGCGAGAATGGCGAATGGCGAATATAAATAGGGCATTACACTCGCCGAGACTGGATATTAAAATATCCCCGTCGAGGGCTTTAATAGGCGGGCGTTAGGGCCCGGGCCTCGATAAATCTCCTCTGCATCATACAGGGTGAAATCTAAATCGTGAATCTTCTTTTTTTTCTTAATCCACGAAAGAGGAGAGGTTTTCCCTGGAGAGTGCAACATGGAGTTCTTCAAGTAATTGGTGAAAACGTTTTTACAGGGTCGGCAACGCGTGGGTGATGCCCCTGGTATGGCAAACGTCCATAGGCTGCGGTGACTGCTTACCATCAGGTCGTAAGTTTGTTTGTTACATTAATGGTATAAAACAAAGACACAAATTATTGGAAGCAGCTGCAAAATTTCACCGCCGTACAAGCCACCGCAAATTGAAGTTCCATTCGTGTCTGGATGAGTGGCGGTCGACCACCGTTCGATTTTCACTAAACATCCTGCCTCGTACGACCACGATGTGAAACGAGCTTTCTGCAATGGCTTTTTCAGGCCATTTCGACATCGAAACCTTCAAGAAACGAGCCTATACCTATTTTAAAGACCGGCAACGCATTCGCGACGCCCCAGGTGTTGCATAAAGATTGAATATCATCATCATCATCCTGGCGTTACATAACTGTTGCGCTCTCGCGCGGGGCGCGAGGGCCCGGGGTCCGCCTTCCGACTTCTCTTAGTCCACTTTGCTCGGTCTTTGTCTTTATTCGTGGTGAGTTTGTAGGCTCCATCTCACTTTTAACGACGTCAAACCATCGCTTCTATGGCCAGCCTCTCCGCCCCGTGCCTGGCGGGGATGGCATGGCATTTGTTCCTTACGTAATTTACGGTCTGTGCAAGACGCAGCCATACCATCGAAGGCGGCCCTTTTGCAGTTATCTCTATATTCCTCTATGCAGTGCCATGTTGTGACAAACTAGAAAGAAGATGTTATAAATCGACTCAAGATAAGCCAATCAACGTTCAAATCTCCAATCATTCTAAACAAACTCGGATTTATGCGAAGATCCTGAAAATAGCTCGGATGATTTTATTAATACATTCCAATTAGCCGGTTTTTCGCAAAAGTCCTAGGATTTTCGCAAGGATTCAATTTATTAAATTATCCTACGAGATATGCAATGTCATGGACGATGACGGGTGACCGTGTACTGTGATATGGAACTACAATTTTATTTATTCATATCCAATTTAACAAACAACGTAGTCTAACCATTCAAAGAGGTAACGTCGCCACCATTCTGGGAAAGCTTCGCTTGGCTGCGATTTAGAGTCTGTTTTTAATGTGCAAAATTTGCTTAAATTTTTTTAAATTTTGTATCTCCTTTGCTTTAAGTTTGCGTATTTTGTATAAATGTATATCCTGTTTCACCTAAATCGAAGCAATAAATAAGAATTAACAAAGCTTAGATTGGATAAATTGCCTGTAATACTAGTATTCCGTATTATCTTTATGCAGCTAGAAGCAGCATTACATTCACCGAGCCTGGATATTAAAATATTCCCGTCGAGGGTTTTAATAGGCGGGAGTTAGGGGGCGAAGGGCCTCCCATAAATTCGCTCTGTATCATATAATGCGGGAGTTTTTATTGAGGCGCGAATAGCATTCATTACCACCGCGATTTATGGGCCACCCCTCGGCCAGCTATCATGATGTAGTTATGAATATGAGATGACCCCTATTTAATATTATAAGCTATAAATCGTGTGTACAGGCCGCACATCAGGGTATCCAGAACCAGTTTACAAGGAGCTAACATTGCTATGCTCGTGCATGTAGATGCTAGCTCATATATTACTGGTTTTTGGTAGGTTGACGACGCACATCAGGGTATCCAAAACCAGTATACAAGAAGCTAACATTGCTATGAGCATGCATGTAGATGCTGGCTCATCATGCATGGATGTCAAAGTTGGACTCGCTCGTTGTGTGTGGACCATTCGTGGCCATGTTGACCCTGAACTTGACCCACGGTTACACATTCAGTAGCCTTAATGTGCAGGTTTCATCACGATGTTTAGCTCTCACTGCAAGAGTATCGAGGTGTCTTTTTTAGGGGCCATCGTTGTCCCACTGCAGGGCAAAGGCTTCTCTCCCATTTTTCCTCGTAGACCTATTTGTGTCCAGATGTCTCCACTCTTTCGCATACGTCGCTAATTCTTCATGCCATCTTTTTCGTGGCCGACCATGACGTCTTTATGCGTCGACAGCTTCGTAAGACCGTCGTTGGTTCTATGCGCAATAAATGTTTTCTTTCTTTCATCTACTAGGCCACTGACGCAAACCTCGGCCACAAAACAGACAATCCACCGCAATAACGCGTAAACGCGTACACATAACAACGCGTTAGTTCCGCCATCGGCATTGCGTAAAACGACGCGTAAAATATTTTCCGAACAGCGCCATTCATGGGCGTGACACCCCGGAATTATTACGGCAATAATATCGGCCGGAGAATTATACTATTTTTGTTTTTTTATTGAATACGCGCCAATTCGCGTTGGTTATATATTGGGGGCGATGTGCGGTTTGCTTTACTGAGTCTGTTTTCGAATCGTAGGTTTTGAACGAGAGTTACCTTTCGTGGAATATCATAATATTATCAATATAATTGAGTATCAATTCAGGGTAACTAGGTACAGTCTGCGTGTTAGTGAATGTAGGTAGCCCGCTAGCTAGCTACATAAACAAACACACCACCCGTACCTAGAACAGATCCTGGCTCCTGGCTTCTAGGTCCTAGCTTGACCTGGGTCAAGGATAGATAAAATAAGAGTAGTCTGTGGCACTGTATGTGCGTGAGTCGCGCGTTCGAGGTATATTATATGTATGATAGGGGGTCAGTTATACCAAGTCCAGGAGGTCCCACAGAAGGTCCAAGAAGCGATGGATTAACATCGCCGAGTTGGATGCGAGTACCAATGGTCAAAGACGCGTGGATACCAGAGACCGGGCAAAGTGGAGGAGAATGAATAGAATAGAAAAGAATAATCAGTCGCTCCACTGTATTTTACTGTTCTGCCAAGTCCTGGGTCATGCACGAGAGCACAACCGGTATGTTGACGCCAGCATTATGACTTTTTGGCATTATATGAAAGACTGTGACTGAGACTATAATATGATACTACTCTCGCGCACGAGGTCCCACGGTCCGCGTTGATCATGATCCAGGATTTGGAAGATCAAATAATTATAGTGGAGCGCATGGTTACACATTCAGTCGCCTAAATGTGCAGGTTTCATCACGATGTTTTCCCTCTCCGCAAGAGCTTTGGTTAGCATTACGTACATAACTCAGAAAAGAGTCATTGGTACATGGCCGTAGTTAGATATGAACCTGGTACCTCTCGCACTCGGCCACCGACGATCCTATATACTCCTCCATAATATGATACTAAGTACAGGTTACTAACTTTTGTGAGAATAAATAAAGCACGCAATAATTTCAAAAACAATCTTGAACTTATTAAATAAACGAAGCAAGAGGATCAAAATCATAAAAAAAGCATGGCAACGAAATCGTATGCTAATAAATTCGACTAAGCGAAGACTCGGTTAAATCGATACAGAGTCAGATAGTAAAGAATTGAAAAATATTTTCATACAGCCACAATGTTCGAGCGTCTGCGGTAAAATTGAGGAATGAGTAGAGATGGTATTTCTTTTGTGCTGAAACTGGGGTGCAGGTGATGCAAAACGAAACCTGTATTCGCATATTGAATTTATTTGAGTTTAAGAAACAGCTGACATATTTTTATTATTAAGTTGTTTGTGTGTGTATTAAGTGCCAAATAAACATATATTCTATTCTGACAATAAAACTATACGAATTTAAAATTTAATACTCGAAAAGGAACTCTTGGCCTTTGTGTTCAATATATCCTTTAGTGTAATGGCAATATTTACTATTTTGAGAAAGATTTGGGCAAGTTATCAGTTTCTGATACCGCTATATTTTTTTCAGTAACCTCTTAAATGATTAGTAGGCTTTAGACGACTTGAGATTGTTTTATGATCGAATATTAAGGTGAATTCGGTATTTTTATAACGTAACATGCATAATACATTTTGAAACAAGTTGGATATTTTACCCGTTTGATATTTTTATTACACTTTTGAAAGTTTACTTCATATTTTTCTGTTCAGTTGTGAATAATCACATTCTCCTAAACTATAAAAAAGTAGTCAATAAAAATTCCGACAATCTAATGACCTACTTAACAGAATTTGTTACTGCTACTGCCATGGTGCCTCTACTGTAAGTAACAATAAAAATCGTCTCGGCGTTAATAACCAATAACCAGGTAACTACAATAGAACGACTGCCACCAGTCCAAACCCTATCATGCGAACCTGACCAGATTATTCCACAAGCACACATTCGTCTGCATTCACCGGTTTCCTCACGATATTTTCCTCACCGGCCGGACGCCTCTACCGTATTTCCATGAATATTGATGCGCAAGTGAATATTCAAGAGCGACAGTCGCAATTGAAAACAGGCCGCAAGCGCCCCGGCCTCCCCTCGCGTATTTTGAAAAGCTGACGCGGACACGTCGATGATAATCTAGCAAAGAGATTCTCAAACTGCGTGTCTTCCACTGGGACCTTGAGACTGGTTGAACAGTTTTGGGAGACGATTGGCAGTAATAATAATAATAATAAATAAATATTCGTGGACAAATTCACACAGCGCCATCTAGCCCCAAACTAAGCAAAGCTTGTAATATGGGTACTAGATTACTGATATATTACTTAAATACTTTTTTAAATACATACTTATTATACATAGAACACCCAGACCCGTAACAGAAATTAAAATTCATCATTTCAATTTCTGCCCGGCCGGGAATCGAACCCGGGACCTCTTGCGTGGCAGACCGGCATGTTGACCACTGAGCCACTCAGGTCGTCATGGTGTCTATCTCATGTACTAATGAATCGATGGTTCAGTTGGTTAATATCTACCTGATTGATCTGCCACTTTGTCTAAAGAGGAAGGAAAACCAGACAAGCTGTCGCTTGAGAGGCTTCCAGAGGGTTGGAAATTTGTTGCCGGTCTTAGAACGGTAGGCTTGTTAGTCTATGAATAGGAAGTGTATATACAGGTGATGGGATAATTAATACCTTGATGAATGCTGTGGTCTCAGTCAGGACCGGCAGGACTTCAACCTCGAAAATTTATACGTTACCGCTTACGGGTTTTGTGCAGTCAGCTGCAGTGTGAAAGACCACGTAGAATCTCCGTAGACCAGAAGAAAACAGAAGCGTTTTCTGTAGAGTTTTCAACACTGCGATCTGTATGCATGTAGATAATGGCAAAACACCAGCAAACTTTGACCCAAAATCAATTTACCGAACCCCTTGTGATTTCTTGAGTGCACTTTAAGAAACCCTGTCCTAGAGAAGTATGGGGAGAACGCATATTAGACGTGGCGCAATGCTCAACAACTGTGAAGCTCAGTTTGACTACTTAACAACCTATAATGGTTCTGTTGGCATGCGTCGACGATAAATATCTTGAGCTGTATTATGACCTCTTGATAGATTTCGAAGGCCATAAAAAGTTGCAAATATTCGTGATTCACAAATATCGTCTGATTCATTACTACTAGATATGAACCCCGTTCGTGAACGAGAGCGTCGGTAGCCGGGCGGTTGAGTATCCAATTCGTAAGCGGAAGGTGCCGGGTTCGAATCCCGCTGCGGCCATGTACCAATAACTCTTTTCTGAGTTATGTACATTAGTTGAATACTAACCGATGCTCTTACGGCGAGGGAAAATATCGTGATGAAACCTGCAAATTCAGGCAACTAAATTTGTATCCTAATTTCCTACCCCCCCTCCTCTTTGACGATTGAAAGAGATATGTAATATCCTACTCAATAAAGTAATTTTGAATTTGAATTTGTAACCATACCAACCAATTTGTAGCCGGGTCACGGAGGTCAGATGGTAGTCGCTCCACTGTAATTACCTGATCCCCAAATCCTGGATCATGGTCTAGCCGGGCCCTCGAGAGAACAACCGGGACGTTAACACCAAGATGATTATTTATTATGAACCCCAACGAAGTCAGTACACGTTACTACTTTCCTTATTGATCGAAAAAGGAAAACAGAAACTAAAGCAAGTCCCAAAACAAGCATTTCAAAGGCACTAATTCGAATCGAACAGACCACTGCACTGAAACTAGTTTCAACCGGACCGGAGCTGACTAGTCGTTGGCGTTTCGGAGTTTGCAGCATTCCACAGCACAGCCGGGTTTCCCGCAGCGACCAGATTCGTGAGCAACCATAACCTATCTACGAGATAAAGTTCTCAGCAGGAACTATTGGCCAACTATCCTGGATACCAAACACTGCGCCCGGTAACTTCTTCCGAACTTTTACCTATTCGGCTTGAACCGGATTTGCTGGAAAATCAGGTGGCGCAGCCGGAGTTGCGTCTGAGTGATGATATTGCTAATTTTTGTCAAGACCGGTCATGGAGCAATTAGAACAGTGGAGACGTCTTAGTAGGTTTTTAATCTTGACGAAAAAAGAGGGGTGTAATAACTTTGACGTGTGTATCTGTGTCTCTGTGGCGGTGTGCGGTGGAACCCGAAAGGATATACCGATTTGAATGCGGTTTTCTCTGTTTAAATGCCACTTTGATCTAGTTGGTTCTTAACATTAAAATCTGTTTAGAAGTTTAGAAAATGTTTGAATAAATGTAAAATTTGTCGGGGGTTATCCAACGTTTTCTGACGGTCAGGTTATTGTTCTAAAGATCTACAATTTTTAAAACCGATTTGTGGCTGCGGGGTGAGAGTTAGAGCTCATACAGACCTTAAACCAAATAAGAAATAAAAACAGAATCCGATTCCTACATACGAAACAAGGTAACTCTTGCAACATTAGCACAATACAGTGATACCTCTCCACTCTTATAATGGTATTCACCGAAACTAAAAATTGTTGCAACTCTGAGTTCCACGTCTAAGAAAATGGAGGTCGTCTCCGCGCCGATACATCATAAAATACAAAAGGAACGAGGAGCGGTGCCCTGAACTGACTCGGAAACCATCGAAGCCTACATTTGCAAGCTGTCAGCACCAGCGGAACTGAAACGCCATAAAGAGTACGCTTTATTGACTCTCTTACGACTATGCGATGTAAAGACGAGTACAACGTAGGGTATTCATGGGAATATATTATAAGGAAGGTGTTTGTTGAGCTATATTGTAGTTCTATTAGAGGTGTAATTTTTGATCTTACAGGAATCTAGTTTCACTTATCGTTTAGCAGTCTACCGCTGCACTTAACACCTCACCGTTAGTGGTGATTGATTCCTAAGACACAGGTAAATTGCTTATTGCACAGGTAAAGTTTAAGAATCTAGATATTTGCTGTACTGTACTGCAAATTTTTTTTGGTTCATCATTAAGTTTAATTAGCCTACAGAATTAGGCAGAGAGAACAATAGTGGGATGTGACGTCATAACCATTTCTGTTTTTTTTTTGAACAGATTTTTAATTAGTTTTAATTTTTCTTTTATATATTACGAGGTACCCAAGAATTTTAATGTACCACCCTATGTCTGAAGCTCTTTCGCCACCAGTAAAGACGACGTTCCTATTCAGGCACTCTTCGCAACGAGCGTAACAATCGAAACCTTGTTAAACGCCGGACTGTTGAACGACATCGCACCTAAGTGAATCGTCGATCGCTGATTGGATATTGCGAAAGTTTAAAAAGACTAAAACGGCCTTATGACCTTTTTAAATTCAGAAAGCAATTTCCCGATGAAAAGTTTCAAAGGACTGCTTGGGCGAGAATAGGAACTGGATTGAGCCAATTTACTCGATAGCAATTATGCTATGGCCCTGGTCGGTTCTCGGATAAGCGGAATGGTTGTCATATTTCGTGTTTTTATTTCGTACCCACACTTACCATACCCGTCAATAGAGGTTTTTCAGGCGGGAGTGAGGGCTAGTTGATACGTTCGCACTGAGTTTGGCTGTCAGTGAGTTCGCAACCGTGAGACGCTCTTTCTGTACTAGTAACATTATACTCGTACCACGTAGGCTGTGTCGTGGATGGTATAAAAAGGAATTGAATTTGGTATTTAAAGCACGCTCGCTGTAATGCGTGCTTGCTTAAAAGTCTGTTAAATTCAAATTATGAACGTGTATAACCGATAGCGAATCACGCTCGAGAGAAGACCGCCTGATGTCGAGAGGTGGTTTTAGTAGATAGTGCAACCGTTTTAAGTAGAAAAGAATGGCTCGTGAACAGCTTTCAGAAACGACGTCATAACATGTGACATCAAAACATACTCAAAACGGCAGTTTAATGACGCGAGCCATGAGATTCTCAAGTTGACGTTAACAGCTTCACTATGAAGATGTTAAAGAACACAACGTCGACTCAGTGCTTATTGTATACTACTCGTACTACTCGTATATCTGTTGGTTACATTTACAGTAGAATAGTTTCTTGCTCTATTTAAAAGAGAAAGCTTATGAGCATAGATTTTAAGTCTTTAAATCTATAATATAGACTGTTCTGCTGTTAAGTGCAATGGATGGAGATAATTACATGACACATACGCACAGGAGCTCTGGGACGATGACAAGTTAACTCTTTTTTGGCAAAAGAAACTGAAAATTAACTGGTATAAGTTCTACAGAGAGTGTTCATTCTGGTTTCATAGACGTTGAAACAATACTTCCGAAAGTTAGTACGTCGTTAGCGCGATGTAATTCTACTCCAGAGCCATCTATTGTCCGAGTATAAAAACACACTTAAAATAGAGTTCCACGTCGGGCTCCCTGCAATATGTGACGACATTAAAACTAATAATGACATGATACCTACCAACAAATACGCAGAATATTATGAGAAAAGTTGCGCTCAGCCATTTGTTTACGGCTGCAGGGCACCGGGACGAGTTGCGAAATTTAATAAGCGACAGCCCTATTTCTGTATCATAAAAGTTTGGTCACAGCACCGTATATTGAGAAGGAGCAGTGTAACATCTTCATGCATACAACGTTTTTTACAGGAACACAACCAAGATTAATGCTTCTGTATGTTATCGTCCTGATTATTAGTAGACCAGCTATTTTTATAATCGGTCGTCTTGACATTTGACCGCTATGAGATGGTGGTAAGCGATGATACGGCCGAAGATGGAGCGCGCCTGTCTAGAAACAGCCTTGCCACTTAAGCCTTGAAGGCGTCCTGATACAGCGCGTTTGCTGGTCGAGCTGTCGAGACTGACCAGTCTCAGGGTACCTTGCGGAAGACCGTGATCAATCTTGTTTCGTCAAAGCTCAAATCACGAAACGGTCATCCATTTAGTTCAAGGGCTCTGTGTGCGATGCTTAATTTTGGTTTTCAGTCTCGCAATTTGCCCTACCATCCCCGTTGCAACTACTACCACTAAATCAGGGGTGGGACCGCCTAACCCGAATAGCGATAGCTTACGTACTTCATCTCGCTCGCTCGTAAAAGGACCGGAAAGGAGCTATCGCAAAAAGTTGGCCGCTTTATTTACTTATTTCTAGGACTCTACGGAGTCAGATTAGTTAGTCCTATCACTCGCACTGTGGTTCGGTCAACTAGCGTCGGGTCGCGTGTTACACGGCATTGCATCGTGTTCGGGATCCAATCGGCAATTTCCGCCGATACAGTAGCCGCTGTTTAGTGGCAGCATCGACAAATAGAGGATGAATGATGCGAAATACGTGGAAGCAGATAGGGATAGGATCGTTTATACGTCGCCGATTACAAACTGGATAGGAAACGCGTACTGGTAAAATGGGGTTAGTTTAATGGCCTGGGGCTACATTGATTGCTCACTTTTCTCTATTAATCAGGCGTAATTTTCATGCAAACAATGCACGTAATGCAAGTGACAACCATTTAATGCAATACTGTTTATCAACCATATTTCCATTAGCACTTATCAGAGAAAAGTTAGTGATCAATGGAGCCCCTATGTATCAAAGTAAACCTATTTTACGTACGCGTCGAGTCCGTTTATACCGCGTAGCAACCGGACAGAAAACGTCATCAACCGGACGATAAAAGTTCATCAAAATTTTGAGCTATATTTGCAGGTATATCCATAGAATTATCATAGGAGATACTTTTTCCCGTGTCAAGAGTTGTGTTTCGCCATTACCATTTACTATATTACGTTTACATTTTCCTTGTATCGCATCTATTTTTACTATTTACCTATGACATCGGCGTCGTGGTATGAGGAAGACGTCGATATTTAAATGTCTTGTCAATACGGTAGGAACTTGCGAACGACAAAGATGGCGGCTGTCGCTCGCTACGCGACGCGGTACGCTCTCAGAGCAATTCTGCATTATTTTTTTCATGGCAATCGGTACTTCAGCGGGTTACCTGACGAAAAGTGGTCAACGCTGCACATTAGCTACACCAGGGGTACTACCAGTGCGATGCCCACTTCTGAGGCGCCGGGATACTTGAAGTTGCTTTGGCAGCACCTAGAAAAAGCTAGACTCTGCCAAAGTTACGGTTCAGAGCCGCTGTATGCCAGAGCACTGGAGATCTTACTCACCGGCAGAAACACCATTATGTTTAACTAGTATTGTGTGATTGCTGTATTCTGTAAGGTAGAGTTACTTTTCCAACGGGACACTTCTCTTAAAATACATAATTTATGTAAATGTGGTGAATCAAAGGAGTGTCGCTTCTGTGCTTCAGTATTATCTATTCTGTGGTCGTACCCTAAACGCGAGCAATCCCGCGTCCCGGATAAAGGCGAGTGGCAATCCGGATAAAGTGCGTTGCGGCTGACAAGTGATGATATTTTGAAAGGGATTTATGACTTTGTTTTGTATTGGCGTCAGTCGGCGATCTATACGTACAAATGTGTTTTTGACGGGTGCGGTATCTATCTATGGCGGAAACGGAAAATGTCCAATTCTTATTTTATATTCAGACTAGCCGTGTGGTGTCCGGCAGAGTAGAATAGCACCAACCCCTTACACACGTGGGTGTCGTACAAGGCGACTAATGTTTTCGAGGCAAAAGATCTAGTGTCCGTAGGCTGGAAAATGGGCAGCAGCATTTTCCATTGTTATATTTAAAACACTGCGATCTTCAACCCGCCTGCCATGCGTGAAGATTATGGCAATAACCTCCCTATTCGTGGGAGAGGCCCTAAGTCCTGCAGTGGATTGTTATGGGCTGTGATGATGATGATTCAGACTAGCCAGGCATTTGACCGCCGTCTCACCTGGTAGTAAGTGACGATGCGGCCGAAGTGAAGGATGGCTGTCTAGGAACAGCCTATTCACACTATAGCCTTGAAGGCGTCCAGATTATAATAATTAGGGAACACATTCGCAGGTAACGTGCTCCATTCCTTAGCCGTACCTCTCCCAGAAATCTCCTCAAAGGCCGGTCTTGTGCTTTCCGCATCCAGCTGGTACCTGTGATCTTTACCAGGCTGTCGGTCTATCTTTTGGGAGGCCTACCCACGCTTACCCATGCGGTACGTGGTCGCAACTCAAGAACTTTACTGTCCCATCGGTCATCTGTTCTGAGAGCTATGTGTCCTGGCCCACTGCCTTTTAAGCCTGACTATCCTTCGGGCTATATTGTTGACCTTAGTTCGGTTTTACCCGAATTAAGCGGATGTTATTTATCACCTTGCATTGAAGGGTTTGTTGCTAATAATTTTAGTCATAAAACACGAAGATCGTACTCTTATAAGAAAAGGATAAGTTCCACGAATTGTATTTTAGTTTTTCGCCAACCTATCCTAGACCCCGACTTAACATAAGGTCTGCCAGGGCACACATGCTACAGCTCACTCACTGGATAAAGACCGCAGCAGAAATCGACACGCAAATATTTAAAAGCACACAACTCAGGCGAACCTCGACGCTAAAAAGTACTGTGGACACAATAGTACTCAAAACCAAATTAACTTTAAACACAAGCACGGTACCAACTTAAAATCCCTTTAATAACGTTTTAGAGAATCGCATTATCACCGCCCATTGTTATGGAATAAAGTCAGGTGGAACGTATCAATTTAACTTTTCCACTTTGGATACAGAATAATTTTGCATATTTAGGAAGGTAGGCGCGGGCGGGGCCCGCTAAGGAATAACTTGCAGGAATGGGCGGGCCAAGGAGCAGCCGGATTATAGTCGCTTTAACTAAATTAAGACGTACGACCTCTTCAGATGAAGAAGGCTTTATTGTGCAACTACCGTAAGTACCTATCTAACTAAATAACTATAGATTCGTGGTTAGAATTGAGTTGGGAATTTCTGCGTGTAAATGGAATAGGAATGATTGTTGTTACGTCTCAACGTATTATGTATATATCGTTTCAACAACCTAAGTGCATCGTGTAACATACACCGGGCGACAGGGCTTACTAGGTGATATGTATGCTCGTACTTTTTAAGACAACTTTGTAAGACTATGCTGTTAAAAAATCTTACGCGTAATCGTTACGCGAGAGCCCGGGGTCTGTCTTGACCATGATCCAGGATTTAGAAGATCAGGTAATTACATTTGAAAGACATCTGACTTTCGTAATCCTGTTAACAGAAAAACCTGACCAGATTGTATCATGGTTACATATTCTGTCGCTTTAATGTGTAGGTTTCATCAAGATGTTTGTCACACAGTAATAGCATCGGTTAGTGTTCAACTAAAAAAGAGTCATTGGTACATGGCGGCTCTGGGATTCGAATCCGGTATCTTGGGGAGTCGAGGCGGACCTCTTAATCATTGGGCCACCGACGCTCCCTATTTAGAGTTAAAAATTATATTTAAAAGCGATTCTTATAGAAAAACAAATACCAAAACGTGAAGAAAATTTACTATAAAGAACAAAAAATATTAATAAGAAGCTTTACTAATTAGGTATTTAACATTTTCCAGTTTTAGAATAACCAGAAGGCATAAATCGCATGCTCACTGGAGTCGAATGCAAACGAAAATGTAATATCTCATCCAGTGGGAAAGTGTAAAAATCGACCATCGGCCAACAAACAGGGCCGAATGCAGGCACGAAGAAAACGAAATCAAAACCTGCGACCCCCACACAAGTGGGAGCGCAAAAAGAAGGCTCGAAGAGCAGACGACAGGCGACAAGAGGCGAATGCAAAACATTTATGCAAGTTGCAACTGTGGCTTCGGCTTTGCCATCTGCGCTGATTACATTTGCAAATTCACGCTCGTCGGCAACTGATTTTTGAACGACACACGACACTTTCAAAGCTTTGAACCGACGGGGTACTGATGGAGCACTTGTTACCTTGCCTTGATACTTTTAGTGCTTGTTGAGTCAAGTGTTGTTGAGTTAGTAATAGATAGCAGCTAATACAGTTGTTATTACATCGATAACTAGCTTTTGTCCGCGACTTAGTTCGGGTAAAATTTCTGTTATTTAAAAAAATAAAAAGTAGCCTATGCCTCTTCCAATAAGACACAGTATATTATGATATTACGGTGAAACTTATTTTATATAGTTTTTTGTACTAGGTACTCAGTGGCATACGAGCCTGATGGTAAGCGGTAACTGTCGGCCATACATCTAAAATTCATGCGATTAGGTTGCAGGTGCGTTGTCACTGTGAGGAGTAAGATGAAATGCCTGCGCATGTAATTGACTGGTTATTATCTTCAAACCGGAACATAGGAATATAAACATTGTTGCTTGGCGGCAGAAATATATAAGGCGGTCGCAGGTACTCTCTCAGGTGGACTCCTCAGACTTGATAAACACCTGTGACCGGACATCAAATCAAAGCAATTGCCTATAAGATATTAAAAAAATTATAACATTACGCAGTACTGAATCTCTACAAATAATTGTTGTCGACATACCGTTGCTTATTATGCCTCAGGCACAAATAAATAGCGGACTGCCCTAACCGCGCTTCATTAACCACAAACAAACAAACTACGAATGCAGTGTAATTATGTAGTGAAAATTCCTTCCGTGCAACGGTGGTTCGCCTTCACCAAACATAGCGTGGGCAAAGTTATGCCCACTCCTGGCTAGTGTGTTCTCCCCACTATATGAGTGGTTTCACCTGAAATCCGTACGAAACTCTGCCATTTAACACTTGTTTGCTTTGTTTGTTTGGGGAACTGGTTCCGGACGCCGAGTGGGCGTTTTGGCATCAAATGTATTTTTGGATTTTGTTTGAGTGGCTGTGTTGTTATTAGTAATAGTGTTATACATTAATTTGAGAGTAAAACTATTTATATTCTTATTTACTTATGGATTGCGTGGCTATTCGCATTAGAGAAAGATAATACATATTATAGATCTCGACAACATAAGGGAGTAGGTAGTCCCAGACCTACACATTTAGTTGTTTGTATTTGAATACCTTATGTCGTTCAGATATTCTCGAATTTTGTTGTAAGAATAAGAAGAATAAGAATGTTTATTTTTCCACACAAGAATAACATAATACATTTTATATATTAGGACCTTATACCTAGGGTACATACAAAATAAAATAATAATAATAATCAAAAGCTTTGCGTGGAAGGGCACAGTCTCAGTTTACGCTGAGGGCCAACGCCCTGCAGCACTGATTTTCAGACTGCCCCTGTATTGTATATTCACAAGCCCACAGCCCACTGCTGGGCACGGATGAGAGATTGCACTGGCCACCAGACTCTAGACATGGTTGTAAAAAGACTGAGATTGTTTTCATTAAGTTTTAATTAAGTTTTAATTAGTTAAGATTAATTTTTCTTGTGACCAATTTTCATTGATTGCGTGAAAAAAAAATACATTAATCCAACCTGAGTTCGCTAAACAAGCAATCGTGATCAGAGCCCAATGTCAAAGATCAACCGCGACCGCCCCAATGGAAAAATCAAACGCGCCGCCCCTTCCGGAGCCGGATCGAGTTACAGACGTCAAAATCATATTTCCATATAAATCAGGGGGCGCCTAAAACAATTTCCATTCGTGATTTCCAAATTTCCATTCCGGCCTAAACAAACAGGCCGGCACGCGTCCAGTTTTTGTGCGAGAGCATTAGTTTGTTGAACAAAAGGGGCTAAGCTTTGAGCGGAACTCCCGCGCTCA
This sequence comes from Blastobasis adustella, assembly GCA_907269095.1. NCBI lineage: Eukaryota > Metazoa > Arthropoda > Insecta > Lepidoptera > Blastobasidae > Blastobasis > Blastobasis adustella. Next base: position 1,450,142 of record OU026116.1, on the reverse strand, counting down.
AATATTCATATTGGATATATGTAGGCGCTTGCCCGCACCGCGACAGGACCGGACTCGCCTGGGAAGCGGGGGGCGTGTGACTGATGAGGTATTGTATTTAATTCGATATTTCGACGCAGTTGCATGCGTCATGGTCACGAGTAGACTAATAGTAAGTCCGACGAAAGTCTTAAAAACTATATCGAGGAGGGATGTTCTTGTTATTCAACAGTTTAAATCATTTACAAGCTAGAAGAGATTCTGCAATTAGCAAATGTAAAACATGTTATTGTCGCAAAAGATTTAATACCTTGATCAAGATCAAGATTAGTGTCAACGAAAAAGAGAGAACGTTAAGACACGGTGAGATAAGAAGAAGAAGATTATGATACACATTATTTTATATATTTTATTTTATATTTTTTATGATACATATTATTTTATATTTAGAAATAACAGTAAAGTATATTAATCAAAAATTATGAGAATCATGTAGTTTAGAGAAATATTACGACCAGTAGATCACTAACTATTACGTTGAACATGAACGACACACTTGACATAAAAAACTTATGTACTATCTGTATTTGTTATCTTGTGTACAATAAACTGTTAAATAAAAAAAAAAAAAAAAAAAAAACGGTAATCTAATTAACGAACCCCCCACCTGAGTCCGCCCCTGTCGACAGCGGTGGAAAAAGCAGAGAGCGTCGCGGTTTAAAAGGCAATCCTCATAAAAGCTTAATATATGGCCGGGAATCGTCGGGCCCGCGAGAGAATTGAGATAAAGTGCCCTCGTTTCGTACAAAAACTGAGTGATGTTTGGGTGTGCATTAATTCGCTTTGCGTCGTTATGCGGCAGTTGGCAGTGCAGTTATTAGGTTATGTGACAGTTTTGGTGTAGGGAGTAAATGTAAATGTAATTCATAATTGTCGCGTGTGTCTAGCGTGTGCGTTTGAGTAAAATGTATTTGTATGGAGATTTGTTAGGAGCGTAGAAAGTGGGATGATGTTTTCTTTGCCAAGAATTTGTGACTTTACGTAAGTATTTGTAATTCGCGGTAAAAATGATGTGGCGCTTTATAGCTAGTGTTGAAAGTAAATATAGGTAATACTCTCTAAGTACGTAATTCAAAACTTGATGTAAAAGAACTATCTAATTCATGTAAAAAAAAAGCAAATGACAGGCGGGCTAAATAGCCTTTGATAATAATTACAACAATTTATCCGCTTCCATCAGGCATGTGCCTGGCGAGGTATGTACCTCTCTAGGATATAAATAAAATTAATAATAAAAACTTGCGATAATAGTAACCTAGCCGACAAATGTCGGAAATCCCTTAACAAAGTCTACATTGTACAGTTTACATTGTAATGTAGACTTTACACTGTACTCAAATATTTCCTAAACGGTTGAACCAATATTAATCAAAAAGAAACATCGCAATTATTTTAAATTTTCTATGTTTACTTTATTATTCTGTAATTTATTATGTTGGATATTTTATATTTTATCGTTAAGTATTCTATTATGATTAGATACCTACCTAAATATGCAATTGACATGATTTGTTGATATATTATTATTTTCTTTTAAATTTAGACCATTTATTATTACCTATTTTTACCTTCTATTTACCTTTTATTTGGGCTTGGCTGGAAGAAATCCCATTGTGGGATAAGCCCGCCTTTGCTTTGTAAAATTTCATTTTTCGCATTTTGTATTTAATTATTTTGCAATATTTACATACTTATTTAATTTCATTTTCATTATTTTTACGATGACGAAATCTCTGTGAATTGCTTGTATGAACTATGTAGTATAATGTAATTTTCATTGATTAATAAAAAAATCTAAAAAAAAATCATCTAATCTAATAAAAATTAAACCGACTTTAAAAAAAAACTGCATTTAATTAGTTCGCGACCTACAACACCACGGACAGACAGAGAATCTCATAAAATCCATCTTATCCTTGGTTCCTAAAAATAGATCAAAAATTTACATCAACAGTAACAAGAAACAAAAACGTAAACCGATACAAAAATATCTGAAAAGCCTTGTTAAGAACCGATTGTACGAACAGGAATAACCCCCACATTCGGCGTAGAAACGAGAATTCCTCGTATGAGTTTATATTTAAGAGCGCATGAGAGGCCCTCGGTCGGTGTTCAGATGACGTGTGAATCGGAAACGGATCGCTCCTCAATAGGTGCCCTCTTTTTATTTCTTCCAAGCGATTACGCCGAAAAATTGTATCGGACTTGTGAATTTCAAGGGCCTCGTCTAATGAAACCGGGTTTCCTGTTCCTGGCGGGGGGTTTTGACTGAGGGTGGGTCTGTTTTAACCTATAGTTGTCGAGATCTAAGAAGCTATTATGACACATATCTAGGTGTGTCATCATTTTTTTGTGTCCGCCTACCTTTTTCTTTACCCATCATCAACCAGGGACTGGTAGAAAAAGCTATTTTAGCTTTAAGTTCGCCACTGTACTGTTTTGTGCATGAAGATTAAATAAATAAATAAATAAATATAAATCATAATCTACCTATACTTCTACACTAATATTATAAAGAGGAAAGGTTTGATTTTTTGTTTGTTTGTTTGTTTGTTTGTAATGAATAGGCTTCGAAACTACTGGACCGATTTCAAAAATTCTTTCACCGTTGGGAAGCTACACTATCCCCGGGTGACATAGGCTATATTATATTTTCTAAAAAAATACGGATCATTAATAAAACTCCAATAATGTAACCCAAGGTGTAAAAAAATACCCAAAAAATTCCTTATCGCGTGTGATGCGAAAACTATTGATGATAGAACAAAATAATGTACTACGATTTTGCAGAACACATCATTATCTACAAAAAGTGTCGCGTTAGTATATGTCTAACTATTATAGTTATGTCACAATAAGTGTTCTTTTATTTTCAAAATTTAATTGAAATGCCGCCGCTAAAAAACGCTCTTTATTTGTACCTTGGTACTAATCCTTATCAAAATCAATTACTTCATATTCACGACTGCTTCAATACCTTTAGATAACTTTTTGAATTATTCAATTCAGACATTTCATTCGAAAGATATCACGAGTTTAAAAATGTGAATATTAGATAAAAGTCGCGTGTTCGCCGCCCAGTCCGCACGGCTATCTAGGCAGCACGAGGTACGGGAGGGGAGTCAATGTCAAGAAATAAAGTGCCGCGCTGCTCACTCGCGTGTTCGTCTCCCTACGCAGCGGTCGTGTGCGGAATCGAAAGTACCCGTGCGAAGCCGGGGCGGCTGCTAGTACAAAATAAAATTCATGTCGTGGACACAAGAAAATGACGACATCTGTCGAAATGATCTAGATATCGACGACTTTAGTATATTTTTTTAGGTGCCATCGGTGTCCCACTGCAGGTCAAAGGCCTCCCTCCCATTTTTCCACTGAAAACAAAAAGTGTTTTAATTCTATCATCCGATGGAGTTCAAACTATTAACTAGTTATTGACGATGTCTAAAGGTAGCGGTGACCACTTTCTATCAGGTGGAACTTGTGTTAAAACTGCTTTAGTTCTATTGTTATCAATAACATTAGGTACTAACGTCATATTCGTCTTCTCAAAAGTATTTAAAGCAACATTCAGTTCAAGAATAAAACACCCGTAAATACACGTAACCTCAAAGGCTTCACCTTTCCAAGATTATGTTATACCTGTGATGCAGCATTGTAAACAGATTTCGCCAAAGGTGTTATGTTGTTCGCCCAGAATAACATATTCCCAACACGGGCGTAAATCACATTTCGTGAAGGATACTTAATTCCGTTCCTTGTAGGCTTTACAGAATCCCGAATGCAAATATGTTTTGGTCCGAAATTTGCTTGAGGATATAATTCTAGCTAAATGTTTAAGAGAATGTGCTCTGGTATACATATATTTTATAATAAATAATAAAGAGTTTATTCTTGACTGGACAGCATAACACAGCATACACGTATACAAACTTAGACTTAGACATAACATTATAAAGACAATGTTAGCGATGTATGAACGTTTTTCTCTATACTAAGACGAAAAGTTTGCAAGTTTCTATGTATATCACCGAAACTACTGAGCGGATATGGGAATTTTCCTCACGAATAGGAAGCTAGGAAGCGTTATCCAGTGTGTCATAGGATCTGGTCATTTGGTCTAGGGTCCCATAGCAGTTGCACGACCTCATTTTACCGGCCCCTTTCCTCCATCGGGAAACGCGATCCGGGCGAATGCTTCATCCGTGGATCTTCCAGCTATCCGCACGAACCGTTTTGGCTCAAGCTCTAGCTTTGGCTAGGAATGAAACACGTTGCCTGCGAATGTTCATAATCTTCTACGATAATAATATACCATGGGGAGCCAGTCGACTCCTGTGACTATTCAACCAATCTCAGGGTCCTCAGCGGACGACCTTGCAATATAAATATGTATAACTATGGCCTAAACTTCTACAATAACATTTTACGCTTCAAATTCAAATTACCATGTCATACGGCCATTGACTGAAACATTGTAGCCGTCAGATTTAATGTTGAAGCCTAATTACTCTTTCGCGGGCATGGCCTTTTATTTTCCCTTAATAGGCAGCTATTATTAGGGCATTATTGTTTCCAAGCACGCTTGCGTCGTTCAAGAGCGATAAAGCTATTAAGTGCTAACGCACTTGGCAAAATACTTCTTTTTGCGAGTTTATTGTCTTTGCTTATGTGTGCGTTTATATAATAATCATCTTGTGCTATCGCTCACGACTTTGACCATCATCCACGATTTTGCAGATCAGGTAATTACAGTGAAGCGACTGCTATTTGAGCACCATGACTCTGTTGACAAGAGAATCTGATTAATAAAAGAGTCATTTGGTACATCATTCTCCTCTCCTCTGTACTACAACATGGGATTCTTCAAAAGGCATGTCTACAGGTATATCAAAGGCCGACACCGCATCTCCTTCCCTTAGGTTGCAGATGTCCTGGACGGTGGCCACTTTCCATCAGGTGAACCGTCTAATCATGTTTCCTCCCTAGGCAATAAAAGAAACATGGCGGCAATGGGCTCTGAACCTGGTACCTCTCATGAGCCGGACTCCTTAACCAGGCCACCGACGCTCTTAAAGTTGCTATAAAAATATAGCTTAACATAAATAAAATAGCTTAAAGTGTAAGCAGGCAATACGTGTTGCGTGAATATCAAAATGGGCTTACAAATGTTACCCTCTAAAGCCGACGGAAAAAGATTTACAATACAGTGGCAGCCATGATTGCTTTGATTGTTTTTAATTGAGGCAATTTCTGGTAAAGGGTGAAATTGAAACTTCTTAACAGATTTCATGAGGGTTATTGCCTATTATGAAGCCGGTATAAAGCTTTAGTGAGCTGTAAAAGCCTTGATTGGTTCCTGGGTTTAAATTGTTGTCGATGTTTTGCATTTTTTATAGTAATTGTGTTAGTAAGTAGCTAAAGTAATTTTTATCGAACGAAAATGGATAGCTGATGATGAACGAAGATAGATAAAATATTCAGAGGTTTTCATTGTGTATTTTGGGTTTATTGTAGGAGGTTCGGTTTTTTAATTATTATAATGATAGTTGTTGTTCCTCTTCCGGATTCCACTAATGACACCTGCTGGCTTTATAAGTATGTATATTTTAGGTTAACTAATGATATTGTATTCGCTGACAAATGCCAAGCTACGTATAGTAAAAATAATAATTCTATTAGACTGCTACTCATAGAAGTTATTGGGTATCAGATTCGGCTCGGCGTCGTCATGCTCTGGCTGCATAGTTTTAGTCTTACACAATAGATGGCTCTGATGTCAAGTTAGATCGCGCTATCGAGTTCACTAGCTATGTAATATATAGACAGCTATTCACCTTAGTGTGTATTGCTCTGGCTGTATAGTTTTAGTCTTGCACAATAGATGGCTTGGAAGACGCAGCGTGAGTAAGCCCCACAAGGTGAACCGACGACCTGGTTAAGATCGCAGGTACCAGCTGGATGCGGAAGGCACAAGACCGGCCTTTATGGAGATATCTGGGGGAGGCCTATGCCCAGCAGTGGGCGTCTTTCGGCTGATATGATGATGATGATGATGACTTACAGTAGTTATTCGGTATCAGGTCTGGCTCAGCGTCGTCATGCTCCGGCTGCTGTTTTAGTCTTACGTAATAGATGTCGCTGATGGCAAGTTAGATCGCGCTATTGAGCTGGCCGCTATGTAATATATAGGTTGCTACTCACAGTAATTATTCGGTATCAGGTCCGGCTCCGCGTCATCATGCTCCGGCTGCTTTGGCGCGTCATTGCAGGCTAGCGGCGCGGGCGGCGGCTTGCCGTTAGGTGTGCGCCGCCGGCGCCGCAGCGATGCTAAACATGCGCCGGCGACGAGGGCGCTTACTGCGCCCAAGCCAGCGCCCATAGCGCCCAGCATGCCGCCCACGCCTAGGGGCGCTTCGGAGGCTGGAAGAGAGGGGTGAGGTTAGATTTTGTGATAATATTGTTTGATATAGGTGCCGTCGCGTTTAGGCGTCGGTGGCCTGGGTTGGAGTCGGACTCGTAAGGGGGTACCGATTTCGATTTGCGGTGCCTACATGTACAAATAGAATATTATTTCAATTATCGACGCGTTTGGGCGTCGGTGGCCTAGGTTGGGATCGGACTCGCAAGGGGAGGTACCGATTTCGATCAAAAGTGCCTCCATGTACAAATACTAAAAATGTTTTTTCGGTGTCATGAACATTTGAGGAAACTGAATGTTTAGCAAGTTGACAGTCCTAAGTCTGAAAATGGCCGTGTTTTGCCGTGAATTGTGTTAGGTACTACGATATGTGGTTTGTGATGTCAATATGGGATGTTTCGCGGGCGCTTGCAACACGCGCCGCAAAAGTAGAAGTGGGCGATCTCAATAATCCCTCATAGACACCACGCTTCGTAGCACCCACCTACGCCGTAGCGCATTGGTGCTACGGGCGCGTCATATTACGTACTCTGTGGTTCTATGATTGGTTAATCTTGGCGTAACCGGTTGTGCTCTCACACAGACTTTGTTTTATACTACGAGTATGTATAGATTTTAACGAGAAAAATTTGTATATTTGTGAGTTTATAAATTTGTTTGTATGTTGGGGCTAATTTTTGTAACTACTGAACCGATTTTGAATTTTTTTTCGCTAACATAGGCAGCTACTTTACTCCCAAGTGGCTTTTTATTACAGAAAATTAAAACAATCCGAACGTTCCTATCCGCAAATAAAAAAAAAATACAATTTTTTTATTTGTACAAATCCGTACTTTCGAATCACGGACGAGTAACAGATTAACCCAATCGCCTATCCGAGGCCCTTGCGTCGCAAACTCAACCGGGCTTAACTAGTTGCGGGCCCCATTGCCCTAAATCTCGCCAACCAGAGCTGTTTATCTTTGCCTGGTCATTCCGCACACTCAAAGCTCCAAAGAGGCTTCGCTTTCCCTAATCCTATTAAAATTAAGCAGCTGGGCCGAGGCCTTACCGAAGACGTTGTTATGGTGATAAGATAAAGTCGTGCTTTAATGACGCACAAATGGCCATGACGTCTCGTGGCCGAGGGATAAGTCGGGAGATGGCACGGTTTTGACGGAGATACGAATGCTAAGTTTGTTTGTTTAAGGTGTACCAACAGTACATACATTTATATATTAGGCATAGAAAACCATTTTTAGGGTATTATAGCTAATATGTTAACCAATTATAGGCGTATGCATCATTCACTAATGGGCAAACACTGTTTTAAAGCTAAACTAAATAAAATTTGTTATCAAAATAACGAAAAAATATGAAAGAATAATTATTGATTCTGTAACAGACAAAGCTTTCCGTCTGTGATAAATGTGTGTGAATATTCAAAATGTCAGTCATTCCATATCTAGAAACACGTACTATTAGCTGCAGAGTGAATAGACTGCCTCAGCATAAAAAAAATCAAGATCATCTTGGCGTTACAATCCTGGTTGTGCTCTCACGCACAAGGGCCCGAGGTCTGCCTTGACCATGATCTAGGATTTGGAAGATCTGATAATAACAGTGGAGCGACTGCCATCTGACTTCCGTGGCCCTGCTACCAGGAGAACCTGACCAGATTGGGTCATGGTTACACATTTAATCGCCCCAGCATATTATTTTATGTATCATGAATTTGCGTTCGTCTAAAACGTATTTCAAAGGAAAGTAAAAAATAACAAAACAATTGAGTGTGACGACCAGCGTTGCCAGATCGTACCTTTTGGTACAATTTACGTATTACTAGGCCGACTGTCGTACGACGATCGTACCTTTGGCGTACTTTGCTTCAGATCATACTGTTTAGTACGTTTTTACATAATGCTAAATTTAGCTGAGGGGGGTGGTCACTTTGCCTTTCATGATCGTAAAATAATGGAAGAAGGGTTGATTTTGACGTGTTTTTGCTCACTAGCACCACCGGCGAGCAAATTAGGTCTCGTCTTGTCAAAATAACGCCGTTTTATTGGCTACAAAATTTAATTCGTACATGTTTAGCCATTTTCGTACTATTTTAGGAGCCCGGACGTACTTTTTTGGAAACTAATGCTGGTAACACTGGTGACGACTTAATTAATGACTATAAGGGCAAAAAAGTTAAGTAAATACTCTGTGGCAGGGCCATTTCTTAAGTAGTTTCCCAATTGACGGCAAAGTAGTTACTTTGAACATCTTTGTGTGTATACCACATGTAGATAATCTCGTTATCGTTCCTATGAAATAAATAAATAATAAATATGCTTGGATACTTCACACAGCGCTATTTAGTCCCAAAGTAAGCGAGCTTGTGTAACTACCTGTATACTTTTGAATACGTATTTATTAAACATACAACACCCAGACTGAAATTTGAATTCATAATTCATTCTGCCTACGCTAAGTTTATAACCTATTCTAGATCTATTAGTGAAGGTCTATTATTAGCTAACTGTTTATAGCATTAAGTACTTCTGTCTGATCTGTTTGATAAGCTGATGACCTTCCAAATAAAAATAAATCAATAAATAAATAATTTCAATTTCTGCCCGGCAGGGAGTCGAACCCAGAACCTCTGCGTGGCAGACTGGTATGTTAGCGAACTGAACCACTTAGGTCATCCCGGAACTACTAAATCATACTTTAAAAATACCTTTCAGCTCTGTCAAAACCAATAGCGGTCAGACGTGAAGAAAAGAGTCAATTTTCATATTTATTTATTAGCACAGTGAGCTTGCCGTAACAATGTATTATTATTCTAAGAAAATATGGACTGAATTTTCTATTATTTTATTTATTACGTCCCGTACTACACGAGGAAGTCAATTAGGTTCGACTTAATGCTGTAAGGAGTGCAATCTCGTCGGCGCAGCGCCTGCTTCTGTATTTCAGGGGTGGTGAACCTAACATATTTTCTTATTCATAATTTGTTTTCACTTCTGGTATTGCGAAAGTCCATGGGTGGCTATGATTACTTTTCATCAGGTAACCTGCTTGCTCGTTTGCCTCCGTTTTATATTTAGATTAAAAAAAAACTTTGGTCTGGGCAAGAGGCCGACTAAAGGCAAGATGGTCCGATGACATCATCAAGGTAGCCGGGAAAATGTGGATGGAGACTTCCTGTACATCAGGATAGAACATCTTCTATTACATATGCCTCCCCAAGCATCCTCGGGGAGCCATCAGCTAAATTTTTCTGTACGGAATGTATACCTATATATTTTCTATTTTTCTTCCTAAATTACACCCAAACCAATCAAAACTTAAACAACTTAAAACCACACAAAAACTTTTAACCATAACCGCTAAAACCAAAGGCCATAGCCAGCCCTATTCCAGATCCAAGAAGCGGGTAGGCGAACAAAACAACCGAGTGCACTGCAGAGCAATATCTCATCGAGACAGTGGGAAATGAAGATCCGAATTCAATATTAACGGGTTAATTCTTTTGTGTCATCGAATTCGTGTTTTCGAGCGCTCGCAACTCGATAAATGACTCTCTATTAAGAGTATTGACTTTTGAGTTTTCGGTATCGGTGGCTGAACGGTTAGGGTATCCGACTCGTTAGCGAGAGGTACGGGGTTCGAAGGACTCTTTTCTGAGTTATGTAAAATAGTAGTAGAATGCTAACCGATGGTCTTACGATGAGGGAAAACATTGTGATGAAACCTGCATATTCAGGCGACTGAATATGTAACCATGATCCAATCTGGTTAAGTTATTTTAGTGGCAGGGTCATAGAGGTCAGATGGCAGTCGCTCCACTGTAATTACCTGATCTGTAAAATCCTGGATCATGGTCAAGTCGGACCCCGGACCCTCGTGCGCGAGAGCACAACCGGGACATTAACGCCAAGATGACTATGATTATTACTTTTATTTTTGCGTTTTATATTTAAATATTCTAAGGTATTATTATATTGTTTGCTAATTATTTTAATTTATATTTTAACGATTTTATTTTAAATGTATTTTCTTTGTAATTTCTTAGACCGATGTCTAAATTGTAAAACGCCCTCTGAATTTACTTGATGCTATTTCGTATATTGGAAATCGCAGTTCATCTCTAGATGAATCGCAGTTCATCTCACTCTCTAGAGTAAAATAATTTTGGAATATCTAAGCTTGATCCCAGACTCCTGAATTATTTTAGATTGATGGCACAGATTAATTCTTCGCATCACATTAACAGGCCATAACATTTCACTGCTGGACTTAAGCCTTCTCCACATTAGTGGAGGTTACATGCATACCTACACAGTCACGCCCGTATCCCATAGAGGTAGGCAGAGAGTATCGAGTGTAACAAGCTACGATCCTGACACACCTTTTCCTCTTCCACATTCTTCTCATATATCAGGTGGTAGGACTCTGTCAAGCCTGAGGAGTACGCCTGAGTGAGTACAACCGAATTATCTATTTGTGCCGACAATATGCTTACATTGTTGTGTTCCCGTTTGATGGACAAGGTAGTTAGCGAAATTACAGGCATGAGGCATTTCATCTTATTCCTCACGGTGACAACGCGCCTGAGGTTCTGCATTTTGTTGCCTGCAACCTAAATGCATGAATCGTAGATGTTATGGGCGACAGTTACCGCTTACCATCAGGTGGGCTACTGCTCGTTTACTCGTTTGTCACTGCGTAGTGTAAACATTTGCGCCGGTTGGGAGTATTCCTGACCAGCCCTTTTTGTAGAACTACCGACTGTCTTATATTAATCCTCTCCACGATTAGTGGAGGGAATTGCCAAAAATTAATTGGAAATCGCAGTGTTGAAATCAATCAACATATGTCAAACAACGCCGCTGTCCATTATCTACATACGTAACCGCCAACTCATTAGCGCGATGTAAAAGTACATCAGCGACATCTGTTGTCTAAGTATAGAACTACACAAATTTTATAAAGAGTAAAGAAAATATTTTAATTTTGTTTGTAATGAATATACTTATAAAACTACTGGACCGATTTAAAAATAAAGATTCCTCAATATAGTGCTACATTATCACTGAAGAACATAGGCTACTTTTGATCCCGGGAAAATAATAAGTTCCCGCGGGAAAGTTGATTATTTACAGAGATCCAAACTGCACGCGGGTGAAAACCGTTGAGAATGGCTAGTTGTTTAATACCTATATGTGTTGTGTCATGGTTATGTGTGTACAATAAATGTCTTTAATATAAAGAGTTATCACGATAACCTACTCTGCCGAACACTGCGGCATAAAGTTTGGTTTAATAGGCACTTATTATTTTAATCCAAAAGCTTAGAAGGCAAGTTGGCTCGCAGTGCTGTAAGTATACCTTCAGAAAATCTTGTAGCCCATTTGCGGAGTCTAGATAGCATTAATATAATTTATGGAAGCCTCTCTGAAGAGTCTAAACGCCCCCGTTGAAACATTATACCACAAATGCATGAACTCCGCTCGAAGTCATTCAATATTTCAAAAATACTACCTCCGTTGGTCCTAATTACCTCACATCGGTCTCTTCAAACAGACCAATTACTGAGGGCCCCAATTATGAAAGACCTAATTAAAATTAATATACGGGAAGGATGTTCGAGGCCTCTTTTAGATTTTGGAACCAAAATTTAAAAAATCCGTCACGGTGTGCCAGTCGTCTCTTGAGTCTGCTGCATATTAATGGAGATTTAGCCATAATCTCCACGGGTTTGAAGACAACAGTGATGGGAGCCATCAACAGTGGGGGGTTGCGCCTCCGCGCGGCGTGTTATCAGTGGGGATTTTGCCATGATCTCCACGGGTTTGAAGACAACAGTGATGGGAACCATCAACAGTGGGGGGTTGCGCCTCCGCGCGGCGTGTTGTCAGTGGGGATTTTGCCATGATCTCCACGTATTTGAAGACAGCAGTGATGGGAATCATCAACAGTGGGGGTTGCGCCTCCACGCGGCGTGTTATCAGTGGGGATTTTGCCATGATCTCCACGGGTTTGAGGACAACAGTGATGGGAATCATTATCAACAGTGGGGGCCCACACGCGAGGGCACAGGGTCCGCCTGTGCTTAGATCCGACAACAGTAATTGGAATATGCAACAGAAAGCGCTACTAGACAATTTTTCAGTCAACATGACCGGCGGTGACCACTTACCATCAGGTGGCCCGCACGCCTGTTTGTCTGCCGGATAACAAAAAAGAAAAAAACATAGGTCTTAGTTGATCGGACAAGTAAATAAATCGAGTAAGTCGAGGGTGTCTTCTTGTCCCATCAGAGAGACGGGCCAGCTGTGTCGGGGATGTTGTCCCTTTTAGCGGCTGTTTACGTCATCCGCTAAAACGGACCCCTGGGCTTTTGCCTGATTTGTTTTGAAGTTATTTCCTACACTGGCAACAGCAACTAACAGTAACGGGTAGCTCCTTATTGCTTGCGAGTGTTTTCCTTGATCATTATAATCTGGACGCCTCCAAGGTTAGAGGGAATAGGCTGTTCCTAGACAGTCATGCTCCATTTCGGTCGCATCGTCACTTATTACCAGGAGATGTGGCGGTCTAATATATAAAAAATACTCTTGACGGACCTCATATATTCGTGCACGGCTAGCACAAGTGTGCTCGCGACAGAGACAAGTACGACGTATACTCTTTCGTCTACTGCTATCTCTTTCATTTTAGTATTGAGAGAAGGAAAGTTGCACAGTGTTGAAAGGGCACACTTTGTGGTAGCCGTGCAGGTCCGACTTTGGACTGATTGGATCAATTAACCTTTGAAATTACAGTGCCACAAACTCATCTGACACGCCGACGGGCGGCGCTGTTTTTGGCATTGACATGTCAGTTCAAATACATTTTAAAAGGAAAGGCCGCTATTTTTCCACAGTTCCAGTTTTGGCCACCGGGTTAGATAAATTTGTGGTACTATAGACCGTATAAAATTCCACTGCCACAGTAAAATATGATGATGAACTGAACTGATAACTAAAATAATCAACTTAGCGTTAATGTACCGGTTGTACTCTCTGACCTGACCTCCGTGACCCAGATAAGACGGGAACCTGATCAGATTGGATCATGATCACACATTCAGTCGCCTGTAGGTATGTGCAGACTTCATCCGATGTTTTCCCTCACCGTAAGAGCATCGGTTAGTGTTCAACTAATGTACATAACTCAGAAGAGTTATTTGTATAATTATGATGTCACAGGGACCACTCGCTTACGAATAGGACCCCATAACCATTCGGCCACCAATACTCTTCGAATTTAGGCCTAAGTACGATGCAAGATTTATCTAAAATCCTTTTACTACCTTTTAAAATAAGCCCGGAACCATACCAGCTTTCCCATCCCTATCCCACCAAGTTCCTACGCCTGCCTTCATGGTCGCTTTCTTTCTTTAATTTCATAGGAATTTTCTAATTAGATAATTTTAAATTACGTTGTCACTCGACGTCGGGGAAGTTCGGTAATTAGACGTTATTACACAGCAATGGAACTTCGAAGGACGATTTTGAGTTAATTAATTCCCGAGCTCGCTTTGTTTGTGAATAGGTCCACGTTTTTGTTTAGCGAGGGATTGGGGATGTATTCGTGTTAGCTAATTAATATTTCAGATTAGGTATTCTAGCCCGCTGGGCAAGGGCTCTGTCGAGAGCTATTTCGACAGGTCTTTGTGCGATCTACTTGACTTTCAATAAGTGTATTCTGAGAATATTTATATTGAATGAAAATGATTTAAACTTGAACTTGAACGACGTTATTAATACTCGTTCATAAATGGTAGCAGACAAACAGGTAAGCGGGCCTGATAGAAAGTGGTAACCGCCCATATGAACGGGCATGGAGCGGGAACTGATGTGTTACGGCTGGTCCTTTTTCTTGCGTCTTAAAGACGATTTTTAAGATGTCACGGTTTATCTAAAGGAAACAATGACATATATCGTGTTTGCTTTTCTTGTAATACGGCAGATAAACAGGCAAGCGAGCCACCTGATGGAAAATGTTCACCGCCGCCTATGGATATCAGCAATACTAGGAACGCTACCAATGCGTTGCCCGCCTCTAATGATACCTCTAATAAATCAGTTGATCCCATGTCATAGTCCCAAAGGAAGCACTGTAGCTGGGAGCTCATTGAGAAGCAGAGAGATCTCTATTGCGATCCATCCGAAATGGTACTACACAAATTGCATTGTAATTCACATTCACACACAAATTTTCTTCCTTGAATCGGGTCATAAAATTAATATCTAATAACCGACGACCGAAGCAAGGAAAATACCCTCGGGATACAAAACAGCATCTCAGTTACTGACAATAACCGCCAAATTTGGAACTAACGGCCCCATTTTATGGAATATTCCATATTAACGGTTAGCTGCGAAAGCAGCGCCCTTGGTCAAATCGCGCAGTTAGAACCTTGGCACACTTGAGTCCAGGGTTCTGTCGAAGTCTTCAATATTAAAACTGAGTGTCAGTTCCCAAATAACAGTTTACGAACACACGTTCAAAGCCAGCTGTATGGACTGCAGACGTGTCGAAATGCAGTATATGTTTTGGTTTATATAGAAATACTGATTTAGTGAATATTCCAGATTTTGAGATATTTTACGTTTTTCTTATGCTCAATTGTTTATTCTTTTAACATTAAAAACTGAACATTTTCAGCGAAAGTGCGACATCGTCCTGGTGTTGTGGGTTTCAGAATACGTAGCTGGGATGTCAAAAGACGCGTCTTGACGAATGCTACAAAATGCATAAAGCAATTTTAGGGATACTCAACAGTTTTTCAAAAATCGAAAAATTGTGATAATTTATTCGTCTTGTTTCGATCAGAAAAATATCATAACTCGAAAACGAAATGAGATTTTCTAAAAATATAAGTACACTGGAGATATTGGAGGTGCGTATCGTACACATTTGGTGCAGTTCATTTGGCAAATTCATTTTCACGAAATCTGTGAATTTTCTATTTAAACCTGCTTTAGTTCCGACCTCAGTCCTCCAGGGAAAGTCCACCTTTCAATTAACTTATTAACTTATCGTCCTCCCACCTACGAAATGCAAATTTCGACCCCCCCGAGCTTCGATTTTGCATTTCTTTCCTGAAGCCGGCCAAAGACGATGGTTCGAAATTAAGCCGGAGACAGGCCTGAGATAATATTGTTAATAGGATTAGTGGAGATCAAGGCCCCGGAGCATCCGAAGCTGTAGTTACGGAGTTCACGGAGTTTCTGGGTCATTCGGAACTAGGCGCTGCTTAACAGTAAATATATCAAGCGCGTACGCAAGTGAGTGAAACACGTCTTGAAATATACCTATTATAGTAAAATTGAAGTATAGTCGACAATTAGATGCACTATAAATTGCTTGGGATTTTTATATAAGGTCGAAATAAATAAAGAAAAGTGTGGGAAATTGGTGAAAATTAAGTAAACATTCTACGTTATGAGATATTTTAATAAAGTATCTGTTCAATGCAATATTTCTTACATTAATGTAGAATGAATAAACTACAACCTATAAAACCAGCGACAGGTCTACGTACTAGCAGTTTTGAGTAGGTTAATGGTGCAATTCCTAATTATGTGTCAGAAATGACGATTAATTACTTAATGTTTAAAGGATTAAAAGGATCCCAACAAAATTCGACAAAAATACTCGTCAAATATGCAAACAAACTCGCAGAATCGCATCTGCCTCGCTTAGTTTACTGATTTCCTGGACGAAGGTGGCCACTTTCCATCAGGTGGATCGTCTGACAGTATGTCTCTAGCTGACGGAAAAAGTCGGTTAACCCCGGACCGAGTTTACATTTACTCCAATATTTTATGAACTACTGAATCGTTTTTAATAAAACAAAGCTAAAAACCATCTCGACTAAACTGGCTTTAAAAAGCCGCATTTAAATCGATAGATCGACAGACACACACGTCAAACTTACACCCCTCTTTATTGTCGGAGGTAATAATAAAAAATCATCTTGGCGTTGATGTCCCGGTTGTGCTCTCGAGAACGAGAGCCCGGGGTCCGCCTTGACCATGATCCAGGATTTGGCAGGTCAGGTAATTACAGTGGTGCGACTGCCTTCTGACCTCCATGACCCTGCTATCAGGGGAACCTGACCAGATTGGATCATGGTTACACATCCAGTCGCCTGAATGTGAAGGTTTCATCACGATGTTTTTCTTCACCGTAAGAGCATCGGTTAGTATTCAACTAATGTACATAACTCAGAAAACAGTCATTGGTACATGGCCGGAGCGGGATTCGAACCCGGGACCTCTGGCTTACGAGTCGGATACTGTAACCGCTCGGCCACCGACGCTCTTATTTAGGAGGTTATAAATAACCTACAAAACAAATCAGCACAAATCCTAACTCCGTACAAGACTCCAGAAGCATTCCAGCTCCTGAGACCAT
This sequence comes from Blastobasis adustella, assembly GCA_907269095.1. Taxonomy (NCBI): domain Eukaryota; kingdom Metazoa; phylum Arthropoda; class Insecta; order Lepidoptera; family Blastobasidae; genus Blastobasis; species Blastobasis adustella. The sequence goes on along the minus strand of OU026116.1, from coordinate 1,433,245 downwards.
AATATTTATCGCACCCACAACCAAAGTTATATCACGACACGAGTGTTCTGAAGATATTAATATCCATTGCGACGTTATGTCGTCATGCCGCCGCCTTATACGTTACGGGCCCGCAATCCGCTCGTCAACTGGCAAGTTTCCACGCAATTGCCGTGGGAGCGAGTTGTAGCCAGTTGTCGCCAGTTTTCGCTTGTTTCTTTGGTGTAGGGATGGGCGCGTGTAGTGAAAACTTGGAAAACTTTAGTAATAGAGACCGAAAGAGAGTTTTCGTTTACAGTATAATTTCTGGTTTGCGTGGATGGATAAATTATTTTCAAGTATTTAGTAGTACATGCTGTATGAAAACCATGGTAATATAGCAATTTTCACGTCCGGAAACTTTACCAAAATCACGACGACTTTAAAAGGTATTTTGAATTTAAACAATATATCACACATGTAAAAGCCAGATAAAATAAATAATTTTAAAGAATAATAAAAAATAACGTTTCCCGTTCTCAAATGGAACCATAGATCTTTGGGGCCTTGAAGGCAAGGGCCTTGGAGAATTGAAGGCACACGCTAACCGATGATGAATCGCTATCTCACTCGGTTGCGGTTTGAGCGCATCGTTCAATAGCAATTACTTTTAATTCAAGTTAAGCAGTGGGCCGCTAATATCTATACCTGACGACCACGTGGGAACCATAAATCTATTGTGGGAACTAAGTTTATTTTGCGAAAAATTAAAAGTTATTTTATTTTAAAAGTGCATCAAATTTATCTGACCCGGTGGCCAAAACTAAAACTAAAGCACCACTTCATTTTGAAATGTATTTGAAACGACATGTCGTCATCTGTTTGGATAAGTGTGAAACTGACTGTCTATTATTTTTATTTTCTTGTGTCTTTTTCAATGTTGTGGTGTTGTTGTTTGTGTCAATAAATGTTGTTTTTTCTTTCTTTCTATTATATTGAACCACAAAAGCCCAGAAAAAACGTAATGCAAAAAGCTTATAGGACCCGTTGACAGTGTCGCCGTTGTTGGAATTGACATGGCTTTCAAAATATGATGCGACACTAGTTCCAGCAGCTTAATACTTATTCGGTCTCAAACCCATTTATATGCCCATCACTAGACACAATAGTTACTAGTTGCGGTATGCGGCTTGTGGCATACGCGACACGACGCGTCCTCTTACCAAATTACATGCAAACCATAAACATTTTGATGCATAATATTTATATATGCGGATCTTTATGTTGGTATGTATGTATGGAGCGTTGCAGGTGTTTTGTTGTATTATAGACTAGAGACTTGCACCCGCTTCGCAACGGTACCAAAGTTCATATAATCTAATCAGCTGGGCTAATCTGAAATTTGCCTGATCAAAACCGGTCCAGACGGTTCAAAGTACATATATTTTGAATTAATAGATATAGAGTCAAACGCCCCTCTTGCTTTCAATGTTTGATGAAAATTGCATTTTTAGGTCTTCGCCTATGAAATTAACGTTTTGTATGGCGTTTGACGGAAACTGGAATCTTCATACAATTTAATTTCTTGGATATGATTACAATGAAACTTTGTAGCTAATCAGACAACATTAAGCCAACTGGTGCATAGAATTTCATTTTGATAACTACTTTTTTCATAAAATTGCATCTCGGTAATCATCTCGAAGCAAAACTGACTACAAATGAAAATGGGTATTTTCATCTAAAAATTTACATATAAAAATTTGAGTTTTTTTTTTTTTTTTAATTTAGGGACTTACTGTTATAATTTAAGGATAATTTTGATATATAAAATGTGTGCTGGCGAAAAAAACGCAAATTTCAAAGGTATGGGCCCAATATTTACAACATTTTGTTCATCTTTACTTTTCACGTTTTTAGCAGTTTGGGTTTTAATTTTTTTATGAGTAATCATGAAGCACACATGGTGATGATCTTCGTCATCATTCATGATCTTGTTCGTGAACAAGCACGTAATAACTCTGCGATAATATAAACAAATCTTTATTTGGCTAAAATACTCATTATGGTGATTAATAATAATGTTATTGTACATTCGCTACCTTTCCACCTAAACAAGCTTACCTATACCTGTCTGTTGGTAACCAATTACCGCAGCCTACGTAGGTTAACAATACAGGGATATAATTCACGTGCTGCCATCTCCATAAAAAACCTTTACACCCCTTTCTTCAAGAACTCCATGTTATACTCTTTATGGATCTTATTTCATTACCTTATTGTAAGTGGGAAGAAGTTTATTTGGAACCACACAGTTCGCAACCAATTTGGTCCTAAGATGTGGGGATAAGAATAAGAATAAAAATGTTTATTTTTCCACACAAGAATAACATAATACATTTTATATATTAGGACCTTATACCTAGGGTACATACAAAATAAAATAATAATAATAATCAAAAGCTTTGCGTGGAAGGGCACAGTCTCAGTTTACGCTGAGGGCTAACGCCCTGCAGCACTGATTTTCAGACTGCCCCTGACCTTATCAGTGATATCTATTTCGAAAAGCACAATACTATTTGCAAGCAAACATAAAATACGTGAACAAACATAAAATAAGTAATACCTTGAATTTAAAATTAATTCTAACTAAACAAAGAAACAAAAATATTCTAACAGATATCCTAAATTAAAAAGTTTTTGTAATAATTTTAATAGTATAATGTTAGAACTACAGTAACTGGTATTTACGTGTTTATATAATCAGTAAACTTTCCTTCTGTTGTTGAAAAAGAGCTCTCTTAATGTGAGATTTAAATGTTGGTTGGGATACGCTTTTTCTGAGAGGATGGACTCCCGTCGATGGTGAGCGATGCGTTGATAGAACGCGGCTATGGGCATAATGTTTAGTAGCCCCTCAGAACAAACACCGCTGTACAAGCAGTAGATATAACACACAAAGGCAGGTGAAATCTCTCCGCTGACTTTGCAACTCAATACCACTACGTACCTACTAATACTATTGCATATAATTGCTCAAGAATTAACCAACCATTTTCTTACCCCACATCTCCGAACTTTCATCTCAAACGCACGAAATTCTCAGAACTTGGTAATATTTTTATCCTTTGACGTGCTGCTTGTATGAACATCGCACCTCAAGGCAAGCCCGGCTGCTGGGAGCACCTGTGGTGCGACCATGTAACTGTCTTTTGCATTTCGATAATGGGTCGGTATCGATTGGTTTAGGGTCATTATCGCTTACGTTTCGCATCAAATTCATCATTACCAGGTTTTTGAACGATAACTATGGACAGTTATACACGACAACACGGGCACCTGTTACCAGTATGGCAAAAGACCCCAGAGCCAAGTTGACCCGACACTACACCGAAGATATCCCGGACATCAGCCTGTACGAGATTAGTATGGCTCTCAAACAGCTCAAGAACAACAAGGCGCCGGGTGATGATGGAATTACGGCTGAGCTTCTGAAAGCTGGTGGCAAACCTGTGCTTAAGACCCTTCAGAAGCTGTTCAATTCCGTCATCCTCGAGGGAAAAACGCCGGAAACATTGCACAGAAGTATAGTGATATTATTCTTCAAGAAAGGTGATAAGGCTCTCTTGAAGAACTTCAGACCAATATCGCTGCTGACCCATGTGTATAAGCTGTTTTCGAGAGTCATTACGAATCGTCTCGCACGCAGATTTGATGACTTCCAGCCTCCCGAACAAGCCGGATTCCGAAAAGGTTTTAGTACCATAGACCACATACATACGCTGCGGCAGGTTATACAGAAGACCGAAGAGTATAACCGGCCATTATGCTTGGCGTTTGTGGACTATGAGAAAGCCTTCGATTCGATCGAAACTTGGGCGGTGCTCCAGTCTCTACAGCGGTGCCAAATTGACTATCGATATATCGAAGCACTGAAGGGTTTGTACGAAAACGCCACTATGTCAGTTCGTCTCCAGGATAAGACCACAGAACCTATCCAGCTGCAGCGGGGTGTTAGACAAGGTGATGTCATATCACCGAAGTTGTTCACTGCTGCACTGGAGGATATCTTTAGGCTTATGGACTGGGACGGACTTGGCATCAATATTAACGGCGAGTACCTTACTCACCTCAGATTTGCTGACGATATCGTCGTCATGGCTGAAACCCTGGAAGACTTGGGCAAAATGCTCGATGACCTCTGTAGTGCCTCTCAACAAGTAGGTCTTAAAATGAACATGGACAAGACGAAAATTATGTCGAATGTCCATGTTGTGCCTACTCCAGTGACCGTTGGAGGCATTCCACTTGAAGTTGTTGACGACTATTCATACCTAGGACAAATAGTTCAGTTAGGTAGGTCCAACTTCGAGAAAGAGGTCAATCGACGAATCCGACTCGGTTGGGCAGCATTCGGGAAGCTACGCCATATATTTTCGTCCCAATTACCGCAGTGTCTCAAAACGAAGGTCTTTGACCAATGCGTGTTGCCAGTGATGACATACGGAACTGAAACGTGGCCGCTCACTGTGGGCCTTATAAGAAAGCTCACTGTTACCCAAAGGGCAATGGAAAGAGCTATGCTCGGAGTCTCTTTGCGCGATCGAATCAGAAATGAGGAGATCCGCAAGCGAACCAAGGTCACCGACATAGCTCTAAGGATTGCCAGACTGAAGTGGCAGTGGGCAGGGCACATAGCTCAAAGAACAGATGGCCGATGGGGCAGTAAAGTTCTCGAGTGGCGGCCACGTGCCGGAAGACGCAGCGTGGGTAGGCCTTCCACAAGGTGGACTGACGACCTGGTAAGGATCGCAGGTACCAGCTGGATGCGAAAAGCACAGGACCGGCCTTTGTGGAGATCTCTGGGGGAGGCCTATGCCCAGCAGTGGGCGTCTTCTGGCTGATATGATGATGATGATGATGATGATGATGAACGATAAGATGGTTCATAGCTTGTTATTTATACTATTCTGTTTTACTAGTATTACAAATATTTGCGGAAAGTTGTGAAGATTTTATATTGGGATGGATGTTTGTTACTCTTTCACGCAAAAACTGTAATACAGATTTTGGTGAAATCTTGCAGTGTAGTAGCTTATAAGCCAGAATAATACATGGGCTATTATTTATCTCAAAATTAAAAGTAGTTCCAGCGGGAATACGGTATAATCGAATTTCACGGGGGCGAAGTTACTTAGACAGTCTTTCATATGAGTCTGTCGTTTCGTTATGTCTATCGATGTTTGTCGTGAGACATGGCGGTGATATTAAACGTTAGCAAACGTGTTACACTACTAAATATTACTAGACATTTTCAAAGAATTTATTTGTTTACTGTTTGTTGTGTTTATTGTAGTATTCTCCGAGTATCAGCTTACACTAGAAGTAATCCAATGTGGACGATAATAGCAAATTACACGATATCATGTGATCCCGCCTGTGGCGTTCTAAATAAAAAAAACCTAGTACTCTCTTGAAACTTTATCTTTTCGGACTGACTATAAACATGGCATGTTAAAACATCCCGATATCCACCCGTTACCATCCATAAAGGACCGGATTACATGGTTGCACCACTGGGGGCACCTGGGGCTGGGGGCAGCTGCCTGCCTGCCCTGATTAATTATTGAGGTTACAAATAGCCCGCATCGGGCACCGCTTTCCTTTACCTTCGCTATGATATGTTGGTCTTAGTACAGTTGAGGCTGTGTCGGTCTTGAATATTCTGAATGTGAGACTATGTTTTTGGCTTTTGCTTCATCTAGTTTAGTTTTTTTTACTTTACAGTGAGGAAAACGGTTCACGTCTTTTGACTAGTCATTGTCAATTCCGGTTGTTCTTTAGCGCAGCGCGAAAGTCACTAAAGTAGTAGTAATAAAAAATCATCTTGGCGTTAATCTCGCGGTTGTACTCTCGCACGCGAAGGGCTGAGGTCCGCCTTGACCATGATCCAGGTTTTGGCAGATCGGCGACAGTGGAGCGACTGCCGTCTGAGCTCCGAGACCCTATTAATAGAGGAACCTGAATGTGCAGGTTTTATCACGATGTTTTCCCTCACCGTTAGAGCATCGGTTAGTGGTCAACTAATGTACATTTCTCAGAAAAGAATCGAACCCGTCACGTTTCGCTTACGGTCGAACCCCTTAACCACTAAGCTATGATTAGCTCAAGTCTAGCTCTAGACAATGCCAGGTCTGTGTTGTGAATTTCGGATAGGCAAACGTAAAGTTGTAAATCTTAGAACATTCATCTTCTCATCTTGGCGTTAATGTCCCGGTTGTGCTCTCGAGAACGAGGGCCCGGGGTCCGCCTTGACCATGATCCAGGATTTGGCAGGTCAGGTAATTACAGTGGAGCGACTGCCATCTGACCTCCATGACCCTGCTACCAGGGGAACCTGACCAGATTGGATCATGGTTACACATCCAGTCGCCTGAATGTGCAGGTTTCATCACGATGTTTTCCCTCACCGTAAGAGCATCGGTTAGTATTTAACTAATGTACATAACTCAGAAAACAGTCAGTGGTAAATCTTAGAACATTAATGACTTGTAATTGCAATCGCATGCGACGCACTATCGGTTGCCATCACTATGTAATGAAATTTCCCCAAACTTGTGTTTCTGAACACTCATTCCCGTATCTAATAAGGGTAGGCAGAGACGATCGAGTACCACAAGCTAAGGTTGGTCAACATTTTCTAAAATACGAATTGCATTACTGCAATGGTATAAATAACACAATAAAATTAAAATATTTTTTATTTGTTTTACACCAATTCACGTAAAACCCGATTAGAAACACACATTTATATCTTCCATATCTATATACATATATACAGAGCATAAATTAAAATCGCATTTCGCATCTCTCTATCTGTATTTCCGCTAACTCATTCTAAAAAACGCAACGGATTTTTGTGCGGTTTTTACCAACAGTTAGAGATTTTCTTCCGGAAGGTTTATATCTATAATCATCATCATCGTCATCATTCATCATAATATCAGCCAGAAGCATGGTGGCTGATATGATGCTGGGCATAGGCCTCCCCCAGAGATCTCCACAAAGGCCGGTCCTGTGCTTTTCGCATCCAGCTGGTACCTACGATCCTTACCAGGTCGTCAGTCCACCTTGTGGAAGGCCTACCCACGCTGCGTCTTCCGGCACGTTCCGGCATTATGTAAAGAAAGAGAAAATCCGTGCAAAGCCGGAGCGGGTCGCTAGTAAGTAAAATTTATAGTTCAAGCGACAGAAAACGACATTTCACGCAGATCGAAGTGAAAAAATACGACCATATTTTGTTCCTCATAAATCTACATATATCTCTCAGCGACCCCATTCATCGTATTGCTGTTGGTTCATTATAATGCAACTAGATCGTCTACAATGCGGATTCTCGGGTTGTCCCACTTATAATGGGTTCCGGGAACTCGGGACGTCTATTGACATACTTTTTTATGATTCAAAGCCGTCTATTTCAATTGTCATCTTGGCGTTAATGTCCCGGTTGTGCTTTCACGCGCAAGGGGCCGCCTTGAACATGTTAACAGGAAAACCTGACCGGATTGGGGCATGGTTCCTCATTAAGTCACATAAATCCTGGAGAGTTTTTCCCTGGAGAGTACAACATGGAGTTCTTCAAGAAGGGGGTGTAAACGTATTACGGGGTCGGCAACTCGTGGGTGATGGCCCTGGTATTGCAAACGTCCATAGGCTGCGGTGACTGCTTACTATCAGGCAGGTCGTAAGCTAATTCCACCTTAGTGGTATAATAAAGTATGCAGGTTTCATCACGATGTTTTCCCTCACCGTAAGGACAGTAATTGTTATAATTAATTATACATACGACTCACGTACCAAGTCAAACTAAACATGTTACAAGAACAGCTCAGTCACATCTTGGACCCGTTATAAACCGACTCTCTTCAGGGTTACGACCCGAGAACTGTCCGGGTGTCCGTCAACAATGTCCGCGATACGTTTCCTTGATCCATGCATACTGTAGTGTACGGTGAGTGCAATGCATCGTGCCGAGTGCTCTTGGGAGCATATTGTGTTTATGCCCAGCCTGTAGTCATAAATATACCGTGCTGTGTGGTCTACTGTATCTGCAGACCGTATCACAGATTGGTGTAATTCGGATCAGAGGTGGGAGGACGTCGTGTCGTTTTACTTGTGGTATGCGTTTGCCTCTTATTATATAGTTTGTATCATCTTTTAGAAAGATCTAATAATATTTTAAATGTAAAAAAATTGTTAAGTACTTAAATGGATCTACAAGAATCTTCAAGGATTGTAGTGAAATTTGACAATAATCATTAGTGTAGATTTCCTAATTATCTCAAAATAAATCATAGGCTTTATTTATCCCGAAAATCAATGTAGTTTCTACAGGATACCTGCAGCATAATCAAACTTTAAGCGGACTTTAGGCTGGGCAAAAGTTAGTAATAAATATGTGAGTTTAGTTGGTTGGATATTGGTTAAAAAGATTTGCATAGATTTGTATGAAATAACGCATTAAGAGGGGCTATACAAATTTGAAAAGAGTCATGTCAGGTTTTTACCTGACCTGCTAAACGAACATTGTCTTTCGAAGGTCCCAAATCAACCAAAAACCCACAACCACCAGCTAAAACGAACACCAACAGCTAATATCACTCCGTTGGACTTGAAAACCGAATCCATAATTTTTGCTAGCCACGCGAACACGTCGGCCTTACGTCGCGAATGTATTCAACGAACGTACAATTTCAATGAGCGGCTAAATTGGCACAAATCAAAGCGCGCCTGCCTCGGAGCCGATGCTGGGCCGCGGACAGGGCCGTACTCAGGTTCGTTTGAGGCCCGATTAGAAAATGTTATTGTTACATTGCGGTTTCAAGTTAAACTAGTATGCAAATGAAAAACTAGTTTGTTCTATGCTATATCAGTTTCACCTATGCGTTGCGGGGTAGACAAGCTTTTGGCCGGAAAAGTTCAGGTTTGAGAACTGGTGTGGCGCTTACTCGGTAACTTAACTTCGGTGAGTGGATTGTGTGCCAATTGTCAAAGCAACCTGGTCTCTAGTGGTGTCCACGCGAAGATTCGAAAGAACGTTTCTCGGTCGTGCGATTCGGATGTGGAATGAGATCCCAGCCACAGTGCTTCCTTTGGACTATGACATGGGATCGTTTAAGAGGTATATTAGGTCTCCTTAGAGGCGGGCCACGATTTGGTAGCGCCCCTATGGCGGCGGTGACCACTTTCCATTAGGTGGCTCGCTTGCCTGTGTCTGCCGTATTACATAAAAAAAAGGCGAACATGATATATATATATTATCATTGTTACTAACAGATAAACCGTGATGTCATAAAAATACGTATCTAAGAGGCAAGAAAAAGAACCAGCCTTAACCCATTAGTTCCCGCTCCATCCCCGTCGCACGCGATCATGATTAGCGTACGCGCGGATCACATGCAAATACGGGGTACGCGCGTGACTCGAGCCGGCCCAGTGGTACCGCCGCGGCGTGCGGGTGCGATTAGGCGCGTGACGCAATTATAGTGAAATACTCCGGCGCGGTGGTACTATGGGTTCGTGTGTGGCTGTATAATTGTCTGTAAATTATTAGTTTTAGTTTTTCGATTTCTTAATTGTGATGTACGATGAAAAGGAATCAATGGCTTTCTCTTAAATCCAGAGAATCGCCATGCAACGTTTCATAAAAATCATACAAATTCTTTGATTTTTTTCAATCTTTTCTAAACACTTTATTACAGTAAAACCAACACTACTTTCGTTTATTTCCAACTCATAAATAGGATTCTAATACTCGAGAAAAAACCTTTAATGTCATTTTGTAGTCCTTATAATTAGCAAGTATTGTATTAAGGATAGTATTATATAACGATAATCATAATTAACCACTATTAATTATGATTATCGTTATATAATAAATATCGATCGTACTTTCCATAATAATATTACACCATGTGTAATATATTACATTACGTATAATTTATGGCCTTAAACATCAACGTTGTTGCTATTACTGTGATTAGTTCCCAATTAATTCGAAATTGAATTGCTACTTAATGAAATGTGAATATATTCGTCTTTAATCCACGTTCGCCTATCTGTATCGATTTTCTGTAATGAGACACTAGTTATGCGCTATGCATGGAGCCTCTCTAATCGGTTTGCGAGGTAAGCCGACAGAGAATCAAAGTTACTGAGCGCACAGCATTAGTAAACTGAATTGGAATTATGCTGTTTTATCAGGTGGTGGCCTGAGGAGTCCGTCTGGGTGAGTATATATTTCTGCCGTCAATCAACAATGCTTGCATTGTTGTGTTCTCATTTGAAGGAAAAAGTGGCTAGCGAAATAACAGGTCTGATGAGGCATTTTATTTTAGTCCTCAAAGTGACAAAGCACAGGTGCATTTTTGTTGCCTAAATGCATGAATGCGCTTATTGATACAGTCGGTAGGTACAAATTTGGGGTTTTACCTGAACACAACCCAGATTTTAAGGAAATTTTCCGATGTTATTCGGGAATAGTGTTGGGGTTGGTTCGTAATGTTACTATACAATAGATTATTTTAGTTTAAAATTCACCATAGAAATGTAGCTACCTATTTCATTCCAACCAAGATCCCGAATAGTCTGCTTCTTGTACAGAAAGCCACCTCTCAGACACACAAAATACACATACTTCAACACACAAAACTTCTACATCTACTTGCATAGTTAACATGTTCCATGCAGCGCTCCCGTGCTTCGAATGCATACAACAAGTTATAAGCTAACTAAAGATTCCACATTGTCCTCATGCTTCGCAGGAATTGACGAGACACAAAGTAGGCACCGCTTTGTATTACGAAGCACTCTACTTTGTATCCTCTATAATGTACCTTTTGCACTTGGCTCTTTACGCTCGTTACGTCGTGACGTGCTCTAATCATCTCCCGCTTTTAATTTTTACTTTTATTTTATTTCGTTCGTTTTAATGTGCGAGTCCTTGGGAAATGGTGTTGCTGCTCTTTTCAATGTGTCGAATGAAAGATTATATAGATAGTTCAACTCAGTTGTGCGCGCGGCGCTATGTGTGCGTGCGCTTGTAAATATACAGCTTTCATTTATGTGGCAGTGACGCGACCACTTGGCGTGCCAATGGCGTGGCGTCATTGTGACGTGTCTGGGTTACCCACACATAGGGCCGCGCGCACAACTGAGTTGAAATATCTATACAAGGTTTTTATTCAACGTGCAATGTGTGTATGTATGTAGATACTTGTGTTCGGGTCAAATCTTGCAAGCCTAATTTGATTCACTTCCCGTCGTTCAATTGAGCTGAAATTTGGTAGTCCTATCTTACTTGGTTGACAATGCATAAACATGGCACGGAACTGATCTGAAGTCGGAAGGTGGCCGTAGGAATTAATGAACGGAACAAGATAACCCCATCGTGTTTGGGCTCTTTGGAATGGTTTAGATCAATATTATAAAACTGTGTGATAAAAGTTTGTAATGAAAAAATGTTTTTCATTTGAAAACTTATTTTATTTCATTAATTTTGTGATCGTCATCAAGAGTCCGTAACAGACAATTGACGGACTTGAACCTACTCCGCATTAGTGGATTAATGCAATGATCATGGAATGTCGTGATACATTATGCCGACATTATGTTGATATTATCTGCCGGCCGGGCAGAAAATGAAATGATGAATTTTAATTTCTGTTACGGGTCTGGGTGTTCTATGTATAATAAGTATGTATTTAAAAAAAAATAAAGTATTTAAGTAATATATCAGTAATCTAGTACCCATAGCACAAGCTTTGCTTAGTTTGGGGCTAGATGGCGCTGTGTGAATTTGTCCACGAATATTTATTTTATTTATTTATTTATTATGTCGTGAGAGGCCTCATTAGAGGTAAGCACAGCACTGGTGACGCCCCTGGTGTTGCTAATATTCGTGGGCAGCGGTGCCGTTCTTTCTACATAACATAAGACTTAAGGATTACCAGAATACATACCCCAGTAACAATGTGCACGTCATTCATATTATATTACCATGTTAAATTTTTGGCCTACAAAACGTTAAAATCAAGAGTATAACAAAATGATCGACTTGCTGTCTAGTCTACCTATATCGTGTACATCCCAGTAAAAAAGAAATATAAAGGGGCTCGGCACACTAAGCCCGTAATATATCTGTGTCATACGACCCTTTCACACTCCACAGAACCGAAAGAAAAAATGAAATAAAAGGATGGGTTAGTTATTATTGTAGGTATCGTTTTTTCTGCTAAAGTCCGATCAATCTCATTCCTACCCATGGGACACGTTCAATAATATTTTAAATGTTCTTTGCATTATCGATAAGAATGTCATTTTGTATATTTTTTAAATGTAATTCTGTATTCCAATGTTTGTATTATTCGAATTGTGGAACGATAGAGAGCAGCCTCAGTTTCCTTTCTAAATTGACATGGGATCCTTCAAATTAGAGGCCTCATAAGAAGTGGGCGTACTGGTGACGCCCCTGGCTGCAGTGCTGATTAGTACCTGTTTGTCTACCCTATAACATATATATGGACGAGTCTCATAATTTTCTATCAGGTGAGCTCTCTTATTATGACTCTGCTTATTAAATAACATAACCGACTGAAAAGTCGGATAATCATCAATCAAGTTTACATATACTCAAATACTACCGACTACAACTACTAGACCGATTTTAAAGAAACAAAGCTAAAAATTAAATTTAAATTTAATTAAATGATATTTATTTCAGGTACATAGGTCCCATAAATACATAATTAAAAATGTCACATATAACACAAAAACAATCAAGAATAACATATGTTACAAACAGCAATTACAATTAAATGTAATTATAATTAAAAAATGACAATATATAAAATTTACAATATCAACCAAGAAAAATTACAATTAAATGTAATTAAAATTAAAAATTTCAAGATTTCAAGATTTCAAAATTACCTCGATTAAACAGCCTTTCATAATTTCAAAACCGCATCCAAATCGGTCCATCTTTCGGGAGCTACGATGCCACAGCCAGACACATAAAACCAGAAAGCTACAAAGCCGCAAATACACACGCCAAACTTACACATTTTTTTTTCATCAGGGCGGTTTTAAATCAGTTGTAAATTTTTTTAATTGCAAACACTGCTCTGCACCTGTTTTTGCATGACAAACTTTACGCCACCAATTTACATGTCCCGTCCCCGCACCTGTATCCAATTATCAGCCAGACTCCCATTCAAACTGGTAAGCAACCGTAAAATCTGCGATCCAACTGCTGGCTTTAGGGGGTACGATGACGTCGTATATAACTCGGAATTAGTACTAAACCAGCTGAAGCCGGTTCGCGTTGGATTAATGCGAATATCAACCGCGGTCCCTGTTAATGTTCAAAGTTCGCACGTTCTGATTGCGAAGTGAGAGTCGGGAGTCGACTTGGTCGATGGATTTTCGGCCCGAAAGACGAGCTCGTCCTGCAATTAAACAAAAAAAGTATCTACTGTTTGAAGCCGCCGGTTGGTATTAGTCGAATGCATAATTGATTGGTCAAACGGTAATTAAATTTCTGGAAACGAAAAGATCGAGCTGCCTTTAATACATTATTTATTTTATTTTATTTTATTATATTTTATTTTATTTTATTTTATTTTATTTTTATTTACTTAAGGAAAGCCAACAGCAGTTATTACACTAAAAACAATAATAGCATTACATAGCCAATTATAGGCATCCACTGATAAAACACAATAAATAAAAATAAGTACAACAGTTGATGAGACACAACAACTTAAGCCTAAAAATTATCTTTGCTCAACTCAATTTTTCAAAAAACTTGCATTACAGTGTGTCAAAGTAATACTTAAGTACCCGATTTCTCGCCGATTCACAACTCATATTAAACAGGTCAAGGTCAACAACTTTGGACAAGACAAGACAAGACGAAGAATTTATTTATTAAATCTTCATGCACAAAATAGTACAGTGGCGGACTTAAAGCTAAAATAACCTTATCTATCAGTCAACCAGGAGATGATGGACAAAGAAAAAGGTAGGCGGTGCAAGAGAAGCTACTAGACAAAAAGGACATTACTTATGCAAGGACAGACAATTTGAGTACTATATGTACTTTTTGGAAACTTTGGGTATATTAATCAAGTGCTAGCTTATCTTTGTGATTATACTTATGATTTAAATATCTAGTGTTGCAATAAATATATTGTGGTGATATGGTAAATTAAAAAATACATTACATGCATTACATACAGTCACGCTTTTTTCCCGTAGGGGTAGGCAGGGTCCACATTGTTTACTTGCTACGGCCCTGACAAATTTGTAAATAAAGCCATAGAGCTAGGTACATGATTTTAATACCTATACATTTTTTTCATAGAATGCGCCAGACACACTGCATCACAAAGGTCTGTCGACGAGAGATTTATCCGTGACGCCAGCGCCAGTCCGTCACAGGGCGAGAATGGCGAGCAAATAATCATTATTCATAGCCGCCCGTCACTGATTTATCGTTTTATTCATTGATTTATTCGTTTATTGTATTCCCCGTATTCCTCGTATTCCCGTATTTCCTCATAGCAATTAATACGACAACAAATATGCGCTTTTTAAACGAAAAATGTAGGTATTCGTTTTCGACTCGAATATTTGCGTCAGGGCCGGATTAGAGTGTCATGATGTAGTTTGTAGGGATTTTTAGTTGTATTTGTTGTGATCTAAAGGTTTACGTGTAATATCTTTGACGCTGGACCTTTAGATACCAAGTGACCTATTGACTTTTCCGATGAGATGTCATTCCGTCTAATTTTGTAGCTAAAATTCGTAGGCGTACTTAATTGTAAATTAATTTTCCCTTCTGTGGCCGGCTACAAAATAGGAATAGTTTTTGTCATTTTAAAGTTTCATTTCGTAGCTAGCCACAAAATTTTGATGGAAAATTCCCCTTCCGCAGCCAGCTTACCAAATGAAAATAAAAAATATCTGTCGAAATGAGCAAAAAACTCCCCAATCCTTGCCGCCTACTTAAAAATTTAACTTCGTTGTCTCTATATTTTTTTGTCAAACCCTATAATCTCAGGTACTACACATTCCTTTATCATCTAATACGTAGCCCACCGATTAGCTTAACAACCCCTGGATTGGCAAGCATCTCGACCCACGTACACAACCCGAGTATGCAAAGTGCACAGGCGCGAGTCGTGGTGAGTGTTGTCGATGGCTGTCGTAAAGCCGAGCGCAGGTGCACCCCGCTACATTGCACATTCATGCCTGCACCGCAGTCATAACCTCGACTTAGCAGGGCCGGAGTCAGAGGATGTGTTGATAGGGGGTCATTCTGGATTTTTTTAAATTGTAAATATTTGCTTAGACGTTTACCTAAGTATCTATGATTGATGTTAAATAGCTATGAGGTTCGAATGAGATTCAGTATATTTGGTGTTTAATGAACAGATAACTTGTACTAAGGTGTTTGTAGCCTCCATTTATGTGAAGTGTAAACAGTGGGTCAACGATTAAATAGCAAAATAGCAAAAGATATTCTAATTCGTTAAAATTGTATTTCATATTATGTAAAAAAAAAGAACATTTCGGCGTTAATGTCCCGGTTGTGCTCTCGAGAATGAGGGCCCGGGGTCCGCCTTGACCATGATCTAGGATTTGGCAGGTCAGGTAGTTACAGTGGAGCGACTGCCATTTGACCCTGCGCTACCAGGGGAACCTGACCAGATTGGATCATGGTTACACATCCAGTCGCCTGAATGTGCAGGTTTCATCACGATGTTTTCCCTCACCGTAAGAGCATCGGTTACTATTCAACTAATGTACATAACTCAGAAAACAGTCATTGGTACATGGCCGGAGCGGGATTCGAACCCGCTACCTCTGGCTTACGAGTCGGAAATTGCAACCGCTCGGCCACCGGCGCTCCGTATTTCATATTATGCATGTAGTTACATTAAAGTTCCAGTATTAATACTTAAATTATTTATTTATTGAGCATGGATGTTCCTAATTGAAAATATAGCCTCATTGCCTAGCCATTTTCCATGTCAATTTGAGTAGCCCATGTCGATATCACGAACTCACTAGACATTATTTCATTTCGCACGCGAAATTTCCCGTCTCTCCAAACTAAAATAATTTCCAAACTTCAAAATCATAACACCACTACCCTGTTTACTTCATGCATGACGAAACTTATGAAACAATGGAAGTTAACAAAGTATGAGAGGTACCGCAATATTGCGCGTTCAAGCTCGCAAAACACCATAAAACCTAGATCTAGACCGTACACTACTTCGTGCCGTAGCATATATCTAGACTTAGCTAAGGAGGAGTAGTTGCGGACATTCCGACATGACCTCAGGATATTTTAAAAGTTAGACTAGACGCAGGTGCATTGAACAACATTGCACATTTATGCTCCCTTGCTGTACCACAGTCATAACCTTGTCAAAACAGGGTCGAACTCAGGTGTGGTCTCTAGTTTGTGGCCCAATTTGCGAAGTTTAGAACACTAGTAGATACAATAGGTTGTAAAATAATTCGTACGAAAGCAGGGAATACAATTTCAAACTAGGTTATGAAATTAGTTTTCCCTTTGGCTGCCTACGACACCAATGCGTAACCAGTTACGTATTACGAAAAATTATAAGTTAATCCTTTTATGTGGGTAAAAAAACTCTAAATGTTCCAAAAAAAGTCATAACGGTCTTTCTCACAATATGTGTCATTCTATTATACTTATTCTAATTATTATAAGTACGAAAGTTAGTAGGTAGGTTACGATGCATATTTATTACTTCTATACGTAAAAACTGTTCAACGCATCTTTATGAATATTTGCATTTGTTAGGGGTCCTAGGTGTATTAATAAGATGACTGGTAAACTGTTTAATCAGCTAATCAAACAATTAACCAATTTGGTAGATATGTAAAAACTAGTTATATAAAAATGACAGCGCTCTTATTTTAATATTCCTTTCAATTAAGGGCAAATGATGGGTAGTCAACGCTAATTGCAACAACTCAATGGAAAACTGTTTTCACAACTTTGCTACATCGTCGTAATTTTTTTCATCAGCGTCGCAGCCTCGGCTGTGGCAATATACTGAGCTGGAACCGTTTCGGCATTTTATTACTAAGTGTACCTATTTACTGTAAGTCAACAATGTAAGTGTCGAATAAGATAGATAGACAGATAGATATATTCTTTATTGCTCACACAAGAAACACTACATTAAAAAGTTCCGACAAAAACCATAACGAGTTGTGGGCAAAGGCGGCCTGCAAGCGATCTCTACCAGGCAACCTTTGTCTAAAGAACCGCTTGATACACAGGCAAGTCATAAGTGATTATTCTATTCTATTCTACAGATAACAGAATTATTAGATTGCCCACTTCCTGCCCTCATTCCGTATCTGGATCTACGCGTACATATTTCAACGATCCTACTTCCTCTGTTCAGCTATGCATAACGCTGAATTTAAGTAGCGAAGTAAAAAGAAAAATATTATGTGTACTCATGCAAAATACAGTGGTTACGTTCGAGTACGAGGTTACAGAACGGAATTATTACGAGGGTTTCGCTTCGGTTTTGTTACTTTACCGGGTACATTAAGAAAACTTTATTTAGTACAGCATTTTAAAATGTGAAGTTGAAACCAATATTTATCTTACTTCTAACACTTAGTCCTTAATTAGCACTCGTGTTAAGAAACGTCACTTTTTTAAGCCAATCAGTGACAAACGAGCAGACAGCCCACCTGATGGTAGGTGGTGTCGCCCATAAATAAATAAATAAATAAATATATAAATAAATATATAAATAAATATATTCGTAGACAAATTAACACAGCGCCATTCAGCCCCAAACTAAGCAAAGCTTGTAATATTGTGATGGGACGCTAATAATTCAAATTCATAAAACATAACCCTCCTTCTGTCGCAGTCGGTTAAAAACATTGGCGTCGTTCGAACGTTTCAATTTGCTAACATAAGAGGCTAAACACCCACACGTGGCACCCACTTAAAATTCCGAATACCAAAAGCAATAAATTCCCCAAAACGCAACGAGCTTAATTACAAGGGTCACACTTGTAAAGCGCGAAAAAAATCAAAGTTCGTAATTCAAAATGTCAAATAAATTCTCGCTGGGATATCGATGTAAAAACAATACCAAGAAAGCGAACAAGCTAGCCATAGAATAAAAAACTAACAGAAAAACCAAGGTTTCAGATACATTTAAATAAATCTGTATTCTAAGTCTTACGACTTAGGGATGCTTATCAAATATGATATTACGCGGCAAACCGTTGGACAATTTCAGGGACGAGCAAGCGAGACAAAATCAGTCGGTGGTGAAAGGTGCATACGCGGGAAGCGACGGGGTTGGGAGATTGCACTCCCCGCCACAAGGGATGATGCGCAAGCGTCGGTTATCATCCGAAACAACCAAAGGACACCAAGCAACACAAGCAAAGAAGAACCTTATGTTAATTAGAGTAGATACTGAAACTGTAATTAGTTATTAATAATGGTCAGCGAGAGGAATCGAGAGGTAGAGGGTTGACACTTATTATTTCGGAGCGGAGCGAGGCGGCTGGGCGAGCAGCGGAACAAATATTAGAATCAGATCATAAAGTTTAATAATGTATAATTAAATTATATTTTAATTTGCTATAAATTAGAGTCAGTGTATATTTGCTGTCGGCGACAAAAGTTAAGTTGACACCTATTATATTTATGTAAATGGTTTGGGTCTATATTGTATCGAACAGATTAATTACATTTATAAATTTCATCAATTTCCATTAATATTCTCACTACTAAAGATTTCTATAACATAGTTTAACTCAGTCAAGATGGAAAGTAGAATTTACCCAATCGATTGACATTTACATTTAGTTTTAACTGTAATTATTAACTATGAATTATCTCTACGTGAGATAATTAGAGCATGGTATTATTGGAATAAATATACCGAAGCCTATGTCTTCCATCATCCAATCAAGTAATTAATGTGTTTGATATATCTCTGTATGAGATGAATGGCTGCTATTGTTTGATTAAATTCAACCAAAGCCTATGTATATGTATATATTGCGCGTAATTCACGTTAACTTTAATCATCACGTTAACTCATCCCTGCGTGATATAGTCGTAATGTGGCATTATTTGAATGAAACGATATCAAACCTACCTATGTCTGAAATGCGACGCTTGGGAATTCGTAATGTACTTATATTGAAATCATCATCAATAAGGAATACCTCAAAATATATATTGTTAGATTGTATTCTACATAAATGTTTGGTAATAAATACATGTAATAGCTTAAACCAACGGTTTATTCATAATGTTATTAGACCAAAAGGCGTATGGGCTGTCCCAGCTTACACGACTAGTCTAATTAACGAATATACCAATAATCTATAGTATTTTTAGGCCAAAAGGCATGTGAGTTGATCAATCTCCACATGACTAGCCTAACACTTGTTAGTAACGCGCAGCGTTAATGAGTCGAATACTTCATTAATATGTTATAATTTATATTGACTAATAGTTTCACATTCACTTACTTAATGAATCTTATGTTTTATTATATGTTTTAATCTTGCAAACCAAGTATGACGCTTTGACTTTCAATTGTGTAGATGAAATGATTTGATATGAACAGATAATTGTTTAAATAATATTAATTCAGATATTAATTCATTAATTAACTATAATTAGATTTAATTGGGCGGAACTGGTTTTTGCGGACTGACCCGTTTTCCAGTTACGATAGGTATTGGCCCTAGGAATCGTTCGGTCAGAATCACGAATTTCTTTATTGTCGGAAATTCTTGGTTAAAATAAGAAAAAGTTTCAATCGTAGAGTCACAATTAAGTAAATAAACGTATATTTATACTTTAAACTCTTCCTGTGACTTTAATGTATATCCCCGCATACCTTGACTAACTTTCAGTAAACTACATTCCAAGTTGGCAGTAATCACCTATATCTAATAATTGAGATGCCTAAGTAACTTCATTCTAGACTAATGGTACTTACATGCCTTAAATAAACTCATTTGCTTTAGAGAAAATCAATACAAATACCCATATAACTTCTTGTAATTTAACGCATGGCATTCGAGTTTTTATTTAAAGTAATACTTATCAAACCCTAGTTGATTCTATATTCAGTAAGACTGAGACACCACAGTCGTTGCGATCCTTCATCTCGTAAAACGTAGGGAAAAGCTGTCTAAAGGATCCTAAATTGAAAAAAAAGGGAAGAAGAGAAAATATATAGGGGCCCCATTCTCAGATGAAAAGTGGATGTGTTTTAAATATATGGATATGATAACCCTACGGGGTTATAATGATTGACAGCGGTATATCAAAGGATATACCTAGTTATCTTGCCAGGCCAAGGCAAGCTTAGGGAACCTTGGGGATCAGAAAGCTTCGACACCTTCCATCGTGGTACTCCTTGGAGCACATGAAAGGAAGCAGGGACACGTTAAAATATCCTAGTGGCAGAATAATATCGGCTGGGAACCTGGCTCCTTGTGACCCACTTCAGGGGGCTCAACTTGCTGTCTTATAACTAAAACTATATTTATATATCACTCGAATCATTGCCATTGACGTAGTAGAGTTTTATTGCAAGTTCCTGTCATCTCATTTTACATAGACACTAGAAATGAACTAACATTACAGTTTAAGGCATTTATAAACCAATCATGAAATCCTAATCTCATAAAGTTAAATGGACTGTCGGTGACGGCCTATGTACAACCCATTTTATATTGGACTCACATACAATGGTGAGACCGCTTCACGTGACGCGCGAGACTCCATCGACTAACGCTAGGTTTCTAGATCGACTCTAGGACTCATCTCATCTGGGGACGTAATGGTGCATATTAGGGGGACCACCACAATATGGGTGCCAGATAATTGATATACTTCTTAAATCATTTTAAATATATACTTATTATACATAGAACACCCAGACCCGTAGCAGAAATTAACATTTATCATTTCAATTTCTGCCGGGTCGGGTAATGAACCCGGGATCTCTTGCGTGGCAGACCGGCATGTTGACCATTGAACCTCTCAGGTCGTCATAACATCTACAATTCATATATTAAGGTTACAGGTAACAAAAATTTTGAACAGCAAGTGCTTTGTCACTGTGAGGACAAAGATGTAATGCCTTATCTTTGTAATTTCGCTGGCTACCTTATCCTTCAAACCAGAAAACAACAATGCAAGGACTATTGCTTGGCGGCAGAAATAGAAATGGCGGTAGTAGTCATCCAGGCGGACTCCTCAGGCTTGACAGAGTCTTACCATCTGATCACTGTGAGGTCTCCTGAGGTCTAACTGACAGTACTTGAGTGGCTATGGGCACTAGGCTTCGGCACGCTACGGCATGGCGTACGGTAATTCACTTTGCAGAAGAGCACTGTGATAACGCATAGTAAAACTACTTTTCTCAGATAAGTATTGTATGTGAATATAGGTGTTAGCGTCAAACTTACACTGGGTATTGAGTTTTACATCTCTGTAACATACACGTGTGTTTTGTCTTTACATACAAGATTATAATATAGGTACATCGTACCTACTCTCGAAGATTACCTGCGATGTAGTTATAATTATAATTAGATAGGGCTTACCTTTGAAGCGTTAGGCTTAGTTTATAATCACAATTTAATGCTTTAAATCTTGCCGAATGGGTATTAAGTACAATTCACACACGTTACAATAGATACCTATAAATAGCTTACCAAAGATGGTTCTGGGGCTTGTTCATTCGGTAAACGGATTTTGATGAAATCAGCAATATAGCTTATAGCCCAGAATAGCACATAGGCTATAATTTACCCCGATCAATGTGGTTCCCGCGGGAACGCGTCTGGAACGTTATAACCGAATTTCACGCGGACGAAGTCGCGGGCAATAGCTAGTTGTTCTTATTAGGACAATTCATATTTTAGTTACGCAGTTCAAAAATCTTTAGCTTTAGAATACTTTTGTCCTGTCCATCGGTAGAAGGCAGCACTGGCCAGTGGCACAGTAGCAGTGTGCTTGCGAGTCCGAAAACCAAGATTAAGCAACGCCCACAATGTCTGGGTACTGGATGGGTGACCGTTCGTGAGGCTAGTCGAACTTCAACGCCGCAACGAGCTCACCACTCTTTAGGTGTGGTAGTTGACGAAGCGAGGTCGACCCGCTGGGTCCCGACAGGGTCCCCGCTGCCGCTGGGGACCCTGTGTTGTAGCCCTTATGTCCCATATAACACGTAGCCGACAATTCCGCTAAATAAGCCGAAACCGAGTTTGGATCCCCCTGGAACGAAGTCACAGCAAAAGCTAGAAGAGATCAAAATCCGAAACGTATTACAAAGACGACCTATTACTTTGAAGCGAACCTAGTTGGCAGCTAGTTTAAAGAAACCAATTACTATACAATACACCAATTTTCTCCTAGAGGAGGGAGGGAATCCAATCAATTTTAAGTCCCTATTAGGAGCGATTCTTTGAAAAGAAACCGTCTACGTTGCAAAGAGGGAGCGCTATACTTGCGCTGCAACAAAATATTTTAATAGACAACTGAACTACTAACTAGAGTGTGCGCGGTGTCGTGTATAAATTGCAATGTAAACGGAATGAGAATCTATTGGCGCAATGCTGTTTGCTACAACGTTCGCTAGTCAGCGGTGTGTGATTTATGCGTGCATAGATAGTAAAATTACCCTACTTGAGCCGGAATGTTCAACGCTTGGCGTTTTATCAATAACCCCTTGACGCTATTTAAAAGGATCTTGATCAGTTAAATGTCTCACGCAACAAGATCTTTGTTGCATTAAATGTTTGCATACTTTTCGGTTTCCGGCAGGTTTCCAACACTAAATTACTCTTGACTTTTAAATGATGTAGATCCCGACTAAATAGGAGTTGCAGGAGCGAAGAAAAAATATATAGGATTTCCGTATCAATACGCGAAGAATCGAAAGAACGTTTCTCGATCGCGCGATTAGTATGTGGAATGAGCCACAGCGTTTCCTTTGGACTATGACATGGGTTCATTCATCATCGTCCTTGCGCTTATCCCGGCCTCTGCCAGGGTCCGCTTTCCTATAAATTCTCCTCCACTTCGTCCGGTCTTCGGCATCCTCGCGTCGTAAGCCGTTGGCTCTCGCATCCAACTCAGGGATGTCAATCCATCGCTTCTGTCGCCAACGGGGCCACTTTCCTGATATCGGCAGGTTCAGGCACCTATTTCTCACGTATCCCTGAGGCATACGTATGTATCGCAACACGTGACCATACCAGCGCAGCATACCTCCTCTACCGTGTCCACGATATCCCTCACGCCAAGATTGCCACGGATGTATTTATAACGTACTCTATCAATTAAAGAGGTATATTAGAGGTCTCTTCAGAGGCAGGCAATGCATTAGTAGCGCCCCTGGTGTTCCTGATTCCCATAAGCGGCGTTGACCATTTTCCATCCCCCGCTTGCCTATTTGTCTGACGCAAAACATAAAATATATGTACCCTGAAAAAAAGGAGGATGGTGTTTCTCGTCGGCTTTCAACACTACAATTTCCACTTTAATGGCAAGCTTGAATATTATGTCAAAACCCTCCACTTACGCTGAGACGGCTCAAGTTCAGCAGTGTACCTATGGGCTGTTGATGACAATAATAATAAAAATATGAGCTTGGGAACAGAACTGCCTGGAAAACTTATGTTAAAGTTTAAGTTGCAGCTTTAAGTCTGCCAATTGCTGTAATTCGTGCAACCAAGTTTTTAAATAAATAAATAAAAACTTAAAAGCCTCGGATTTTCGGGTTTCCTATCCTGAAGCGATTTAATGGCGTTGGCGAATTGGCAGATCCCCATGGGATTCCGACTTTCGTCCAGATGTAATGACTCTAAAACAAAGGCGGATTAGACTGTGGGGCTATCATAATTCAGTAGGGCGGCCCAGGGCATGGGCGATGGAAGCGGGTTGGAGACTGTAGTAGACTGTACTCAGCCTGCTGCCAAAAACTCAGTTTTTAGATAAACTTGATCAGAGTAACATCTATATACATAGTATAAAACAAAGTCGTTTCCCGCCGTCTGTCCCTATGTATCTATAAATATGTATATATGTACGCTTAGATCTTTTAAACAACGCAACGGATTTTAATGCGGTTTTCAACAATAGATAGAGTCATTGAAGAGGAAGGTTTATAAGCAAGAAAAAGGGGTAGGAAGGGGTACGCGAACGAAGTCGCGCTGGGTCCGCTGTTTAAAGTTAAATCTTTGTTTGATAAAACCTTTGACACATTTGAAGGCAGTTTGACAAAATATCTGACAGAAGAAAGAACCAAATTAGTAATGCAACCATAATGCAATGAAAGTAGCAGAAATTGCCAGTATACGAATTGCGGAAAAGTTCGAACTCAGGTAAAGTTGTTGCTCAACATCTTTGATTCGGATATACCAGAATACAAAATGGCACAACTTACACATTTGACATTGGCGACGCAGTGGTAATGTTAGTGTAACTGAAACAATTTTCGTACTAGAAAAAAAAATGTTTATTGTGTGCAATAAATTGTTAAATAAATAAATAAATAGAATTGAGCTCCTGTGTAACCTAGAAGTGCAATATGAATGAATGGGTAATGAAGGTTAGATTTATGCCGAGAGAATTCGTGCCTATTTTCAAAGTACAGTAGGGTGTCGTTGGCCTAATGATTAAGGGGTCCGACTCGTACCCACCAATCGGTACCGGGTTCGTACCCCAGTGGCGCCGTATACCGTGGCTCAGTTCTGAGCAATCGGATCACAATCGCATCTCAATGGCAGTTTTACGCGTTTTTACTTGTAGCAGAAGCTACAAGTAACACTGCCGTTGAGCTACGATCACAATTCAATTACAGTTCGATAGAGCCATTAGTAAATAAAAAGACTCGAGGCACTGGTGTTACTATCTCTATTATTATAAACGGGGAAGTAACTCCGTGTATCTGTCTATTACTCTTTTACGGCTAAACCACAAAACCGATTTTGATGAAATTCGGCAAGGGGATACTTTAGCACCTGAGAATCGACGTGGGCTAATGCAATTCGGCAAGGAAACTATTTTGCACCTGAAAATCGACAAAGGCGATTTTTAATTTCCTTTCACTCGCAAGCCTGCAAGATATAGGTACAACAGTCCAGAGCAAAGCGAGCTCCTCACTGCTGACCACACCTTCGTGGAGAGGGCTGATTTATTCGCTCTCGCGAACCGCCGCCCCAGCTTTGGACGGCTCAAATAGCGGCTAACAAATGGCCTCGCCCACTGAACGGCGGCCAAATAAAAATGATATGTTCTCCCCGTGGTTAGTGTCAAGAGATACGACTTTTCGCACTTGCTATGGTGTCCTGGTGGTGTTTGGTGGCGTTTGGGAGTGTTTTGTAGTGCTCTGTTGTTTGTCAGACTGAGTGTTGAGGTTTCTTTCTTACAAATATTGGTGAGAAGAATTTAGGTATTAAGTTTATTTATTTACCCATTTAATAGTAGCACACAAAAATGGTAACAAAGACATGGCAAATACGCAGATGATGATGGTAATGGTAGATACGTTAACGCAGACGACAGGTAGATAAATCTTTCTACCGATGTATTAGATCAAATTTTACTGGAGTGTCGGTGCCTAAAGCAGAATCCTTGTGCAGTGCAAGATACTTTCCATGTTGAAGTTATGAATTTGTTTCTCTCTATGTACTTTGTATTTTGTATTGCTTCTTGGAATAAACATATTCTATTCTATTCTATTCTAAAGTTTAATGGGTCCGACTCGTACTCCAAGGTACCGGATTCGAACTCCAGTACCGCCTTGTACCAATGCCTCTTTTCTGAGTTACGTACATTAATTAAGCACTAACCGATACTCTAAAGTAGGGATAACATCGTGGTAAAACCTGCACATTCAGGTGACTAATTGTGTAACCATGATCTAATCTGGCCAGATTTACCTGTTAACAGGGTCACGCAGGTCAGATAGCAGTCGCTCCACTGTTATTACGTGATCTGCTAAATTCTGGATCTTGGTCAAGACGGACCCCGGGCCGCGTGCGAGAGCACTACCTGGACATTAACGCCAAGATAACTAGCCGAAACAATGGAATAAACGTTAGCGAGAAAAATACTAATGTATCACTTATTTATAGTGTGTGTGTTACATTTTGTTACAGTAATGATTTACTGTAATGTTCATATCTCGAATAAAAGGTTTACGTGATATATTTCACTTTCACACTATACCAACCACCCCATGTAACTCATTAAAGATGAATCACTTTGTACGAAAATCTAGATTGGTGAAATCCCACGTACGGGTATTAGGTTTGAAGCTTTAAAGCAATTGCAGATGCAGTTTAAGCTCTACTAGCCTAAGTCTCCTTGCGACAACGTTTCTCAAACTGAGAAAGACTTACTGTTGGACATATCGATTCAGTTATATTATGTCGACATACGTGTGGTGTTAGGCTGAGTACAATATAGCATCAACCCCTTGCATTGAATTTTTGGTTTTTATTAGACTGTCGAGGCATTTAACTGCCATCTCAGCTGGTGGTAAGTGACGATGCGGTCGAAGATGGAGCATACCTGTCTAGGAACACCTATTCTCTTTAGCCTTGAAGGCGTCCAGATTATAGTGATCAGGGAACACACTCACAGGCAACGTGTACAATAATAATATACAGTCACGGAGTGCCAGTCGGCTCCCGATACTGTTCAACCAGTCTCAGAGTCCTCAGCGGAAGACCTTGGTCAACCTCGCTTTGCCAACGGTATTAGGAGGCACACCTAGCGAGTGGCGAGTGGCGAGTGGCGAGTGGCGAGTGGCTAGTGGCGAGTGGCGAGTGGCGAGTGGCGAGTGGCGAGTGGCGAGTGGCGAGAGGCGAGAGGCGAGTGGCGAGTGGCGAGTGGCGAGTGGCGTGTGGCGAGTGGCGAGTGGCGAGTGGCGAGTGGCGAGTGGCGAGTGGCGAGTGGCGAGTGGCGATACTGAAGTTCGAGCCTCAAAGTACGAAACTGTCATCCATTTCAGACGCTGCTAGCGTTGCTTGACCTTTATTATCGGTCTCGAAAGCACGCAGTCACTAGATCACTGCTGCTTTCATTGAAGGGTGTAGCATTATACCGAGGAAGGTCCACTTACGCTGGATGCCCACGAACAATGCCACTGGGAACCTAATATTTGACTCAGTGTTCTAACTACTTACTTTTTTCATGTTATTGCATTGTAAAATTATTGTGGCGAGTGGCGTCCATATGTAATAAATGCTTTTTATTTTCTTTAAATAGGCGACTTTGCATAGATGCAAACTCATTATTACAGCTGAATGTAAAAAAATTGACTTAGCATTTAATTTCCTACAAAACGTGGAGATATGGCATTGATATCTGCTGCTAAAGAAGACGTTGGTAGATACCCGAAATAATTTAAGTGCATATTTACAAAATAAAACGATAGATTTCTGATGCCAAGTCAAACTTCTGTCGCAACTAATATTTGACTACTTTCCATTATTTATTTAATTTTAATCTACAGTTAATAAAATTCACAGTCACACTAGTTTGAAAAAATAATCACGTTACATGCTGTGAGCCGCCGTCTCGGGAGGCTGCTTTACGAGATAAGCACGGATGACGGACTCCTGTGAATCCGACATTTGGATGGACTAACTGCTCCCTGCTCGTCTGAAACCTGGGAATCACGGCGGAGGCGTGTAGCATAATTAACTTGATTTTTACATGGTTTGTCAATGTTTATACATAGACTAGCGGGCCCGGCGCGACTTCGTTCGCGTGGCATCCTTCCTCTACCCCTACTCCTAGCCCTACCCCATACTTCCTAACACCTATCCCATGCGCTATAATAACATTAAGCAAAATTCTGCATAAGTAATCTACATTTTGAGTACCACTGTCGCCGAGTCATCTGTTTTCACTATATACAACGGCGACCTTTTAGTCCGTTAGTCTAATAGTGTGGAAACTCCCTAGGCTGTCTGTCAACGAGTGCTCATGAATGATTCACAGGCTCAGCGCTCAACTGAATAGAGGATCCCTCAAGGACGCAGGTCAGGGTAGAGGATATTTCGACGCGCGATTTCTTTTTAGCATTTTTTTAAACTCCGACGAGAAAAGGGGGGTGGTAAACATTTGAGGTATGTATCTGTGGCTCTGTGTATGTGCCTGACAGTGACATCGTAGCTCCCGAACGGATGGACAAATTTCGATGCGATTTTCTTTATTTGAAAGCCAGTTTAACCCGGCGTCTGTATGGTAGAAAATCAGTACAAGGACTGTATGGTGGGTCAATATAACCCGGATTTTGAAAATGCTTAAGTTCTTACTATTTCAATCAAGTTTTGGGAATTATATATTAAATCAGTTTAAGTGATGTTCAAATAACTATATTTTGATGAAAAGCAATAAAAAATCATACAATATTAGAAACTTGTTATGTAGTTACGAAAGCTATATAAAATCTATAACAAAATATTTAAGTTCTGTAATCTTACTAACAAATAAACAAAATTATAACTTTTTAATATTTTTTTTTTACTTTATGAATACCTAATGAGGTGAGGTGAGTGAGGTCTTTAAGAAACTTTATGCTAAATTTAATGGAAAGTGATCGTTTAGAATTCTCTTCTACGCCGAGTAAATCAGTAAAAAGAGTAAACCAGTAAAAATACAGTCTATTTGCCTTTCATTTTTTTAAAACAGTACCCACACTTGTTAAATTATGATCCTTGAGAAGGTGTAGCATTAGCTAGTGACTATTAAACCAATCATTAAATAAATAAAAGCATAAACGTAATTGGCACAAAAAAGTTACATCGAATGCATGGTTGGGTCATAGTAACCCCGTTTGACCATTGACCGATTGTAACTCCCTGTGCAGGGGCACACCGACTGAGCTGATACTAGAACCGAATGGGCAGGGGTATTAACTGCAGTTACTAAAAAGCACGGCAATTTTAAAAAATACGCGCGTTTAAAAATGTGTCGGGTCATTATGACCCAACCTGACAGACGCCGGGTTAATCGAGATGGGTATTTGCTACGTTTAATTAAATCGGTTCAGTATAACACAACGCCCTATACTACAAGTTTGAGGACCTGAGTGGTTCAGTTGGTCAACATGTCGGTCAGATTTCCCGGGTTCGAACCCCGGCCGAGTTTTTAAAATGATGAATTTTAATTTCTGTTACGGGTCTTGGTGCAGTGTGTATTAAAAAAGAGTTTAAAAGTAGTTTATCAGTTATCTGACACCCATAACACAAGCTTTGCTTACTTTGGAGCTAGATGTCGCTGCGTGAATTTGTCTAAGCTATTATTAGCTACGTTTTATTAATCGGTTCAGTATAAACCACGCCCTACTATGAGTATACTATGATGACTTTGCTTCTTGATATCATAACCAAAGTCACACCACGAAATAAAACAGCCGACGAGCAAAGACGTCAAACGCGCGCAAGCGAACAAATTCTCGTTTTGAAATAACCCCCAGTCTGATTGGACAGAGGTTATCGAGATGTTTACATTCAATTTCCTACAAAACTTATTGCCTACTGTTTGTTTGCACGAGATACTCTCCGGGAGGCAAACAATCTAGGGATTCTATGAAATAACATCGCCTGAGTTTCGCCTGCATTTTATCTTGAACTAAGTTATTTTCAAGCTGTATAGTTACACAAGGACATGGAAAAGAAATATGATTACCTATCTAATAAACAAATGAACAAAAAAGTCTTACTTTAACTAAATTACTAACTACATAAAAAAAAAAACAGAATTTGGCAGGTCAGATAATTACAGTGGAGCGACTGCCATCTGACCTCCATGACCCTGCTTCCAGGGGAACCTGACCAGATTCAATCATGGTTACACATCCAGCCTGAATGTGCAGGTTTTGCCTCACCGTAAGAGCATCGGTTAGTATTCAACGAATGTACATAACTAAGAAAACAGTCATTTTTACATGGAGCGGGATTCGAACCCGGGACCTCTGGCTTACGGGTCGGATACTGTAACTGCTCGGCCAACGACGCTCCTAAATTACTTACTTACTTACTACATAACTGGGTAAAAAATCCCAGGTCCCTCGATTGCGAAAAAGTGCCAAGACATCGCAAGTATGGCGTTCCATTCCTTAGCCGTACGCATTATAATGGTTGAACTACCTTTATAGTGGCTCGTGCGGATAGCTGGATGATCCACAAGGATGAAGCATTCGCCCGGATAACATCTCCCGATGGCTGAAAGAGGCCAGCGGAATGGCTGCCACCGATATACTCGTTACGTACTCGGTCGAGTCTCGTAAGTCCGCACATTCTAGTAATTACTTATATCATTTAATTATAAAGGAGTTCAATTGTTATAGTAATTTGAATTTAACAAAATTTGCTAAGTTAGAATAACACTAAGAATGTGTCCATTAACACATTTTTTATTGTCTCTTTTAAGAACAAGACACATTGTTTTTGAGTTATTTGCATAATGTGTCTTTTAATTCACTACACTAACTCAAATGTTTTTAGTCCTTTTTAGTCTTCGCACTATGTTCGTGTTGATGGTTCGAGGAGCTGGATTTCCTCGACATTCACATGATGATGTAGCGTTTTTTCATGTGCTTCGGCGTATTTCTTAATTGTAGTTAAAATTAAATCCACCTTCAGGTCCCGGTGGAGATCATCGTCTCTTAGGTACCAGGGCGCATTAACAGTGCCCCTTAGTGCTTTGTTTGGAAGCTTTCTAGGAAAAAAGCATGAAATTTCTAAGAATCCGCTCATATTTTTATTAAATTGTTACGTTAATTTTGTGAAGTTAAGTTATTCATGTTTATTTCAAGGGCGAACGAAGCCTCTTACTGAAACATTGTGTCATAATGTTGTTTTTCTTGGAAGAGAACATCTCATCCCAAAATAATTTAGGTTACCTCAAAAACATCCATATTTTTATTAACTTTTTAGGTGTACCTAGACACCCTAATTTATTCAGTATCATAATGTACAAATTGAACGAAGACCCGTGGTCAGCAATGAAATATTTTTATATGCTACGCAGTGAGAAACGACCAGTCAACTCACCTGATGGTAAGCGGTAACTGTCGCCCATAACATCTACGATTCATGCATTTAGGTTGCAGGCAACAAAAATGCGAACCGCAGGTGCGTTGTCAACATATACTTAACGTACCATAATAATAATCATCTTAGCGTTAATATCCCACTGCCCCTCTGCGCGAGAGCCCGGAGTACACCTTGACCATGATCCTGGATTTATAAGGATCAGTCAATTTTACAGTGGAGCGACAGCCATCTGATCTCAGTCTCCTGTTTTAGGGAAACCTGACCAGTTTCGACAATGGTTACACGTTCAGCAGCTTTCATCATGATATTTTCCCTCACCGTAAAATACATACATTACTCGTACTTTAAACATACCAATATACTTGCATAAACGGTGCACAAATACTTAATATATGCCTCTAAAATCTTCCCAACTCTAACTAAACTACGCAACGTGGCTCGTATAACGTCAGAGGTCAAAAATCAATCCGCAGGTCACCTCTCGAGGGTCTTTGAAGCGAGGAATTAAAGGGCGAGCCGATAAGGGCTAGCAAATTGCGTACGCATTAGTTTTTGCGCTCGATTTCATCTGAATTGGGATCAGGGTGACACTGGGCGCTGATACGTGCAATATTAGGCACGTTGGACCGTGTAAGGCTCCAATATGCAGAGTTTTGGGACAGAATTATGTCTGGCTATTTTTTGTCTGTGAAGTTCTTTTGGATTTCGGAATAAATTCAAGCTTAATGTTATTAAGGAATATAAGTTACAATACTGTATGATTTTATCAAATTAATTTTGTTAGGGGAATGGATACGTAACATATACGCCCGAACATCCTGACAAACTATAGTACCATTATTGGTAGGATTTACAACAATATAAGAAAGTAGGATATAACTGACAGGGCAAATATAAAAATGTATAAATGATTTCGAAAATAAAGCATGTCTACATGCTAATAAGTCTTCAAAAATAAAATTTAAATAATTACTTTATACACGTGTTCAAAAATATCGCTTTTTATTTGTCGTCGTTTTGGCCTCTTTAATCAGATATAAAGATCCCTGGTAAAGATCGCAGGTACCAGCATGCGGAAGGCACATTACGGGCCTTTGTGGAGATCTCTGGGGGAGGCATATGCCCAGCAATGGGTGTCTTTCAGCTGATATGATGATGATGAATCAGGTATAATTATATCGCCAAAGCAGTTATAGAAAAAAAACGTTGTAAAAATAGTTAGCTTATTTCTATTTGATTATACCTACAAAACTTCATTGTAACCGGACTAGCCGTTGAAAAGAAATGTACAGTACGTACATATCTGCCATTTTAATATTTAAACAGCAATTAAAGACCAATTGTTTTTGTACAAATAACATTAAAATATTTTGCCGGAGGTAAAACTAGAAAGCCTGTGGGTCCACGCATATCAAGCAAGACCGAGAACAAGAAGCGCAGCCATATGGAAGTTAATTTTCCAAACTCCTTGACCTGGAAAATGGGTAGATACTATCATCGAATCTATTTCTGCCACCAAGCAACGATGCTTGCAATGTCGTTTTCCGGTCTGAAGGACAAATATTGAATTTGAAATCTTCAAGCATGTCGGATTAGTCGTCATAGTAAGACGCATCAGCAATTCAATGTATTAATATTTATTACAAGCACTATAGCGTCGGTGGCCGAGCGGTTAAGGTATCCGACTTGTAAGCGAGAGGTACCGGGTTCGAATCCCACTGCGGCCATGTACCAATGACTCTTTTCTGAGTTATGTGCATTAGTTGAATGCTAACCGATGCTCTTACGTTGAGGGAAAACATCGTGATGAAACCTGCACATTCAGGCGACTGAAGGTGTAACCATGATCGAATCTAGTCAGGTCCCCCTGGTAGCGGGGTCACGAAGGTCTGATGGCCGTCGCCCGAGTATAATTATCTGATTTGAAAAATCCTGGATCATGGTTAAGGCAGACCCCGGCCCCTCGAGAGCACAACCGGGACATTAAAGCCAAGGTAATTATTTATTTTTTCATTTATTATAAAGACCACGGAAAGACAATCACATTTATAAGAGCCATCTGCGAGTCCCGCACCATTATCTTTACATCCTTAATTCCTAAGCTGTAAAAAAGAAAAGTACATATCACTACGTGATCAAAGCGGACTCTCAAAGCGACCCATTCTAATTATCTCTCGATAACTCTGTGAACCGAAGCTGTGTAAGAAACCAAAGAATATGAAAAGGCCGTACTAATTTACCGTGGTTGAACTTATAATCCACCTGTAGCTAATTCCAGGAATCGGCGCATCCCTTTTGAGGAGACTGTCTAACCGATGGCTGGAATCAAGCTTCATTGTGCCGTGATTAAACTCAAGGGCACAGAATCAGCTGAGGCGCACCCAAGGAGATTTAATAAGTCGAGAGATCTCCGGCTATTCGCTGACGTGAGCGACAAATTGCTGGTGATCCGGAATTAACTGTCTAAAATTTAAAAGGTTTAAGGGTGTATTCGAGGGTGCACTAATTGTCTTTTGGGGGTTTAGACGGATTTAGGGGCGGTTTAAGCGGCGAGCGCTTTTACGTTTTGATCGTAAGAGATTTGTGTTTGAAATTGTATGTTGTGTGGCGATTGTAAATTACCTACAGGTTTTAAGTCTTTCACATTTTAAAATGATGTTCTGGGTTTCCTACCGCGTACCTTTGGTGAACAAAGGGAACCGGGAACATATCTTTAAAATGTGTGATAATATCCGCTATAGTTTAAAACAATATGTTTTACAACTTTCGTTGTCATTTATTACACTTTCATCGCACTTGTTTCGGGTTTGTTACACACGGTTAGTATTTTTTTAAAACTGCGTCGCAATATCGAGGTCAAAACAATACTAACCGTGGTAATAAACCCGAGAACATGTGCGATGAAAGATTGTAAATTAATCAACTAAAAAAATACGCGTGGCACTCGGGGACTGCCGCGGTAAAACTATGCATAGCATTTTTTATCAACTTATGCAATTATAATTATTTATTTATTTTATTTATGCAGTATTTTTTTTGTCTTTGATATTAATTCAAGTTTTTTCTTCGATATTAACCATATACATACACGTTAAGGTTCAACTAGTCGGGCTCGAACTCACTCGCGGACGCGGTCAAAAAGCACGCTGTCTCACCTAGCATTGTGTCTAAAAGAGATGAAATCAGTAATGAGCAGTTAGCAGCTAGTTTACACGCATACGTCTAGTCGCACGCACACAAACACAAGTCTGCCGAACTGAAAAGACGTTAGACGATGCACGGCTTTCAACGCCGCACCGCTGTGCCGGTCGGAGTGGGGGGTGTTAGGTTCATTGTCGTTACGGAATTTCTTGATACGGTCGCCGCGCTCAAAGCCCGCGATAAAAGCTATGCAATAGCTTAAAAACTACAAGTTAAGAATTGAGTTAAGAACGGCGCCGGAAAGTTATTTTCCTTTGCACTTTCACTTAGCACAGATTAGCATAAAAATTATCACGTCTCGTTACCTTAAGCCAGTGACAAGTTATGAAGGCTACTTACTATGATGACGCAACGACCCAAAATGAGTCTTGGCCTCCGACACTAAGAAGCTCTATTCCACTCTGTCCACAACATTAAAATAAGCTTATTTTATTGAGCTCATGGTACGAAGTTGAAAGTAATATTGTTTTTAGGGCTTGTGGCCACCTTCTGCCAACTCCTGTCGCTGGGGAAAGTGAAAAGGGACCTGTCGGAACTCCGGGCTGACTGTTAAGAAAGATAAATAATATATATCTAAAAATTCTCTCTATAATTTCGGTCTGGCAGTGAATCGCATCAGAGACCCTCTAACGCAGTGGTCATATGAATTCATCATCAGAAACCCGTAGAGTAACTATTCGACTTAATCTTGTTTGCCATCGTACTATGAAAAAAATAATTTGAGGTCACAGTATTGAAAATACATAAAAGACAAAGAAGAATAAGAAAAGGAGAGTCTTTTTTACACGCAAGTGAAACATGTGAAATGGTCTTCCTCTTGAGGTTTTTTCTTTGTACTTTAACTTGGGGTTCTTCAAAAGCCATTTCTACCGGTAAAGGTAAAAATCCATTCCTTTTAGATTGTAGATCTCCTGGACGATTGCAATCACTTTCCACTAGGTGGATAGTCCGACCGAAGGTAAAAATGCGGTTGCTTCTAGTTTACCTCTAACACCCGTATTCACGAACAATACTTGTCTAAGTAACGCTTACAACGTGTTCTCACAGTGCTCGTCTGCTAAGTGAAAACACTGCGTTCAATATAGCTCTATAATGCGTATTTTTTATATAATACTAGCCAAACATTTGACCGCTATCTCACTAGATGGTAAGCTAATGCCACTAAAGGTAGAGCTTGATCGCCACTCAAGTATTGTTAATTAGAACCCCGAGCGTTCACGCGCAATGTGAAACCTCATAGTCACGTTTCTGAACACAGCTGTAAGATCGCCTTGCACTTGGTTGGTGATTCACTCTCTCACAACACGATCACAGTATAGTAACCTACGCCTGTGCCAACCAGTAATTACCCAGTACAGGTACTAACACACCAGCGAAGATCGCTGGTCAATCACCCGTCGGCGTAATAGACGATCCTCCGAACCCGAGACAAGAACCCGACACAACACATCCTTAGCATCCAGCGCAGTGGCATTCACAAGAGCCCCTTGATTAATCTTACCGGTAAATCCGAGCCGGTTTAATTAAAATAGGATTATCTTGAGGTTGCAGAGACGGGCCTATTCCGTATCGATCGAGCGTAAGCGTCTTGCGGGGCTGAACACCGAGATATGTCTAACGTAGCGGGATGTAAGCAAAGTTTATTGAAGCCCTGTGCTGGCTGAATACTCGTACTTGTTGCTGGATTCGGGTTTTGGGGATATTGTTTAAGGAAAATCCTTATAAGTCAAAGTAGCCGACATAACTGACGTAAAAATTCGGATAAACCCCGACCTAATTTACTTAAACTCAAATATTTTCTAAACTACAGAACTGATTCACAAAGCGACGAACTATTTCGATTGAACTGGCGTTTAAATTGAGGCAACCGCATCCAAATCGGAAAGTCCGTTTGGGAGTTACGATGCCACAGTTACAGATACACAAGTTGAGGGTTAAACTACACACACATAAACATTCAACATATCATTAGAAACCTTGCTTTTATCGGTGGAACAATGCCCATACATACAAATACTCCAATTAAATCAACAACAGGCGGAAAGGATTACGAATATTTTACGAGTTTAAGCATTTGCTGGATTTGTTGTAGCGTAAGTCGCGTTCCTTGGTATACTTGTAACCGGATATTAGAAGCGAACACACGAAGCCTTACAAGAAATGAAAGATTACCCTTTAAGAAAATATCAAAATATTAAAATTGGTAAATCTGTCAAATACACTTTGTCGATTTCTGTGTGTTAAATAACCTCAACATAAAAATGATAACAAACAGTTTCTTCAACCGTTCATAAAACCGAACGATAACTCTCAAAGAGTCGAAAAAACCGACCATCCGACTTTGGCTGAATCCCAGCAAATGCTGCGAAAAGTCTCCGGATCACAATAAACGCGTTTAGCCGAATTAACTGGTTTCAAGCTGAAGCCTTAGCCCTCGGATCTCCGCTAAACGTCCGTCAGACTTCAAAAGTAGCAGGCGACAGAGAGCAAATCCTTCATTGCCCCGGCCAGCGTAAAGTGAGAAAATCATGACGTAGCGCTGAAGGAGTGGATAGAGCTGGTGTTAGACTGCTTATAGGAACGAGTGTTGGGGTTATTTTTGTCCGCAAGTATTGTTAGTTAATTGCGAAATATAATAATAATAATAAATAAAAAATAAATAATCGTGGACAAATTCACACAGCGCCATCTAGCCCCAAACTAAGCAAAGCTTGTACTATAGGTGCTAGATAGCTGATATACTACTTAAATACTTTTTAAATACATACTTATTATACATAGAACACCCAGACCCGTAACAGAAATTAAAATTCATCATTTAAATTTCTGCCCGGCCGGGAATCGAACCCGGGACCTCTTGCGTGGCAGACCGTGGCATGTTGACCACTGAACCACTCAGTTGCGTAAGCTACTAAGTATACGACGACGGGACTGTTCTCGCGCTGCGACATAGAGAATTAGACATTTTCTTTAGTACATAATAACATGTCAAGTAAAAACGTCATTAAAAACGATTATCGATAAAGGATTGGCGAAAATCGTTAAGAATACGTTTTTTGGTTGATTTATAAGTGACTTTTTAACAGACATTAGACATGGTTTAATAGACAGTAGTGTCAATGGAATTCGAGATGGAGCGCGAGAATGGCCCCCCAGGAGGATTGTAAGATTTATTTGTAACATTGATATCTATTTGTGTAAGCTCCATATTAGTGTAAGTTCCATATAATTTCACTATAGGAAGTAGTGTTCTAGGACCAATGGGTACCGAGTTATAAAAGATTAAACTTTGACTGCTGTCATACGAAATGTAGACCTCGACGAATATAATCATATTTCTTTAGGATCTAGTGTTGTAGGACCAATCGTTTCCGAACTCTTATATTTCTTTTGTCTGTTTTGTTGAACAAAAAGTCGTAGGTTAATAATTAAGTCGACTCGAGGTTTGTCGTACAAACGTTAAATAGGTCAAAAGGTATTTTGACAATTACTTTTCGGATTGTACGGATTACCCCAAAGTAATACCAAATTCACGGTTAAGATATTTCTCCAATAATGGCAACACCAAACATGACACTTGTCAATTTAGAATGACGGTGATTATGCCAATAATACTGTTAACACTGTTAGAAAGGGACACAGGACTATCGATGGTGACTCTCGCTCGGCCCGGTTTTTGTCTTAGAAGCGCGCAGTCCCTTGTGGGTAGTAAGTCCATGGTACAACAACACTAGGACCACAGACGATGAGCGAGACTATTGGCTTACTCTGTGGACAACTGAATTTGACATTTCATAATTCTACACTATGTGGTTTACATTTGCCACTGGCCATAGCGAATACCAAATTAGAATAGTGTAGGACTATCACATATAACATTCATTTGTCTACTAAGATAGCCAATAGCCCGCTGGTTCGCCCGTCTTATTGCTCAAACCACACTTAGCACTTGACAGTGACCGCGCCAACACTGCCTCCAACAGCCTCCCCAGCCCCACGCAGTGGCATCAAATCTTCCAAGCATTTTACCCGCCACTTTTCCTTGTTACTTATATTTTTTCCGGGCCCGGGCTAATGTTTTCCCTTGCCGGCTAATAATTCGACGAGAATAAAGGGCTCACTTAGAGCCGGGGCTTCCCGCGGGACTGTTCCTTGCCCCCCTCCAAATTGAGTTTCGCCGAGTGATTTAGAGCAAAAAAAATCTAGTTATGGACAAGTGTGGTCGTATGTTCTGATAGCTTCATCGATTGAGGGTAATTGGGTGATGACTGTTTAGGGGTTTCGGATGCAAAGTTGTCGATTTTAGTGAAAATAACAAGCCACGTTACAGAAATTCATAATTGTTTGCTATGACTGCATGAAAATTATCAGATATATAGGATTTTGGCTAATATTGCCCGCATTTAGACTCAGCCTGTCTAAATATCCAGCCGTTTTGTGCTCTATTCTAACAGATATGTCGAGATGTGTCAGTGTCAGAGATGTATGTTCTATCAGAGCTAAATTAACTTTGCTAGGTAATAGCTGTAGGCTTTCACTAGGCAGCTATTGTGAGTGTATTTTATGCCCTTAAATCCGTTTTGATTTTTAAAGGTTGGTACTTAAAAAGTTCTATAATTGAATAATATATTCATAGATTTAACAAAATTTCAGACACGACAAAGTGGGTAGGTTGGGTACAGTCTGCAGCACCCTGGCCGAAGTAGTACTTGCTCGACTGCACTA
The DNA here is from genome assembly GCA_907269095.1 of Blastobasis adustella. NCBI lineage: Eukaryota > Metazoa > Arthropoda > Insecta > Lepidoptera > Blastobasidae > Blastobasis > Blastobasis adustella. The sequence continues at coordinate 1,394,161 of OU026116.1, read as the reverse complement.
AAATTAGGTGACGCTTAAGTTGACGCTGTAAAATACTATTTACTTATAGAAGTAAAAGAAACCGGTCTGCATTACATCCTCTTGACAGTAACTTTTTGGTGATTTTCTCACCCACGTCCCGTTCAAAAAGCGTCGATCCAAATTCGAGATCTTTTATAATTTCATTAGGAAAATGTGTAAATATCGTCTAATATAAATTTAGAGAGATGAATTTAGAATTTTACCAATACCTTGGGCGCTTTAATAATTTATTAAGCCCATTCTACATTTAGAGGGTTGTTCATCCTACTTAGAAACCAACAGATATCCGAAGATGGGTGTCCGTCCTCCGGGATCTCTCAAATATTTTACTATGTCTAATAGGGTTCCATGTTAGTCCTTGACATATATTTAAATTATGTAGATAAACAGTTAAGGGTTTCAGCGAGGGTCACTGGAGAAAAAAACTCCATCCTTTTCTACTGACTTCCACTATCCACTACATCGCAGTACCTATCTCTTCCATCACAATGTCTGTTATCCACTTGGTTGAAGCATAGAATCTTTTGCAGGTCCAGCTCAAACTACCATTAGGTACAGCCGTGTGCAAAAGTGGAATTTACTGGTTTCACGGAGGTCAATTCCATTTTGAATTTAACAAAAACCTATAATATGTGTTCAGATGTTAGACAAAGAAAATCTAATTCTGGTCCTTACAAGTGCAGTATCCCAACACTGACGATAAAAACTCCTTGCTCCGTAAAGAGGACAGGCCCTTCGGTTCATGGAGATGACATTCCATGAGCATATGACGGCCAATCCACCACAATACTAAGAACAATTAATCCTTTAACAGTATAACACTAACCTGTCCGCTTCTCAGGGTCCCGGAACAGCACATCCGCGAGTCTCGCGGGCGGGGAACGTCCCTTTCCGTTGACAGCGACCGCGACAAGTCGAAACCTGACGTCCCACTCCAGGCCACGGACGGTCCAGGACGGCTCGTCCGCTGACAGATTCACTCTGGGGGCAAAGGGTTTGGTATAAGCCATGGTGATGGAGTAAAAAAAAAAAATTTATTTATTTGTTCACACAAAGGTTACATAATTTCGTTATTAATCTTTGTATTGATAAACATAAACAGTAAAGTAATTAGTGAAGAGAGATTCGACGTAGAGAGACTCGACTAGAGACGTTATGTATATGTAAGCAATTTCAGATCTGGTTATGAAAATGCATAAAGCAATTCAATTCAATTTAATTCAATTTAAAATTACTTTATTCAGTAGGACATTACATATCTCTTTCAATCGTCAAATACCTAAGCAATCGTCAAATAATAGCAATGACAATATACCTCTTTTTAAGTGTTGTTTACTTCCACCACACTAACATAAAACATAATTTAATTGTAGTACAGCAAATTTGTCTATGTTACGGAATACCTACATAATTTTGTAAAATTGTTAACTACCTACTTGTAGAATTTCAAAATAAATAAGATATAACTAAGGGAAAGAGCGAGCCACTCCAACACAAGTATATTCATTACTTACTGGGGATGACTCACATCATACATTGTGAAGATTTGAGAAATAAAGTTTTTTTTTTTATTTACTTAAGGAATACCAACAGCAATGATTACAATATAAAATAACACTGGCAGCACAGAGCCAATTACAGGTTTCCACCAATAGACATTGTATAAACTAATACATACTTAACTAAAAGTTAAGCATACCGAACAGTCTATAAGACTACAATTTCAAACTTTTACTAAAATACACCTACAATACCCGAAAGTAATGCAACAATAGTTAATAAATAATATGCTTTAAGAAAATGCTACAACGTGTCGAAGTAATACTTGAGTATGCGGTTTCTCGCTGACTCACAACTTGTGTTAAATAAATCAAGGTTAATTTTCCTAGATAAAACATTAAAATTATTAGTTACTCGCAATAGGAAGGTGTTCTTTCTGTAGTTAATAGAAGCTTCTGGAACATGCAACGGGTCATTGCGTCTGAAGCATCTCACAGGTGTCTTAAAATAAAGACAAGAAAGAAGTTCAGGACAGTCGACAACCCCAGACGCAATTTTGAGAAGCATTGTCAGATCAGCTATTTCCCTACGCATGAAGAGAGGAGGAAGGTGGTGCTTCTTGCACAGAGAAAGGTAATGTTCCGAACTATAGCGTTGGCCCACTTATTTTTATTACTTAAAAATAAGTCACATTGAGACTGCGCCCTTATCCGACAATATTTGAGACTTTAATATTGGAATCGGTTATGGGGACGTTCATTTTTTTTATTTCGAATATCCCATAGTTTCGTTAACAGTTACGGAGCTCCATAACATCGTTACTTGACGTAGAGATACTTGACGTAGAGATTCTCGACGTAGAGAGAGTCCAATCAACATAGCGAGAATTCTGTCCGGTTTAGTCCACATTTGAATCCGAGACTCCGTCTCTATAGCAAGAGAATACCTCTTTGGCTATCTCTTCAGGTCTGTGGAAGTAAGGCAAATTCTTAAGAATATCTGCGAATTTCTTCTGCGATTGTTATTACAACAATATATCAAAATGGGCTGCCATCAATGTCGATGATTTAAAATGAAGTCAAGAGATAGTGAAAAAAAAAAAAAAAAAAAAAGACTTCAACGTTAATTTCGTAAAATTGTAAAATCCGCGTACAGTCCTGAATAAAGCCGCATACAATTCTGAATTAACCCCTATAGCATGTTTAATAAAAGTATCGATGTCAAATACAGCGAATACAAACACAGACATTTCCGCCTGGGGCTAAAATAAAATACCTATGTGTTTTGCCGCTTTTTTCCAACTACTTCCCCCGATAAATGCGAAACGCTTCGATGGTGTCGGGGATTTTGTTATTATATTTTTTAAAAGGGTTAAAATGGAATTCGCGTTGCATTCACGTCGAGCATTTTCGGATATTGAAATTTCGACGGCGAGAAAGTTTTTGTATTGCTCGCTTTGCGGTTGTAGTTTAGTTTATTTGTCTATTATTGGAAATGAAATGTATTTAATATTATATTAATAGTAGGTAAGTCACGATGATATTCTCAACAACAGCATAACTAAACAACGAATATATCTTGTTTGTATCAATGGCATCAGAATTATATGTATGATAATTAAATTAAAATACCTTCCTAAACAATGCCTAAATTCCTACCATAACGAAACACTGTCAATACAAAATGTCAAAGACGAAGTGTTGCATTTTGTTGAGGATATTGTACTCTATTGTCAAGTCACATTGTTATTTTCTGCGAGTGACAAGGAATCAAAAATTTACTTCCAACAAACCCTTACAACAAGGCTTTACTCAGAAAAGATGGAACTCCGAAAATAAATTAGATCGACATTCGGAGATACATCTTCAATTCCAAACTACTCAACCAACATCACTTAGTTACGTTTGAAAATTTTCAAATATAAAGCAAAAAATTTAACAAAAAAACCACACATCCTATCACCTCTCACCACGCCCCACCTGCAACATTCTCTCCTCTAATAATCCCACAACAACATTTGCTCAGCACTTCCTAAAAGGCGCTTTAAAGGCTCCCACTAAACTCGGCACTGATGGCCGGCCGCAAACCGCCGTCAGAGATAAGGCTTTGTGACGTCGTAGCTTGCACGATTATACGCGCCACGGGATAAAAATGACATCATTATGAAGATAAAATTACACCGTGAGGAATTTGTGGCCTCGCCTGCTCGATGGATGGGCCACACTGTGCACGTTCCGACGAAAACAACCCGGCGGACCAAGGTTATATGTTTTTAGAGCTGTTCTAGGTCAAGGCTTTACTTTGTTTTGCCAAAAAAGTAACGGAATATCTAAGAAATACCTGGTGTAATATTAAAATAACATTTGAGAAGGGTATTTTCTAGTTTCGTTAAAATATTCTGGTATCAAAATACCAATACTGCGCTGCCTCAGTGACCTAAAGACGAACTTGAGCTACGATCACCAAAAGCTGCAACTCTTGTCGGCCCTGAATGGATTATTACCATCTAGGTCTCTGAAGATCGATCAGATCCTATAAAATACCAAAAGGTACTTTATTTATTACAAAAAGGCCTCAACAGACGGCACCGCATAAGCTTTTAGGTTGCAGAAGAGCTGGTCGACGGTGGCCAATTTCCATCAGGTGGCCTGTCTGACTGTGTATCTCCCTTTTATTTAAAAACAAGAACAAAGGAAGGCTAACGAGCAAGCGGGTCGGTTGATGGTTAAGAATATCAGCAACACCAGAGGCGCCAGCAAGGCGATGCCCGACTCTAATGAGACCTCTAATATACCTATTGAAGGATCTCATGTCATTGTCCAAAGGAAACACAGAAAGGAACATGTTATTATTAAACGAATTAAACCTACATACATACACACTCACGCCCGTATCCCATGGGCGTAGGCGGAGACCACTGAATGCCACAAGCTACGATCCTAACACACGTGTCTCGCCTCTTCCACATACATATTTTCATGCATTTACGCCGGTTGAGGGCCTAACCTGCCCTTTCATTGAAGGATATAAATTAACCTCTTATGAAATATCAAAATTAAGACAAAAGGGAACGAATCCAGGTGGCTGCGTAATTCATTGTTTCCCACCAATATTTAGCACAATCCCAAGTCCTTTTGTTAGCACCTCGGCCCTGCCGATGTGATACAATGCAAAGGGATAATAAAAAACACTTAGAAACATGAGAAATGAAATACAATTAGGGATTTCATTCAACACACTCCTGCTTTACCTCACACAGTGAAGCGGGTCTTGTTTTAGCTCTAGCCGGAGGGTTGAGCCTCCCTGTTTTAATGGATCTAATGCGAGTACAGGGTGCGCCGAAAAAGGTTTATATAATTGGTCAGAAAAGGAAAAAAAATGTTTTTTTAATCTCATCATCTTACGAGTGTTCGAAAATGTTTATATGTCATATTTGGAATTATGGTTTTGTTTTATGGATTAACTTTTGTCTAGTAAGATTTGTCATTGGATATCTATTACATACTATCTATGGAATACCTAGGTATTGTCTCATAGATTATTAGAGTACTTCATTTTGTTTTTAAGTGGCTAGCGGGTTGTACTTATAAGTGAGAGGTACAGAGTTCGCTCTCTAGTGCCACCATGTACTAATCGCTCTACTGTAACTACTTGATCTTCCAAATCCTGGATCAAGGCAGACCCCGGGCCTCGCGCGCGAGAGCACAATCGGTATGTGGATGTCAAGATGATGATGATCTATTCCATATGATTTATGGAATAAGTATGTAAGTACGTACTGTCTTAAATAATATTCGATTATTTTGTTTTTAAATTATGTAATTTCTCAAGTACCTGTGTCTAACTGTACAGTAAAAATAGCAACACGTCCAAAAATGGTAAAATATAAGTTACTGTAGTTACCGCTTCTCTGTTTGTCTGCCAAAAATATTTATAATATTAGTAAAAATATATAAATATATTTAATTCAGAGTTTAATTCCTACCCGTTCCCGTACACCCTGTATCCTCATTCAAACACACATTGAAATTGTTGACTCTTTTGTCTCCATCGCGAAGTGAAATATTAAATTTTGAAAAGGGACGCTCGGATGAAAGGTGTGTACCCATTCAGTTTTAATGTAATGGAAGTTTTAAAAGCCTCTTATGACGTCTGAGTGAATAGGACACGCTTGGGAGTCAATAACCGGTACTGTCTCTCTCGCTTGAAACATGATGCCATAGATTAGAGTGGGACGGAAAACGGTTAGACGCTTGGTTAATTTAAAATGTTGTAATGGTGTTGTGTTGTGATGCGTTAAATTACTCAGGTGGTAGGACTTTGTTAGGCCTGAGGACTCCGCCTGGGTGAGTACCACCGCCTTGTCTATTTCTGCAGCCTAGTAATAATGCTTGCATTGTTGTGTTCCGGCTTGAAGGATATGGTAGCCAATTACAGGCATGACGCAATTCATCTTAGTCCTCACTGCGACAGTTACCGCTTACCAGGTGGGCTTTCTGCTCGTTTGTCTCGGCGAAGTATAAAAAAATTGCTTCCTTAAAGCGGTGCGGTGATGTATGAAGGGCTGGAGCTGACAAGGATTGGTTTGTCAGTACATCGATAACGTGCTGCGTAAGCACCAGGGATGAAGCAAGCCGATGGTGGAAGCGGACTATAGCAGATGCCAAGATTGACCGCTAGGAGATGATGCTGAAATTACGATGTTGATACGGGTCATGAGTTTATAGAATTTTATACCCAGCGGCACAGCCAGCATCTCCTGGATGCAAGGTATCCAGTGAAGCCCTTCTATCAGAATATAGCTGGTAGAGAATCTGGAAGTCACAGTCAAACCGTTATCAAAGACATGTTGCAGACTGCAAACAAACTTTGGAAAATGTGGCTTCATCGACGCACAGTAGCGATTGACTGTGTGGCTTCAATAATAAATAGTTACAATTTAAAATATAATAAACTTGGCGTTAATGTCCCGGTTGTGATCTCACGTGCGAGGGCCCTTGGTCCACCTTGACCATGGTCCAGAGTTTGGAGATCAGGTAATTACAGTGAAGCCACTGCCATTTGCAATCCATGACTCTGCTGCCAGGGGAACCTTGCTGAATGTGCAGGTTTCATCACGATGTTTTCCCTCACCGTAAGAGAATCGGTTACTGTTCAACTATTGTACATAACTCTGAAAAGAGTCATTGTGGAGTCAGGACGATACCTTTCGCTTACATTTAGCTCTCCCTTAGTGGTTACAATACCTAAGTTATACAATCATAGAGGTACAATTTGTCGATCAATCTTTTTGTCGTTGGCTTTAAATATGTAAAGCGTAGATTCTGGAATGAGCTTCTAAGAGATTTCTCGTGAGAATACGACGAGGATTTCTTTAGGAATCGTTTGGATAATATCGGTGGTGCCCGTATTTGCGTAACAAAAAATTGTGTGGTTTTAGCTTTGTTCTCCATATGTGTATGTACATTGATCCCTCCTTATTTGATATTTACTTGTATTTTGGAAAGTGCGTTGTACGGAAATATATTATGGTCTATTCCTAAGTTAAAGCTGTAGACTAACGGCCATCTGTTTTTAGGTGATACATTGTACAAATTAACAGCATTCAGTTTGTTATTTTTCCCTTTATTGCGACTAGCAGTCCCCCGCTGTTTAGCGCAAAGTTTGAATCTGTGTATATATTCAACTATACCGCCGGACCCTATTTTATTTCGAGATTAAAAACATAGGTACTTAACCTATGTCACTCGGGAATGATGTAGCTTCCTATTGGTGAATGAAGTTTCAAAATCGGTTCAGTAGTTTTGTAGATTTTTCCCATGATTCAATCACGAAACTTGGTGAAAAGCAAGGCCTTCCACCACATGTAAGGGATCTTCTAGATAAAAAGCGGTGTATAGTCACGCGTTCCGTGGTTCATATAACTAGACAGATCCCTGAAGGGAAAAAAATAAAACTGTAAATGTAAATGTACGCCTCCCCAATAACCTAATCGTCAGAAAAAGTCGGATAACCCACGACCAAGTTTACTGAAACTCAAATATTTTCTAAGGTACAGAATAGATTTTAACGAAAGAAGCATGTCGAATAATCTGGCTTTCGAACAGAGAAAACCGCATCCAAATCGATCCATTAATCGAATAGTAATTCCACAGGCAGATACACAAAGCCCCAGATACACACGTCAAACCCATAACATCCCTCTTCTCCGCCGTGGGTTAAAAACAGATTCAATATCCAAACGGTCCAGATTAAATCCCGTAGCCTCGCTCATATCCCGCCCCACCTGCTTCGCTGTAAAAGAGAGGCATTTTAATAATAAGCACAAGCCGAGTGCGAATGAGGGGGTGAAGGGGGGAGGGGCGCGGGCATTGTTTTAATATTACAAAGGCAATCTGCCCTCTCAAGCTGGTGGGCTGACGTGCGTAGACTTAACGACTGGCTGTGCGTTCCCAACTTGTTATTAGGGCGAATATGTTTGGCGAAACTGTGAGGGATCGCGAAAGTATCGGTGGGCTGGTAGGGTGCTTATGACCAGCCAGTGGTCCAACCCGGCTGTGTATGGGGACAGAGTAAACAAATAAATACGTAACGTTATGCCTTTTTCCCGTTGGGATAGGCAGACACCATTAAATACAATTGTACATAGATATAGAATGGCCTAACTCATGAAACCCATTTTTTATTTAGAAGAACAATGAGACATTATTATTTGGCATCGAAATACTATATTAACTATTGTAATAATTATTCTGACATATTTAATTCCCATTTTATTAATGCATAGATTGTATAATCCATTGTATGTATTATTAAACCTACTACTTAAGTTGTTAAATTTGTACGCCGTGGGCCGGTCGCAGAGGATCCACTGTATAGATACCACTCTAACATCTATTTCACATGTTGTGCTTTATATACTGGGGGTTATAATTTATGCACGTTTTTTCCTTTGCACAGATACAATTAAGAAAATATTACTTAAACCCAATGGACTATTGCATAATAAATGGTTCATTCTAGAGGCCAAAGTATCAACTAAACAATACAATACGATCGATACCATTAAAGTTAGCTCCGTGCCGAGAACAGGACAAAATATTATCAGCAGACTACATTCGTGCAGCAAGTAAATCCTTCGGGACAGAATCGATGCTGTTATCCGAGGTAAACGTAGCTGCTTCGGACAATATCATGTATTTATTAATTTGAAATATTGTTTCATTATACTAGATTGTAATAGAATTCTGTGGAAAACTGAAAACTTTAAAAATATATAGATTGACAACAACACAGCAATTATAAATGGTAACAATTCCAGAAAAAAATGTTGTTAAATCACTGGGACCGTGCCTGTAACAATTTCACATTAACTTTTTATACTTTTTAAATACTGAAGTTTTGAAATTAAAACTTTTAAAATTGATAACATTATCTGCAAACATATCAAAATTGACAACATTACCTACAGCATTTATAATAGTAACACTTCCAGGAAGAATTTTTTTTAATAAATTACAGAGTCCATCCCTGTAATTTACCAAAAAAATACCGATCTACCTTCAATTGCCAGAATAAAACAAAGCTGATCGTCGCAATCAACACGTCAAGTTAAAATATGCATCGACACGTAAACAGGAGCAAATCGTCACAAGCGCGAACCAGCATATTCTCGACTGCCGCTAATTTCCTGCAGGTATGTTACTTATAATTCATTCAGGCAGTTAAGTAATAGGCAGACATGTTGAAAGTGAGAATTCGTGTAAACATCCGGGCCTCATTAAACTTTAGCAAGAGCATTAATTTTGGATTAACATCGGCCCGGTTTGGAGGGTTGACAATGTGTGTGTACGTTCGACCTAGTTTGGAGGGGTTTCGAATCGGCTGGTTTTTCAGTTGTGCGTATGCGGAGTTCTATTTTGCGTATGGGGCGTGTTGGTGCTCGTGGAAAGTTGTTTAGGCGATAGGATCTTTTTTTTATACCACTAAGGTGGCAAACAAGCTTACGGTCTGCCTGATGGTAAGCAGTCACCGCAGCCTATGGACGTTTGCAATACCAGGAGCATCGCCCACGCGTTGCCGACCCCGTAAAAATCTTTTCATCCCTTTTTTGAAGAACTTCATATAGTACCATATAGTTCATTCCACAACCTTAGTGTGCGTGGGAGAAAGTTATTTTGGAACCGCACATTTGGAATCGTGCTACAAATACTGTAAAGTCTGGGTACGGGTAGGGATATTTCTATAAATACTTTTATAATGAGACAATGCTGGAATTATTTCGTTCCGAGCTGAAGGATAAAGAAAGGCATGTAATTAAAAGGGACATGGACTTTTGAGCAGGGATTACAGAATTTACTACACAATGTTTAATACAATAATCACTCGGTCTATTTATAAGCTAACATTCAAATCTAAATTCTCACCTTGGCACCCTCTGGTCTCCGGAGTAGACCTCGAGTAGGAACCGTTGAGGCAGGCCGCCGTCGAAGCCGGCCACGCAGGCCACCTCCACGGAGTCGGCCGTCTGGTTTAGCAGGGTACAGTTCCTTGGCGCATGGGGCTTCCCTGTAAAGATAATTTTTAAACTATACTAATACATACATACATAGCACCAACCCCTTACATTCATGGGTGTCGTACAAGGCGACTAATGTTTTCGAGGCAAAAGATCAAGAGTCTCCGTAGTCTGGAAAACGGGCAGCAGCATTTTCCATTATTATATTTAAACACTGCGATCTCCAACCCGCCTGCCAAGCGTGGAGATTATGGCAATAACCTCCCCTTCCGTGGGAGAGGCCCTAAGTCCTGCAGTGGACTGTTACGGGCTGTGATGATGATACATACATACACACTCACGCCCGTGTCTCTAAAGACTATCGAGTGCCACAACCTACAATCCTGACCCACATCTTTCGCCTTATCCACATTCATACATCTTCTCATGCATTTACGCCAGTTTAGCAACCCGTTGAGGGTACTGTTGTGCTATTTATAATAATAACATAATATACTATCACGAAGGGCAACGAAACTGTTAATCAACCAGTTCCAGGGCCCAGCGGAAGACCTTGATCAACCTCGCTTCACACGGTATTAGAAGGGACGCCTAACGAGTGGCGAGCTCGTTGCGGTGCTGAAGTTCGACTAGCCTTAAAGAGAGAGAGAAACGGTCACCCATCCAGTTTTCGGTCTCTGTGAGGGTAACATAACCTTGGTTATCGGTAAGCAACAAACAAAACCACTAGACTAGTGCCTCTTATTTTTAAACATGGACTCAAAAAGAGGAGAGGGTTGTAAAAAGGTGGGTGCGAGATTGACTTGCTTATCTGTCGTGCAACATACCTCCCGATCGGATGGACAGAGTGTGATCGTTTCGTTAAAATCAGTTCTGTAGTTTGGGAAATATTTGTGTATAATAAAAGCTTTGACGGAGGTTTTCCGAAATCTGTATGTGTGGTAAATTAAAAAGAACTAAGCACAGCTATTTTATCTAATGATAAGTGACAATGCTGTATGAATCTGTAATCACTTACCAGCAGCCACCATTTGAAAGACGCACGGCGCCAACTGCGACCCCACTTCGTTGGAAGCAGAACAAGATAGGGTTCCGTAGTCCAAGTCTGCTACTGGGGTATACCTGTTACGCATAAATATGTATAAGTTATATCACCATGGTCCTTATAAGAAAGCTCACTGTCACCCAAAGGGCTATGGAAATGGCTATGCTTGGAGTCTGGTTGCGATAGAATCAGGAATTAGGAGATCCGCACGCGAACCAAGGTCACCGACATAGCTCTAAGGATCGCCAGGCTAAAGTGGCTATGGGCAGGGCACATAGCTCTAAGAACAGATGGCCGATGGGGCAGTAAATTTCTTGAGTGGTGACAATGTACCGGAAGACGCAGCGTGGGTAGACCTTCCCACAAGGTGGAGGACCGACAACCTGGTAAAGATCACAGGTACAAGCTGAATGTGGAAGGCACAAGACCGGCCTCAGTGAAGATCTCTGGGGAGGCCTATGCCCAGCAGTGGGCGTCTTTTGGCTGATATGATGATGATGATATTGAGATTAGTATTACATTACATACATGTCCAAAGACTCGGACAGGACTTGAATATTTTATCGGGTGGTAGGACTCTGTCAAACCTAAGGAGTCCGCCTGGGTGAGTACTACCGCATTATCTATTTCTGCCTCCAAGCAATAAGGCAGCATAGTTGTGTTCCGGTTTAAAGGATAAAATAGTCGTTAGTAGTTACGGTTCTGCATTACGGTTGCCTAGAACCTAAATGCATGAATCGTAGAAGTTATGACCGACAGTTACCATCAGGTGGGCTGTCTGTTCGTATTTTATAACGTACAATAAATAAAATCTAGTGCATAGGCTGTCACCTAAACAGTATTGTGGCTGCTTCGGACAGAATTTTGTCGGATTTGCAGAGGCCCGATTTTAGATCCGTTCGCATCCAAGCGAGCGCTCGCCTTCTAATGCCTTTTCGGTCTCTAGCAACTTACTATGATTGTGTGTGAGATAGGTAGCGAACGTGAGCGGTCGCGTGGATGCGAGATCAAAGATCGGACTCCTAAACGTAATCGCAAAAGCTAATGCCTACCATTACTGTCTACTTACTTGAGACTAGAGGCGCTCCCATTCGACGTGTACCGGTCAGCTGCCACGTCGATGGTCTCCCCCGAATTGTTGAACTTCCACTTGAAGACTGCGGCTGGAGGGTCCGCGTCCACCTCGCAGACGATTACCACGGACTCCCCTCGGGCTGCGCCCACCACTGCCACGCCTGCTGTACGGCAGGATGGCGAGTCTGGGACAAAAAGAAAAAATAGTTACACTCATCGACGACATTTCCTTCTTTGGGGCATATCGTCAATGTCCCGGTTATGCTCATATGCGCGAGGGTGCCTTGGTCTGCCTTGACCATGTCTGTGACATTGTTAACAGGGGAACCTGACCAGATTGGATCATGGACGCATTCAGTTGCCAAGTGTTGCTGATGTCCATAGCCGGCGGTGACCACTTTCCATTAGGTGGCCCGCTTGCCTGTTTGTCTGCCGTATAACATAAAAAATAAGTGTAGGTTTCCTGATGATGTTTCCCTCACCGTGAGAACATCGGATAGAGTTCAACTAATGTACATAACTCAGAAAAACTCATTGCTACATGGTGGTAATGTGGATCGAACTCACCAGGACCCCTTAACCATTTAGTCACCGACGCTCCTCCCTCCGAGAACCACACCGTCTACCCTTACGTCATAGATATACCAGCTATTCGCAAAAACCACTTTGGTTCAAGCTTGCAAAAATTAATATTCATACTTCAATTTGAGCCTGGGTGGTAGTAGTACCTCGCCCTCTGCAATGAATGCAAAGGAAGGGGAAACAAGCAAACATAATTTAATTTTTTTATTAGTCATGAGTGTACAGAATGTAGCACAATCTCTGCTGACCAGAAGAGAAATTTGATGGATTTTGAATTTAGATTTAATTTAGGCACCGCCACAAATTGATAGACTAGCGCTGTATTAATTAATTAAGGCATCGGTTGCCTAATGGCTAGCGGATCCAACACGTAAGCGAGAGGTATCGAGTTCGATCCTCTGTGCCGCCATGTACCATTACTTTTCTGAGTTACGATAGTTGTACACAAAAACATTCTGAAGAAATCTGCACATTTGACTACGAACCATGATCCAATCTCGTCAGGTTCCCTAGCGTCTCGGAAGTCAGATGGATCATTTTAAACGTGAACCCCGGGCCCTCACGCGCAAGAGCACTACAAGGATATTGACTGCAAGATGATGACCACCACATTTTGTTTATTCTACGCAGTCACAAACGACCAGACAGCCCACCTGATGGTATGCGGTAACTGTCTTAGTGTTCTAAACAGCATGACAATAACACAGTAACACTAGGGTCTGGGGCGCTCTGCAAACCAGCGCCACTACGTCAACCTGGTATTATGCTGAGTGCGGCCCATTACACTTCTGTCATTGCACATTGCACGATAATGACAATTGGCGTATTTGTTGGTAAATATATATTTTTTCTTTTTTTGTTATTGTCTTGTATGTTTTGTACTTTTATGCCTTGGAAGTAAGTGCTATAAATACATGTTTCTTTACTTACTACTTACTTAACAACAACCAATGTACATGATTATGGGAGGTCACACAATTAAGATCCCTTCAAACATCTTAACCCTTAACGTTGCCCGGAAAATCATTGAAATCTTGTCCCCATTACAAAGCTATTTGTGAAAAAATCTGCTTAGATCCTAATCTAAACGTACCAGTCGTGGGTAGCGTGTGCAATCACCCGGACGTCCAAGGGCCGGCACGTAACGGCATTCCGACTGATCGAATCCAAGGCCTCTATTATTGGACGGATCCACTTAATGTACTAGCATGTGATATTCCTTGCATGTCACCGTTCGTTTATATTGAATTGGCGTGTCGGCTACCTATCCCCTTTCCAGTTTACGTGGGCTCGATTCGCCCGAGCCCCGATGGGAGCTGCGATAGTTACAGTGTTGTTAGTAGTCTAAGATCGAGCCATAGTAATATCTTCCTTCATGTGTTATTTAATCGATTTGAAAAGGTGTTTTTTTCCCCTTTCCAATGATATATGGATGCCTGGGCAAAACTTGGGCAGAACGATAATATTGGTAAAGATTCATGTAATAATTTTGTTCATTTATTTTATGAATATTCACCGAATGTTTTTTCTAATTTGAGTCATATGCTCTGATGAGGAAGGATCGTTATGGCCGGATCTACTATTATAGTCTCTTGGAGGTTTGGATGGAGTTTACCTTATTTTAATGCACAAAACAAAAAGAAGAGTCTTGCAAGTTTGAAGTGTGTATCTATCTGTGCCTGTCTGTAGCATCCTAGACCAATTACGATGCGGTTTCCTTTATTTGAAAACTTAGTTTTTGTGTTACACCGCAGACCAACAGGCAAGTGGGTCACCTGATGATAAGTGGCCACCGCCGCCTATGGACATCTGCGACACCAGGGGCATCACCAATGCGTTGCCCACCTCAGTTTAATCAGAAATTCTTTATTTTTATTCCTTTCTGTAATCGAAATGGCTCTGAGCTTGATTATTGCTCATTTTATTAGTTATTTAAGACCAATTAGCTGTGCCACATTAAAATCTGTTTAGTAAGTTGGAAAATATTAATTGACATTGTCGGAGGTCCTCCGAAAAATGTTGGTTATTGTATCTGTACAGTGCACACGCTTGTAAAAAAATAAATACTCATCCACATCCTCGCAACAACCAACCTCTTACAAAACCGCAAGAAACGAACAAGAACCAACCCCACAAAAACCCAGGTACCAAATAGGGCGTTGTCAATCCTGATTACCGTATGCTTTATTAGCGCCGACGCCCCGCCGTATCGTCCGGCGACAGTTGCGCGCCCGCCATTTGTCGCGCGACTAAGTTGTGGAAAAGTAAAGATCCTTTCCAATGACATATACCTCAACGTAATTGGTCATATAGACTGGGTTGTCCAGACCTCCTTTGTGACTGATATTTTCGGAGGTCCTCTAAGATATGTCAGTTATTGTAACCCCACAGTGCACGCGTTGGTAAAACAATAAATACTCATCCACATCCTCACAACAACCAACCTCTTACAAAACCGCAAGAAACGACCAAGAACCAACCCCACAAAAACCCAGGTACCAAATAGGGCGTTGTCAATCCTGATTACCGTATGCTTTATTAGCGCCGACGCCCCGCCGTATCGTCCGGCGACAGTTGCGCGCCCGCCATTTGTCGCGCAACTAATTGTGCGTGAAATTGCGCGCGCGACATAATGAAACTGATACGTGTCGCGCCCGTGATGGGCTCGGGCGCGGATTTCATTGGGTAAGGAGGGTTGAGGTGTCGAGAGCAAGGTTAGTGTGTCAGGGTTTTTGTTACTGTTTGTGAATTTTGATTCGCAATCGGCCGGGTTAATAATAAAAGAAGCATCTTGGCTTGTGTTCTCGCGCGCGAGGGACTGGGGTTCGCCTTGTCCATGATCCAGGATTTGGCAAATGCATACAGAGATTTGGCCGTGTGGTGTCTGACAGAGTAGAATAGCACCAACCCCTTACATTCATGGGTGTCGTACAAGGCGACTAATGTTTTCGAGGCAAAAGATCAAGAGTCTCCGTAGTCTGGAAAATGGGCAGCAGCATTTTCCATTGTTATATTTAAACACTGCGATCTCCAACCCGCCTGCCAAGCGTGGAGATTATGGCAATAACCTCCCCTTTCGTGGGAGAGGCCCTAAGTCCTGCAGTGGACTGCTACGGGCTGTGATGATGATACAGAGATTTAAAGTGTTTTTTTTTTAACATATAGTCTGTAACTGATAGCGCTCAACCAAAAACGGGTTGCCCTAAAATTTGAAAATGGTCGTTATGTCAGTTAGCAGAGCGAGGGACGCAGTGCTGGAGAACTGATTTTGTAGCGTAAGGAAGTGTATGAAGTTCTCAAGTGTATGTTGTTTAAATCGATTACCTATTGAAGATTTGAATTTATTGATGATTATTGGTACAGTCGAGGGTAAACGGTCAAGAATCTCCCAATAAGATAGTATAATAACATGGTCCGAAATACTCAGAACTCCTACACCATTGCCGGTCCATGTCATTTCTTGCGCGACTAATTGCCCGCGACACATCTAATGAGACATACGACGGTGACTTGTCGCGTGACTGTCCGAGATGGTTTCGGGCGTCCGTGCGAAGTTATTTTGCCTCGACTCGTGTGGGGTTAGTTGCGTTTCGAAGGGTTAAGTTTAGAGTTGAGGAGCTATGAGGATAACCTGTTGAGGTTTTATGTCCCTGTTTCCGCATTTACACCCGTGCTCTTTTAATTACTATGAGGTACGCTGTGCGTTCGCGCGCACTTTTGTACTACGAGAGTGTGCGCGAATGCACAGCGTTCTAAATGTACAGTACTTGACGTGGTGGCGTTTGATACTATGCGTCAACTGACAATAGAGTTGTATTGAGCGCAGTGTGTTCACTTAGCACACGAGCACTGTGAGAATGCATAGTAACGTTAGTTTACTTAGACATGTGTTGTTTGTAAAAAAATGAAAAAAATTTTGAATCACAAAGTAAGTATGAGGGTGTGGTGTTCATCTTGGTGTTACTATCCCGGTTGCACTCTATCGCGCGAGGGCCCGGGGTCCACCTAGACCATGATCGAGGATTTGGCGGATCAGGTAGTTACAGTGGCACAACTTATTGTATTTATTATTATTATTATTATATTATTATAGACGATCTGAGTGGTTCAGTGGTCAACATGCCAGTCAGCCACGCAAGAGGTCCCGGGTTCGATTCCCGGCCGGGCAGAAATTTAAATGATGAATTTTAATTTCTGTTACGGGTCTGAGTGTTCTATGTATAATAAGTATGTATTCAAAAAGTATATAAGTAGTATATCAGTTAGCTAGCACACATAATACAAGCTTTGCTTAGTTTGGGGCTAGATGGCGCTGTGTAAATTTGTCCACGATTATAATTATTTTATATTTATTTTTATTTATTACCTAATAAATGGGCCCACAGAATACCAGCGCTGTGAGTCGTTTCTTACGCCTCACATCACATGCTGAGTGGGTACCTGGCCACCGCGGTACCAACGTTGGCATGGGAGACTACGTATTGTTTTTATATTTTAAGTATTAATGTTTCCGTTATCTGTAATTGTAACTGTTATTGTGTCGTGGTGTGCTATGTGTAATAAATGTATTTTCTTTCTTTCTTTTTTTCTTCTTTCAACTGTCATCTGACCTCCGTAACCCGGTTAAAAGGGGAACCTAACTAGATTGGATCATGGTTACACATTGAGTCGCCTGAGCGCAGATTTCATCACGGTGTTTCCCCTCACCGTTAGAGCATCGGTTAGTATACAACTAATGAAGAGGGCTGTTATGAAAATCACCACCACTAAACAATAGTACCACCGAAACTTGCAACAAAGAATTGAATTGAACATTCAAATCGGAAAACAAAACCTACAATAGGCTAAAACCTAATTCATCTGTCCACATTGATTAAACACGGCTAAATCAATGGTGCTGCTCAATCTCTAGCCGCACAAATAAAGGGGAACCACTCTCGGAATCTCCAAGAATAATGATCCATTCGGCGAGACTTCGTCACAAAAAGATTACTAAACCTTAGTCAATTAGAGCTGGAATTGTTTGGCGGTGATTAAGTAATCCACGGTCTGTCGATAAAGGATATAAATTGAAGGCAGTGTTTGTTTGTTTGTAGTGACGAGGCGCAGGTGAAAACGCGGGAGAGCTCACTGCCTTACACCATCTGGCTCGACCCCCCTTTCCAGGGTTGTCACGTAGCCTGGAGAATTGTTATTTGAACTAGAGCTTTCTTCTTGTCTCTGCTAGTTTTTTATAATACTATACTAGTAGTAGTACTATATTAAAGCTGCTCTACTTCTCTGGCTCGGAGACATTGAGAGAACTGGAACGGGATCGTGCGGCCAAACGTGCATACCTGGGCCGAATATCAGGGAAGCGCCCGGTGAGACGGCCCAAATATCGATAGATGGAAAGACTTGCGCGAACTCCACATAACTCACTGGGAACAAATCACGCAGGATAGGCACCAATAGCGAATTCTTGTGTCGGAGGCCGAGATCCACTTCGTATCGCTGAGCCAGCGAAGTAAGTAAGTATACTATAGTCAGGTATTTGACCGCCAGCTCACATGATAGAGTCGAAGGGTGGAGCATGCATGTATAAAAATTCACTCTGGCCTTGAAGGAGTCCAGGTTATACTGTTTAGGCAACGTACTAGCAGGCAAAGTGTACCTTTCCTTAGCCGTTTGCATTAGAAAGGTGGAGTCAAAGCGGTTAATGCATCCGCAGAACCGCAGCCACTATAACAAAATAATAATCTTGGCGTTATAGTCCTGGTTGTGCTCTCGCGTACTAGGGTTCGAGGTCCGCGTTGATAATGATCCAGGATTTGGCTGATCAGGTAATTACAGTAGAGCGACTGCTGTCTGACCTCCATGAACCTGCTACCAGGCGAACCAGACCACATTGGATCATGGTTACACATTTAGTCGCCTGCATGTGCACTGCTCGCCACGACGTTTTCTCTCGCCGTAAGAGCATCGGTTAGTGTTTAACTAATACATGTAACTTAGAAAAGAGTCATTGGTACTTGACGGTATAAGTATAATGAGTAGGAGTAAGTGTAAGAATAAAATTAAACATTAAATATAAGTATAAAGGCTCAAAAATGAAATATAAGTACCTATGAAGTATTTATTTCTCTAAATTGGACATAGAAACAGGGTGGAGAACAAACCCGGGGAACCCAGAGCCTGTTCTAGATTTATCCTGTATTTAAGGTCTCAAGAAACCCTCAGCGTTGCTTATACCTATATGTATGCGTGTGTGTATGTATGTGTTTGTGTGATTATAATAATAGTACTTTAAAAGTTTATTATAACACACACTAAATACTTGAAATATTTTACCTACGCAATAACTTTAATTACCTACTAGTAAGAGTACAGAGTACTGTATTTTTATAATTATATTGTCGTAACCGTTTTGTGATTTTCGTCTTTACTTTCAAGTTTAGTGTTGGCGTCGATATTTATATTTTTAGTAATCTTGTTGTATAAAATCGGACCTATAAATAAGTAAAATCCTCGAGCAAACTTTGTTGTTACTGCTCTCACGGGCGAACATTTATATTTCTGGAAGCCATGATTATTATCAGGTCAAATTTAAATTATTAAGAGTTGTCTAACTGTTAAAATATTGTAGGTAGGTTTGGTATAATTCAAATGTTGAATGAGAATCTATACGGTAGGAAGTATGCAATTTTCTGTGAAAATGTGTGAAAAGTAAGTTTTGCCATCTAATTTTCACAAGCTTTTACTTGTCGCTTTATTTACGCGGAATTAAATAAAAGGTGAATATGGATTCTTCCAGAAAGGGATGAAAACGGGTGCGGGATCGTTTAGTATATATGTGCGGGACCACCGGCATATCAGCTTGGTCCTTGTGACTCGATCCAAAATCGCGCTGTGAGAATTGTCGATGATACCATGCTCACAAGTGGTATTGAGTCGCTGAGTCTGACTGTTCTCACAACGGTGTCTGTTCTCAAGAACTATTTAACATTATGCCTCCAGCTACATTCTATAATCACACCGCTTGCCACCGACAGGGAGTTCGTCCTCACACCTTGGAGCCAAATTGGTCGCGTGTGCGGTTCCAAAAAAACTTTCTCCCACGCACACAAAGGTTGTGTAATGAACTACCTGGAGAGTTTCACTGGAGAGTGCAACATGGAGTTCTTCAAAAAACGGATGAAAAGGTTTTCACGGGGTCAGCAGCGCGTGAGTTATACCCCTGGTATTGCAAACTACTCTAGGCTGCGGTGACTGCTTACCATCAGGCAGGGCGTTAGCTTGTTTGCCACCTTAATGGTATAAAAAATCATTCCTAAACCAATCAATCGAACACCTTGCCTGCTAGTGTGTTCCCTGATCAATATTATCTAGATGCCTTCAACGCTAGAGTGAATAGGCTGTGCCTAGACAGGCATGCTCCATCATCGGCCGCATCATCACTTACCACCAGGTGAGATGGCAGTCAAATGCCTGGCTAGTCTAACTATAAAAAAAGTTAATAGTTTATGTCTTTCTTTCATCTCTAATTTATAATACAAGTAAATAGTACGGAATTAGAGGCTTTATTATACATAATAACATAATGGTGGAGGTTTCAAGATGAATGGGTTCAAACTCGGCCTTTTGAAGTTTGCTGGAGCAACATACTGAACGCAAACTTTACTTAAGAACAAAGTACTCGTACTAAACTCCTAAGAATAGATGATTAAATTAGTTTTACAATATCAGTTTAAACCACTAAATTGAGTCGATCAGATGAGCAGCTGCTAAATAACCAAATCTTGACGTAGAACATATTTCTAAGAACTCTTGTATTATTACATCAGTTTCAAAACTGGTATTTGGTATTCCGCACAAATGCAAAACGAAATCTACAAACTAGAATCACTTACCCACACATTTTATGCGAGAAACTCGGCTGCTTCAAAACATATTCCGATAAAGGAATTCATATGGAGAATCTGTTGCATTTTTCCGATTCAAACAAAGATCCGGAAAGTTTCCGCAGCAGCCCTAGTCGAAGCTTCTGTAGCGCTCCCATCTCGCCTAATGGCGCTCGATCTATTTTGCCAATTGTAAGATATGGCCCTGACAAAACAAGATGGGAAATTTTTTAATGGCAACATAAAATGCGACGTTATAAATTCGTTGTTCTCGCGAGAAAAATTGTTTTATAATGAACCTCATAATGTAATACGGAGGCGTTCTTTTAATATGATTAAGCCATTACATCAGAGTCGAGTGGAAGATTACTTCGCAAGGATTTACTGCGGAAGATTATTACTTTGTTTTTGCCTCGTCGAATTTCGTAAATATCTCACTTTGCTTAGCTGGGTCGATAACTAAATTAAGCGCCGCAAGCGAATTTCCATTATTTTTGTACGGGCTTTGCAATTTAAAACGCCGTAGGAAATTAATTGAAATTGCATTTTTATTTGGAGGACAATAATAATGGATAATATAGATTCTGGAATAAGATAATTTGTGTGTTAAGAAAAAAAGTACAAATTGGTCGTCAAGAGTGTGGAGAAGTACTAATCACGATTTGACTAGTGTTAATAATGACGTGTGGTCAAAAGCAAATTACTTCAATATTAATTAATTATTTCAATATATTCATTGCTTAGCTTAGAAAACCCCAACGAAAATACAAAGTTTCTGGTACACAAAACGTCTTCCAT
The DNA here is from genome assembly GCA_907269095.1 of Blastobasis adustella. Lineage (NCBI taxonomy): Eukaryota > Metazoa > Arthropoda > Insecta > Lepidoptera > Blastobasidae > Blastobasis > Blastobasis adustella. The sequence goes on along the minus strand of OU026116.1, from coordinate 1,372,743 downwards.
CGCTTTAAAACGTCGCACAATCTAATCGAGCCAAGCAGCTGGGCCAGGCTCTCCACTCCAGAAGCGCTTTGAGCCTACATTTCGGCCGATCCATTATTAATCGGGGTCCAGACCACAGCTACATAATTACAGGGCCTTAATGCCCTTCCCGTGCTGCCACCATCACTGGTCTATTCCTCACGTATACTATGAAGCTGATACAATTAGTCCCAACGGCATCCGATCTCGCATAATTACAAGTCATTTGCGTTTGAGCTCCGATACTCGATGGTGTGGAGTTTATAGCTTTGTTCCTCGATTCGAGATTTAACAGTTTGCCGGCCTTAGATTTCATGACGTGGATTGTATTATTGCATATGCTTCGAAACCAGATAAGTGCGGATTGTAGAGGTTAAGCTTTGTTGAAATTGTTCAATACAGTGGCAATCTGTTATCATTTTCTCATTTAAGACTTATGGGTATTCTTTTAATGGTACAGTGCCGATTTGAGCTAACGGGTTCTAGAAATTGGTTCTCATTCGCACGTCCTACTGACTACCATATGATTGGTATTGTTGGATTCCTAGTGATGTCCAGAACATCGGACATATTCGTCGTTACAGTGGTAAAGAGGTGGAGCGGTGAGCTAAGGACAATCAAAGATGGCGGATAGGTAATTTCTTTTTCACGTTAAAATTCGATAGATACTGCACCGATTTAAAATATTTAAATGTTTTTAAAGGTGACAATTTATCGTTATTTATCACCTATAGTTGATGAGTAATCTAATTTAATGATTCTCTGATCTAATTCGAAGGATTATGTAATAACTACTGTTTTTGAAATATTTAAGCTGGTAGATATCGCCCTCAAATCGATTTGCACAAGCTGGGCGGCGCCAGCCATCCATCATCGGTTCGCAAATTGTGCGGCTTAAAGTTCAAAAACTTGCGAAATATCTTTTCATCCACAGTATGTAAGTCTAAACCTTTGACCAGTTATTGAGCAGTATGACACGTTGTGCCTTATCGCCTTCATTTTAAAGTTCAAAGCTACTTAGCTTTACTACGGGAAATACGTTCAGAAATCACAATATCCGCAGCAAACAAGGTCAATAATGATAACACAATTACTAAACATAATTAAAAGAGAGCTACCAGCTCTACAATGCTAACTAACCAGCTTTTGAGACCGGAAATTTTTGTAACGAACAAACGATTAGTAATACCAATGAAAGAACCAACTCCTTTTAATCTTAAATCGTGAAACAAGGAAGTGGAGTCATTCAAGCGTTCCCTTTTAGAAGGCATCAAGGCAAACGTCGAGAAAAAACAATTAGAGGAAACTTTTCCTTCCGACCGAGTTGAGATAGCGCGGACAAAATGTGGAGCGACGCGCTGCCGGCCGGCGCGAGGGCCGAGCAATCTTCTCAATTTGCTCGGTTTATTTTGTCTTGAAACAACGAAAAGCGGTATCTTAGGAAAATTCTTTTAGGGGGAAATGGCGATTTTGTTTTTAAAGACTTTTACGAGAGTAGGTGATTTTAAATTTAACATCTTCTTTGTTTACTTTTTGATGGCCATCGTTGAGGTAATATGGAAGTTTGTAATTTTGAAATACAGAAAATTACTTAAGTACATCCATACATATTGCTCATGCCATTTTTCCACAGGTGGGGTAGGCAGAGCCTATGGACCGCCACTTTGCTTTGTCCTGACACAACTCCCTAGCTTGCCTTACTTAAGCACGTACCAAATAATCAGCTAAAGCTAAATCTAGATAATCAAGTAGAAATTAAACCAACACTTAATTTGGGCTCGCAACTCACAAGTTCAAAACAAAATTATCCATCCGAGTATCTCGCCCATAGTAACTCGAGGCAAGAGATAATGGCCTCCGATCAGAGGCCGTGAATTCTCAGAATCTGCAACAATCTTCAGAGGTCGTAATTTGTTGTTAGGTCAGAGTGCATCAAGTGAATAGGATGCGCTGCAGGCTATAAGTTTGAATCTCCGCCCCAGCCGACTAGCTTCACAGTAAATCATTAACAGCATGATATACGATCCGAGCCGAGCAAGATTCAATTGAAATGATTAGTGCAGCACCACATCCTATTAAAGTGCAAGTAGTCTTGCAGCGGGCGGCCTCTTCACTTTATTTTCCGCCCCTCGATCCACTATTTCTATTTGCCGTTTTCCTTGATGGTGTTCTAGAGACTTTTAGATTCTTTTGCCAATTGCCTTGTGCTATTTGTTTAGCTACTAAAGCTAGGCGAGGGTGCCTGGATGGATGCCCTTTCGCTATTTCTACCGATAAACAACAAAGTTATGTTTCGGAGGGATAAGGTTTCGGCACGATAACAGGCAATTACTATTATCTTATTTATTTATTTAACAGTTTATTGTGCACAAAAACAAGTATACAATATTGACATAAAGAAAACCACACAACAGGTACAGCCCTCAAAGTGACAACACACATGCGTTATGTATTTTTTTTAATATTCTGTGCAGTGACCAACGAGCATACAGCAAACCCGCTGGTAAGCGGTGACTGTCGCCCGCAATATCTACCAATACTTGTTGAATAACTCAAAGAAATCGGATTTGTTTATACGGCACTTTGTCGAACCAATTTTCTGGATATTAAAGAACTATTTACACAGCTATCTCTAATAATTTTGACGTCAATGTGCCGATTGTGCTCTCACGGGCGAGGGACAGGAGTTCACTATACGTAACCATTATCCAGGATTTGAAAGATCAGGCAATTACAATTTAGCTAATGCCATCTATGCGACCCTGTTACCTGGAACCTAACCAGTTTCGATCACGCTTACATGGCTTATTAGTTTCTACTAATATTGGAATAATAATTTTCACAATTTTCAGCAGTATAAATTCCAAGTGTAATAGTGCAGTTTAGAGATAAACAAACACCCTGTTACAAAGACACACACGTTGCGCGCGCGACGATGGTTTCCAGACTAGCCGGCCCGTGGCTAGCCGGAAGCTCATGGTTTTGTTTGGGGTTTACACAAGCTGGGGACTGCTAGTTGTACCTATTGCCTGTCCTCCTTTCTGTCTAATATAGCCGTTTATCAGGAATTAATCCAGCGATTTAGAATAATCTGCGCGATAAAACATAGCACATTCTGATAGGCAGTGGACGTATGAAAATGAATACATTCTCGCGAAATATCGACGAGAGTCTGCTGTGAATGAAGAGCTATTTTAGAAAGAGCTTTAATACGATCTTTCAACGCTTCGGAGGCGAAAATTTAGATCAGACTATTTCGCAAGTCTTCTGTATGTTTAGTTAGTTGGCAAACTTCGTGAAACACTTTAAAGTCGCTTGCATAATTTAACAGTAGACTGTTATGGGCTTTCATTGGTGAATAATTTAGGTGCAAGTTTTACTGGTGCGTTTAAATTTTGAATTTTAAGAGAGTTTTGTACCGGAGATTGTATGTGGATTGTATTGGACTACGTATTTATTTGTTTATCCAAGTTGCCGCTTAGAGATGACCTACACTGATAATCATAGCTTCAAATCTGTTTTCACTACTGCTGAAGTATCTGCTTCCTTATTATGTAATTATTCTGGTAGTTATGAGTTTATTAAATGTGTTATTGGGTCAAATTAAGATACGTCTTTGTTTATCTCTAACAGGTTTAGAGAATAATCCCCATCCCCACGCATTCCCACCAGAACAGCTCCTGTAGAGGCTGTGAATATTGGCCAGTTATACAGGTTTAAATCCCTAAGACAGTGAAGACAGCGTCGGTAGCCAGATGGCTGACTAGTCGAACTCGTAAGCGAGAAGTACCGGGTTCGACGTTAGTGCCGCTATGTACCAATGGCTTTTCTAAGTTAGTACGTATGTATGTTAAAACACTAACCGATAATCTTACGGTTAGGAAAACATCATGAGGAAACCTGCGCATTTAGGAGATTGAATGTGTAACCATGATCCAATCCGGTCAGATTTCCCTGATAGCAGGGTCATGGAGGTCAGATGGCAGTTGCTCTACTGGAATTACCTGATCTGCCAAATCCTGGATCATGGTCAAGGACCCCGGGCCCTCACGCGCGGAAGCACAACCTGGACATTAACGCCATTTAACAATATTTTTTTTTTATTATAATTCCGCGTACCTTCGTTAACGATATTTCGACGCATTTGCATGCATCATAGTTACGGAACGCTGGATACCTGCGAGCGCCGGGCGCTTGGTTATCGACAAAGTGGGAAGAGGTAAGCTACTCACATTTCACCCTGAAGTGCAGCTCATTGGACACCGTCTCCCCCTCAGCGTTGAGGGCCGAGCAGGCGTACCGTCCGCTGCTGTGCCGCGTCACCTTCTGCAGCACCAGACTCTGGTTGCTGTGGAACACGCGCGCTGTGGCGTTGTGTGCTAGTGGCCGGTCCTGTTGGCGAGAGAAGATAGTTCTTGTAGTTATGGAGATCTTTGTCAAGTGAAAGACCTCGTGCTTAAGGAGTTGTGGTGGTAGAAACAGTGTACCTAGTGACATATTAGACGCAAATAGAGACTTTATTAGCGGTATGGTGACGAATTACTATCATACGGCTTGATCCAGGGGCATGATCAAATACCGTCAAGTGGCATAACGTACTTCCAAAATTCCTCAATACATACAATCAGTTAGGCTTGAACAAGCCTATTTTTATCATGACACTTGATGAAATAGCTTGAAGGTGAGTGGCCACTATAACTGTAGGCGAAATAAATGACATGACAAAGGTGTTGGCTGCCGAAAGTAAGATACAGTGCCACAAAGTTAAATGACCTGATAGCCAAAACTGGAACTGTGTAAAAATGGCGGCACTTCATTTTAATGCCAATTACATTTGTGGCATTTGTTGAAGACATATTAGCACGTTGTAGTTTATTTTTACCCCCGAAGAGTGGCAGTCCATAGTCTCTGCCTGTGGGCTTTATGTATGTATGTATGTATGTATGTAAGAAAAAAGAGGAGTGTTATAAATTTGACGTGTGCATCTGTGTATCTGTGGAGGAGTGTAACTGTCTGTGGCATCGTAGCTCCTAAACGGAAAAGAGTATATGTAATTTAGGTAATTGGTCGTGGGTAATCCGAGATTTTCTGTGGGTCAGATTATTTTGTACTATTAAATGCGAAGGAATTTGGGACAAATAACTTTTGCATGAGCAGGATAAAATGACCGAAGCAGGAAATACGCCACTCCAGTTTGAAACAGAAAAGAATATCCAAAAATACAACAGACCCTCGGGTCTAATTTAGTAACCTTCAAATAAAGAGCAAGCCTTGATGAAAGGCATCCTTATACCTAATTGTCTTACGAAATAGACGCCCTTTGCTCATTGCAACACAATCTTAACAGAAACTTGATTTCGAGGTGGATATCATCATCTCCCGCCATCTTCAAAGGTTTAACTTGACATTGATGTGTCATTGTGCTCTCATAATGAGAGTCCCGTAATACCGGTCCAAAATTTGCATTAAAACATGGCACGTGCAATAAAACCTTATAACGTCTTTATAGGGGGACAATTACTACATTTTATACACAAAGAGGGTGCCATTAAAGTGCCTCCCTAAGGCAGGTTAAAGGTATTCTAAAGGCATGATTACATCCTCTCTTTCCGGGAAAAAGGGTTCCTATTAGATATGTACACGTGAGTTATCGTTTTCTTAACATTCAATAAAATAAAGAAAAAATAACTTTGTTACTAGAAAAGATATTCCAATTATGAAAAATATGGTTCATTTCATATTTTGTATACCTGATTCTCAAATTAAGAAAAGTCCTGTATCTTGGGAATCAGAATCAAATCATAATAGGGCACAAACATATTAAAAATTCAAGAAACTCAAATAATACATACGCCTTTGACGGCATAATAATATTAATTATAACTGGAATTGGTTATTCCTGCTTCGTAGTTTTAAAATTTGATAGTTTGCGGGGAAAATAATTAAATCATAATATAAAACAGTTGCTTTCCTCTATATGTATATATGTACGCTAAGATCTTTTAACCTACGAAACGGATTTTAATGCGGTTTTCAATAATAGTGAGAGTGATGCGGCCCTTAAAACCTTTTATAGGGCAGAACAGCACGTGATCAATGTCGTGCCGGACCAACTAGAAATCAATTTGAAAATTTAAATAAACCGGAAACTAAATTATATTAAAACAGCGATAATTTAAAACAGTAATTTGAAAATGTCACAACACAAAAACACAAAGACAACAACAGAAACATAATAAATAACTGAACCTTTACGGAGCCCCTATCTAACACCGCTGCGTATTAGACAACCTTTTTAATTTCCCTTCTGAAGCTGTGAAACAACAGAGTCATTGGGGCTAAACAGTATATTTTTTTGTTTGCAACATCCTCATCCTCGGCGACTTCATTAGTGGAAATTAAATTTCGTTGGCACTGTTGAGGGCTTACGTTTTTTTTTTTGTAATTCCTACGACTCGTCCGTAGTCCCAATATCCGCCCGGAGGCTTCGAGACACGAAATTGCGAATCTTGTCATGCTCCAGCCTTCGTGTATCGGATCGGAATTAATATAGAAAGCCTTTATTAAATTTAGTACTGCCAAGTCTGTTTCGACGCTATTCGATTCAAACCGTATTTTTTTTGATGTACCTTTGAAATCTCTTTGGGAATATGTACGGGGTGTAATGGTTCCAATAACATTGCTATTCGTGACATACTATTATAAGTATAGCTAATTACGCGATTTCTGACACTTGATTGACTTATATTCTTCAAATTTTCAAATTTTCAAACAAATTATTTACAAAGGAGTAGGATAAAATATCTCATGCATTTGAAAGAATTATACATATTTTGAGGTGTTATATTCATGTATTTCAAGAGTTTTGACTAGATAATAGGTACAAAAACCTTTATAGAACGACTATATCCAACTTTTTGTTGCTATGGAGCATTAATGTGTTACAATCAGGTAATATAGGTTTCAAGATTTTCGTGGTTATTCACTACACTTCCATTGCACATGTTATCCTGTTAATTACCACGGTTAGTAATATACTCGTAGAAATATCCAGGTTAAAATTATACTAACCGTGCTAATAAACCCGATAACATATGCGATGAAAATCTAATAAAATATATAAGATAATTAAGTTTTCATATATATTTAGTTTCTTATTTTTGTATGTTGGTCTTTTTTACTAAATTAACACCTGCGAAATTGTGAAATAAATAGAATAAAATTTGGAAATATCAACACAGAACGATGGCGCAGTACATCGCAGGCACCAACATCCTCACATCACCCGAAGGCTTTGCATCGGCGGTGTAAACAAGTACATTTATGAGGCGGTCCGCACCTCATCAATCTTCGAGGGGACACAACAGGTGAGGCTGACGTTTCATTACCAGTTCGCCTTTCGGAATGAGACTCGCTCGACGTTGACGTCCACTACGATTCAGTCGTCCTTTTCTTGACGGTGGCTCTTCAGTCGTATGTAAGACTTGTTCAAGTGGAATTAAAAAAGGTAGGTTAAATGCTTCTACGTATGTTCTCGAGTTTTCTGTATTATAATAATGTATGAAGTACCTAAACAACTTCGAATGATTACCGGAGCAATAACCAGACGCTGTTCTTTTAATAAACACCGTTTCACCATAGGTCTCACGGACATGATCTGTGCAGAGCATGCCGGAGGAAGAGGAGAAAAATGCCCATATCCTGCGGTGGAAGGGCATCGTACAGACTTAGAAATCTTAGACATACCTTTCCAGAGACATTTATGAGGCTTCCGGGCCTACTGCAGCTCCTGGAGGAGTTGGGATGACAGGAACAATAGTGTATCTAAGAATCTATCATCATCATGCAGATTAGGCTCAAGTTCGTCGTTTTTCGGACAACGCCCAGATACATTTATCTACGTTCCGGAAGAAATTCTCTAATGATATTGAGACCTCATCAAAATCCGTTGCATGGTTTGGGAGCAGTTTGAGATATACAGACCGATAGACCAATCCATAAAAATCCTATTACTAACCACATACCACTTCTCGTGCTCTACATCGCCACCTATTTATGGTTTCACCGAGCCCACATACGCCACATTACCTATTTCTCGCAAAAAACGAATCCGTACAAGCTCGGTCAAGCCCTACGACGCCAAAGAAACCGCCCGCTCTCGTCTCAAATCAATTATCAAAGGCAACAGCTTTAGTTGGGGTCAAATTTACTAATTCAAAGGTTCTCATTCGATTCAGGGAGAGCTCGACCGCTGTCGTGGCCGCGTCACGATCAAAGGCTTCCGTGAATTCTATTATACTGCCCGGTGTTTCCGGATGACAGGTGGCCTGGCTCAATTACGGGGTCATTGTGAATTTATTTATCACGTCACTACCTGTTCGAGACGACGATAGAGCGTCGGTAGCCGGGCGGATGAGTTTCCAACTCGTAAGCCAGAGATTCCGGGTTCGAATCCCGCTCCTGCCATGTACATTAGTTAAATACTAACCGATGCTCTTACGGTGAGGGAAAACATCGTGATGACTGCACATTCAGGCGACTGTATGTGTAGCCATGATCCAATCTGGTCAGGTTCCCCTGGTTGCAGGGTCACGAAGGTCAGATGGTAGTCGCTCCACTGTAATTACCTGATCGCCAAATCTTGGATCATGGTCAAGGCGGACCCCGGGCTCTCGTTCTCGAGAGCACAACCGGGACATTAACGCTAAGATTTTTTTTTTACCTGTTCGAGACGACCCGAGCTCGGATACAATAGTTTGTTAATATCAAAGGGAATGAACACAGTAGTCGGTAGTAATAATGCAAATCATTCACACTGCACATGTTACACAACAACAATAAATAATTATGACCAGTATATTTAGTGTGTATTTGTATTTCCTATGTGTTATGTACATTTGTCCGTGCCTCGCTCAGCAGGTCTCATTGAAAACCGGCACTCCGGTTCACGCCGGAGCATAATGCTGAGTGAGATTTTCACACAAACTCACCACCACAACACATTATCAATAACACTAGACAACAAATCAACGATCAAGAACATATATACATCGGCATTGTGTTGTCTTCCCGTGTATTTTGTTGTAATCATTGTGTTATTTTTATGTCTTTTTTGTTTCCTTGTGTTTCTTTTTTCAATGTTGTGGTGTTGTTATTTGTGTCAATAAATGTTTTATCTTTTTTTGGTTCTTATTTCGGCTTCGTATTCACTTACACTCGTGGGTGTCGTACAAGGCGACTAATGTTTACGAGGCAAAAGATCAAGAGTCTCCGTAGTCTGGAAAATGGGCAGCAGCATTTTCCATTGTTATATTTAATCACTGCGATCTCCAACCCGCCTGCCAAGCGTGGAGATTATGGCAATAACCTCCCCTTTCGTGGGAGAGGCCCTAAGTCCTGCAGTGGACTGTTACGGGTTGTGATGATGATGATGATTCACTTACTCGCGTGCGACAGAAATGCGCATTTCACTTTAAATCCCAGGAGACACAGTGACATTGCATCTGTGGTTATGCAGTTTTGTTGTATCAACCTAAATGCATGAATCGTAAATGTTACGGGCGACATTTACAGCTTACCATTTGATGAGCAGTTTATCACTGCGTAGCATAAAAGAAATATATGCCACCTTTCTTTTCCTAATTAATCTTCATGACCCCCGCAACGTTATCTTGGTAGATATCAGTGAACTGTCACGTTCTATTCAGATTTATCAGCTACAAAGGTATAAATATGTATAAATAAATGCATTAATAACCTTAATCGACAGATAAACCCGTAGGCCTTTGGCATTGTAGGCCTGCTGGAAGAGATTTCTTTTTAGAGATAAGCAGTGCCTGCTGTGTCTTAAACTTTTGTTACATAACGTGTATATTTTGTCTTGTGAACAATAAACTGTTAAAAAAAAAAATAATAGTAATAAAAAAGTTTCAGCAAACCCCTTATCAAGTTTAATAATTTTTTTTCAAAGATCTGGACTCGCATTAAAATCGTCCATCCGTTCGGTAGCTACGATGGCACAGACACATATAAACATATACAGGTATAAACGTCACTCTTATAATGCCCCTCTTTTTTCGCGGAGGTCAAAAGAACCTATCACACGTGTCAATAGCCTCACTCCAGAATTCGCGTCACTTAAACATCCCCAAAAGAAATGAACAAACGATAGAATAAAACTACTGACCTCAGAAAATCGCGGGGAATGGCCCGCACAATGAGGCGTCATTAATAACTTGCCTCCTATTTGTCAAGTTCGCCAATTGAATGGAATAATTAAGGCAGGGGCCTTGGCTCCCTAAGGGGATAAATTCTGTTACCTGTCCTGTGGTAAGCAATTAGCTATTCCGCGTGTAAATGGTGACTAGGCTAATGTAACTAGATTCAGGCAAGGGGAATGGAGTAATGCGGCTGGACAATGGACTAGAAACTAGGATTTATCAGGTCACGGCGCCTTTGTTTAGAAGATGCTGCTGTAATGTGTGTCTGTAGGAATGGTACTTAGTGCATTTTACTTTATTAATTAACCCCCGACGAAATATCTGTGTATCTGAGGCTTTGTGTATGTCTGTGACATCGTAGCTCCAGAACAGATAGACGTATTTTGATGCGGGTTTTTCTTTTCGAAATACAGTCTTATCGAGTGGCTTAAACTAATGCGGTTTGAATGTTTTCTAATATTAGTTTGCAATACAAGGTAGGATGGTATACTGCAAGATACTGCGTATTAAGATTTCGTATTATTTCACACAGTGACAACGCAGCGGGGCAGCGATTCTCGCGCTGTGACATCTCAAATTCGACATTTTCTCTAGCCAAAGTATTAAAATGTTACTGATTTTGATCTTCGATAACATACGACTGTCGAAAATAGTTGATAAAATATTTTTTGGTTGCAGTAGACATTACAATGTCATTATTAATGGAGATATGTAGCTAGAAAAAAAGTCGAATTCGCGATATCACAGAGCGAGAATTAGGCCCCTGTGGTTCTGCATTTTTATTGCCTGCAACCTAAACGCATAAATCGTAGATGTTATGTGCAACAGTTGCCGCTTACCATCATGTGGGCTGTTTGTCGCTGCGTAGCATAAAAATCTTATAACTTTATAAGGTTTAAGTAGGTTCATAAACATATAGGTAACTTATTTCTTTCTTTTTCAAAAGAAAGATAACACGGCTAATGAAGACTGGTTCCAAACTACGCAGTACTAACAAAGTAATATGAATAATTATGAGTATGTTAGATTAGGTTGCTTTGCTTGTTTTAGATCCTGGGTTGAACGCGTGAATGGTTTAATAGATTCGTAACTTTATGCTAACGAATGTGTATCTAAACTTCGTGACCCGAATCAACATGGAATAAATTGAAGACCTTGCTGACTTAGAAATAGTGGCTTATTTTGTTTGGCTTACAATTTGGATGGTTTAAGTCTACTTTGATATGAAACTCAACATAAAATTCTTAGGAAATTTCAAGACTTAAAGTTACAATTATTGTTTTCAAATATCGTGATCTACGTTAATTATTGCAACTTTAAAGTAACCTACATCAATCACTTTAAAGTCTACAGTTGTACCTACGTAGTAGTCTACAGTATTTTTTGTCTAAGTGGTTTACAGTATTTTTTGATAAGTCCGTGTATTCCGTCTACTAAGCTATTTATACAAATATCTACGCTAGAGAATGTCTTACACATACGCCCTGGAACAGTGATCAACTAATTTACATAACTCAGAAGGAGTCATAGGTACATGGCGACAGTGGGATTCGAACCCAGGACCACTCGCTTACGAGTCGGACCCCTTAACCATTACGAAACCGATGCTCCTATCTTAATTCCGTTTAGGAATTTGGAAATATTTAAGTATAATTGTAGACTTTGGGGGAAAGAAGCTAATACAAAATACATATTCACGCTTCATCCTTATATTGTGGATCTTTCAGCTATCCACACGAGCCGTTTTAGTTCAACCTTTATAATGCGTACGGCTAAGGAATGGAACGCGTTGCCTGCGAGTGTGTTTCCTGACCATTATAATCTGGACGCCTTCAAGGCTAGGCTGTTCCTAGACAGGCATGCTCCATCTTCGGCGGCACCGTCATTTACTACTGCACCGATTAAAATGGCAGTAAATGCCTGGCCAGTCTAATTAAAAAAAAACATTTTCAAATGGCTCCTTCCATACGAAACGAAAGCGTATTTAATTACAAAGACAAATGGTTACAATAAACACATGCTCTCCCAATCGTTTTCCATATTGGACAAACATAATGATATCACTTCCGAAGATTGAAGAGCTAAAGGTGCCTTAAATGTGGGATACGATTGCTTCTCATTTGCGCAAAATGTTTTATACGTCCAAACGCTTTCTCGTTAAAAAAGGCCCATGGCCCCATCCCACGCTAATTGTTCGGCCTATCGCGACCCTTTGCCCCCTCCCCCCTTCCCCCTGTTTTTAATGAGGCCCCTCTAGGACCCGGCAAAGTTTAGTCTCTTCTGCATCAAAAATTCCGTATTTGTATCGTTTCAATTGTACCCTTTATGTCGATGTTTGTTTCTTTTAGCGAATGATTCTAACCTTTATAAGGCGTGCGGCTAAGGAATGGAACGTGTTGCCTGCGTATATTCCTTGATCATAGTAATCTAGGCGTCATTAAGGCTAGAGTGAAAAGGCTGTTCCTAGACAGGCATGCTCCATCATCGGCCGCATCGTCACTTACCAGGAGGTGAGATGGCTGTCAAATGTCTGGCTAGTCTTACTACAAAAAAATTACTTTTACGTTATCATAGTTTTTACCTGCGTCAAAAGGGGGTTATGTATTTACGAGCGTATGTATGTATATTTCTTTGATAGCACTAACGGCTCGATGGATTTTAACACATGAGATGTTGTTAGATTCGTCTCGGTTACGCGAGTGACACAGGTACATTTAAATTCAAAATTCACAATGGCGGATGTTAGGTGCCATATTGTGACTTTCGAAAATCGTTTCCCTCTAAAACCAATCGAGAAGGATATCAAAATAAAATTATACAAAAATCAATTACAAAAATATTTAAAATATCTTTTTGTCTTTTAAATTTTTAAATAGAAGTTACTTAAGGGGTTTTTAGTTTTTGCACTACTTACTTGTCCAATTACCCCTTGTTAGCTCAAGAGGCTCGACAAATTCCTTAGCTATTAATCTTTTAATTATAACAGAGTCAAGCAATCGACTCCAGCGAAAACGTCGCCGTTAATGGCTGTAATTTTTTACAATTATCCCAAGTCACAGTCTCATAACGAAATGATTGATTCCACTTTGTTGCGAAGCGCTTCATGGGAAAACATTAATCACTCTGACGTAAATACGATTACCTAAGCTCAGGAATAATTACATGTATGTACTTTAATGGTGGACTTTATAAATTGTTCGTCGTTCGATATTATTATGGAGTGTGCGGATCGAGGGCGAAACGATTTGTCGACAGGAAAACAGGTCATATCATCACGTATGTGTAAGCATCACCGTCTTCGTCTTCGAAACGTTTTCAAAATCACACTGATACTAAGTCTGAAAACTTAACCGTAGCGAAAAGGTCTATACCGTCTTACCTTAATAACTGCAAAACTATTAGTCTTAGAAACATGGATCTAGTGTCATTGTTTAGCGTATAAAGTCTGCTGACTCTTTTAACTACCACTGCCGAATACCACACAGCGACACTGGACAGAAATGGACCTCGCTGAATTTATTTATATTCAAATAGGCATCGTCGAAACTAGGCACTGAAATAATCCATTGAAATCTGTCAATCCAATTGAGAGCTAAAACGGCAAAGGCAATCAGACCCAGTCTCCCCACCTTTCAGGTCGGGAGTAAAAAATAAATACAAACGCACTAAAAAATAAACGTAGGTACAGCTCAAACGGACCCAAGTAACGCACAAAATAATCCCTTTGATCCGTCTCAAGTTGTGTAAAGGAAATCGAATATCACAATTCTTGGCGGCCCTTTCCCGAATAGTGCACCGAAACTTGCTCCAAGAGAGAAACACGAAAAATTTGTGGAGAAAAATAAAACAAATAACTACACGATAAACCTTCGGCATCAAAGGTCGGATTCTGGCGCCTCGGAACATTGGAAATGGTCGGGAATCTCGATCGCGGAATCAATCCCGCATGAAAGGTGTACGAGTGATTCAATCAGTGCTGTCCATTATGAGAGGAGTTTCATCCGAGCACAATCTCGGGTGATCAGAGCCCGGGAGGACCTTGGACGCCCCCTCCCCTTACCCCGGCCCCGGGAAATAGCTGCCATTAACGAATAAAGAGAGAATTTTCCACCTGATAACACTGTTTGCTTATGTTTCTCGTGAGAGGGTATTCGAGTCGTCGTTTATTGGATTCGATGCGAGTTCTTTTGTGAAGGCGAAACAATGGATCGCGTTTTGAGGGGATCGTTATTTTTAGTAGTTCCCTGGGTCGGGCCGGGTATTACCTAATAGCCAATGTCGAAGCTCTACACGTGCCTTGGATCAATAGTTGTACACTAGGACTACGTTCTGGACACATTTCATTAAATTAATTTGGTCAAATGATGGGTGAATCATGGGATGCGGAAAGTACAGGACCGGTCTTTGTGGAGATCTCTGTGGGAGGCCTATGCCCAGCAGTGCGCGTCTTCTGGCTGATATAATGATGATGATAGGTGTAGAATCATCGCTGTCGACCCGAGTGGTTCAGTTGGTTAGCAATCCGGTCGTGCTACGCCAGGTTCGATTCCTGGGCGGGCAGAAATTGAAATGCTGAATTTTTATTTCTGTTACGGGTATATGTATAATAAGTGTGTTTAAAAAAATATATAAGTAGTTTATCAGTTGTCTGAGCCATAACACAAGCTTTGCTTACTTTAGGGCTAGATGGAACGCCATTACACAATCACACAACGGTGTGAATTGACGAAACATATTTATTTATTTTATCGCCAAATTGTAAAGAGAAATTGTTGAGGACTTTTATCATATCTTGATGGAATGTGTGAATCATAATTTTAGAAGCCAACTGAATGCTATTATCAAATGTAAATACGATATTGGGTGGTGTTACAGCAACCTGGCATTATCTAAATCGGAATCTGCCAGAGCTCTGTATAGTCTTGATAACTTGGGGATAGTAAATAGAATGTAAGGAGTTACTATTGTAGAAAATACGGAGTGACATTGTCAATTGGGGATTTTCAAACAGCTGCTTTAAAAAGTAAAAAGTACTAGTTCAGCCATGCCTCATTAGGTGGCGCTGCTTAGACAAAATTCTGAGGTATTGAATTTCGTAACCAAAGTTACTCGGAAAGGTGTTTCGTGAAAGCATCCTTAGCTTTAGTATTTTTTCTGAGGAAAGTCTTTTTTTTCTAAACTTGTATTTTCAGATATACGTATACATAACATATACACATAGCTATGTCCTCATGCAGTAAACTACGCCATTTAATGACACCGCTTTACTCCATTTACAAGCGGAACTCCAGTAAGACCGGAATCCACTGCGACACTTTCAACTGCAATTACGAGACCAATTATAACTATTCCAATTTGAATGAAATGCGGCAGAAGTTCGGAACCTAGTAGATCTCAACCGATAGGGATAACCCTCTAAATGTCTCTAAAGGCATTAGGCTACCGGAGATGGATTTAGCCAGTATTGTACGGGTTAGAGATGCACAGACAGAGCAGATATATCTTAATGTTTTGTTGCAAAATGATAAAAAACTAATTCAAATATTTCCCAAACTTCTGAACCAATTTTAATGACATAAATATGATTAAATAAATTTGCTTGGTCAAATTCACACAGCGCCATTTAGCCCTAAAGTAAGCAAAGCTTGTGTTATGGGTGTAGTGTATTTGATAAACTACTTATTATACTTTTTTTAAATACATACTTGTTTTATATACTACACCCAGACCCGTAACAGAAATTAAAATTCTTCATTTCAATTTCTGCTCGGCCGGAAATCGAAGCCGGGACCTCTGCGTGACAGACCAGCATTTAAACCAACTGAACCATTCAGTCGTCAAAACATAAAGCTAATTATCAACCATCTCGATTGAACTGGCTTCTTTAAATCTAGATAAAATTAATGAAACTGTGTCGAAACAGCTTCATCGTATCATCGTAATCATGATACATTTGCATCGGTTGTTATAAATCAAAATTATGATTTATGAATAGAGCAGTTATGCGGTTCCAATATAGAAGAACTCTTCAGACTTCACTATTCCTAGTATCTACCGGTAATACGTAAAACAACCTTAAAAATAATAATAATCATCTTGGCGTTAATGTCCCGGTTGTGCTCTCGAGAACGAGGGCCCGGGGTCCGCCTT
This sequence comes from Blastobasis adustella, assembly GCA_907269095.1. Classification (NCBI taxonomy): domain Eukaryota; kingdom Metazoa; phylum Arthropoda; class Insecta; order Lepidoptera; family Blastobasidae; genus Blastobasis; species Blastobasis adustella. The sequence goes on along the minus strand of OU026116.1, from coordinate 1,356,355 downwards.
GACCATGATCCAGGATTTGGCAGGTCAGGTAATTACAGTGGAGCGACTGCCATCTGACCTCCATAACCCTGCTACCAGGGGAACCTGACCAGATTGGATCATGGTTACACATCCAGTCGCCTGAATGTGCAGGTTTCATCACGATGTTTTCCCTCACCGTAAGAGCATCGGTTAGTATTTAACTAATGTACATAACTCAGAAAACAGTCATTGGTACATGGCCGGAGCGGGATTCGAACCCGGGACCTCTGGCTTACGAGTCGGATACGTCACCGCTCGGCCACCGACGCTCTACGTAAAACAACCTTATTGATGATAAATCCTACAACCAGTAAGAAGCGTCATACTATATTAGTATTATTGAAGCCAGGATTAATAATTGATAAGGATTTTGGTTAATGCATGAAACAAATCAGTGCTCCTTCAGATACGTGCATATAATTATTTTCCATCGAATGTGGTAAAGCTTTTATACTGTTATTTATTTCGTGCTATTAACTCCGTAGTCCGAACTAGCACTAGAGCACCGCCAAACAACTTCAATTCCGCTAATCCTTTCAATGCTGCCGTATCTCTTTGTGTTCGGTGCACGAATTTCATCATTTTTGTATTAAATAGCTGCTCGAGACTCCGAGGTCTCGAACTCCTGTCGAGTGTTCAGAAAAGTCCTAGCCTAAAGGAGAAAAGGATTTTGAATAACGATAATTTCAGTGATTTAGTCTAGAAGTGGAACTTAAAATTGCAAATTGCTTAGTTTGATAGAGGATGAAAAAGAACTAAATATAAATCGGATTAAAACAATTAAGCAACAGTAGTAAAAGGTAAAAATAATTTTTACTGCTCTTATATAGCGTTTTACTAAACATTTTTCCAAAAAAAGATTTCGGAATAATACGAAAGCTATTTTTATATCAATATAAGACTTATTTCTAAATCCCAAATCCCTAGCTCCATTGTTGGAGAGGAATTTTATTAAATTTGTGTACAAGAGCCTCAGTTGGAATCCTAAAAAAGCCTTATTAATTTAAGAATCAGATTCCTATCCGGAGCTGCTTTGGTATTCCGCGAAAATACGCCCAGCCCTACATCCGGGGTACTGGACATCAATATTAATTCAATAATCAGAATTAGCCCAGCGAAGGGGATTTCGGTGTTGTATCAATAAAATATGATTCTGCATTAACAAAGCTCGCCGCAGCTGGCCGGTAAACGGCTGGAATAAGTCATCGGCCCACCACGAGCGCTGAGTAATTGCGCAGATTATAATACATATAAATTTCGCCACAAATTTATGACGGCTTAAGATAGCAGATTTATGAGGCGTCTTATTATTTTGACAGCCCGTTCCGGCGGTTATGGGAGCCAAGATGGCGGCGGCCGGATAAAGCGGAGAGGTGCAAAAGCGAATGGAGTGAGTATTATCTCGGCTTCTTACAGTAATATTCATAGCGTTTGCATTGCAGAAATTACCTGATTTCCGAATAGAGGTATTTTTGAGAATTTCCCAAGACTTGGCTTGATTCAAATTGCTTTGTTCTTTAGAACATAAATCAGTTGTTTTTCCAAGCCTATTTACGTAGTAGAGATGTACTGGAAAATTTTAGCCTCTTGCAAAGAGTAATATTTACAATTTCCGAACCATTTATAAGTAGAAGTACTTTCACTAATAAATTGCTTCGTCGTCCCAGAATAATATTAGTTATAATTTTATAGTAGATACTTGTTTAATAAAACTAAGTACGCAGAATTTTGAGTTATTAATACCTGAGACGGGGGAAAATCTCTACTTGACTTTCAGACTGGCTTAAGCTGGTCTGTAAATATTTTTTGGATAGATGTTTGTTTTTCTTTGTTAGTTAAATAACTGATATATTAAATATTGATACTAAAAGAAATGAAGACTAAGGGGGAAGAAAGATCAGAGTCAATAGGAGTAAATTTCCGTTAGAAGCACAAAACTTTCCAATTTCAAATCATAGTAGGCACATATGATATACAGTAAGCAAGAATAACAAAAACTCTTTCGTATTGGTATCATCTGTTTTGGAAATATGTTCCTGCGTTAAATTGAAATGGGAAATTTTCTTGTATTGACTATGATCTTTCTTCCCCATTAGCCTTCAAATTTATGAAATCATTTAAGGCTCTATCTTATACTTATCTTAGAGAAAACCATATTGAAATTCAATACGTTCCCTGCGAAAATAGCGCAAAACCGAATTTTACGCGTCGAAATTCGCGAATTCAGACAATGTATACACCAAAGGCGTCATCAAAACCGCTCCAAAGAAACTAGCCAAAACCGCTGTGCAACTAAAGCTGCCCATTTCACCCAAAACGCAATGGCTCAACGAAATTGGATATGGCAGTAACAAAGCACATCGGCGGCGAAGCGGGGCGCTCAAAAGGCGGTACGTATCCTCCCAAACTGTTTGTCGGGACACTAATTGATGGCAGTAATTCTCGGAGCGAAGACGTGACGAGAGACGGTGCGCTGGAGTTGTGTGTACAGCGGTAATGGTTAAATATGAGTTGAAGGGTTATTTTATAGCTTTATGAGGGTGATGTATTCCTATATCCCTGTATTAGGGCACGTCTGCTTTAGCTTTATTGGGGCAGATATGAGAAAGGAGGAATGAATATGTGTCAGATACTGCTGAATAAAAAAATGATGTGGATAGGATTTTTGACGCCAGTCTTCGATCAAACATTTCAGTTTCTATAGGTTTTAAGACTTTTATGGTTGTTAAATATCAAAGTAAAATTAATACTAACTGTGGTAACAAACCCGATTTCGTTTCTACTCTCCTTAGCAGTGACCTGTTGCGTAGAATAATCTTAAGAATAAGAAAATTTTGAAGGTGATCGAAACTAGATAGCTTATGAGAATTATTTTCTAAAGAAATCACGAAAACAGGAATATGACCCTAATTGACAGCAGTAACTGTATGAGGCGAAGGCGTGACGAAAGATGGTGCGATATATGGTGTTAAGTGTTATTTTACAAGTTTATTAGGGCGTCTTATCTACAAGGCGATATTATATGATACCCTATACTCAAGGGCTGGGTATAACCAGTCGTCTGACATAACTTTATAGGCGTAGAAATAAGTGAGAACGTGGTGAAAGGGTCTACCTTTTATAGTGTAGAATTCTACTAGAAAGGAGTAAGAAGGCTTTAATTGGGTTGATAGCTTAATTTTTGTAATGAATATGTTAAGCTTTTGAAACGAGTTACGTTTATAAATGAATTAATACAACAAAAAAATAGATAAATTTCAATCCGGACGACGACGTCATTTTCTAAAACTTGTTCTTTTTCAAACTTGACACTTCCGTAACTCGTATGCCAATGGCGAAATCAAAATCAAAGTTGATGAAAAAATTAGAATTATAGCATTTAATAATCAGTCTTCATAATCTCTCTTTTATAATATCTTATTGTACGGGAATCATACGTGCGTCGTAGCGAAAAGCTGTGTCCACATAGGATGATCCAGCGATCCGCGATCCAGTGTGGACTGGTGTATAAAATCGGCAAAGAGATCGGCCGCGGCAAGGATCCATGCGCTTGGATCATGCGCGGCACGTCCACAGTCCACACCCACTGGATCGTGCTGGTGTCGCGAGCGATCAGGAGCGCGGCGGATCGTTCAGTGTACACCCGGCTTATGACGTCACAAGTTACGTCAGAAATCTTTGTGTAATAAAGTTAGGATAGCATAAAGCCACAAAGCCCTATTACTGAGCAAATTCCTAATTTAATATTAGGTACCACAAACATAAGGAATGTTCGCCCTGCTAAGGCTTAAGTAACAAGTGATTGAGGCAGTAAAATTTAGCTGAACAACGTTAGTGAGATTATCAATAATTAAATTTGTAACTTTATTCGAGTTCAATGTACCTCTTAGGGTAACAGGTCATTTGAAAATTAATACCGTTACATTACTTTACTTGAAGTTAATTAAATATTCACCAAGTAAACTTATGCCGAAGTGTGGTTAATTAAAATTCTGATAACATTACAAGAATTCCAAAATTTCTGAACTCGAATTTCTGCATATTCGAGTTTAACATGAACTATTTCAATAAACGCAACTTAATCCGTATTAATATAATCACCTTTATATTGCGTTTGGATCAAGTGAACCATGAATTAAACAATTCTAAAGATTAGTTAAATTTCGCTTTCCCATAAACGATATTCGGGTAAAATTGAAGAATAATTCTTATGAATACCTTATTAAGGACATAAGCCAACAAAATAATCCAACCCTTTGATTAATGTTTACTTTAAACGAACATGTCTAGACAACCATCTGTAGTTGTTACTCGTGGTATTGGTACGACTAATATTAAATGTATGGAATAAATAACTTGTGCTTGTTCTACGAAATTATAGTCCTCTTTCATATGAATTGGTTCATTCAGTTATTTCAATTTTTTTAGGAGAATATCATCTACCTTATGGTTTAGTAATAAATTAAGATACTACATGTATATATTTATTTATTTATTTAATACTTTATGCACAAAATAGTACAAAGGTGTATATATGATATATTTTAGTTTATCGCCATTTTGCCCATGTCTCCTCGTGCGCGAGAGCAGAACCGGGACATTAACGCCAAGATGATGATTATTTTATAGTCTACAAAAATTGTTATAAAATATTTATAAAAAATTATAAAAAATATATAAAAAATTACATGACAATTATAGTGTCATGCCAAATCCATATTATTAATAATGTTCGCATAAAAAACCCAGTTGTGCTATCGTGAGCAAGGGCCCCGGTGTCATGATCCAGAATTTGGCAGATCACGTAATTACAGCAGAGCGATTGCCATCTCCCATCTGTGACTCGGTTAACAAGGAAACCTGTTCAGATAGGATCATGGTTACACATTCAGTCGCCTGAATGTGCAGGTTTCATTACGATGTTTACCCTCACCGCAAGAGAATTGGTTAGTGTTAAAAAGTCATTGGTATGTGTCAGCACTACTGTACGGTCACACACGAGTCGGACTCATTAACCATTAGGCTACTGACACTCTCATTTATTTATCTTTGTTTATGCAAAAAGAAACTTAATAACTACGCCGCAAGCTTCAAAATAAAATGGTGTATACTAACAAACAATGTATCTGCTATTTGTGGAGTCAGCATAGAAAATGTAGGTCTTTTACTGTGGTTTCATTCTCTAGAGACGCAAGGTTGCCGGGATCGGCGCAAATGAAACTAGTTTGTTGTCCCGGTGTGCCTCAAGGGAGCACACTGGGGCCGAAAATACTACCTTGAGGTAGAATAAAATATCCTTTATATGGAGATGCGTCAAAGTAGAATGTAGAGGAAATTATTTCGTATATCGTGTTACTTGTTTGCAAGAGAATATTGTGGTGTACTAACGAGGATTAGATGTTGTAAACAAGGAGAAATTAGGTAATTGATCCTGTTAGAATCTAATGTAATAGCATATATAATAGTCAAATTAGATCTGTTTATACAAATAATCAACGCAGACACCAGTAGGTAAGTGATAACCACTTGCCATCGGGTGACCTGCATGCTCATTTTCCTCACTCTATTAGGTTAAATTAAAACAAGAGAAAAAATTAAAAAGACAAGAGAATACGTTATAAAAATATTAAAAATTACATTTCAGTCTGAAAATAATATACTACAAATTATAATGAACCTAAACGTAAATGAGCCTTTAGGATATTATGTTAGGGCCGTCGAAAATTCAGCCTTCCCCATTTTAGAATCTGAAAATCAGACAGTATTTTCTGTTTATTCCTTTTTTATTATCTCATTACGTATTCCTATTAAATAATAACCAGGCCTTAGCGACTGGTTTTATCATTTTTGGTAACTGGTTGCAAAAATCAGTTGCTATGGCAACCGCAGGGCTAAACAGACGGATTAGGTTATGCGCTTATTACATTTGTCTCAATTCAGTCGTCTAAATTCATTAAATATAGTAAATTTTTGTATTACTGAAATCGTGTTACGCGTCGCTCCGCTTTTCAAAAATGTGCTGCGTGAAACAATAATGGACCTTATTTTATGAGCAATACATTCCGCTTTGATATGTTCACAAGCTGTTTGATTCTGAATTTAGACGAATGACATTAGCCAAATGTTGCAAACGAATAAGGAGTTCTCAATGGTTATAACGTACTAGTTTTTTTGCCCGCGACTTCATTCGCGTAAAATTCGGTTACTACGTTTCGGGCTCGGTCCCATGGGAACCACATTGAATTTTAGGAAAAACTGTAGCCTATGTTACTCCCTGATAATGTAGCTTCCGATAGCTGAAAGAATTTTACATATTGGTTATGTAATTATTGAGTTTATTTTGCCATTACAAACAAGGAAAAAGACATAAAATAGCAAGCCCTTGCGGTTTTTATCATCGTGCAGTTCAAAATTATAAAATTTCTATCAAAAATGTTTTATTGTGACTACTACTGTAGCAGTAATAATAAATATATAATTGTAACAATGATAAGCAGACGACGAACCTCCGCGCCCTTTAACCACTTCAGGCGTGTCTGTTATACTTATTGTGCTTGACAAATAGAGGATTCAATTCCGCCCCTTCTTTCTAATCCCAGGATTTCGGGATTGTTAACAGATAATCCTGGGATCCCGGGGTAGACCTGGGATTAAAGTCAGGTAATAAAAAATCAAGAGTACCATACAAAAATCTGCTTTTTATTTCAAACTAGCTCTTTTGCAGCAACTTCGCTTACGTAAAATTCGCGCTTACGTAAAATTCGGTTAATACGTTCCGGCCCCGTTCCCGTGGAGACCACATTGAATTTCGGGATGTTTTGTGTGCCTATGTTACTCGCTGATAAATGATATTGTATCTTTCTGCAGGTGAAATAATTTTTTAAATTGATTAAGTTGTTTTTTGAGTTTATCCACAACTAACAAACAATCAAGACTTTTCTCGTTAAAACATTAGTGTAGAAAAATGGTTTAAAATGCTCGAAATAAGTCAAAAAGTTTCGTTTCATTAGTTTTAATTTTTTTATTGCATGATTGCGAAGACTTAAAAAATGAAGGGCACAGCGGGGTGTCCTGTTCGAATTGGAGCCGTCCGACCAAGGAAGAAACTCTGACTTACGAAATTTTCCTGTTTGAGTAGTTATGTGTTCCTGCCGATGAGTAAGTTTTCCAGTGCTCCATAGGGTGGGGATTTGGGGAACCGTGGCTTTGGCAGTGGAAGAGCATTTGCTTATTTTCTGCCAGAGCAACGTGTTATAGAAGTGGGCAACGCGTTGGTGATACCCCTGGTGTTGCTAATGTCTATACTCGTAGGTAGCCGTGACCACATCTCCAAATTGTTTATCCCAAAAATCCCGGGAAATTTTCAAGACTGGGAAACTGGACTTGACGTTTTGGATTCTCTTTAGATATATATTTTTTATATATATTTAGATAAATAATAGTAAAGCTCAGTCAATGTAAACAATACTAACTAGTATTTGTCATTGTAATGTGTATTTGCCGGTGAAGGCTTTTTGGAAATATGAAATGTTTAGTATATTATGTTTTTCCCAGATAGCTCTCTATCTCATTAGTAGATTTGTTAAGTGCCTTGGACGTGAAAACGTAACAGACAGGGGCCGAGGTCTGCTAGTTTTGTAAAACTTACATACTATTGATATTTAATTGAGACTCTCACGAACTCCGTCACGAATAAGGCAAATTGGGTATTCTGGAGTCGTAGTGGAATCGTAATTAACTCTCAGTTGAATAGATTTTGATGTTGCCAACTAAAATCTACTAAGAGACTGACGTTTTAGTCCACATAGTCCACGTCGAGCTACAATCAGACTAGGGAAGTAGAATGGCAGTTCGATGTAATGTCACTGGAAAACCATATGCCTTAAATTAGTGAAGAATGCCAGAATCGTGTCAAACCAATGTTAGGTCACCACGAGACAGGGAGGAGAGAATAATCGAGGGATATTGGACCGGTATAAAGTTGGAGTACACTGGATCACCGCCACAGTGGTGTGGGATGGATTAAGGACCAAATCTTGGAGGTGAGCATATCGAACCATTTATCATACTTCAGCGCGATTCTGTCTATCTGTCTGGCCATTATTGCGGTCACGTTGTGGTTTTATCAGGCGGTAGGACTCTGTCTGAGGAGTCCGCCTAGTTGAGCACTACGGCCTTATCTATTTCTGCCGCCAAGCAACAATGCTTGCATTGTTGTGTTCTAGTTTGAAGGACAAGATATCCAGCGCAATTGCACGCATGAGGCTTTTCATCTTAGTCCTCACAGTGACAACGAACCTACGGTTCTGCATTTTTGTTGCCTACAACCTTAATGCATGAATGGTAGAGGATATGTGCAACAGTTACCGCTTACTATCAGGTGCTCTGTCTGCTCGTTTATCACTGTTTAGCACAAAAAACCGCACAACCAGTTTTGGACGCATCTCATATTTCCCCCGTACCTAATTAAAATTTACAAATCGTCCAGCAAAAAGCCGAGCACCGAATCCGCAACGCCCATCGCGCTTGCGTGCGTAATTTTTCAAAAACAATCATCGCACACCTCGTTCACATATAAAACAATGACGCGTGTAGTCGCGAGCCGGACAAATGGTGGTGTTTGAAGCGGGAACGTTAAAAATGGACGTGAAATATTGGTGGGGACGAGCGGTGGCGACAGTGACGTGCTGCATCGACCATTGTTGTTCAACTATTGGCTTAATCCTAACTTATTGGCTCGAATGCGGCTCTATGCTTTTGCGAGTTTATTTGTAGCCGCATTTGTTCAGATTATGGATTGAGCAATGATTCTGTGAAAGCGTTTTGCAAGTTTTATATCCAATTTCATAAATAACTTACTAAATTTCAATATTTTTGTAGCAAATTTGTTACCTAGTCATGTGGTGATCATCTTGGCGTTAATTTCCCGGTTGTGCTCTCGGGCACGAGGGCCCAAGGTCTACCTTGACCAAGATCCCGGATTTGGCAGATCAGGTAATTACAGTGGAGCGACCGCCATTTGGCCTTCGTAACCCTGTGGACCTGACCCGATTGGAGCATGGTTACGCCTTCAGTCGCCTGAAAACCTGCACGGTTTCATCAAGGTGTTTTCCCTCACTGTAAGAACATCGGTTAGTATTCGACTAATGTACATAATTAAAAAAAGAGTCATTGGTACATGGCGGCCGTAGGATTCGAATTCGGTACCTCTCGCATTGCGAGTCGGATATTATTACCACGAGACCACCTATGCTCGAGCTATGTAATGGGAAAAATGTCCCTTCCGTAGCTTACCAAATGGGAATACCTAAAAATATTGAAGGGAACGGGCAAAAAAGTTTCGTAATCGTTGCCGTAACGATTTTAAATAAAGTTGTACCATTGTGTAAGATAGGAATATGCATTTATGTATGTAGTTGAAATAACAAACTTACACTGCATCATCTTTCCGTCACGTAGAAAACAAATAATACAAAGTCGCTTCCCGCCATCTGTCCCATTGTATCTATGTTCTCGTATGTATCTACGAGTATCGCTTTGATCTTTAAAACTGCGTAATTAATTTTAATGCGGTTTACAACAATAGATAGAGTGATTCAAGAGGAAAGTTTATAAGCAAGAAAAAAAGGGTAGGTAGGGCTAAAGTAGGTGTACGCGAACAAAGTCGCGCCGGGTCCACTAGTGTATTTATAAGATTGTTAACGTTGGTTGATATCACATTATACGTTGGACTGCAGCCGAATCTCTTTCATTCAATACGCCTAAGCCACATACGTTGCAATTTGTGAAGATATTGAACTAAACAAAAATCAATATATTCCATTTTCAAATATGCAGACGCAAGGCAGTCAAATCAAATGACGCAAGTTGCTACTTATTGTATTTTAATAAAAGATTCGCTACAAATAAGAAAAGTGCATGTATTCAAGAAAAATATGGTCTGCGGCAGTCGTTTAGTGAAATATTAGGATGCACAGATCCCGCCTTTGTCTTGTAATAAAGAGAATGTCTCAGTTGAGTGTAGCTTATAACCCTGGGGGTATATTTGCCGAGTCGGATCATATCTGCCTCTACAGATGCTGGGGTTGGATTCCTAATCCAAATTAATATTATTAGTGCGAAAGTGCCTTTGTCTGTCTGCCTACGTGGACCTCAAGTCTGCTAATTACCAAATGGCTCCATTGGAGACTTTCTGGTTAGTGCTTGTATCTTTAACCCACGCGTAACAGGGTAACCCTTTCCCACTTACCGCAGGAGTAGGGCGATATGCCTGAGATTTTTTGTGTTTATTTTTGAATGTTTTGGCTTTTACGTGCCGCGACTACCACCCGACCCGCATAATTCCATAATTCTCGCCTAGTAGTCGATCACCAATACTGCATACTAAAAACCACACAAACATACCACAACGAATAGCGTCAATAGAAAACCCGGCCTCAGTCCCCATCGCCATCATGGCGTCACCTCACTGCTTCTAATTGACATATCTGGCGCGCAAAGCTGTTTCACGTGGCTTGTTTTAATGACACGTAATGGGCCGGCGGTCATCTCACAAGAGGGTCAGTTAAAAGCTTTCCGGCGACAATGTTGTCCCGGCCGGGGATGTTGGGGCAAATAGGGCGCGGCCATTTTTCGTTATTAATGTCAAACATTAAACTCGTGGAAAGGATCGCACGGGTACCTGCGCCCGCAATTTGGGCTCGTGCTCGGGATTGGTCGTTAAATTTTGTATGGTCGATTTCTAATTAGGCGGAGTTAATCGGGTAGTTTATTGGGCGTTTATAAGTAATATGTACGGTATATATTTAGAACTATAATCCTTCCACTCTTTAAACTGTGGCATATTAAAGCATGTCTTCGGTCGCGTATTCAATTATAAGCATCATCAGGCTACCTAATAAAATATACAAAAGTATGATTATACTAAAAATATAGATAATAATCGGCTTAATCATAAACAAACCGCAACGGTTCACAGTTGGATTTGAGTCTTGTCCACATTAGTGGAAAGATTATTATAAATTTATTATAATAAAATTTCCAATCGCAAAGTATTAAAAGTACACACCAAACACACTTGCCTGGATTAATGGTCGGCTGACTAATATATATCTGCAAGGAAAACAAATTCCCCGATAACTAGAATGGGATAATAGGGTTTGGTAAACCATACCGAACTTATTTATCTTAACTTAGCATTCAACTTTGTGGTGTACATTGAAATTAGTTCTCATATTATCATCGTCAATGCCAAATGACAAATAAATATCACAACACTGATTACCTATTACACCTATTTACAAAAAAATAAGCAAAGCACTGTCTTACACCGTACACCTCAACATAACTACAAGGTGGGCCAAAAGAAATCACCCTAATGGAAGATGCTCTCATTTTTGCAAATGGCCGCAAATGTCAAATCTGTTTTGACATTTGTAGACTAGACAGATGCAGAATACAAGTGAACAAGCCATGGAGCGATACACTTCCCAAGGACGCGGAATAATCGTGTCTATTTTTTTGCGTAACAATTCGTCTGTGGTGTTGGCGCAGCGCGAATTCCGTCGCCGATTCCCCGGCCGTCCGACACCGACTGCGCCGTTTAGCCACCAACCTTGAAGAGTATGGGACCACACGAGACGTTGCCAAGAGTGGCCGGCCCCGTTGCCGAGAATATCGCCGCTGTTGCCGAGGATGTCGGGCTGTCGCCGGAAACATCGACTAGACGCTGTGCTACGTAATTAGCCATCAGTCGGACGTCCCTAAGGCGAATTTTGGTCAAAGACCTGCGCATGTGCACAAAGTCCAGTCCGTGCATCAGCTGCTGCCTGCCGACCGCCAAACGCGCGTAACCTACGCCCAAGCCATCCTCAATCTCGAAGAAGAAGTGGACGATTTTTCGACCAAAATCATAATCAAATCGATGAGGTTCATTTCCACCTCAGCGGGTACGTGAACAAGCAAAACTATCGCTTCTGGGTCACCGAAAATCCACGAGTGATGCACGAGGAGCCATTACACCCGCTCAAGGTGACTGCATGGTGCGCTGTTCACGCTGGAGGAGTCATCGGGCCATTTTTTTTCGAGAATCTCGCTGGCCAAACGACAACAGTGAACGGTGCGCGCTATTGGGCCATGTTAACCGAGTTTTTTCTGCCGCAATTGGACGAATTAGGACTGAAAGACATGTGGTTCCAACAGGACGGAGCAACGGCACACACTGCGCGAGCCACAACCGATATTCTGAAGGCGATCATTTTGGCGATTTGCACTGGCCCGCAAGATCGCCCGAATTAAGTGTTCCAGACTTTTTTTGTAAGGCTTTTTGAAGTCCCGTGTTTACGTGAACAAGCTCGAGACTCTGGAAGCCCTTAAGGACAACATTCGACACGATTGCGAGAATCTGTCGCCCAAAGTTCTCGCCGAAGTGATGAAAAATGCCATAAAACGAGCCCGTATGGCAATCAATTGTGACGGCGCCCATCTGGCCGATATAATCTTCATGACTTGACCAATAAAATTGTAAAGGTTCAAATAAACATAATCAAAAAACAGGATCGAAGTTTTTCATTTAGAAAAAAAAGAGAGCCAAATAACTTCGGATGTGTTCTTTTGGCCCACCTAGTAGTACCTCATAGGTTCCTCTATAATTGCAAACAACAACTGCGACATGAAAAACAAATTCCGGGCCAGCCAAACAAAGAGCGTTGCATTAGCATCGTGATCCCTGTCCGAGAGCGAGCGGGGGGCGGGGGGTAATAGACGACAGTGTACGCTCCGATAATCGCTTTGTACTCGCGCCGTTTTAATCAGCAATGTGAAGAGAGGGCAGCACTGTTTTGTTTTTTGCTTTTTTGTTCCGGTTCACCCCGATTCACCCTTTCAGTGGCAATCAGTCGCGCGTTGTTACACGGATCGCGACGCGCATCACCGCCCCCGTTCGTGTCTACCTCCTTTTTTTCTCGTGCCCGGCTTTTTTCGCTGTGTATTGTTTTAACGTTTGCGTTTGTCCGGCCAGAGTTTCGGAGCGATTGTTTCTGACGTATCCGCTTGCGGGGCCGCGACGCGATACCCGTTATGACGGAGGCTCGCCGCGCTCATTTGTTTTTTTTTCGACCACTTTGTTCCATTTCGTTTCGTTTTTGTTTTTCCGTTCCTTCTGTGCGTTAGTGGGAACAGTTGAACGCCACGCTCACGTACAAGAAACAACGTTACCGAACTCGGGTTTGGTAACTACTCTTAAATAATTCGACATTGACTCGTGCGTAACACAAACAATTTTGCCCGCAACGAAATCATACGCGATGTTGTATATCATTACCATAGTATTACACACCGGCGTATCACGGGCTGGCAACTGAGTGAAATATTCATCGGGTGTACAGGCAGATGTGCACATTTTATGCGCACAATATGTCGCGTCCAATCTAAAATGACGCTGAATTATTCGCGCGCACGCAACCGGATACAGTGGTTTGTGGCGGGCCCCTGTCCGTTGGCTAGTTAGCTCTATGGGTAGAGCAAGTTCGTGACGATTTTGAATGTATTTGTAAAATGCAAGCAGGTTTGTGGCGGAATATAGTTGAATGTGTCTGCCGCGGAAATTGTCTGTTACCGGCTGGACTGTCTATACGACTACTACGCGTGTCTACACCATTTTTATTTTTACATAATTATACAGCGAGTTTTGGATCGCAGTCTTAAAAACAAGCATTTGGTCCAGTTAGGTCCGACAACGCATCGCCCTACTTCCTTATTGTGTACTTACTTTATGAGTTTTAAGTTTTTTGGACACCACAGGCAGAGTAGAATAGCACAAACACTCGTGGGTGTCGTACAAGGCGACTAATGTTTAGAGGCAAAAGAGTCTCCGTAGAGAGGAAAATGGGCAGTAGCGTTTTCCATTGTTATATTTACATCTTGCCAACCGTGGAAATTATGGAAATAACCTCCCCTTTGGTGGGAGAGGTTTTAAGTTCTGCAGTGGACTGTTATGGGCTGTGTGTATAATGAAGTTTTTTGAATGTGTGTTAGTTGGGAACACGGAGCGGCAAGTAAAACACGGCGTTACGATTGAACGGTATATTAACGACTGCCCGATACGAATAGGACGCAGCCTGTCCTCTACTTACTAAGTGTTAGTAGACTAAATAAAGATACGTCTATTTCTATGTAAGTAACAAAGAAATCTGTTGCCCAATTTTTAAATCCTAGATAATGAAGAGCCCAAAAGCCCTGACTTGATTGTAAATTACATTATTTATGCAAGAAGCGGTATTGGCCGCTAGGATTTGTAGTATTATACTATAGCTTACAACCCAAATTTCGAATTGGCTATTAATAATTTATCGCGAAATACAACGTGGTTTCTGCGGGAACATACGAGTATAACCCAATTATACGCGGACGATGAAGCGGGCAAAAATTTCACTAAAAGACAAAACATGTTTGTGTCTAGCTACATTTTCTTTTGAGTCCTGGAAATACACTGCAGCAAAAGAAATGGTCTCCCTCCATTCAGGTAGACATGTAGGTATTAGAAAATGAAAGTAGTGAGACGTAGTGAAGGGCGATTGTTTAAAAAAACTATAGAATTATTCGGATTTATTTATTTGATTGAATGATTTAGATTCGTAGATCAAAGGAAAACTTTTTATTCCAATAATTTCATTTACGAACTCATTCGTTGAAATTAAAACGACTTCGAGTGTAAGTATCAGGTAGTTTTTATTGCTTTATAAACAATTTCTTTGGGAAATTAAAATATCAACTTGTAACACGAGTCAAAAGCAGTCCTTCTAATATTCATAATGATAATTGTTTGAATTTTTTAATTCTATGCAGTAACAAATCCATCTCCCATAATATCTACAATTCATGCATTTAAGTTGTAGGCAACAAAAATGCAAAACCAGGTGCAGGTGCGTTGTCACTGCGAGGACTGAGAAATGCCTCATGCCTGTAATTGCGCTATAAAATGATTCGAATGCTTTTTAGGTTTGATTTATTATTTATTTATTTAACTAGCGTCGGTGGGCGAGTGGCCGAGTACAATTAAATCATTCGAATAAGTGTCTATTCGCCCCGTCGTAGTATGTCACTCCTTCGCCCATCACTAACCGAGACTGCTACTGGAGCCAAATAAACTTTTTTAATGCTACGTGATGGGAGCAACGAAACATTTGCGCTCGAAAGAGGCGTCTCAGAACGTGTTCGGGTTTCGAAATGTAATAGATTGTTGTGTTCTCGCAAAGTGAATGGCGAACTTTATGATCTTACAAAGCTTATAACAAGCTGTTTTAGTAAACAAGATAATTTGCTAGGGCACCGTGGATGGTTAATACAAATACGTAGGCATCGCTTCTTATTGGGGCGCACTGAAAACTAGCGTCACTACGTCAGCCGTGGCATTATGCTGAGTGCGGCCCATTGCACTTCTCCATGGCACGGCTAATGAAATTTATTATTGTTTTGTAAGTTTTGTACTTTTGTGCCATGAAAGTAAGTGCAATAAACATATTTAACTTTACATTATCACTCGATACCGAAATAACAGTGTTAAGTGACGCGCTACGACGTAGCTGTGCTACGAGGCGGGGTGTTCTTATATGACGCGCTGTAATGTTGCGTTATTTTTCTTTCTTATTATTAAAACCCTAAAAAAAGTATTAGTAAAGGATCTAATTTAGTCAAAATCATATTCGGTTACATTATTTAGTGTTAACTCGATAGAAAAAAATCCCAAAGTTACCCCGTTTTGTAATGTTTTTTATTACCCTCACATCTAACCTTATAGTATTTTAATAACAAGTAAAAATTTATCAAAATTTGTACTTTTTCGCACTTACGCATCGATACGCGTTACAAAATGCGTGATACGACAATGACCCTTATTCTATGAGCAACGCGTTCCAGTTTAGTTTTGCAGTATAAATAAACAAAAGACTAGCGGGCCACCTTCCCTTATACATGAACTGATTATCCATAAGCCGAATATACGAAAACAAGATACAAATATCAATACCGCTCCATTTATTTCTGCTTTCCTTTTCGGAATTTATTGAACAGGATGTTTGCGTCACACATAGCAAAAACAAACACGACACACTGTAACTGATATAATATTCGTAAAAATAAACATACGATGATTTACGTATCTTTGTGCAATGATTGTGTGATTCTATGGTAAAATAAAAATATGATTTAATATTATAATTTTTCCTTCAAATCTGTTTCCATCGCTCTCTCTCAATAGTTCCTTTTTCGTCAAATCGAACACCATAACGTGAGCATTGTTGTTTGCTGGCAAAGATGGATAAGGCAGCGGTAGACTATCCACTTCTGTCAGGCTTCTGCCACAGGTCTAGATCTACAAGTGCTGATGGGAAAAATAACCTGTAACTGTTATAAAACTCGAGCTTCCTTCCAAATAGGTAATGTAAATTAAGATAACGATGGTCCCGAATGGGCTCCTTGGGAGACTCCTATGGGCCCCAAGCTAGTTCCTTGGGGTACTCCTCTGGGTCCCAAGCCAGTTCCTTGGGGGACTCCTTTGGGTCCCAAGCTGTTCCTTGGGGTACTCCTCTGGGTCCCAAGGTATTCCTTGGAGGACTCCTTTGGTTCTACGAATTGTACTAGTACTTACATCATGCAGCCAAGACAGCTTCCTCACAGCAGGATTGGCTCGCACGTGGCACTCGAAGTACACGTCATCACCCTCCTTAATTTCGCCGGCAGCTAGTGAACTGCCCAGCCTTAGACGGACTACCGGCGGGTCTGAAAGGAAGCAAGAAGGGTGAGCAGCTGGTATGGAAAGGCGGAAAGTTAAATTGTTGTACTTTAAAATGGCATAATGATATCGTGAGAATTCTCATAGGGACAACAGGTAAGTAAGACACAAATCTGCTGGGCGTAGCATTCTGTTCTTTGATTGCTGTCCCAAAACAGGTTAAGTTGAAACTGTACAGTTTTTTATAGTATATCTGTTTAACTACTATCATAGCTTTACTAGATAAATATGACGTAAGTAACGTTAGAGCTACAAAATTGACAGTTAAAACTAAACATAATAATATGGGACACACACACAGAACACGCATTAGGCGTTCTTGATATCTGTGTCGTGAAACGAGCTAAAATATTGACAGATCTCAAAAACCTTTTAGGGTCACTGCTGCAGCTAGTGTATGTACAGAGCGACTACATTTACAGAGCGTGCACAAGTTCATGTCCAGCAGGCCCTCTAATTCGAATGGATTATACATCGCCATCTTACTCGCTCAAACCGAAACTTAGTAAGATGGCGATGAATCGAGCCTTTAATAATTGCTACTCGAGTAATTTACGGCGCCGTGCCTAAAGGACATGAACTCGCGTGCGCACAGTAGTTACTGCTCGTATAATTTAAATACACGTTACGCTTCAGACGTTGAAACCTCAAACAAATGTTTAAGTTTAAAATTCTGTCTGTGAGTACCGCAGTAAAACTAGATATACACCCTTTCATCTCACTCCTCTCTATTGAGACAGAGTTTATTATCACACCTTGGAACAAATTAGTACGACTATGAATTTTCCTGCTATATAGTTAAGAGCTCCCTGAAGAGCTTTCCCTTTATAGTAAATATTTATTTCTTCAAGAAGGTTATGATAAGAATTTTATAGGGTCCTCAACATGCAAATGATACCACTGATATTACAAATGTCTACGAGTATAGGCCAGTAATTATGCAAATTGTTTAGCTATAAGATAAACATTACGCTTGCGTAAATTCATAGAACAAATGTTCTACGAACCGATTAACCTGAAAACCATTTTCTGGAAAAGTCATTTTCAGTTGTGCATAGATCGCCAAACATATCAACTTGGAAGAAATCAGTTACAAATAGTACAGTTGGAGATGTTTCTAAGCACTCGTTGGTCTAGCGTTTAAGGCTATTATTATAATTATTAATGAAGTAGAAACACTACTTACACACAACGCTAATAGTCCAAGAAGTCTCCAGATAGAGGGATGTCTTGTTGGGGTTTTCAGCTCGACACGTGATCGGCTTGCCGTCGTCGTCGAGGGTCGGCACGAAACTCATTACGCTCACTGTCATGTTGTCGCGCAATTCCTCCTGTTGGCGAAAGAGATGGAGAGTTTAGTGGGAGAATTTGTTTCTTATTGTCTAGGGAGGCATACTGTCAGATGGTCAACCTGATGGATATCGGTCGCCATCGTCGAGGTTGCAGATGTCAACCTAAGGGGTGCAGAAGCGGCGCCTTTCTTTGAGGTACCTGTAGATGTGATTGAAGAATCCTATGCTATAGTTCAGAGTAAAGGTTTCGGGAGGGATCATTCCATATCATATATAAAAACACTACTTTCATACAACGCTACACACACGCGCACACGTGCGCGGTAAAAACCCTCGCCATATAACGTATGTTAATTGGCGCAAATCAATCCTAAAAGTAATGAAGTAGATAATTTTCAATAGAAAATTGCTTAATTAAAATATATTTAATCTTATTCATCTTCATGAAAAACGAAGAGACAGCTCAATTGGTGGAAAGGGTTAAATGAATAATTTAAAAACTGCTCTATGAACAGCCAGACGAGCCTTTTTTGACACCTTCTGACTCTAGATAAATGTATCTAGTTCACCATAATTCCCGCACACACTCTCCTTTCGACATCACTTTCACACTTTCCCTCTCTCGTAAACATTTACATGGTAACACGAAATACGGAGTTTGACCGCGTGGTGTTCTTTACAAAATATGTAGCGGCATCATATAGTCAGGAGATAGAAATTGCAGCCGATATTCGGCATTCATAAAGGCTTGCGTTCAAACTGTCAGCGTGATATTCGATCGCTAGTAGGCTGATATTTGAGGTGGAAGGATAATGGTGTAATGCTTTACTGCCATGGATACTATAGTCAATGAAATTTGAGTATAGATGATGTTTCAATTTTCCTGTAAACTTCTCGATTAGGTGATAATATTGAGTTTGATGTGAATGGAATGGTTTGAAGGTGAAGACCCTGACGTATGTATCACGATTACAAAGATGATATTTTGAAAATAGAGAAAGGTGAGTAAGTAGGATACCCTAAACCGACGTTCATATTAGAAAAGGTAAATGAATGTAAAAGAAGTGAGAGTAATTAAAACAAAGTTAGTAGTTATGACGTTATTAATGAAAAAATCAAATTTAATTCATTGGACTCAGACAGTAGTGACACGCTATTTTTAAAATTAAGTAAAATTTTGACAGGCATCCCCCAGGCGTAATAAACGCGCCACAGTCACAGCCTAAGTGCCACACCTCTTCTGACTCTTCCAAATTCATAGATACAATACAATAGCATTATTTCTGGTTTGGTTATAGTTGCATAAACGGTTCCCCTCTACCTTTGTGTCTAGTAGCTTCTCTTGCGCCGCCTACCTTTTTCTTTATCCATCATCTCCTGGTTGACTGGTAGATAAGGCTATTTTAGCTTTAAGTCCGCCACTGTACTATTTTGTGCATGAAGATTTAATAAATAAATAAATGGACTACTACATTGAGAAAAAAATCCATTAACCCTATACTGCATAGTGGAACACTTAGAATTTGGCTTAGTCATAGACCACTAGTGTCATCTCAAAGCTTAGTCTGTATCTAACTTCTTTCTACAGACAGAAACCAACCAAAACATATTCAAGAAGCGCCCTTGTTTCAGGAACAAACTAAAATAGGATATCCGCGCCATTTTCACTAAGTGACAGTTGCGACTGTCACAAAATATCCCAGATCAACAAGTAAAGTTAACACCGAAATGGAATCACACGGAATCGGCTAGAGTGCTGATTGGTCCGCACCGATTATGATCCCACTCCGCTGTCACTGCTTTAATTGTCACCGCGTCGCTGGGCTTTGATTTGTGCCACGAGCTGGTTTGGTGCTATTGGATAAGCTTGTACGGGGTGTTTGTATGTTTGTTTCTTCTAATAATAAAATGTAATTTTTTGTTATTTATTTTCATTTTATAAGTACTAGCCGGGCATTTGATTGCCATCTCACCTATTGGTAAGTCGGCGGCCTAGTGGTAAAGGTATCCGACATGCAAGCGAGAGGTACCGGGTTCGAATCCCACTACCACCATCCCAATGGACCAATGACTCTTTTCTCAGTTATGTACGTTAGTTGAACACTAACCGATGATCTTACGGCGAGCGAAAAAATCGTGATGAAACCATCACATTCGGGCGACTGAATGTGTTACCATGATCCCATCTGGTCAGATTCCCCTGGTATCAGAGTCACGGAGGTCAGATGGCAGTCGCCGTTGTAATTACCTCATCTGCCAAATACAGGATCATGGTCAAGACAGACCCCGGGCCTTCTTTCTCGAGAGCACAACCGGGACATTAATGCTAAGACGAGATGGTGTGATAATAATTAAACAATAAAACGTAACAAGCATATCCCCTGTAGCATGCCATCCAATCAAAATACACCGGCCTCGTATCACACCGTGGCGTATCGTTGGATCCTTTCGCAGAGTTCGCCGGTGAGCGTTCGCGCGTTGCTGGCCGCGTCACAGAGCGAATGATTTCAATGGCGGATGATAGACATTCATACGCATTGGTTTCTGAATTTCTAGAAATCCTGTGATCCGTATCACGATCCGTGATTACTACACGTTCGATAAATTTCTTGGTCCAGGATTGCAATCCACGTATGACGATAAATTATCGAGCGTGTAGCATTCGCCAATGAGAGCGCGAATATTTCACTCTCTGGTAATTTTCAGATTACAACTTATCTGTTCAGTAGATGGCGGTGCTAGTGAGGCTTAATTAAATATAGTTCAGTTTTAGTTATATTGAACAGTCGTGGTACTCACCCAAGCAGACTACTGAGTTTTAAAAGAGTCCTACCATCTGTTTCTGATCTACCATTATAACAGCCCGATCGTCAACCGATTATAACTTACCATCTAACAGATACGATCCTAATCAAGTTTTGGCGAAAAATTCAAATGATATAAAAACAGATAATCACTTCTTGCATACTTGCATACATACCAACAGGTGAGATGGCGATCAAATGCCTGTCTTGTATATTATAAAAAAAAAAACTTTTCTATCAATACAGTAAAATTATCTTTGCAAGAAACAAAGAGGATCTACGTTAAACCTACTTTAAAATGACTGGCGTATTTT
Organism: Blastobasis adustella; assembly: GCA_907269095.1. NCBI lineage: Eukaryota > Metazoa > Arthropoda > Insecta > Lepidoptera > Blastobasidae > Blastobasis > Blastobasis adustella. The sequence continues at coordinate 1,335,135 of OU026116.1, read as the reverse complement.
GTCGCCAGGGGCCTAATTCTCGCGCTGTGACATCTCGAATTCGACATTTTTCCATCCACAAATGTCCATTAATAATGACATTAAAATATCAATTGCAGCTAAAACAATTAACTTCGACAGTCGTATATCGAAGATCAATTTCAGTGATGTTATAATACAGTTTTTTTCCAGAAAAATGTCAAATTTGAGATGTCACAGCGCGATAATCGCCCCCTGAGCTTATAGGGATTATATAGATAGCTTATTGCGGATCCCTAGCGAGCGTGAACAGTGCTTTTGAATTGACAGAGTGAAATATTTGTAGCAAAACGTCTTGCGTCTTGATTTGTATTAAGATTATTTCGTTGCCGATTTACCGGAATCGGAGATTATGGGAAATCCCAACGGAGTTTTTGAGAGGGCTTTGCGGTAATCTTTGCTTGGTTTGGAGACCAACCTAGATTGAAATTGAAAGATTGAAATAAACGACAGGCAGCATAGAATAGATAAATAAACATAGATTTATGCAATATCTTCACATTATTTTTAATGGCTAAGGTTAACAAAAAACTATGTCTGTATTGTCAAAAGTTTCTAGGTGTGAAATTTATGAATAAAGGGTCCAATTACAATACCTATGTCAAAATTATTTAAAAATGTGTCTTGTGAAGGTGCCAAAATGTCACAGTAAAAAATTCCAAATTATGAAGAATAAATTAACTGAAATTTTATCTAAATTTTTGAAGGTTTGGAATTATGACACTTCTAATATAGGTTTTAAGACTTTCGTGATTATTCACTACACTTTCATCTACTATGGTATCAGATCAAAGTATTTTAACACTTCATAATTTTATTAATTTCAGACCTTTTACTTTCGTCTCGTTCAACGCATTAATACATTTTACTATATCGTCATTCTGGTACTAACGGAAAGTGATACAGCTTATAGTCCACAGGTGCTGGTCCGATTCGCAAACAACCGAGCCTCCAGTTTACAAACGATACGTCATATCAGGCGGGGGTTGATCGAGATAAAAGGATTGAATGGACGGATGCAAGCACTTAGAACGTTCCCGGTTAAGTGGAAGCGAACCGAGCGCTGGGCATTAGGTGTTTAGAGGCGGGGGGAATTGTTACAGAGAGGGTAGGAATGCTTTCTTTTGCTACCAATTATTTTTTGTTAATAATAATAATATCATTTTAGTGATTTCGTGGTTTTGGATAACAATATTGTTGTTTTTCTAATCAGTTCGAGCAAGTTCGAAAATTTATGCGAATATTTTGATGTAGTTTTTGTTATGTAAAACGTCTTTGACGCTTCACATAACAAAAACTACATCAAAATCTAAATCACACTGAGTACCAAGTCAGAAAACTGAACCGTAACGAAAAGGTCTATTTCGTATTACCTTAAAAAATGCAAATAAATATTCTTAGAATCATGAATCTAGTATCATTGTTTAGCGTATATAGTCTGCTTGCTTCGCGATGCTTGAATTTGCGTCGGAGGCGGGTGGGGCGGCGAGGGAGGGGCACTGCATTGAATGAACGAAACTAACGCTAACGAGTATTTCTATTCCGTGTAATTCATGACTCACACGTGTTAGGGCGGTGATTCTTGTGTGTCTACAAAAATAGTTCCATATAAAAGTATGTGTAATTTGGACAACATTTATAGTACCTTTACATAAGCAAAAAGCGTAAAAAGATATACGAGAATTAAATGACGGCCTCAGCCCGTGCAAGAGCCAACAAGATATACAAGTCACGGCTATCGGCGGAAAGACGACATGGGCCACACGTGGGTACCCCAATGTCCGACGCCAAGTTACGCTTAGTAATCGAGGCCTACTCCGCGAGCACAACTACTCGTACCTCTGCCACCTACCCCGCGAGTGTAGACGTTTCACCTTAAGACCACCAGCCGTGTGTTCCGACACAGCCCCTACGAGATTTTTTTTCGCGAAAGAAAGTCTGCAAATAAACGAATAACTAAATACTGCTACGCGACGGCCAGCCTGGCTAGCCAGCCGCGTAACAGAACCAAAGCTAACAATGGAGAGCTTTATCTAAAATTTTCACTCGATTTGAATTAAGCCAACTCGAAACTGAAGTTTACTTTGAATTCTCAATATTTTTTCCCTTTGCCGAGGCATTTAATCTTTTAAGGCAAGCGGGAACACTCCCAGCCAGGATTACCGTAAGAGGTAGAAAAGCAAATCGGATTACGAGGCTACTTACAAATTTTGTCAGGTTATTATCAATAATTCAGCGATTACAGCTTACTCGTTACGCTTGGCTTTGTTTCGCCTTTTTTCGTCCCCGAAATGGCGAGCACGTATGAACAATAAATCCTAAGTGTACTATACAACCCTCCACGTGAGTATGCTGCACATCCACCCAGGGGATTGCTTGTACGTCCTTTGTATAGCTGTCGTCAGTTTCGTAGTGCGCCAAATTTATATAGGCAAGCATCTTTGTGATAGGCTGTACGTCTTGCGCCGTGCATTGTGCCCAATTGTCACGTACAAGCTTCAATGGATGGTATAATACTGGGAATTATTCTGTATTCCTTTTCCGTTTTTATGTAAGACCCGCTTTGAATTGCTGAATGTATGATTATTGTCGTCGTGTGGAATTGGCGTGTTCGTACCCATTATTGTTGTGAGTAGCCTTTTCTTATTATTTTCATATCGTGCGGTTCCTTCGTCGGATCTTGCTCTTGACGTTTCTGTCTCTTTAATAATCTTGCTCGAATATTTAGAAAAACTGCTGTTCGTAGTAAGTTGTATGAATGTCTTTCTTCGTATATTTTCATACTCAGTGTGTGGGGCCGGGATTCTTCTGCATTAAGTCGGAAAATAGGTCTTGCATTTTTATTTTGTAATCCTCTTTAAGAAAATAAGCAGTTGCAGGGCTTGTTATTGTACGATGTCTTAAGTGAGTCTCAGTACAATATGATCTTTGTTTTGTTTCTTCGTCTATATGTATAGTGAAAAATATAATTCTATCCTGTATTTCTGTTTGGAATGGTTCTTATTGAGTCAGTGGCCAACATAACAGACTACTACGCAGAAATCCCGGGTTCGATTCCCGGTCTGGCAGAAACTTGAAGTTATGGATTTAAATTTATTTTCTTTATTATTTTGTATAATATTTGATTGTGTTGGCAAACTTTATCTAAACCATGTATTGGTACTTTATTAGGTTAGAAAGCAACGCACAATTCGTCCCAAGAAAGGAATTTCACTTAAAAAGAACCTTATAAACTCCCAGCTATCCCATCTTACGATGCAGGCGAAGTAACAGCTGCTAAGCCAGTTCCAGGGCAGCTGGGCACCGCTGGAGAGCGAAACGAGGACCGGCTTAAAGATATAAACAATACACATGCACTGAATAACTAAAACGTTGCAGAGTTAAGAATGGAAATTGAAAATAGAAGAGGAAATGTAAAGAGAAAATACGGATGGTAGACGTGTATTAATGACAACTTGAGTGGTTTAGTTGGTTTACATGCCGATCTGCCACGCAAAGGTCCCAGGTTCGATTCCCGGTCGAGCAGAAATTAACATGATGAACTTTAATTTCTGTTACGGGTTTGTATGTATAATAAAACCAAATAAAAAAGCATATATAAGTAGTTTATTAGAAATCTGATACCCATTACACAAGCATACTGTATGCTTACTTTGGCGCTAGATGGCACTGTATGAATTTGTCCAAGCATATTTAATGGCACTGTGCGATGATAGAAAGTAGTTGTAAGCATCAAACCGTTCTTGAAAACAAACACTGTTGTACAAGCGGTAGAACACACACAGGGAAACGAAATCCCTTCGCTGACTCAGCGGCCACTTGTGAGCATGGTATCATCGACAGTGCGCATTTGCATTGAGTCACAAGGACCAAGCTGATAGTGCTCCCGCTCATAGATTGGAGCAATATTTTTTTTTTTTATATATTATACAAGGCAAGCATTTGACCGCCATCTCACCTGTTGGTAAGTGACGTAGCGGCCGAAGATGGAGCATGCCCGTCTTGGAACAGCCTATTCACTCCAGCCTTAAAGGCATCTAGATTATATTGATCAGGAAACACTTTCGCAGGCAATGCGTTCCACTCCTTAGCCGTACGCATTATAAAGGTCGAGCCAAAGCGGCTCGTGCGGATAGCTGGAATATCCACGACATAAGGATGAAGCGCTCGCCCGAATCGCGTCTCCCGATGGCGGAAAGGGGCCGGCGGAATAAGGTCGTGCAGCTGCTTCGCACACTCTCCGAAATGTAATCTGTAGAAGACCGACAGACGCGCAACCCTACGCCGATGTTCGAGGCTCTGCAGCAATACTCCAAATGAGGTCTGACTTGAGCCTTGAATAGAAGTCGTTGCCCCGGCGTGAAGAATTGCTTCGATTTGTTAAGCGTAAAATAGTTTAGTGTTGAGTGAATTAGTTTACTGGGTTATATAAATTGTGGTGTTTTTTGGTGGTTGATTTATACTGCATAGAATGCAAAATTATGCATATTTTACCACGATTTTAATGATTTAGAAATGTCCTCCAGACATGAGGCCTCCAAACGCCTTCCTGTCTTGGGATCCGTCCTAATCTAGGGCCTGCCCGAGCACACATGCTACAGTACTTACAGCGCTTGCAGCAAACTTGCAACTCCATAGAGATTGACGCGAGGTGTACATTGTATTTACTTAGGAATTTCGTTGTACGCCGAAAATAAATAAAGCTACTCGGAGCCGTATGTTTACGAGCATGATTCTTGTATCATATATTTTGCGGTACTAATTCACAACGCCGGATTTTCAGCAAAATTACAGGATTTACCTTGCACGGATGCTATTTCTAACAGGTAAGGCTGAATAAACTCTACAACCCAAACGCTTATTACCGCGTAAAAAATCCAAACAGCACCCAAAGCTGCATTTATGAGCGTTATCCACTACAATTTATTCTAGTACACACCAAAATACACCCGGCAATTTGCTTGCATCGGCCAGCATAACAGCTGAGTGTGCGTGTGCTAAGTGTGCACATATGCTGGCTATGCATGTATGCTCACAGTAACTCAGCCGCATGCCTCTGGCTTCTAGCCAGCCTTCTGCTTAATAAGCTGGATCACCTGCCAGCTAATACAGCCCTTGCACGCCCCGCACTGTATATTTGCTTACAGCCAAGATGTAGGTTTCCTGGAGTGGAGTCGGTTTGGGAGCTCGGTGTTGGCTGTTCATGTACAATTTTTAGGTGCTGTGGTTGAATTGAATCTCTAATAGTACACAATAAAGTCTATATTCACACTTGCCAGTTAAAATTAGTTCTTTTAAACTATGCCAAGTATTTTAAAGATAAGATTTTAGTATTTTTAGCGGTTTGCCGAGGAGGTTCTAGGCAGGTATTCCTAGTGGTGAGCTCGTTGCGGTGCTGAAGTTCGATTAGCCTCGGTCACCCATCCACTTACCGAAATCAGCGTGCGGTGCTTAACTTTAGTTGTCGATCTAGCAAGTTCGCTGCCACTGTACTGGTACCACTATACGGTCTTAAATAGTGGTAAATAGAATTAATAAAATATTAGAGCTCCATTAAAATGCAAAATTAAAAAATATTTAATGAAATAGTACATTAAATATCTCTTTCAATCATCTCGGATGGTACGTGGGATAATGATATAGTTAGAAAGAAACCTACAGTGACATATTCCCCGCCCCAGAGCCAGAGCACAAGCGAACTAGCAAGTAGTTTATTTAGAGAGTCAATTAAAACGCACAATCAGAAGCCAAGAAACAAAACTCCGGCTCAAAAAGTACTGGCAGCATTAGCAGGCTGCTTGTAAAACACATTATTTCCCAACGTGGGACATAATAAAAACATTTTTTTGTATATTTTTCGCTACACTCTTACCTCGGCGCACGTGAATGTTATTCTATGAATGTTTCTTGTTGCTCATGCCATGTTCGTGCCCGGTCGGATGTAGGGGAATATTTCATTTTGTTTTTAAAAAGTGCTCCAGTGCAACAAAGGAAATGGTTAGTGCGAGTTGGGGGAATAACTTGTGCTTGCTCGTAGCTACGTGGAAGTGGTTTAGTGCGACAAGGATGCACTAAGCTTAATTGGGAGGTTAAAGTTGTTTTGTTAGTTCGTTCCTTCCTTTCGGTATTGAAGAGTTTGTTAGGCTAATGGAGCGTTTTTTGGCAGATGTAAGTATGGGTGATGCAGTTATTTTTTCGACGAGTGTAAGGAAGGTACCCTGCGGAATTTCGGCGCCATACTACTCGCCGCTAATGAAAATTGCATCAACCACCGTAGTATGATTTATACGAAACTTCCTTCTCCGTATGATTACTTTGGAACAAGACCACTGCAACAGTGTTTCTGAACTGTTATGAGACCGAAACGTGAAATAAATAACCCTATACCTATCTATAATGGTTCTTTCAATCTCTATTTCTGTCTATAGGCATCTAAAAGAAAGAAAGGGAAGTCATTTATTACACATAGCGCACCATAATAAAATTACCAATGAAAAAACATATAAAACAATGAGCCTTCCATGCCACTACTAGCTACTAGAAAAATAGCTAAGAACCATCTCGATTACACTGGCTTTCAAATACAGAAAACCGCATCAAAATCGGTTCATCCATTTGGGATCTACGATGCCACAGAGAGACACACTCATTTTTCGTCGAGAGCTGAAAATTTGCCGCCAGATAGGTTTAATCGACAATTTCTAGGGCGACATGACCGGTCCTCGGATTGGGCCACTAATGGCATCGTAGCCCACTGTTGGGCCTCGGAATTCTCCGTGCCCATTACCGAATACCTCCGTTTAATCAGTAGCCGTTCGCGAAGTTAATTGCGATTTAAATTGGGCCGGTGAGCCTTTGTGAGACTGTGGCTCCATTTACGGGTAGTTTTCGGCCGATAATTATTTTAATTGGCATGTTGTTACGCCATTTAACATTTATTTGTTTTGATTATTCAATTTCGAGTTAATTTCGAGCCTCGAGGTGGTTTCAAATAAAGCAACGCCGCGGTATTGTGGTCTCTTGGAAATGATCGTTCGATGTTATAATTAAAAACGTTTCATTGCCTTCCATCGTTAATTGATTGACGTCAGTCAACGGTACATTTTCAATCAATTCAGTCTATAGTAAAAATGATAATTTTAATAATATTTTTCCAATTTCATATATCGATGTCAATTGGCTACCGAGACTGTTCAAACAGTCTCAGGATCACCAGCAAAAGACCGTGATCAAATTCGCTTCACCAACGGTATTAAAAGGCACTCCTAATGAGGGCGAGCTGGTTGCGGTACTGAAGTTCGACTAGCCTCAAAGTACAAAACGGTCGCCCATCCAGTTACCTAAGAGGCACGCCTAACGAGGGGCGTTGCGGTACTGAAGTTCGACTAGCCTCAAAGTACGAAACGGTCACCCATCCAGTTCCCGGACTCTGCGAGCCTTTCTTAACCTTGGTTATCGGTCTCGTAATCACGCTGCCAGACCAGTGCCGCTTCCGGCACCGCTATAATTTCATATTAACCATAAAATGTTTTATTAGATTTGTGAGACTCAAACCAGGATCGGCGTCAAGATTATTTTATACATATCTCAATAAAAGCCAAGATGACTGCTCAAGAGTTACATGGCGTTAATCTCAAGTATAGCCATGAATCTTTGAGCGAGCGACTTTTACAACAGTAAAATATTATGCCCCTCCGTTTTAGGCACTCGCATTTTATTAGTGTTAAAAAAAAAAGGAAATTTACAACCACTAAACGGAAGAAGGGAACCCAAATTGCGGGCTATTATTCTTTATTACAAATGTGTTGAAAATTAAAGGGGTGTCTTTTGTTTCATCGTGTAATTAACCCTCAGACTTGCATCGTAAAAACTAAACTCGGAGGTATTTTTACGTCTTCGCCCAAAGCTTTAGTACGCACGGAAAATTTGGTAAGGTTATTTTGGATGATTAAAACTCATCCACTTTCACAGGGTTTAGGCTTAGGCGGCGTGGCTTTCACTGAAACCTGACTAATTAGGTCGTGTCTAGACATGTCACATCCTTTGGCAAGGGTTTCTAATCATAAGTCAGTTAATTATTAATCTATTTTTTATTATCAAACTTGGAATAATTTGTTAGCGTAACGGAGGTGCTTACGTAAAAGTGTTCTAAAAAGATTGGATATCTTTCTATTACCTATTGGTGCCATCACATCTGCTTGTCTTATGTGTGGTAATGAATATTTTTCTTTCTTTCTTCTTAAATATGTATTATACACCTTAACGCTTACCTTTCAACATAATTCACAACACCAAATTCTTAATCGCATTTAAGTTTAAGATAAAATCATAGTTTTATAGGTATTAAATTACTTAAATGTGTTTAAGTGTTTGGTGCAATCCGGGCTTAATTTTATGATTTCTACATACTCTACGGTGCTTTTTAAATATCTGAGTGGTTCTTTCTCCATATATCAATCCTTATCATCTTAAACAGCCTCTTTTAATCAATTCAATATCCCAAGTACCCGTCTTAAATTTATGATTTAGTCACCCTCTAAAAAAATTTACATTCCTCCTTAATTCTAATATTATTATGACCTACAGATCTCGCAACACAGCTCTGGCTATTTTCTCTTAACACCATAACTCTATCACTAGAATGTGCCACACATATAATTACCTTGTTTCTGTAAATTCCGTACTGGATATATTGAATCCAATGCCTACAACATTTAGGACAGACATCAGAGCAATTTTAACTGTATCCAACTAGCACTAATCTTAATTAATTGCAGTGTCATGATATAATATACACGCTACCTACTTTATAAATTGCATTCTATCCATTTTATTAAAATTTGTAAAAATTAAGCTAATCCTCTTCTACTCCTAATATTTATTAATAAGCTATATGTGCTTACACATTAAGAATTGCGGTCTATATTTTAAGTTATGTATAATATGTATCCATCACTGACTGTAATTTGTTTTGTATGCCTAATAAATAAATAAATCTCAAATACAATAAATATTCATCTTGCCGTTGATCTCCCGGTTGTGCTCTCGCGCACGAGGGGTCTGCCTTAATCATGATCCAGTATTTGGCAGATCAGGTAATTACAGTGGAGCAACTGCCATCTGATCTCCGTGATCCTGCTACCAGGGGAACCTGACCTTATTGGATCATAGTTACACATTCAGTCGCCTGAATGTCTCTGAAATCTCGGAAATTAATCAATACCGCTCCTATTATTCCTGTTTTTTGTATTATTATTTCGCTAACGTAATTAGCGAATTGTCCCGGGCTCTATTATCTAGTTAGCTTCTAAACTTTACCGCAGAGCTAAGTTCACTGGAATTTTTGTATTTCCCGATCCAACCCCTAGAGACAGAGAATGTTTAACTAACTTTATTTCTTTAGAATTTTAAACGCGTTCACTTTGGAATCGGCTTTTCCAACTCCTGTGATTCTTTGGCTATTTAGAAAGGCTTTAGTATGTTGCTTTAGTATGTTAGTTATGCGACTTCCTTCAAGTACCTAAGAGTTTCTGGTGGTAGGAGTTTTTCAAGCCTGAGTAAGCGGTAAGTAAGCTGAGTAAGTGGTAAGCGGTTACCGTAGCCTATGGACGTTTGCAATATTAGGGTTATCACTTCCATGTTGCTGGCCCTATATAAACTTTTTCGTGTTTTCTTGAAGAACTCGATGTTGTGTTCTCCAGTGAAAATTACTGCATTATGTTTAACAATTATGAGTAAATTGCCTTTCAAAGTCTATATGAAATCTATGTAAATTACTTGTAATTGTAATTTTCAGTTATTAATAAATGCAACACTCGCCACGGGCTGGGTACTCATTGCTATTACGTAGACTCTCTAGTGGTGCCCACGCGAAGGTTCGCGAATGGGCTCTCAGCCACAGTGTTTCCTTTGGACTGTTATATGGTATCGTTTAAGAGGTATATGAGGTCTCTTAGAGGCGTCAATGCAATGGTAGCGCCTCTGGTGTTGCTGATGCCCATAGGCAGCGGTGACCACTTTCTATCAGGTGGCCCGATGCCGAATCTAGCCTAATCTATAACTTTAGGCCAATTAATTCACATCTCTGAAAGTTAATTATTCTGAAGAGCAACATTTTAAATAGATAGCGGACTAGTTTGGTTCCCAGGTTTGCCTACAAGAGCGAGTTTAATACAACGCCATGTCATAGCGGCGTCGATATCTAGTGTTTGTCCATGCGCCTCCTGAGCCGTCGACAAACAAACAAGCTTATGCTATAGAGGGATAGTGATGGGACGCAATATATGGGAGACCAGGTACCAAGACGTGTGCAAAATTTTATTTACAGTAAGGAACGCCTGGGAAATGTATTAGAGCCCATACAGACGTACGCGATATCTGAAAGATTTTTCCCATATGTTTATGTAATTTTGGTTTCTATACTAATGACAGAAGGCTAATTGTAATATTTGTGCACAAACGCTCAGCAACCGCATAGTCCCCGCACAGTAATCGTGTCGCACCCGCACAGCCACCGCGTGGTTTTCTGTTCGTTTGCTCGCGGTGTCTATGCGGTTACGACGAGAACACATTTAATGTTCGAAAAAAAATTAAATTTAAAAATTAAAAACCCCGCCTGCTTTCAAGTTTAAATTTAACTAATATTTGTATACTATATGGGTATACTCACCCAATAATTTCCATCAGTCGGCTTGTTTTTCATTTTTAAGTTTTTTAATTAGCAGTCGAGGTTTTGAGTTCTTGAACTACTTTTTTTAAATTCCCATTTTTAGTTTAATTATCGGTACCATTTGTTCGTCGTAATACGTTTTTAAAAAAATTACTTTTGATGCCATTTGTCTTTTTATATGACTGAAATATATATGTTAATATATTTTTAAAATCAACTCTTTAAGCCCTTCATTTTGAAACCCAATACAATGTTTTAACTTTACAATATAGCGCCCAAAATCCGCCAAGTTTAATTTCTTTTAAAACAACAATCTAAGTACACTTGGATTTTTGATACAAATCTAACGATACGTTAACAGTCGAAATGCATCTAGCCGTTTAGAAGATACCATTACGATAAATTTACAAATATACAAGCGCAATTTACAATATACAAGGCGCGGAACCATAACCCTTCCTTGGCAGTCGGGTAACAAAACGGCACCAATATCAAACCCAGAAACCTAGACACGCCCCAGCACTGCTCATCATCGCAAACACACAAACACGTCTTGTGTAATTAGTAACACCTGGGGATAGCGGTCGCTGTAATTTGTTTACCTTAAATTGCCTGAGTAAATCATTTAACCGTAATTAGTCCAGATTACATTCAAGAGACTTCCGCAGTTAAATATTATGTTTATTACATTCGTAAGTGTGGTGTAACATTTCTTATAAGATATGATCTTCCTTAAATAGTATATAATAAGGTATCTATCTACATGTATTTCTGTAATACTCTTTCATTGCCCGTTTATACGTTGTTGATTACAAACCAGAGAGAAAACGCGTACGCATCGTGCCTGCATAGTCACCGCGTAGCAACTGGATAAAAAACGCGCAGTCTACCGGTGACTGTACGGGCGCTGCACGTTGGTTTACAAGTAATAAAATAAGCTTTCTGTCATTAATATATAATTCAATCATCATTTTATTATGACCATCTTGGCGTCAATATCCGGCTATGCTCCCGCGCTATCTAATATCCATAGTTTGGCAGATTAGGTAATTAAAGTTGTGCGAGAGTCGTCTGACCTCAGTGACATTATTAACAGCGAAACCTGACAAGATTAGATCATAGTTACACATTCAGTCGCCTGAATGTGCAGGTTTTGTCACTATGTTGTTCCTCACTATAACTTGAGAAAAAGTCATTGATACCTGGCTGGTTTGATCAAACTCGGTACCTCTCGCTTACGAGTCGGACCCGTTAGCTTTAAGACCGCCGACGCTTCAGACGCTGTTTAGATATCAACTATACATAGTATCATAGCTTGTAGCACTGGATATTCTCTATCTACGCGATGCGTATGTTAGAACATATGTACGTATGTGTACATTAGCATACATTAGTATTCAAATACGAAACAAAACGTAAAACACTGTAGGTTTAGCCTTCTAAATCTGATCAAGGACGACACACCACACAGCAATCAAAGACAGAAGCTAAGCGTGGAATTCAATTTAACCGTTACAATTTCCCGCCTGAATAATTAAAATGGGCACGCTCCGCGACTAAGGAATCCATCCTTTGATTCCCCATTCGCGTTCTCCAAAAGGCTTTCGTATTTTATTGTCTAATTAGCCGTGTTTCATAGCGATTTATTGCATTTTAAATTATTCACGAAGGTGCTTCATTTTATCTGGGCGCTTGGAATTGCGGCCGTTTTCATTAGGAGGTCGCTCGAAAATAAATATAATTTAATTACTGCTGTCGCCCGCTCTGAAAGGGGAACAAAAAACGCCGTCTGTCACGAACTCGCGACGGGGTGCCGCAAGGTTCAATTTTGGGGCCACTTCTGTTCCCACTTCGCGTTGGCGAGTTGTGACTTTTTGAAATTGCGCCTCTGTTAGCTGAAAACTAGGAGTTTGTTGAATGAGTTCTTAATTTGTAAAATAGGTATTTGTTTTTTAATTTATTTTTGTACATTGCAAACTAACAATGGCCGACTAATGTCACTCAGAGAATACTAAAACTTTGAATCGCTGTAGGTTCAACATAGTTTGCAATAAATTTGGCTTAAACTATGCTGAAGATATGACAGTTAGATCAAACTCATATTGCAATCGCACGTATGTATAATAAATAGGTAAAGTTAAATGTCTTAAACTAAGTATGAAAAACTCCTACAAATCCCTGCAGAAGATGCTTTACCCGGCGTCTGTATGGTAGAAAATCAGTACAAGGACTGTATGGTGGGTCAATATAACCACGGATTTTGAAAATGGTTTAATTCTTGATATTCAATTAATTTTTTAATGATATATTAACTCAGTTTAAGTGATGTTCAAATTAATATATTTTGAGGAAAATCAATAAAAAACAAACAATATTAGGAACTTGTTATGTATTTACGAAAGTTCTATAAAATCTTTAACAAAATATTTAACTTTTGTAATCTTACTAACAAATAAATAAAATTATAACTGCTTAATATTTTTTTTTACTTTTTGGAATACCTAATGTTAGGTCTTTAAGAAACTTTAAGCTTAATTTAACGGAAATTTTAAAACTAATTACAGGCAGCATCTACATTTGCATATCCACCGTAGTAAGAAATGATGTAGTCTAGACAATCTTCTTACAATTTAGACAGGCAGGACATATATGGCACCGTTTTTGAACTCCGTGAATTTCAGTAGGTGACCCCTCTGAAGGTTCTCCATTAAATTATCTTACTGTCTTGCGCATCCCTGTAGGCAAACGAAATACATTTTTGCAGGCGTTCAAGTGATCGTTTAGAATTATCTTCTAAGCCGAGTAAACCAGTAAAAAGGGTAAACCGGTAAAATTACAGTATTTTTTCGGACAGTACCCACACTTGTCAAATTATGATCCTTGAGAAGGTGTAGCATTAGCTATTGACTAGTAAACCAACCATCGAATAAATAAATACATAAACGTAATTGGCACAAAAAGGTTACAACGAATGTACTGGTTATGGTTGGGTCATATTAACATTGTTTGACCTTTCACCGCTTGTAACTTCCTATGCAGGGGTACAGCGACTGAGCTGATACTAGAACCGAAAGGGGAGGAGTATTAACTAAAGCTACTGAAAAGCACGGCAACTTTAAACTATTACTTAAATAAATACGCGCGTTTAAAAGTGTGGCGGGTCATTATGACCCAACCTGAGACGCTGTTTAAATGAGATAGACGGACGGAATACTAGCAAGAATAAATTTTGTCTCAAAGAAGATAATATTCTTTCTATTAACATGCTGCAGGAGAGCGTAAAAGTAAATCAAAATGTTGCAAAAAGGAAGAAACTTTTCTAGCCTCTTAGTGGTAAATTCCAAGATACATTTACGGTACAGAGAGAAACTTGCGAAATGATAATGATCCTAGAGGGAAAGTTACGAAACTATTTCAGAGTAGCTATTTGATAGCTCATGGTTTTAATAAAAGTTTCGTGTAGAAATTCTTTGGAAGCGTTTATTTTCATAAACGTTAATATTTAATAATATAATTCTTTTTCAACATGAGAATGTTTTAATAACATGAGAATATTTGGGGGATAAACCGTTGGTACACGAAATTGCAAAATTACTGTCTACTGAATTTTGTAATTAAATTCCAAATTTTTTGTAAATTATTTAAATAATTTCACTCAGATTTTTTTAATTTCCCATCTGATTTAGTACAAGATTAGTGGTATTTTCATCAAAATAATCTAGATCATTTTTCAAGTTGATTCAGCTTCTGTTTGCATTTAAAAAAATGTTTGTTTAATATTAAACAGCAAGTAGGTAATATTTATATTGCTTTTTTGTAATTCGAAAACCGTAGGTATACATAATTATATCTATTATCTCAATTAAATAACTACGTAAAATCGCAAGCAGATGTAGTTGTACATAAAGAGTTAAGCAAAGAATGTAACCTCTGTAGATACTCATCTGATTGCGAAAATTCTTTCACAAAAAGGTCTTTGCCAGCGGGAAATGTTGCTTACTTTTTTTATTGCCTAGGTACACAGACAGACTGTCCGCCTGATGGAAAGTGGCTACCATCCTCCGAGTGGAATTAGATCCCGTATAAATGTGTGCATGAAATCCAAACAAACGCTTGTGTAAAATAAGACCAAGGTTTCTGTCGAAATATCTCGACCTCCTAAAGTACCTACTTATATCTGAAACTAGACCAAGTTCTGGTCTTAATTTTATTGTTTGGGTATGAACCTTGGCCTTATTTTACACAAGTGTTTTTGGTGGAGTTATAACTGTTCAAATCTTAGTAAAACTATTAATTGATATTAAAAACTTCATTTTTTTCACTTTGGCTGTACATTGTAACCACCTTTGCTTAACCCTATTGTCAGTTATTCAAAATTCAAATAATTAAACGTATTCATTATTCACCTACCTTTCACAAGGATCAGCAGCCTCTCATCATCATAAACCTTTGTAATTCTTTGCTCAACCCATTAAACTCATTTAAAACTACATCCTACTCTTCATAATTATAACCTCCTTACCCTGAAGCATACGACCGAAGAAAGTAATCAATAACTACAAAAGGATGTCGAGCCTGTACTATGCTCCGCAATCTTCCAATTATACAGATCTTCACACGAGACAAACATCACAAGCCTCCCTATACAGCTACATAAAGCGCCCTCATTAGCATAGTACAGCCGGGAGGAAGCAATACATCTCACATATAACTTGCAACTAATTAGCGCTGCAGTACAAAAGACCTTAAAATCCGTGCGCATTAATCTGGAATCTTCAGACAATATTAATAGGGATGCGCGGATTCGACTCGATTTATATGAATATCGCATCGACAGCATTACGATTACGATCCAGCGATTTTTGAATCGTTTCAAAATCGCTGGATCGTTTTTATCGCCATACGATTTTTAGTTGACGATACAATAATAATTATTATTGAAGATCTTATGATGAAAGTCTAATGGCTCATATCGCAGTAAAGTGTAACCAGTCAAAATAATAATATTGTAAGTGAGAGCGAAAATAGTTAAACAAAACATATTACTACGTTAGGTAGGAAATGATCACACTTTATCTTATTTTAGGAAAACATGCGAGATTGAAATATAATATTGTGAGTTAACAAACTTATACAATCTTACAAACTTCAACGTGAACGATGATCTAAGCAATGACGATGTTGTGGTTGAGATAAATTACGAATTTTTGTTGCAAAAAAAAGGTTTAAAATTAAGAATAATAGGTACTCTTAAGATTTTGAATCTAGTTTCCTAAGATCATATGATCTGATCCACGGATCGGATCAACTCGTTGCTATGCTTACGATTTTTTTTGTATATTAGACAAGACAGACATTTGACCGCCATCTCACCTGTTGGTAAGTGACGATGCGGCCGAAGATGGAGCATGCCCCTGCCGATTCGATGAATCGATCCAACGATACTTTGCGCATCCCTAATATTAAGTCGTCGACTCGAGTGCGTAGTCCCCAAACACGGGACGAGATAATGTGGGCCCGGCGCGTCGTATATCAAGGGTGGAATATCTTAAGTCATTGTGCGGTTGCGTAGAGGAAGTGTTGACTTCGCCCTGCCTCCCCTGAGGCCCGTTTGGACTGTGACACTTGAGTGGCCTCGGTAAATCAAGCCGTGGCCTGTAAGTGGTCGAACAATCTTTGGAGAGGACAGTGCTCACAGTAGTGGGTCCTCGTGCTTGATACGTGTCGGTACACAGTGCGTAACTATGTGGACCGGGTACATAGTGGAACGGGTTCGGATGCTCTGGAGACCTGGATGAGACTGGACGTGGGTGGAATGATTGAAATAGTGCTGGATTGCTGTAGTTTGTAGGAATATGGGGTTTTACATATTTATAAATGACGCCGTTACTGGTCATAAGAATATGCTATATTTGGACTAATTCACACAGCGCCACCTAGCCCCAAAGTACTTTTTTTTTTATTTCATACTTATTATACATACTACCGCCAAACCTGTAACAGAAATTAAAATTCATCATTTCAATTTCTGGTCGGCCGGGAATCGAAACCGGGGCCTCTGCGTAGTGACCGGAATGTTAACCAACTGAACCACTCAGGACGTCAATAAAGAAAAAACACATGTAATAAACAAAAATTAATATCTTATAGCGTTCGGTTAATATTAGTATGAACCGATAAATTTAAGAAGCAATCTATAGAGATATTTTCAACCAATTTGCATCCAAAATATTGAGAAGACTGATTTTCCCCTCACATACTCATCACAGGACTGCAGTACATTTTAATTACCCAAACATCACAAAACACCCCTCGAGAAACCTTCCACAAGCAGCGTATCCGCATTCAAACGGGTCTACGGCAAGGCTGGCTATGGTCCAAGTCACTATGTATTCATGCAAGAATATTTTACACGGCCCCGGGATCAAATATCACCAGTTATGTTTGTAGTGCATAAATAATGAGCTATAATTCGCTCAAACATACGTAGTTTGCCCTAATTTGCTTAATTGAGGGCCTTGGGTGGTTTTACAATTTGCATACGCGCGTATATTTGACCTTTTGGATGTGGGAGCGAGATTCGGAATTATTAATAATATCCACGCATCTCATTCGGCTGTCTTCAAAGAACCTTTCGCCATATATTTATTTTCTTAGACCGCCTACGCTTTGGAATACAGTAGCAGTTTTGACGGTAATCCTTTTCCTTGCAGACGCGCTTACATTTGGCGAACTTAAGAAGCGAAAAGTAAGAGTAAGTCAAAGTGGAATGTTTTGCTTATAGCATAAGGTTCATTTTTGTAGTATTTACATAATTGTTACCTATCCAAACTGCGTAATACAAAAATGAACCTTATTCTGTGAACAATCCCTACACTTTGACCTGCTCTCGCGCATTTTGCTTTTGAATTTAGTCAGCTGTAATAAGTGCAATAGTTTAAAATAAGTTCTACAGACTCAACGTCAACACTTCAAAAGCTATTGTCAACGATAATTCGAAAAGTTATTAGAACATTTTCATGCGATGAAATATAACGTATATCCATACATACAGTCAAACAGTACACATACATTCATACATAACTTACGCTGCGTACGCATCACCCGCACACAAACCTCTCGACTCTGGCATTCGGGGCTCTCCCCCAAAATTGCTTTCTTAAACGCAAATAAAAGTAAACGGCAGAATACACGTGTAAATTATTTACCCGGTCGCTATTCTTAGTAGGTGGGAAGACCTGGTGCTATATAGGGTGCGTTTTAGAAGACAAGCGAGTTTGCTTAACACTCGTACACTGAAGCGTTACTTTTCCAACTGACAATGTTTGAGAGGCGATCCGCCAAATAAATTGTACATAGAGACAGACAAGGAGCTTACTCACAGCTGAAGTAACAATGTATATTTTGTTACTTTTTTTATAGTGCATATAACGTGTCTATAAGGGACGGCTATAAGTTGTTAAATACCCCTCCATAACCGAAGCTAGTGTCAAATTTGATGGAATTGGTCGTCTTAATGTACTAGCTTTTGACAGTGTCCATTATCTACAGGTCGAGGTTCCATCTATGCTCTGTACATGTCCAACATATTTGCGATCGGCACTATGCGTCTGTAAAAACGAACAAAATTCACCAATCATAGGTCCGTCCGTACTAAACATCAATTTTTATTTCTTTCATTTAATCATAGTGTTTCTTTTTCACGTTTTTCTTTGAGGAAACTGTTTTAGGAGAGAAAATGGAAAACGTTTCAAAAATGAAATTCATTTTCTACCACCTGTATATAGTATTGAAGAGCATACTTCTTCGACGTAGTGTCAGATATTTGTAAGCAAATTGTTTTTCGTTCATGAGCCTTCGAGTGGGAAAGCGGGGAAGGAAACAGACAACCTGAGTCACAGACAATACTTGTCGAAGTAAAGTAGCGTTACTCTGTGTTCCTAAAGTGCTCATACTGCGTTCAATATGGCGCTATGATTCGTCAATTTTGTTCATTTTGACGGACGCATAGAACACACCGCCACTTAAGTGTTGTCAGTTGGAACTCTTTGCGTTCAAGCGCACTGTGAGACATCATGCTAACGTTTTTAAAAATGGGTGTTAGCGTTTTATTCTTCTCAAAGAGCTAACCTTGGGAATAATTTAGAGGCGTTTTAAAATCTCTTCGTAGAATAATTTGTACGAGCGAAATGAAAAGGTCCAAAGAGGCGAGAGAGACCCCTTCAAACTTGGGTTCGGTCATCAACAAGGACGTCAGCGGTCAGAAAATAGACGGTGCGTAATGTTTACAGTTGCTCAAAAGGATGGTTTATTAAATCGTACAAAAACGATATAAAGAATTGTAAGATATTCCTAGGTAATACCTGAAGACGCGACGTGGGTAGGCCTCTCGCAAGGTGCACCTAGACAACGTCTGCAGATACTGGCTGGATGAGAAAGGCACAGGATCAGCCGTTGAAGATCTCTAGCGGAGGCCTATGCCCAGCGGTGGGCGTCTTTTGGCTGATATATTATGATGACACTGATTAAGTATCGGTATATATTCTTTACTATATACGCAGACGTTAAAATATTTTTACATTAATTGAATAGAAAAGAAAGCAAGATAAGGATGTAGATGGTCTGTTAGGATGTAGAAGATAAAGATGGACCTGATCTGCCAAATCCTGGATCATGTTCAAGGCGGACATCGAGCGTGCGAGAGCAAAACCGGGCCAAAATGATGACGGATGTGGACGGAAAACAAACGGGGCGGATATAAATAGCCATTTATATTACAGTTACCCTGTTGCCAGCAACTTCCTCTACCTGGCCTATTTTCTGTCAACATTTCACGCCCTTCCTGCGGAAAATACAAAGAATGTTTTCGAACTCTGTCGCAATTGGTTCCTACGTCATTACATTTGTTTGCCATCATAGTGTAGGATATACAAAAATAGCAGTAGAGAACCGACACAACAAGATCAAGATATCCAAATTTATAAACTGTTTTGTAAAAATGCATAAATATCATTCGTAAACATATCATACGAGATCTAGAAAAGACTTCATACAAAATACAGAATAAAATGACCCAGAATGTATTCAAAAACTATACAGTAAGCCTCTTAAACGGCTAAGTCTCGCCCGCTCCTCAGCGTATCCTGCCCAGAAATTATGCACGTCCCGCGAAATGTTTTATGAGGGCCGAAGAAAAAGTTGTGCTCTGGGAATCGACACTGCTATCTTATTCCAGACGGCCCGGCCTCTGTTTTATTTACGAAGGGTCCGTCCAATGAAGCAGAATTATTTTTTGAATCACCAGATACCTCACAAAAACAAAGTTGAAATGTTCAACACATTCATTGTTATAACGCCGTTTCTGTTGCGAAAGGGTTTTGAGTTGAGCGTTGCTATTTTTTTCTTTTATCGTTTGTATTTTTTTATTTCGCAAGCTCTGCTACGAGCTGGCTGGAAACGTGATTGCGGGAATTGACAATGGTTTCAAAAACGGTCTTCTACTTTTGAACAGATGCCCCGCAAAAACAAAGTTTTTACCAACACATTCGTTTATATTCAACACAATTTCTGTTGCAAAGGGTTGAGTTGAGTGTTACGTACCGTCTATATACGTCCATTCCCCTAAAAGTTAAAAACGGAACCCGAAAGCCTACAAGTGTGCTAATTGTGCTATTCCAGACCTTTGTGCATATATTGCGTATCTCTTATAAGATAAAGTCACCAAGTCTTTCACTAACGTTTATGGGACAACCATAAACGTTAGTGAAAGATAAATGGTCTTATTATATGGCATATTTGTTTATTACTTTTTTTGCTAACGTCAATTTATTATGTTGTTAATTCTTTACAAACAGCTCCTTCAGCACGCTGAGGCAAATGATGGTGATGAATTAATATTAATAGGTTATTTTATTCAATTAGTTATTTAGCGAAGTAGGTCTTAAAATGAACATTGACAAGACGAAAATAATGTCGAATGTCCATGTTGTGCCTACTCTAGTGACAGTTGGAGGCATTCCACTTGAAGTTGTTGACGACTATTCATACCTAGGACAAATAGTCCAGTTAGGTAGATCCAACTTCGAGAAAGAGGTCAATCGACGAATCCAACTCGGTTGGGCAGCATTCGGGAAGCTACGCCATATATTTTCGTCCCAATTACCGCAATGTCTCAAGACGAAGGTCTTTGACCAATGTGTGTTGCCAGTGATGACTTACAGAACTGAAACGTGGCCGCTCATTGTGGGCCTTATAAGAAAACTCACTATTACCCAAAGGGCAATGGAAAGAGCTATGCTCGGAGTCTCTTTGCGCGATCGAATCAGAAATGAGGAGATCCGCAAGCGAACCAAGGTCACCGACATAGCTCTAAAGATTGCCAGACTGAAGTGGCAGTGGGCAGGGCACATAGCTCGAAGAACAGATAGCCGATGGGGCAGTAAAGTTCTCGAGTGGCGACCACGTGCCGGAAGACGCAGCGTGGGTAGGCCTTCCACAAGGTGGACTGACGACCTGGTAAGGATCGCAGGTACCAGCTGGATGCGAAAAGCACATGACCGGCCTTTATGGAGATCTCTGGGGGAGGCCTATGCCCAGCCGTGGGCGTCTTCTGGCTGATATGATGATGATGAAGATGATGAGTAATTTAGTAGGTATTGCCTAAAAATATAATATTATTTATTTATTATAAGTATATTAGGTATATGAATAGTCCGCTTGCCTTTGATTATGGCTTTTTTACATGCTCTTCATCAACTGAAAGTATACAATATCCTTCACAACCCTTCTACTCCTTCATATCTCCGTGAACAGTTCCATTTCTCCCGCCCACAAGACTAACCCTGTCGATCCAGTGTAGAATCCTCATTGGCAATTCCTATCCAACATTCCGATTTTTCTTCCTACTCCTTCACTATTCATGCTGCAAGACTTTGGATTTCTCTTCCGCACGAAGTGCGTGCCAGTCTATTGCCTTTTTCAAAAAGCGTGTAAAAGAGTTTTGTCTATCACAGAGTGCTCCTAAGTTATAAATGATGTCTGTATGTAGTATATAATATTATTATAATATTAAAAATCGATATGTATTGATGTGTGTGTATATATTTTTGTAGATACTTATGTGTGTAAGTAGAATTAATATATTTGTTTATATGCCTATTTAGATAGGTAATATTATGTACGTCCTATCGGCGTCTCATGATCACATCACACTTTCGAAGGCCTGCTAGAAGAGATTACTTTTAGAAATAAGTAGCGCCTGTTGTGCCATTTATTACTTTGCCTGTTATTCGCTATGTATTTACTGTGCACAAGAAACTGTTAAATAATAATAAAAAAATAAAAATAAATCATCTAGGCGTTAATGTCCCGGTTCTGCTCTCGCGCACGAGGGCCGGGGTCCGCCTTGATCATGATCCAGGATTTGTTTGATCAGATCATTACAGTGATCATTACAGTGGAGCAACTGCCATCTGACTTTCGTGACATTGCTACCAGGGGAACCTGACCAGATTGGATCATGGTTACACATTCATTCGCCTGAATGTGCAAGATTCATCACGGTGTTTTCCCTCACCGTAAGAGCAGAAAAGAGTAATTGGTTCATACACGCAGTGAGATTCGAACCCGGTACCTCTCGGTTACAAGTCGGATACCTTAACCACTCAGCCACCGATGCTCCAAACGAAAGTGGAAGATATTGTATCTATATTCCCCTCCGGAGTCTACACAAACTATCAAAACTCAATACCGAATCGAATCGATAAAACAATATCACCAATTCGTTCAAAAACTCCACCCGGAACTCGTTTCGTAGACCAAACGATATTTACCCGCACCTGACAACTCACTCAACACACCGAAAGATGAGTTGCATTTACGCGACCATTAATAACACGTTCACTTTCAAACTTCGCCCGTGCACGTGGGACGTGATAATAATGCAGTGTCTCACCTCGTGCCCCAAGTTTTTATTACAAAATGCACTCAGTTCACTCTTTTTGCATCCACTCTTTTCGTCGGCGAGGGCTTTTTTAGACACCTGACGAAAATAGAGGGATGTTATGAGTTTGACGTGTGTATCTGTGTGTCTGTCTGTGGCATCGTAGTTCCCGAACGGATGGACTGATTTAGATGTTTTCCCTGTTTGAAAGCTGATGGAGGTCGTATTTGTTGTTTCAAATTCGTTGGATTCGATTAATCTATGACATCTTTCATATTTATTTGTTTTGTTGTTCCAGTGTCGATCTGTTTGAAAGCTTGCTGCGTTTATAGTATATAAAGTTTATTATACGTATACTTTATAAATATCGAGTTTTTTTTAATGGAGATGGTTCTTAGTTTTGTTTCTTTAAAATGGGTTAAGTAGTTTAAAAAATATTTGAGTACAATAATATGTAAACTTTGACTGGGGTAATGCGGCGTAATAACAATAGAATCTCGTAAGGAAATCTTTCGAGTCAATACCGAAGTCCTAAAAACGGACCGATGCGAACTATAACAAAGTTACGGCCTAGTAGGCAGTCTTTTGCCAGTCTGAGCACAGAATATCTATAGTCCGCTGTCGGGGAAGGCAAAAAGGCAAAATTGAAAGTTCTAACAGATACGGTATCTGTGTCAATGACGCGCGACGGGCGGCCGGCGGGGGCCTATTCAGAGTCGGGATTTGTTTTCCAGTATGAAATAATGTATTTTATCTACACTCATAGCGTAATGTTCCAATTACATATTCGAAAACAGTTGTTTAAGGATACACTTTTTTCACGCCAGCCTATAAAATTTTAATAAATTACTTTTCGATACAGCATTTCCCATACTATTTTCATTACAGCTGTATCGTAAAATAACTTTTTAATCATTATGCAACACTTTTCTTTTTTAAATTTTTGTCGGGCGCCGGGACACGGCTAAATGTAGGCTGAATACCTAAATGTCTTCAACAAATTTAAAATTCAAATGTTCCTGTTATATTTGTGATCAGTTCATAGTCTGTAGTTGTGATTGTGTACATTTGGAATTATTTTCCCGCTAAACAGAATATTTTTTATAATTGTTGTAATTTTTGTTTGTGAATGTTTTTTCTTGTTTAAAGCAATTAAATAGATAAATGTGAAAGTAGTGAAGTGAATTTCCCGCCACTTAATATCCTCGACGCGTAGATACAACAGAACTGACTCTCAGTTACTTCCAGCAAAATTGAAAAAATTATAGGTACGATATTTTAACATGAAAATATGAGTGTAGATAAAGTAGTATATGCAACTGCATATAATTAGGTATTAAAACACTCGTGTCAAACTATTATCATACGGCTACTCGGCTACGCCTCGTATGATAAACAGACACTCATGTTTTAATACCCCCTTTTATATGACAGTTGCATAAACTACTATTTTTCATATGACTTTGAATACATGCCTTTGCTAGGTTTTCTATTGGTATGTTTTTACTCCCGACGAAAAGGAGTAGTGTTATAAGTTTGATTTGTGTGTCTGTGTATCAGTGGCTCTCTGTGTCTGTGGTATGAACGGATGGACTGACTTGGATGCGGTTTTATCTATTTGAATGCCAATTTAACCGAAATGATTCTTAGTGTTGCTTCATTAAAATCGGTTTAGTAGCTTAGAAAATATTTTTATTTTATTTATTTAACAGTTTATTGTACACGAGAAATACATAGCAAATAACAGGCAAAGTAATAAATGGCACAACAGGCGCTACTTATTTCTAAATAAATCTCTTCCAGCAGGCCTTCGGGAGTGTGATGTGATCATGAGACGCCGATAGGACGTGCACAATATTACCTATCTAAATAGGCATATATATAAGTATATTTACTACTAAATATTATTAAATATTTGAGTATCGTATTGAATAACGTGTGAGTATAAAAAGTTATTTCTATCTGTATTACTTAATAGGACCTGCAGCTGTAAAAATGTTTAGTTTTAGCTAGTAATTGTAATAATTTGTCCCTTGATTACAATACACGAGTTAGCCACGTGGGACACCACGGGGGACACCCCACCATCCTCTTACACTCGTGGGTATCATGTCATACAAGGCGCTAATATGTTCGATGCAAAACTTCTGGACTTTCCGAAGGCTGGAAAATGGGCAGCAGCGTTTTCTATTATTATATTTATAGAAATGTCCAACCCGCCAGCCAAGCGCAAAGATTATGGCAATAACCTCCCATTTCGTGAGGTACGCTATAAGTGTTGCAGAGTACTGTTATGGGCTGTGATTATGACGATAAAATGCGTAATGTTCGTATAGGTATCGCACCTGGTGCGTGTCACTGTTACCGATGCCTCGTCTGAAGCGTGCTGGCCACTAACTTGGCTGGTAAGCAAGCCCGTCTTGGATCAAATTCTTGAACACGTTTAAGAGTGACGTTTAATGTTTTTCGTATAAAGTTTTATGTTTAAATACAAGCTTAAATCCGTTTAAGAATTTGGTGCAAGCCTACATACCCATACAGCTAAAAAGATCCATTACCCAAAACCTCACGTAAACCCGGAGATATCACAGGATCGTTCGCCAAATAGGAGTGTCACAAACAATTTTGTCACGCTACCCGGGGCCTTCGCTATAGATCTGTAGTAAGATTGCTGCGCTATAGATCTGTAGTAAGATTTCTACGTTCCTTCGCCTTATATCGTTTGATGATGACGCGGGCGATGCTCAATTGAATAAGGAAGGTCGACCGTTTCCCCTTAAACTCTTATTGATATAGGCCTTACAGACTTATTTGGAACTGACATTATTGGATAATTTTTCAGAATGCTGCCCTGCACAAGTAGGGTAATTTGTCTTTTAGTCATTTATTCATTTCATAGTAAGATTTCTACGTTCCTTCGCCTTATATCGTTTGATGATGACGCGGGCGATACTCAATTGAATAAGGAAGGTCGACCGTTTCCCCTTAAACTCTTATTGATATAGGCCTTACAGACTTATTTGGAACTGACATTATTGGATAATTTTTCAGAATGCTGCCCTGCACAAGTAGGGTAATTTGTCTTTTAGTCATTTATTCATTAAGTTGCATGGTATTAGAATAACAGCAGATCTTAAATGTAGCTAAAAGTAACTCATGTGACCCTGTGACATTATTAGATATATTAAAACTATTTTTCTATACCATAAACAATTGGATTACAATTTTCATAAACTTTATAAATTAAAACATTTGTTCATATTTTTCATCATCTTCATAAATAACAAGCAAGTATTAGTACATCGAATATGATTTCTCTACCTCGTCTACATCACTCACAGTTACACAGTTCGAAACAGAAACTTTTGTCGTTCAACGACATAAACCGTACACAACAAGTTTCGGGGAGCCCTCATCGCGGGCACAAAAAAGGCTTTACCGTCGAAAAATCCATCAACGAAGCGCCAAACGATGAAACGAAAAGGTATGACTCGAACGAGAAAGGTTCATGGCGAGAGAATACGAGTTCCCGCTATAACTGTTTCCACATTATTATATATTATTGTGTAGCATTTGCCAGGTTCTTCTTCGCCAGCTTCTTCGGCACTTCGTCCATGTAAAATTCGGTTTCTATGTTTTAGACCCGTTCCCGCAGAAAACAGATTGAAGTTCGAAATCAGCAACATCAATGCCAAATTTCGTCAAAATCTGTAGTTTTTGAATGAATGCGTAACAAACATTCATACATCCTTACAGTTACTTAACAGTAATGATAATAAGGTGAAAGAGAATAATAAAAATAGGAATAACTACCCAAAGGACTTTGATGAGATTTGGTAGTAATGTAGCTTATAGCCCAGAATAGTACATAATTTATTTACAAACTCAATGTTCTTTCTACCACCTTAGAATCCATGTTAGCACTGCATTACTATGCAGTGCAAACAAAAAAATATATAAATAAATAGGAAACTCCGAACAATGACATCGCGCGGCATAAACATGTGGGCGGCGCCATGTCAAGACAGCGGCATAATTATGTTTGAGATCCAATGTTTGCTCGCTTAGGTACAGAGCAGATATACATATGCTTCCGGTGTTGCTACATAAAAAGCAGAACCACTTCCTCATTTGCTATAACGTGGTAGGGTGGTCGGTTTCTAAAACAGTCGACACGAGAGTGCCACGTGATGAGGCCATATTTATTTACCGCGTCATCTGTTGCTGACGCAACGGGAGAACTTCCACGCGATCGATTTTGTTGGAAGTTGCAAAGGGTTCACAACTTGTTCGCGAGTTGTATTGTGGAACTTTTTCAATGTCAGTCGCTCTTAAGGTGTTTCGTGCGTTGACGTACCCTCCCCGGGGGTATGAGGTGTTTCTTGTTAATATGATATTGAATATAAAGTCTCTGAGCAGCCGTTAAGCCCTGATGTCACGGTGTGAAGGAATGACGAAGTTTTGACACCGACTTATTGTTAATTAGCCAAGTTCGAGTTTTTGGTACCTATGCCATGATTCAAGCTATGATAAGTAAATAATTACGGTAGAGGAACATGTGGTGAGGCACCTATGAGAAACTTCTTTTTTATTAGACTAGCCAGGCATTTCACCGCCATTTCACCTGATGGTAAGTGACGAAGCGGTCGAAGATGAAGTATACCTGTCTAGGAACAGCCTATTCACCTTAGAATTGAAGGCGTCCAAATAATAATGATCAGGGAACGTTGCAAAGGATGGTGAATTCCTTAGCTGTAGGCATTATTAAGGTTGAACCAAAGCGGCTCGTACAAATAGCTTGAAGATCTACAACATAAGGACGAAACGTTCGCCCGGATCGCGTTTCCCGATGGTGGAAAGTTGCGCTGTCTACATTATCCTTAAAACCAGAACTCAAGGATGGAAAAAATATTGATTGCCGTGAGAAACAGATAAGGAAAGTTCCTACCCAGGTGGACTCCTCATTACTGACAGAACAGTGCTGAGCAGAATAAACACAGTACACTGGAGTCATAAACTAGGCTGACTTTGTGGCCAAAGCTGGAACTAAGTGTCGCCGTTTTGAAACGTCATGTCAATTCCTACAAAAGCGACGTTGTCAGCGCGTCAAACAAGTTGATGCACTATCATTTTATCTATTATAATAAAAATGCCAACAAAAGACGGACTGCAGAGCCGATTGCACCACCATCCCGTGCATAGCGCGCAGTTAATCGTATCCCGGTCTAATCCATTAGTCCGTACCGGGGCCGGTATCACCAACAATCTAGCGATAACCCACCGGGCTCAATATTTAATCACTTAATGAGGGCCGGTAGTGGCTACGCAGTCGTAGGGCGGGGACATGTGTCGATGTCTTTATCGATTGCTAGATTTTTCAGGAAGATGCGAGCTTGGGTTCTTGAGCATAATCGATAAGAAAATCGGTGCCGTCACTTAATGCTGCTAATAGACATAGTTTTGGTTAGAAATATTATTGCTAAATTTTCTTAGTGTTTATTTATTTATTTATTTATTAGTTCATTCCACAGTTTAACAGCAGTTACATTCGTTTAAAACACAAGCACATAACGGTTGAAATGCCAATGACAAAACTGCATTTTAAAATTTTGACATTTAGCCGCTAAGCAGCTTTGCAGATAGATACAATATTGACAAACAAAAAAAAAAATAATAATAAAACAAAGAAATACATGTACACTGGTGTGTGTGTGTGTGTGTGTGTGTGTGTGTGAGAGAGAGTGTGTGTGTGTGTGTGTGCGTGCGTGCGTGCGTGCGTGTGTGTGGTTGTGTGTATGCGTGTGTTGTCGTAAATAAAATAAAAATAAAAAATAAAACCCCATCACTGCGATCGGAGATATCCCAGAACGCCCTTTGCAAATTGCGCACGGCTCAAATGAAAAACGTCGAGAGTGTTGGAGACGCGTCCTTCGTATAGGTCTATGGCCCTGTTAATCGGAGAAGCTAAAGCGTAACCGCTGCGCGCGCGGCGTTAGATAGGAAGTCGAAGACATGGTCCAACGCTATGGCTGATTTGACGTTCGACCATATATATGGCACAACCCTAGTGAAAGCTTGAGATTATTAAGATGGTGCGTTTTATGTATAGTTGAAATAAAATGCAGTTTTTGTTAAAAGTATACTTACATCATATATTTTACTTTATTATTACTATTAGTTAATATAATTACATCCACATATTCCTCATGCCTTTACCCATAGAAGTAGGCAGAGACCACATAATTCCATATGCTACGGTCCTGAAAAATCTCTCTGTCTTCTTCTACATGCTTTATCATACATGAACATCGGTTGAAGTAGCACATGTTGCTTTTAAATTGATTAAAAGGTTTATTTTCATCGATATCGACATCGCATCCCTCCGCTGAAACCACGGGCCAAGGTCGGCCGTCGGCTTGTATTAATCAGGGCAAGTCTCCGCCATTGTGATTAGAATGCCAACTGAAATGCCGATATAGGGCGGTCAAGCATTCTGTTGTTACTTTACGATTGCCATTCGCACTGGGCCTTCTGGACTAATAAATGTCGACAAAGTGAATAGGATAATGCTTTCGCGCAGGCATCGATAATTTACAGTGCCTCTGTGTATTTGTACCGTAAACGATAGTTTACTTAAATGAAATTGTTTATTTATTTATTATTTTTATTTATTTAACAATTTATTGCACACAATATACAGTAAACAGAAATAACAAAAATGAAAGACGACACAACAGGCACTACTTATTTCTAAGAAGAAATCTCTTTTTTGAAGAAATTGTTATGTTGCCATCCATTGTATACTTTTTCTAAGCATAGATAAATTCTCGGACGCAATCTGGCCCCACGATACAGGTTTGCCGTAGTGTGGAGGCCATAATAACCTTTCTAAATATCTGTTTATTTATTTATTTATTCGTATTGCATTATAGCCGAGTCGCTAATTATAATCTAGGTATTATTAATGAACACTAAAACTACAAGTTAATATCTAAATTATTCACTCATCTATCTGTAAGACTGTTTGATGTTCTGGGAACATGTAACAACATAATATGTACTTAATTAGATTTATTTAATAAACTTATTTGTGTATGTATATATTTCATTGCTTCATCATTATAAAGCGTCGGGGGCCGAGCGATTACAGTATACGACTCGTCAGCCAGAGGTCCCGGGTTCGAATCCCGCTCTGGCCATGTACCAATGACAGTTTTCTGAGTTAAGTACATTAGTTGAATACTAACCGATGCTCTTACGGTGAGGGAAAACATCGTGATGAAACCTGCACATTCACGCGACTGGATGTGCAACCATGATCCAATCTGGTCAGGTTTCCCTGGTAGCAGGGTCATGGAGGTCAGATGGCAGTCGCTCCACTGTAATTAACTGACCTGCCAAATCCTGGTCAAGACGAACCCCAGGCCCTCGTACTCGAGAGCACAACCGGGACATTAACGCCAAGATGATTATTTTATTTTTTTATATTTCATTGCTTCGTATTGGATCTAGGCACTGACTGACTTAATATCATTTACCACAAAAATATTTCAAGTAAAAATCTTAGACATAACGCTTTCAATATTAAGCTCATACATACCATACACGATTGTTGAGCGCAGTGTCAAACTGTAGAAATTTTGGGATCTGTACCACTTACAGAAAGCTAAACTTTAATGTTTTTGTCTACAAATAATATAATAAGCTTTCTGCCATTAATATAGGAACCAAAATTACATAAATATTTGTGACAAATCGCACAGAAATTGCGTACATTTGTACGGGCTCTTATCTTGAATTCAAGATATTGTGGGAACCGTACCACGTTCACTGAATTTGTTAATTATACTAAGAATAATACAATTACTCACAATTCGCTTGACATTGGCGAACGCTAAT
Organism: Blastobasis adustella; assembly: GCA_907269095.1. Taxonomy (NCBI): domain Eukaryota; kingdom Metazoa; phylum Arthropoda; class Insecta; order Lepidoptera; family Blastobasidae; genus Blastobasis; species Blastobasis adustella. Next base: position 1,304,608 of record OU026116.1, on the reverse strand, counting down.
GTGATGGACAGCCATTAATTAATTAAGAACAAGAACGCTCTTACAATATTAAGTTTGTTTCCACTAATGACATTAAATTTTGTTATTTTTTCTCGATTATTAAATCCGTTTTAGAAGCGAATTCGTTTCACAGGCACCCCATTATTGGCAAAGACGGCTTTGCAGCTACAAGCGATCTCTTCCAGGCAACATTTGTCTAAATGAATAAGGAATCGTTTTAATAAATAGGTGTTTTATGTCAATCGGTCGCCAAACAGGCAAGCTACCTGATGGAACGCTGCTTATTGGCCGTCAGAAACGCTAAGGGCAACGCTTAACTGACAGAAAGTCGGATAACCTCCGATCAAGTATATACTACAATATCATTAATACGCAACTATATACTTCAATTTTTTTTTCTTGATTTTATCCGGCAGACAAACAGGCACGCGGGCCACCTGATGGAAAGTGGTCACCGCCGCCTATGGACATCAGCATCATCAGGGGTGCTACCAATGCGTTGCCCGCCTCTAAGGATACCTCTAATATACCTTTTGAACGATCCCATGTCATAGACCAAAGGAAACACTGTAATAATAATTAATATTTCCTAAGCAATACTGAATCGATTTTAATAAAACATACCTAAGAAACATCTCGATTAAAATAGCTTTCCAACAAACCGTATCATAATGCCATACACAGAGCCACGAATACACAGATACACAAGTCAAATTTACAAAACCTCTCTTTTTTCCTCGGGGTTTAAAAACAACAACTAAACGAAGTTCTTTAACCCTTTATTTCGATAAGTTTCGACTTTACTTACTATAAAGGTACCCGTCATTACCTACAACAAAAAGTTCCGACTTCATTTGCAAGACCCGAATAGAGAGTCTCCACATAAATCTTATCAGCAGCGGTGTCGTATTAAATACGCTAGAATTAAGCGGAAATTAGAACAAGTGGTACTCAGCGGACAGGGGTCTGGCATCGGTAAATTGGGGTCCGGCATCGGTAAATTGGGGTCCGCCCCGCTCGTAGCGAGGTGTGCTGACCTTTGACGTTTTAAGGAGTCTCTCACCCGTATTCTTAAACAATACTTGTCAAAGTAAACTAGCGTTACTATGCGTTGATAGTACTCTGCTGTTAAGTTAACGCACTGGGTCCAATATCTATAAGTGGTCAATCTCGATACGCATACTGCCGACCGCCTCTTCTCAGCTGGAACCCTGTGCGTTCGCACGCACTGTGAGACATCATAGTAATTGTTCTGAATACAAGTGTTTAATAAATATTTCTGCCTCCATCGCTCCTTCAGTTTGTATATGGTCATTTTATTATTATAGTAGATTATTTACGCATGCAAGGCTTTTTAAAATCCTTTCTTTGCACTATATATTTGGGTTCTTCTTCTTCAAAAGAAATGTTAACAAAAGATCGCTTAAGTCTTTCCGATAGCGTTTGTAATACCTTTATTCCTTCATCTCGCTCGCATTCATGGTGCCTTTTGCGAACGAGCTAGATGGCAAGTATAGCATTCGAGTAAAGCGGCCGGTCCCCAAGTACCTCAAAGGCCGGTACCGCATGTACTTCCTTTAGGTTACTGATGAGGTCTTATACCTGTACAACTTCTTATATTTTTCTAAATACATCATTATTTTACCTACACAAAACACCCAGACCCGTAACAGAAATAAAAGTTCATAATTCCAATTTCGGCTTAGCCGGGAATCGAACCCCGGGACTCTGCGTGGCGGACCGACAACAGAACCACTCAGGTCGTCAAATGAAGTAAAGGTAGACCACCGACCTCCGGTAACTAGGACATGGACAGCCGCGTATCCTGTACGTGAAAACAAATACCATCAATCAAATAGACCAGTCGTTGACACCTCAAAAGACAGCACACCGTAACTACAATATAGTCCGAACAAAACTGTTACACAATGTAAGTCCCCTGCAAACTATCGTTCGTTAGTGCTACGGGTAAATCTTATCCTTTGAGCTGCAAACTCATTTTCATTAGCAGCGGCGCCGGCAAGAGTTCGCCTTCAACAGGGGACGAGCGTAGAATGGCTAGACGCCGCGAATGCAAAAACAGCACTTATATCCCACTGTTTCCACTAGGAACTTGAACATAGACACGCAGATACGTAGATATGTAGACACATAGACATTTAGGAAATATTTTCATGGCCGGGATATGATACATCCACCGTACTCATCATCATAGTGGCGTTATTGTCCGGTTGTGCTCTCACGCATGAGGGCCCGAGATCTGCCTTAACCATGATCCAGGATTTGGGAGATCAGATAATTACAGAGGAGCGACTGCCATCTGACCTCCATGATCCTGCTACCAAGGGAAATTGACGTGCGTGAACAATCATGCGTTCTTAATGGAAAACGAGGTAGTCTCTCGTTTATTGCAGGAATCTTACATCGATATTTTAGTATTATTTAATCGTATATTTCCATTAAAATACATTGGTGAAACTCAAAGAACAAAAAAGTCTGAAGTCAAGTCAAAAGCAGTACAATGGCAAAAACCTAGCCGCGTTCTAGTGATGTGCTTCTATTACTAGATTCTAGTTATAAGTAGGTATCTATACTAATATTATAAAGAGGAAAGGTTTGATTTTTTGTTTGTTTGTATTGAATAGGCTTCGAAACTACCGGACCGATTTCCAAAATTATTTCACCGTTGGGAAGCTACACTATCCCCGGTGACATAGGTTATATTATATTTTCTAAAAAATCTAATAATAATTAGGAAACGTGTCTAGGACTTTAACGCTCTACGGTAGATGACAAACATTGGATATGGACGTCGAACTTTCTCCACGCATGCGCCGTTCGATGTTTTCTTTACGAGAAGGTGGGACAGATTCTGGAGAAATTTTGAAAGTAGGTTCATGAAAACTATCTACCTACTATCATCAAGAATGGTCGTAAGCTTTATTGACACCTTAGTGGTATAAACTAAATATTAAAACTAGGATAGCGATTTATAAAAATTGTTTCTTAAATAAGTCAGTTTATTTGGGTGAATTATGGGGTTGTTGAAAAACGTTCATGGAAACACTGCGTCATAGATAAATCAACCAGTTTTGATACTTTACATAATGATAAACTAGATTTTATTTAAAAAAATTGACAGTTATTAAGTACTCATAATAATGGAAACGATGGTTGCCTCGTAACCGTATACTCCTACAACTTTTTAAGCGTTTAACTAAATCATTAAGCTAATCTATTCCTATAAACAGCTAAACTCAGTCAACAGTCACTCGGCTCCAAGCATTTTGACACAAAGTTAGTACGTAGACTTGGATAGCGGTTTATGTGGCACTCTAATCTTGATCATTTGCTTAGTAGACATGGTGCTTGTCATAATATACTGTTAGGACGCCCTAGGTTATTCTACTACGTCGAGTACAAGAAAAATTCCATTACTAACGATAGTAGAAGTTTAGGAGACCCACACAACGTTGGCCTGCTCGTGCGCAACCTGGCAAAAAAGTAAATTAAAGATTGTCTGGAAGAGATCGCGATAGATAAGGCCGCCTTTGTGCGCATGTAAATTGTTATATTTTTCTTTGATGTATCTTTTACTTTTCTGTATGCAATAAAGAGGTTTTACTTACTTGCTTTTTTTTTTATGACTACAATGTGGCTGACAAGGGAAACTGCCAAGAGCACAAACACCTTTTACTATGGCACCAACTCCGAAATCGCGAAAATACAATCAGCTGTTTCATACAAATTTGAAAACGAACTCTGCCAAAATGTATGCAACAACCGATTTTTGTTTGCGATTTCAGAGTTCGTGTCATAGTAAAAGTTGTATGTTACAAGTTCATTTACGCCGCATCCTTATTCCTAACCACGATAACATCAGCTTCGTTAGCTCAGCAAGCTATCTCGTTATGAAAAAGTTACTCAGCATTACCCGAGACTATCCTGCTAACTGAGTGTCTAGCGCCCTAATGCACTGGACGCAGTTTGGCCGCCATCCAGCCCCCGACATAGGAATGCCGAAATTACGCCAAAGCGGACAGTCCCAGTTATGCTGCCGCTTTAGCACGATTTGAATTTCGTAATTAGAGCCGGAGATGTGTGGCTCTGGTGTGGAGTGTTGGGGCTACTCGGATTTCGGAGCGTCGAAGTGCGGGCTGGATTTAGTTGGTAGTCATTACGGGTGACAGTGACTCGTAGCCTTCAGGTGGGTTGTAAGTATAAGTGAGGAGGGTGAGAAGTGGATCTATATTTTTCAGTTTTATATGAACTTTGGCCTAGCCTTTGCAGGTGTGGTGTCTGAACGTGAGGGTATCAGGGAGAGATCCTGCGGGCGGCCTAGAAAGCTATGGATTGACATCGTTGAATCGGATGCGAGATCTAAGGGCTATGCGTAAACTGAAGACCGGGCGAAGTGGAAGAAGAAAAGTAGGACAGAGGACCCTGGAATTAGCCGTAATAAACGCTAAGACGATTATGATGTTGGCAAAGCAACATGATATTGTCTATTAAAATTATATGAAAAAATTTAAGGGTAATTGAAAAACTATTGATGGAATCACTACGTTTCAATGTATCATGAACGAAAGAGTTTTAAGACTTTACATAAAAAAGGAATTCGAATAACGATTGGGCCATAGGTATCAGGGCCACAGCCACAGTAGTACGTGAAACGTCTGGTGCGTGTTAGTTAGGTTAGGTTAGTAGTTGTATCGTTTGGCTCAATCGAACGCGTTCCCTGTGGAGACGAACACGTTCCGACGCAGTCAAGCGACCCAAGTGCCGAGTCGTGCGAAGAGAAAACATCTAACTAACCCATAAACAAAGTTTCTATTTGAGATTTAATATAGAAAGAATTCCGAATTGATATTTGTAAAAATGTAAAACAGAAACCGATGCACTAGTACATGACGTCAAATAAAACATCTAGATTCTATCGAACTGTAAAACTGAAAGCTTTCCCGGATTCGGCGGGTTTATTTTTAAAAATCCTTTAACTAACTCTAGCTGACAAAACTTGTGAACCTGAAAAACATTTTTCCGACACGAAACATGCCGCTGGGATTAGAGCTGTATTTTCGGACTTTTATGAAGTCTGGCTGTATGTAGGTCTAGTTAAATGTTATTTTTATTTACGTTATAAAAGTCGATTGATATATACAATCTTTTTTTATAGCTAGCTCAGTTAATGTGTTAAAATTCGAACATTTGTGGGAATAACGATCAAAATATGGGAGCGACATTTTTAAGAGGAGTGTCCTCCATACAATTATAGTTTCAACATATTTTTAATATTACGCTATCAAAACCAATCAAATTTTATAGACTTGATCCAGAAACTAATTAATATCTGTGTTTGTAGTTTGTCCGATTTTAGTTTATATAGGTACATCGTTTCAAAGTTACACGAGATTAAAGATTTCCATACAAATTTTAAATCCCGTAACTTTGAAACAACATATTTTAACGAAAATCTGACAAACAACAAGCATAGATATGTATTTCTGGAGCACGTCTACAAAATTTCTTTTTCTTTAATAGCGTAATATTTAAAATATCCTTGATAAAGAAAAATAAAATAAAATAAAAAAAGATCAAACTACATTTGTATAGAGCACGCTTGAACGCGCTCAGGGGACAACCATAAACCCAAGTAGTACAAACTACAGGAACGGAACCCAGCCACGCTCTAAAGCCGTGTCGCCGCCATCGCCACGTATAATTTCCGACAATTTCACAAAATGAAAATTTAATGCCAACTCGAAGCGAATGTATGAGTGTGTGTCAAGCAATTTCAGAGAAAGCATTCGTTCGCAGCGGGGCGGGGACTGAACGGTCCGCTGTAGAGGTAATCGGGACCGGGTCCTGTTTACCTACCTACGAGCGGGGTAGGGTAGGGTTGCCACTGCTGGGTTTTCATTTTTCTGTAATTTAATTTAAATTAAAATAAAGTCAGATAACCCCCCACAAAGTTTATACATACTCAAATATTTTCTAAACTATTGAACCGATTTTAATGAAACAAAGTTAAGAACTATCTCAATAAAACTGGCTTTCACACAGAGAAAACCGCGTCCAAATCGGTCTCTCCGTTCGGGATCAACGATGCCACAGACAGATGCACAGATACACAACGCCATAATGCCACAGATACACGTGCCAAATTTATAAAACTTTTATTTGGTTTCGTTAGTGGTTAAAACTAGGCAGTAATTGTTATTGCATCCAGTCCGATGGTCACTGTACTAAGTCAATGTTAAGCACTTTTAACCGCGCATCTAGCCTTTTGCACCACACAGGGTAAGAAATCCAAATAGGTCAAAACAATGAAGCTTACTGATACTCCGATGTCTCTGCCTAAGCCTACGTGGGCAGAGACGTCATGAAGTTTGAATATGGAAATTGCGAGAATAATAATCATCGCTTTTCCAATTACGAAAAAGTAAAAAAAAAACTCTTATTTTATCTGACCGATTTACTAATGCATGGCAGGTCCCATACATTTTTCGTGATTAATTTTAAATATTTAGTGGTACACATAAAAGTGTATTTGCATATGCCTCGGAAATTAAAAGAAACTTAAAATAAAAAGGAAATTAACCCACTAAACGTTGAAACAAATCATGATTTAGGATGCGACAACCCTACACCACCGGAGACTAGTGCTGTTTGCCGCCAGCGTCGTAGTCGTCGCGTCTGTCAAGTATTTAGTCTAGCAAATTAACTGTATTGTCAGCCTTAGATTGCGTTTTGCTAGCAATTGTATGGGTCACTGTGCCCATAGAGGTGGTTTCGGCCTGGCATCGGCCCGGTGCAAGTCATTCCACAGAATGTTCCGATATTCTTGATCAAATTAGGCCAACTACTGATAATGCTTTAGGGATTGTGTATTTTCATCGACTAATCGAAAATGTCTCACAAACATTCAATGTTGAAAATTCAAAAGACTTGGAGGTTGGAAGGAAGATTTGAAGAAAGGTAAGGTATGAGAAAATGAATTAGTCTTAAAGAGCTAAAAGAGATGTCTCAGGATTAAGAGAGTTGCTTGTGTCACTCGAAAGTCTGCCTGTAGGAGTGTATATATCCTGTTGCTCATCATTTCGAGTATCTACGCGAGAACACAGCTGGCAAGCCTCCCACATACATGGAATAAATCAAAACTGTCTGTACAAATTAAAAGTTTCTATCTAATCTAGCGGACCCTTGGTCCTTGGTCACAACAGCTGGCTAGGTAGGTAATTACCCTTTCTACTTTCCCTGTCGCTGGCCGACATTGGCGACAATCATATCTTGTTTCGCCAAATACGTATGTATGTATCAATGCTACAAATTTCACAATTAAGTAAAAGGGTTCCTGTGTAATGGGAGGCGAGGGAATCGAAGGTCAACACTTGATCACTTGTGTGGAAACACTCCTCCTAATAACTATGGTGAATCATGACAATGGTACCAGGCCTTCTGAAAGAAGATTCTTTTTACTATTAAATAAATAAATAAAGATTATGTATACAGCATCTAGCAATTTAAATCCAAGACAGGTCAATGGTTCTTTACACTCCATGTGAAGTACCTGAAACGGGTAATTCCATTGAAGCCCAGGATCTCCGGCAGCGTTGCTTCAATTAGCTTTATTAGCCCTCCAGCAGCCGTTAACTCGAGGAATAAACCCGACACCTCATGCTAAGGGGGGTTCACTTTATTAGTTTCTCTCGACATGTATTATAGAGTGATGTATTGATACATTGTCAGGAGGGGTGGGCTTTATTGGGGACTAGCAGACGCACGCCGTTTTCACCCGTGGGCAGTTCAGATTTCTGTAAATATTCAACTCTCTCTCGGGGCCCTGTTATTTTTACGGGATAAAAGTAGCCAAAGGCGCTAAGTAATAATGTCATGTAATCATAATTTTGGCCCGCATTTCTAACAAATGTAACGTCATCTTTTTTTTGTATAGCAAATAACAAAGAATCTCTTCTGAGTCGATTCTAAACGATTCGACATTTCTGGAAAGAAACGATAGATCTTCTTGTTATCGAGTCGATGAACTAAACTCTGACTTACACTTTATTCCACCAGTATTCGGCGACGCATGCAGCGTTTGAACTGGCCTCAAACAAGTCCACAAACGATGGATAGGTGGCGAGGAGTCGGATGTGAGAGCCAATGGCGCAAGATGCGAGGCTGTCAAAGACTACGCGAAGTGGAGAAGAATGAGTGGGAAAGCGGACCCTGGCAGAAGTCGGGATAGACGCAAAGATGATGATGATGATGATGTCAAGATTTTATATTTCCCATTTTGTTTTAAATAACATAAATTAGAATGGATCGCTAAATGTGTCGCTAAAAGCATAAAACACGAGAAAGGCTCGACCAATTCACGGATAAATTTGCTGCAAATAAGTCCGTAGCAAACATTTGTCTTACACAAGGGGTTCCCAATCTGTTTTGTACGGCGATGTCCACTAAAGACTGTAATTGTTAACTCCCCTAGTGTTGCTGATGACCATCGGCGGCGGTGACCAGTTTCCATCAGGTGGCCCGCTTGAATGTTTGTCAACCATATAACATACAAAAATCTGTAACGCTTTTCTAAACGACGATCCTTCCGTGCAAGCTTAGTAGTTTTTAGCTCTTATGAAGGATGGTTTTGATTTATTTTTGGAATATAATTCGGGGCTTTCAAATCAGCCATTGCGCTTCACAGTTTCATCACGGACTAATTTATTCAAGGGTGCCTCCAGAATAATCCTAAGCTCAAATTTCCTTAGACAACTCAAATATTAGGCTGTAACTGATAGGACATCCGGCTTCCTAGAACTTGATTAGACCGAGCTCAGTTCCGTTAACGTAGCTTTGTGTTAATTATACCACAATTAAGGTTAGATACTCGTAATTGTGTTACGACAAGCGACGGAGCTCAAACATGCGCACCAAGACATTTTGGGGCAAAGAGAGGACGCCTCAGGACAGGGATAAATGTTTTTGAAAACATTTTTGCCCTAATGGTGGATTGAAAAGAAAAAAAATTCATAGATCCACCGGTAGAGCCTCGTCGATGGATAAGATAAAATCGAGAGTGCGTTATCTAATATTTCCGATTGGGGCAGACTAAACCTAGCCCAATTTAACCCCACTAAGACACAAGTATGCGCGTTCACCGCCAAGAGAACTTCATTCGTTGTAGCTCCTCAGTTCCAAGATACACCGCTTACCAACTCTAAGAGCACACATATCCTAGGTGTCAACATATCCAGTGACGTCCAGTTTCACAGTCATTTGCAAGAAAAAGTCAAGTTCGCATCTAAAAAGCTGGGTGTACTTAACAGATCAAAGCAATACTTCACTCCGGGGCAACGGCTTCTTCTATATAACGCTCAGGTCAGACCCCATTTGGAGTATTGCTCCTATCTATGGGCGGGAGCACCAGCATATCAGCGTGTTCCTTGTAACTCGATACAAAAGCGCGCTGTGAGAATTATCGATGATACTATGCTCACAAGTGGTATTGAGCCGCTGCGTCAGCGGAGGATTTCGCCTCCCTTTGTGTGTTCTATCGCTTGTACAACGGTGTTTGTTCTGAAGAACTGTTTGACATGATGCCTACAGCTACATTCTATCATCGCACCGCTCGCCATCGACAGGGAGTTCATCGTCACACCTTGGAGCCAAACTGGTCGCGAACTGTGCGGTTCCAATGGAACTTTTTCCCACGCACACTAAGGTTGTCGAATGAACTACCTGGAGAGGTTTTCCTTGGATAACACAACATGTAGTTCTTCAAGAAAGGGGTAAAAAGGTTTTTACGAGGTCGGCAATGCGTGGGTGATGCCCCTAGTAAGCTTGTTTGCCACCTTAGTGGTATAAAAAAAAAGCTTTTTTGTTCGTTCGTATAAAAGAGCAGCTCCCAATCACAGCGATCACTGCGATAAGCCCGCCTATTATTTTCTCCATTGCTACCGACATGTATAAACTGCATTCTCTATTAATGCAATAAAGTGTTTCTTCATTCATTCACAGCTGCAGCTGTCGTCGCTATCTATCAGGTAAGATGAGGCCAAATGTTCATCATCACTGCCCATAACAGTCCACTGCAGGACTTAGGGCCTCTTCGACAAAAGGGGAGGTTGTTGTTATAATCTCCACGCTTGGCAGGCGGGTTGGAGATCGCAGTGTTATATAACGATGGAAAACGCTGCTGCCCATTTTCCAGCCTACGGAGACTCTTAGATTTTGTGCCTCGAAATCATTAGTCGCCTTGTACGACACCCACTAGTGTAAGGGGTCGGTGCTATTCTACTCTGCGGGACACCACACCGCCATAAATTTGACTATTGCTCATAAAAAAAAGGAGAGAAATGCCCACACATGAATTCCGCGATGGTATGAAGACACAATCAGAACTACCAGTCATCTAATTACATTTCTAAATTTTCTAATAAAGGACTAAGGTAAGTAAGTTTTTGAATCAGCGTCTGGTCATCTTTTACATCTTGGTCTAAAGGCGGCTTGCACGAAATTCTTAAACGCATTTAAGCATAAGATAAACACAAAATTTCATACAAAATGACATTTAGCCCGACTTGCACCAAATTCTTAAACACGTTTCAGAATGACGTTTAACGTTTTTTGCACGAAGTTTTATGTTTAACCCGGCGTCTGTCAGGTAGGGTCATAATGACCCGCCACATTTTTAAACGCGCGTAGTTTGGTGTTGCCGTGCTTTTCAGTAGCTGCAGTTAATACCCCTCCCCTTTCGGTTCTAGTATCAGCTCAGTCGGTGTGCCCCTGCACAGGGAGTTACAAGCGGTCTAAGGTCAAACGGTGCCAATTTGTGCCAATACGTTTATGCATTTATTTATTTGATGACTGCTTTACTAGTCACTAGCTAATGCTACACCTTCCCAAGGATCATAATTCGACAAGTGTGGACTGTTCGATAAAATATTAAAAAAACTGTAGTTTTATTGGTTTACTCTTTTTACTGGTTTACTCGGCCTAGACGATAATTCTAAACGATCACTTGAACGTCTGCAAAGATGTGTTTCGTTTGCCTAGAGAGATTCGCAAGACAATAAGATAATTTACTGGAGAACCTTAAGAGGGGTCACCTACTGAAATTCACGGAGTTCAAAAACGGTGCCAAATGTGTCCTGCCCGTCTAAATTGTAAGAAGCTTGTATGTCTAGACTACATAATTTCTTACTACGGTGGATATGCAAATATAGATGCTGACTGTAATTAGTTTCAAACTTTCGATTTAAATTTAGCATAAAGTTTCTTGAAGATTTCACATTAGGTCCATTATTCCAAAAAGTAAAAAAAATATTAATAAATTATAATTTTGTTTATTTGTTAGTAACATTACAAAAGATAAAAATTTAGTTAAAGATTTTATAGAGCTTTCGTAAATACATAACAAGTTCCTAATATTGTATGATTTTTATTGTTTTTAATCAAAATATAGTAATTTGAACAACTTAAATTGATTTAATATATCATTAACAAAAATTCATTGAAATATTAAAAGTTAAACCATTTGCAAAATCCGGGTTATTTTGACCCACCATACAGTCCTTGTACTGATTTTCTACCATAGAGACGCCGGGTTAAGTATTAAGTATTATTATATCAGCTTATATGCCTTTAAGAATTTGGTGCAAGCTGAGCTAACAGGAGATGCAGCGATAGGCCTCTGCTCCTTTTCAAAACGCAACACATTGTAACAAACACAGCGGAATTGCGAAAACATAAAACAAGTAGACCATAAACATCCGCATCGAATGCAAAGGCTTTCCTATTTTAACGCTCATACCGCCGATACCGTTTACGGGAATATGGTTTTTATTCTCCTTTTTCTAAGTGCCGTTTCTCGATAAATGCGGCGGCAATGCGCGCGCCCCGCAACAGTCTCCGGGGCCAAACGGGCACTCCTCAATTACCACTAGGACCGCAACCCTCTTTGTGAAAATTAAAACTGCCTTTGATATTCATTTTTAAAATGCTCCCTCTTCCAGCCAGTGTGTTTTTGTTTTATCCGCCATCTTTTGTTCCTTTTACCCGTTCCGCCGCTGCAGTTGTCTTAATTAGAAAAATCAGGAGCTCTGTTTATTTATATTTTATTGTGAATAAATGATTTTTCATGTTTGATGTGGACTCTCTGCTAACAGTTATCTCTCTTGTTTTTATTTGATCTAGTTCGCTTTAGCTTTATTTCGCTAAAGCTAATAATTGCCAGTTACGCTTACAGAATATATTCTAATCTTATGTAACGCGTATTTAAGTACTTATGTTGTCAAATGAATAAAAAAAATTGCTGTTAACGTCCCGGTTGTCGCCTTGACCATGACCCAGGTTTTGTCCGATTACGTAATTACAGTGGAGTGATAGCTATCTGACCTCCGTGACCCTGCTACCAGGGGTACCTGCCTAGATGGAATCACGGTTACTCATTCAGTCGCCTGAAAGAGCAGGTTTCCTCGCGACATTTTCCCTCCCCATAAAATCATTCAATCATATTGTTCAATTAATGAAGGAGCTTTCAGCATTAGTATCGACATCGTTCTTTTTTTTTGTAATACGGCAGATAAACAGGCATGCAAGCCTGATAGAAAGTGGTCACCACCGCCTATAGAAAACAGCAACACCAGGGGCGCTTCCAATCGTAACTAATTACAAAAAACAGTTACAAACGTAGCTGAAAAGGAATAAACGCCGCAGGCGTTACCTGGAACGCCTCCATTGCTATGTTGGAGCACATCGCATTTCATCCCACTATGAATGGGAACTAATTTAATAACAGTGCGGCTTACGGCGTGGCCGTTAAAAAACAAAGGTTTATTTTTCATTTTCTAAATCGTGTGTTTGCGCCCGGCCAATCTCGCTAGTGGTATCTCGCCGATATTTGCCCGCGGGAACAAACAGCTGGCTCGAAATATTGCGGCTGAACACACAAACAACGTGTCTCCTCACTTAGATAGCACAACTTTTGTTGTGCGACTTTTGGGAATTCGGCGAAACGGTGCGGGTTAGAGAGTTGCTTTATTAAGTTAGTAGTTGCCGCACTTGGTGACAATTTCAGCGAGTCTACACCCAGTAAATTAACAGTGACTGAGGATTGTTTCCAATTGCTTCAGGTGTTTGTTGGTCGGTTGTCTTCACATAGTATTCTCGCAATCTTTGGCATGTAGTACTACACGGGTCTTGGTTAAGTTTTTCAGTATCATAAAACAATGATTCAGTCAATATAATGGGTCTTACAAAAATCAACTTAAACCGATGAGTTAAATTTTTTTTTTTATATTAGTCTAGACAGGCATTTGACTGACATCGCACCTGTTGGTAAGTGACGATGCGGCCGAAGACGGAGCATACCCGTCTTGGAACAGCCTATTCACTCTAGCCTTGAAGGCGTCCAGATTATATTGATCAGAGAACACACTCGCAGGCAACGTGTTCCATTCCATAGCCGTACGCATTATAAAGGTACGAATACGAACCACAGCGACTCGTGCGGATTAGTCTTATTACTAATATATAGTAAGTGCACATTAGTAGTTTTTGCAAAGAGTAATATAAGCAAATAATATAATTACTGATTTATATCGAAATCACAGTTCAAAGTTTTTTCAAATCAATGTTCTTATTTCTTTCTTTACAGTAACTTGTTAGTTACTATTGTTACTTGTTAGTTATGTGTTCATAGTAACTATCTAGTATGGTTTTCCACAATTGGGTACCTATTCCTTTGTTTTTAAGTCTAAACCTTACTAAATAGAGACAACAATAGCCCTAAAACGAAATCTTCCCCAGCACACCTAGTACAATTACCACCTGGTGGATAAAGGGACTCGACTGTAGTGCAGTGCTTCACTGAACCTTCGTTTCCGTGGAATTAGCGCCCCTGCAACGTTGTCGCCCACTTCATCACGTTATCTACACGAGGGGCGCTCTTGCAGCACTGTAGTTGCTTTTTCATGATACTCTGAAAGGAAGCTGATCTTTCTAGGGTCTCTGAGCTCGATTGATACCACTACTGCTAACTTCACTTAAGCAATTTTTTCTATATTACTCCTACCCATATTTTTAACTAGTGGACCGGGCACGACTTCGTTCGCGTACATCTGCTTTTCCCTACTTACCCTTTTTTCTTGCTTATAAACCTTCCTCTTGAATCACTATCTATTGTTGAAAACCTCATTAAAATCCGTAAATGGTTTACTAAACGAGTAATAATAATAAAGTAATGAAGACATGAATGTTCGTTACTTACACCTACCACTAAAAAGTAGCATATTATATTTTTATCATTATGCTCGACTACCTCACCAGGTTAGTTCGACGTACAACAAGCTATTGGCTGTATAGCAGCTTTAAAGTGGCTGTGTAACAGCTTCAAGCTAGTTTTGGAGAGCACTTGAACCACAGCTGAATTGGCAAGCGCTATTTCGCGATCCACCTCGCCAGTGATAAAATAACGTTTGAGATCTCCAATGACAAAATTGGAGACTATTGCCTTGAACGTTGAAAGGTTTGCGCTATTATGTTTGCTAGCGTTTAGGAGTTTGTTCGAAATAACTGAAATATTGCGCGGAATGCTGGGAAAATTTGCTGCTTTCTTTGCGATGAACGAGCAGGCTATGTTTTTATCTCCACTCTTGGCAGGCGTTACAGAAATGACATTGACATTTAGGTAATAGGCTTTAAATGACAACCGACAGTGGAAGGGATGGATGGAACAATGTCATATAAGGTCAGAATGAATAAAACTAGTATAATAAACTAGCTTCTGTCGGCGACTTCTCCCGCGTAAAATTCGGTTACAGCGTTCCAGACCGTTACCGCGGAAATCACCAGGCCAATCATATTCCGGGTCATAGGGTCTACATTACTGCTAAATTTCATTGAAATCCGTTCAGTTGTTTTTGCGTGACGTAATAACAAACATCCAAACATTCTTACAATTTTTCGCATTTTTAATAATAGTTGGGTAGGATAAGATCAGTAGGATATTATTTTTCATTTATAAGACCGCATTAAAATGTCAAACTTTATTGGTATTTTTTATCACTATTGTCGAAAACCATTGTGAAGATAACACAGGACTCGTAACTAGCAATCCATCGTTCCGAGGCTAATCTACCCGTATTTATGAAACTGCATCTAAAGAGGGGAGACGGGGGTCGTCCGGTCACGTGCGTGCCGTAAATCCCGCCGAACAATCCGACTCTCCTCGCTTTGGAAGGGAGCACAGTTGGTGAAATTTTGTTGAACACTTTTTTTTCCTTGTAAAAAGTAGGTAATTTGGTTTCGTTTTGTTGCTTAGAATATTACGTTATCTGGTTGTTTAAGAGCTGCGCGTAAGAACATACCTATTATTACCTACCTTTAGTTTTTATAATTGGTTCGTATATTTTTGGCAATAATTAATACAAAAATATATATATTTATACTAGGTTCTACCAACTTTTTTTTATATTATAGGGAGCCAAGCGAACAAGCAGGCCACCTGACGGTAAGTGATTACCGCCGCTCATAGACTTCCGCAACACCTGGAGGGTCGCGAATGAATTTTCAGATTTTGATTAGTACTTAGATTACTGAATTACTTAACTCTTCTCCAAACGCGGCTGGTAAAGTGTATGATAACAAGCAAGTACAAAAATTAAAAAGCCTAAGCCTAGTGTATAAGTTGTAACGTTTTGAAATCGCCTTTTGAACACCTTCATTTTATGGCTTTACCTTTATTGTGGCGACATCTATCACACTACCGCTCAAATAGGGAAGACTCAACGATACTAACATTACGAGTAACACCAACACAAGGTTGGCAAGCATCCGCACATAGATGGCGCTGACTTTCCTACATCGCGCTAACGAAATATGCCAACTCCGCAGCAAATATACAACTTCCGACGATCCAATGTCGTCAATCCTTGGTCCCCTGGTCACAACACCCGGCCAGGTGGGTAATTACCCTTTTTGCACCTTCTCACCATCATCGCTTGCCAACATTGGCGGCTTCCCTATATTCCTTGAATCGCCAAAAATCCATTGGTGTTTTTCGGAAGTCTCAGTTGTTTTACTTTACTTAACTTTATGATTTTTTTAAATTTCAATGTAACCAGTGTCACTCACGCGACCAAGACGAATCCAACAACACCTCATATTGTGTTGAAATCCGTTCTGTAGCTTGTACGCTCGTCGCAGTCGGGAAAAAATTCTAAAAATAAAAAGTTACTCGTCGCAGGCAAAACCTAGAACGTCATTCCAGAAACTCTTCTACTGCACTATAATACTTAGACAGCGTTGTGCTTAGCAATCATAAACGTAGCAAAAAAAAATAATTGAAAGTTGCTAAAACGTTATTCAGAACGCTGTACGAAAAACAGTCGTAAATAAATGCTACGGACAACGAAACGTCATCTCCGCAACATTTTGGTACCCAGTCACGCTATGGGCTGCGGTTTTTAACAATATTTTTCAAGCGAGGGTGAACCGGGGCGAAATGCGACTGCCGCATCTGTATTCCGCGCACGTGAATTCGGTGTTTCATTTCTTTCGTTTAAATTAGAAAGAGATGTCACGCCGCATCGCGAATGAGTTACACATGAGTCGCGCGACCCCTGGCTTTTGCGAAATGCCGCTGGTGAGATATATTAGCGATATGTGCGAGGCATTACACCGCCGAACTGTGTGAATGAAGCCGGCCAATTCGATTTGCTGTTGCATCGTTGATTGTGTCATTGTGTACGTGCTTTGTTACTGAACTCGATGTTGTCCTTCAAACTAACAATGTACCAAACTAGGAAGAGGTAACATAATTCAGTTCCAATAAATTAAACAGTTTTAGGGTTAAAAAAAGTAAAGGTTACATTCCTACTTTTGTGGCAGACCGCCAATCTTCTTCTTCTTCTACTTAACAATTCGATGGCAAAATACATGACGCCCAAAATTAACCACACACACTGCATTTTTAGTGGCTTCACAGAAGTCTTTTGCGACTTTTCGCGACACGAAGAAGTCTTGTGTTAGGGCACAAAGGGCAGCATAGAAGACCGCCAATGAAAGCCCATCATCACTATTATATGTATTTTTATTTAAATACTTTATTGCACAATTGGCCGACTTAAAGCCTTATATGACGGACTCTGGGGCCTCGTGCGCAGCAACCGGGACATTAACGCCAAGATGATGATGATGATGAGAGTCTTATATGACGAATAAAAATTAAATAGGCATTAAAATATATTTCATTAAATTCAAATATAAATAATAAATTGATATTTATATTGTAAACGGATTGCGCTCTGTTCGTAATGCCGGTTATTGTAGCCAACGATAATTTATGTTAATCGCCTTTTATGTGAGCGCAAAACTTCAGTCAAAAACAAACAAACCCAACACTATAGCTGGCTTTTAATTCATGCATCACTTCCCATAAATGGGGAAAAGCAAATTGCAAAACTGAGGAGGTATCCGCATTAAATAGTATACAGGCTGGGTATATTCCGAAAAAAAATTACAAAATCTCATAACCGAATAAATGGTAATTTACATTATAATTCTGTTGTAATATTTCATTATAGTATTATCTGTCTATTGAAAACTCATTCGTTAAACCTTATTTTCACTCCTATGTTTGCATTTGCACTACTTCTAGCTCACGTGAAACGTTACCTCTTCCCAAAGGTTGTCTGTAAGAGCTCGCTTAAAGTGATAAGGTCGCCTTGGCGCGCAAGTATTTTATGCTGATTCTTGTATACCTATCGTCATATCGATGTGTGCAATATAGAGTTTTTACTTACTTCCTTTTTTGTTTCATTTTTGCTGGTAAAAATATGAGGAACGTGAGTTGTTACATCATACTACGATTTATATCATCACAGAATAACAATTTAAATATCTACATATTTTAGAGCCGTGACGTCATCTTTGTAAATCAATTGTACGTGGGCCAGAATTCTTCCGAAAAATACCATCTTGCCTTAGTAGTTGTAGGGTACTAGTATAGTACAGATATTTCAACTCAGTTGTGCGCGCGGCCCTATGTGTGGGTAAACCTTGTACATATACAGACACGTCACAATGACGCCACGCCATTGGCACGCCAAGTGGTCACCTCACTGCCACATAAATGAAAGCTGTATATTTACAAGCGCACGCACACATAGCGCCGCGCGCACAACTGAGTTGAACTATCTATACCTGGCTTGACGTCGATTACTGGGCCACGCTGTACATAGCCCGGTGGTAGTAGCTAGCTAAAACGTAGCCGAAACTCACTCACCCATATAATTGTATGCACGTATGATCGTTTTGCAATCGTTCATGCGGCAAATCTGTAATATGTTTCAATAGCCCCAACCTCCTCCGAGCTACGGCCGTGTATTTACGTGGGATACTATTATTTTTGAATATCGAACGGGAGGTCGGGGCAAAGCGAGTCGCGGATAAATATTTACCTCATGCATTATCATACAAATTTACCCTAATGTACAGTAATATCGAGCTCGAGATGATGTTTGCCTAGACGTGTTTGGTTTGCCCGTAAATGTAGAAATAATGGGGGATGCTCTGTTTGGTTCAGTATGTTAAGTCAACAATCTGCTGTTATAATAACACAATGGCAAATATCGCTCAGTGCGAGGGAAAGGAGTCTGTGTAATTAATTTGTCATGTCTGTTTTGGGAGTTGATCTGTTTTCTGTGACCATTTGCTGGTAAATAAGATTATTTGTAAGGGAATACGAGCGGGTATTGCAAATAAAAGAAATGAGTGGGTTTTTAGTCTTTCTTGAATATTGTTAGAGTTACATTATATGTCTTTTTACATTAAACGCAATTTGAGATCATCTGTGGCATAGTTAAGGTGTCTGACTAGTAAGCGAGAGGTACCGGGCTTCGAACCCCAGTGCGGCAATATGCTAATTACTCTTTTCTGAGTTATGTACATTAGTTGAATACTAACTGATCCTCTTACGGTGAGGGAAAACAACGTGATTAATGTGTAACCATGATTCAATCTAGTCTGGTTACGGAGGTCAGATGGCAGTCGCTCCACTGACTGGTTAACCATGATACAATTACTTGGTCTGGCAAGTTCTGGATCATAGTCTAAGTGAAGCACAGAGATGACACAGTCTATCAATCTATGTACTTATATACATATACTGACACGGTTTGGAGGCCATGTCGGCCACTGCCACAAAAAAACACGTCAAGCATTAGGGAAACGCGTGCGCCCGAAGAACCCTTTAGTTGGATCGGGATGTAAGACAGTTCAAGATTTTTTCAAAGCGAGCTGTTAAAAAATAGGGCCCTATATTCGCATTTACGTGTACTTCCATATAGTTGAATATCATTGGTAGGAACATGAAAAAGCGACATACGACCAATGCTAATGTGTAATATAGTTTGCCTTTTACACGAATATTAGCTTGCTATATTATGTTCTTATTTATGGTATTTATTTTATCTACCCATCATAAGCGGTTAAGGAGAAATGCGTAATAATCTCTCAAAAACATATCGCAGGAATTAAAAATATATCAAAGAAAATTCAATTAAATGTAGTTTTCGTGATACGAATATTAAATAAGGGTCCCAAGAAACACATACTGAAATTACAAGTGTCTAAATCGTACACCTATCCAAAATCAGTGTTCTAACACTATTAAAAAATAGAAGTGTCCTCTTAAATTGCTCTCTTTGTACCGACTACGGAAAATTGCTCCAAGTATCCGAATGTATCTAGAAGAATTTAGTCACAATCACAATAGAAGTAGCCCAGGGCAGTGTGGAGTGGATCGCGCTGGCAACTCTCCAGCCTAAAGATAATTATCCCGATTACTGCAGAAGCCAAATCGCATCTCAGCAGTAAGTAAAAATGCTATCAGATTGGCCCCGTGTTATGGGGCAGTGTATCTATTAGCACAACGCGAAAACAGGTGTGCAATAGTTTCGAAGTGTGTATATGTCTGTCTGTGGCGTTTCAAAGGGGTGGATCGGTTTCGATCCGGTTTTTGTGAGATTTGTGGGGGAGGCAAACGACGTTGGTTTACTAGTACTGCTGGTAGTTAAATAAAACACATTATTATTAAAAAATAATTGGATTGCAGCGTAAAATCCCGTGCGTTGGGCAACGCACTTGTTGCAAATTTTTTTTCTTTAATATGTCAGTCTGTCTGCCTGCCAAGCGCGGAGACTATGGCAATAACCTTCCCTTTTGTTGAAGAGGCCCTAAGTCCTGCAGTGGATTGTTATGGGCTCTGATGACGATGACGTTTGACCTACCTACACCACAGCTTGTCCAGACTTCTGGTTTGTCTTTTGAAATGACGCATAATAAGCATTTATATTACGTTCAGTATACAAATAGTCATCTTGGCTTTAATGCCCCGGTTGTGATCTCACGCACGAGCGCCCGGGGTCCGCGTTAATCATGATCCAGGATTTGGCAATCAAGCAATTACAGTGGAGCAACTGCCATCTGACCTCGGTGACCCTGTAATAGAGGAACCTGACCATATTGGATCATGGTTATCTTTGAACTAAGACATGGGATCGTTCATGAGGTATATTAGATGTCTCTTCAGAGACGGGCAACGCATTGGTGACGCCCCTGGTGTTGCTGATTTCCATAGGCGGCGGTGACCACTTTCCATCAGGTGGCCCACTTGCCTGTTTGTCTGCCGTATAACAAAAAACAAAATTTACACATTTAAGCACCTGAATGTGCAGGTTTCATCACATTGTTTTCTCTCACCGTAAGAGTTCAACTAATGTATATACCTCGGAAAAGAGTCATTGGTACATGGCGGCAATTGGGTTCGAACCTGGTACCCCTGGGCACGAGTCGGGACGCTTAATCATTAAACCACCGACGCTTCATTTAGTATACCAATATAACTAAATATAACCAAAACTCGATTAAATATTACTCGACAGAGCCCCTGAATCAAATAAAGCTTGAGTATTGTTGAAATAATTTAGTTGCCGTACTGTATTACTCTTTTATTGCCCAAGAATCCGCCTCTGTGGACCGAAATAGATTTCCTTTGTTCGTGTAATCACATTATTAAGACTCTATTGTGGGGTGTGTTCACAGTTTTCCAAGTAATAATATGTTACAAGAGCGGTTCATAACTATCTCATACTAGAAGGTACTTTTAGAACCGGACCATTCATCATTAACATCATCTCAGCCGCGCGACGTCTTCTGCTACTGAATATAAGTACTTTTCCAGCGCCTTTCACATCGGTCAACTACTGTATCACTATTAGTAAGATGAAAGCGCAAGTGTTGCCATAATGATGTACATGTGGATCACAGTCAAGTGTTGAAGGGCATCATCAAAGCCCATATAGACGTACGCGATTTCTGCGCGATGTTTATGCAATTTTAGTTTCTGTAGTAATGACAGGAAGCTTATTTCATTTTTTGTAAACAAACGCGCAGCGCTCGCATCGCGCCCGCGCAGTCGTCGCTTAGCGGCCGCCTACTTACCGCGTAGCGTCCGAACAGGAATCGTGCAGCCTACCATATTGGCGCGGACAATGACGCGACGCGTACGCGATTTGTAAACGGGCCCTCACTGTCATTGAAGACCCTGTATTTCCTGTCCTGAATTATCTTAAGGGTGGTAACCATTTTCTATCAGGAAGAGAAGTCTTTAATTTTATCTATATACAGTTCTATAAACTCTAGCGTTTTACACGTGTCAACTTATCAACACAGTTTGTTTCTAATTTTGATTGGCATTTGCCTAAACTTTTATCTGACCCATCAGCTAGAAGTCCGCATAATAACTTATTACTTTAAAACAGCGTTCACTTTAATAATTAAAGTCGACAAGGTTATCCAGAAGCCCCAAAAGCTGAAGGTCAAATCGTCGATTTTAATTGAAACATGGCCAAAGATAGCAGACTCAGTTGAAAGCAAAGCACTTGACGGCTCGATTGAAGCCCTGAGGCTTCGAACCGCCCAGTTTTGTAATCCCACAAACTAGTTTTAGAATCTTCAAACTCCAAGTTGGGCTGGAGTGGGTCTTTATAAAACTTTTGGCCGAGTCAAAGCAATCGAATAGCTGTTAGCAACACATTGTTAACTGGGCGACTTGGATAACGATGGATATGTCTAGTCGGTGTACTGTGTCTGGGTTCCTGTAACAATGAGGGTTTAAGTGACAATAATATGCTATTGTTTTAGTACTTATTGGGTTTCGGTAGTCTACTCCTAATACGTATGTGGGATGCAGGTGGAGAGTGTTTGTTTTAATTGTATGTATATTGTAAGCTGAGGAGCTGGCGAACAAAATGACATAATAAGCTTCAAGATAAAATACTTTCCTATTAATTTAGAGGTTAAGGCCTGCTGAATATGAACCTTAAGTCATTTCCAATCGAAACGGCCTATAACTCTGTAAAAATTGCATCCAAAGTTCTGCTTTCGATCATAACGTGATAATTACTGTGTAATTGTACAATTTTTCACCGAAACCATTTCAGTTTTATTACTGATCATGTAAGGTTCAATTTCATGTAGTTATATGCTGTTCTGTTCGCCAGCTCCTCAGTTGGAAGTAAGGAAGGATCTTATTGGTGATAATTATTTCTATTCTGTTAGATTCGATGTCGGTGGTGATATTTTTTGTTTTTTTGCAATACAGGTATGACTGACATTTGACCGTCATTTTATCCTACATTCCATTGTAGCGATTAACGATGTTTCTTAAAGAATCAATCGGCTAATTAGAAAAAAGGATTTGATACTCTTTACTGCAGCAAAGAAAGAATATTTTATTACACATAGACTCCACGAAACGACATTTGTTTACAACAAAAGATGAACATTTTTGATATTGATATCAAAGAGCTTACGGATACGAATAAACTAAACCAGCCTTCTGCTTCACTAGGAAGAGTTTGATTATTTTTTATTTAATTACTTCGTTTGCCAAGCTGTCCCAGCAATTTGGAGTTCGCCTAATAAGCCATAACATTAAGCGCGGCATCCCAGGCCCGCTTATAACAATGCACGGGAAAGAATCCTGGCCATGGGCCAAAAGTTCTGCACGTAAGTGCGCGATCATGCGACGCGGGGCACCGGGAAATCGAGAATCGATATGATAAAACTTTTATTTGATTCGATTTGAATCGAGTTAAACGGTGTCGGGAAATCTTGCGTATTAAGCCGGCTCCCGATCGATGGACTTTGGCCGGTGGCGGTGTTTGTGATAGTAGATTTATTCATTGCACCCAATATAAAGGCGGGTTGTAGTCAGCCATTCGTTCGTTAGACTTGCCTGCTTTATGATAGAATGTACATAATCAGGTATAATCTCACAAGCGGGTTTGAGCAGCTAAGTTGTCATGTCCCGGTTGTGCTCTCGAACCCAAAGGGCCCGAGGTCACCCTTGGCCATGATTCAGGATTTGGCTAATCAGATAATTACAGTGGAGTGACTGCCATCTGACCACAGTGACAGAAGAACCTGACCAGATTGCATCATGGTTACAAATTCAGCCGCCTGAATGTGCAGGTTTCATCACGATGTTTTCCCTCACCGTGAGAACGTCGGTTGATAATCAACTAATGTACATTAGTTGATTATTAACCGCATTACTAATGCACAAAAAGAAGTCATTGGTACATGGGGGCAGAGGGATTCGAATCCGGGACCTCATGCTTACGAGCTGGACCCTTTAACCACCAGGCCACCAAAGCTTCGGTATTGCGCCTCTAACGCAACTGAGGATTTCGTCTTCCGTTGCGTGTTCTATCTCTTGTTCAGCGGAGTTTGTTTTGAGGTACATACTGCTTGACATCATGCGTAGCATAAGTATGTTGTGATTGTAGTAGCTACAGAGTTGCGTTGTATCATCGCACCGCTCGCGATCGACAGATAGTTCATCCACACAGCTTGGAGGCGGATCTCTAGACACGACCTAGTATTCGACTCAAGTATCGTATCTTAGGAGTATCGAAATAGGAAACGACCCTTTGATCTGTATTTATAATTTTATATTAGAATCACACATTCTATGTAAAAACAATACAGAACCCGTATAGTCTTTGTTCTGTGCCGCGGCTACTCCGAGCGTGCGCCGAAGCCCGATACCCATACCCA
Organism: Blastobasis adustella; assembly: GCA_907269095.1. Classification (NCBI taxonomy): domain Eukaryota; kingdom Metazoa; phylum Arthropoda; class Insecta; order Lepidoptera; family Blastobasidae; genus Blastobasis; species Blastobasis adustella. Next base: position 1,280,482 of record OU026116.1, on the reverse strand, counting down.
GTCATTGCTTAGCGCCAGTAATTACCAAGCGATGATAGACGCGCCCGAATGCGGTTGGCTGCGTTCCAGTTCCTCACGACACGCCGCACGCCAAAGCAAAATCAATACCCAGTTCAGAACTTGAGGAATAACTTGCGCTAGCCTCATCTGCGGCCGGTGATGGGTTCCGGAACTAAGTTTTTGTTCAGTGACTGGTTAATCTTAGTTCCAATGGAGGACATCGGGTCTGTTCGTTTTCAGTGCGTTTGGAATGATTATCTGTCGGTACGTTCGGTGATTGTATTCCGAGCGAATGCTTTAAGAATGTTTTTTAGCTTGATGTGAACAGAGGTAACCAACCGTGAACCTACTTACCTACGTGGGTGTGATCTACCTGTATTTTCATTTGTAATGTCTGGGCATCGCGTAAATAGGAACTACAAAGGAGCTAAAAATAAGGTTTGAAGGCTGTGACTTCACACGCGCAAAGTTTTGTTATTTCTGGATATAAAAATTAGGTTTGCCATCTACGACTTTTCCAAATTTTACGCAAATCTGATAAGGTGATCAGATTTGTATTGCATTTAAAGGCCTAACCAGTTATCCACGTAGTTATCGCGACATTACATATCTACGTAGGACGATGTATTTTTTTCTTTTTTTTTTGTATTATTATTTTTTAAAATTTTTTTTTGTCGTGTCGTGGTGTCTTGTGGCTATAAATGTCTTTATTCTTCTTTATGCCATGCCCCAACTACGCAAGCTTCTTCAAAACCGAAGCAACGCAACCTAACCCTGTGGTCCCCCATATTTCCCGGGCTCGAGCTATAACGGGCACCGCGCAAACAAAATACTTGGCGAAACAAACTTTCCCCACAGAGTTTCCCTTAGCAATCTGTGAGGCGGAAAGAGCCACGCTTGAATGGTCACTAATTGTGGGATCTGCCTGTAATCCTGTTTCGGAGTAGGTGCTAAGTAATATTCGGTAAGTCGCAAAGTTCTTTGGATGCTTAGGTTGTTAATACGTTCACACGGGATACTGTGGGACGGGTGCGCTGGTTTTCAATCGGTTCTGATTGCGTTGTTGGTATGAGGTTTCCGTTGTTAAATTTGCCTGTAGTGCATTTGGTTAATGTGTAAGTACCTATTACGGAAATTTCTGTTAACTTTTTTGTTACATAATAGAGTGAATAGGCTGTTCCTAGACAGACGTCCTATCTTCGGCCGCATCGTCACTAACCACCAGGTAAGATGGTGGTCAAATACCTGGCTAGTCTAATTAAAAAAAAAACACCAAACCGACCACATACAATAGAGACCACTGGGTACTGGGTTGCCTGCCAGTCTCTAGCTTATTCTATAGTATCCAAAATAATCATTATTATCCTTTTAAATATCCTACTGGAGTATAAAAAGACTTTGATTAATAGAATCGATATTTTACAGCTACTGCTGTAACTATTTACTAATTAGTTCCAATCGTGAGGTCACCGTTCACTATTGCCAATCTATTTGGCACCTACTGTAATGCGTTAGTAGAGAACAGTTTAAAATCAACTTAAAACCATATTAACATACTTCCAACAAAGTGAAGCTAGAACCCACTAGAATTTGAACAGCACATCCAATTATCGACCGCACGTACCATCAAAGCTGGTGTCCAGACTACGTTCAAAACGTCGATTATTACCGGGCAAATGTTTACCGACAACCAAATTGAATGAATGTTAGCACTGTAAGCAGCCAGGCAGAATGTTATGATGGCCGCCCACACAATGGTGGCGCGGTTTACCTGCATCGTAATCAAAGAGTAGGGGAATTACTGCGATTCGTCAAATCCAGTAATAGTGTCAGTATCATATTTGGTACTCTGTGGTGGATGCTCTGGATAAATTTGGCGCATAGGTTTAAAACTGTGTATTTATATGCAAATAAATGAATTGAATTGAATTGAATTGAACTATCGTGGCTTTCACCACAGATATTATCGGGTTGATTATCACGGTTAGTATTGTTTTTACCTCGATATTTCAATGCAGTTGCATGCGTCATGGTCACGAGTAGACTGCCGCTGTGTGAAGTCGCTCCTAAATATAGACATATCTGTCCACCCTTTTTCGGATTTGTTGATTACCCTCACTTCGAATACTCGAACCACTACCATTGTTACTCGCTTGATTCTCACGACACAAGAAACTTACTACGTCTTCACGCGAAACTGAAGTTGAACTATTTTTGCGATTGTCTACGTTTAACTATAATATGTGTGCATTTTACGTAGCACATCAAACATCGTAAATACCCTTACTTACGATAATACTTGTAAGTAAGGGTTACGCAATAAATGAAATAAAATGAAATGAAATGAAAAGGTTTTTACGGGGTCGGCAACGCGTGGGTGATTCCCCTGGTATTGAATCCATAGGCTGCGGTGACTGCTCACCATCAGGCAGGCCGTAAACTTGTTTGTTACCTTAGTGGTATAAAAAAAAAGTAAAGTAGCGTTACTATGCGAAGGAAAAGACTTCACACAGTTATCGTTGGTGAAAGCACTGCGTTCACTATGGCTCCATGAGTGGTCAATTTTATTCGCTCCTTAGCTATGCACTCATTTTGACGGACTTATAATCGCTATCGCCACTCAAGTAATTGTCAGTTGGAACCCTGTGCGTTCGCGCGTAATGTGAAACCATAGTAAGGTTTCTGAATACGGGTTCTTATTTTTGTAAGTAGCGTAAGTGATATTTTTTAACCATTTACGTTTAATTTTCTCTATAATAATCATGTTGGCATATCGATACAGCTCCACACTAAATCACATAACACAATCAAAAATAAACCGAAAAGCTTACGACACTAGGTATATTTCACAACGGCGTGACGGCGAGCCTCTAATTCCTGCCGGAGACACTTGGAGCTAATAGTATTATAGAGCACAATAGAATTGGAGATTGCATCCGCCAATGTTGCCGTAATTCGATAATACAGATACGAAGAAGGGTTGCCAGGCTACAAAATGGCCGAACACGGTGCATTTGGCTCGAATATTTTGATAGAATATTGCATCTAGAGCGGCTTGGGGATTGGTTTCGTGTTGGCTGGTGGTGGTTTTAGATGTAGATTGAGGTTAATTTAGGTCGAAATATTGTATTTGCAAGTACTGTTGGAGCACTCTTCAAATTGCTATTTTTGTAAGATTGATTTAGTAAATTGGCAAATCGAATTCTTAGGTATAACAGAGCATTTTTTTTAATAATAGGACTAGCCAGGCATTTGACCGCCATGTCACCTAGTGGTAAGTAACGATGCAGCCGATAATGAAACATGCCTGTCTAGGAACAGGAACTATTCCACTAACTAACTACCACTACTACTAACTAACTAGCTAAACCGATTCGGGAACCTAATCCGATGTATGATAGTATACGGTGGTAGCTTCAGTATCGATAGACATAGACATTTCTTGTTCTTATTTGTTCTGAGCTCAGTAAGTAGGTAGGCTCAACCATAATAGGACCGACTGGTGCTTGCGGGTGTGGGCGTCAGCGAGGTGTTTGGTGGCCGTGCGCGCTGTGGCCGTGCTACTGTGATCATGTACGTATGTAGTGCGTATCGGTGCTCCGCGTTATCCTTATCTGAATAAGCTTCCCTATACTTTTATAATTTACTGACTAAATAAAATAGTGAGTTTGTATTTGAGTTTGAGAGTTTACATATACTCAATTATTTTCTAAGCCACTGGACCGATTTTAATGAAACAAAACTAAGAACAATTTTCATTACACTGGCTTTCAAAAAGAGAAAATCGCATTCAAATTAGTCCATCCGTTCGTAAGCTACGATGCCACAGACAGATACACAAAGCCACAGATACACGGATACACACGTCAAACTTATAACACCCCTCTGTTTCGTTGGGGGTTAAAAACATCATCATCACAGCCCGTAACAGTCCACTACAAGACTTGGAGCCTCTCCCACGAAAGGGGAGGTTATTGCCATAATCTCCGCGTTTGGCTTAAAAACATACCGAAATGCAAATCGGTATTGGTACAACCTGAAGTATTTCACCAACTCATTATCCAGAAAACACGTACAGCATTGTACTGATTTACATGCTGAAGCCTGAATATTTAAGCTTAGTCCACCCCTACACCCTTATTATTCTCTCAAGGGGTTGCTCCAATAACTAGGTACATGTACATCGGAAACAGACGCCGGGGCTAACCGAATGATGATGCTTCAATGATTATGCAACGTTACATTATCTTAGTATCTCTATTGTGTTAGGATTACATATTGTGCGTAGAGAGGAAGATGGTTATCTTGGTGTTAATGTCCTGGTTGTGTTGTAGCGCGCGAAGGCTTGGGGTCCGCCTTGACCATGATCCAGGATTTGGCAGATCGGGTAATTACAGTGGAGCGACTGTCGTCTGACCTCCGTGACGCTATTAACAGGGGAACTTGACCAGATTGGATCATGGTTACACATACAGTCGCTTGAATGTCTTGCTTTTTTTAATACTACTAAGGTGGCAAACAAGCTTACGGCCAGCCTATGGATGTTTGCATCCAGGGGCATCACCCACGCGTTGCAAACCCCGTAAAAACTTGAATATACAGGTTTCGTCGCGATGTTTTACCCTCAGAGTTGTTTAAGCGCGTAAGTTAGTGATCTAAGTATACATAAGTCAGGAAAGAGTCATTGGTACATGGCGGAACTGGGATTTGAACGACCGATTCTCCTTACTAGTGTAACCGACGAATATACAAATTGATAATAGCAATAAATAAGCTTGTTGAAATATTTTTGCGCAATACAAACACGTATTTACATGGCGTGCACAACAGTCGCATATCACTGTAAATAATGCACACAAACGGTTATGCTAATAACCGTTTCCTGCCGTAAAGCATAACGTACAATGATATGTTTTTCCTGAATCACTTTGGCTCATGCTATGGGAATTAAAATGAAGGGTATCTACTTGAATTTCTATTAAAGTTGTGATTTGTATACTATCCACTAGACTTTGTCCGTGTCAAATTTTGTTATTAGGTTTCGAATCTGTTTCCGCGGGAATTATGTTTAATTTTGGTATAAACTAGAGCCTATGTGCTCTTCTGGTTCATTAACAATATTACTGAAAAATTTCATCAAAATCCCTTTAGTAGTTTTTGTATGTAGGAGTAACAAATATCAAAACATCCATCCTCCGAAGATCCATGATCTTCCAAATCCTTTCAGGTCATGGTCAAGAATAGTCAAGATAGATCCCTCGCGCGCAAGAGCACGACCAGGTTATTGTCGCCAAGATGATTTTTTACTGTTTAAGATCTATCACCTTGTTATGGTTAAGCGACTCTATAAATTATCGAGGGCCTGGTGACCTGTGACACAGGTCTTGAACCTATATAAGCACCAGTCTCTCACGTGACATTGACTATTTCACAATTGTAAACAATCTAAATAATACCATGTTTCACTATCTACATAATAACTTTAGTATAGATGTTCTGTGATAATACGTAATTGCGGTAAGAAACATAAATAAATATTGTTTTGTAATGCGGTACTGATTTAGAAGTTGGAGACTATTCGTCAAGTACGAAGGAACTTTGATTGGTACAGCGTGTTTTAACTGACCGTATTGGTTCCGATTAGTCAATCTATGTATTTATTTGTCAAATCTTAATTTTGTTTCGATTATTCAAACCTTTGCTGGGTCCCCTACTTCCTGATTTATTTGGTGTAGCAGGATAAGGCATAGTTGTTCGCTGATCCAGAAAAAGTAGTATTGTTATCGTTTTCTATAGATATAGATATGCAGAGCTGCATATGTAGTTGTTGTTACCTATTGATTGTCACAGTAATTATAGCCACAAAAAACCTAAAAATGCAAATAAGAACTAGCACTCACAGTAATCCTTTTCAGCTGCCGTTTCCCCTTGAACCAGGTAATGACGGCTGGTGGTCTGCTGCCGGCGGATTCGCAGGTGACCTCGTACCGGCGTTCGGCAGTTAGGACTCCGCCCTCGCCGACCTCGGCCGGCTTGTTGATCTCCACAGTCAGTGGTTTTACTGGAATAAATCCAGCATTTAAAACTAGATGGCGGTGCAGGTATTTTAAATCGCGTACATTTTCTTAGGTATGACGACTGGTTTTTCTTTTCTGTGACTTTTTCTCTTTATAATGATTTATTAAAGTTTGAAATTATTTGACCCTCAAGGTACATTTAAGTAGAAAATGATTACACATAACCTATTCAAAGCAGATATGAGACAATATGATATGGGACATTCAAGAACTAGTCTTTGTGTCCATAAATTTATAGTATTTTGTCAAAGTCGTAACATGGCAACGTCAAGCTCTCGGCATAAATGACTCTTGCTGTCGCTTGCTGTGGCCATGGACTTTAAGTCTATGGCTGTGGCACATCATAGAGCATCACTGACAGAGTCCAGTCAGCTCTTGGACATGGCCGTATCATCGTATTGGTGAGTGCCACATATACAGTTCCACCAAGTTATATGTGCAGTTGACCGCGGCGCTAGTGAGGCTAGTGGAACGACATTTACTAAACGACATATATAGTTCTAATTTTGTCTACTGAACAGATGAGTTGACGTTAGTGACACTTTATACAGCTAGTGTATCACAAATCTTTATATATACCTATATATAAACCCGATACCTATCGGGTTTGTCACCATAGTTTTGACTTTTTAACTCAAAAAGAGGTTGCACGCGCCATGGTTACGAGAAGAATGGTGCTCCTGAGTGAAGCCGCTTCTAAGATCTAGGTCCTCTCTTTCGGATTCGACAACTGCCCTCACTTCGAGTTCTTGAACCATTACCGATACATACGCAGTGAACAACCACGAAACTCTTAAAATTTTGATAGTGTATCATACTTACAGAACATATCGAGCACCAAAGAGAGCTCCTTTGGCGCGGTGAGCTGCGAGTTGGTGGCTTGGCACGTGAATACTGCGGCGTAATCCGTGCGACTGATTTGAGGCCAGAGGAGCCGGTTCTCGATAACGTCACCGGTATTGTGTTCGTACTCCTCGTCGACAAGGACCCCGTTCACGAGCCATCGCACTGAGGGCTCTGGGCGACCTGGGAAGGGAAGTGTTGTTGTTATATCACACAATGACAGAAGAGCGGACAGCCCGCCTGATGGACAGAGGTACTCTACAACGGTAGGACTAAGTCTAGCTTCAGGAGTCGGCCTGAAATTGGCATAACGTCGTGAACTAATCGATTTGGACTTCGAATGTTTCTAGTGAAAACATATTCTGTTACCATAAATACTATGAAAACAGTATAGCGTGGTTTTCTAGAGAGCAATGTCGAAAGAGGCGCCCAACGCTATATAAACTAAACATATAGGTATAACCGAGGCTTTCTATTTAATTAGGTCACTTCTGTTTTCCGCACATATATTGGGTCCTTACCTACGAAGTTGGCGTTTATTTTCTCCATTATAAATTCTCAAGTTTTTAAAAGGGGATTGAAAATACCCCTTTTCATTTATCGTCAGTTTTGCCTCTTTAACCAGATGTAAGTTTTATGGAAAGGGTAGTTATCATAAAGAAATGGTATGCACCAGTTAGCTCAATGTTGTCTGATTATACCTACAAAGTTTTAGTGTCGGATTGCCCATTTCCAAGAAATTAAAAAAATTGCTTGTATGGAAATTCCAGTTTCCGTAATTTTCGCCATACAACACCGCCATTCGCCATACACAATAATTTCATATTCCGCACATACATTGCCGTATCGATAGAAACTTCTAGGAATACTCGTATTTCCCAGATATTGCTCGATAACACAGCAACGATTCATACATTTGCATCGAATGCCAATTCACGCTAACGGTTGTTTGTCGTCTCCATAGATATATTCGATACTGTAACTGCGAAGCTCAGTGATCCATTGTCAATGATAACAATGCCATATCACGCCTGCATTCAGGTAGGGCGTCAACATTCAGGTGCAGAGTAATCATTGCAGTCGCATGCACTAAGGTAGGCAACAACAAACACAGTTATGGCAGCCGATGCTTCTGATTCCTAATTCTATTTGCTATTATTATGTAATCCGTTCTTTAATAATACTTCATACATTTTCGGACCAAAAATATAAAAGTGCCAGCCATTTGCTAACATTTTTTATTAAAACGTCAAACCTGTACTCCCAATGTCAAGTTGTTATAAGTCAACGATATTTAGTACTGTAGCTATGCCTAGGGTTGCATAGTGACAGTAATGGAAGTACCTTGTCGCCATAGTAACATATGTTAGAAAACAATATAGTAATGTTCTTCTATCTAATTAGTATCTATATCTTGTGACGACATGAGTGGTTGAGTTGTTGAACATTTCGGTCTGCTACGCAGAGGTCCCGGGTTATTAAAATTATGAATTTTCATGTCTTTTAAAGGTCTGGGTATTATATGTATAATAATTTTGTATTTACAAAATTAAATAAGTAGTTTATTACTTTTCTGGTAACCATAACACAAGCTTTGCTTACTTTGGGGCTAGATGGCGCTGTGTTAATTGTTAAAGCATAATTAAATCCGCTCACGTGCTCGCGTGAATCTTATAAATAAAGTTTTAATTAGAGTACCTAGAGGTGAGTCTAGCACATAAGAAAGCGTACGATGGAGCTCGATATTATTGCCGTTGAACTGAAGGCTGTTCTCGAGAGGATGCCATGACAAGCCAAACGTCCTGTGGCTGGATGGAGCGACAATTGGCGCAATACGGCTGGCAATAATAAGATAGGGAAAACTGCAGACCTGGGGCTCATTCGCCTAACTCAAATTGAACATAAACCATATAGTCCCCCTCATCGTATCCGACAACAGCGACGCCTTGTAGATTTGAAACCATGTAGCTAGATGTTCTGATCCTCACGCTACTTCACTCGCTCTTAAATTGAATGAATAAGATGATTATAGATGATAGTATTAGTTGCCGCATTCGACGGATGGAGTTGACACTATATTAAAATTTTTATTCTCTCAGACACCACCGAAAACTCCATTACCTAGGGCAAATTATACAAAACGAAAAGTACAAACTTTTGCAGCTAATAATCCAGGGTAAAACCCAAAGCCGCAGACCACCTAAGGGAAGACGGATATCCTGGATAAGTAATTCAAAAAACGAGACTGAAGTTAAGATAGCCCTTATGATCATCGTCCTCCATTAGGAGATGACACCAGAAGAAAAAAATACCATACGGCCAAAATAAATTACCATTTCATAAAAGCACGTACAATACAAACCCACTTGAAGAAAACAACATCCAACGATACACACAAACATCTTCGATCAATTCCAAGACTAGGACACGGACACGCTAACGTCTTTTCCGACCTTTCACCTTCCAGTCTTTCAATTTCCTCATGACCTTTTGTCGTTAGGAAATTAAAAATACGGAAGGTGACTCTTGCATTCATAAATTGGCTGCAGAAAATTGATCCGGGCTTCACCTTTTCATAATTGCTTCGGAACCGGGTCACGAGGCTTTGTGTTTGGACGCAGATCGTTTAGCCTGGAGACTATAAGACCATATAAACAATGAGCTTTAAAAGAAGCAATTTCAGAACAGTAATAGTTTTAGCGTAAAAATTCGGTTTTTTTATTTTAGCGGATAACAATAGCGTGGCAAAAAGTTGTTATCAGCAAGTGGTGTTTTTACCGACGCAGTTCTAACAGGCTACACTGGTCAAACATGATAAATCATCATCTTCCTAGTGGTCAATATCGGCTTCTACCGAGGTCCGCCTTCCATCTCTTTCTCTTCCACTTCGCCCGATCTTCAACATTGTCGAATTATAAGCGGAAAAGAATTCAGCGGAGTCAGTTCATCGCTTCTTAGACCTCCCGCGGAACGTTTTTCAGCTCTATGGTAGACCCGGGGCCCGATTAGATTAGTCGCGGATGACAAAGGAACTATATTTGACAGACAGTCAACAATATTAACTGACAATATAAACATTGACAAAGACACCATAACCTTAAAGCAATATTATCTGGCCCCGAGTTCATCACAACATGGCATTGCCACCGAACTGACATAAGTATGCAAAATTTTAGCTCAATTGGAAACAGGGTACTATGTTCAAAGCTCTATAAAGAAAAGCTTGTAAACAGATAAATTACGCACGCATTCCTCGAGCTGGTTGGTCCTGTAACGCGAACCATCAACCTAATTCATGCTTCGCTATACAATAAACAGGCCTGAGCTCAAACCCTGTAAGGGCGAACTTCCTTAATATTGTTTTGTTCTCGCTCGATATTTAATAAACAGCCTTCGCGCTTGGCTACAAACTAATGAAACGTGCATGATTTGATTCCAGTGAATATTGCGTAGCGTTGCGAGAATCGCGGGCTTCATCCGCGTTGTCAATACAATGGGATTTCTAATATGAGTTTATGTTTCATTACTACACTTGGGACTTTATGAGGAGTGACGTGCGTAGGCGTGTTGGAGAGAGAATACAGTAAGTTTTCATGTATATTAAAAAACATGTTTGATGTCATTCACCTATATTGTTGGAATAGACATAAATGAAATTCCATTAAAAGTCAAATTAGAATAGAATAGAATAAACAACGCATTATATTTATTATCTGTAGTATCGATTCTATTCCTCTTTAATCAATTATGACTTCTCGCACTATTTTGAATGTATTTCATCGTTTATTTGCATATTCTGTTATCGAGGGACGGAACATTGGTTGCGATATTACTGGAACAACTTTCATTTTATTTTGGTTTGACTGTATTTTAACAGGCAAATATACAACGCAAAGTTGAACAGAATTGAACAGAACTGACACAACAGAACGCTCCAAACGATCAAAGCCAAATCCAACTCGTCCAAAATGGTCAGCCACCGTCAACAGAAATCCAAATTAAATCTATTGACTACCGAATTAACGTGTCACCACTGACGAGACCTGCACTAACTCAATTAAGTTGGAGTGAACCTAAGGATTGTCCAGTTCGGACGCTCAGGTATGCTGTCACAAACAAAAGCAGCCGTGGACAGTGCAAACAAACAAACGGTCGCACAAAGGGACGCCTTTCAAATAGAATGCTTTCTGTTGAATTTATTTACGGTAAAGCCGGGGAGAGTAGTCCGTTTGACAACGAACGTAGGGGGGGGATATTAGATTTGTTTTGTGTGGTAATGATTATGGTTAGTAGTAGTTTCAAAACATTTTTCACTGTTATACAGCAGGCAGACAGGCAAGCAAGCCACCTGATTGTAAGTAGTCACGGTCGCCTACTAGTGCGTTGCCCGCCTCTGAAGATAACCTCGCTAATATACCTCTAATATATCGCTAATATATCGCTAATATGCCTCTAATATACCTCTTAGCCGATTTCATGTCATAGTCCAAAGGAAACACTGTGGCTGGAAACTCATTCCACATCCGAATCGTACCGAATCGTCGTGGTGACCAACAGAGGGTCTACGTAGTAGGGCTGAGTGCCCAGCCCACGGCGAGTGGTACGATGGCGAAATTGTGCATAAGTTTTAAAATCAACATCGACAATATTGACTGGAACGTTTCGATGAACGAATCCCAACGAGCCGAGTTGGTCCGTGGAAGATAAAACGAAATTCAATGGCGAGAAAAATCATTGGAAACAAGGGAAGTGGTCTAAGAAAATGCGGCCCGCTTTGTTTAAGTTTGAGGCCCCAGCCATCCGAAAAAGGCAAGTAGAACGCCTTTTAAAAGGTGCTCTGTTCAGCGAACTCATTTTAAAGAAATAATGCTTTTTCAATGGGACAAAACGACAATTCACTGTACTTTAACCCGGCGCAACAGGCGCCCTGGGCGTCCGAAAAGGGGACCTCGCCAAGTCGGAAAACAAAGTCCCGACTAAGCCTCTGTCATTAGAAAGGCATCTACTATGCAGGAATTGAATTTTTTTTTCTCTGGCCGATTTTTTATCCAGTGTATTTTCGGGGACGGTTCAATCAATTTCTCGATTATGTAAATTTGTTGGCCCACGTCGATTTCGTATTTCGTTCGAGGGCAGAGTAACCTGATAAAATCCATTTTGATTGGTGCCGTGTATTTTAAATACGTGACTTTTAATTTAAACACGTCCCAACGTAAATACCGGATCTGTAATTGCGGTGCGAAAATTGTCTACTCATACTCCGTGAATTTCTTTCAATTATTAGGTGATTATATAAATAATTATAAATATGATTGGACAAATTCACACAGCGCCATCTAGCCCCAAAGTAAGCAAAGCGTATGTTAGATAACTGACAAACTACTTATATACTTTTTTAAATACATATACTTACATCATAGAGAAAAAAATGTATATATGTCTGTGACATACAAATATTACACCCAGACCCGTAACAGAAATTAAAATCATAATTTCAATTTCTGCTCGGCCAGGAATCGAACCCGGGATGATGCTTCGATATTTTCAAACAAAAAGTTTTTTCAATAAGGAACCATCCCTTCTTACGAAATAACAAAAGTACGTAAATTGTAAATGAAATTGAACCTCTATTTTGCGTAAAACGTAATGTTTTGGTCGTTGCTTACTTTGGTGCTTTCTGTCAAAATTACGTCAGTCGACCATCAAAGCTAACAGCTATTATTCTTGCAATTTACTCACACCAATGTATTTCCGACCATTTTCCCAGCTTATTACGGTGTATTTAGACAATCTATTCTGACGTGCACTATATGCGTAACTGCGGGGTAAAAGCCTTTCCATGTTTGCTATGAAAGGGAAATATACTACTTTAACCTCTTTCCCAACAAGTTTATTCCTTACGAAATGTAATGGATATTGTTGACTTTCACGAATAATGATGTAGGAAGCGTATTTTTTTAAATCAGAAGAAGACAAAAATACGTAAGCCTATAAATAGTATAAAACAAATTTGAATGCCGCCGTCTGTCCCTATATATATATATCTGTGTCTCTATCTATGTGTGTCTGTATACGCTTAGATCTTTTAAACTACACCAGACTTTAATGCGGTTTTCATCAATAAAGTGATTCCAGAGGAAGGTTTATAGCAATAAAAAAGGGTAGGTATAGGTAAAGTAGGTATAGGGTAGGTGTCGCAGACTGGTAGGGGTAGGACCCTACGCGAACGTAGTCGCGCCGGACCCGCTAGTTAGTCATGAATCGAAGGGGAACAAAAAAATCAGAAACCCCCATGACTCTACGAAAAATGACAATTGTTTTGTTTGATAAAAACAATAAGATATATTGTGATACGGCCTACACGCCAGTGCCGAAGATTATTGTTATGGCGTGAAAAAAAATATCAATACCTTTAAGTCGCTTGGAAGTAGCCGTGATTTTTTAAAAACAAGCTTGTAGGTATTAAAGGCAGACTAGATAAAACTAAGACCCCTGAAGACTATAAAATGGCCAATTGCTTTCTCCAACAAGCATGCCAAGCGTCGAGATTACATAAACACTCTCTGCGAATGTAGAAGAGAATTGAATTGCTGAATTGTTAAAATTTGATCATGGATATCGTTCCTGAAGGCTTTTCTTTGCGTTAAAACTTGGGGCGCTTCAAAAGGCTTGTCTACATGTACCTCAAAGGACGTCACCGCGTCCGTTCCTCTTTAGATTGATTGATGCCCTGGACGACGATGTGCAATTTCCATTAGAGGTATCGTCGGACCGTATGCCTTCCAAGATAGTAAAAATTTTACGCCGGCAGAGTCTTCATGTCTTTATCATAATAATCATCTTGGCGTGAATGCCCCGAATGTGCTCTCGCGCACGAGGGCCCGAGGTCCGACTTGACCACGATCCAGGATTTGGCAGATCAAGACATTACAGTAACCTAACCTAACCTAACCAGATTGCATAATGGTTACTCATTCAATCGCCTGCAAAGGTTTCATTACGATGATTTCCCTCACCGTAAGAGCATCGGTTAGCATTCAACTAATGTCTTTAACTCAAAAAAGAGTCATTGGTACATGGCGGCAGTGGGATTCGAACCCGGTAGCTCTCGCTTGTGAGTCGAATCGGTATCCGACTACGACTTTTTACAACGGTTACGACTCGGCAATAGACGCTCCCCGTCTACTAATGTATTACTAATGTTTTTACTTTATATTTTTAGAATTCTTACCCGTTTTTATTATATACCCGCGAACTATACACAAGCCCATTTGCCATCTCCCCGGCATCTTAAGACCCCGAAGAACTCAATTTGGTAGAATTTTATTTGTTTCCAATTTTCCTTGTGAATTTCTCGACGAGTGACGGGTATTTTTGGCCCGATAAAAGCGTTCTTGTGTCGGCTCACTTCGAGTCGGCAAACAAACTCCGAGGGTGCAGCGTAGAAACAACGGCGGGAACAAGCCGTATAGATTCTTCGGCCCATTAGGATCAGACCAAGGCAACCCAGTGCCTATTTTGCTGACGCCTCTTTGGGAGTCTTGAGGAATTTTAGGGCTGAGTGTTATATGTATCACGTGATATGTATTTCAAACTCAATACGCGATGTTGATGTACCTCTATTAGCCACTATTATCCACACAAAAGAGGCACACTTAATGGCGTTCGTTGTCTTGGTTGGATTGACGGTAAGACCCATCTAAGTGTAACAAGTATATTTGTATTGTACTTTATTGTCCAGTATTAATTTAAAAGAGGTAAGGCATAGCGGAATATTCCGTTCAAATTGGAGCCACTCGATTCGGGAAGTACCTCCACCTTACAAAGTCATCATCATGCCCTCTGCAGGAAACAGTCCTCTGCAGGAATTAGAGCCTCTTCCATGAAACGAGAGTCTATTGCCATCATCTCAAAGCTTGGCGGGCGGGTTGAAGATCGCAGTGTTATATATAGAACAAAGGAAAATGCTGCTGCCTACGCTGCTTTTCCAGCCTACGGAGACTCTAGAAGTTTTACCTCGAAAACATTAGATGCCTTGTACGACACCCACGATTGTAATGGGCCATGCTATTCTACTCTGCCGGATACCACACGGCCAAACCGAGTTCTTACAGAGTACCGAAGCTAAACAATTCTATTTTCGACAGCTTTGTGTTCCAGTACTCTTTGGAGAACCACGGCTTTGGCAGTGGAGGTACCAGCCAGAGAAATGTGTCCTATGGTTTTAGATATGGGCGACTTTAGCGCGACTCCTGATGTTGCTTTTCGTCTAGCGATTAACACATCACTTTATCACACGTATAACTACAAGTCATATTGGCGTCATTACCCCGGTTATGTTCTGTTATGTTATGTTCGGTTATGACCATGATCCAGGATTTAGCAGATCAGGTAATAAGTGTTCATTCAGAAAAAGTTTTTGGTACATGGCGGCATTGGCACCTCTGCACCTCTCAGTTACGAGTCGGTTCCAATAGCCGTTAGGCCACCGACGCTCTTTACACGACACCTATATACAAGTACCTATTGGCTATAACGTTATAACATTACACATAGGTAATATACACATACAAATTCCAACTCAGCGTCGAAGGAAACCGTTGTAAAATTCACTACAAAACGAGATTGGAATCCACCTTACCTAAAGAGAGGCGAGCAAGCGAAGCAAGCATTCCTGTGTCGACGTACATGAAGCAAGTAAACAAACTCGACGTCACGGCAGACAGTTCAAAGGGAGCGAGGCAATCCAAATCAAGTACCGGGAGGAAATAAATTCTGTCATATAACGAACAATTCTCGGAAATGTGGACTTTGGACTTTGATTCTCTTGCGACGCGGCAAGAAATATTGGCATGGAATAAGTGTAGGTAGGTATTGTTGAAATATAACAAAACTCGAAACAGATATTACGTGAACCAATTTAGTGAATGGTCCACCTGATGGAAACATGCGGTGCCGGTATTTGAAGTACCTGTAGACCTGCCTGATGTAGTAAAGGTCGCTCTAGTAAAAGAAAATTTGGTCTCATTTGCTGTTGACTACGGTGACCATGTTAATAGGTGAATCCGACCAGAATTGATCATTGTTTCACAGGCGACCGAATCGCCTGAAAAAGCAGGTTTCCTCACAATGTTTTTCCTCATCGTAACAGCTTCGGTTAGTGAATAGTATAGACTAGAATAAACTTTATTGCGTTAACTGTGTAGTTACATTGCTGCAGTTGGTTTTGCAGATAGGAAGAACAACAGTTTACCTTTAACGGGTATGCAATTACAATGCAATCAAAGTTGCAATTAGCATTAAAGTCAACTACCTAATGTATAACACAGGAAAGCTAATAAGCTTGAGCTTGTGGTTGAATAAGGTTATGTGTAATCTTTGCTTGTAATCTTCCTGCACCGCATACCTTTTGTCAATTGTTATCTCTCCTGGTAGACTGGTAGATAATGCTATTTTAGCTTTAAGTCCGCCAATGCACTGTTTGTGCATGAAGAATGAATAAATAAATAAAAAGCGCCATTGGTACATGGCAGCACTGGAGTTTGAACCCGATTCCTCTCGCTTACGAATCGGACTCCTTAACAACCTTTCTATACCGACGCACAACGCATAACTTTATCGACTAAACTCCCGTTCATGATAAAATTAACCATGCCAACACCAAGAACAAGACACATTAGCCGAGTCGAAGTAGGTGTTAATCTTGCATATAATTACGCTGTTTAAAACACGTGGGTGAGTCACCGAGGCATAACCCCCAGAGACGTTAATGCTTTTAGAGATATCCTCCTCATGATTTTAAAGGGCCTCCTTTGGGAGAATGCCTGTTTTGAAGATAGCAATTTGAATGCGAAAATGGCTTCCGCCACGTGTGGTGAGTGGGTGTACTGGTAATTTTCTGGGTTAATAAATAATGATCGAATGGGAGTATTGACGAGCCAAGGTCTTTCGTACTGACATTGACATTGTGATCGATACTATAATTGTACGTATGGAAAACAAAACGTTAGTGAATTAAATGGAATCAATTTCACATGTCCCCATGTCTGATCGTAATCAAATCTTGCAAGCTAGACCTATTTCCCGGTTTACGATTAAGCTTAAATTTTGCATACTCGTCTAAGACAGGTGTAAATGCAATGTTATGATACCATCGGACTGATCTGATGACGGAGATGGAAGGTGGTCATAGGAATACCTTAACTTCGCATGGTAAACCAACGAGTTTGGGATAAGTCTTGACAAATTCTCGGACTGATCATAGAAAACTTATCAAATGACGAATTGTACGTTGTAATTGATATTTGACGTGTTCCTTTTGAGAACATGTTCTTTAGCGAATCTGTCTTTTTGATAAACTGTCCTTATGAGAACAAAAGCTTTCTACAAGGCGTGAGAAATGATATAGTTGCCTGCAGACGGAACGCACCCCACGTCGAACGTTCTATGCACGATTATAATTCGTTGTTCAATGATTGTTAAGGCTAAGTAAAGAATCCATACCTCCAAGTACTCGGCAGGTCAGAAGTACATCCTCTCCCTCCTCGTGAGGGCCAAGCGTGGTGGTGTTGATGACTCGTCCCCACCGGTTCACCACCACTGGCTTCTCTGGTGGTACTGCAAAAGAAAGAAAAAACTTAGTAATATGTCGAATTATGTTTTCTATAATAATATTAAAAAAAAAAAAGTTTATTATGCAGGTTGATACTGTGGCATCAACTCTGAAATCGCGAAAAACCAATCAACTGTTTTATACAAAGTTGAAAATTAAATCTGCCAAAATGTATGAAATAGCTGCTCTTTTTCGATTTCAGCGTTAGTGCCATAGTAAAAGTTATTCCTTATCCGTAATCCATAAAACTGCACAACATTGATACTAAAATCCAATATTTACCTACTTATCGAAAGTACCCTTACCCGTACGACCCACGTAAATAAATTACGCAAAACAAATACGTAACTCCCACACAAATTAGTCGTCGTGAATGCACAGAATTGAGTTACGACACTCGAAATGTCGGACGGTGGAAACGATCGGAGGAAAGGTCACAGTAGAATTCCACATCCAGTCGATAGATACTATGGTGACGTAAGTTGTTTGGTAAAGCTACTAATTTATCCTTAGTATAGATGTGACAAGGCATAGTAGTATAAATTATTAAGTTGGATGGATGGCGGTTTATGTATTAGTATAATTATTTACCCGTAAAACGCGTATGTCCCAAAGCTTATGCAGTTTTGAGTTCTGTGCCAATGACAGAAAGCTTATTTTGTTATGTTTCCACAAACCCGCGGATACGCAGCGTCCGCCTACGGCTAGCTACCCCCTAGCCACTACGTAGATTCTATGCCTAGTCGCTCTCTAGTGAGTGTTTTCTCATTTTGTTAGACCATTACACCTGTATTCACAAGTTTTTTTGAGGTCCCGCCGTTGGTCTTACAAGGCACCGAACGCACAGGATTCAAACTGATCGGCCGCATCGTCATTTACCATCAGGTGAGATGGCGGTCAAATGCTTGGCTAGACTAATAAAAAAAAAAATTTAGTGGTGATCACCACTATATTTCCGTCAAAATAATCACATAGCTAAGGTAACTAATTATTTACATAGGTCAAAGACAGTGGCGGGCGAGTACAAGTACAATGGCGAGTGGCGAGCGAGTCCAGTACCATTTCTCTGTCGATATGGATGAGCAACGTCAACATTATTACACGTGCAATTTTGCGGGAAATTGTCTTTATTATACCGGCCGTACCGACCATACGACGATTCTATTTGGACAGGTGTTTATTGTCCGATTTTCGTTAAAATATATTGTTTCAATACATTTTTAATTCTGTACAACTACACAAATTTAAAATTTGTATGGAAATATTTTTTTTATTCTACTCAGTGACAAACGAGCAGACACCCACCCCACCTTATTTTAAATCCCGTGTAACTTTGAAACGATAATATATGTTTTAACAAAAATTTGAAAAACCACAAACATAGTTATTGGTTTCTGGAGCACGTCTAAAAAAATTCATATTGAAAATCCAAACTATGTTTGTATGGAGTGCACTCTAGGGGGGTTCCTCAAGTACCGCTATTTTGCTAAACACTTGACCAATATAAACAGAATCGACGTATTAAATGCCGTAGTCTCCTTCCCCCCACAAAAGGCAGCAAAACAAGCTCCTAAAGAAACAAGTGAAAGTACTCGCCGTCCGAATCGAACGCGGTCAAATTACAATAATCGCCGACACCCGATCGCATGTTCCGAAACCGAAACCAATAAATCATGTCCTTTCAAAATTACACAGGATTTAAAATTTGTATGGATTTTGTTTTTAAGCTACTCAGTAAGAAACGAGCAGACAGCCCACTTGATCTGAAATTCCGTGTAACTAGACATTGGTTTCTGAATTACGTTTACTAAATTTCATTGACTTCGATAGCGTAATATTGAAAATATGATCAAACTATCTTTGTATGGAGCGCGCTCGGGGGAGACTACTCAAGTATACCACTGTACTAACCTACTTCGCCATACACTTCACCCATAAACAGAAGAGGCAGCAAAACAAGCTACTAAAGAAACAAGCGAAAGTGCTTCGCCGTCCGAATCGAACGCGGTCAAATTACAATAATCGCCGACACCCGATCGCATGTTCCGAAACCGAAACCAATTAATCATCTCAAGTTTTCAGCAGCTGCGAAACCTATAAATAAAACCAAACATTGATTTTATCAGGACTGCTGAAACGAATCGCTCTGAAAATTTATAGGTTTTTGTCGGGACATCGAATTAAATTAATAAAATGTACGTTGAGCTTTTTATTGAAATGTTGAACTTAGGCTATTTTATTATGGTTAATTCAAAATTATCTAATAGTACTTCATTCTTGTCGTCTGAACGCATTCTCCTGTACACAAGATTGTAGAAAATGTAAATGACAATCCTTTATCCGATTCCCGGCCGAGCAGAAATTTAATTATGAATTTTAATTTCTAATACAGGTCTGGGTGTAGTATGTCTAATAAGTATAATATATTTAAAAGTATATAAGTAGTGTATCAGTTATCTACAGTTATCTAGCACCCATAACATAGCTTAGCTTATTTTGGGGCTAGATGGCACTGTGTGAATTATCCAAGCACATTTTTTTTTATTTATTATTATCTCATAGGTCTGAGAAGTTAAGCGAATAGTTTTCTAGCTTAGTTATGAACGAAAAAAACAACTATGACGTCGAATAAGTCTATCAGACCAGCAAAGGCTACTAAAACTGAAGCTGTAAAAACAAACCTAAAGGCGTGAAAAGGTTTCGTTCGTTTAGGTAATGTTGGAATTATAACAATTTGAGCGTTGTTATTTTATTATTACAGTACTTTCAACGATGTACTGCTTTATTTCTGAAAATATATTTCTGAAAAGGGTACATTTTCATAGAAATTCAACACATTTCAAAAATGTCTTATTTTCTTTATTCATAATTTGTATTTTGTTTTTCTTCTTATTTTATTCAAGCAAATAGCTGAAATAAACTAAGTTTAATTACCCATGATGTGATCTGTCAGGCACGGCTAGGTTGTATCACACGCAGAAATTGACAATCTCCAAACAAGCATTTTTTTTATGTTTCTCCGAAACATTCATACACGTAAAGAACAAATATATTTTGTAACCCTAAATCTAGAACAAGTTTTACTTTTGATCTGATAGCAGTAAAATAAATTAAATGAATTAGAAATAGTTCTATACTGTGTTTTACTGTTTATGTCCCGGCATCCTTTAAGTAATTTGTGTGAGTCAATGTACATTTGCGCAGTCGTGACTTGTTCAAAAATATTACCGATACTACATCAAAAGTAGCTATTCCTGTACCAAAAACTTGTTAATGACCATGATAACACACCACTTTTACCTATTCCCATACTGATAATATTCCCTATTTGCCATTTTTGGTGTCTTCCATATTGTATAAGGTTTAACATCTTTCATCGCACACGTTATCAGGATTGTTACCACGGTTGGTATTGTTATTTTACCTCGATATTTCGCCGCAGTTGCATGCGTCATGGTCACGAGTAGACGACGAAAGTATAGTCAACAACCACGAAAGTCATAAAACCCATAAGGTTCAACAAATAACAAACTCATAAGAAGACCAACACCAATCGGCTTGAAGTAATTAAAACTGAGATCGAAGCCAATATAGCGAAGAACATTAACAATATTGCCGTTATAAATGGAATTTCAGGTGACGCTCCGAAACTAATTCAGCCTGCTGTTATCATAAAATTAAGCAAAACCGTTGCCATAATAGATGCTGATAACGCTTTGAGCACAGAACTTTCTCCGATGACGGCTAATAGAAAGACAACAAAAGTGATAATCAGATCTCGCGCCTCGACTATGGAATCTTTGATGGGCTCTGAAAGTGATTTAAAGTTTTAAACTCGATCCGATAGGGATGATCGCGTCGATAACACGTTTCGAGGGGCTGTAACTGAACGTCGGACAAACAAGCCGGTTAAACTTGCCGTGAAATCGAGCCCGCTCGTCGGGCGAACACTTGGGCCTCCCAAAATTGGAATTGAAAATGAACGATCGCGGCCTGGGCCGTGTTTACTTCGGTCTTCGGGCGCAAATAATAACTGGAAGGGCGCCGAGCCAACAGTCTTGCTATGACTCCGGCGTAATGAGTTGATTTGTTTAAGCGAGTTGACTTGATAAGTTAACCTTTGATCGACATTCTTTCAAAGGTTTTGACGTTTTTAATGTATATTAGTGCAATTAGGTATTAGTAAATGTCTGGATTCCTAAAAATTCCCATAGACGGCGTGCCCTAACGACTGCAACATTATTATAGGTATGGTTTTTCCTCCTCGATTTACTTTGCAGCTAAACCGAGTAGGTATATTACAAAGAGTAGGTACATTTTTCACATCTCCTTATTATATCTTGCCTTATACTACTATTATACTAGCGACTTGCCCTGGCTTCGCTTTAATAGTGACATTATTGTATACTATCAGAGACATTCATTTGTCACAATTTCGAGAATATGGCTTAGATGGCCTGTAAGGGGGTGGCGTTTCTTTATTATCTTTATATTTACTTTTACTTATCTTAGTGGTATAAAATATTCAGGTTATATCAATGAAACACATCCACCTCAGCGTACAACTCGACATTATCAACCCGATCTCAAACAACGTCCATTACCTTGCGAATATTGTGTAATTTATTACACCCATAACATTATTACCCATTAACACGGCGATGTATTAATAACCTCGCGATACGGCCGTGTTTTCAGCAAGCCGGTGCCAGCAGTAATGAGGACTGATCAATTCCCAATGGGCACTCCGTACGGGGTAATTCGCGTATCCAACACGCCATAAATTAATTGGATCGGATTCTTTTAATACATAAAAATAATCATCTTAGCGTTAATGTCCCGGTTATGCTCTCGCGCACGAGAGCCCGAGGTCCGCCTTGACCATGATCCAGGATTTGGCAGATCAGGTAATTACAGTGGAGCGACTGCCATCTGACCTCCGTGACCCTGTTACCAGGGGAACCTGACTAGATTGGATCATGGTTACACATCCAGTCGCCTGAATGTGCAGGTTTCATCACGATGTTTTCCCTCACCGTAAGAGCATCGGTTAGTATTCAACTAATGTACATAACTCAGAAAACAGTCATTGGTACATGGCCGGAACGGGATTCAAATCCGGGACCTCTGGCTTACGAGTCGATACTGTAATCGCTCGGCCACCGACGCTTAAATGACATTGTATAATATCTTTTATTGTTTAATAAGTCTTATTTATTTCACAAATAAAAAGGGCAACTATCCGTATCAAAAAGGATAGTTGCCTCTAGGGGCAACCATCCGCAAGTATAAAATTATTTAACAAGCAAGGACAGGTGTTCTTTTGGTGTTTTTTCCAACTTATTGGGACTTCTTGCTTTATAAAATAAAATGTATTTGTCTGTGCTTTTATTCTAGGTGAACAAAATGCCTCACAAGTATAAGTAAGCGAAAATCGGACGTGGTGTCGCGCTACATTAGCTAGACAGAAGATAGTTGGCGATAAAGGGGAGAGGGAGGGAGGAGATTAATAATCAACTTAATCAGTCTGGCTGCAACGACACCGTATAGAAGACTGACTCCTGGGATAGTCTCGAAGAAACACTGCAACGCGGCACATGCTATCTTCTGAACAGATAGTGGTTGGTGTGGATCTCATGGCATGGTCTAGATGAGACCTAAGACCGGATGGAATAGAGAAGAAAAAGCAGTAAAGCGGATCCAGCTTGAAAGACGCCGGGATTATGATTTAAATCATAAACTTAATACCATGTTTTTACAATAATTATTAAAATTTTGATAAGTGCATAATAAAGGATCTCAGTAACATTACACAAAAATCAATACAAAATCATAGTGAGGCGTCTATCCCCGCACGAGGCAACTATCCCCCGAAGCATTTTTGCTGTGGGGCAACTATCCGCCACAGTAGGCAACTATCCCCCCTTTGAGAGGTCAAGTAAAACATGGTTTACTCAAAACCAATAGTAATTACGTTTACGAATATAGGCTTTTATCGAAGATTAAAGACCGATGTTTTGATATACATGTTGCATATTTCTTAGTAAGTACATATTTCTTCATAATTGAGCTTTTTGAAAAGTGGGGCAAGTATCCGGCTTTTACCCTGTTGATAATGACATTACCCGTCACATCGATATGGCGTAAAATAATATTTTCTTGTGATGTTTTCGCTTCCTAAATCACTTTAATCTTATTTGAAAGCACAACTTGAAAGCCCTTAACAATATTTCAAATTATGAATGGTATTCTAGAAATAAATTCTATCATTTATTAAAGGCTGAATAATTTATGAAAGAATTAACCATTATGCAGAGTCATCTATCGGTTGACAAGTAAGGTGAGCATAGTTGCTACAGTGTAAACCAGACAGTAGCGAGTCCGTATAGCGTTCTGTCACTGCCACTTGCCACTGTCCTTGAACAATGTTAATCGAACCTTACAGCTGTTTTAAAATACGACCAATCTCTAACCGGCTAGGACCTCCGTAGACCAGAAGGCATACCTCTCTACCCACATCCTATTCCCGATATTTGTGGAACAAAGGTCACAATATGGTGTGATAATTTGCAAAAGCAAGTACTGTAATCTGAATCAAGGGCAAGATTTGTTTATTGTTATATCATAAGATAATTTTTCTTCAAGCGCCTTCATCGAGTTTATCTAAAGTTTTCTCCCATCGCATTGTGAACATCTCAAAGAGAGATCAAATCCATAAAGTACAGTAGATACCTAAAACGTTCAAACCGATAAAATTACCCAATTTTTCCGTTCGAAACTCTAAAATATTGCCAACTTTATTGTTGTCTTCCCCGCTGTATCGCATATCCCGGGGCGTTCAATTTCAGATTAAATCGGCGGTCGATTCGCTACTCTTATTAAAAGTCGATCTTCCCCGTAACTGCCCCAGTATCGGATTTTATCTGCTCTAAGTATGGCTGGTAGTTGGCTCTAATAGGAATTTAGCATTATACCCAAGCAGATGGGGACAGAATAGGTATTTGTTTCAATTACGGGTGCTGGCCAAATCGTGTCACAGAAGTAAATGGCTCATCAATTTCGCCAATTTAGCTCATTCTCGATTCGTCTGAGATGTCATTTTAGTCCGAAGCGTTTCCTAAGTGTTATTTGGGAAGTTTTAGTTACTACGGCTGTTAAGACTTTCGTGATTACACAATCGAACTATACAGATTATTATACAGATTCCAAGCTCTGGATAGTCTAAAGCCATCTTCACGGTTGTGTGAGTTTCGTGTGTCGTGAGAATCAAGCGAGTAAGAATGGTGGTTCGTGAATTCAAAGTGAGGGTAGACAGATATGTGTCCTTAGGAGCGACTTCACGCATTGGCACCAGTCTACTCGTGACTATGCCACATGCAAGTGCATCGCAATATCGCGGTAAAAACAATACTAACAGTGGTAATAAACCCGATAATATTTAAATGTCTTGTGAAAATTATAATTTTTGTTTTTTTTCTCGCTCCAGATTCGCCAAACCGATGGCCGATGGGGCGAAAAGTTTCCGGAGTGACGACCACGAACCGGCAATCGCTGCGTAGGAAACGAAATGGGCCCACAGAATATCAGCGCTGTGAGTCGTTTGTTGCGCCTCATGGCGTATGCTGAGTGGGTACCATTTAAGCTGGACGCCGCGGCACCGACAGTGGCATGGGAGGCTACTCATTGTTTGAAATGTTTTTAATTTAGTAATGTTTCATTTGTCAATTACATAACTGTTATTGTGTCGTGGGGTGTTGTGTAATAAATGTTTTTCTTTTTTTTAGATGGACAGACGTCATCATGAAGTTCATAGGAAGCCGATGGAAGCAAGAACCTCAGTGTCGATCGGTGTAGAAGACTTTGGTTGAGAAATATGTTCAGCAGCGGCTGTTCTGCGGCTAAGATGATGATGATAAATTTTTGTAGCAACGTCTATTTGGTTTAAATTTG